>OX246755.1:75400690-76840690 GCA_945910035.1 Brachypalpus laphriformis | reverse complement strand
AATCGGAGACGCTCGAGCCACCAAGAGGCTAGCGAAAGAAGAAGGGTTATAGAAGAAGAAAAAGCAGCTTCAAGAGCTGTGTGGCAAGATCGATGGGATAATGCGGTTAAAGGCAGATGGACCTATAAATTAATCCCCACCATCGACATTTGGATAAACCGAGCACATGGGAACTGCACCTACCACCTCACGCAGTTCCTGTCTGGCCATGGAGGTTATCGCAAATATCTTTACCGGTTTGGACACGATAGCTCTCCGTTGTGTCCAGAATGTCCAGACCAGGAGGAAGATACGGAGCATGCAGTCTTCTACTGTAGGCGATTTGAAAACTGGAGAAACGAACTTCCCAGTCCCCCATTCCTCATAGATCATATGGTACAATCTGAGGAAAAATGGATGGAAATTTGCGCGTTTATTACGCATGTGCAAACGCAGCTTCGAATTCAAGAACGAATACGTCGAGAAGCAGAAAGTACAGCATAAATTGCTAACCAGCCCCGCGAAGTAATACCTAACGGCAGTCCCGCGGGGAGAGTGGTAGAAGTGTGAAGGGTGTGTGTTTAGTACGTAGGCGTATTCCTGAAATCGATTACTCAGGTTTGCGAATCGTGCATGCTAGTAGCACTCGGGCTATTAGTATCTATGAAGATTACACATCCCTGGCGCAACCTAAAAAAAAAAAAAAAAAAAAAAAAAACGTCATACATCGGCTCTTGATTAAAGGGTTAAAGATCATCATAATAGACCATCAGTCTATAAGATAAATCTATTTTATATTTTCCCTCAGGTATCTCTGACAATCTCTTGTGGAGGCTGCAGATTTCCGTAACTATCCAAATATTCTATATGATTTTTTATTCTCATCGATTTTGCTGCAAATTCCCAATCATTTTCATCACGGCTGGTGACGTCATGCACCTGCTGTCCTGGAAACCGCTTCCTGGAAACCCCCAACACATCACCATCACAACCCACATACTGATAACACACACACACACACACACACACCACAACCACACACACACACGCGCCAAAACCACTAACCACACACATGCGCCGGCCTTGACCACCCTCGACCATACGTCTAGGCATTTTTCATTTTTACTGATAAGAAAACCACAACCTTAACCGCAACCAAATTGGCCTAGACTCCTCCTAAAGGTACTACTAAAACCGACTACACCTTACGCAAGTTATCTTTTATTAGGAATTTTTGGGCCACTATTTTACATTGCATTCTTTAGAAAAATGAATAATTTGCCGATCTTTTTAAACTCGGTTAAAATCCCGTTTGCAAACGAGGCTAAGTATCTTGGAATGACACTTGATACAAAGCTGAAATGGAAAACGCACGTTAAGAAAAAACGCAAAGAACTAGATAACAAATATCGAGAAATGTATTGGTTACTTGGAAAATATTCCAAGCTTAATATATATAACAAACTGCTTTTATATAAGCAAGTGCTAAAGCCTGTATGGACATATGGTATACAACTCTGGGGTTGTACCAAAATAAGTAATATTAAAATTTTACAAACTTTTGAAAACAAAGTGCTAAGAGGTATTGTAAATGCGCCATGGTATATCAGAAATAGCGATATCCACAGAGACCTTGGCATTAAAACAATCGAAGACGAAATTCAAACCTACGCGAGATAGCATAGAAGTCGACTAGAAAGTCACGTAAATATTACAGTCCTCCAACTTTTGGAAGAAAGAAATTTACTGCGCCGTCTACAAAGAACCAAACCTTTAGACCTAGCGCGATAAGTAACCGCGTCTAAACTGCGGAGCTGGCAGGAACTTCCAATGGGAAGGTACCTGCAAAACGTCATTATTTCGCGAAACGAAAACTACTTGATAAGTCGAATACTTAGTTGTAGTAAAAATAAAAAACAAGTCTGTTTTGAAGGGAGGTTTTTTAGTGGGTAAGAATCCCACACTACTATGAGCACGCGCTGTCGATCCTCATAGTGTCTTATTGAAGATTTTCACCTACCCTCGGAAAAAAAAAAAAAAAAAAAAAATTCTTTAGAATTGCTAATTTGTTTAAAATAAGATTTAATTAAATTTTTCTTCATTTTTCTTTTAAATTTATTAACTGTTTTAACCACACATTAGAATTTTTCCTACCATACGAGTAAATTATGTAGTGTCGTCCATCACTAACTTGCAACAGTTACAGAATATTCACTTCGTTATTGGTTTCACTTAAAAATAAACTAAAACAGCATTTCTTGTATTCAACCAAAGAACCGAAGTATTATTCAAAATGCCTTCTCTGTTACCAGAAAACATCAATAATCACTGTTTACCATTCGGGGAAATCCCCAATTTAGTATATGCAATAGTATCTATACAGTGGCGTCATGAATTTGTGTTGTATCAACATATGTATGCAGTCGTATGAGCATAAGTAATAAAGATCGAGTCGCATATTATGAATTCTTACTACGACTCAGAGCACCCTGTGTTAACAACGAAAAGGGTTTGGTAATTATTTAGAGAATGACATTCACCCCCGATTTTAATAAAATTGTAATATGTAGATGAGAGAAGGATAGAATTGTCACTTATACTCGTTCGAAGATATATGTAAGCCTTTAAATTTCCCATACAAATGCAATTTGCAGTTTGGCATGGAAATAAGCAATCATGTTTTTAAATAAAAATGATTTTTTTTACTTAAAGCTGAGTTCCTTACTCCAAATAGTATGCAGTTTATTAAATTAACCGCCACTCACCCACTGTTGCCTCCCCCAATCTTTGCATACTTATAGGAGTAAAGAACGTAGGCTTATGCCATAGATGAATAAGATATTGTAATATTCTTGCTGGGGTTCGTTTAAATAAAACTGTCCTTTGTGTATTTTAATCGTTTCATTTATTATCAAACACCAACACTTCAACTTCAACACAATATTCAATCACTTTATTCTTTATTTATTTCAAATTAAACTATCGCTACACTGGTCTAATATCCCTCTTGTAATCGCTGTATGCACTTATAAACAACTGTGTCGACGATGGTTGTGGTATGGGTATTTATAGGAAATTGCAAGGGGTTCTAGAACATGCTAGATGTTTCTCCGGGTGAATTGAGGATCATGGAATATTGGGATATTGTGTGGAACAATTGTGGAACTCAAGTACATCAGGTGGGAATATTTACTGCTAGCAGGTTTTGCAATAGATGTCGTTGGTACAGTTTGAGTTACAGTGTTTTAGTTTTTGGTACACAAACCACCCTGTAGTCAATGCTACAATATTATTCATTTTCAAAATATTTCTTATATATCTATGCCTCTAATCCTGAATAAAATCCTTTTAACATTAGACAAAGAAAGAATCAACGTAGTGGGGTATGAAGACGACATGGTATTACTAGTGTCAGGAAAGCTCCCCTCCGTGCTAAGCGAAAAAGGGCCAAAAAGTGTGGTCTTGGTGTCAACTCGAGCAAAACTGGGGACTACAACCAAAATTTACCTTATGGATGTACACAGCCGTGGTACGACCAATTCTCACATATGGGTCAATAGTGCGGTGGCCGGCTCTAAAAAAAAAGCTTATAATATAACCAAACTTAATAAGGTACAAAAAACGGCATGCATAGGCACCACAGGCGCACTACGGCCAAACCCGACCGATGCTCTAACAGTCTTTTTGCATTTTCTACCCTTAAAATCTAAACATCGGTGCGGTGCAGTACACTCAGGGAGTCTGGGTGCTGGATTATAAAACCCTATGGGCATAGTAACATTTTAAACTCTCTGCAGAGAAAACACGTTTTGTCCACAACAGATTGAATTATACCCAAATTGAATTTCACAAAGCGCTTCGATGTTCAATTCCCCACAAGATTAGAATGGCTTATACGGCTTGGAAGACATTTAGACTTGATGTGCTTCTTAACGTATACCGTGTTTTGAGGAATAGGGTTACATTCGAGATACGTGAAGCTAAAAAACGCCCCAAGACTAGATTCTTCTTTGAATGGACGTAAGCTTTGGAAAAATCTGAGAGATATCGGCATGAGTAAACGTGTTAACAGAAATGTCCTTAATATTGACTTAATATGAGCTGAATCAGAATTTTACTTCTCTTTCCTCCTTAGGTATTGATAATAACGTGGCCTCTTCGTGTACTCAGCATTACATTACTGATGAGCGTTTCTCTATTGATTTTAGTTTTACAGCAGTTGACGAAGTAGACGTTTTGGAAAGTTGCATATCTGTTAAGTCAAATTCTGTGGGATTTGATCAAATCCATACAGTTTTTGTGAAAACTACTCTTCCTTATACATTAAAGTACATAACTTATCTTTTTAATACGATTTTTATGACTGGCTTTTTTCCGACTGCTTGGAAACTCACTAAAATCGTACCTATTCCCAAAAACAGTAATGAGTACAGACCTATTGCTATTTTGCCATTTCTATCCAAGATGCTTGAAACGATTATGAACCGTCAGATGCGTAATTTTCTGTACAACAATAATATGCTTTGCATCAACCAAACCGGTTTTCGTCCTAGCTGTACTACGGCTTTGATTAATGTGGTGGAAGAAAGAAGACAAACTGTTGATGACGACAAAGTAACATTCCTCACTCTCTTAGATTTTTCCAAAGCGTTCGACACGGTCAACCATAATATTCTATGTAGTAAACTCAGGAAGCAATTCCATTTTTCGTCACCTTCTAGGAACCTAATTTCCTCATATTTATATAGAAGATCTCAGGCAGTTGTTGCTAATAACTACCTTCTTACCATTAAATAGAGGTGTCCCTCAGGGGTCAATACTGGGCCCACTTCTCTTCGCATTGTATATAAATGAGCTCCCTTCACTCTCACTACACTGTACTATTCACATGTATGCTGATGTTGTTCAGCTATGTAATAGCTGCCCATTGGGTCTGATTGAAAATGGGGCATGCGAAGTGAATGAAGATCTTTACAAGATACTAAACTGGTCGCAGTCAAATGGTCTCTGCCTAAATCCGGTTAAGTCAAAATGCCTAGTAGTCTCAAGGACCTCCATCGATACATCGTATTTTCCTCAGATACATCTTAATAGTGAACCCATAGAGTTCGTCAATTCTGCAAAAAATCTTGGTATAACTTTCAACAAAACGCTTACGTGGAATGATCATATAAGATTGACTATAGGAAAGGTTTACGGAGGTCTTCGTATGCTATGGGCCGCTCAGCGTATAACTCCATTGAAAACAAGGATGATACTTGCTAAAACCTTGCTTATTCCTGTTTTATTGTTCGGATCTGAAATATTTTCCGTGTGCGCCGTGGCGTAAGTGGTTAGTGTGTCGGATCACTACGCATGAGGTTCCAAGTTCGAATCCCAGAAAAACACCAAAAAGTTTTTTCACGGTCCCACCTCTCGCGAGCGTCTGACAAACATCCGAGAGTATTGTTGTCACGAAAAAGCTTCTCAAATCGCCGTTCGAATTCGGCATTAAACTGTAGGTCCCTTCCATTCGTGTGAAAATATAACGCACACAACATGAGTGGTTGCGAGAAGCTAGGCCCTGGCACTTTCAAGAGCTGTTGCGCCAAATATTTGTTTTTGTTTGAAATATTTTCCAACTGCGACTATGACCACATGCGAAGACTTAATGTTGTTTACAATAGTGTTGCACGGTATATTTATGGACGGCGGAGGTATGATCATATTTCCTCCTTTTCCAAATCAATCCATGGCCTCACTCTCGAGAACCTTTTTACTTTCAGATCGTTAACCCTTCTTCACAATATAATACAAACACGTCAACCTTCCTACCTTTATCATAAAATTTGCTTTCTGCGCTCTACTAGAAGTTATGATCTTGTTACAGTACGCTACTCGTTTTTAGTATCTGAGCGCCAATTTTTCGTGAACGCTATTCCAGCTCAACCCAGTTTAAAACGAGACTAAAACAGTACTTGGAGATGCTTTGATAATGATGATTGGTTTTATTAGGCGTCGAATTTTAATTTTAATCTAAATTGCAATAACTTGCTGGCTTAATATTATTATCCTCTTGAATTGATTACATATTGTTTGTTTCCTTTTTTACTTTTCTATATCTAGCAGTTGTAATTCTATTTTATTATTATTATTTTTCTTTTTATTTAGTACACAAATGGAAATACCATATTCACTAATAGTATTGCATGTAATACTGAAGCTTGCACTATTTTAAAAGATATTGTATCTTACAGTGTAAGACTATACAAATAAATGAATATTATTATTAATATTATTATGGCAAGATGGACAGTTGATTAAGGATTTCGACGTAACAATCTACACAGACGCATCTGTGTTCCATTTCACATCAATAAGTGGACAAAATTCCAAAAATTCATGACAAAAACTGAGTACTTGAGTACTTGCTTACGGCATTTTGATAACGGATAACTGAAAGGTAAGTAATTAACATTTCCTCTTTATTTAAGAACTTGGAAATGATTTTAGAGCAAGTCAAAGTGGAGTGTGTTACATCACAGGTCAAGTGCACAATTAGTGATCAATTTGTATTTAATTCATTGGAGATCACATATCAGGGCCCAGTTCTGTCGTAGGTTAAGTTAGGTTAAGTTAGGTTTAACCTAGAATAAGTTAGTTTTCCCCTCTAATTTAGTTAAAAATAATAAACATTTGTGTAAGGTTTTTCCACATTTCTCCTTAAAACAAAATATAAAAATAGCGTTAAGAAATAAATAAAATAAAATAAAAAATAATGAAAATATACCAAGTATATAAAAATCATATTGTAAGTACTGAGAACCCTTCAGGTCAGATACTTTAAGTTATCATTATTGCTGTAGTTTTTGGGTTTATTTAAACAATATAATATGTAATAGTGTATAAGTGGATAAATAAACAAACAGAAAAAAAAAAAAAAATTCATTTTTAATTTTTTTGTGTGAAAAATCAAACCAAATTGATATGGATTCTAATAACCAGAGTGAGTAGATACTTATTTACTTAGATGGCGCTACAGTCCGGGGTGGACCTGGGCATCAACCAACAAACCTCTCCAGCCAGCGCGGTTACGAGCCAGCTGCCTCCAGTTGCGCACGCCAAGTTGGTTGAGGTCCCCCTCTACTTGTTTGCGCCACCTACGGCGTCCTCTACTGCGTCGTCCATCCAGGGTGGATTCGAAGACTTTCTTAGCGGGAACGTTGGGCTCCATCCGCTCTAAATGACCCAGCCATCTTAGTCGCTGTATGTGAACTCTTCTGGCTAAGTCGATGTCTTTGTACAGGCCGTATAGCTCGGCATTGTACCTTCTCCTCCACTCACCGTCTATGCAGACGGGACCAAAGATCGCTCGAAGAACTTTTCTCTCGAAATAACCAAGGGCATCCTCATCCGGTTTTTTCAAAGCCCATGCCTCTGCGCCATACAGCAGGACTAGGATGATTAATGTCTTATAAAGAGTTACCTTAGTAGTTCGAGATAGGGCTTTGCTACTCAATTGCCGTTTTAGCCCATAGAAACAACGATTGGCAAGAGTAATTCTCCGTGTGATCTCTCCACTCATGTCATTTGCGGAGCTGACCATAGAGCCTAGGTAGACAAAATCCTTTACTACCTCAAAATTGTATCTGTCTATTGTGGCGTTCTGCCCAAGACGCCGATGTTGGGTGTCCTTTTTTGTAGACAGCATATATTTTGTTTTGCTTTCATTGACCGCTAGACCCATCTTTGCTGCCTCGATCTCAATACTCGTAAATGCCCCATTGACGGCCCGCTGAGTTCTTCCGATTATGTCAATGTCATCGGCATAAGCGAGTAGTTGTACAGACTTGAAGAAGATTGTACCTCCGGGGTTGGCTTGTGAGTTTCGTACAATTCTCTCAAGTATTATGTTAAAGAGATCGCATGATAGCGCGTCGCCTTGTCTAAGACCTTTCCTGACATCGAACGGTTCGGTGATGTTCTTACCGACTTTGATGGAGCAGCGAGAGTTCTCCATCGTCATTCTGCACAAACGGACGAGCTTGGCAGGGATGCCAAGACTAGACATGGCTCTGTATAACTCGTCTCTATACACGCTATCATAGGCAACTTTGAAATCGATGAAAAGGTGGTGCGTATCGATTTTATATTCATGGGTTTTTTCCAAGATCTGCGGCAGTGTGAATATTTGGTCAATGGTGGACTTTCCCGGCCTAAAACCGCACTGATAAGGACCTATCAGGTTGTTGACGATCGGTTTTATGCGTTCACATAATACGGCAGACAGGATATTATATGCGATGTTGAGGAGACTTATACCTCTGTAATTGGCGCAGTTCAGAGGGTCTCCTTTCTTCAGGATCGGGCAAACGATGCTGAAGTTCCATTCATCGGGCATACTTTCATCCAACCAGATTTTACAGATGAGCTGGTGCATGCTCCTTACCAACTCATCTCCTCCTGCCTTGAAAAGTTCAGCGGCAAGGCCGTCGGCTCCAGCAGCTTTGTTGGATTTGAGTTTAGATATCACTATCCTCACTTCATTCTGATCGGGTGGACGGGAGTCTTGACTGCCATCGTCACTGTTGAATGGCTCATTCTGCCTGACAGCAGAATATTGGTCATCATCGCCGTTTAACAGTCTACAGAAGTGTTCCTTCCATATCCTCAGCACCGACAGCGATTCTACTACTATATTACCATTTTCGTCCCTGCAGGCTTCTATTCTGGCTTTGAAACCCTGGCATGTTCTTTTTACTTTTTGGTAAAATTTTCATTTATTCCTGCAATAAAGTCTCTCAATCTCCTCGATCGGGTAGATAAGCCCAGGAACAGCTAACGCTATGGCCGCTGAGGTTACCAAACAAGTAACTAGGGCTTGCGACGCATCCATGGTCCGGAAAACGTCAACAAATCGCCGGCCAAGAGTTAGCAAAGCTACGCAGCAAGTGCCATAGAGCCAGAAGACTATTCCAGTGTCCACACATCAGGACCTACGGGTGAAATTCAAAGATAGGCGAAGAGAGCTAAAGCTAGCCATCCGCAGAAGTACGAGCAATAGCTTTAAGGAACTCTGCGAGCAAGCAGATGTAAATCCTCGGGGCACCGCCTATAGAACAGTAATGGCAAAACTCAAAGGCACTAGGGCACCCTCCCCCTCATGCCCTCTCCTTAAGCAGAAAATTGTATCGGGGTTGTTCCCACCTCAAACACCAGCAGAGCGTATAGAGCCACCTCCGGAAGTACAGGACATCCCAACTGTCACGCAAAGGGAACTCCTGGATGTATGCAGACGATTCGAGGATACCAAGTCACCTGAATTGGATAGCATACCGAACAAGGCCCTTAAATTAGCCATTAAAAGAAATACGCAACCATTTGTGGAACTCTACAACAAGTGTCTAACAGAAGGAGTTTTTCCAGACCAATGGGAAAATCAACGTCTAGTGCTGCTGTCTAAAGGGAAAAAACCACCAGACGAACCCTCGTCATACCGTGCCATATGCCTGTTAGACACAATGGGTAAAATACTGGAGCGAATCATATGCAACCGATTAGAAGTGGCAATTGATGAAGCCGGGGGACTCTCCAACCAACAGTACGGTTTTAGGAAAGCTCGTTCTACAGTAGACGCAATAAGAAGGGTAACTACAACCTTGGAAGAAGCTGTTCAGGGCAGGAGATGGAGAGGCGGTGCAAAGAAATACGGTGCCGTAATAATATTGAACGTCAAAAACGCATTCAATTCTGCGAATTGGGGACTCATAGTGCAATCGCTTAGATCAATGATGGTGTCATGGTTCTTAATTAAAATAATACTGAGCTACTTCGAGAAACGGTTTCTGCTCTTCGATACCGACGATGGAGTAAAGCAATACCACATATCTGGCGGAGTTCCACAAGGATCGGTATTAGGCCCTATCCTTTGGAACATTATGTATGATAGGGTTCTAAGGCTTGGAATCCCAAATGAGGCAAAAATCATAGGTTTTGCCGATGATATTGCAATTGTCGTGGTTGCAAAATATCTAGAAGAAATAGAGGATATTGCAAATGAATGTATCCGAAAAGTCAAACGGTGGATGGCAGCAGTCGGGTTAGAGCTCGCCGAACATTAAACAGAGGCAGTATTGGTAAGCAGCCGCAAGAAAAGAGAGGAAATCACCATCAGAGTAGGAGATCATAATACCGGTTAGCAAATACCTATGATCGACGCAAGGCTCACTTACAAGGAGCACCTTGTAAGTGAGCCTCGCGGACCTACGGCGCCAAAATTCAGGAACCTCAAACGTCAGTCAAAAATATCAAGCTGGAAGAAAGACAGCGAAGCATTAGAGCATGGCAGGAGCGATGGAACCAGTCCTCAAAGGGAAGATGGACCCATCGACTTATACCGGATATCCAAAAATGGATGGACCGGAAACACGGAGAGGTAGATTTCTATCTTACTTACTTATGTCCTGTATCCCCTTGTGGGTCCTAGGGCCTCTACTACGCCTACGCGCCATCGTGTACGGTTTCTGGCAATGTGTCTGAGTTCTCCCCAACTTTTCCCTAACTGCCGTGCCTCCTTCTCGACTGTTCTGCGCCATGTTTTCCCCAGGTCTTCTGCCATTTCTATCTTAGCCAGTTCCTAACCGGACACGGCTGCTTTCGAGCGTATCTCAACAGGTTTGGGCTCGATAAATCTCCCAACTGTCCAAATTGCGGAGTGGCCCCAGAAGACGGTCAGCACGTATTTGTTCAGTGCCCACGTTTTCATATAAAGCACAGAGAACTGGAGGAAAAAATTAGAGAAATACCAACCCCCGAAAACATTGTGCACCATATGATAGCATCGAATGCAATATGGGACGCGGTGAAACAAGTTGCAGCGATAATCGTGCAGGAACTTAGGCGGCTGGAAAGAGTCAGAGAGAGCAATCAAGTGCAACCGGCAACACTTTTGAAACAAGGAGCGGAAGACAGCGAAAGAAGAGCATAAATAGCTAACCAGCTATTCATGCCTGGATAAGAACATTTGAGTGCCTACTTCATATAAGGTATAGATTAAGTTTTCCGCGGAAGTTAGTCGGCCCTACTATCCCACCATTACCTCAGCAACGAAATATTGAATCAGATGAAACCTTCGAATCAGAAAAGTAACTCCATAACAGCAGCAATGATGATGAATATGATATACACAATAGCAGTGTTTTTTTTTAAACCTAGCTAGCCAGTCGTTCATTTAAACTATTTGCCAGCCAGCCAAAGCCAGCCGATTTTATACGAACACATGTATCTCTAGGAACCAAGCAACTTCGCAGTACAAATAACTAAAAAACATTCGTTTTTGCACCGCCTGAAATTAGGCATAAAAAAAATTCAAACTCCCAGCCAGTCGCTTTTGGCTGGGGATTATATCAAGAGTAGTACCCAGTCGGTGTTTGTATTTGTTTTATGTGTAAAATTTGACTTTACTAGCACCTACTGGCTGGCTAGGTTTAAAAAAAACACGGCTAATATATAAAAAAAAGTATCGATAAAATGTAAATTGTTTTGTTTTTTTCCCCTATAATGTAATCACAAAACGTAAATAAAGCACTTAAAACA
This sequence comes from Brachypalpus laphriformis, assembly GCA_945910035.1. Classification (NCBI taxonomy): domain Eukaryota; kingdom Metazoa; phylum Arthropoda; class Insecta; order Diptera; family Syrphidae; genus Brachypalpus; species Brachypalpus laphriformis. The sequence continues at coordinate 76,829,137 of OX246755.1, read as the reverse complement.
TGATTTTTAATAACAATATACTTAACTCATAAGAATAAAATGAAACAGTCAAAAAAATTATTTTGTCCACTTAATATGTACTACGCGGAACACTGCGAGACGGTTTAAAGATGGGCTGTAGGGTCAGTGCGGGTGTGTTTTCCAAATCCTTAAATACCTCAAAATCATATACAGTTTGTCAAGAAAATGTTTGCAAAACCAAAAAATTAAACAAAAAGAGATTAAAAAGTATATATTTACTAAGAAATACATACAAATTTTCCACTTTTTCTTCATAACTCCGTTTTCGTATGAATTCTTTGCCGTAATGTAAAACAGAAAATAGAAAATTCAACCGAAAACTAAGAGAAAAACAACGAAACACATCCAACGGTATTTCTTTCAGTGTCAAATAATTCTTTGCAAAGGATTAGGTATATACTATTAGGGGAATCCCACGAATAATAGTAAGGGAAAGAAGAACACGTAAATTAGCTGTAATTTCGTTACATTTGTGTTGTGTTGAAGTTATTAAGTGGTTAAAAGTTTGAATCGGCACAAAGATATTTAAAAAAAAAAAAACATATTAAATATGCCACATAAACGACTGAGTGAGGAAATGATACACTTAGTGCATTAAAATTATTATAAGGGTAAATCTGCTAAAGAATTGGCTGAAATGTTTTCTATTAAATTAAGAACTATTTACAACATAATACACCGTGCCGAAAAAGAAGGCAGGCTAGAGCTAAAGCAGTCAACAGGTAGACCAAAAAAAGGTAAGATGGAGGGATGAAAGAAAAATAATAAGAACCACAAACGAAAGCCCTCATGTCAGCACAAGAATGTTAGCCACGGACTTAAAAAAGGATTGCGGAGTTGAAATTTCCCATGAGACCGTCAGAAAAGTTATATTGAAAAACAAATACAAATCGCGAGTCGCCAGAAAAAAACCATTGCTCTCGGCGCAGAATATTTGCAAAAGACTAACATTTGCAATGGAGCACATTCGTCTTCCGATGGAGTATTGGAACGATGTTGTTTTTTGTGACGAGTCCAAGGTAATGTTATACTACCATGCAGGACCACCGAGAGTCTGGAGAAAACCGCTAACAGCCCTCGAAAACAAGAACATCATTCCAACAATTAAATTTGGAAAATTGTCGGTGATGATATGGGGATGTTTTTCAAGCAAAGGCGTTGGTGAACTAAGAATGATTGATGAAACTATGACTAAGGAAGTGTATTTAGATATTTTGAGAGAAAATTTGAAAAGAAGTGTACACAAATTCGGCTTTGTTGACCCAGAAAACGGAGACAAATTGCGTTTTAAGTTTTACCAGGACAACGACCCAAAACATAAATCCTGTTTATGTGGAGAGTGGTTGCTTTATAACTGCAGCAATGTTATTGACACCCCTGCCCAAAGTCCCGACTTAAACCCCATTGAAAATTTGTGGGCTTATCTAAAAAAGATGGGGGCAAAAAGGGGCCCAAAGTCGAAAAAGGACTTAATTAAGTTCAACAACGAGGAGTGGCTAAAGATTCCTGAGGAATACGACCTTCAGAAGCTCATAGAGTCCATGAGGAGTAGGTTACAGGACGTCATTCAGGCTAACGGCGGACATACCAAATATTAAAACTTAAAAAAATGTATTTTATATAGTTTTTTTTACATGAAATTTGACGATGTACAAAATTTTGCAAACAATTGTTTGACATTGATAAAACTGATATTGCTAGCTTTTTGTTAGATTTCTCTTTGTTTTAGTCCGATTTTTCTTTTCTTTTTGTAAATTACAGTAAACATTTAATACAAAAATTAAATTATAAAAAAAAACTTGAAAAAATCATATATTTCTTAATACATACTTATAAATCTATTTTCTGTATTTTTTTGGTGTTGCAAACATTTTCTTGACAAACTGTAGATCGGATTTTGCCAGTGTGTTTCAGGCAGAATTACTCACTGTCCGGGAAGCCTGTTGTCAGATCAAAACACACGCTCGCTATTTTTATTGATAGCCAAATAGCTATCAAAACCATTGCCTCGGCTACTATATCCTCCAAGCTAGTGCTTGAATGCCAAAATGAGCTAGCCTCGCTAGATAGCCAACTCAAGGTAACCCCGATTTGGGTTCCAGGGCACAGTAACGTTTATGAAAACGAACTTGCTGATGAACTGGCTGGAGCCAGAGTTCCAGAGCTCTTTTTGCGGAATCTGCTCAGATTCTGCTTGGAGCACTCTTCTTCTTCCTATTTCGACGAGGTTATGATCCGAAAACAAGGGATCATAACCCTCCCACTTCACCGCATTTCTACTGTTCCGCCTGTGGGGTTCGCCTATTTGACATCAGAAATAATCGACAGGCCTGTCGATTTTGGATCACTCGGTTACTGAAATGCCAATGACGTCGCATTTGTGTGATCCAGGCGTTTATAGGCCTGCATTTCTTGCCTCGCGATGTCTTTGGAAAGTTCATTGATATTGACCGTTTGGAAAGCGCCCGTTCCCTGGGCATCAGTATAAGGGTATTCATAATCCATTCGACGCGCGCAAATTAATAAAAAAAAAAAATTATTTTGAATGCAAGTCGACATTGACGTCGAATTAAATCAATACGAAAAAGTTTGACATGGGTCAAAATTATAAAATGGCACCATTCATATAGAATATATCGAACACTTCTTTAAAGTTTTTTTTGGACAATTACTTATTTTAGTAGATGAATACAATCAGATAGTTTGTTTTTTTCAAAAGTCTCAAATGCTGATATATTAAGTCACTTTAAAAAAGGAGCCTATGTTGTATATGGTACATGGCTCAAAGGTAGGTGCCCTCAATTTAACTTCCGATTTTACAGGACAAAGGGACTTACCATCAACCCCAGAAAAACTATACTTGTACCCTTTTCCAGGAAAAGAAACCACACTCTCAAAGAAATTAGACTGGAAAATATCCCAATCGACATATCCAAGGAAGCGAAATACCTAGGTATTATACTTGACAAGACGCTCACCTGGAATTCACACCTGAACAAGGTTACCGAGAAAGCGACAAGAGCAATGCTTATGTGCCAGCGCCTACATTGTAAAACTTGGGGGCTAAAACCCAAGATAATATATTGGACGTACAGCGCCATTATCAAACCCATGGTCACCTATGCATCGTTGGCTTGGTGGCCAAGACTCAGGAACAGTTGAATAAAACACATCGTCTAGCCTGCCTGTCTAGTATCACAGGAGCAATGAGAGCGTGCTCTACGGCACCAATGGGAGCAATGCTTAGACAAAAACAAGCTATGCTGAGTGCTCTTAGGCTTCCCAAGATCTCGGACTTTAAAATCGGCAAATTTACAGGCCAGTTGAAGATTCCAGGTTATATTCAAAATGACCCTATTCTCAAAATCCCAGATACTATGATCAAGAAATACCGGTTCTCCAGGAAATTCAATGTGGTCATAGGTGACCGCCACACATGGAGGAATGAAGGACTTTTAGTCTTACCAAACTCTCAAACTTGGTACACAGATGGAACCATCTGGTACCAAATGGAAAATGGTAGCACTGGCGTAGGGGTTTATGGACCCAGGTTCCAACGTGCGGCAGCGCTTGGGAAATCACCAACAATATTTCAGGCGGAAGTCCATGCGATCGAGCTCTGTGTACGAGAATGTCTGCGTAGAAGAGTCGAGGGTACTCGTATCTATATCCTCTCAGACAGCCAGGCAGCACTTATGGCTCTGAAATCGCACACGGTAGGATCCAAACTTGTATGGGACTGTCTAAACCTACTCGAAGATCTCGCATCGAAAAACACAGTCACTGTGGCCTGGATACCAGGACACAAAGGCTTCGAGGGCAACGAACGGCCAGACTGCTTAGGGAGAAGAGGCGACAGTCGCCCACTAGTCGGTCCTGAACCCTATTTTGGAGTTACACGGAGTAGCATTAACCTCAAAATAAAACAATGGGAAGCTGATCGTCATGCAGAGTACTGGGCCAAACTCAAGGGCCTAAGACAGGCAAAGAAGTTCATTAATCTCAACCGCTGCAAGGCTAAAAAGCTACTCGAGCTTAGGAAACCAGACCTAAGAACATTAACAGGCTACTTAACTGGTCATTGCCCACTCAGGTACCATCTGCACAAGATAGGAGTAGCAGATACAGACGAATGCGGGTTATGTGGAGAGCAAAAAGAGACGGCAGAACATATTCTTTGTGAATGCCCTATGGCCGCAATAAAAATACTTCTCCATATCGGAAGGGCTTTATTGAGTCTCTCTGACTTCTAGAATATTGAGCCTGGAACTTTGTTGAGGTTTATCAAGAGCCTTAACCAAGTTCTCAGCTAAACACCGGGCTGGCACAATAGATCTTATAGGTCGCAGTGCGTAGAAGGCCCTAGTAAAGTAAAGTAAAGGTAGGTAGGTAGGTGTGGTGGTTTTTCTTAGAAAAGAAAAAACCAATTAGCACTAGGTGCCGTTTTGATACCAGACAGGCGCATAAGAAGTGGATACGGGTTTCTTTCTCAGTTGCAATATTGCAACTGCGGCAATGTATGTTGTGTGGGACACCTAGTTTGACTGCATGGTCTCCTACAGGCCAGTGAGCCGTGGTGGTCGCTGTTATCCTGGCTATGTCCCTACGCGTTCTGTTTAAGAAGTCGGTTGTTTTTGGTTTGTTGTAGTTTGGCCACATCTCTTTTTTTTTTTTTTTTTTTATGAAAACACCAAAGAAAAGCAAACAAACAGGGGTCTCTGAGAAAATCAAGTGGTACAATCTGGACAAAGAAAAAGGCGATGCTTTTGTTTTCGAAATGAAAAATTACCTCTCTCACACCATCAACGGAGCTGAGGATGAAGAGTGCAGAGCACAAAATATGTGGGATTCCCTACAGCGAACTTGCTTAAATAAGGCCAAATCACTGCTAGGAGTTTCAAAAGGCCACCATCAACACGCCAAAAAAACATGGTGGTGGAGTGATGAAGCTAAGAAAGTGATAAATGAGAAGAAAGCGGCTTTCAAAGCTTGGTCAAAGTGCCCCTCTAATAATAGTGACGAAAAAGCTCGCCTCGAAATGGAATACAGATGCTGCAAGAAAAAAGCGAAGAAGAAGTGCGCTCAGCTTCAAGCAGAGAGTACGGAGGGCCTGTATCGGGAGCTGGAGAAAATATTTTCCCCGGTTGCTGATGCAAACCAGGCTATCCAGGAGCTGCGAAGACACAATATGAACAAGAGTGCCACTATCTTCAAAATAGCCGCCCAAAGAAGGAAGAATGCTCAGGAGATTCGCTCGCCAAAGTTCATTAGCAATGCTCATGGCCAGCTTCTTGTGGATGACGACAAAATTCTGCAGAGGTGGCGGCAGTATTGTGAAGAGCTTTTGAATGAACAGTTTCCCCGGCTATACTTTCCAAGAGCCACCCCTAACTGTGAACAAATACCCGACATTACAGTCGAAGAAGTTAGTGAGGCGGTCAAATACTCCAAAAAACGAAAAGCGGTTGGGCCAGACGAGATACCCTCTGAGTTCTGGAAAAAGATGGGAGACATCGGGTTCAGATGGCTCAGAATTCTCATCCCCAAATTCGTGAGAGGTGATCCAATGATACGCGAAACTGTGATAGCTACCGTTCGATCAAGCTGATGTCACACATGATGAAGATCGTTGAGCGGGTATTAGGTGGCCGACTGCGCAAAATAATACGGCTATCTGATGATCAGTGCGGGTTTGTCTCGGGTAAATCAACCACAGATGCAATCCAAAGTATTTTTTTTTTTTTTTTTTTGGTTGCGCCTGGAGGTGCAGGAATCTTCAAAAGATACCAATGGTCCGTACCATTGGTTATGCCCGATTCATATATCTGACAATGCCATCAGTGCTAGTCAGTATATGCCTGCGGGCTAAACCTCACCCCCTCAGAGAGGCACTATGAGAACCGGCTGCGCGTACTCATAGTAGTAGGAAATTCGTTCCTCTCATTTTTTCATTTTTTGTGATGACTACGACTAAGTTGCCTTAACGAGTAGTTTACGTTTCTGTAGTGTTAATCGCGTTAGGTAGGTAGCTTTCCAGTGAAGGCACCTACTAATACCGTCATTACATGCGGTTTTTCCTTACGGCGCTAGGTCGAAAGGTCTTGTTCTTTGTAGTCGGCGCTCAAGGCTTGTCACGTCCATAGTACGGATTATTTCATTATTGCCATGAACACGAAGACGGGTACGAAGTTTGCGAGCAAAGTTTGTTACTTCGTCCCTCACGGTAGCAATTCCTAGATCTCTGTGAATATCACTATTCCTTATATACCAAGGAGCATTCACGATTGCTCTTAGCATTTTATTTTGAAATGCTTGCAGTAGAGCCATATTGCTTGGTTTGGTACAACCCCAAAGTTGTATACCATATGTCCAAGATGGTTTTAGCACTTGCTTATACAGAAGCAGTTTGTTGTATACGCTTAACTTCGAGTATCTTCCGAGTAGCCAATACATTTCTCTAAATCTGATTTCGAGCTCTTCGCGCTTCTTTTTAACGTGTGGTTTCCACTTAAGTTTTGCGTCTAGGGTCATTCCTAAATATTTTGCTTCGTTTGCGTAAGGTATTTGTACCGAGTTAATGGATATAGGTAAGTTGTTTATCTTTCTCAACGTAAAATTGACATGCGTTGATTTTGTCTCATTGAGGACTATTCGCCAGGTTTTTGTCCATTCGCATACATTGTTCAAAGCTCGTTGGAGTTTTCCCGTTGATGATTCGACTGACTTATCCGTTACGAGGATAGCCGTGTCGTCTGCGAACGTTGCTACAACGGTCCCTTCATCTTGTGGTATATCTCTTGTGTAGAGCAAGAACAGGATTGGACCGAGAACACTTCCTTGTGGAACACCGGCGTAGATATCTTTGAAATCCGAATATTCACTCCCGTGTCTAACACGGAAAAGTCTGTTTTCAAGATAAGATTCCAATATTCTGTACAACTTTTCCGGTAAGATTACCATTAGCTTATACCTTAGGCCTTCGTGCCATACCTTGTCGAAGGCTTGCGATACGTCGAGAAAAGCGCTAGAGCATATTTTTTTCCCTTCTAGAGCTTTTTCAATCTCGTTCGTTATTCGATACACCTGATCGATTGTGGAATGTTTGACCCGAAACCCGAATTGATGATCCGGGATCAAGTGTCTTTCTTCAATTACTGGTTGCAATCGTTTCAGCAGAAGTTTCTCGAAGACCTTAGATATTATTGGCAGAAGTGAAATGGGTCTATATGATTTCTTGTCATTTGCACATTTCCCCGGTTTCGGAACCATAATAACTTCGGCGACTTTCCATTGCCTTGGGACATATAATAGTCTTAAGGAAGCATTTATAATGTAGAGCAACTTAACCAGCACTTTTTTCGGTAGCTCTTTCAAAATTTCGCCAGTGATTAAATCATATCCCGGAGCCTTGTTATTTTTCAATTTTTGTATTGTCATTCGAAGTTCGGACAGGGATACGGTTTTTACTCTAAAGTTGTCGGGTGCCATATTATCATTCGGATCTTCGATCAACGGTTGTCCATCGAACGGCTTGAACGTTTCCTCTAAGTGATCGGCAAATAATTCTGCTTTCTCTTTATCTTCTTTTGCCCATTCCCCGTTAGCTTTCCTAATTGGCGGCGAGTGCATTACAGGTTTCCTTATGGACTTCAAGGCTTTCCATAGAGAGTAGTTTGAATACTTATCAGCGGTCAAACCCTCGAGGTAAGTAGAAGTCTCGTGATTTTTTAGGTCCTGCAGCACTTTTTTAAGCTTGTTAAAGATGGTTCAGATAAGTTTTATCCGGTGGCGCGCGGGATTGTTGCCATCTCTTGCGCGCTCTCCTCTTTTCTCGTATGAGGTCTTCGATTTCAGGCTGGTATTTGACTTTATTTTTCCGCGCTTCTGTCTTCCGCAAAGGAGTGTTTTTCCATGCCGAGCTCTGAATGGCTTCGACGAGTTTGTCGATTTCTTCTTCTATTTCGAACGGTGTCTTTAGCGGTACATTTAAAGCAACATTTTCCTTGCAGTCTCTTCTGAAAGCGTCCCAGTTAGTTTTGTTACTAGTTAACCTAGGCGGTCCTTCTTTTTTTACTAGACTTCCACCTATTTTCAGAGTGACTGCCGAGTGATCTGAGCATAGATCATAGCATTCTTCGATTTCCGTCAAATTTTTAGTTAACCCTTTTACGATAAAGAGGTCGACGAGGTCAGGGATTTTATTTTTGTCAGTTGGCCAATAAGTTGGCTTTCCTGTCGAAAAAAAGTTCACCCCACGTTTCGTGCTGACTTTGTATGATAATCTGCCTTTTGTCGAATTGCATCTTGATCCCCAGAAAGTGTGTTTCGCGTTAAAGTCACCACCTAAGTCAAAATTAGGTCCGAGCGAGTCAAAGAGACGAACGAGGTCGTCTTCTACTAGCTTATATCCCGGAGGGAAGTAACTAGATCCGATGTTGTAGTTTAAGTGGTTTATTTTTACGGAGACTGAGCTTATTTGCATAGAATCAAATTCTATTTCTATGTTTTCGGAGGGCTTAATACAGTCTTTGATGTAAAGAGATGACCCGCCTCTCGCATTTTCCGAAGGATGATTCGCATGGTAATCGCTGTAGCCTTTTATTTTGGGTCTAAGTCCCTTTTTTAAGTGCGTTTCCGATACCAAACATATGTCAATGTTATTTTTCCGTAGAAACACTTCTAACTCGTCGATTTTTTTCAGAAGACCGTTTGCGTTCCACGTTAGTATCTTAAGTAGCTGTTTCATATTCATGTTTTTTTGATTGTCTTGCGAGGTTTGAACTCGAGCTTGCTCAATTTGTCAAGTATAATTTTATTAACTTTGGTTTGCTCCTCAAATTTTTCCAATATAATGGTAAATATTTGGCTAACCGGATCTGTTGTAGCTGATCTTAATTTGTTTTCGTTTGACGCGACTTGCGCGTACGATCTCGCGTCAACCTGTGGCGGTTTTTCCGCTGCACTTGGACCAGCGACGTTCTCTTGCGCAATTTTTTTATTTCCCTTTATCGGTCGCTTCGTTTTGACTGGCTTAGCGGTCTTGGGCTTATCGGTTTTACGATCTCTTAAGCTTGGGTTCGGGTGTATCGGTTTCTTGAGAGTATCGCGCCTTTTTTGAAGCTCCTTTGCTACTTCACAACCTCGATAGTTTGCTGGGTGCTTGCCTTTACAGTTTATGCAGGTCGCCGGAGCCTGCTTATTTAAGTCACACCTTTCTGATAAGTGGTTCCCGGCACATTTTACACATTTCGGTTCTTTTTGGCAATACGACTGGGTGTGATTGAAACCTTGACAGCGTTTGCACTGAGGTATCGATCGTGTATTCGTACGCATAGGCTCGATTTTAACTACGATATTGAAAATACTTTTTACGTTATAAATATCGTCTATATTTTCGCTTCTATCGAAGGTTAGCATAAAAGCGGAATCTGAACTGATTCCGCAAAAGAGCTGTGGAGGCTTGAGCCTTGCCTAGCCAGTTCATCAGCAAGTTCGTTTTCATAAACGTGACTGTGCCCTGGAACCCAAATCGGGGTTACCTTGAGTTGGCTATCTAGCGAGGCTAGCTCATTTTGGCATTCAAGCACCAGCTTGGAGGATATAGTAGCCGAGGCAATGGTCTTGATAGCTGCTTAGCTATCAATAAAAATAGCAATCTTTTGCCTTGGCGTTATATTAGCGTGTGTTTTGATCTGACAACAGATTTTCCGGACAGTGAGTAATTCTGCTTGAAACACACTGTCAAAATCCAGTCTATATGATTTTGAGGTATTTAAAGATTCGGAAAACACACCCACACCGACTCCACAGTCTGTCTTTAAACCGCCTGTGTAGATTGTTTCTTCGTAATCCTTAACACCTGCCCATTTTGCAATTCTAATCTTGTGGGAAATTGAACATCGAAGCACTTTGTGAAATTCTATTTGGGTATAATTTAATATGTTCTGGGCAAAACGAGTTCTCTCTGCAGAGAGTTTAAAATGTTACTATACCCATAGGGTTTTATAATTAAAAACTTACAAAATTAATTAATATGAGTCTAGACCAAAACGTGATCCCGAAACCCCTCAAACTTTCCTTGGTCCGACCTATGTATCTATAAAAATGGAATGAAATGTGAGGTCAACAATTATAGGCCGATAGCAATTCTGCCAGTTATCGAAAAAGTTCTTGAGGAAATTGTGGCCAGAAGAGTAAAGCAATTTATCGAAAAATATAAAGTAATCGATGCGAGTCAATATGGGTTTCAAAAAGGAAAGAACACAAACCAACTTCTGGGAAATTTTGCTCAACGAAAACCTCAGTAAAAACCATCATAGCTTAGCTCTATTCATCGATTTCAGTAAGGCGTTTGACACTTTGTCCCATAAAACACTGTTGGCTTCTTTGCAAAGTGCAGGGATTCGCGGCGAGCGCATTACATGGTTAGAAAACTACCTGACTCTTCGAACATATTGTGTGAAAATCAGTGAAAGCCTCAGTGAAATTGCATGACCTTCGCATATGCAGATGACACGGCGATTGTGGTGTCTCACAGAGACATTGAAAGGGCAACTACAATTATGGAGAAAGAACTGGATATCATTGCAAGATGGTGCCATAACAATGGGCTTACAATAAATGCTGAGAAGACAAAGACCATCCACATCAAACCACCTCATATCTTGTATCATGATATTCGCATAAAGTTTCACGACACAAAATGCATGCACGTCAACAGCAATACCAGTTGCAATCCAGATGATCAATGCAGCACCTATATTGAAGTCGCTAATACCCATAAGTACCTTGGTGTAATCGTAGGTCATAATCTCAAGTGGCAGGCGCACATTGAACAATTGCAGCGAAAACTACGTAGAACATCATACATGCTACACCATCTCAGTAACTGCAGTAACTATGACGTATTAAGACAGGCATATCTCGCGCTAGGTGAATCGTACAGTTCAGTTTGAACCTACGAACAGTACGGGTGTCTAAAGAGTCAAGTGTGCAGATTTTACTATAAAATGAATTGTCAAGTTTGTACCGAGAAAATTGAGAGAAACTCAATATCGAAAATTTCGTGTGGTGATTGTAAAAATTTTTATCATGCTTCTTGCGTCAACATCCTACAGCAAGACATCGATTATTTTAAAACGAGTGGTGTTTCCTATCATGCCACATGCATAACCCATAGAAAGACTTAAACACGTTTAGTTCCAAATCATCTAAGCAACCAACCACTCTACACTTGAAAGTTAAACGAAAAGGTAGTGATCATCTACAAACTTCATCTTTTGATGCAACCACCAGCGAGCAAGTTGATGCAGAGTTTACTCCTCGCATGGTTTATGAAAAACTGGCAAGCCTGGAGAAGATAAATAAGCAGTTCCTTCTCTCGATCAATGAGTTGCGAGCTGAAAATATCGAACTTAAATCTTGAATTTCGTTACTGGAAAGTAGACTCAACTGGCAGCAGTGAGTCAGTTTCCGATGATACGATTAGCGATTGCTATGTACGAAAGGTGCGCAGAGAAAGTCAAAAAAAATAACTCTGGTACTTCAAGTAATCTCACATACCAGGCTGGTCAAACGGTAGTGCATGCGATCATATGAAAACACAAGCGTTTTCACTCAGCTGAGGCCTACCAACTCCTACTCTCAACCTCCACGCGGTGACAGCCGGGTGCCTAGTACCTTAATCCAAGAAATGGGTAACCAACCCCGTTTGGCGGATTCTTGGTGGCAGCAGATGAGAGAGGGGGGGAAGAGTGCTTTTCTCACTAGAGCGCTTCTTCCTGTTCCAGGCGGCAGCGGACGAATTCCCTAGACGGAGTCAACGGTGGCGTCTATAGTTCCAGTTAGGTTGAACTTAGTGAACACCTTGCGCGAGCTGCTTCGACGTATTCGGATCACAGGTCGGTAAGGAATTTCCAATGTTGGTCAGGACATTGGAATAGAGATGGTGGCGGAGGAGCCCTTAATGGGCCAACGGCAGCACTCATACTCCCGTAGTGGACTACTGGCACCGGTGTACCCGGCCCCTCGTCCTTGGGGAATAATTAAGGAACTGGCCCTCCAGGTTGGGGGTTGTGCCGTCGGGGTAACTTCCCTACCACGTAAAAACCGCATGGTTCCGAAACAACCAAAAGCCTCGGATAAGGATGACTCAACTAATGACGACCCCAGCAAACGAAATAAGGACAACGACCTTCGGATTTGTACGTGGAATGTTCTGTCCCTTTACAGACCACGTGCAGCCGAACAACTAGCAGAGGCCCTAGACTGCTATAAAGCAGATATTACCGCCATCCAGGAAGTGCGATGGGATGGGCCGGGCAAAAAGAGGATGAAAAACTGTGACATCTACTACGGTGATTGCTACAGAGGCAACAGGCAACGCTTATTCGGATGCGGATTTGTCATACGCGGCAGACTTAGGCAAGAAGTCTTAAGCATCCGACAGGTGAGCGAGCGTATTATGACTATCCGGATCAAGGCTAAATTCGCTAACATAAGCCTAATATGTGTTCATGCCCCCACAGAAGAAAAGGACCCTGCCACCAAAGATTGTTTCTACGAGCTCCTCGACAAAACATACGAGCAATGTCCTAAATACGACGTTAAAATCGTATTGGGCGATTTTAACGCCAAAATAGGAAAGGAGGACGTCTTTGGTAGGGCAGTCGGTAAGCATAGCCTACACGACACCACGTCTGATAACGGACTAAGGCTAATTGATTTCGCTGTGGAGCGAAATGTCACCATAGCAAGCACATGGTTTCCTCATCTCGATATTCATAAGCAGACATGGCGGTCCAATGATCATGTAACGATCAACCAAATTGATCATATTGCGATCGACGCATGCCTCCAGTATTCTGGATGTCCGGACCTTCCGAGCGGCCAACATACACTCGGATCATTACCTTGTTGTAGCCAAGGTACGAATGCGGATATCCCAATCTGAGCAACAAAGAAGAATTACTGTGAGAAAATTTAACGTCGAAAAGCTACAATCGCAAGAGACCGCCAGACTCTTCGCTGAACGCGTATCCCGAAATCTCTCAATCACCCCTTTGCCGCCAGCATCAAGTACCGAAGACCAGTGGCAACGATGCCAACATGCCATCAGAAACGCCGCGACTGATGTGTTGGGTCTCGCTCGACCACCACCGCGAAACCCCTGGTTTGACGAAGAATGCCGGCGAGTGCATGCAGCAAAACAAGAGGCATACAAAGCGGCGCTGCAGAGGAAGACGAGAGCTGCTCGTGAGCTCTACGAGCAAAAGAGACGGGAAGAACATCGGCTTCTCCAAAAGAAGAAGAAAGAGCATGAGAAGCGCGCGTTTGAGAATATCGAGAGTCTATACTCCAGGAACAATGTACGGAAGTTTTACCAAAAGGTAAAAAGAACGTGTCATAGAAGTAATACCCGTACAGAAACCTGTAGAGATGAGAATGGAAACCTCGTAGTAGAATCACAGTCGGTGCTGAGAATATGGAAAAACTACTTCTGCAGACTGTATAACGGCGACGAAGACCAACATCCCGCTGTCAGGCAGAATGAACCATTCAACATAGACGATGATAGTCAAAATTTCCGTCCACCTGACCAAAACGAAGTGAGGATAGCAATATCCAAGCTAAAATCCAACAAGGCTGCTGGACCTGACGGCTTACCGGCCGAACTTTTCAAGGCAGCTGGGGATGAATTGGTAGAGTGCATACACCAACTCATTTCTAATATTTGGTCAGACGAGTGTATGCCTGATGAATGGAATCTCAGCATCGTTTGCCCGATCCACAAGAAAGGAGACCCCCTCAACTGCGCCAATTATAGAGGCATCAGTCTCCTCAACATCGCATACAAGATCTTTTCTGCGATATTGTGTGAACGCCTGAAACCCTTTATCAACAGCCTGATTGGACCCTATCAGTGCGGTTTCAGGCCAGGAAAGTCCACCATCGATCAAATCTTCACACTTCGGCAGATCCTGGAGAAAACCCAAGAATTCCAAATCGATACTCACCACCTCTTTATCGATTTCAAGGCCGCCTATGACAGCATCTATAGAGAAGAGCTCTATAAAGCCATGTCTAGTTTTGACATCCCTGCCAAACTTGTCCGTCTGTGCAGGCTGACGATGGAGAACGCTCGCTACTCCATCAAGGTCGGTAATGACCTCACCGAGACCTTTGATGTCAAAAAAGGCTTTAGACAAGGTGACGCGCTGTCATGTGACTTCTTCAATATTGTGCTTGAACGGATTGTGCGGAACTCACAAGCCAACACCGGAGGCACAATCTATTACAAGTCTGTACAACTGCTTGCATACGCCGACGATATAGACATTATCGGAAGATCTCAGCGGGCTGTCACCGGTGCTTTTGCAAGCATTGAGGCGGAAGCGGCCAAAATGGGTTTGGCGATAAACGAGGGCAAAACCAAGTATATGCTGTCAACTAGAAGGGAAAACCAACACCGACGAATTGGACAAAACGTCACCGTGGGCAGCTATAACTTCGAGGTAGTAAGGGACTTTGTCTACCTTGGCTCTGCTATAAATTCAGCAAACAAAATCAGCGCAGAAATCAATCGAAGAATAACTCTTGCCAATCGCTGTTTTTTTGGGCTTATAAGGCAATTCAACAGTAAAGCCCTATCTCGAACAACTAAGGAGACTCTATATAAGACCTTGATCATCCCAGTCCTGCTTTACGGCGCTGAAACATGGACTTTATTAAAAGAGGATGAAGATATCCTTGGTCGCTTCGAGAGAAAAATTCTTCGTAAGATTTTCGGTCCCGTTTATGTTGACGGGTTTTGGAGGAGAAGATTCAATCACGAACTATACGAGCTGTACAGCGACATCGACCTAGTCAAAAAACTGCGTATTGGACGTCTGAGATGGCTAGGACATGTAGAGCGAATGGACACCAACGCTCCGGCCCGCAGAGTCTTCGAATCTAACCCGGAGGGACGACGCAGTAGAGGGAATCATCGCCGTAGGTGGCGCGCACAAGTTCAAGGGGACCTCGACCAACTTGGAGTGCGCAACTGGAGGCAATTAGCTAAAGACCGAGCTAAATGGAGAGGCTTGTTGGTTGAGGCCCAGGTTCACCCCGAACTGTAGCGCCACCTAAGTAAGTAAGTAGTGAATTCTGATCTAATTGTCAACGGTGGTGATTGCGGTGGTAGCAGCGGTGTTGGTGGCAGCGGCGATGGAAGCAGCACAAAGAGGAGATCGGTTATATACATAAACGATGCTCTCACTAAGTTCTCACGAGCGTTATTCTCTAAAGCGAAGGAGGTTGATGGTGGGAAAATCATTTCTATAAGGTCATTTAATGATCTTGATCAGTTGTAATTATTCTCATTATTTTCTTTTTAACTTCTCTTTTTAATGAATTTACTGAATTTTGTCAATGATGATTTTCCTTCCTATAATCTTAAGAGAACGAATTGCGAAGATGTGTTTACTAACAAATTGTACTGCTCTAACAAACTCTTTTTTATTCACCAAAATATCCGAAGAGAGAATTTTATATCACTGGTATCCCATTTGGATTCATTTGTATTGTAATATTCTTGCTGGGGTTCGTTTAAATAAAACCTTCTTTTGTGTATTTTAATCGTTTATTTATTATCAAACACCAACTTTACTTTAACACAATAGTCAATCACTTTATTCTTTATTTATTTCAAAATAAACGGTCGCTACAGATTTATTTTCACAATGTCGCTTGCTTTCACCACTGGTCGAATATCTCTTGTAATCGCTGTATTCACTTATAAACAACTGTGTCGACGTTGGTTTTGGTATGGGTATTTCTAGGAAATTGCAAGTAAAGTGATGGACCCCAAGGTACATCAGTTATTCTTTGCTGACGATGGAGCCATCATAAGTGAGGATCCTACATCCCTGCAACGAGCACTTGATGTGTGGGTGGACGTTTTGGAGGGAAATGGGTATCGCATTAGTTCAAAAAAGACAGAGTACTTGTGCTGCCCGTTCTCTGATCCACTCAGGCCTATTCCAGACGTTTATTTGAATGGAACAGTGCTTCCCAAGTGCGAAAAGTTCAAATATTTGGGATCTATGATCAATAGCAAAGCAACTTGTGATGACGACATCAATCATCGTGTAAGCGTAGGGTGGATAAAGTGGCGAGAAAATTCCGCTATCTTCTGTGACAGAAAAATGCCCCCTAAGTTGAAAGGAAGGCTCTACACCGCAGTTGTACGTCCAGCGCTCACATACGGTTCACAATGTTGGACGATGTACAAAAAGTATGAGAGTAAATTAACGGCAGCTGAGATGAAGATGCTTCGCATGACAGCAGGAGTGACAAAGCTTGATCGAATAAGAAGTTCGAAGATCCGTGGAAGCTTTCACATCAAGGAAACCATCGTACACAAATTAGAGCGCGACCGGCTCAGCTGGTATTGCCACGTTCAAAGAAGAGATCATTTGAACCCTGTTAAAAAGGCAATATCTATGCACGTTCCAAAGACATCGCGATGTAGGAAAGGCAGGCCTATAAACGCCTGGATCAGACAAATGCGACGACATCGGCATTTCATTGGCCTCAGTAACCGAGTGATCCAAAATCGGCAGGCCTGCCGATATTTTCTGAGGTCAAATAGGCGAACCCCACAGGCGGATCAGTAGAAATGCAGTGAAATGGGAGGGCTGTGATCCCTTGTTTTCGGATCATAGCCTCGCTGATAAAAGGAAGAAAAAAAAAAAAATTAAAGGAAATTGCAAGGGGTTCTAGAACATGCTAGATGTTTCTCCGGGTGAATTGAGGATCATGGAATGTTTGGATATTGTGTGGAACAATTGTGGAACGTAAGCACACCAGGTTGGAACGTAAGCACATCAGGTTGGAATATTTACTACTAGTAGGCAATAGATGTCGTTGCACAGTTTGAGATACAGTGTTTTAGTTTTTGGTACACAAACCATCCTGTAGTCAATGCTACAGTATGCATTCCTGATTTCGTAGTTATCTCCGAAATTTGGATCTATGATTTTGAAAAAAATGATTATGAATTGCCTGGCTTTGACTTTTATGCAAACACAAATGAGAATTACGCTGCTGGAGGCGTTGGTTGTTTTGTAAAGCAATGTTTTAATGTTTTTGATATTTTACAATTAGGTTTTCGGAGCGCTGATGTCTTAAGAATTTGTCTTCGTAATGATGGGGAAATCTTTGTCTTGATTTGCGTATATAGGCTTTATTCGTTCAGTGTTTCTATTTTTGTGGAAGAATTTTCAACTCTCTTGGATAATGAAAACTCTAAAAACTTAATCGTTATAGATGATGTTAATATAAACATACTGGAGCATAATGAAGCTATTGCTAGATATTTGGACTTAGTAGCTTCTCACGGGTTAGTATCTTTTGTAAGTGAGATTACTAGGATAGAGTCAGGTAAATGTATTGATCATATACTTGATCGTTTTTGTTCTTCCCCTAGCACCTGTGAAAAGTGTGTATTTGACTTAAAAATCACAGATCACTGCATGACTAATCTACTAGTTAATATTTCATTAGACAGAATTTTATCTGCTCGGAATTTCCACACCCTTAAAACAAAAATTGATTTTGAGAAACTTAAAATTTGTCTATCTCTTGAGTGTTGGGCGGAAGTATTTGCTGAAAGGGATTCTTCAAAATCCTACGACGCTTTTAGTGATAATCTTTCCAGGCATATATCTAGTTGCTCATTCGTAATTCACCGAAAGAAGTCAAACGTACGTCTTAAACCCTGGATAACGACTGATTTATTACATAAAGTAAGGAAAAAGAATAAACTTAGAGTTAAATGTGTGAAGCAGCCGAATAATCTACACTTAAAACAGTTGTACAAAGTTATGTGGTCAGAGTTGAGAATAGAAATTCCTGTTTGTCGAGATGTCTATTGTTCAAACCGATTTAATACAGTCAAAGGTAACTTGAAGGGTGAATGGCAGTTGGTTAACAGCATGCTCAACAAAACACAAGCTGGTAAAAATATAGTTGCTGTACGTGATGATGATGATGTTGTGATTTCTGTCAATCTTGGGATTGCTAACACCTTCAATGATTATTTTTCAAAAATATCTCAGAATGTACATCTGAGTCCAAACATTTTGATTGTTCGGTATGTAATCTTTCTTGTAGGCCTTGTGTAGAAAGTTTTGTTTTTATCCCTGTTAATGGCTTAGAATTACTAAAAACAATTGGTTCACTAAAAGTTTCTAACTCTATTGGAATAGATGGAGTCTCGAATCGTTTGTTGAATAATATTGCATGTTTCCTGGTTGATGTCCTTTCTCATATTTTTAATAATAGCGTTTTCTTTGGTGTTTTCCAGGTGCTCTTAAAAGTGCTGATATTTTACCTCTCTATAAGAAAGGTGCGACTGATGAGGTAGGCAACTATAGACCCATTTCACTTTTACCCTCAATTAGCAAAATTTTTGAAAAGATTATGAAAAGCAGAGTGGTTAATTTTTTAAATAAAACAACATTTTTCAGTACGGCTCAATTTGGCTTTAGAGAAGGTAGATCTACCGAAGATGCTTTGTTAAATTTTTGTTCCCAAATTTATAATAATGTTGACAAAAAAAGTGTACAGCTGGGTTGTTTGCTGATATAACCAAAGCCTTCGATATGGTCAATCAAGACATGCTAAAATCTAAACTCCAAAATGCTGGCTTTAGGGGTTTTACGCTTGATTGGTTTAGATCATATCTGAAAAACAGAAACCATAGGGTTAAAATTGATTCAGTTAGGAGTAATCTCAAGGTTTTAAATCTGGGTGTACCACAGGGTTCTGTACTAGGGCCCATACTTTTTTTATTATATATTAACTCCCTCTTCAGTTGCCCTTTTAAGGGTCTGTTGACAGCCTTCGCAGACGATGTGGGCTTTACTTATGGTTGTAATAGTCTATTGGACCTTATTTCTGCTTTAAATTGGGATTTTTTTTGTTGAGAGTCTGGTTTGCGAAGCATAGTCTGTTAATGAGCTCGAAAACTAAGGTTATGTTTTTTAGTCTTTCTACACAAATTATTACAGTACCGGAACTTTTTTACCATGCGCCTGATTGCCTCAAGTATCCACTGTTAACTTGCTTTTGCGATACAGGATCCCCCACTTTTAATACTGATGTTTGTTGCAATGATAAATCTTTTAAAGTGGAATGTGTTAATGAATTTAAGTATTTAGGGCTTGTCATCGATGCAAAATTGAATTTCAACAGTCATTTAGAAGTTTTAAGAAATTATTTTCGTGGCACTGTGAGAAACTTCTTTCCCTGCGAAACGTTTGCTCCATCCAACTCCTTTTAAAAATCTATTATGGCATCTTCCACTCAAGATTACAGTACGGGATTAGCTGCTGGGGAGGATCTTACTTTTGCAAATTACGGCCTCTTTTAACACTTCAGAAACATGTTTTAAAAATCATTTGTCGGAGATCTCGTAGACATCCTAGTTTTCCGTTATTCCGAGATTTGAAAATTCTTCCACTTCAACACTTATATTGTTACAAGGTCCTAAAAGTGTTCTTTCCAAGATCTGGTAAAACGTCTTTCAGACAGGTTCCCAATTACACTTTACGAGGCAATTCCTTAAATCTGGTCGCTTTACCCGATTTCAGTACAACCGCCTTTCGTAACTTTTACAATGTTGTTTCGTGTCGGTTATTCAGTAGTTTACCAATTTCTATCAGACTGCTTACTTCTGCTAATGTGTTTGCAAAATGTGTAAAGGATTGGCTTTTCTCCTTTGATCTAAAGAATATTGCTTCTCTCTTTAGTGTCATTCAATGATATTTTGGTGTAATATTACATTCCGCTTTCAATGTATTCGTTAAATTTTTAAATATTTTCTCCACATCGCTATTTTTCGGATTTCTCTACTCAAGTTTTGTATTTTTATTTGTCTCTTTCTTTTCTTGTTTAAAAAAAAATATACATACATACATACATCCACCATCGTATTACCGCATGGGGCACATTAGTATTCTGTAGGCAATTGCAAGATAGCCAAAACTACATACAAAAAATTCTGGCAAAAAAGAACATCTATAACTACAACGAATACGAAACACTTAGCACACAACTTCTCAACATCGAAGGCATATATGACCGCTACAGGTTACCGATCGATCACCACCACAACACACGACGGAATGCAGAAAGTAGACTTAAAATCGATAAATTCAATAATAATTACGGCAGATACAAATTCTCAACTATGCTACATACGCTACTAAATGAACTTCCTGTTAATATGATAATATGTTGAGTACCAAGTAGAAAAAAAGCTATAAGAAATCATTTCATTAAAAAAACCAATTAAATTTTTTAAAGTAACACAAAATAAATAAAAATGTATCTTTTACATCTGGCTACAAATTTTCATATTTATATTTACAATTTCTTAGCTGTAAATGCTGAATTGGTAAAATATTCTTATACAAGTTATACACACCACAAGCAAAAATATAAATATTTTAACTGTAAGTGAATCTTTCCTACAGACAAGCCCGATGGACTTCGCGGGATATAAACTTATGTAAACCGAAATATTTGTTTAAATAAAGATTGAATTGAATTGAATTGAATTGAATTGAATTAATCCAGCACCCAGACTCTCTGAGTGTACTGCACCGCACTGTGTGCTGTGATATTTATTATGTGTAGATCTAAAGGTAGAAGATGCAGAGCATCGGTCGGGGTTGACCGCAGAGCACCTGCATGCGGTTCTTTGAACCTTATTAAGTTAGGTTAAATATTATATATTTTTTTCACAAGGTATAACTACAGAAAGCTATACATGCATTCTTTACCCGTTGTTCTATGTTTAGCTTCCAATTAAGTTTAGGATGTGAGAAAAACTCTAAATACCTAGCACTGGACGATAAGGCGAGCAGTTGGCCATTCAGCCGAGGAAGTGCGAAATCAGGCATTTTGGTTTTAGTGGCGAAGAACACAGTTTTGCTCGAGTTGACACCAAGACCACACTTTCTGGCCCAAGCGCTTACCATTCCGTGATTTCGCTTAGCACGGGGGGGGGGGGCTTTCTTAACACAGTATCACCATGTCGTCTGCATACCCCACTTCCTTGATTCTTTCTTTGTCTAATGTTAAAAGGATTTTATTCATGACTATAAACCATAGTAGAGGTGAGATAGCACCTTGCGGTGTTCCCCTACTCCCGAATTTGTTTATATTGCTATTGCCTAGTGTTGCTGAATAATTCTAGTGCTAAACATAGAAACGCCATGGCGCAAGTGGTTAGTGTGTCGGACCACTGCGTGTGAGGTTCCAAGTTCAAATCCCAGAAAACATCAAAAAGTTTTTTCACAGTCCCACCTCTCGCGAACGTCTGACAAACGCCAGAAACTATTATTGTCACGAAAAAGCTTCTCAAGAACGCCCTTCGGATACAGCACTAAACTGTGGGCCCCTTCCATTCATGTGAAAAAAATATAACGCACACAAAACGAGTAGTTGGGAGGCCTGGCATTCAAAGAGCTGTTGCGCCAAATACCTATATATATATATTTTTTGTTAACACAGAAACAATCCATTAACTTAGATAGTTTTCTATCCCCAGCTCCGTAAGGGACTCTAGGATTAGTTCAGTGTGTACGCTATTGAAAGATATTTCTATGTCTAGAAAAGTACGTTATGTCCTGTATCTCCTTGTGGGTTCTAGGGCCTTTACTACGCCTACGCGCCATCGTGTACGGTTTCTGGCAATGTATCTGAGTTCTCCCCAACTTTTCCCCAACTGCCGTGCCTCCTTCTCGACTGCTCTGCGCCGTGTTCTCCTCAGACCGCCAGGTCTTCTGCCAACCTGAGTTAAAGGGTTCCATTGCATAGCATGGTTTGCTATGGAACTGTCACCCTTTCGAAACGTGTGACCAATCCACTGCCACTTCCGTCGTTGTATGGTTGTGCCTATTAGTTCCTGACCCGTTCTCTCGTAAAGGTGTTCGTTAGAGATACGATTAGGCCAGAAAATCGAACGTTTGCAGCTTTCTGGTGCTAGCAGTGGTCACTTTCCACGTGCTGCAACCATATAACAGCACGCATTCAACGTTGGAGAACAGTCTTATCTTGTTGTTCAAACTCATTGCATTGCTTCGCCATATTTTGGACAACATCCCGAACGCGGACATTGCTTTGGCGATCCTCTTGGCTATATCCAGTTCGGTTCCACCATTGGTTGAGACAATACTCTCAAGATACTGGAAACCCTCTACTCTCTCTACCGGTTGTCCAGCAATGCATATTTGAGCCGATGAGTTTGTTCCAAGGCTGATAATTCTGTGGGAGAGTAAGCATACATCATCAGCGTAGTCAAGATGTTTCAGATGAGATGTAAGAGTCCATCGAATTCCTCCGTTTCCCGTCGACAAAGCTGCACGAAGCACATCGCTAATCACCAATAGGAATAATATTGGTGAAAGGATACAGCCTTGTCTTACCCCACTTTGGATCTCAAATTCCTCAGACAACCTTCCTCTGTGCAGAACATGACATTTGGAGCCTTCATATGTAGCTTTGATAATAGCAATTAGTTAATCTGGAATACCTCTTCTGCGTAAGGCACGCCAAATAAACTCCCTGTTGACACTATCGAACTGCCTTCTCAAAATCGATGAACAGCAGGTGGAGTGGCGATCGACATTCAACGCACTGTTCGATGATAATCCGCAGGGTGTTGATGTGGTCAACACAGGAGGATCCAGAGCGGAAACCTGCTTGTTCGACATCGAGTGTGTCTTCGAGATGTTGTTTGATTCGCTCCAGGGTGATTTATTAAATTAAATTTCCTTTCTTAGGACGCTTGACGATCATTCCCTTTTTCCACTCGTTAGGAAAGCTCTCAGCTTCCCAAGCTTTATCTATAAGTGGAAGCAGAAGCTCAGCCGATGTTGTTGGCGCTGCTCGTAAGAGCTCTGCTGGAATACCGTCAAGTCCTACCGCCTTGTTGGTTTTGAGTGCCTTGATCGCGGTAGTGATCTCATCATTACTGGGAGTCGTGGTGCGTATTCGCGAACTTCTCACCTCGGGCATCTCAGTCTGATTTGGGAGCATATCGCTAGCGAATACGCGGTTCAAAACCGTAGCAAAATGCTCTTTCCATCCCTTGAGTTGGTCCTCATCCGAAATGAGCAAGGAGTCGTCTAGGCTTTTTACTGGGTGTTGGCTGGAGCTGCGACCACCTGTCAGCTCTTTGGTGACTCTGTAGACGGTCCTGCTGTCGCACGTCCGTGCAGCTTCTTCTGCTTCTGTAGCCAGCGCGTTGATGTATTTGCGCCTGTTACGTTGCACGCTACGCTGAACTTCTCTCATCTTCATGCAATATAGGGACTGTAGATCGCTTCTCCCTGCTGCTGGAGTAGCTGCAACTCGAACTGTTTTCGTTCGTCAATCCGTCTCCAGGTATCCTCGGAAAGCCACGCCCTATATCTTCCCTGCGATCGACCGACAATTCTTTCAGCACCAAATGCAAAAACATTTTTCACAGCGCACCAATGGTCTTGGATGGTTGCGGGCAGTGAGCTGCTGATTGCTTCCACACCTCACTAAGTCTATCGATGTTGAACCTGGACATTCTTGTGTTGTCGTGGGATCTTCGAACTGCAGCAGTACGTAGAGATATGGAGAGTAGTTATCATAAGAGGGTGATCTCGTACTATCCCCACGTCTGCCCCTCGCCTGTTTCGAACGTCCAGGAGACTGCTTCTAAAGCGGCGGCTGATAGCAAAATGGTCAATTTGGTTAGAGGTTGCTTGCCTGTCGTTGGAAACCCAGCTGAATTTGTGTATATAACAAGGCGGTTGGCATTGCGGAAATCCACAAACCTTTCGGCGTTGTCATTGCGGTTGCCTAGTCCATGCTTCTCGATTACATGTTTGAACCCTTCGTTGTCGTTGCCTACCTTGGCATTCAATTCCCCCATGTGTTAAAGACGGCACTTAATAGATTGTAGAAGCTCTCCTTTTCGTCCTCAGACTGCCAGGAAATTGACCCCTTGTGTGCTGTTGTTGTTAACAGTAGCCTGACTCCGTATTCCCGCAGACTTCCGGATGGTCTTCCGGAATAGAGTAGTAGTGTTACGCGTTGGGGACTGGTACTCGCTCGCTTCTAACCATCTGATTTCACTTACCCCCAAAATGTCCAGTCTTTATCGCATGAATTAATATTCCAATTGAAGAAATCTGGTATTGTAAGGACCTTCGCTTCTCGCATCGAGGAGCGTTTTACATTCTAGAAACCCATCTTTGTCCGGGTACAACGCCGTCAACATGTGATCATTCCTTATCCGAGGCATAGTGTCAGTTTCTGTAGCGGGAAAATGTTCGGTAACGCAGGTTGCTGGCCCACGTTACCTAGTCTAGAATCAAAGCCCTAGACAATCCGCACTTGCAATTTTACCCTACACGTATAAGGGTTTATACGTATAGTTGCCCGGGGACCACCTCTATGAGGTAAAGCAAGCACTTCATCACGAACTTGAATGTTGCGCTACAGGCCCAAGCCAAGTTTTGAGCAGTCAGTAGTTTCCCGATCAATCGCAATACAGAAAAGTAGCTAGGGTATATTCTTTGTAATATATGGAGTTCTCTATAGTTCACACTACCTCATGAAAAGCTGTCTCCGTTGATCTACCTTTGAGCTATCGTCTTGTTTTGGATTTGCTAAAAGACCTGAAAGGCCATAACCGTAACGTGACATCTCACGATTTGGGGATTAATTTACTTAAAAAGAAGCTAACCCTAGTTGGAATGGTGCATAAAAATAAAAGATTTTTGCCGCCTTTAAAATCATTCTTAGGAATGACGCACAAAACCAGAAATAATTAAAATATAACAATGCTACTAAATCAGGAGCAATTAGTTTGCACTTGTACATGTAAGCGTGAAACTAACAGGCGTTATTTTATAATATGGTGGACATTTCAGACTACAATGACTTTTCGATCTATGTTTCCATAAATTCACAATGGAATGAAGCCAAACATTTCTAGCGGAGGATTTTTCTGGCAGAACTGGAAGAAACGATGATTCAAACAGAAATATCATGTCAAACTTTTCTTCCACAAAATGCTTCAGCAAAAATGGTATTTCACAGTTTTCAACAGAAAAATCGAAATGAAGACCATGCAACCATTAACATACTGTACATGGACTGCTGGTAGCCAACTTCGCGTTGGTTCCAATATTAGCGCTAGCTCTCTTGGTTCGGAGCGGAAAAAAATTGAAACTCACTTGTTTGAAATTAGTAGCATAACTAAAAAGTTAAATCCCTCCTATTTTCGCCGTTTAAACAACTTAAGGTTGAATCCATATCAAGGGAGTGTACTCCGAAGTGTCTTATAGGGAACCCCTTTAAAATCGGGCAAACACAGAGAAAATGAAATACATCCTCTCTTACTTTCATATTACAAAGACTACACATAATTGGAACCTCTGGTCTGTGAGGTATGAAGTTTAGGTCCAAATGTTCGCCTCTAATCTTAAAGGTGGTGCTTATTTTTTCGGTTGAGTAGCAGTTCAAAAGTACATGTTTTCCTTAAGATGATATTTTAATCTACTCTAGACTTGCCTGTATTGCGAGGACTTCGCATAGTTGGAATATCTCTCAAATAATATGTGGTCCATTTTTTCTAGAATACTATTCAATTGTGCTCTTAGGGTGGAAGGATGTTCCTCAGGTATAATGCTTAGATTTATGCCACGATCGCTTGCTATTCACGACTAAGCCACCTCTCGTTCTTATGAGGTGTGTGATAACTTCTCTTGGTAGCCTATGCTCATCCATCTGCATAACTTTAACCACACATTCGAAATGCATTTTTAAAGTGCTTAAAAACGTAGGCGGAGTCCCAGTCTCCAGGTACAACATATAGTTCGAGGAACTAGACGCCAAACGGAAAATTCGTTTTAAAAAGTATCAAAGGAACTTCTCGACGCAGTCATAAGAACGGTAACCCTAAGCTTGAGCTCCATATAAGAGAATGGAAGCTGCAGTTGAGTGAAACAATTTTTGTTTAGAACTATGCGTTATGTATTTGTTTGTGATACAACGGCCCCAAACCGAAGAAATCACACGTTTAGCTTCTGAGAGTTTAGATTCAAGATGTTTATTCATACTAAGGTTGGCTGACATCAACACTCCGAGGTATTTATATTCCCGTACAATCTCAATTCCTTCACCGTTATATGTCCATTATTCACTTCGTGAGTATCTTCCACCACCGCTTCTAAAGACCATCATTTTAGATTTCTTCAAGTTAACGCTCAAGTTCCAACGTTGACAATAATCCTTTAGCCCATTCATCATCAACTGCATGCATTCGACTGTATCGGCAAGAAATACAATGTCATCCGCAAACATCAGACAAGGAATCCTTTCCCGGTTGAGCTCTATTCCGCCTCGTACCGCCTCCATGATGTCATTAATAAACAATATAAAGAGCAGCGCACTTAAAATTCATCCTTGCTTTACGCCCATTGTCGTTGCCAACTCATCAGATAAAGTTTCCCCATCCCACACATAAGCTACATTATTCTGTACAATGCTCTTAAGATATTAATGATTTTGTTTGAAATCCCGATCGTATGCAATTAGTAGAAAAGCACTTCTCTCTGTATTGAGTCAAAAGCTGCGCGGAAGTCTACAAAAAAGGCGTGACTTCTCTTGTAGGTTTCGGTGATGTTCAATAGCGTAAATATTTGATCCACCGGTGAGTATTTTTTCCTAAATCCCGCTTGGAATTCTGACAAAATATTCATATTCCTGACCCAAGAGTTAAAAAAAAAAATATTTGGCGCAACAGCTCTTTAAGTGCCAGGCTTAGCTTCTCGCAACCACTCATGTTGTGTGCGTTATATTTTTCGCACGAATGGAAGAGACTTACAGTTTAGTGCCGTATCCGAACGACGATTTGAGAAGCTTTTTCGTGACAACAATACTCTCGGAAGTTTGTCAGACGCTCGCGAGAGGTGGGACCGTGAAAAAACTTTTTGGTGTTTTCTGAGATTCGAACTTGGAACCTCACGCGTAGTGATCCGACACACTAACCACTTACATCACGGAGCCCACGACCCAAGAGTTAAGCCTGTAAAAATTAAAGCTGCGAATATCTTAGCGGTATTCAAAAAAACGATATTCCCCTGTAATTTGATGGGTCGTTGCGGTCTTCTGTTTTGTGTAGGGGGAAGATTAGTGCCTCCTTGAAACTTGTTGGGACGTTTGCGTTCAAGAATATTCAGTTGAATTCGAACGCGAGAGCAGCTACGTATTCCATTGTACTCGTAATGGCTGGGGTGCCGCAAGGAAGCGTTCTTGGTCCAGTTTTATATCTATTATACACTCGTAATATATCGCAAGTAGGGTTGCTCATTATACATCGATACATCGAAAACATCAATGTTTAACGATGTATCGATGTATTTCATTTGATGCATCGAATGAAAGCACGCACTGTACACAGTTGAATTTCCACTTTGAAGACCTCACTTTAACTAGTGATATATGGCAAGACATGCGATGCGCAGATTTTTAGGTGTCACAGCCCATTTTGGTCTAAACACGGAGTTCCAATCAATGACATTAGGAGTTTATCAATTCGATGAAAGACATACATCGGAGTATATAGCACAAATGCTCAAAAAAACCTGCAACAATTGGGGTTTTGACACAAACAAAGTCTCGGCAGTTGTTACTGATAACGCCGCGAATATGTGGAAATAGGATTTGGAAAGAAGAAACACATCCCCTGTTTTGGTCATACATTAAACTTAGTTACTCGAAATATTCTGCAAATTCCTGAATTGCAAAATATACTCTCAAAAATAAAGAATATTGTTACCTTCTTCAAACAAAGCTGTGTGGCAAGCGACGAATTGCGAAAGTCAGTGAACGATGAAACAAAGTTAATCGAAGATGTGCCAACACATTGGAACAGCACTTATTATATGATTCAACGATTTTTGGAGCTTAAGGTGCTGTGAGTGATATATTGATTTGCCATAAAACTGCACCTCCCATGCTGACTGGTCTGGAATTGAACATATCGTCATCGCTCATTAACATTTTATGTCCACTTTAAGCTGCAACTAAGGACATATCTGGGGATAAATATTGTACCAGCAGCAAAGTAATTCCCTTAGTACACTGTATTTTTTATTTTTTTTTTTCGTGGGTAGGTGAAAATCTTCATGAGACACTATGAGACCGTGTACTCATAGTAGTGTCAGATTTCTACTGACTAAAAACACCCTTCCCTTCGTTTTGTTTACTACGACTAAGTTTGACCTTATCAAGTAGTTTAAGCTTCAGATTTATATTCGCGTGAGGCAGGTAGATTTTCAATAAAAGCACCTGCTGAAACCGTCATGACATGCGGCTTTTTGTCTTATTGCGCTAATTCGAACGGTTTCGTTCTTTGAAGTCGGCGTGTAAGATTTGTCACATCCAAAGTTTGGAGTATGGCACAGTTGCAATGGCCATGAAGACGAATACGAAGCTTGCGAGCGAAGTTTTTTATTTCGTCCTCCACGGTAGCTATCCCTAAGTCTCTGTGGATATCATTGTTTCTGATATACCAAGGAGCGTTCACGATTATTCTTATAATTTTATTTTGCAATGATTGTATGAGATTCCTATTGCTTGGTTTGGTACAACCCCAGAGTTGTATACCATACGTCCACACGGGTTTAAGCACTTGCTTATACAGAAGCAGTTTGTTATATACGCTTAGTTTGGAATATCTTCCAATTAGCCAATACATTTCTCTAAGTCGATTTTCGACATCGTCACGTTTCTTTTTAACGTGAGGTTTCCATTTAAGTTTCGCGTCTAGTGTCATTCCCAGATATTTAGCTTCGTTTGCATGCGGTATTTGTACCGAGTTAATGAAAACGGGAAGGTTGATTATTTTCTTGTACGTGAAGTTAACATGCGTCGATTTGGTCTCGTTAAGAACAATGCGCCAAGTATTTGTCCACTCACAGATTTTATCCAAGGCTCGTTGGAGTTTTATGGTTGCTGACTCGATTGAACTTTCCGTTGCCAGAATAGCCGTATCGTCCGCGAACGTAGCTACAATAGTGCCTTCAGTTTGAGGTATGTCCCGAGTGTACAGCAAGAATAAGATAGGCCCAAGGACACTTCCTTGCGGAACTCCGGCGGCGATTTCTTTAAAATCAGAATATTCAGTTCCGTGCTTAACACGAAAAAGTCTGTTTTTAAAGTACGATTCTAAGATCTTATGAAGTTGCTCCGGAAGGATTCGTTTTAGCTTATAATTCAATCCATCGTGCCAAACCCTGTCGAAGGCTTGAGATACGTCAAGAAAAGCGCTAGAACAAATCTTTTTCTCCTCAAGGGCTTTTTCAATTTCGTCGGTTATTCTATAAACCTGGTCAATTGTGGAATGCTTGATTCTGAACCCGAATTGGTGGTCAGGTATTAGGCGTCTCTCTTCAATGACCGGAAGAATCCGTTTCAGTAGGAGTTTTTCAAATACCTCCGATATTATTGGTAGTAGCGATATCGGTCTGTACGATTTTTTGTCATTTGGAGATTTCCCCGGTTTCGGAACCATTATGATTTCTGCGACTTTCCATTGATTTGGAACGTATAATAATCTAATGGAAGCATTTATTAAATAAAGCAATTTTAATAATGCCTTTTTTGGTAATTCCTTGAGGATTTGTCCGGTTATTAAATCATACCCAGGAGCTTTATTGTTCTTCAGGTTTTTTATTGCCTGGCAAAGTTCTATAAGTGACACACTTTTTATTCTTAGGTTGTCAGATGTCGTAGTCGTACCGGTAAAATCGTCTACCAATGTTTCTCCATCAAATGGCTTAAAAGTCTCTTCTAAGTGCTCGGCAAATAGATCCGCTTTTTCTTTGTCACCTTTTGCCCATTCGTCGTTGTTTTTTCTTATCGGTGGCGAGTGTATTTGCGGTTTTTTAATTCTTTTGACAGCTTTCCAGAGCGAGTAATTAGTGGTTTTTTCGGCGGTTAAACCTTCAAGATAAGCTGAAGTCTCTCGGTTTTTTAGGTCTTGGATCGCTTTTTTAAGCTTATTGCATAGGAAATTCGAGTGGGTTTTATGCTGGGGAGCGCGAGTTTGTTGCCATATTTTGCGTGCTCTCCTCTTTTCTCGAATAAGTTCTTTTATTTCCGGCGGATAATTAGCTTCATTGCATGGGACTTCTTTCCTCCCTAAAGGTGTATTTTTCCACGCGGCATTCTGTATTGATTCAATAAATTTGCCGAGTTCATCTTCTATTTCGAAGGGTGTTTTGAGCGATACATTTAAGACAATATTTTCTTCGCAATCAGTTCTAAAATCGCGCCAGTTAGTTTTTTTGTTAGTTAATCTAAGCACACCTTCTACTGTCATTAGTCGGTCACTTATTGTCAAGATTACCGGCGAGTGATCTGAGGAGAGATCAAAGCTTTCCTCTACTTTCGCAAAATTTGAAGATACTCCTTTTGCTACGAAGAAGTCTATTAGGTCCGGTGTTTTTGCTGTATCAGAGGGCCAATATGTCGGTTTCCCCGTCGAAAAGAAATTAACCCCGAATTGCATACCGGCTTCGTACAGAAGCCTGCCTTTCCGTGAATTGGATCTGGAACGCCAAAAGGTGTGTTTTGCGTTGAAATCGCCACCTATAATGAAATTCGGTCCAAGTGAGTCAAGGAGACGTACAAAGTCATTACTTCTAAACGTGCATCGCGGAGGACAATAAATGGACGCGATGTTGAAATACGAGTGCCTATTCTTAACTCGAACTGAGCTTGTTTGCATTGTATCGATTTCAATCGTCGTATTTATGGAGTGCTCAATGCAGTCTTTAATGAATAAGGAGGATCCGCCTCTAGCTCTTCCGGAAGGGTGGTATGCGTGATAAGCACGATACCCTCTTATTTTTACCCCGGATTCCTTTGTCAAATGAGTTTCAGAGATCAAGCAAATGTCAATGTTGTCATTCCGTAAGAATACTTCTAATTCGGCGTTTTTTTGTAGAAGGCCGTTTGCGTTCCATGTTAAAATTTTTAGTAACTGATTCATATTCATATGGCAGTTCTTTTTTGGCGAGGTTTTAACTCGAGCTTGCTCAATTTATCAAATATGACTTTGTTGACCTTCGTTTGCTCCTCAAGTTTCGCAAGAATTATAGAGAAGACTTGGGAGACTGGGTCTACCGTAACACCGCTTTGCTTGGTTTCTAGCGACGCAGCTTGCGCATATGTTAGCGTCTCTGGAGATTGTGGCTTTTTCTTTGATTTTGCCGAAGGAACTTTACTTTGCTCGACTCTCGTCTTAAGTTTGACATGTTTATTGACGGTCGTTACCCTTGGCTTAGCGATTTCACGACTATGTTTAACCGGTTCTGCGTTCTGGCGTTGAATATTTTTAAATGTGTCTCGCCTTTTTTGAAGCTCTTTTGCCACTTCGCAACCTCGATAGTTCGCTGGGTGCTTTCCTTTGCAGTTAATGCAGGTAGCCGGGGCCTGCTTATTTAGGTCACACTTTTCTGAGAGATGGTTACCAGCACATTTTACGCATCTCGGCTCTTTTTGACAATACGACTGTGTGTGATTAAAGCCTTGACAGCGTTTACACTGAGGTATCGATCTCGTACTCGTACGCATAGGCTCAATCTTGACTACGATATTCAGAATAGTTTTAACGTTATAAATATCGTCTACATTTTCGCTCCTGTCAAAGGTAAGCATAAAAAGCGGAAGTCCATGCTTGACCATGATTTCCTGGCCTTGTTCCGTTTGTTGCTTCACCTTTTTGAGAATATTGACGGCATTAAGAATTTTTAAACCTTTAGCTTTGAGGTCGTTCATTACGTCGTCTTTTGTGCACGAGGGGTGGAGACCCCTTGCTATAACACGCAGTGGTCTTTCTGACTTATTTTGATAAGTATACCACTGGATCTTTTCCGTGTTTAATTTTTGTGATATTGCTCGGTAGCCATCGGAGTCATCAACGTTAATTTTCCACGCATTGTTCCTGAGTGACGTTACCTTGAATTTCGATGTCGTCGTACCTTTAAGAAGGCAATGTAGCTTACTGTAGTCCGTTATGCCAACGACGTTTATTGCAGGCGGAGGACGTGCTTTAGCTTGAGTTTGTTTTGGCTTCGACTCATTTTGCTTGTCTTCTTTTCGCGGCTCGATTTCGGGCGAAGAGCCGGCTCTGCGTTTTTTGCTAGGTCTTTTCTTTAAGACGCAATTCGTTTCGCGTGCAAGCTCTTCTTCGTCCGTTTGATATTGTGAATTAGCTGGGCGGGGAGGGGAATCTTCGCGTTCTTTTTGTAAAAGCGAGTTCTTTAGAAGCTTGTTTTCCTCTCTCAGCATGTCTACCTCTTTTTTGAGCTCTTGGTAGAGCCGATCCATTTCATCAAGCCTATTGCGAAGTTCGTTATTTTCCTTTTCAAAGCTTTTACATTTCTCTAAGTCCTGTTTCTTGTGCGCTTGCACTTCCGGCGGACTTTTTTTCCCGGAGACATTCGGTCTTGATGGTGGAGCCCGAGGTACCCTTGAACTTTTTATAAAGGGATTTATCAATTGCAATAATTGGCTCTCCCCAGAATCTGTAGAGCCTACCTCCGAAGAGGGTGGATTTTCCAGTGAACCTGGACTGTCACCTGGGGTATTAAATCTTTTCGTTTTACTCATTGCATTTTTTTGTATACACTTTAAGCCCGGTATACGAAGGGTGGATTTTAGTCGCCTCTTACGACAGGCATGCCTACCTCGGGTATATTCTAACCCCTACCCGAAGGGGATTAGTACACTGTATGATTTCAAAACTAAAAACGATTATGATTGATGAGCCGTTATTAGTACAAGTACACAAGAACATTCTGGCAGAAATAAAGAAATGGATGGACGCTATCGCTATCTTGTTGGATCCGCGGTTCAAGAAACTTCATTTAGAAGACCCGATGGCTTGTGCACATGCAATTGAAAAAATCAAAGATATGATGACGAAAGATCTCCTTAATGAAACGCGAATATAATCGGATTCAGATAGTTTGGATAGAGTATCAGAAGATTTCAGCCTTTGGAGCGACCATCACAAACTAGTTCACCGAAACTGGAAAACAAACAAAAATGAAGAAAGTGCTTGTGATGAGCTTTCGGTCTACTTGAGGACACCTGTTGGTCGCCTCAGTGAAAATCCGTTGGAAATATGGTCGGACTTTAAACAACAATTTCCAAAACTATACAAATACATACATAAATATTTAACTGTGGTAGCCAGCTCAGTGCCATCAGAAAGACTTTTTTCCAAAGCTTCACAAGTGTTGAATCAGAAACGTAATAGAATCCAAGGAAACCGAGTTAATAAAATATTATTCCTGCAAAGTTTGGAGAAGAAGTATTGGGATGTCTAATTTTAAAATAGCAAACTTTCTAAAACCCATGATAAATTAATTTTAATGAAATTTTAATAAATCTATAGCAGCCTCATTTTCATATCGTTTTATTATTATATTACTCATATCATTGTATTTATTACATTTGTTATATTATAGAAACAAGTCAGTAATTAATATAACTTTTATTTCGATATTTAATTTAACATGTGTCCTGTCTTGCATTAGCAAATTGTAAATTTCCGTATCCTTTTCTCTAACCCTGACTGTAATTTGAAGTTTAGTTTTTTTTTGTAAAGCACATACACACACATTGTAGCACATTGTTTTTGGATAGTAAAGTTTAGTGCACAGTGGGGTGTGGCTTAATTTTAAGTGCAGCTGATCTTTGCACCCGAAAAATTGTATAAAAGGAAATGTTCCTTCGATGCAAAGTCACTCTGATTACGGCAGCGACGAGGTAAGGAATTCATCATGCTGGCAATAGTCAAGACCTACGTGATCGTTAATTTGATCCTTGGACTGTCTATTGGTAGTTCAGAGACAAATTACCAGGGGAACAGTGAGAATATTGGTGACTGTGATGCATGCCGAGTCAAACCGTATTCGAACTGCTAACCAAAAATCGTCTGACCACTTTAATCAAATAAGAATTCTTTTCTATTCTTTTTATCTGTAACCCACTTCAAAAGAGACAAATAAAAAACACGTTTCTAC
Organism: Brachypalpus laphriformis; assembly: GCA_945910035.1. Classification (NCBI taxonomy): domain Eukaryota; kingdom Metazoa; phylum Arthropoda; class Insecta; order Diptera; family Syrphidae; genus Brachypalpus; species Brachypalpus laphriformis. The sequence goes on along the minus strand of OX246755.1, from coordinate 76,794,980 downwards.
AAATCTAATTTTAACTAAGAACATTGCATAATATCTCATTATCTTATTTCCTAACCTATATTTTTAACAACTACGTCGATGTTTTTATTCGATGCATTGAAAACATGGATGTTCTTCATCGATGCATCATTACGTATCGATGGAACGTTTCGATGCATTACATCGAATAAAACATCGATGTATTTTTTGTATGGACATCTCTAAAGCGGCCCTTACACGATCAATCGATTGACATCATGCATCGTGTATGTGTAGATTGATGCTACCCCTTACACACATCAATCGATTGACGGAAAATTTTTAGTTTTTGTGAGTTCTCGTGGTGTACAGATGTGAGATGAGTGAAACGGACGATTGTATTTCATATATCGCTGGCTGAATTCCTAAGCGTTAAAATAGTGCGCTTCGTGAATGCATCACTGCCATTGTGATGCGATAATATGATGCTTTCGTTATGCGATGCTTTGACGATGCCTTGCAATCTTTGACGTTTTGAACTACAATAATTTCTTACGAATATGGAGAAGACGCATCCATTTTGGCGAAATAAAAAACAATAAAATGTCAAATGACATTTGCATCACAGCAGTTCATGATGCGCTGTTTGCTTTTGTTTGCGCAGTAGATACATTCACGATGCGTTTTGGAACGGTAGTCATTGCATTACAGCCACCTATTGACGTTTGGGAACGCTTGACTTTGCAGTACTACAGCATTTAGGAACTCAGCCGCTCTTGCACTTTGCGTAAAGAGGAAAAAAAAAATGTCGAGAAAAAAGAGAATTTGGACGAAGGAGTTGTTGGCATCCGCTTTTGTTGCATGAGTATACTTTTCTTTATATTTTTGTACTAAAACTTCATATTGTTGCGATATTTTGTTTCGTTCGCTGTAGTCTTTCCTTTTTACATCCCATAAACACGGTAATGACCGATATGTTTCAATCAATTCCGATACAAATGCTCGGTCTTCATCATCCCTCAATTTGCAGCTAGCGGCAGGCATGCGTGCGTTATATTTTTCACACGAATGAAAGGGACCTACAGTTTAGTGCCGAATCCGAACGGCAATTTGAGAAGCTTTTTCGTGACAACAATACTCCCGGATGTTTGTCAGACGCTCGCGAGAGGTGGGACCGTGAAAAAAATGGTTGGTGTTTTCTGGGATTCGAACTTGGAACCTCATGCGTAGTGATCCGACACACTAACCACTTACGCCACGGCGCTCACACATGTAATTGATTGACGTCAATCGATTGATCGTGTAAGGGTCGCTTAACTGTAAGTAGAAGGCATTGAGCTAGCTACATTTGCCGACGGCAGTGCTATCTTGGCAGTAGGTAAAACGGTCGAAGATTCTACAGAAAAACTGCAAGAAGCTTCGGATAGAGTAAATGAATGGACAAAGATTTAGCGAGTCGCGCTCGACGAGACCAAATCTGTTCATGTAAATTTTACTTATAAGAAAATAAATAATTTGCCGATCTTTTCAAACTCGGTTTAAATTCCGTTTGTAAACGAGGCTAAAGCAAGTATTAGACGATATGTTGAATCAGCATATGAAAAAATGTGTCCCAATCACAACATATCGTGTAATATCGAAATTTCTGTCATCATATGTATGCTAAAAGGTGTTTGTTGGCTAGTCAGCATATGTACAGTTGGCGACCTAAACATATCGTGTAATACCCCTTTTGGGACCGTATGCTAACATTCGGACAAATTTTCGGCGTATGCTGACTCGTATGATATATGCTGACGAGCTAAAGTAGGCTCATCAGCATACGCCACATTTTTCAGCATACGGCTTTGATATTTTTGAAGTTTCGATAACTTTTGAACGTGTTTTTTCTGTTTTTTGTGATTCTATTGTCTTGATTTTTGTTGTTAGAAGAAAAATAGCTGAGTTGGTTAGTTCGCAGCTTATCATCGAGGACGAAGATAAGAATAATAAGGATCCAAGGCATCCTGATGATTCGCAGGAGTACGATTGTGGCAAAAAACAAAAAAGAAGATACAAGTAAATAAGAACTAAGTTAAAGGGAGATTGGTCGCACGAAGACATAGTAAAACTAATAAAAACCATCGAGCAGTGCCGCACGTTGTGGGATATATCCGCTACAGAATATAAATTGCCCAAAACGCCCGTGTGGAAGGATATATCAGAGAGTTTTGGCCAATACACGTTGGAGGATTGTAAGGCAAAGTGGACCAATCTGCGGGTCTCCTTTAAAACGAATTTGGCTAAGCATCGCGCCAGTAAATCCGGCCAAGCCACCAACGAATCGACTAAGCCTGAGCCGATAACCATCATTCAACGAAATCGACTTCGTCAATGGTTTTGGTAAATTTTTCTCGCTTCCACATACATAGGTTCTGGTTTAATTGGTTTTGTTGTGCATTTTTTAGCAATCCGCCGAAAAACGATAAAAACAAATACAATTTAATCAATGAAATGATAATTAAAATAAATACGATGAATTGAACACGTACTGTAGAATATAAATAACATTTATAATTATTATTAAAAACTACAGTACTATACACTACACGTACATTTCACCAGAATCGCAGAAAATCGATAAATACAACACGCACGTATGCTAAAATTGCGATCTGTAAATTTTTCAGCATATAATCATACGGGTCTTCAAATTTTTCAGCATACCGAACTCAACATATCGTGTAATAGGGCTTCATATGTCCTAAAAAATATGATAGCAAACAGTTTGTTAGCATATGCTGTCAACAAACAATTTGCTGCTTTAGGACAAATTCAACATATCGTGTAATAGGGCATCATACGCCAGACGAACATATGCATATTTGCTGAGAATTGTTAGCATATGATTGTCAGCATACGTATGTTCATTCAACATATCGTCTAATACTAGCTTAAGTATTATATTATAGAATGACACTTGATGCAAAGATGTTTGATGTTTTTTCCCTAATTCTTGCGAAACTTGAAGAGCAATGCAAAACAAATAAACTAATTTTCGAGAGACTAGTTGCACCAGAAAACAACATTCATAACACGCGCACTTCAACCAGAATATGAAAGAAACGCTTAAAATTCTTACTTGGAACGCCAACGGGCTCATACAAAGACTCGACGAGTTAGAAATATTTATCCGAGAAAAAGATATATGCTTAGTCTGTGAATCTCATCTGACAAAGCAATCGAATATTAAGATAAGCGGATATAGCATGTATCACGCCTTTCACCCATCGGAAAGAGCCAGAGGCGGATCATCTTTGTTTATAAAAGAATCTATCGAACACTCAGCAGAAATAAAGATTGAATTGGAAGCAATGTAAGTAAGCACGGTACGCGTTAGAAATAAACATTTTGCTTTCAACATTTCGTCTATATATTGTCCACTGCGATGTAAACTTGAAGAAAGTGATTTCACAAACATCTTCAACTTCCTTAAACCAAATTTTATTATTGGTGGCGACTTCAACGCGAAACACCCCTTCTGGGGCTCAAGGTACGCCTCTCAGAAAGGTAGAAAGCTTTATAATGCGCGTATGCAATTCAGTTGTGATTTTTACTCGACGGGTAAACCAACATATTGGCCGACTGATAGAAATAAGATACCAGATCTGATTGATTTCTTTGTTGTTAAAGGAATATCTGGCAGCTGTATAAAAGTTGAAGAAAGCTTTGATCTCTCCTCTGATCATTCTCCAATCATTATGACGATAAGCGAAGGTCTGATTAAAAAAGTAGGACCGGCCAGATTAACCGGTGCGAAAACTAATTGGGATGGCTTTAAAAAAGATATTGAAGCAAATATTGAGCTGAGCGTATCACTTAAAACACCCTATGAACTTGAAGTTGAAGTAGATCGCTTCGTCGAAATCTTACAGGATGCCGCGTGGAAGAATACTCCCAAACCAAAGAGAACCCCGGCCAGGTACATTCAAACTTATCCGCAGGAAATAAAGGAGATGATTAAGGAGAAGAGAAAAGCGCGTAAAAGATGGCAACAAACTCGGGCTCCGCAACATAAAGCACATCTTAACCGTTTGTGCAACTTACTAAAAAGATCTATTAAAAACCTTAAGAATAATGAAATACAAACTTACCTAAAAAGCTGAACGGCAGAAAAAGATTCTACCTATTCGCTTTGGAAGGCTATAAAAGGTATTAAAAAACTTCAAATTCAAGCCGCGCCAATTAGGAAAAATCAAGACGATTGGGCCAGGCATGATAAAGAGAAAGCGCAAGTTTTTGCCGCCCACCTGGAAGAAACTTTCGAACCGTTTGAACGACAAGCTCTTATTGAAAATATAAATACGTCGTATATAGACAATAGCGTAATAAGAAATGCAACACTTACCGAACTTAAGGAAGAAATAAAGAAACTTAAACCTAAGAAAGCTCCTGGATATGACCTAATTACGGGAGAGGTTCTTAAAGCACTACCAAGAAAAGCTCTAATTAAGCTTCTGTTCATTATAAACGCCGCGATTAGACTAGAATATGTTCCCAGTCAATGGAAAGTCGCCGAAGTTATAATGGTCCTTAAGCCTGGAAAACCGCCGAATGAAAAAACGTCTTATAGACTGATTTCGCTTCTTCCAATTATATCCAAAGTGTTCGAGAGAATATTGGTTAGGCGAATGCAGCCAGTAATAGAAGAAGGGCATCTCATTCCGGATCATCAATTCGGATTCAGAAGTAAGCATTCTACAGTTGAACAAGTACATCGAATAACACGTGTAATCGAAAAATCACTTGAAGAAAAAAAGATTTGTTCAAGCGTATTCCTTGACGTTTCTCAAGCCTTTGACAAGGTCTGGCATGAAGGCTTAAAGTTTAAATTACGACAAGTTCTGCCAGAGCACCTATATAATATTTTGAAGAACTACCTTACGAATAGGCTATTCCGCGTCAAATGTGGAAACGAATATTCTGATTTTAAGGAAATAATGGCTGGGGTGCCGCAAGGAAGCGTTCTTGGTCCAGTCTTATATCTTTTATACACTCGTGATATACCGCAAGTAGAAGGCACTAAGCTAGCTACATTTGCCGACGACACTGCTATCTTGACAGTAGGTAAAACGGTCGAAGATACTACAGAAAAATGCAAGAAGCTTTGGATAGAGTAAATGAATGGACAAAGATTTGGCGAATCGCACTCAACGAGACCAAATCTGTTCATGTAAATTTTACTTATAAGAAAATAAATAATTTGCCGATCTTTTCAAATTCCGTTTGCAAACGAGGCTAAGTATCTTGGAATGACACTTGGTGCAAAGCTGAAATGGAAAACGCACGTAAAGAAAAAACGCAGAGAACTAGATAATAAATATAGAGAAATGTATTGGTTACTTGGAAAATACTCCAAGCTTAATATAGAAAACAAACTGCTTTTATACAAGCAAGTTAAAGCCTGTATGGACATATGGTATACAACTCTGGGGTTGTACCAAAATAAGTAACATTAAAATTTTACAAATTTTCGAAAACAAAGTGCTAAGAGGTATTGTAAATGCACCATGGTATATCAGAAACAGCGATATCCACAGAGATCTTGGCATTAAAACAATCGAAGACGAAATCGAAAACTACGCGAGAAAGGATAAAAGTCGACTAGAAAGTCACGTCAATATTACAGTCCTCCAAGTTTTGGATGAAAGAAATTTATTACGCCGTCTACAAAAAACCAAACCTTTAGACTTAGCGCGTTAAGTAACCGCGTCTAAACTGCGGAGCTAGCAGGAACTTCTAATGGGAAGGTACCTGCAAAACGTCCTTATTTCGTGAAATGAAAACTACTTGATAAGTCGAATACTTAGTTGTAGTAAAAATAAAAAACAAGTGAGTTTTGAAGGGAGGTTTTTTACTGGGTAAGAATCCCACACTACTATGAGCACGCGCTGTCGATCCTCATAGTGTCTTGTTGACGATTTTCACCTACTCTCGAAAAAAAACATATACAGTGGACTCCCCCTAAGTCGAATTCTCACGGGATACCATGATTTGTTCGAGTTAGAGGGAGTTTCGACTTAGAAGGAGTTTGACTTAGAAGATGCTTTTGTATGGAAAATTGAGGGGAATGCTAAAATATGTCGAAAAATTTCGAGTTAGAGAGAAATTCGACTTAGGGAGAGTTCGACTTAGGGAGAGTCCACTGTATATGCTAAATAAATGAATAAATACAAAATGCAAATAAGGGTTAAGCCAACTTTGATAGAATTAAGCCAAATTTAACTTGAAACAAGTCAACAGTGGATGAGACAAGACAAAATATTCTTCTCACGTCTTATGACGTTGTTTCTAAGAAACACATTCGAACGGTCCCATAAAAAGACTAGCCACCTTCAGGGTTACGAATGCAAAAGAATATCACCGAATTGGTGAAGCATTAAACCAATAAGAAAATAGTATTTATCTTTACTTACCTCCAAAATCAATAAGCTTTTCGAAATAAACACCTTTTCCACCTTTCCTAATCAATTTGACAACTTATTGGACAGAGATAAAAATTACTCACTATATTTACACGCAAATAACGAAAACTAACACAGACAACGCGGGAATAATCGCTGATTCTCTCCACAAAATGACGTAAAGCGCGAAACATAAACAAAAAACACATGTTTATCTGTCAAAATAAAAAAAAAAATAAAGAAATCCCACCACAAGCAACGAAAGAAGGAAATTTCCCAAAACAAATCAATAAATATCCCACCACTGTGTATTTTGTTGTTACAAGAAATTATTGGATTTGTCATAAAAGAAGACCCATTCACAATGCCCCCCTCAATGTCTGTCAATTAATTTAATTTAAAATGTCGAGAAAAAAGAGAATTTGGACGAAGGAGTTGTTGGCATCCGCTTTTGTTGCATGAGTATACTTTTCTTTATATTTTTGTACTAAAACTTCATATTGTTGCGATATTTTGTTTCGTTCGCTGTAGTCTTTCCTTTTTACATCCCATAAACACGGTAATGACCGATATGTTTCAATCAATTCCGATACAAATGCTCGGTCTTCATCATCCCTCAATTTGCAGCTAGCGGCAGGCATGCGTGCGTTATATTTTTCACACGAATGAAAGGGACCTACAGTTTAGTGCCGAATCCGAACGGCAATTTGAGAAGCTTTTTCGTGACAACAATACTCCCGGATGTTTGTCAGACGCTCGCGAGAGGTGGGACCGTGAAAAAAATGGTTGGTGTTTTCTGGGATTCGAACTTGGAACCTCATGCGTAGTGATCCGACACACTAACCACTTACGCCACGGCGCTCACACATGTAATTGATTGACGTCAATCGATTGATCGTGTAAGGGTCGCTTAACTGTAAGTAGAAGGCATTGAGCTAGCTACATTTGCCGACGGCAGTGCTATCTTGGCAGTAGGTAAAACGGTCGAAGATTCTACAGAAAAACTGCAAGAAGCTTCGGATAGAGTAAATGAATGGACAAAGATTTAGCGAGTCGCGCTCGACGAGACCAAATCTGTTCATGTAAATTTTACTTATAAGAAAATAAATAATTTGCCGATCTTTTCAAACTCGGTTTAAATTCCGTTTGTAAACGAGGCTAAAGCAAGTATTAGACGATATGTTGAATCAGCATATGAAAAAATGTGTCCCAATCACAACATATCGTGTAATATCGAAATTTCTGTCATCATATGTATGCTAAAAGGTGTTTGTTGGCTAGTCAGCATATGTACAGTTGGCGACCTAAACATATCGTGTAATACCCCTTTTGGGACCGTATGCTAACATTCGGACAAATTTTCGGCGTATGCTGACTCGTATGATATATGCTGACGAGCTAAAGTAGGCTCATCAGCATACGCCACATTTTTCAGCATACGGCTTTGATATTTTTGAAGTTTCGATAACTTTTGAACGTGTTTTTTCTGTTTTTTGTGATTCTATTGTCTTGATTTTTGTTGTTAGAAGAAAAATAGCTGAGTTGGTTAGTTCGCAGCTTATCATCGAGGACGAAGATAAGAATAATAAGGATCCAAGGCATCCTGATGATTCGCAGGAGTACGATTGTGGCAAAAAACAAAAAAGAAGATACAAGTAAATAAGAACTAAGTTAAAGGGAGATTGGTCGCACGAAGACATAGTAAAACTAATAAAAACCATCGAGCAGTGCCGCACGTTGTGGGATATATCCGCTACAGAATATAAATTGCCCAAAACGCCCGTGTGGAAGGATATATCAGAGAGTTTTGGCCAATACACGTTGGAGGATTGTAAGGCAAAGTGGACCAATCTGCGGGTCTCCTTTAAAACGAATTTGGCTAAGCATCGCGCCAGTAAATCCGGCCAAGCCACCAACGAATCGACTAAGCCTGAGCCGATAACCATCATTCAACGAAATCGACTTCGTCAATGGTTTTGGTAAATTTTTCTCGCTTCCACATACATAGGTTCTGGTTTAATTGGTTTTGTTGTGCATTTTTTAGCAATCCGCCGAAAAACGATAAAAACAAATACAATTTAATCAATGAAATGATAATTAAAATAAATACGATGAATTGAACACGTACTGTAGAATATAAATAACATTTATAATTATTATTAAAAACTACAGTACTATACACTACACGTACATTTCACCAGAATCGCAGAAAATCGATAAATACAACACGCACGTATGCTAAAATTGCGATCTGTAAATTTTTCAGCATATAATCATACGGGTCTTCAAATTTTTCAGCATACCGAACTCAACATATCGTGTAATAGGGCTTCATATGTCCTAAAAAATATGATAGCAAACAGTTTGTTAGCATATGCTGTCAACAAACAATTTGCTGCTTTAGGACAAATTCAACATATCGTGTAATAGGGCATCATACGCCAGACGAACATATGCATATTTGCTGAGAATTGTTAGCATATGATTGTCAGCATACGTATGTTCATTCAACATATCGTCTAATACTAGCTTAAGTATTATATTATAGAATGACACTTGATGCAAAGATGTTTGATGTTTTTTCCCTAATTCTTGCGAAACTTGAAGAGCAATGCAAAACAAATAAACTAATTTTCGAGAGACTAGTTGCACCAGAAAACAACATTCATAACACGCGCACTTCAACCAGAATATGAAAGAAACGCTTAAAATTCTTACTTGGAACGCCAACGGGCTCATACAAAGACTCGACGAGTTAGAAATATTTATCCGAGAAAAAGATATATGCTTAGTCTGTGAATCTCATCTGACAAAGCAATCGAATATTAAGATAAGCGGATATAGCATGTATCACGCCTTTCACCCATCGGAAAGAGCCAGAGGCGGATCATCTTTGTTTATAAAAGAATCTATCGAACACTCAGCAGAAATAAAGATTGAATTGGAAGCAATGTAAGTAAGCACGGTACGCGTTAGAAATAAACATTTTGCTTTCAACATTTCGTCTATATATTGTCCACTGCGATGTAAACTTGAAGAAAGTGATTTCACAAACATCTTCAACTTCCTTAAACCAAATTTTATTATTGGTGGCGACTTCAACGCGAAACACCCCTTCTGGGGCTCAAGGTACGCCTCTCAGAAAGGTAGAAAGCTTTATAATGCGCGTATGCAATTCAGTTGTGATTTTTACTCGACGGGTAAACCAACATATTGGCCGACTGATAGAAATAAGATACCAGATCTGATTGATTTCTTTGTTGTTAAAGGAATATCTGGCAGCTGTATAAAAGTTGAAGAAAGCTTTGATCTCTCCTCTGATCATTCTCCAATCATTATGACGATAAGCGAAGGTCTGATTAAAAAAGTAGGACCGGCCAGATTAACCGGTGCGAAAACTAATTGGGATGGCTTTAAAAAAGATATTGAAGCAAATATTGAGCTGAGCGTATCACTTAAAACACCCTATGAACTTGAAGTTGAAGTAGATCGCTTCGTCGAAATCTTACAGGATGCCGCGTGGAAGAATACTCCCAAACCAAAGAGAACCCCGGCCAGGTACATTCAAACTTATCCGCAGGAAATAAAGGAGATGATTAAGGAGAAGAGAAAAGCGCGTAAAAGATGGCAACAAACTCGGGCTCCGCAACATAAAGCACATCTTAACCGTTTGTGCAACTTACTAAAAAGATCTATTAAAAACCTTAAGAATAATGAAATACAAACTTACCTAAAAAGCTGAACGGCAGAAAAAGATTCTACCTATTCGCTTTGGAAGGCTATAAAAGGTATTAAAAAACTTCAAATTCAAGCCGCGCCAATTAGGAAAAATCAAGACGATTGGGCCAGGCATGATAAAGAGAAAGCGCAAGTTTTTGCCGCCCACCTGGAAGAAACTTTCGAACCGTTTGAACGACAAGCTCTTATTGAAAATATAAATACGTCGTATATAGACAATAGCGTAATAAGAAATGCAACACTTACCGAACTTAAGGAAGAAATAAAGAAACTTAAACCTAAGAAAGCTCCTGGATATGACCTAATTACGGGAGAGGTTCTTAAAGCACTACCAAGAAAAGCTCTAATTAAGCTTCTGTTCATTATAAACGCCGCGATTAGACTAGAATATGTTCCCAGTCAATGGAAAGTCGCCGAAGTTATAATGGTCCTTAAGCCTGGAAAACCGCCGAATGAAAAAACGTCTTATAGACTGATTTCGCTTCTTCCAATTATATCCAAAGTGTTCGAGAGAATATTGGTTAGGCGAATGCAGCCAGTAATAGAAGAAGGGCATCTCATTCCGGATCATCAATTCGGATTCAGAAGTAAGCATTCTACAGTTGAACAAGTACATCGAATAACACGTGTAATCGAAAAATCACTTGAAGAAAAAAAGATTTGTTCAAGCGTATTCCTTGACGTTTCTCAAGCCTTTGACAAGGTCTGGCATGAAGGCTTAAAGTTTAAATTACGACAAGTTCTGCCAGAGCACCTATATAATATTTTGAAGAACTACCTTACGAATAGGCTATTCCGCGTCAAATGTGGAAACGAATATTCTGATTTTAAGGAAATAATGGCTGGGGTGCCGCAAGGAAGCGTTCTTGGTCCAGTCTTATATCTTTTATACACTCGTGATATACCGCAAGTAGAAGGCACTAAGCTAGCTACATTTGCCGACGACACTGCTATCTTGACAGTAGGTAAAACGGTCGAAGATACTACAGAAAAATGCAAGAAGCTTTGGATAGAGTAAATGAATGGACAAAGATTTGGCGAATCGCACTCAACGAGACCAAATCTGTTCATGTAAATTTTACTTATAAGAAAATAAATAATTTGCCGATCTTTTCAAATTCCGTTTGCAAACGAGGCTAAGTATCTTGGAATGACACTTGGTGCAAAGCTGAAATGGAAAACGCACGTAAAGAAAAAACGCAGAGAACTAGATAATAAATATAGAGAAATGTATTGGTTACTTGGAAAATACTCCAAGCTTAATATAGAAAACAAACTGCTTTTATACAAGCAAGTTAAAGCCTGTATGGACATATGGTATACAACTCTGGGGTTGTACCAAAATAAGTAACATTAAAATTTTACAAATTTTCGAAAACAAAGTGCTAAGAGGTATTGTAAATGCACCATGGTATATCAGAAACAGCGATATCCACAGAGATCTTGGCATTAAAACAATCGAAGACGAAATCGAAAACTACGCGAGAAAGGATAAAAGTCGACTAGAAAGTCACGTCAATATTACAGTCCTCCAAGTTTTGGATGAAAGAAATTTATTACGCCGTCTACAAAAAACCAAACCTTTAGACTTAGCGCGTTAAGTAACCGCGTCTAAACTGCGGAGCTAGCAGGAACTTCTAATGGGAAGGTACCTGCAAAACGTCCTTATTTCGTGAAATGAAAACTACTTGATAAGTCGAATACTTAGTTGTAGTAAAAATAAAAAACAAGTGAGTTTTGAAGGGAGGTTTTTTACTGGGTAAGAATCCCACACTACTATGAGCACGCGCTGTCGATCCTCATAGTGTCTTGTTGACGATTTTCACCTACTCTCGAAAAAAAACATATACAGTGGACTCCCCCTAAGTCGAATTCTCACGGGATACCATGATTTGTTCGAGTTAGAGGGAGTTTCGACTTAGAAGGAGTTTGACTTAGAAGATGCTTTTGTATGGAAAATTGAGGGGAATGCTAAAATATGTCGAAAAATTTCGAGTTAGAGAGAAATTCGACTTAGGGAGAGTTCGACTTAGGGAGAGTCCACTGTATATGCTAAATAAATGAATAAATACAAAATGCAAATAAGGGTTAAGCCAACTTTGATAGAATTAAGCCAAATTTAACTTGAAACAAGTCAACAGTGGATGAGACAAGACAAAATATTCTTCTCACGTCTTATGACGTTGTTTCTAAGAAACACATTCGAACGGTCCCATAAAAAGACTAGCCACCTTCAGGGTTACGAATGCAAAAGAATATCACCGAATTGGTGAAGCATTAAACCAATAAGAAAATAGTATTTATCTTTACTTACCTCCAAAATCAATAAGCTTTTCGAAATAAACACCTTTTCCACCTTTCCTAATCAATTTGACAACTTATTGGACAGAGATAAAAATTACTCACTATATTTACACGCAAATAACGAAAACTAACACAGACAACGCGGGAATAATCGCTGATTCTCTCCACAAAATGACGTAAAGCGCGAAACATAAACAAAAAACACATGTTTATCTGTCAAAATAAAAAAAAAAATAAAGAAATCCCACCACAAGCAACGAAAGAAGGAAATTTCCCAAAACAAATCAATAAATATCCCACCACTGTGTATTTTGTTGTTACAAGAAATTATTGGATTTGTCATAAAAGAAGACCCATTCACAATGCCCCCCTCAATGTCTGTCAATTAATTTTCTTCGCAGTACAACGACGAGAAGGAACAGAACAAAAGAAAAGAAACAAATTCTGCAAAATACCTTCATACAAGGAAATATCCATCAGATTTGTTCCAAAATATTCTAAATTACCAGTCAAATAGTTAAACACGCCATCGCCACAAGATGAACATGAAAATGCCCGACTTTAACATGAAGAAGCTGGTGAAGGAAGCGGGGAGCACCCTCTCCAGGGTGGTGCAGGTGAGTTGCATCCATTCGAGTGGATAAGAATGTTCTTAATCTAATCTTTCTCCGATGTTTGTTAGCTAACGGAGGAAAAATTGGGAACATCAGAGCGCACCGAGTTGGACTCGGACTTTGAGAGTCTCTCCGAGAGGGCAGAGTGCACCAAGAACTGGACAGAGAAGATTGTTCGTGAGACAGAGTCAGTGCTGATTCCGAATCCTGGCAATCGGGTGGAGGATTACATTTTTGAGAAAATCGAGAAGAAGAAGCCATCGCGATTGAGTAATCTCGAGTATTTGGCACTGGACATGATTGAGGCGGGTGGAGATTTTGGCCAGGACAGCCCGTATGGGATGGCATTGATAAAGGTCGGTCAAGCCGAACAGAAGTTGGGCAACTGTGAGAGGGATTTCATTGCATCGACAGGGATATGTTTCACACAACCGTTGAGGAAGTTTCTCGACGGCGAAATGAAGACAATCACAAAGGAGAAAGGCATCCTGGAGACAAAGAGGTGAGTGTGAGTCACTCTCTGTGAAAGAATAATATCTAATTTTACCCGTTGATAAGGTTGGACTTGGATGCGTGTAAAAATCGAGTGCGCAAGGCTAGGAGTATGCTCGGACAACAAACGGTGAGTAACAAACGAATATAGTTACATACGGACCTCTGAAATAGGCGTGGGTTGGCGTCGGACGTGCGGAATACGATACGACAAACACTCCAATGGTTATAAGATCACCCGTGAATGGTTGTTTTTTCACTTGCTCGTCTGTTTTTAAGCATCCGTTGACTGCTTATCTCTTCCCAAGAAACGACAATGCAACTCTGCACATTCTGCGGCTAGACCAGCATATCAGCGTCGCATTGTCTTTTCCTGTGTTCGAATCTGGCAGTCTTCCTCAACATTCTTTTCGATAACATCTCATGTTTTACTATGTACAACCACGATAAGGTGAACTAATTAAAACACATGCTCTTCACTTTCGTCGTTTGTTTGTCAGGGTTATCGTGAATAAATTTTCCCTCGGAATTTTTCCCCCGAACAAAAATTAGGTATCTTCAAAAATAGGGAAAAAATTCATCAGGAAACAATTAAACATCGCAATTGTGTTGAAAATTCTCCCGAATTGCCATTCATGGTACCTATTTCTTTTCTGCGGAATTATTTCCTCTTTTTTGAAGATACTGAATTTTTGTTCAGGGGAAAAATTCCGAGGGAATATTTATTCACGATAACCCTGTGTATCTTTCAAGGTGATAGCCTCTCCCAATATATCTCCCAGCTAATCACCCTGATTGTCGTTGACGTTTGTCGCTTTTCGACGATTGTCGTTTTATTCATAGCTACGACCTGCTGAGCGTTAAACATTACTAAGCAATTTGTTTGTCAGGCGAAATAACTATTACAACTCTTTCACAGTGAAAAAGTTATGAAAATGGATTCGTGCTACGTCTCAAGAATAAAACGACAATCGCCGAAAAGCGACAAACGTCAACGGCGTATGTGGTTAGTGTGTCGGATCACTACGCATGAGGTTCCAAGTTTGAATCCCAGAAAATACCAAAAAGTTTCTTCACGGTCCCACCTCTCACGAGCGTCTGACAAACATCCGAGAGTATTGTTGTCACGAAAAACCTCAAATCGCCGTTCGGATTCGGCATTAAACTGTAGGTCTCTTCCATTTCGTGTGAAAAATATAACGCACACAACATGAGTGGTTGCGAGAAGCTAGGCCCTGACACTTTAAAGAGCTGTTGCGCCAAATATTTGTATTTTTTTTTTTTTGTCGAAAAGCGACAAATGCCAAAGACAATCAGGGTGAATGCCTTCCAGTTCTGGAATGTGAGCAGTGATATACGTATGTTCAATGGTCTCTTTGCAGCTGGGGCAATATTGTCTCACACCTTGAAGCACCCACGGCACTCTCTGTAATTTCGATTTATCCACTTGTCGATGTTGGGTATGATTTTGTATGCCTTTATTGGAGGAATCCCATCTTCTTTGTCATTCTTGTTTGTGGCCGCATTCCGTTTAGCGTCTTTCTTTTCTTTTTCTAATGGCTGGGGTTGAGTTCTAGCTCATTGTCCCCTCTTGCTTCCCAATATAAAGCACAAATATCTTTATTGTTTTGTTTGTCTGTAGATAGTCCTTTACATGTCATTAGGTGATCTTCGTCCATCGGTTGGTTTGAGTGGCAGAGAGTGCACTCTGCTGTTGTCCGTATCTTGAGTCTGTAGAGATGATGAGCAAGGCAGTCGTGTCCTATATATAGCCTGAAGAATGCTACTGCCTGGTTTCTTGGTATTTGTTGATTTGTGTCCGCGAACAGAACTCTGATATGTGCTTCCATCTTTTTCCCATTGCTGCTGATTGGTGTTCTTTCTCGTCCTTAATGTTCAAAACTTGCAGTATGTTTGCCCAAATCCTATGGAATGGTGCTTCATTCCTTGTAGTTGCTGCTGTTTTGGTGGGTTTTTTTGCTAGATCATCTGCTGTTTCATTGTCGGTTATTCCGATGTGCGATGGTATCCATTGTAGAACAACAATTTTCCTCTGATTTTTAAGGGATCGCAGTTTTTGTTTAATGTCTGCTACCGTTCTGTCCACTGGTTGTGAGTTTGACGTTATCGCTTCTATTGCTGCTTTCAAGTATATTAGTACTACTATTTTCTGTACATTATAGATCGTTGTTATTACTCCTTGGAGTGCCGTGCTTATTGCCGCAACTTCGCCGTCGAATGCAGTGTTATTTATTCCTAGGGGGAAGTAATGGGTAACTAGCTCGCTATAGACGCCTGCCCTGCATTTTCGCTTCTACTCAACTTAGATCCGTCCGTATAGATATGTAGCCATTCGTCTTTTGGGTATCTTTCGTTAAGTGTCTTCAGTGTGCATTGTTGTAGTTCTTCTGTTTGATGGTCTGATTTTTTCCCCATGTTGTCAATGTTTGTATTGCTTTCTCCTGTTATGAATTCAGTTGGATTTAGTTGCGGTATCTTGGGGTCGGCTTTACATACCAGTTGAAATTCCTCGCCGAGAGAGTGAATCTTATGAGTAAAGGATAGGTGGGTTTTCAGTCGGCTTGGAAGGAGTGGTGTTTCCGAGATATGATAGTTTCGTGGCAGGGTTGAAGTTTTTGTTTGTAGGATGCGGGCTCTTTTTTTCAATTTCAGTGGTAATCATGGTGTTCTTTGTGTACAAATTCGGCGCGTTTGTGTTTTTAGTTTTTACTGCTCCTGTGACTACATGTAGGATTTTGTTTTGCGCCTTTTCCAGTTTGTTTAATGTTGAGGGCTTCGCTGTTTTGAGGGCTTCGCTACCATACAGTATTAGTGGTGTGATATATACGTTGTAAGTTCTGTTAAGTGTGTTAAGAGAACTACTCCATTTCACTCCAGTTAGTCTTTTTAGTGTGTAGCTTCTTTTTGGTACCTTTTTTATTGTTTCGCTAACGTGTTTTTCCCATGTTAATTTGTTATCAATTTTCATGCCTAGGCATTTAACGCAATCGCTTTTTTGGATGTTGGTGTTGTTTATTCTAATGTCAACGTTTTCGCTTATATGTCGCAGTGAGAGGTATTAGTAGAAAGATTTTTCAGTATTGATTTCCATGTTGTTTTCGGTTGCCCATCTGTCCAAATTCGCAATTACCTTGTTTATTTCGTCTTCAAGTATTTCGTGGTTATTTTTGTTATCGTTACGCGTCTTCACCCAGAATACTACGTCATCTGCGAACATTGCTACCTTAGCTGAAGTGTTAAGTTTCAGTGTGCCTGGTAAATCGTTTATAAATATGTTAAACAATGTTGTGCTGAGTACTGTGGCCTTGTGGTAAGCCAACTCGCATTTGCTTAAGTTTTGTGTGTTAGTTTCGGAATTTTACTGCGATCCATCGTTGGGTAATAAAATTCTTCAGCCACGTTAACATCTTGTGCTTGACTCCTATTTGTTGTATTATTATTATTATTATTATTTGTGTAGGGTTATTTTGCACTGCGACCTAATGGTCTATTGTGCCCCCTGCTAATACCTTGGAGAAGTTTGTTCCCACGTTAGAGTCCCCTTCGCAATTGCAATTCCTGTGGAATTGTGTTTGAAGGTCATATGCTCTTACTTTGCCTCGGCGAGAATAGTTCACCTTAGAGCTCTTTCTCCAGACTTGTTTCTTTTAAGAATCTGAGAATGAGAAGTGGGTCCATGGTTGGCATATCCTCTTCTGATATTTGATATTTACCCAAGTATTTCAATCTTTTGGGGGTCAGTGCCCCACAAGACTCCAGAAGGTGTTCCGGAGTCTCACATGACTCATTGCAGAATCAGCAAAGGCCTTCATTCGTTATACCTAGTTTCCGTAGATGCTACCTGAGTTTGCAGTGCCCCGTTAGGTAGCCTGTTAGGATCCGTAGGCTATTCTTGCTAAGGCAGATGCAGGCTTCGAATCTTTTCCGGTTGTAACATCCCAGTAGTTTCTTAGCTTGGCTCAGGCATGTGGTATAGTTCCAGACTCTTGCCCTGTCTTCTCTCTCCATTTTCCTAAATTTCTCGCGTATGGTGTGTTCCCCCATTCCACAGAATGATTCAGGTCCAATGAAGGGTTCTTCAGCCCCTTGTCTTGCCAAGGCGTCTGCTGCTTCGTTACCTTTTATCCCGACGTGACCGGGTATCCAGTAAAGTGTAATTTTATTGTTTCTCTCCAATTCATTAAGTTTGCATAGGCATTCCCACACAAGTTTTGACTTAATGACATAGGAGTCAAGTGCTTTGATAGCTGCTTGGCTGTCTGACAGTATTGCTATGTCGCAGTTGCTGTATCCCTTTTCGAGATTGAGTTGGATGCATCTGTTTATAGCGCATATTTAACCTTGAAAGATTTTTTTCCCGAGGGTAGGTGAAAAATCTTCCATAGACACTATGAGAATAGCAAGCGCGTGGTCATAGTAGTGTCAGATTCTTACTGACTAAAAAAACACCACCCTTCGATATAAATTTGTTAGATATCGCAACTAAGTATAAACTTATCAAGCAATTTTTCTATCATGTAATAAAAACGTTTGGCAGGTTACTTTCCACTGAAGGATCCTGCATATTCCGCAATCTAGGCGCGTTTAATCATTATCTCGCCAAGTCGAAAGGTTTCGTCCTTTGTAATCGGCGCAATAAATTGCTCTGATCCAAAATTTGTAGGACTGTATTGTTGACATGTCCGATTAGTCGGTTTTTATGCTTTCTCGCAAAGCTTCTAGTTTCAGCTTCGATTGTCGGAATTCCGAGATCCCTGTGGATATCGTCGTTTCTACTATACCACGGTGCTTGGACAATTTCTCTTAGCACTTTATTTTGAGAAGCTTGTAAAATATTTGCATTTGTTTTCTTGATACAACCCCAAAGTTGTATACCGTAGGTCCACACCGATTTTAGCACTTGCTTGTATAAAAGCAGTTTGTTCTCAGTACTGAGCTGGGAATGTTTTCCGAGTAACCAGTACATTTCTCTATATTTGATTTCGAGTTCTTTACGTTTCATTTTCACGTGCGAATTCCATTTCAGCCTTGCGTCGAGTGTCATTCCCAGGTATTTGGCCTCGTTTACAAAAGGTCTTCGGGCCGAGTTTAGGAAAATTGGCAAGTCATTAATTTTCTTGTAACTGAAATTCACGTGAACAGATTTAGATTCGTTGAGGGCGATCCGCCAGTCCCTCGTCCATACTTACTTACTTACTTACTTAGATGGCGCTACAGTCCGGGGTGGACCTGGGCCTCAACCAACAAACCTCTCCAGCCAGCACGGTTACGAGCCAGCTGCCTCCAGTTGCGCACGCCAAGTTGGTTGAGGTCCCTCTCCACTTGTTTGCGCCACCTACCGCGAGGTTGTCCTCTACTGCGCCGTCCGTCCGGGTTGGACGACTTTCTTATCGGGAAGGTTGGGCTCCATCCGCTCTAAATGACCCAGCCATCTTAGTCGCTGTATGTGAACTCTTCTGGCTAAGTCGATGTCCTTGTACAGGCCGTATAGTTCGGCATTGTACCTTCTCCTCCACTCACCGTCTATGCAGACGGGACCAAAGATCGCTCGAAGAACTTTTCTCTCGAAATAACCAAGGGCATCCTCATCCGGTTTTTTCAAAGCCCATGCCTCTGCGCCATACAGCAGGACTGGGATGATTAATGTCTTATAAAGAGTTACCTTAGTAGTTCGAGATAGGGCTTTGCTACTCAATTGCCGTTTTAGCCCATAGAAACAACGATTGGCAAGAGTAATTCTCCGTGTGATCTCTCCACTCATGTCATTTGCGGAGCTGACCATAGAGCCTAGGTAGACAAAATCCTTTACTACCTCAAAATTGTATCTGTCTATTGTGGCGTTCTGCCCAAGACGCCGATGTTGGGTGTCCTTTTTTGTAGACAGCATATATTTTGTTTTGCTTTCATTGACCGCTAGACCCATCTTTGCTGCCTCGATCTCAATACTCGTAAATGCCCCATTGACGGCCCGCTGAGTTCTTCCGATTATGTCAATGTCATCGGCATAAGCGAGTAGTTGTACAGACTTGAAGAAGATTGTACCTCCGGGGTTGGCTTGTGAGTTTCGTACAATTCTCTCAAGTATTATGTTAAAGAGATCGCATGATAGCGCGTCGCCTTGTCTAAGACCTTTCCTGACATCTAACGGTTCGGTGATGTTCTTACCGACTTTGATGGAGCAGCGAGAGTTCTCCATCGTCATTCTGCACAAACGGACGAGCTTGGCAGGGATGCCAAGACTAGACATGGCTCTGTATAACTCGTCTCTATACACGCTATCATAGGCAACTTTGAAATCGATGAAAAGGTGGTGCGTATCGATTTTATATTCATGGGTTTTTTCCAAGATCTGCCGTAGTGTGAATATTTGGTCAATGGTGGACTTTCCAGGCCTGAAACCGCACTGATAAGGACCTATCAGGTTGTTGACGATCGGTTTTAGGCGTTCACATAGTACGGCAGACAGGATCTTATATGCGATATTTAGGAGACTTATACCTCTGTAGTTGGCGCAGTTCAGAGGGTCTCCTTTCTTCAGGATCGGGCAAACGATGCTGAGGTTCCATTCATCGGGCATACTTTCGTCCGACCAGATTTTACAGATGAGCTGGTGCATGCTCCTTACAAACTCATCTCCTCCTGCCTTGAAGAGTTCAGCGGCAAGGCCGTCGGCTCCAGCAGCTTTGTTGGATTTGAGTTTAGATATCGCTATCCTCACTTCATTATGATCGGGTTGACGGGAATTTTGACTGCCATCGTCACTGTTGAATGGCTCATTCTGCCTGACAGCGGAATATTGGTCATCATCGCCGTTTAACAGTCTGCAGAAGTGTTCCTTCCATATCCTCAGCACCGACTGCGATTCTACTACTATGTTGCCATTTTCGTCCCTGCAGGCTTCTGTTCTGGCTTTGAAACCCTGGCATGTTCTTTTTACCCTTTGGTAAAATTATCGAACATTATTCCTGCAATAAAGTCTCTCAATCTCCTCGATCGAGCGCTTCTCATGCTCTTTTTTCTTCTTTCTGAGAAGTCGATGTTCCTCTTTTCTCCTGTGCACGTAGAGCTCGTAAGCAGCTCTAGTCCCTCTATGCAGCGCCGCTTTGTACGCCTCTTGTTTTGCTGCATGTGCTTGCCGGCATTCCTCATCAAACCAGGGGTTTCGTTGTGGTGGGCGAGAGAAACCCAGTACATCAGAGGCGGCATCTCTGATGGCTTTTTGGCATCGCTGCCACTGGTCTTCCGCATTTGCTGCTGGCGGCATAGGACTAAGATTGAGATTAGAAGAAACACGATCGGCAAAGGTTCTGGCGGTCTCTTGCGATTGTAGCTTTTCGACGTCGAATTTCCTCACAGCATTTCGTTGATTTCGCTCCGTTGTGGATATCCGCATCCGTACCTTGGCTACAACTAGGTAGTGATCCGAGTCCACGTTGGCTCCTCGGAAAGTCCGGACACCCAGAATACTGGAAGAGTGCCTTGCGTCGATCGCAATGTGATCGATTTGGTTGACGATTTTTCGATCAAAGGAGAGCCATGTTCCTTTGTGAATATCGAGACGTGGGAACCGCGTACTAGCTACAACAAAGTTTCGCCCCGCCGCAAAGTCGATTAGCCTGAGTCCATACATTTACATTATTCAGTGCGTTTTGCAGTTTTGCAGTCGTTTCTTCGATTGTTTTACCTACTGCTAGGATAGCGGTGTCATCGGCAAACGTAGCAAGGATAGTGCCATCTTCGTTCGGTATATCACAAGTATATAGCAAATAGAGAAGCGGTCCAAGAACGCTTCCTTGCGGTACGCCGGCCGAAAATTCCTTGAGCTCGGAGTATTCGAGTTAGACATGGCTAACACGAAAGAGTCTATTCCCGAGATATGATTCTAGAATATCGTATAAGCATACAGGGAGAACTTGTCGTAGTTTGCATTTCGAGCCATCATGCCACACCTTATCAAAGGCTTGCGAGACGTCAAGAAATACGCTTGAGCAAATCTTGTTTTCTTCAAGTGCTTTCTCGATACGTCAGTAATTCTATGCACCTGGTCAATCGTCGAATGCTTACTTCTGAACCCAAACTGGTGGTCAGGGATAAGATTATTTTCTTCTATAACCGGTTGGAGACGCCTTAATAATATCCTTGAAAGATGCTGGAGCATTTGCCCATGGGTTCTGAGTGCTTGGTCCTTGGCCCAAATACGCCCGCCCCTGTGCCCTCTCCAGTTCTCGAACCGTCTGTATACCACTTTACCGGTTGGCTGCCCAGTCCGTATATCGTGGATTCGTTGCTCCACTCTTTCTTGTTACTTAACTTTGTACTTAAGTTTTTTCCAAAGCTAAATTTCCTGATACTGTCGTCCCTGGGGACGGCCAGAAGAGGAAGTTTTTTGAGAAGTGCATCGTATTCTCTCGAACCAACACATTTCTCCCTTCCAATACCTTCTTTTGCCATCCTTAGAATCGTCCGCTGTGCATTTTGCTCCACTACAAGATGGAGCGGTGTTAGCTCCAGGAGTACTTCCATAGCTGCCGTTGGACACGTTCGCATGGGCCCAGTGATGCAGAGGCACGCAAGTCTTTGCACTTTAGTGAGAGTCTCCCTCGTAGTGACTAGACTAATTCGCTTTGTACATCCATCTTAGAATGTTTGGACTAAACCCCCAAGACTTACCCGCTAGGCTCCTGCATATCATTAGAGCACGCGTAGCTTTTTTGGATATCTCCTCTATGTGTTTCTTCCACAAGAGTTTGCTATTTTTTTTGGCCGGGTTTATATGGAGCCTAGCCGTGCTGTACCATTCTTGAGTTACTGTTAGGCCCCTTTGTATAATATCACATAGGGTTTCCTCGAATTTCCCACTGGCAATCAGTACAATGTCATCAGCGTAGGCTTGACAATTAATTCCAAGGCTTGTTCATTTTTCAAGAAGCTCATCCACAATAAGACTCCACATTAGGGGAGATAATACTCCTCCTTGTGGGCATCCTCTTGTTGTGTTGACCCTGATAATTCTATGTGAAGTTTGAGTTTCTGCTGATCTTGTTCTCAGCAACTCATACATCCACTTAGATACTGTTCTGCTAACTCCCTTTCTGTCAAGGGCTCGTTTAATAGCTTCATGTGAAGTGTTATCAAATGCCCCTTCGATGTCTATGGAGTTGCAGATTACTATCTCTTTTGTTTCAAGAGCACTTTGGATTGTTTCCGTCAGCTGATAAAGAGCAGTCTCAGTGGATCTGCCCGCTCTGTATGCATGCTGACGGTAATGCAGTGGGGACGTATTAAGTACATCGTGCCTTAAATGGTTGTCCACAGCTTTCTCCATTGCTTTGAGAAGAAGCGATGGTAGGCTGATCGGTCTGTATGACTTAGGCTATGTTGGGTCCTTCTTCCCCATTTTTGGTATAAACACAACTTTCGCTCGTCTCCATTGGTTTGGAATATATCCCAATCTGACTGCTTTTTGTTATTTTGACCAGGTGTGGAAGTAGTTTTTCTTGCCCCCTTTGCAATAGGGCTGGTATAATACCATCCGCACCCGGTGACTTGAAGGGCTGGAAGGAGCTAATTGCCCACTCGATTCTCCCTCTGGAACAGATAGCCCCTGCAATCTCCCAATCTTTCTTCCGAGGTCTGGTCGTGTTGGTCATGCTCCCGTCACAGGTGTTCTGCGAACTTCCGAGTTTCTAAGAACAGTGATGCTCTTTGTTCTTCATCTTCAGTAAAGCAGGTTTTTTAAAGGATGTTGGCATTTGTTGTAATTTGTAGACTAGTTTTCTTCGCCATACATTATCATACGCTGCTTTGAAGTCGATGTGTACTGCTAAGATGCTTTCGTTGTTGTTAAAGGCATTCTTTACTTATTCGGTGTATTTCGTAACCTGGTAAACTGTTGACAGGTTTTTCCGAAATTCGGCTTGCTCGTTTGTTATAAGGGGTTGAGTTTCCAGGAACCAATTCAGTCTGTTAGAGATCAACCTTTCCATGAGTTTTGACTAAATCGACGTGAGTGAGATTGGTCTGTAGCTGCTTATAAGTTCTTGATTTTTATTGTTTTTCGGGATTGGGATTACTATCGCTTTTTTCCACGTAGATGGTATTTTGATTTCTGCGTTCCAGATGGAGTTCAAAATATTTAGCAGTAGTTCTTTTGCCTTTTCGTCCAGTTTTTTTTTGATGAATTCTGGGAATATTTTATCTGTCCCTGGTTGTTTTTTATTTTTTATATTTTTTTTGGCTTCTGTTAGTTCGGCCATTGAGAAAATTTCTGTGAGGATATTATCTCCTAGGCTTCTGTTTGATGTTGCGGGTTGTTTTCGTAGCTGCTTGTCGTTTTGTTTTGTGTGTTTATTTAGTTTGTGGGCGTTCGTGTAATAGTTAAGCATTTTGTTGACGCATATCTTTTCGTCATGTAGTTCTTTACCATTATGTTGCAGTGGTAGTCTTTCCGTATTTCCTTCATTCGATATTTTTTTGACGTACCTGTAGATTTTATTTGAATTGTCGTATTTTTATGTAATTTGGTCCTTTATAATTTATTTGGATTAGTTTTTCAATACAACATCAATCAAGTGGCCGCTGCTTTTTCCATCACTTTTTCGAGCATTTCGGGCGGTATAGCGAAGATTTCGGCACGAATGTTTCCCTTGAGCTCGTCAATGGTATGATGCTTGGTGGCGTACACTTTGCTTTTCAAATAACCCCACAAAAAGAAGTCCGGAGGGGTCAAATCTGGAGATCTGGGTGGCCAGTCAATGTGGTCATTTTTTTACACGTTTGATTTGCAGTGTGTCATGGCGCAGCGTCTTATTGAAACCAGTAACCGTCCAGACTTTTTCACACATTTGTGGGCAGATATAATGAGCCAACATCCACCGATATCGATTCCCATTGACTGTTTCGCCTTCTCTGAAGAAAAATGGCTCAATGATGGTTTTGGTGCAAACGGCGGCCCAAACAGTCACTTTTTGGTCATGCAATGGTGTTTCATGGATCTCGTATGGATTCTCTTCTCCGTTCCCCAAATGTGGCAATTTTGCTTGTTAACGGCGCCAGAGAGTGTGAAATGGGCCTCTGCGGTCATCAAAATTTCCTTCCAAAAATCAGGTTTAGTGTGAACCATTCGAGCGACTGTTTGGCCGTATTCCTGACGACACGTGAACGGTCTGTCGGCAATATTCTTTGAGTCGATTGCACTTTATATGGAAAAAAATGCAAATCATCCAACAAAATGCGCCGCAAGGTGGTTCCACTGGCGCTAAAATGCTGAGCGCTGTGACGATTCGACACATGTGGGTTCTCGGCAAAGCTCTCTCTTACCGCTTCAACCAGTTCATTGGAACGTCTTGGGCGCTGATGAACGGCATGTCGACGATCTCCCACTGTCGCTGATGGCCGGGAACAGATTAGCTCCGTCTCACTTGCATTTGTCTTCAGACCCCACTTGAGATAGTATTCCCAGAGGTTCTTTACGTGCGCTTCGACTTTCCTTGCTTCTATCTCCGGGGATAGAGATACAGCGTAAGTGATGGAATCATCAGAGTCATGGGTGGCAATGGTGTGGTGGTAACGTCGTAAATTGTCACGCTAGTGGTTCATGGTTCAAATCCTGTTGTCAGCAAGCATTTATTTATTTCTCATGAAATATATAAATTCAGTCCGATCAATTACGAAAGCTTGTGTGAACACTACTGCGAAGGCATAGCACTGGGAGTAGCTTGTTCGCATGGCTAGAA
This sequence comes from Brachypalpus laphriformis, assembly GCA_945910035.1. NCBI lineage: Eukaryota > Metazoa > Arthropoda > Insecta > Diptera > Syrphidae > Brachypalpus > Brachypalpus laphriformis. The sequence goes on along the minus strand of OX246755.1, from coordinate 76,769,675 downwards.
ATATTCTTCGCTCTGTTGATGATGATTTGCCTATGACATCGGTTATCGGGAAAAAAAATACTGTGAATCAGAAGCAAACACAGTAAATAAACAAAAATCTGCCCAGTTATCTGGACGCCACCCCTGGAGTTTCTCTAAAGCATAAATAACTGAGCTTCAAACAACTACAACAACCAAATCTTTCTTTCTCTATATATATGCTTTCTAATGCCCGCACTATGTGTAAACATGTTAAGGGTAGCCATAACCCCTTGAGTGCGCGCAAATTATAAAAAAAACAGCATCGTCCTTGTATCTTCTACGTTCACTGGTTGATCCGCCGTGAATATATTGAACAGCATCGAACTGAGCCTAGATCCTTGAGTTACTCCTGCCCTGATGTCTTTCATTTTTGATTTTGTATTCTGGTCCTGAGCATAGAAAATTCTATTGGTTAGGAAATTGAAAATTCACCTTACCAAGTAACTGGGGCATCCAAGGCGAATTAGGTTAGTTTGAAAGTAAGTCAAAAGCCTTTTCTATGTCCAGTAGGGAGGCAACGGTTGTCTCCTTTTTGTTGAGACCTCGTGTTACATCGCTGTGGAGCTTCAGTAGCGGTAGCATCGTATAGTGGTTGGCTCTAAACCCAAATTGGTTGTTCGGGATTATTCCACGCTCCGTACAGAAGTGGTTCAGCTTCCGTAGGATGACTGACTGGTATCTTGCTCATGCAGCAAAGCAGAGCAATGGGGCGATAGCCGTTCACATCCGAGCGACTCGCCTTCTTTGGCACCGGAACAACTTTACTCACTTTCCACTTAGCCGGAAAGTACCCAAGCCTCGACTTCTGAACAAAAGAAGAAACTAAAAAACAAAAAGAATTTATTATTTTTGTATTATTTTATTTGCACCAATTGCTTGTAAATTGATGCCGTGAAATAATCTCTACATCTATAAAAGAGAACACAGTTTTCCGGTTTGTCCGCGAATAGTAAATAGTTCCAACTGGGACGGCCTTAATAGTTTCTTTAGGTGTTTTAACTGGTCGCTATGCTTCCTCGATAGCGACGTGGACGCCGCCGCTGATATGATTACTGACACCATCCTCTTAGGTATGGATGCCTTTATTCCTAACAGAATAAAAAGCATCAAACCCAAGGCAAACTCGTGGTTCGACCAGAGCTGCAAAGAGGTTATCATATTGAAAGAAGTAAGTTTTCGGTCTTATAAAGCCAACAAATCTGAGGAAAACCGAAAGAAGTTTAAACAAGCCAGAAATGACTGCAATGCTCTCATTCGGCGTGTAAAATTCTTACATAACCAAAAATTGAGGCAAAAAATTCTACAATGTCCCAAAGGTAGTAAAAATGTTTGGTCATTCGTAAAAAATATTAAAAATTCTTCCTCGTCTGCCATCCCAACGCTCATTTACAATGGCATTCCAGCTGTCAGCTCCTTAGACAAAGTCAATCTGCTTGCTGCCCACTTCACACCTTGCCAGATAGCGCTTTGTCTCCGCCTATACTTGTGAGCGTCGAATTTTCAATGGGACAAGTCCATTTTCGCACTCGTACAGTTGCAGGAGTACTCAAAGGTCTTAACATACACAAATCCGCTGGTCCAGATGCTATCTTCCCCATAGCTCTGAAGAGGTGTTCTTCCACGCTGGCAAAACCTCTGCGTAAGCTTTCTGTCTGTCCTACTCTTCTGGGCTCTTTCCGAGTAGATGGAAAACAGCATTTGTCCAGCCCGTCCCTAAAAAATGCGAATCTTCCTCCCCGTCCAATTACCGACCCATTGCACTTACGTCCCTTCTTTCCAAGGTCATGGAAACGCTGATAAATCGTCAGCTTATGGAATATCTTGATTCACGAAAACTCCTCAATGGACGGCGGTATGGTTTTCGTAGCAACAGGTCCACTAGTGATTTGATGGCATATCTCACCGAGAAGTGAAACCAATCTCTCCATCACTTCGGCGAAACAAAGATGGTTGCGCTCGATATTTCTAAGGCATTTGACAGAGTTTGGCGTCAGGCTCTTTTGTCGAAAATGCGTGCATATGGCATCGATGAGTCTCTTCTTCAATGGATTAGAAATTACCTTTCGGACCGTTCAATACAAGTTGTCTTGGACGGCTTCAAGTCTGCAATTCACCATATAAATGCTGGTGTTCCCCAGGGCTCAGTTTTGTCTCCGACTCTCTTCCTCATTTTTATAAATGACCTCTTGTCTGCAACTTCTAATCCAATCCATTCCTTCGCTGATGACAATACCCTCAGTTTTTCATATTCGTTCCCTAACTCACGTCCCTGCTCTTCGGCCGTAGAAGAGGAGCGACAAAGTATGTTAAACACATTAAATTCCGACCTGGACAACATTACCAAATGGGGTTCAATCAATAGAGTGGAATTTAATGCATCCAAAACTCAATGCTGTCTTCTGTCTCTCAAGCGAAGCCATGACCCCCAACCATTATCCCCTTGAATGGTACTTGTATCGCTGAATCCGAAAGACTTGCCATTCTCGGTATGTGCATCAATAACCGTCTTCGATGGAACGATCACATATTTGAAGTCGCCAAAAATGCTGCTAAATGTCTAGGATTCCTTAAGCGTTGCCAAAAATAGATTCATCCACCCAAAGCTGGAATATAACGCCCACATCTGGTCTGGTGCACCCAAGACCGTTCTGCACATTCTAGATAGGGTACAGAACCGCGCGTTAAAACTTATAGGTTATAGAGACATTGTGAACTCCATAGTCTCACTTGAACATCGTAGAAATGTCTCATGTCTTTCCCTATTTTACCGTTTTTTTTTTATAAACAATGCTCCAGCGATATAGGCAGCTGCATTCCTCCCCTTCAAATCTTCACCCGCAATACGCGTCATGCTTCGAATACACATCAGTTCACCCTCAAGCACAACTTCGGACGTACTGTCAAATATAGGGATTCGTTTATAAGCCGAACAACACGTTTGTGGAACGATCTACCAGCCTCTGTATTTCCTAATCATTACAACCTTCAAACATTTAAAGCCAACGTAAACCGGCATCTCATCCGTTCCTCTCCCCCCTTTTCCCATCCGCCTCAACAATATATATATATCAATCGATTTGTCTTGAGAAGGGGTATAATATAGGATTAATTTTAGTATCCTGAATCCGTTACCGGGCTTTTAAACCCCTTTTTATATATTTTTTTAACTAATAAACACATCACAGATATGCGTGGGTCATTGCAATCAATGGCCCACCAGTGGAGTGCACGCATATTTATGTTCACCAAACAAACTATTATACATCGTATAAAAGGAAGTCGCTAAAACGTGAATGACTGCGATAATCTCGGGAAACACTGAGGGGATTTGGATGCGGTTTTAACTGTTATGATCTGCATTTACCGGGGAAGATTGCATTAAAAATTGCTCTACCACTTACAGGAACTGAGCATTCGAGGTCTAAGTGCAAGAAAGGGGATTCAAATTAAATTCACACGGTCCTGACTGAACAATGGCTTATTGGATTTAAAAACGAAAGAAATTTTTTAGTAAATTCTTCCAAGATTCATTTGAGCTATATTTCCTTTAGTGTGTGCATGTGAGTATATGGGCGCGCTGTTTTGAACTGTTGAGTGTGATCTCTTCTGGAGTAAACATTGAAAAAAAAAAAAATTATCAGTGACAATATACGCTACCATATGTATGTAGATATAATACATATGCATGTACAGACAGAAAAATTGCAATATTTTTTCATTTTATTAGATGAGATGGTGTTAATCGTTGGATTTGTATACATTTTAGAATGTTTTATTCATTTCATTTCATTCATTTTCAATGGCCCGCTAATCCTTCATGAGGGTCGCGGGGGTAGGATGCTCAGGTGGACTCTCCATCCTTCTCGATCCTCCGCCATTGACTCCAATTCATCAGGGAGAATCCCTAAGCGGCTCCAAGAGAGATGTCGGACTTGATCCAACCATCTATTTCTGGGCCTTCCGCGAAGTCGTCTACCTGATGGTACGGCAACCATGGCGCGTCTTGGAAGCCGGTCTGGGGACATACGCACTACGTGACCAAACCATCGAAGCATAGATCGTTCCGTTCGGAGAAGTAGCTGCTCAACGTTGAGCGCCTCGCGTACTCTGGTGTTGCGCACTCGATCCCTACGAGTTATTCCAACAACACCGCGAAGGAACCTCATTTCGGCAGCTTGTATCCGCGATCTTATTCTTTCGGTCACTACCCAAATTTCATGACCATAGGTGAGAGTTGGAACATACACCAAGTTAAAAACCGATAGCTTAGCTTGAATACTAAGTTCGGCCTTCCTTATAACAGATTGGCCAAGCTCTCTCAAAATTGATCCAGCCTGACCAATTCTACAGGATAACTCGGCATTGCTCCTCCCATCACTCGTGAATAAAACCCCGAGGTACTTAAACTTCTCCACCTGCTTCAGTGGGACTCCACTAACATGCAGAGTGCACTGAATGGGTTTTTTGGAAACGACCATTACTTCCGATTTGTTCACGTTGATCTTCATTCCAGCATCATCACAAACGGCTACAAACCTTTCGAGTGCGCGCTGAAGTTCGGTTTGAGAGGACCCAAGGATGACCAAATCATCCGCAAAGAGCAGATGACTAATCCTTAGGTCTCCCACTTTGAAACATTCTCCGCCACGGCTGCGCTGCAACATCCAATCCATATATACAATGAAGAGGAGAGGTGACAAAACGCACCCCTGGCGGAGTCCAACGCCCACAGTGAAAGGTATTGATTTAATACCGTTTATCCGAACACAGCTTTTACAGTTTGTATATAAAGACTGAATCGCCCTTAACAGGGAACCATCAATCCCATACTCCTGCAGAACACTCCAGAGTTTGCCTCGAGGAACCCTATCATATGCTTTTTCCAAATCCACAAAACAAGTGTAGACAGGTTTGGCATATTCCCAGGCTTTCTCAAGAACCATTCTGAGAGTGAACAACTGGTCGGTTGTGCTTCTACCGGGACGAAAACCGCACTGCTCATCCCCCAAACTGTCCTCAACCACAGCTCTGGAACGCTTTTCTAGCACCTTAGCGAAGACTTTTCCAGGGAGACTTAAAAGAGATATACCCCTATAGTTGGCGCAATCTCTTTTGTCCCCTTTTTTAAAAAGAGGAACTATCACCCCCATTTGCCAATCAGCAGGTGTTTCACCGCATTCCCAGGCCACTTTAATGACACGCGAGAGCCATTGCACTCCCTCTTTACCTAAAGCCTTGAGCATTTCTGGCCGAATTTCGTCCACACCAGCAGATTTGCCAACTTTTAGCGATTTGATCGCCAAAGTTACTTCCTCTACCGTAGGACTACTTTCCGCCCAACTCTCGACCATATTTCTGTCATCTTCGGTGCCCTGTTCGGGATTGAGCAATTCTGAAAAGTGCTCGCTCCATCTGCGTAAGATGTCCTCCTCATTGGAAAGAAGTCTACCGTCTTTGGATTTGACTCCTTCAACGATATTCAACTTTTTTCCTCTGAGTCGGCGGACGGTCTGCCAGAACATCTTATTTGCAGATCTGTGGTCACGTTCCAATTTCTCGCCAAACTCCTTCCAAGACTGTTCTTTCGCTGTTTTCACAGCTAATTTGCAAGTTCTTCGCACCTCAGTGTACCGATTTCGAGAATCGGAGTTCCCCAAGTGAATCCACACCTTAAAGGCTCTCTTCTTCTCTCTGATGGCTTCTTGAACTCCGGGCGTTTTAAACCAAGCAGTTCTTTTCTCACCACCAGCCGCCACACCAAGCCGCTTCACTCCACAAACATCTCCCGCAGAGGCAATAACCGCTGTTGAAAACAGTTGCCATTCTTCCTCTACATTTGATGGAACAGTTGGAATTCGTTCAAACCTCTCAGATATTTGCCGCGCAAATGTCTCCCGTATCTCATCGTCCTGTAACCTCTCCCATCGTATGCGTGTAACCATCCTTGGTTTACGCTTTGGTAGGGGAGGCACTCTCTCGGTAAGATACAATTTGCACAGCACTAAGTGATGATCAGTTGACAGTTCGGCCCCTCTCAATACGCGAACATCACAAACCATTCTCTTCAGACACGATGGTACCACAAAGAAATCGATCAGCGACTTCTGCTGAAGACTCTGACGGTACCACGTGTATTTGTGAATGTCTTTGTGTGGAAAGATGGTGTTCATGATGGATAAGCCATTTTCACAACAAAAATCCAACAACCTCTCTCCGTTCGCGTTTTGATCAGGATCACCGTTCCTCCCAATCACACTCCCCCATGTCATAACATCTACACCCACATGAGCATTGAAGTCACCCATCAGGACAAAAGAATCCATATCTGCAACCTTTTCAAGGGCAACATCAACTTCATCTAAGAAAGCTGCGTACTCTGACAGAAGGTTCGGTGCATACACCTGCACCAATGCCAGAGTTGATCTTTCAAGCTTGAGCTTTAAGATCGCAACTCTCCCTCCTAATGGTATCCACTCCAATACTCTGTCTGCCAACCTGGGACTTGTGAGTATCCCCACTCCCGCCCGAGCAGACATTGAGGGTGCGACTCCTGACAGGAAGAGCTTCCACCCACCCGAAAGGTCCACAGTTTTAGAACCTCTCTGCTTTGTTGAAGAAACGCCAACTATATCTAGTCGACTTTTAACAGCCTCCCCAACAAGCTCAAGATCCTTCCCTGTGAGCGATGAGACGTTCCATGTGCCTATCCTAAGTCGATGCCGTTGTCGAATCTCAGAGAGTCCATCTGTGCCCCTATCGGTGCACAGCGCGTTCACCCCTTGACCCCCGTAATGGTTCGCGAGACCATTGACAGGAAGCTCGTAGCCATTTCGGGTTTGACCCGGCCGGCTGCCGAGCGGGACAAGCCGACCACCAGACGCTCGCATCCTGACACCCTTCAGGCCTGGCTCCAAAGGATGCCCTGGCTTACCAGGCTTGGCAATATCCGAGGCCGGTCGTCTTCGTGTCATCATGGGGTGTGCGCTTTGTTAGCCGTGACTGGGTTGTCTGGATGGGAATAACTATTTAAGTTACCCCATCCGCACATCCCAGTCACGTTGCCCGCCCCCCACCACGAGGAGGTCAGCTGCCAGGGGGGCTAGAATGTTTTACTAGATTTAAAATAAATTATTAACACGGTGGCATAGGCAGTATATTGCAAGTTGAATACTCATACATCAAGTTTATTTTCCTACCTTTTAGAAGGTGTTTTTCGAGAAATATTTCAGGTAATTATACGTGTTCTTCAAATGTAATAAACAATTTCATTGAAACGTGACTGCATATCTATAAATAAAATATTCTGACATACAGTCCGCCGAATCAGAAGAAGAAAGTTGAATATCGTGAAAAGAGTCAAAACCAAAGACGGTACACTGCTTTCCAATGTGCGATGGAGATGAAGCGAGTACTTTTCAGAATTGCTCAATCCCAGACAAGCCATGTCACCAGGAAGATAACAGACCTTTGCTCGAGACTTTGGCGATCAAATCGCTAAAAGTTGGCGAATCTTCCGATGTGGATGAAATCGGGCCAGAAATGCTAAATGCTTTTGGTAAAGCGTGAGTGCAATGGCTCTCTCGTGTCATTCTTCTTCTTCTTCCTTTTTTCAGCGAGGTTGTGATCTGAAAACAAGGGATCACAACCCTCCCACTTCACCGCATTTCTACTGATCCGCCTGTGGGGTTCGCCTATTTGACCTCAGAAAATATCGGCAGGCCTGCCGATTTTGGATCAATCGGTTACTGAGGCCAATGAAATGCCGACGTCATCGCATTTGTGGGCATTTATAGGCCTGCATTTCCTACAACGCAATGTCTTTGGAACGTGCATTGATATTGCCTTTTTAACAGGGTTCAAATGATCTCTTCTTTGAACGTGGCAATACCAGCTGAGCCTGTCGTGCTCTATTTTTTGTACGATGGTTTTCTTGATGTCAAAGCCTCCACGGATCTTCGAACTTCTTATTCGATCAAGCTTGTCACTCCTGCTGTCATGTGAAGCATCTTCATCTCAGCTGCCGTTAATTTACTCCTATACGTTTTGTACATCGTCAACATTGTGAACAGTATGTGAGCGCTGGACGCACAACTACGGTGTAGAGCCTTCACTTCAACTTAGGTGGCATTTTTCTGTCACAGAAGATAGCGGAATTTCCTCGCCACTTCATCCACCCTACGCTTACAGTTGATGTTGTCCTCACAAGTTGCTTTGCTATTGATCATAGATCCCAGACATTTGAACTTTTCGCACTTGGGAAGCACTGTTCCATTCAAATAAATGTCTAGAATAGGCCTGAGTGGCTCAGAGAACGGGCAGCACAAGTACTCTGTCCTTTTTGAACTAATGCGATACCCATCTCCCTCCAGATCGTCCACCCACACTTCAAGTGCTCGTTGCAGGGATGTAGGATCCTCACTTATGATGGTTCCATCGTCAGCAAAGAATAACTGATGTACCTTGGGGTCCATCACTTTACCTTCAAGCAGATAATCAAGGACTGTAATAAAGAGCAAAGGACTTAAAACGCTTCCCTGGTGCACCCCGACTTTAATTGGGAACTCTTCGGTTACTCCAGCGGGGCATCTTAGTTTTGTCTTTGCTCCTTCGTACATGTCCATAATCATCTGTACATAGGTTTCTGGAACCCCTCGATGTCTTAGCGCCACCCATATCAGATCTCGTGGTTGTCTGTCGAATGCCTTTTCAAAGTCAACCAATACAATATGCAAATCCCTTAAGGAATCACGATGTTTTTCCATTATGATCCTTATACTTTCGATTGCATCTGTGGTTGATTTACCCGCGACAAACCCGCACTGATCATCAGATAGCCGTATTATTTTTCGCAGTCGGCCACCTAATACCCGCTCAACGATCTTCATGGTGTGTGACATCAGCTTGATCGAACGGTAGTTATCACAGTTTCGCGTATCACCCTTCCCTTTGTATACAGGGAGGAGGTAACTTTCCCTCCATTGATTCGGCATTGGATCACCTCTCACGAATTTGGAGATGAGAATTCTGAGCGATCTGAACCCGATGTCTCCCATCTTTTTCCAGAACTCAGATGGTATTTCGTCTGGCCCAATCGCTTTTCGTTTTTTGGAGTATTTGACCGCCTCACTAACTTCTTCGACTGTAATGTCGGGTATTTGTTCACAGTTAGGGGTGGCTCTTGGAAAGTATAGCCGGGGAAACTGTTCATTCAAAAGCTCTTCACAATACTGCCGCCACCTCTGCAGAATTTTGTCGTCATCCACAAGAAGCTGGCCATGAGCATTGCTAATGAACTTTGGCGAACGAATCTCCTGAGCATTGCTCCTTCTTTGGGCGGCTGTTTTGAAGATAGTGGCGCTCTTGTTCATATTGTGTCTTCGCAGCTCCTGGATAGCCTGGTTTGCATCAGCAACCGGAGAAAATATTTTCTCCAGCTCCCGATACAGGCCCTCCGTACTCTCTGCTTGAAGCTGGGCGTACTTCTTCTTCGCTTTTTTCTTGCAACATCTGTATTCCATTTCCATTTCCATCTGCGAACTTTTTCGTCACTATTATTAGATGGGCACTTTGACCAATCTTTGAAAGCTGTTTTCTTCTCATTTATCACCTTCTTAGCTTCATCACTCCGCCACCATGTTTCTTTGGCGTGTTGGTGGTGGCCTTTTGAAGCTCCTAGTAGTGATTTGGCCTTCTTTAAGTAAGTTCGCTGTAGGGAATCCCACATGTTTTGTGCTCTGCACTCTTCATCCTCAGCTCCGTTGATGGTGTGAGAGAGGTAATTTTTCATTACGAAAACAAAAGCCTCCCCTTTTTCTTTGTCCAGATTGTATCACTTGATTTTCTCAGAGACCCTTGTTTGTTTGCTTTTCTTCGGTGTTTTCATAAAAATTTCTGTTAGCAGGAGACGGTGTTGCCGAGCGATTGCCTCTCCCAGGATCACTTTGCAATCTTTTACCCGGGGCTTCATGAAACTGCCTACCAAATGGTAGTCAATCTGAGTTTCATCTCCACCACTGCTGTAAGTGATCAGGTGTCGGCTTTGTTTGATGAACATGATATTTAACACGATAAGACCGTGTGATTTGCACATGCTTAGGATGTCTTCACCAGGAAGGTTCCTGGTGCCATATCCTAGTCCTCCATCGCAGTCGTCATAGTCTTCGTTTGACTTTCCGACGTGTCCATTCAAATCTCCTCCAACAAACAGAAACTCTTCCTTTGGGAGATTGTGGAAATCTACCCAAAATGCATCTTTATCTCCCTGATTGCACCCATTTTGGGGAGCATATGCACTGACAATATTCGACACCTCTCCTTGTATTATTAGTTTGAGAGACATCAAACGGTCGCTGGACTTCGAAATGCTCAAGACGTTACCAAGTAGCTCTCTCGTGTCATTAAAGTGGCATAGGAATGCGGTGAAACACCTGGTGATTGTCCCTTCTTGTAAAAGGGGGGACAAAAGAGATTGAATCAACTAAAGGGGATATCTCTTTTAAGTCCCCGTAGAAACGTCTTTGCAAAGGTGCTAGAAATGCGTTCCAGAGCTCTGGTTGAGGATAGTTTGGCGGATGAGCAATGGTTTCGGTTTTCGCGTCGGTAGAAGCACAACCAACCAGTTATTCACTCTCAGAATGGTTCTTGAGAAGGCCTGGTAGTATGCTGAACCTGTATTCACCAGTTTTGTGTATTTGGGGAAAGCATGTGCTAGGATTCCTCGAGACAACCTCTGGAGTTCCTTATTAAGGGCGAAGCAGTATTTATATACAAACTATAGAAGCTGTGTTCGGGTAAATGGCGGTAAATCAATAAATCTGCAAAGGGTGCCTTTCGTCACCTCGCCTCTTCACTGCATATATGGACTGGATGCTGCAGCGCAGCCGTAGCAGAGCAGGGTCCACTTAAACCGAACTTAAGCGCGCACTCGAAAGGTTTGTAGCCGTTTGTGATGATGCTGAAATGAAAGTAAACGTAAACAAATCGGAAGTATTAGTTGTTTCCAGAACGCCTATTCAGTACACTCTGCATGTACATATGTAGAGTCCCACTGAAGCAGGTGGATAAGTTTAAGTATCTTGGGGTCTTATTCACGAGTGTTGGAAAGAGCAATGTTGAGTTATTCTGTAGAAATGGTCAGGCTGGATCAATTTTGAAAGAGCTTGGTGAATATGTTATAAGGAATGCCGAACTTAGTGTTCAAGCTAAATTATCGGCTTTTAACTCGGTATATGTTCCAACTCTCACCTATAGTCGCGGATAAAAGCTGCTGAAAAAGGTTCCTTCGCGGTGTTGCTGGAATCACTCGTAGGGATCGAATGCGTATCACCAGAGTACGCGAGGGGCTCAATGTTGAGCAGTTACTTCTTCGAACGGAAAGATTTATGCTTTGACGGTTTGGTCACGTAGTGCGTATGTGCCCAGACCGGCTTTCAAGACGTGTCATGATTGCCGTGCCATCAAGTTAACGACCCCTTGGTAGGCCTAGAAATATATGGTTGGATCAAGTCCGACATGTCTCCTGGAGCTGTCTAGAGATTCCTCCTGATGAGTTGAAGTCGACGGCGGAGGATCAAGAATGATGGAGAGTGCACCTAATCATCTTACCCCTGCGACCCTCATAAAGGATTACCGGGTAAACTATTTCAATGACAAAACGGAGAGTGCTCTAAAGAAGTGTACTTGAAATCGCATATTTAAAGACCCAGCGAAGCGGGTACAACCAGCTAGTAAAGTAATAAGAGCCCTAAATCCGTATTGAGTTTCATGTAAATGACATATTGTAGGGTGCTGCTATACTTTTGCAAGGCATTGTATTTGTGTAGTACCTTTATTTTGTGTTTAACACATAACCCAATCATTATATCATACTTCTGCTATAAACGGATACAAATTTATTTTATTTTGTTTTTTTCTGCTGCATGGAATAACCACAGAAAGATGGTATTTCACCAGAAGCTGTTTTGGAGCAGGTATAACTAATAGACTACCCCCACTGAAAATTCTTATTTCATTTTATTCACTTCTAATTCATATATTATTTGTATACAACCACAGGCTGAACGTGATCTACGCGTTGCACAAGCAGAATTCGACAGACAAGCTGAAATAACAAAGCTCCTCTTGGAGGGCATTAGTACTTCACAGGCTAGCCACTTGCGTCATTTGCACTCGTTTGTTGAAACTCAAGTGCGTTACTATTCACAATGCGTCCAGGTGATGAGCGATCTACAAAACGAACTGGCAAGGTGAGTCAAAATATTTTGTATAACAAAATTTGATAGTATGTGCTATAAGTTTACTGTTAGGTTAATTTGATGGTAGACATAATTTCTATTTCTTTTTTTTTTATTTCTCATTTTATTATAATTATTATTTTCTCTTCATTTAACCTTTTTTTTCGAATTAGAAACAATAGAACATAATTATAAAATTAAAACTACAAAACAAAAAAAAAAAAGAAACAAAAACAAACGAAATTCCTTCCTTGGTTTGCAGCATGCGGCCACAAACACCTCGCTTACGCATTAACAGCGAAGATGTAGATGGGCCTCCCATTGTCCATCCCAGCAGTGAACAAACCATATCCTCATATAACAATCCAAATTCACATATTTTAAATGAAATGAATATCACCTACGATACAAGTGATATATCCATACTCTAAAAAATAACAAAACAGTGCATCATACTCCTGTTCTTTCCTAAATGTTACTCGCATCTTTCTCTTTCTCTTTGTTAAATACATAAATACACATGTGTTATATTTTTTGGGTTTTTGTATGTGCAATGCAATTTGTAATTGTGTGCAGTAGCTTTTGATGTAAACACTTTTATATTTAAGAAGAAAAAAAAAATTAAAGATGAACTTATTGGTGCTATAATAAAAATGCGTGGTTCCGGTAGTTTACTCTTTTCCTCTCACACATATTCTTTCCTATCACACTATTTCTTTACTCTTTACTGTTGTTAAAAATGTTTATAAACTAAATTTAAATAATGAAATTGTTAAAATGCTTTCAATCAATAAAAATATTAAGAACAAAAATTGAAACAAAATGTTAGCTTATTGTGAAAAGTTGGAATTTACTGAACCAAATGAATCTGACGTACTTACTTTAGCAGATAGTTTACAATGCATTTTTAGGATGATTGAACTAAAGGTCTACACAGACAGAAAAAAAAAAGAAAAACGCGAAACGTTGAAAGTGAAACTAAAATAAAAATAAATATTTGGCGCAACAGCTCTTTAAAGTGCCAGGGCCTAGCTTCTCGCAACCACTCATGTTGTGTGCGTTATATTTTTCACACAAATGGAAGGGACCTACAGTTTAATGCCGACTCCGAACGGCGATTTGAGAAGCTTTTTCATGACAACAATACTCTCGGATGTTTGTCAGACGCTCGCGAGAGGTGGGACCGTGAAAAAACTTTTAAGTGTTTTCTGGGATTCGAACTTGGAACCTCATGCGTAGTGATCCGACACACTAACCACTTACGCCACGGCGCCCAAGTGAAACTCCTATCGTCATTTTTGGTAATTACACATCCCAACTAAAATGGCAAGTTTGACCGAATTCTTTTGCTTTGTATTTAACTATAACAATTAGCGCTGCAAATGAATGAGTGCATCGCCATTAAATTTGATTGCTGTCGCCGACGTACTGTGCAAGAAAGACAACAACTTACGAGGGCAAGGTGAAAAGTTCTCGGCCTGACAATGAAAGACTGCGATTTTCAGTTAAAAACATGATTTTATTTTTCTACATAATCTCCCTTGACTTCAACACACTTAGTTCAGCGTTTCTCCAACATCAGTATTCCTTCTCGGAAGTGAGAGTCTGGAAGGCTGTGAAAATAGTCATCTACGGCCCTCTCAACTTCTGCATTGGATGCAAAGCGCTTCCAGAAACAAATTTCTTCAAGTTTGGGAACAGATGGAAGTCTGAGGGTGCCAAATCAGGTGAATAAGGGGGATGGCCGAGCAAATCTTACCCCAAATCCCGCAGTTTTCCCATCGCCAACGCACACTTGTGTACAGGTGCATTGTCCTGGTGAAAGATGATTTTTTTTCTTCAAGACAGACCTCTTCTCGCGAATTTTAGCATCCCAGCTGGATGGTCAAGAAGGTTGGAGTAATATTCGCCTGTAATTGTTCTGTCATTCTCAAGGTAATTAATTAACAGGATCCCTTTCGCATCCCAAAACACACTGGCCATGACCTTTCCGGCAGATGCAATCGACTTCGCTTTCTTTGGCGCTGAACCACCGGCTTCCACCCACTGCTTTGACTGCTGTTTCGTTTCTGGCGCGTAGTGGTGGACCCATGCCTCATCCATGGTGACAAATCGCCGCATAAAATCGGTCGGATCCCTATTGAATCGGTCCAAAGATTGCCGCGAAAATCGTTTGCGCATTTGCTTTTGATCGGTATTCAGCAAATGCGGCACCCAACTTGCGCAGAGCTTTCGCATCCCTAAGTTTTTCTGCAAGATGTTTCGTACTCTCTTCCGATATACACACAACCTCAGCTATCTCACTCACCTTCACTCGCCTATCGTCCAACAGGATATCATGCACTTTTTCGATGGTTTCGGGTGTGGTTGCGGTTTTTGGCCGTCCTTCACGTGGGTCATCTTCGATGGACGTGCGACCACATTTAAATTCAGCTGCCCACTTTTTAACGGTTGACATGGAAGGAACAGAATCCCCGTAAACTTTTGTCAACTTTGGATGAATTTCCTTAGGGGTTAACCCATCCTTCTTTTTCTTCCTTTTTATCAGCGAGGTTATGATCCGAAAACAAGGGATCACAATCCTCCCACTTCACCGCATTTCTACTGATCCGCCTGTGGGGGAAACGAAGAATTTTATGACCGCACGATATTCAAGTTTATCCATTTTAACGAAAAACACGTAAGACTACTTGAGAGAACAAGCTGAAACTTGTCATACGAACTAATGAAAAGTGCACCCAGGCAGGAAACATAAATTTTTGCTGATTGGAACACTATCTCTGCGTCAGCCCGAGAACTTTTCACCTTGCCCTCGTATTTACTTACTTAGGTGGCACTACTGTTCGGGGTGAACCTGGGCCTCAACTAACAAGCCTCTCCATTTAGCTCGGTCTTTAGCTAATTGTCTCCAGTCGCGCACTCCACGTTAGTCGAGGTCCCCTTGAACTTGTGCGCGCCACCTACGGCGATGATTCCCTCTACTGCGTCGTCCCTCGGGGTTAGATTCGAAGACTCTGCGGGCCGGAGCGTTGGTTGTCCATTCGCTCTACATGTCCTAGCCATCTCAGACGTCCAATATGCAGTTTTTTGACTAGGTCGATGTCTCTGTATAGCTCGTATAGTTCGTGATTGAATCTTCTTCTCCAAAATCCGTCAACGCAAACGGGACCGAAAATCTTACGAAGAATTTTTCTCTCGAAGCGACCAAGGATATCTTCATCCTCTTTTAGTAAAGTGCATCTTTCAGCGCCGTAAAGCAGGACTGGGATGATCAAGGTCTTATACAGAGTCTCCTTAGTTGTTCGAGATAGGGCTTTACTATTGAATTGACTAATGTATAAGCCTAAAAAAACAACGATTAGCAAGAGTTATTCTTCGCTTGATTTCTGTGTTGATGTTGTTTTTCGAGTTTATAGCAGAGCCAAGGTAGACAAAGTTCCTTACTACCTCGATGTTATAGTTGCCCACTGTGACGTTCTGTCCAATTCGTCGGTGTTGGTTGTCCCTTCTTGTTGACAGCATATACTTGGTTTTGCCCTCGTTTATCGCTAAACCTATTTTGGCCGCTTTCGCCTCAATGCTTGCAAACGCCCTGGTGACAACCCGCTGAGTTCTTCCGATCATGTCTATATCGTCGGTGTATGCAAGCAGTTGTACAGACTTGTGATAGATTGTGCCTCCGGTGTTGGCTTGTGAGTTCCGCACAATCCGTTCAGGTACAATATTAAAGAAGTCATATGACTGCACCTTGTCTAAAACGTTTTTCCACATCAAAGATCTCGGTGAGGTAATTACCGACCTTGATGGAGCAGCGACCGTCCTTCATCGTCATCCTGCACAGACGGACAAGTTTGGCAGGGATGTCTAAACTAGACATGGCTCTATAAAGCTCTTCTCTATAGATGCTGTTATAGGCGGCCTTGAAATCGATAAAGAGGTGGTGAGTATCGATTTGGAATTCTTGGGTTTTCTCCAGGATCTGCCGAAGTGTGAAAATTTGACCGATGGTGGACTTTCTTGGTCTGAAAGCACACTGATAGTGGGAAATCAGGCTGTTGATAAAAGGTTTCAGGCGTTCACACAATATCGCAGAAAAGATCTTATACGAGATCTGGAGGAGACTGATGCCTCTATAATTGACGCAGTTGAGGGGGTCTCCTTTCTTGGGGATCGGGCAAAAACTAGTATGACATATTTCAAACGACCACCAACTTGGAAGCTGTGGGTTTAAGTCCTATCACCGGAATGAGTATGTCTACGTCAAGCTACTTCAACCACCAGCATGTGTTCCACACGTCTGTTACACATTTCCATAACACGACTCCGTTCGCATTTTCGTTACATTCAAGCGAGTGTCTGTATATGCTATATACCTTCGTTTTCATTTTCGTTACTCCCCAGCGTTTTTGTTAATCTATACATGTCCGTTCGCATTTTTATTACACTCGAGTGCGTGACTATGTTATACACTTCTGTTTTGTTTTGTTTTTTACACAAGTAAGTTTACTCTTACTTACTTACTTAATTGGTGCTAAAGTCCTGGGTGGACCTGGGCCTCAACCAACAAACATCTCCAGCCAGCTGACTCTATTTACGCACTCCACGAACACTTGTTCGCGCCACCTATTGCAAGGCTGTCCATCTGGAGTGGTGTCGAAGATTTTCCGAGCTAGAACGTTGGAATCCATCTGCTCTACATGACCCAGCCATCTTAGTTGCTGTATGTGAATTCTTCTCGCTAAGTCAATGTCATTGTAACTTCTACTCTACTCGTCGTCTGCGTAAATGGGACCAAAAATCACTAGAACAACCTTTCTTGCAAGGTAACCAAGGGCATCCTCATCCGGTTTTGATAAAGTCCATGCCTCTGCGCCATACAGCATGACTGGGATGATTAGCGTCTTATACGGAATTACCTTAGTTGTTCGAGATAGAGCTTTGTTACTCAATTGCCTTCTTAGCCCTTAAAGGCAGTGATTGGCAAAAGTAATTCTTCGTTTGATCTCCCCACTGGTGTCATTTGCGGAGCTCACCATAAAACCGAGATAGACAGTCCTTTACTACAAAATTATTTCTGTTTATTGTGACGTTCTGTCCAAGACGCCGATGTTAGGTGTTCTTTTTGTGACAGGGTATATTTTGTTTTGCTTCCATTGACCGCTAAACCCATATTTGCTGCCATCATCTCAATGCTCGAAAACGCCCTACTAACAGCGCCCTGAGTTCTTTCGATTATGTCAATGTCATCGGCGTAAGTGAGTAGTTGTACAGACTTGTAAAAGGTTGTACCTCCGGTGTTGGCTTGTTAGTTTCATACAATTCTTTAAAGAGATAGCATGATAGTACGTCACCTTGTCTAAGACCTTTCCTGCCATCGAACGGCTCGGTGGTGTTCTTTCCAACAGTGATGGGGCTGCGTCGTCATCCTGCACAGACGAACGAGCTTGACAGGGATGCCGAGACTAGATGCTATCATAGGCATAATTGAAATCGATGAAGAGGTGGTGCGTATCGATTTTGTATTCACGGGTTTCTTTCAAGATCTGCCGTAATGTGAATATTTGGCCAATGGTTGAGTTTCCCAGTCTGAAACCGCGTTGATAATGACCTATCAGGTTGTTAAATATCGGTTTTAGGCGTTCACATAATTCGGCAGACAGGATCTTATATGCGATATTGAGAAGAGTTATACCTCTGTAGTTGGCGCAGTTCAGAGAGTGTCCTTTCTTCAGGATTGGGCAAAAGATGCTAAGGGTCCATTCGTCGGGCATACTTTTGTCCAACCAAATTTTACAGATGCGTAGGTGCATGCTCCTTACCAGCTTAACTACTCCTGCCTTGAAAAGTTCGCCGCTAATGCCGTCGGCTACAGTTTAGATATTGCTATCCTGACTTCATCTTGATCGGGTTGGAGGGAATCTTGACTGTCGTTGCCACTGTTGAATGGCTTATTCATTCATATAGCGGAATATTGGTTATCAGTCTGCAGAAGTGTCCCTTCCATATCCTCAGAACTGACTGCGATTCTATTAATATCTTCTTCTTCCTTTTATCAGCGAAGCTATGATCCGAAAACAAGGGATCATAACCCTCCCACTTCACCGCATTTCTACTGATCCGCCTCTACTACTATCGCGATTCTACTACTATATTACCATTTTCATCCCTGTTATGGGTTTGAAGCCCTAACATGTTCCTTTTACCTTTTGGGGACATTTTTAAACATCGTTCCTGCAATAAAGTCTCTTAATCTCTTCGATCGAACGCTTTCATAGTCCTCTTCTTCTTTGTGAGAAGTCGATGTTCATCTTTTCTCCTCCGCTCGTAGAGCTCGCGAACAGCTCTAGTCCTTCTATGCAGTACCGCTTTGTACACCTCTTGTTTTGCGGCATGTGCTTGCGGCATTCTTATTCAAACCAGGGGTTGTGGTTGTGGTGGCCGAGAGAAACCAAGTTCAACAGAGACGACATCTCTGATGGCTTGTTCGCAACGCTGCTGGGGGCATAGGACTTAGATTGAGATTAAAAGTGACTCGATTGGCAAAGGCTCTGGCGGTCTCTTGCGATTGTATCCGTCGGACATAAAACTTCCTCACAGTATTTCGTTGATTTCGCTCCGTTCTGAAAATCTGCATCCGTACCTTGGCTATAACTAGGTAGTAATCTGAGTCTACTTTGGTTCCTCCGAAAGTCCGGACACCCAGAATACTGGAGATTGGCTTGCGTCGATCACAATCTGATCGATTTGGCTGACGGTTTTTCGGTTAAAAGAGGGGCATGTCCCCTTATGAATATCAAGACGTAGGAACCGCGTACTAGCTACGGCAACGTTTCGTCCCACCACAAGTCCACTAGCCTGAATCCTTTGTTGGCTGTAGTATCCTGCAGACTGTGCTTTTCGACCACGCTACTAAAGACGTCCTCTTTTCCTAGATTCGCGTTAAAATCGCCCAGGACAACTTTAACGTCGTGGCCATTGCTCATACTTCTTGTCCAATATCTAGTAGAAGTCATCTTTAGTCGCGTCATTCATCTTCTCGTGAGAGCGTAAACGCATATAATGCAAATATATAGGGGCTAATGTTGGCGAATTTAACCTTGGTACGGATTGTCATGAGGCGCTCGTTCACATGCCGGAAACTCAAGACTTCTTGCCTAAGTCTGCCTCCAATGACATCTCCGCACCCGAATAGACGCTGTTGTCTGTAGCAATCGCCGTAGTAGATCTCGCAGTTTTTCATCGTCCTTTTGGCCAGTCTATCCCATCACTCTTCTTGGATGGCAATAATGTCTGCTTTGCAGCAGTCTAGGGTATCCCCAAGTTCGGCCATGTTCTTAGACCACATAATAAGTCATCTACCAGCAAGTTTATAGCATTGACTGCAATACACACTGAAGATCAATAGGCATTTAAAAAGTTATTAGAAGCATACTGCAGCGTACATTTTTTTTTTAAATGGATAACTCATATAGTCTGTTTTTTTAGTTCGAATTGCTATATAGTCTTAGCTTCTCATTGGCTTGCTCTGTAAACTCCAACTGCCCTTTTCTACGTCACAATTTTAGATAGCAAAATAATATACAGTACATACACTATACATTTTTGTAATTATCCCCTATAGCTGTAAAGTATTTAAATATCCCACTTGTTGTGCTTTGTAGTATACCGTCCAGTAGAAACCAAAGTATTGATTTGTATATAGATATTCAATTTATTCTGTATCCATTTGTAACAATAAAAAAATCAAAAAAATGTTACTAAAACGAAAAAAAAAACCTTCACACCATTCATCATTAATTTCACCTCACAATCTAGTCTGGGAGGCCCCACACCATATGTTCCCATCAATTCAGGCAACGACAAAAGGGCTGACGAACATAAAAATCGCAGTCCTGACGTCAATGCTGAACAAATGAAACGAGCCCGTGTCCTTTGCTCGTATGATGCGAAGGATCATACTGAGCTAAATCTAACAGCAAACGAGGTAAAGTCAAAAGCTTCAAAGTATCCTTTCATTTTCTTAAAGAATCTTTCCCGTGCTTAGGTAATATTCGTAACAGAATGCTCACCGCAGCACAGTGAATACATGTACGGCAAACAGGGCCTAATGAAAGGTCTTGTACCGCGGGCATTTCTTGAAATGCTCGACGATGACTTGGATGCCAGCGAATAGAAGGAGATATAGTAAGCTGATGTTAAACAAAAACAAAATTTATACTTAACAACAACAAAAACAAAAAAAAAAACATTATATTCCCGAAGATGTGTTCTTTATAAGTGTTTGCATGGCATTGTTGTTAATGTAATTTTATTTTATAAAATTTATAACCTACGCTTAGGTTATTGTGTTGTATATTTGCATAGTTCTTAACTGGCGGGTGGGTCACGAACATTTTGAAATGATAGAATATTTTTATTTTTAATTTTTTTAATTGGGCTTCCAAAAGATAAAAATTGTTTGAAACACCAATTTTTCTTTCTTATATATATATATTTTACGTGACTTATTTTTTATTGAGAAGATACGAATTAATATGTATGCCAGTGCTTGTAAGTGAAGCGAAAATTTATATGTATACAAAAATCATTCCTACTAGTTAAATAGAAAAATTATACGAGTACGTTGATGTTTGGAAATGGTAAGTGGGCTTTGGAGAGGTCGATAATAATTGTTTTTTTTTTATTCAACGAATTTTTATATAACTTTGTAATTGATTTAAGTTTATACATAAAATATTTTAAGACAAAGGATTGTGTAGCGTAAATTGGACTAAGGGCTGTTCTCACTCTTAAGGGCAGAATACTTGCAAACTCTCTTTTTTCTTGTTTTTCTACGATTTTTACGCAGACTGCCCTCTTGCCAATTATCTTGCCCTCATTTCCCAAAGGTTCTCAAATATCTTGCTGTTCAAACTGATTTGGACAACATACCGAACGCGGACTTTGATTTAGCGATCCTGTTGGCTATATACAGTTCGGTTGCACCATCGGCCGAGTCAATACCTCCAAGATACTGGAAATCCTCTACTCCCTCTACCAGCAATGCATATTTGAGCCGATGAGTTTGTTCCAAGGCTGATAATTTTTGTTTTTGCTGTAATAATTTTCAGCCCGACGACGCCTGCCTCCCTCTCCACATCTACTGTCATTTGGTGGAGGTCCATAATTCTGTGGGAGACTAAGCATACATCGTCAGCGTACTCAAAATGTTTCAGTTGAGATGTAAGAGTCCATCGAATTTCTCCGTTTCCCGTCGACAAAGCTGCACGAAGCAAATCGCTAATCACCAATAGGAATAATATTGGTGAATGGATACAGCCTTGTCTTGCCCCACTTTGGATCTCAAATTCCTCAGACAACCTTCCTCAGTGCAGAACATTACATTTGGAGCCTTCATATGTAGCTTTGGTAATAGCAACTAGTTTATTGGGGATAACGCCAAATAAACTCGCTGTTGACACTATCGAACGCCTTCTCAAAATCGATGAACAGCAGATGAAGTCGCGATCAGTATTCAACTCACTGTTCGATGATTATCCGCAAGGTGTTGGTGTGGTCGGCACAGGAGGATCCAGAGCGGAAACCTTGATCGGCATTGAGTGTGTCTTCGAGATGTTGTTTGATTCGCTCCAGAATGATTTTAGCTATTATCTTAGCTACAGCAGGCAGTACGCAGATAGCCCTCCTGTTTCCGCCCTCCATTAAATTTCCTTTCTTAGGGAGCTTGACGATCATTCCCTTTTTCTACTCGTTAGGAAAGTTTTCAGCTACCCTATAAGTGGAAGCAGAAGCTCTGCTCGTAAGAGCTCTGCGTGAATACCGTCAAGTCCTACCGCCTTGTTGGTTTTGAGTGCTTTGATCGCTGTGGTGATCTCATCATTACTGGGAGTCATGGTTCGTCTTCGGGAACTTCTCACCTCTGGCATCTCTGTCTGATTTGGGAACATTTCGCTACCGACTACGCGGTTCAAAACCATAGCAGTATGCTCTTTCCATCTCTTAAGCTGGTCCTCATCTGAAATGAGCAAGGAGGCTTTTCACTGGGTGTTGGCTGGAGCTGCGACCACCTGTCAGATCTTTCGTGATTCTGTAGACGGTCCTGCTGTCACTCCTCCGTGCAGCTTCTTCTTCTTCTGTGGCCAGCGCGTTGATGTAGTTGCGATATAGGGACTCTAGCTCGCTTCTCCCTGCTGCGAGCTTTCAGCTGTTTTCGTTCGTCAATCCGTCTCCAGGTATCCTCGAAAAGCTACGCCCTATGTCTTCTCTGCAATCGGCCGATTATTCTTTCAGCACCAGATGTAAAAACATTTTTCACAGCACACCAATGATCTTGGATGGTTGCGGGCATTGAGCTGCTGATTGCTTCCACACCTTGTGAAAAGTGCTCCCTTAGTTGTTGGCGCACTGATGAGGGATCACTAAGTCTATCGATGTTGAACCTGGGAATTCTTGTGTTGTCGTGGGATCTTCGAACTGCAGCAGTGCGTAGTTGGAGAGTAGCTATCATAAGATGGTGATCTCGTACTATCCCCACATCTGCCCCTCGCCTGTTTCGGACGTCCAGGAGACTTCCTCTAAAGCGGCGGCTGATGGCAAAATGGTCAATTTGGTTGGAGGTTGCTTGCCTGTCGTTGGAAACCCAGCTGTGCTACCTTTCACAAGGCGGTTGGCATTGCAGAAATCCACAAACCTTTCGCCGTTGTCATTGCGATTGCCTATTCCATGCTTCCCGATTTCATGTTTGAGCCCTTCGTGGTTTCTTTGACGTGAGGGCTTCCACGGATCTTCGAACTTCTTATCCGATCAAGCTTTGTCTCTCCTGCTGTCATACGAAGCATCTTCACCTCAAAGGGGTGGCAGTGGTGCAGTGGGTAGTGTGTTTGCTCGTTAACCGATGTGTGCAGGTTAAAGCCCCAGCGGGGAACAGCAATCATCAGTCACCCGAGGAAATAAAGGAAAACGAATTCCATCGAAGTTTTTCAACCACTGGACCAAAGAAAGGTTCCTGCCTGGTAGTACAATGGACCAGAGAGAGTCTGAGTGCTCTGGGATTTGTGTTTCCTTAAAAAAAGTCTTCACCTCAGCTGCCATTTAATTAATTTTATATTTTTTGTACATTCTCCAACACTAAACCATATGTGAGTGGTGGACGTACAACGGCCTTCTTTTCAGCTTACGGGGAATTTTTCGACCATAGAAGATAGCAGAGTTTTCTCACAACTTCATCCACTCTACGCTTACGCGATGATTGATGTCATCATCACAGGTTGCTGCGCTATTGGTCATAGATCCCAGATATTAAAACTTGGGAAGCACTGTTGCATTCAAATAAATGTCTGGAACAGGCCTTAGTGGATCAGAGAGCGGAGTACTCGGTGTTTTTGGAACCAATGCGATACCCATTTCTCCCCAAAACATACGTATACTTTTACTTATGATAGCTCCATTATCAGAAAGAATACTGTTGCACTTTGGGGTCCGTCATTTTACCTTCAAGCCGATAGTCAAGAACTGCAATAAACAGCAAAAGACTTAAGACGCTTCCCTGGTGCACCCCGACTTTGATTGGGAACTCTTCGGTTACTATCTTAATTTTGTCTTTGCTCCTTCTTACATGTCCATGATCATCTGTACATAGGTTTCTAGAACTCATCGACGTCTTAGCGCCACTCATATTAGATCTCGTAGTTGTCTGTGGAAGGCGTTTTCCAAGTCAACCAATACAATATGGAGATCCTTTAAGAAATCACGATGTTTTTCCATTATTTACCCGCGACAAACCCACACTGATCATCAGATAGCCGTATTATTTTTCGCAGTCGGCCACCTAATACCCGCTCAACGATCTTCATGGTGTGTGACATCAGCTTGATCGAACGGTAATTATCACAAATTCATGTATCATCATTCTCTTTGTACATAGGGAGCAGCTTTCCCTCCATTGATTCGGTATTGGATCACCTCTCACAAGTTTGGAAATGATAATTCTGAGCCATCTGAACCTGTTGTCTCCCATCTTTTTTCAGAACTCAGACGGCATCTCGTCTGGCCCAACCGCTTTTCGTTTTTCAGAGTATTTTACCGCCTCACTAACTTCTTCGACTGTAATATGCGGTACTTCTTCACAGTTAGAAGTGGTTCTTGGACAGTATAGCCAAGGAAACTGTTCATTTAAAGTCCTTCACAATACTGTCGCCACCAATGTTTTTTTTTTTGATTGCACCAAGGGATGTGGTAATCTTCGAAAGATACTAGTAGCCCGGGCTACTAGCATGCACGATTCGCAAGCCCGAATAATCGATGCCAGGAATGCGCCTACGTACTAATCCACACTCTGCGCACATCTACCACTCTCCCCGCGGGACTGCCGTAAGGTATTACTTCGCGGGGCTGGTTAGCAATTAATGCTATGCTTCTTGTATTGCTGCTTCAGCTCTCCTTGCTCTCTCAATTATTCGGAGCTCTTTTTGCACATTCGTTATAAGGGTACAAATTTCCAGCCAATTCTCCTCTGACCGCAGCATTCGGTCTATAAGGAATGGTGGACTTGGCAGGTTATTTCTCCATTCCGTAAACCGATTGCAATGGAATATTGTATGGTCTGTATCTTCCTCCTGGTCTGGACAATGTGGACAGAGAGGTGAGTTATCTTGTCCAAATCTGTGTAAATATTTGCGATAGCCACCGTGACCCGATAGGAACTGCGTAAAGTGGTAGTTGTATTCCCCAAACACTCGCTTCGTCCAGACCTCAATGGTGGGGATCAGCTTGTAGGTCCATCTTCCTTTTGTACTGTTATCCCACCTGGGTTGCCGCATAGCTAGTGATGTTGCCTTCTCCTCCTACTTTATTCTCTTGGCAATACCTGCTTCTTGATGACTCGAGGTTCTCCTTTCGTAGATCCTTACCATCTCATTTGCGAGGATTTCGATGGGGATCATTCCGGCTATGACACAGGCTGCTTCGTCCGATATTGTTCGGAAACCGCTGATTGTTCTTATCGCGCATAGCCTGTATGTTGACGATAGTTTTCTCCATGTTTCTATTGTCTCTAACGCCGCCGCCCAAACCGGTGCAGGATATAGGAGAACCGAGCTAACCACTCTGGATAGTAGAATCCGTCTAGCATATCCAGGTCCATCGATGTTTAGCAGTATTCGAGAAACGGCTGTCTGCAGTAGTGAAGCCTTCTTGCTCGAGTATTCCACGTGTATTTTAAACCTTAACCTGTTGTCGAGCATTCCTCCTAAGTATTTGACTGCTTCCTTGGTTCTTATAGTCTAAATTCCGACTTGAATATTCGCATATTCAACTTGTTATAAGAACAGCTTCAGTTTTGTGGTCTGCTAATTCTAAGCCGGCGGATCGTAGCCAGTCTTTAATTTTTTCGATTGCTTCGTTTGTTTTTGATTCTATTTCGTGGATGTGTTTAGCCACGGTGACCACGGCGATGTCGTCAGCGAACCCGATTATCTTAACTCCTTGTGGCAATGCTAGCGCAGGACTCCGTCGTACATCATATTCCTTAAGAGAGGGCCTAGTACCGATCCTTGCGGGACTCCTTCCGTGACGTTGTAGTACTTTACCCCCTCGTCGGTTTGGTACCTCAACTTCCTGTTGGTGAAGTAAATTGTAACTATCCTCATTCTGGCTAGCGATCTCCTTATGAATGACCAATTTGCCGAGTTAAATGCGTTTTTGATGTACAGAGTCACTACTGCACAGTATTTCTTTGTCCCCCCTCGCTATCTTTCTGCTTGGATCGCTCCAGTTGCTGTGTCAACTACCGCTTTTATGACATCAACGGTAGAACGCGATTTTCTAAATCCGAACTGATGGTCTGACAGTGCTCCTCTCTCTTCTGCTACCACGAGCAGTCTGTTGTATATTATTCGTTCAAGTATCTTTCCCAAAGTGTCGAGTAAACATATTGGGCGATATGACGATGGTTCTCCAAGTGGTTTATTTCCTTTTGGTAGCAGTACCAAATGAAGCTTCCATGGCCCAGGAAAAACTCCTTCCTCTATACACTTTTGCATCGTGGCTATAAAAATGTCCGCCCTCTTTTGAACAGCCACTTTCATTGCCTTATTGGGGATGCCATCTGGTCCATGTGCTTTGTTGCTTCCTATCTTCCTGCATGCTTCGAGTAGGTCCTCCCGCGTGATAGCAGGGATGTGCTCTGCATTCGTCTCTCTGGTTATATCACACAAAGTAGATGGTCTATGGTCGCCACCTATGTAGAATTCGTAGAATGTAGAATGACATCCATAATAAGCTGGCCCTGAGCATTGTTAATGAACTTTTGCGAACGAATCTCCTGACTATTCCTCCTTCCTTGAGCGGCTATTTCGAAGATACATAGTTCCGCTCTTGTTCATATTGTGTCGTCGCAGCTTCTGAATAGCCTGGTTTGTATCAGCAACCGGTGAAGATATTTCCTCCAGCTCCCCATGCAGGCCCCCCGTACTCCCTGCTTGAAGCTGGGCGCACTTATTCTTCGTGTGTCTCTTGCAACGTGCGAGCTTATTCGTCTCTTTTATTATAGGGACACTTTGTCCAAGCTTTTAAAGCCTCTTTCTTCTCATTTATTACTTCTTTAGCTTCATCACTCCACCACCACATTTCTTTGGCGTGTTGGTGACGGCCTTTTGAAGCTCCTAGCGGTGATTTGACCTTCTTAAGCCTGCCAAATACGGGCATTATAAAACTTTACCTTAGATAAGTTTGTTTGATAAGATAGTCGTGGTCATCATCTAGTCTCAGATAAAAGAATTGTAGAGGTAATTAATTGTTTCTTGAATGCCACAGGATTGATCTAAAAACTTTGAATTCTTCAATAACAGCAAACGCATTCTATCCAGAATGTCACTTTAGCGCTAATTCTATTGCAGTGCAGTGTGCTGTAACAACCACTCTTTCCTAGACTCCACAGAGTAGGATGGTAAATCTTAAGTTCTTTGATTCCGGCCCTTACGCGCCCTAATAACTAGGCCACGTGAAATATGATATGCAACTTATTTACTTCACTATGTGCCCCTGCTCAACGCCTTCTCCTTTTTAAGATCTCATCAACTATAGACAAATTCTCCTTCCTATTGTTTGTGTGATCTCTCGGTTATGTTGCTAGACAGCCTTAATAGTTCACTCTTAGTCAGAACGAAACAATTAGAAATGAATTAAATATAAAATTGTTAAAATATAAATCATGTTCAAATTTAAATGAAATATTATCGACTTGTCTCAACAAATATATCCTTTTTTGCGAATTAGAATAAGAATATGGGGAACAGAAAAGAAAAACACATAACTACTGCATATCTAACAAAAAATATTTTCTAAAATAGTTATACATACACAGAAGTTAGAATAATTGTTGTTATAGTGTTATATGCTTTTATCGACACTAATTTAGATAATGCAACATATACATACAATTATATACATATGTTTTCCAGCGCAATGACAAAAATTAATCAAAAACTTTAGTGCAATTTAAGTGTGTCAATTTAAAAATTGTATTTTCGATATACAGAATACAATAGAATAGAATAAAACCAAGTGTGTAAGAAAATAATACAATAAATAAAACAACGAACTAAAAAAAAGAATAATAATCAAATTAATATGTAAAACCGGGTACGAATAATCTCCAATAACAATAAATGTATTCAAAAATTCCTGCTCAAAATTGTATTCTTATTATTATTCATTTATATTAATATAACTACTCCCTCTATGAATCTCATTACATTGGACAGGGAACAAATGCACATTCTCTGTGGCTAAAGTGCATTCATTGTTTAAAAATAAATCTGACTGCAAACAGCAAGATACTAGAAAAAAACTTAGCAACCAATGTCTAGAATTTTACTCGTATTTGTGTGTGTTTATAGTTACAAACATTTTAAAATTATAATACTCAATTTTACTATTACCATTTGGACTCTTTGTATTTTATGCAATGCTTTTGAATTTATTCCTAAATAAAATGTGCCTCGTGCGAGCGGCAATAAATAAAACCCGATAACCATTGGCGTTTTTCACTTTCCGACGAATGTCGTTATATCCCTCAGATGTACCCTGAATCTATTTCCATAACTCTTTCAATGTGAAAGATTTGTAATAGTATTCTATACGCCAAAAAAAAAATGCTTAGTTACATTTAACGATCAGCAAGTCGTAGCTATGAATAAAATGACAATCGTCACAAAGCGAGAAACGCCAACGATAATCGGGCTGATTATAAACATTATAAGTTGATGTAAAGTGAAGCATAGATATTAAAAAATATATAAACGTAGATATTTCTAATTTGATAAACCACTTGCAAGAACTCATACACGACTACAGGATGTTTTAAAATACAAAATTATAAGAATGTGGGAGGCTTGCAAGTGGTACATAGATTTAATGATTTATTATTAAATTATATATTACAGATTTTTTTGTTAAAACTGTTTATTAGTAATAAATAATCTAAAAATAAAGGTAACAAGTCAATTAATTTTTTTCTTTAAATAATATTTGTTCTTTTAGTTCTTCATGTTCTTAGTATCGCTACACTGGTTACGACTCGATCAGTAGCAGAGGTACCAAAGAATCGACCAACCAATGGATCAGCGCTATGCTGGTAAGTCGATTCATTACTTCCTCCTCTGTCGGTGTCCATAACTGCAGCCGAAGGCTGTCCTCAACGAGGAGTTCTTTCCCCCCTGTTATGGTCTATAGTCATCGAAAACTTGTTAGTAGATCTTCACAGATCAGGCTACACCACCGTCAGTTATGCTGATGACTTGGCGGTTTTTATCAGAGGTAAACACGGCACGACAATCTCTTACTTCATGCAAAGTGCACTCTTACAAGTTGTAGAATGGTGTAACAAAGAAGGACTATCCATCAATCCATTCTGGTGCCGTTTACAAGGAAGACAAAGGTCAAGCTTGAACCTATTACAATCAAAGGCACCACACTAGTTTATTCCAGCGAGGTCAAATATCTTGGTGTAATTCTTGACAAACGACTTAACTGGAATTCACATACCAAGTCCGCCACTGAGCGCGCTACTAGAGCACTGTGGGCCATTAAACGCCTATACGGCAGAACTTGGGGTCTCTCTCCTAAGATGATACATTGGCTGTACATAATGATGGTTAGACTCATTATCACATACGCGACCATCGTCTGGTGGCCAAAAACTCTCCAGCAGACAACGGCAAACAAGTTGCAGAAGTTGCAAAGAATTGCCTGTCTTGGCATTATAGGTGCGATGCGCACGTGCCCTACGACAGCTCTACAAGCAATTTTTGAGCTTACACCCTTACCAATCTTCATTAGGAAGATGGCTGCTAGATATGCCATCAGGCTGCAGCTAGATCACGAGTATAAACCAGGTAACCTTGTGGAACATTGAAAGATACTCAACTCAATCCCTAAAAGAGACATGTTCTGCACTTTACCAGATATTATGGTCAGGCAACACTGCTTTGGTAGGTTATTCGAGGTTGAAATATTGGACCGCGAAAACTGGTCCAATGGTGCTCCAACACTGGACCCTAGAAGTCTGGTCTGGTTCACTGACGGTTCGAAGATGGATTTTGGAGTTGGAGCTGGGGTTTTTGGACCCAACACAAAGATTTCGGTACCTATGGGTACGACTCCCACTGTAAAATAAAAAAAATAAATATTTGGCGCAACAGCGCTTTAAAGTGCCAGGGCCTAGCTTCTCGCAACCACTCATGCTGTGTGCGTTATATTTTTCACACGAATGGAAGGGACCTACAGTTTAGTGCCGTATCCGAACGGCGATTTGAGAAGCTTTTTCGTGACAACAATACTCTCGGATGTTTGTCAGACGCTCTCGAGAGGTGGGACCGTGAAAAAACTTTTTGGTGTTTTCTGTGATTCGAACTTGGAACCTCATGCGTAGTGATCCGACACACTAACCATTTACGCCACAGCGCCCCACTCCCACTCTGGTTCAGGCTAAAATCCATGCCATTGAGATTTGCGCCAGACACAATCTCCGCTAGGGGATTAAAGGCGCTAGAATACATATCTTCTCAGATAGCCAAGCAGCACTTATGGCACTGTCGCCCAATCAAATGGACTCCTGAACCGTGAAATGCTGCTACGATGCATTACAAGACCTTGCCAAATACAACAGGGTAAAACTCGGTTGGGTACCTGGACACCAAGGGATTGTGGGCAACGAATCTGCAGATGAGCTTGCCAAAGCTGGCTCAGAATCGGCTACAACGCTGACTAACGAATGGAAAAACAAACTTCGTCTAGACCACTGGACTAGTGGGCCAGGTCTAAGACAATCCAAACGATTTGTCAAGCTTTACTCCTATAAGGAAATCCTTAACTTAGATAGGGAAAGCATTAAGAAGCTTGTGAACTTTCTTACTGGCCATTGCGGCCTGAGATACCACCTGAACAAGATGAACCTGTGCCAAGAGAAGGACTGTCGGTTCTGTTTATAGGAGGATGAAACTTCCGAACATATTCTTTTCGAATGCCCGGCACTACACTGGTTAAGGAAACGTATTCTCCACAAGGAGATACTTACTTCAGTGGAACTGAAATGCTCCGCTACTAAAGACATACTCACTTTCATAAGGGAGGTAGTACGTCTGTTAGATTAACTCCAACCCTCCGATACAATAGATCTTCCAGGTCGCAGTGTCGTTGCCACGCGGGCATGGGTAGTACAAGAAAAAATAAATAAAAAATCGCTACAGGATAATACAAAAAAATCAAGTTGTTGGGATGTAAGATCTTCAAACTGTCCTTGTTACGCACTTACCCCAAAAAGAACTCTACCGATTTTCACGAAATTCATCACAATCCGACTGCGGCTAAGATACACAGGGTTATCGTGAATAAATTTTCCCTCGGAATTTTTCCCCCGAACAAAAATTAGCTATCTTCAAAAAGAGGAAATAAATCCGCGGAAAAGAAATAGGTATCATGAATGACAATTCAGGAGAATTTTCAACGCGATCGTGGTATTTAATTTCTCCCCGATGAATTTTTCTCCTCTTTTTGAAGATACCCAATTTTTGGATTCGGGGGAAAAATTCCGAGGGAAAATTTATTCCCGACAACCCTGATAAGGACTATAAAGTCGATAGAAGACTAGACGAAGCAGGGTATCAACTAAATGATGTGTTACTAACCTCGTACAATGGATTTGGGTCTTGTTAAAGGTGTTATGCATTCCTTCAACATCTGACCAATCTACGAAAGTTCGAGGCTTGCCCACAAATGGGTGGCAATGGTGCAGTGTCCTCAAAAACTGTGCACCAGAACTAGCACCGAATCTTTGGAAACGTTTCTCTTTATCTTATAGAGAACTTTTCCATTGTGCTGGAAAACCGCCCGCGTCCAACTGATTCCTAAAAAAGGAAAGAAATGCCTGCCACAAAATTACCGTTCCATAGCCATAGCGTTTTTCAGGCGGAAATCATGGCGATTAAGGGAGCCCTGTCCTGGCTGAAGTGCATTTTACTATCTGTCAGGGATATTAGCATTTTCACTCACAGCCAAGTGGCAATCAAGTCCCTGGAATCGTGCTCCTTCACTTTTTTTTTTCTCTTGTACAACCCATGCCCGCGTGGCAACGACACTGCGGATCCGAATGCGGATATCCCAAACTGAGCAACAAAGAAGAATCACTGTGAGAAAATTTAACGTCGAAAAGCTACAATCGCAAGAAACCGCCAGACTCTTCGCTGAACGCGTATCCCGAAATCTCTCAGTCACCCCTATGCCGCCAGCATCAAGTGCCGAAGACCAGTGGCAACGCTGCCAATATGCCATCAGAAACGCCACGACTGATGTGCTGGGTCTTGCTCGCCCACCACCGCGAAACCTCTTGTTTGACGAAGAATGCCGGCGAGTGCATCCAGCAAAACAAGAGGCATACAAAGTGGCGCTGCAAAGGAAGACGAGAGTTGCTCGTGAGGTATACGAGCAAAAGAGACGAGAATAACATCGGCTTCTCCATAAGAAGAAGAAAGAGCATGAGAAGCGCGCGTTCGAGAATATCCAGAGTTTATACTCCAGGAACAATGTACGGAAGTTTTACCAAAAGATAAAAAGAAGGTGTCAGAGAAGCAATACCCGTACAGAAACCTGTAGAGATGAAAACGGAAAGCCCGTAGTAGAATCACGGTCGGGGCTGAGAATATGGAAAAACTACTTCTACAGACTGCATAACGGCGACGAAGACCAACATCCCGCTGTCAGGCAGAATGAACCATTCAACATAGACGATGATAGCCAATATGTCTGTCCACCTGACCAAAACGAAGTGAGGATAGCAATATCCAAGCTGAAATCCAACGTGGCTGCTGGACCTAACGACTTACCGGCCGAACTCTTCAAGGCAGCTGGTGATGAATTGGTGCATACACCAACTCATCTTTAAGATTTGGTCAGACGAGTGTATGCCTGATGAATGGAACCTCAGCATCGTTTGCCCGATCCACAAGAAAGGAGACCCCCTCAACTACGCCAATTATAGAGGCATCAGTCTCCTCAACATCGCATATAAGATCTTTTCTGCGATATTGTGTGAACGCCTGATACCTTTTATCAACAGCCTGATTGGACCCTATCAGTGCGGTTTCAGGCCAGGAAAGTCCACCATCGATCAAATCTTCACACTTCGGCAGATCCTGGAGAAAACCCAAGAAGTCCAAATCGATACTCACCATCTCTATCGATTTCAAGACTTTATAGAGCCATGTCTAGTTTTGACATCCCTGTCAAATTTGTTCGTCTGTGCAGAATGACGATGGAGAACGCTCGCTGCTCCATCAAGGTTGGTAATGACCTCACCAAGACCTTTGATGTGAAAAACGGTTTTAGACAAAGTGACGCGCTGTCATGTGTCTTCTTAATACTTGAACGGATTGTGCGGAACTCACAAGCCAACACCGGAGGCACAATCTATCACAAGTCTGTACAACTGCTTGCATACGCCGATGATATAGAAATGATCGGAAGAACTCAGCGGGCTGTCACCGGTGTTTTTGCAATCATTGAGGCGGAAGCGGCCAAAATAGGTTTAACGATAAACGAGGACAAAACCAAGTATATGCAGTCAACAAGAAGGGGCAACCAACACCGACGATTGGACAGAACGTCACAGTTGGCAGCTGTAACTTCAAGGTAGTAAGGGACTGTGTCTACCTCGGCTCTGCTATAAACTCTAAAAACAACATCAGCGCAGAAATCAATCGAAGAATAACTCTTGCCAATCACTGTTTTTTTGGACTTATAAGTCAATTCAACAGTAAAGCCCTATCTCGAACAACTAAAGAGACTCTGTATAAGACCCTGATCATCCCTGTCCTGCTTTACGGCGCTGAAACATGGACTTTATTAAAAGAGGATGAAGATATCCTTGGTCGCTTTGAGAGAAAAAATCTTCGCAAGATTTTCGGTCCCGTTTGCGTTGACGGGTTTTGGAGGAGAAGATTCAATAACGAACTATACGAGCTGTACAGCGACATCAACCTAGTGAAAAAACTGCGTATTAGACGTCTGAGATGGCTAGGACATGTAGAGCAAATGGACACCAACGCTCCGGCCCGCAGAATCTTCGAATCTAATCCCGAGGGACGACGCAGTAAAGGAGCTCCTCGCCGTAGGTGGCGCGCACAAGTTCAATGGGACCTCGACCAACTTGGACTGTGCAGCTGGAGGAAATTAGCTAAAGACAAGCTAAATGGAGAGGCTTGTTGGTTGAGACCCAGGTTCACCCCGAACTGTAGTGCCACCTAAGTAAGTAAGTAACGACACTGCGACCTGAAAGATCTATTGTATCGGAAAAGGCTGCTCGTTTATCTGTTATCGAGATGACAGAGCAATTCAGCATTCACCTATTCTGGGTGCCAGTCTACAGGGACATTCCAGGAAACTGCAGGGCGGACGAGCTCGCCAGACAGGGTACTACTGTAAGGATTCTGCCTAACAGATAAGCCCTGGGTATGCCCCTCGCTACATGTAAGCATCTACTAAATAGAAAAACCACCTTCAGATGGGAAAACGGATCAACGTGACACATTTCGAGACAGATCTGGCCTAGGCTGGACCAAAAACGTAGTGCCGAGTTGGTCAAGCTAAAGCGATCACAGATCAGCTGCGTTGTCGGTGTTCTCACTGGACACTGTTTTATAGGCCAACACGCCAAAAGACTTGGCCTCTTCTCGAACGACTTCTGCAGAAGCTGTAGCGACGAGAAGGAGGAGAAAACCATCCTTCACCTCCTATGCACTTCTCCAGTCCTGTCGCATAAAAGAATGCTCCATCTAGGGTCCCCCTTCCTTGAAGACCTCAGCGATCTAGCGTCCTTAGACGTCATGAGCATCCATCGCTTTATCAAAAGCTCCGGTTGGTTTTGTTAGTCCCTGAGTGGCCTAATGGTTTGATCCATGGTATCACAAAGGATCTCCACTGGTTTACGTGTGTCTGCACTCTCGTGCGGACAGCTAACCTAACCTAGCCTTGCTATTTGTGCTTTCTGAAGTTATGGAAAAAGTTATATATGTAAAGGGTCATGGACCCGCAGTATGGTTTTCGTAGACGCCGCTCCACAGGAGACTTACTGAGTTACATAACTCATCTATGGACCTCAGCTATTCAACAACAGGATGAATCAAGAGCGGTTGCACTAGACACCTCAAAAGCGTTTGATCGACTCTGGCATAGGTCTCTTCTGAGCTATGCTATAGCTTGCTATGGACTACCACAAGAACTCTACAGATGGTCGGTAATTAATGCTGGTGTACCCCTAGGATCCATTCTTTCTCCAACATTGTCTTTACTCCATATTAATGATCTACTAGGATCAACAAATAATAAGAATTTTAGTTCCGCCGATGACAGCACTCTATATAGTAGCATCTTGCTCAAACAACATGGCCGTAATGCCCACCTTTTCCAGGAAGAATGGATCTGCTGTTCCCCAGCTTCAACCAATTATTGAACCCAAGGAGACCATACATTTACTGGGTGTCACAGTGAACTCTGGAGTAATATGGCATAACCACATCGCAAAATCAGCTTCGATGAAGTTGAGTTATCTTTTAAGAGCAACGAAGTACTTTACACCGCCGCAACCTTTTCTTTTATACAAATCAAAAGTAAGACCGGGGCTTGAGTCTGCACTCATGTTTGGAGATCGACCAGTGATTGACGAATAGATAAGCGCCCTGGTAACAAGTCGAATAATTACTTGCTCTTCTGGAGAAGTATCTGTTACCGCGATTTAATGTTGTCCCCGTGAAGGAGTTCTTCTTCCTTTACTGTGGTCCCTGATCAACAATCTTCTATTTGAACTTCATACTACATGATATTTATTTATTTCATCAACAGGCCTTAGCTTAAGAGATTGCGAGATAATAATACTTAAGTAAAGACTAAAAAAGAAAGAAATGAATAAAGTTAACTGCAAAGAAAAAATATAAGATAGTGTAAATGAAATAGGTAACAAATAGAAACTTAATTATCAAATAAGCTCAAAACAATGCTTTTGAAGCACTCTCTTGAAATACTAAAGTCAACATATTTACATGTTTCGTTAAAAGACTTAAGAGCTCTAGAAATTGGCTCATTCTGGCCATAGTTTGTACTATGGTTGGTTGGTTGGTTTAGGATCGGCCCTCGAAGCGGATGTACTTAGACCAGAGAGTGGGTCCATTGTACTACCGAAAGGCGGGTGGGTCACCCTCTTACTCTTGGAACGATTTGCTTCGTTGAATGAAGGCGTGAATTTTAGCCGTGCAGGCGTTGCCGAGATCATTAAGATCATTGTAGGAGTATTCACCCAGAGTGACCTTCCTGATGTTGGCGAGCGCAGGACAGTCGCACATGAGATGACTGATGGTCTCTTCTTCCTCTTCATCTCTGCAGCTTCTGCAGAAGTCATTAAGAGGGATACCTAATCTTTGGGCATGTCTTCCAATGACGCAGTGTCCAGTGAAGACATTTGTTATTTTTGAGAGGGTTCCTCTCTTGTGCTTCAAGAGTCCGATGGACCTGGATTTATTGAGTGTCGGCCAGAGCTGTCTGGCGGTTTAACATTGGTCTAGATGTTGCCATCGGTGATTGTCTACTTTCTGGGCGTCAATTTGAATAAGGTACTTAACATAAGACGCTGGCGCTTCGATGTCGATGATGCTTATGCTATCTGTACCAGAGGATCCTTGTCGTGCTAGTTTGTCGGCTGCGCAATTCCCCGGTATGTCACAGTGACCTGGTACCCAGCAAAGGGTGAGGCTGTACTGACCAGCTATCTCCTTAAGAGATATGCGACAGTATTTCACTGCCTTAGATCTCGTAGTGCTGGATGCGAGAGATTTGATGGCTGCCTGACTGTCGACGTAAATAACAATATCAGGTGTTGATAGTGTGCTAGCCGCTAGCCAGTCAGCGGCTTTGCGAACTGCGGTGATTTCGGCTTGAAAAACACTGCAGTGGTCTGGAAGGTTAAAGGAGAGGTGTATGTATGTCCAGATCTTCTGAGAAAATTCCGGCACCGACTCCGTCCTTGGTTTTGGACCCGTCCGTAAAAATTGACAGCGATTCGTTGTAAAGGACATTGCGCTGCGTCCACTCACTTCTGTCCGGTATCGAGTGAGTGTAACCACTGCTTGGAGCCTCTCAGTCTTATTGCCGAGCTGGCAACCAATTGTTTACTGACAATGTCAATCGGAAGCAGGTGGAGCATGGTTTGGAGCGCCGCTTTGGGAGAAGTTATCAGTGCACCGGTAATGCTGAGACATGCAACTCGCTGAGTTTTTTCCATTCTGGATAGGTTGGATTTCTTCTCCAAGGCGGGCCACCATACCAATACTCCATACATGAGAATCGGTTTAATGACCGACGTGTATAGCCAGTGCATGATGCTTGGTTTAAGGCCCCAAATGGAGCCTACTGCTTTCTTGCAGATGTATAGTGCGGTCAGCGATTTCCTGGCCCGTTCGACGACATTCTCTTTCCAAATTAGCTTGCGGTCAAGCTTTAGGCCTAAATAGCTAGCGCTATTTGAAAGCTTGAGGGTGGATCCCCTTATCTTGGGCGGAGTGAAGTCAGGGAGCTTGTGTTTTCTTGTGAATAGAACTAGCTCGGTCTTCGTCGGGTTAACCGAGAGGCCGCATTTATCGGTGCATCTGAGAAGTTCATTAAGAGCAGACTGCGTGACATCGGCCAGCATCTGCGTGTATTTGCCTGTTATTAGAATAGCGACATCGTCTGCATAGGCAATAACATTGCATCCAGTTGTTTCGATTTCTAGAAAGGCCTCGTTGAGCACCAAATTCCACAATAGTGGAGACAGTACACCCCCTTGAGGGGTGCCTCGATGTGCATGTCGCTTGACAGTGCTACTTCCGAAGGATGCTGTTATTACCCTGTTCTTTAGAATGTGTTCTATGAAACAACAGATGGGTTCGCAGATGTTGAGCCTGCGTAAGGCACTGGTAATCGAATTTGTTTCAACGTTGTTGAAGGCTCCCTCTATGTCTAGAAATGACGCTAGGGTGAACTCTTTGGTTGAGAGTGATTTTTCGATAGGGTGAATGATGGAGTGCAAAGCCGTTACGACAGATTTACCTTTTTGGTAGGCGTGCTGTGACGTGGATAGTAAGGTGCTATCAATAGTGACCTTGATGTGTAGGTCCAGGATTCTTTGCAGAATCTTGAGAAGGAAGGACGTTAGACTAATAGGTCTAAGGTGCTTTGGGAGGATGTGCGATGTCTTGCCTGCTTTGGGTATAAAGACCACTCTTACCTCGGTCCAGGCAGTTGGTATTGTTCCGAGCTCAAGACAAGCCTTCAGAATGCAGGAAAGATACTGCCATACTATATTGAATGCCGTCTGAATCTGGGCCGGAAAAATACCGTCCGGTCCCGGGGATTTGAATGGTTCGAAACTGTTTACTGCCCATTTCAGCTTATCTTCGCTGATCAGATGAGGAGGTGCCTGTGGGCGTGCAACATTTACCAGGGCGCGATCATCGTTAGGGGCAGGCGTGCAGCCGGGGAAGTGAGTGCCCATGAGCAGGTTGAGCGATGCTTCGTCCGATTCAGCCCAGGATCCATTGGGTTTCATGAGGACACTAGGTATAGTTGGTGTTTTGGAGAGGACTTTTCGCAGTCTAGAGGATTGAGACGTGTTGTCAATACTCTGACAAAAACCGCGCCAGGATCTGCGTCTAGCTTTCCGAACCTCTATTTTGAAGTTCTTCAGACTTTCTTTGTAGATCTCCCAGTCCAGTGGTAGCCTTGTTCGTTTGGCTTTATTGAATTGTTTCCTCCTTGTGCAGCGAAGACTGGTAAGTTCTGCATTCCACCATGGGGGACGATTGCCCACCTTTCTTCTTGTGATCGGACAGGATTCGATGAAAGCTGTATTAAGTGCAGAAGTTAGAACGGTGTTTAGCTTGTCTAATTCCAATTGTGTAGCTGGTGTAGTGTACACTTGATTGGATAGTTTAGCAGAGAGGGATTTATTGTGTAAGGGCCACTTGGTTTTCTGTCGATTGTGGAAGACTAGGGGTGGGGTACTGTGACAAATTTCCAGTTTGTACTCCAAATAACGGTGATCGGAAAACGAATGACTGTCAGATACAGTCCAGTTGGAAATTGCAGGATAGATTTTTTTTTTTTTTTTTTTAAAAAAAAGGAAACCCAAATCCCAGAGCACTCAGACTCTCCGGCCCATTGTACTACCAGGCAGGAACCTTTCTTTGGTGCAGTGGTTGCAGGATAGATACTTTGGGAAGCAAAGGTGATGTCAAGCACCTCTTGCCGGGTCTTAGTAATGAAAGTAGGACTATTTCCTCAGTTGCAAACTACTAGGTCGGTGCCTACTAAATACTCGAAAATAGACCTACCTCGAGGGTTAGTGTCGGTGCTACCCCATATATCATGGTGCGCGTTGGTGTCGCAGCCCAATATGATGGCTTCTCTTCTCCTCCTTGCTTCATCTACCGCTTCTTCCATTCCCTTGGATGGAGCAGACTCGGGGTCTTCATAAGGTAGGTATCCTGACGCCAGCCAGATGGTGGTGTTTTTTTTTTATTAAAGCAGTGTTACTGCTAGGTCCTTTTTGCTATGGTGAGGAAGAAAAGTTAAGTTTAAGGAGGTTTTAGAAAGAATGCAAGCTCTGGTTCTACCTACATCCTTCGCGTGGTATAGCGTAAATCCTGGGCTCTCAATGCTATGACGGTGTCATCTCTTATCCAAGGTTCTTGGATCAGGGCAATGTCAAAGCCTCGTTCATTGAGGCGAAGTAGCAGGTTAGCTGATGCTAAGGAAGAATGGTGGAGATTAATCTGTATCAGTTTGAGCATCATTATCAGCTGATGCGGACCTCTCCACGACGGTAGCGTTTAGGTCGTCGGGGGATGGTGGTTCATTATCAGGGATTTCAACACGGGGGAGGGCGGGAGTCGCCAAGTTAGAGGAACCTGCGATGCTATTTCGGTCCGCTGTGAAAAGCCTTACATCTATCACCTTCAGACCACAAGAGGATCTTAAACTCCTTCGCTCGGAGTAGAGGTAACGATTCGGCGGTTAGAGAGATGATTAGCGACCGGCCAGATCTCTTGGTGTCATTATCCGTCTTCTTAGAGCTCGGTGGCTCCTCAAATGTCTTCCAGTCTTTGACTGGTAAGTCCAGATTTTGGTAGGCGATAAGGCTAAGGATTTTTGCTGACTCGGGCGGTGGAACCCAGACCCTTGCTTTCGGCCTGTGGGGGATTTGGCTCCGTTCCACCGCCTTGACCTTGGCTCCTGGCCAGCTTTCATCTATGCTGCTAATGGCAGCGGCGATGAACTCGACCGAGTTCTGATCGTCGCATGCGATCAGCTTGACAAAGCCTTGGTGCCAGCCAGCGTCCTGAAAGGTGGGTGGAGAGTTGGGATGAGATGGGATACGCTCGTAAAGGTTGTTCATCACTCTGGAGATCTTTCCTTCTTCGTCAGACAAGTCCACTATCGCGACGACGAGGCTCTCCTTAACCGTCTCGGAGAAGGGTTTGGAGCTCACTGAGCTCTTTGTCCTCTTCGAGGCGTTGGACTCCTCGTCTACGGACCTGCGTCTCTTGGGCGCCGAGTCTATCGCAATTACGGGCTGGTCCCCAACTTGGTTTGGTAAACCAGATCGACTCGATGTGTCGTTAGCGTGGAGAGAGATTTACTCTTCGATAAGTGGGTTGGCGAGTGCCCCGGGTGGAGGACTGGAGTGAGCCACGGGTGGTTGGGTGGCGTTGCCCACGGGTAGCGAAGTGCCGTAGAGGCTTTAGCTTCATTAGCTCGCTGAACTGTATGGCAATGTCAGTTGCCCAGACGTGAGACTCCCGCTCTTGCTGACTCCACTCCTTTTGCGCCTTTTTGCCTAGTCGGTCAAGGATGCGGAAAGCCGCTTTAGTCTCACGACTTAGCGACTTCTTCTCTCGGTCAGTGAGCTTGGGAAGAGATGGAGGAGCTGAAATGCACGTGGGTGTAGCGCTGTTCATTTCGTCCGACAGCACAGAGCACTCGCTGACGGAATCATCGAAGCAGAGATTCTGCAGGTGCTCTTCCACACGTGCTATCGGTTTTTTTTTGTTGAGGTCCGACCTCAAGGTCTGGTTTTTTATTTGTCTTAGAAATGTTGATCCCACGAGTAGCTAGGGAAGGGGTGGTCAGTCTGCAAAGAGCCCCGCATTATGCAGATAAGGCGGTTGATGCCAGAGCGTGCCCGCTGTCTCTGGATACACCGTTCGCGACTGAGCTGTTTTTGGGCGTCCTGGGCCCTCAGCCAGGCTGATCCTTGGCACGGTACGGTTGACACCTTGATCTAGCCCAGGGGGAAGAGTTGGGGGAGGGGGGGGGGGGATAGGAGAGACTAGGTATAGGATGATTATCTTTTAGTTTTACTTCGAGCCTCTTCAAGTGAATCGCTCGTCGTTGCGGCAATACCGCTTGGGACGTTATGCGTCTCTGATGTCGATTCCAAGCGTCTTGACCTCTAGTATACGCCATCACACAACGACAAGGTAGATAATCAATTGATGGAAGTTTGTACTATGCACCATTTGTAAAAAATATCGTTCTCTTAATGTCCGTTCCGGAGCATAAATTGGTAATATAGAAAAAAGAACAGGACTAACGATGCGATAACACAGAACTGCTCTTACAAAACATGATATCGTGAGTATGTCTTCTAGCCTTAAGGATCAATACACCTAATAATAGGCATCTTGCTGATTGGTTTAAAATTCCAACGCATTTTGTAGAAGACATATTTTGTAAAGCGCCTCTGCACTCTTTCAACACAATTGGAATGAGTCTGATAAGTCGGCTTCCAAACAATATCACCACATTCAAGTATCGACCTAACCAAGACAATACGAGACACTTGACACTTGAGTTACTTCTAATAAACCCAACCAGTGAATTAGCTTTCGTTACTATGCTTTGTGTCAATAATGACACTGAGGTCTTTTATTTTATTAACTCTTTCTAAGACCGTATTTTCAATATGATAGTCATACGAATATTGCGTTCGAGTTCTTACAAAAGAGGTAACCACGCATTTTTTAGCATTTAGCTTTAAGGTGTCTCCAAATCAACGCGTAGCTATCGTCGCGGCGGCGATGAATCGCAGTGCTTGCTGTCACTTAAGTTACATGATGACATATGAGAGTGCCCACACCAACGCGAATATTTGTATTTGAGACGGCGATTTTGCAGCGTTTTTTTTTTTTTTTTTTTAAGTTTTGCTGCATGCAAGGGATTTGTCTCAGTCGCCGCGACGGCCGGCGATGCTTACTGTCACTTACATGGTGTCTCCACGAGCCATGAGTCATGCTTGGGCATACCTATGTCTTGTCTTTAAAATGCCTCATGGAGACCGCATATGCATGCCCTGGCATGTATGTTTAGATTTATCGCTTGCCATCCATGCCTGCCATGGAGTTGGGCATGAGCAGTCACTTGGAACAAAATTCAGTCAAAACCGAGTGGAAAACGTAAGGATTTGCACAGAATCGACGTTTTCTTTGTTTTTGCTCTTTTTCTTCTTTGTTTTGCAGTTGCTCTAAAGCTTTGAGTGCAAAAATGAGCTCCAGCTTCAAGGAAATGTTCAGGTATGAATTGCCCACCCGTTAAAATGTGGCAGCT
The DNA here is from genome assembly GCA_945910035.1 of Brachypalpus laphriformis. NCBI lineage: Eukaryota > Metazoa > Arthropoda > Insecta > Diptera > Syrphidae > Brachypalpus > Brachypalpus laphriformis. The sequence goes on along the minus strand of OX246755.1, from coordinate 76,727,235 downwards.
GTCTGAGCATCGTCTGACAGATGTCGGACATATGCCCAAGCATGTCTCGTGGCTCGTGGAGACACCGTGTTAAGTTACGAGTACATGGATATATATTCAAGTGCCCAAACCAACGCGAATTTATCGCCGCAACGGCGGTTTTGCAGTGTTTTTGTGACTGTCGTGGGTTTGTCGCAGTTCAATTGAATATGGCGTATACTAAGAGGTTAATTGAATTTGTGAAAAAATACCAAATTTTATAGGATCTATTACACGAAGATTATAAAAACGTGAGGAAAAAGAGTAAAGTGTGGAAAGCAAGAAATAAAAGTGCTTCTTCTTCGTCTGATAAGGAGTACATTTTCGCAAACACCGTGAAAAAACGGTCGCCTTGGTGTGGACATACTCGCGAATTTCTTTGTTGCTATCGCCGCGAAATAATCGCCGTCGCGGCTACAGCGAACATTCGCGTTGGTTTAGGAACACCTTAAAGATAGAGTGGCTTGATATTATTAGGTGCGCAACTACGATGAAAATGCAACTCAATTTTGAGAAAATGGTTACAAATGAATCATTGAAAATATTGCCCATCGCTAGCTACACATTTTCCCATCTTTCTGACAGAGCTCGAATACCGTTACGGTAAGTGTTCATCTTTTGAGGCTATCCACGAATCAAGCCATTTTTTGATGTCTTCATATGAGCGGAACTGCTGATCAGCCAGACCATGTGCCATCGAACGGAACAAGTAATAATCGGACGGCGCAATATCTGGGGAATATGGCTCGACTTCCCATTTGAGCGTTTCCAGGTAGGTTTTAACGGGTTTGGCAACGTGAGGCCGAGCCGTGTCATGCTCTAGAATCACTTTTTCGTGCCCCTGCTCGTATTGTGGCCTTTTTTCGCGCAGTGCTCGGCTCAATCCCATCAATTGAAGTCGATACTGTTCCCCACTGATGGTTTCGTTGGGTTTCAACACTTCATAATAAATAACACCGACCTGGTCCTACCAAATACACAGCATAACCTTCGCAGCGTGAATATTCGGCCGAGCCGATGACGTAAGAGCATGATCCGTAAACTTTCTGGAGCTCTCGATGTGCTTCGGCCGGCGTTTTCTTCGAATGAAACAAGAAAATCAACACTTCCCGCAAATGACGATTATTTGGCACAAAATCAGACATTTTCACACAACCAAAAGTATATAACGCCAAAACAAAATCACTAATGTGTCAAAACTGTTTGTTCACCATATGTCTAAGCTCGGTTCATGACGTTTTGGATATGTCAAAATCGACCACCACTTACTGCTGGAGCCACTATTGACAAACAGCGAGAACTTAGTTGCGCACATAATATATTTAACCATAGGGTAGGCAGCTGAGCCTAATCAGGCCCATTTTTAGTTAAATAAAGCTTATTATATATTTACTAAAATAATGCTATAATTATATAACACATGCATGTAATCTTAAAAGTATATGGCGCAAAATTATAGTCACCGTATTTTAAGTAGGTTAATTGCATACTAAGCAGTATCATATCATGTACTAACCAGGTCCTAACTTTGTATCTAATTATGAACACTTTTTAATACACCTACATACTTATTCGTTCGAAAGCTGATACATGCTAGTAGCTTTCAATCGAATCCGCAATGAATTTTAGTAAAACAAACCCAAAATATGAAGGTTCAAAGTCGATGATACTAGCTGCGTTTTGTTTTCCCCGTGAACTGGTTCAGGTCATATTTTTACACAGGATGCAAAAACAACAATTGAACCAGCACTTGAGCTGGTTCAATTTTCGTGAACCATAATTTCTAAACCCATATCTCACCACTAGATGGCTTTCCACAAAAAAAATTATATGTAAAGCTTGGCAGCTCTGCTGAATGGCAGAAGTAAATCATAGTTATTTGTCGTATCCTCACTTTCTGACATAAGTATCTAAAAATACTTAATTATTAAACAAATATAAAAATATTAAGCACTTTTCTCACTTCGATTGCCATTTTCCCGGCATTTTTAGTCCATATGAAACGTCATTGCGTAGCTGCTGCTACCAACTTGAGAAAATGAAATTTCCATGTGAACCAGGAGCGTTTTTTTATTTTGAGATGAACTAGTTCAGCTCAAGAGGATAACAAAACGCGGCTACTATAAGATAATATGGGCTCTCGTTGGTTTTAAGTTTAGTACGGGGTTATACAAATAATGTGGGTATTAGGTTAGGTTAGGTTAGGTTAGGTTAGGTAGGGTTATGAGGTTATCATAAAACACTAGGCACCAAAGTGGGCCCATCGCGATCCCTAGGGAACCTTCACGGCAGAAGACCTAAACCCATTCTCCCAAGCAATAAATCTCCCTACAGAATCTGAAAAGATCCTTGTTATGGTTTAGGGACCTCAGCTCTTCAAGGTTATCGAAGAAGTATCTTCCAAGATGCTTTAGCCTTGTCCTGGCAATTCCTTGACATTCACAGAGTATATGAGTTATATCCTCTGAGACATGTAGGTCGTCGCAGTACCTACAAACATCCGTATCGGATAACCCTAGTCTCATGGCATGCCTCCTTAGGAGACAGTGGCCAGAGAGTATTCCTATCACTGTTCTTAGCCTCGATCTATCTAACTTGATTATCTCCCCAGATTTTCTGCGATCTAGCACAGGGCACAAGGCCTTAGACACCCTGTGACCATCTATGTTTGACCATCTTAGATTAGCCGTGTCAATGATTTTATACCGAATAATTCCCTTGGCCACGCACCCTGGTGGCTTAATACTACCAATTATATCGCTACGTGGGAGCCCCGCTCCTCATTTAGCCAGCGCGTCGGCCTGCTCGTTGCCTTCAATATCGCAGTGTCCAGGTACCCAACATAATCTGACTCGGTTCTGCGTACATAAGCCCTAAGCATTGTGCGGCAATTCCTGATTATATCAGATTTGGTGACGTAAGACTCTAGCGCCTTTAGCGCAGCCTGACTGTCAATGTAGATGGCGATATTCTTATCGGATATTGATCCCATCTCAAGTAATTCCGCAGCTTTAAGTACAGCTAGAACCTCTGCTTGGAACACACTGCATGTGTTCGGAAGTCTCAGGTTCGTATCTCTCGAGTAAATACCTTAACCCCGTGCCCTCGTTGGTCTTAGAACCATCTGTGTATATTGCAATCTCGTTATGGACAGAGACTGTCTTCCTTCGCCAGTCCTCTCTAATTGGATACAGTACTTCGTATGGTGTGTCGAAGTCTAAGGTGCCAAGTATATCGTCCGATTCGTCAGGGATTCCGGGAAAAGATTCCTTGAGAATGGAGCTGTGTCCTATGTTATTAGTCCTGAAGAGACCAACGTTAGTGAGCCGAAGCGCACTATTGCCCGCTTGAAATTTAATTTGTAGGTCTAATGGTAAAAGATACAGAAAGATCTCGAGTGCAGCCGTAGGTGTTGTGCGTAGAGCACCCGTGATGGCATATGTGGGTATTATATCGACTATAATTATGATAACACAAATTTTAACTTTGGTACGTACTAAAGTAATTTTAAAGTGTACTTTATCCAACTATAATTTTGCGTTATTGTATGTATAGTAAGCGTTGATTAATAATCCCAGCATTTATAATATTTTCCATTTTTTTAAACCATGAATACTTCTATTCCTTACATACTCGTAGGTCCATTTTCAAGGACAACATATTGTTGTTCTCTATAGTTTTAGGCTTATTACTGTGAAAGTCGATTGCAAAAATTCGCCATAGATCCAAAGTTATGGTAGAAAATGTAACTGCCCGATGAGATTTTGGAGCGCGCAGTTAGCTGTCCTTTGTTTATGCACTTAAAAGATTAAACGCGTTTTTCTCGAAACTGCTTTTTCCGACACGGTCGGCACAATAACTCATACAGTTTTTAATAGTTTTTGATGCGATTTTTTTTTAAATATTCGAAATCGTTTTCTCTATAGTGTGACGAGTCGGATTTTTGATATTTTGATTTAAAAATTTTATAAAAATAATTAAAGTAACATTTATGACGTAAAAAGGCATCCTTTTTTTTACCTGCCATAAATTGTTTAATTTAAACATGGACTTTATTAAAAGAGGATGAAGATATCCTTGGTCGCTTCGAGAGAAAAATTCTTCGTAAGATTTTCGGTCCCGTTTGTGTTGACGGGTTTTGGAGGAGAAGATTTAATCACGAACTATACGAGCTGTACAGCGACATCGACCTAGTCAAAAAACTGCGTATTGGACGTCTGAGATGGCTAGGACATATAGAGCGAATGGACACCAACACTCCGGCCCGCAGAGTCTTCGAATCTAACCCGGAGGGACGACGCAGTAGAGGGAATCATCGCCGTAGGTGGCGCGCACAAGTTCAAGGGGACCTCGACCAACTTGGAGTGCGCAACTGGAGGCAATTAGCTAAAGATCGAGCTAAATGGAGAGGCTTGTTGGTTGAGGCCCAGGTTCACCCCGAACTGTAGCGCCACCTAAGTAAGTAAGTAAGTAAATTGTTTAATTTTTCGAAATTTAAAAATTCCGGCTCTACATACTATAACTACAACTTTATTTTACAAGAATTTTTTTAAATTTTGTGGATCGATCAACATTTACTGGAGATATGATGCCGACCGTAGAGCTACTTTTTTTCTTAGTGTTGTGGATCACGTGATTTTTTATACAGTAATTTTTGTAAAAATAAAGTGAAATACATTTTTTTATAAAGTTTAAATACCAATAAACAATGTGTACTATTTATTTTTCTTAATTTCTATTGTTATCCCTACTAAAATTGTTTTTTTTTTTCTTTTAGCGCATTTTTGGCGCTGCTAGACGTATGTAAGGCCTTAAGAAGTGGAAAATAAAACAGAAATTGCAATTTATCAGTATAATACTTTGAAAATTTATATATATTTATTTATTTATTTATTTTATATATTATACTAAATAATTTAACTGCATACTACAAGATATCTTATCTTTAATTAAGTATCTAAAACTGAGATTAAAATATGAAATTTAATTAGAAAAAAAAAGTGAAAAATAAAAATTAATGAAAATTTACACTTTACAAACATAGCATTTATGCGGTTGTTAGCTCTGATTTGACAATGCTAAAAATAATTTCCTGCGAAATGTGACTGTGTGATGTAGTGCTTTGCAATTCCTGTGGAAGGTTATTCCACAGTCGAATTGCTTGGACAAAGTAGGACCGCTCTCCAATAGTGTGTTCAAAGCGGGGTATTATTAACTTCGACCCTCTGCGCGACTGAGCAAAAAGTAGCATTTCACGCAAAAATTCAGGAAATTTACCATGAAAGCTTCAAAATATTTCTAAAATGATAGTATATATCTAATTTTAAACCTAACAGTGACCCGTTTAGATGCGAAACACTTCTATACCTTGGAATACTATGAATAAACCGAATACAGTCGTGAAAAGCTACATTCATTTTACGCTTACAATCATAATCAAGACAAGGATACACAGAGCAATTATACGTGAAAAAGGGGAGTAACCAGCTTTTAACTAAACGGCATTTGATTATTAAAATCTGACCACCGTTGTATATTTACAAGGTCCTCATTTATACGGGCTACACAATCTTCTATTAAGCCAACAGACTGACTTAGATAGATAAGGACTTCGTCCGCGTGCATATGCACTTGACAATTTACAATAGTCTGGAAGATCGTTTATAAACATAGAGAATAGTAACGGGCCCAACACAGATCCTTGCGGAACACCTAAGTTAACGGAAATAGGGCTTGATGTTCCCTGGTTCGTTTTAACTACCTGTACACGATTGCTTAGATATTGTGCAAGAAGTCTTAAGTGACGCACTGTGAAAACCAAAATAATTATTCAGCTTAGAAATTAAAATTGAATGGTCAATATAGTCAAAGCCTTTGGAATAGTCAAGTAGAACCATAATTACGATTTTGTTTAAGTCATACGAAAATCTGTAGTTACTTTGATAACTGCAGATTCGCAGCTATGCTTATGGCGAAACCCCGATTGCCACATGGATAGGTGATTACCAGCGTCTAAAAACGTTTTTATTTGGTTAGCCATAATCTTTTCAAAAACTTTAGCTGAAAACAAAGCAAGCTGATTGGCCTAAAATCGGACGGAGCTGACGGGTTAGGTTTCCCTTCTCGGGAAATCGACTGCTATAAATACAAAAATTGAAGACATGCAACATATATGGAAGTATTAGGGGCAAGACTAGCTTGAAAAACTTAGGCGACACACAGTCAGGACCAGTAGCATTCAATTTAATACTACGAATCGCATCATGAACATCAAAATGGGTTCAGTCTTAGGGGTCTTTACAGAAATTCCAATTGTTAATAACTTTGCTAATAATAGTTTCCACACAAAATCACTTTGCTTTTCGGGTTAGGAAAGCAATTTTAGACTAGACATTTTGTTAGTTTTGTTATAGACTTTTGTGTACAGCCGGAAAATGTCAGCCGGCGTGTTCAAAAAAGTCTAAATAGTTCTAAAAGTTTACAATTTGGAGCGCGGTCCTGTGCTCACTCTGATTCATATAACATACCTGTCTAGTATCGTACGCATTTTGGCAGCACTCTCCAATCCGAGTGACATCTGTGTTCTGTCATCAATTGAGCGCAAACCCACCACCACGACCACCTTTGGGTATTCACCACACCACCCATCCATCCGCATCCACTGCAATCAATTCTAATTGAAATTTGTTTGTCTATAAGCTGCGAGCGTTGAATAGAATCGCTTCATTGTGTATAGTGTCGATGTCGAGTTGTAATTTGTCTCGCTCCGCTGCAAGACCGAAATTCGCTTAAAAATATCCACAATTTGTTGTACACACTGGTTTCCCTTGAAGCGGTGTCCATAACCGAAACGAAAACATCTCGGACTCGGATATACAACCTCCCGCTGCTGCGCTGCCGTGAACCTCTAGCATTCGCTCGCTCGCTACCGTTGAATTATTTTTATTTTTCGAATATTTTCGGTAGGCCTACGCTCATCTGTGTGCGGCTGTAGGGTTTAATTGAAATTAATTGAAGCGAACTCTCGCCTGAGTGCAGGAAACGGTCGCAATTCCACTGTTCTGGCCAAAGAGTGTGTCTTCCTGTAGATAAAAATCATAAAGCTTCTCTCTCTGTGTGTAATAGTAAATAAAAAAAGGTTTGCCATCAAAATAAATACAAAATGTCACTCTTTCGTGCAACAACTTCTCGCTTAATGTCCTCAACATCACTGTCTTCATCGATTCATAAAAACTTTTCCACCGCGGAGGCACTCAGCTCAGTCTCCTCGACCCTGCCACACTTTGCTGGTAAGGGATTCATTTTTCTCTGTGCGAACTGAATTTGCGTGTTTCCTCTAAAATAAAAATTGGTTTTTGAATTGTTCACAGGAGTTGTGCGGAAGCCGAATCAGCACTTGATGAAGGCGGTTGCGATAGTGGGAACAACGTATCAGCTGAAAAATTCTTACAACCATCTGCCAGTGTCAGTGCAGCAGGAACAAGTGAGGAAATTCTCCAGCTTGCAGTCGCGTATGCATGTAACACCAACCACCACACGGCTGGTGCACAATGTAAGTGTGTTTCAAATTTATTATTCTTTCCCTCTAATTGACGAAGAGGGAGATGATATAGAAAAATCAATATTCGTCGCACCACTCAGGCATACTCTGCTGAATCTATACTCGTGGAGCACCCCTTGAGTGTTCATTTGCTAAATCTACATAGTTTTGGTTTCTATATGTAGGCTCGTTTCCTCATGGTATGTCTTTGCACAGTGGAGCCTGATTGAGGCAAGAGTTGCGAAAATATTATTTATTCAAGTGTAGGACTGTGGCGCTAGTAGCTGGGCACAAATTATTCCTCTGTAGATCAAATATTCGGACTAGTAAACATAGCAGTTTCTTATAAAAGGAAGCATAAAAAGTTATATGCCTTCTTCGTTGATTTTCGTGCGGCTTTTGACTCTAAAGCACGTGAAGCTCTCTTCTACAAGCTTTACAGATACGGCATCTCAACTAAGGTCATCACAGTATTGAGAGCAATCGAAAAGGGCAATTTGTTCAGTTTGGGATCTGTCTATCTCGCCCCGTTTAGGAGGTAGGAGCAATTTTAGAAAAAAAAAGACTTAAAATGAAAAAAAAAATATTAAAAAACAACGGCAACACTTAAGCTCCATTCACAGCTCAGCGAATTGCGAATGCCCGAACTGCGAACAAACCGTTTTTAGCATATTTGTAAGCACACCATTGGCAATTTTACTATTCCAAAAGAATGGAGCTTCTATTATCTATCGATTAATATAAAAAAAAGTTCAATTGTAATTACTTTCTGCGAAGAAATTAACAATTCGCCGATTTTTCCGCGAATAAGCGAATGCTTTTTGCGAACTGTCAACTTTTATTCACATTCCACACATGCAGGACGCAATCCACATTCCCGCGACCAAAACATTAGCGAGAGTTTAACATCACAATTCTTTTGTGTTGTTCTTGGTGGGTAGGATCGTGGTTGAATTTATCGAAAAAAAATAAAATAAATATTTGGCGCAACAGCTCTTTAAAGTGCCAGGGCCTAGCTTCTCGCAACCACTCATATTGTGTGCGTTATATTTTTCACACGAATGGAAGGGACCTACAGTTTAGTGCCGTATCCGAACGACGATTTGAGAAGCTTTTTCGTGACAACAATACTCTCGGATGTTTGTCAGATGCTCGCGAGAGGTGGGACCGTGAAAAATCTTTTTTGGTGTTTTCTGGGATTCGAACTTGGAACCTCATGCGTAGTGATCCGACACACTAACCACTTACGCCACGGCGCCCACTGAATTTATCGAAAGAAGGTTAGATATAATCTTCGCAATGAAAGTCACGCTGTGTATTTATGCATTTTCAACGTTTAGGCAATTAGTTGCAAAATGAATGACAACTGAAATTCGCGGATTGAAGCGACCAGATAAAAAAGTAGCTGTGAAAGAAATGTCAAAATTTGCGAATATTCGCTTATTCGCATTCGCAGGTCGCTGAGCTGTGAATCGACCTTTACAATGAAGTACTAAACCGGTTTTGAAAGCCCGAAACCTGTTCTTTAATCCTAAATTTAAATAAAATTATTTATGTGAATAGTTTGTGAAGAATTCGAATGCAAACTGAAAAAAAAAAAAAAATGTAGAGCAATTTTTTTCAAAATTGTGAAATGAAGTGCTAAATCGGCTTTTTGTGGTCAATGCTTATATCAATTCGGAGTAGGTGCCCACATTTTTTTTTTACAAATAAAATCAATATTGGCTTTCAAATTAATTTTATCTATATCTTCTACACTGCCGTCCATAAGTTTCCGGACAATTCATTCTGTCAGAGCAATTGATGTAAAACTGGGTCCTTTCTATTTTAATAATCAAAACATTGAAAAAACAAAATCCAGCATAAAAGTATTATAACATCCTAAAAAGGCTAGCAAGTTACCGATGGGGCGGCACGACCGACCTAATAAATAGAACTTACAAAGCGTATATAAAATCTATAATGAAATACGGAGGGGAGCTCCTGGTGACATGCTCGGAACAAAAAATAAAAAGCAAACTAGAAGTAGCACAAAACAACGCTCTAAAAATCATCACTGCCGCAGTAAAAGCAACACCCACAATCGCTATACGAAATTTCACAAATATAATAAATTATTAATCCAAACGGAACACAACATATGTTACAAGCAGCACAACTTTACGAAAAGCTGACAAATTCCCTTGGATGACCATCAAATCACCTCAAAACTCACCCAAGCTTCCTTGACACAGCTAAAATGCCCTCGAAAATATGGGACCCACACCCACACTCAAGCCCATTCCACCATCCATAGATTCCTTGGACTACTCCTCCAGTAGATACAGAGCTAGTCGGAAATAACTAAATTGCCATCCAAAATAAGTAGATTTTCCTTCAACGCAACCAATAACCTAAGCTTAGTTCCTCAGTTTGGCTGCTGCCATTGAGCGTCGCCATTTTTTATTGAGCTAATTTGCCACCCGTTGGGCTATCGCACACTGGAGGAACTCCCCCGGGGCTAAACCGCGTTTATGGGATAGAGAGGTGAAGTATACAGTAAGAAATGAAACAGAGCAAAACCAGCTAGCTGCTTGAAGATTTTGCTCTGTTTCATTTCCTAGTGTATACTGCACCTCTCTCTCCCATAAACGCGGTTTAGCCCCGGGGGAAACCAATACACACATACGTTCTCAATTTCGAGATGCAAAAAAAATTAATATCTCATACCACTACAATGAAAATCGGTTCATGTGTACAAAATTTTCCTCCGCCAATATTCATCCAGTGTGCGATTGAAGTAAAAGATATCCCACTGTTACTCCGGGGTAGCATTCATCCAGTGTGCGATGGCCCATACAGAATATTTATTGTTACCGTTACCGACTACAAAAAGAAGCAGACGCAGTTATTTAAAGAGAAAATTTCACTGTAATTTTAAGCACCCAAAAGTGTAAAGTAAAGTTAAAAGCTTAAAATCAGTATTTCATTTCTTAGTCACAAAAAGTAGTGACAGAGCTGAAAATACCTACCAAGATAAGCAATACGGCAAATGAGACAATCAAACAGATCGCACTGAATACCATCAACGAGAAATGTTCAACTGGACAATGGCTTCTTATCTATACAAACGGATCTCTTTTATGGGAGACAGCGTAGGAGCCGGCGCCGCGGTATACCACCTTGATCAAAAAGTTCCCGGAATTTATTCAGAAAATGAAAAATACAAGTTTATTCATCTAAATCTATATTGTCCCCTTCAAAGTAATCCCCATCGACTGCAACACACTTATGCCAGCGCTTGATCCAATCTTCGAAACATTTTTTATATTCGGTTTTCGGTATGTCCATCAGTGCTTCCTGCGATTTTTCCATTACTTCCTCTCGGTTGCTGAAACGCGTTCCCCGTAATGGTTTTTTAACTCGATTGAACAGAAAGAAGTCACAGGGAGCCAAATCAGGTGAATTCGGTGGCTGCTGGATGGTATTTGTTGCATTTCTCGTCAAAAAATTACGAATAATGATGGCACTGTGCGACGGTGCGTTATCATGGTGCAAAATCCACGAGTTTTCTGCCCACAATTCTGGTCTGGTAAAAAATCGCCAACACAGACAGAGATAGATGTACTCTTGGCTACGTTACTTTTGCAAATGTCAAGCTATGACGCTAAGATTTAGAGGGAATATCAACAACAGATGTACCAACTTAACAAAGAAAACAGAACTCAAATCGGAACGATGGGAGCGCCACAAGGTTTTTATTCCGGGGACTTTTTGATCAAGGTGGTATTCTGAAAAGTTCAGCCACTACTTTGCATTTGCAGCAAACTCAACAGAATTCGAAGGAGAGCTCGCAGTCGTAGACATTGCAACTAAGTAGTAATTTATCAAGCTATTTTTCTATCTCCTATAAATAAAAATGAAATGCTGTTCGTTGGTCAGCACATCACTTGAGAACGGCTGGACCGATTTGGCTCATTTTTTAAATGCTCCTAATAGTCCGAACAAGGTTTTTACGGAAAATTTGGGAAAAACTGAAAGTGTTTTTTTCTATGGGGAAAAATGTGTGTACCTATGTTTGTATGCTATGGTTTCCGAAAACTCGTAACCGATTGGGCTCACCTCTTCAGGCAATCTTTGGTATTGCCCTGAGTGTTTCTGTAAAGTTTGGTCAAAATCGATTGACTACCTTAGTATTATAGTACCTTAGTACTAAAAAAAAATCTTTCGTTAGTCGCAACAAAACACGCCGGTACCATCGGTCCAGCGGTCTGCCCACTACTTTAGTATTATACTACTTTAGTACTAACAAATCGTTTATATAGGTACATATGTATATATTTGAAGTTGGACCACTTACCCACTGTTGGCCGGCACAAAACTGTTTTCTAATAGAATTAGGCCCAGGCCCTGCCTGACAGCTGTTGCTTCAGGCGCCTGCCTGACAGTTGTTGCCCCAGGCGCCCACCTGCCAGTCGCCAGGTACCCGCTAGTCACGAAATAAAAACGTTTGGCAGGTTACTTTCCATTGAAAGATCCTGCATGTTACGCAATCTAGACGCGGTTAATCCTTATTCTTCCAAGTCGAAAAGTTTCGTCTTTCGTAGTCGGCGCAATAAATTGCTTTCATCCAAAATTTGTAGGCCAATATTATTGACTTGTCCGATTAGTCGATTTCTATTCTTTCTCGCAAAGCTTTTAATTTCAGCTTCGATTGTCGGAATTCCGAGATCCCTGTGGATATCGTCGTTTCTACTATTTATACCACGGTGCTTGAACAATTTCTCTTAGCATTCTATGTTGAAAAGTTTGTAAAATATTGGCATTTGTTTTCTTGGTACAACCCCAAAGTTGTATACTGTAGGGACACACCGACTTTAGCACTTGCCTGTGTGAAAGCAGTTTGTTCTCAGTACTGAGCTGGGAATGTTTTCCGAGCAACCAGTACATTTCTCTATATTTGATTTCGAGTTCTTTACGTGGGCTCAATCCTCTCCAAATGACCCAGCCATCTTAGTCGCTGTATGTGAACTCTTCTGGCTAAGTCGATGTCCTTGTACAGGCCGTATAGTTCGGCATTGTACCTTCTCCTCGACTCACTGTCCATGCAGACGGGACCAAAGATCGCTCGAAGAACTTTTCTCTCGAAATAACCAAGGGCACCCTTATCCGGTTTTGTCAAAGCCCATGCCTCTGCGCCATACAGCAGGACTGGGACGATTAGTGTCTTATAAAGAGTTACCTTAGTAGTTTGAGATAGGGCTTTGCTACTCAATTGCCGTCTTAGCCCATAGAAACAACGATTGGCAAGAGTAATTCTTCGTGTGATCTCCCTACTGATGTCATTTGCGTAGTTGACCATAGAGCCTATGTAGACAAAATCCTTTACTACCTCAAAATTATATCGGTCTATTGTGGTATTCTGTCTAAGACGCCGATGTTGGGTTTCCTTTTTTGTAGACAGCATATATTTTGTTTTGCTTTCGTTGACCGCTAAACCCATCTTTGCTGTCTCGACCTCAATACTAGCAAAAGCCCCATTGACGGCCCGCTGAGTTCTTCCGATTATGTCAATGTCATCGGCATAAGCGAGTTGTTGTACAGACTTGTAAAAGATTGTACCTCCGGTGTTGGCTTGTGAGTTTCGTGCAATTCTCTCAAGTACTATGTTAAAGAGATCGCATGATAGCGCGTCACCTTGTCTAAGACCTTTCCTGACATCGAACGGTTCGGTGATGTTCTTACCGACTTCGATGAAGCAGCGAGAGTTCTCCATCATCATTCTGCACAAACGGACGAGCTTGGCAGGGATGCCAGGCTAGATATGGCTCTGTATAACTCGTCTCTATACACGTTATCATAGGCAACTTTGAAATCGATGAAAAGGTGGTGCGTATCGATTTTATATTCATGGGTATTTTCCAAGATCTGCCGTAGTGTGAAAGTCAATGGTGGACTTTCCAGGCTTGAAACCGCACTGATAAGGACCTATCAGGTTGCTGACGATCGGTTTTAGGCGTTCACATAATACGGCAGACAGGATCTTATATACGATGTTGAGGAGACTTCTACCTCTGTAGTAGGCGCAGTTCAGAGGGTCTGCTTTCTTCAGGATCGAGCAAACGATGTTGATGTTCCATTCATCGGGCATACTTTCGTCCGACCAGATTTTACAGATGAGCTGGTGCATGCTCCTTACCAACTCATCTCCTCCTGCCTTGAAGCGTTCAGCGGCAAGGCCGTCGGCTCCAGCAGCTTTGTTGGATTTGAGTTTAGATATCGCTATCCTCACTTCATTATGATCGGGTTGACGGGAATTTTGACTGCCATCGTCACTGTTGAATGGCTCATTTTGCCTGACAGCGGAATATTGGTCATCATCGCCGTTTAACAGTCTGCAGAAGTGTTCCTTCCATATCCTCAGCACCGACTGCGATTCTACTACTATGTTGCCATTTTCGTCCCTGCAGGCTTCTGTTCTGGCTTTGAAACCCTGTCATGTTCTTTTTACCTTTTGATAAAATTTTCGAACATCATTCCTGCAATAAAGTCTCTCAATCTCCTCATGCTCCTTTTTGTTCTTTCTAAGAAGTTGATGTACCTCTCTCCTCCTCCGCTCGTAGAGCTCGCGAGCAGCTCTAGTCCTTCTATGCAGCGCCGCTTTGTACGCCTCTCCTCCTCGGCATTCCTCATCAAACCAGGGGTTTCGTTGTGGTGGCCGAGAAAAACCCAGTACATCAAAGGCGGTATCTCTGATGGCTTGTAGGCAACGCTGCCACTGGTCTTCCGCATTTGCTGCTGGCGGCATAGGACTTAGGTTAAGATTAAGAGAAACTCGATCGGCAATGGCTCTGGCGGTCTCTTGCGATTGTAGCCGCCCGACGTTTCCTCACAGTATTTCGTTGATTTCGCTCCGTTCTGGATATCCGCATTCGTACCTTGGCTACAACTAGGTAGTGATCCGAATCCACGTTGGCTTCTCGGAAAGTCCGGACGCCCAGAATACTGGAAGAGTGCCTTGCGTCGATCGCAATTTGATCGATTTGGTTGACAGTTTTTCGATCAAGGGAGAGCCATATTCCTTTGTGAATATCGAGACGTGGGAACCGCGTACTAGCTACGACAAAGTTTCGTCCGACCGCAAAGTCGACTAAAGACGTCCTCTCTTCCTAGCTTTGCGTTAAAATCACCTAGGACAATTTTAACGTCGTGACTAGGGCATTGCTCATACGTCTTGTCCAAGAGCTGGTAGAAGTCATCCTTGGTGGCGTCGTCCATGTTGGCAAATTTAGCCTTGATACGAATAGCCATGAGGCGCTCGTTCACATGCGGGAAACTCAAGACTTCTTGCCTAAGTCTGCCTCCAATGACAAATCCGCACCCGAATAGACACTGTCCTTGTTATCTGTAGCATTTGGCGTAGTAGATGGCGCAGTTTTTCATCCTCCTTTCCCATCCCATCGCACTCCTTGTATGGCGGTAATGTCTGCTTTGAAACACTCTACGGCCTCCGCAAGTTGTTCGGCTGCACGTGGTTTGTAGAGGGATCTAACATTCCACGTGCAGACATGAAGATCGTTGTCCTTTTTACGTTTGCTTGGGTCGTCAACAGTAAAAGCATCCGCATCCGAAGCTGCTGGTTGCTTCGTAACCGAAGGTTTTATACGTGGAAGGGAAGTTAACCCGACGTCACAACCCCCAACCTAGAGGCTGATCCTTTTTTTTTACCCCTAGGACAAGAGGCCGAATACACCGATGCCAATAACCCACTTCGGGGATATGAGCGCTGCCGTTGGCCCATTAAGGGTTCATCCGCCACCATCTCTTTTTCAGTACCCTGACGCAGTATTGAAAATCCTTACAGACCTCAGCTCCAAATATGTCGAAGTAGCTCAAGTAAGGTATCCGCTTGCCTGTAGACGTCACCGTTGATTCCTTCGGGAGAATTCATCCGCCGCACGTCTTCCTTCTGAGGAGCTCTTTCTAGACTTCTGAGACGCATATTTCAGCCAATCAGGTCAACAAGAGATGCCTCGTCCGGTTAAGCATATGCGTGCTGAAGTTCACCCAGATGTGCTTACGGAGCTCTGAGTGTTCAGCTACACATATGGTATATCGTCAGACTCAGCATACGCTCATCGTTAGTTCACTATCAGATAGCTATCCAGCGGGCACCGCGAGGAGGTGATGATGCTATTTTGCTACGCCACCTAGCATCTACATGCTCTGCATAAATTCAAGCAAAACAAACTCAATTACTTGATATTCTACAAGAAGCTGAAATAGGCAAGCTAGACAGGTGTCGGGCAAAAATGATTAAGGCTCCTATTGTCGGATATGGTTTCATGCGACTGTACCTTGGAGATGAGCTGATACATGCTCTGTACCAGTCTTAAATAGCTCGGCTCTTAGTCAAACTTAGCCTTCGTAGTTTGTCTCTTTTTAGCCTAGCTAACGCTGCTTCGTGGCACCGTGGCGTAAGTGGTTAGTGTGTCGGATCACTGCGCGTGAGGTTCCAAGTTCGAATCCCAGAAAACACCAAACAGTTTTTTCACGGTCCCACCTCTCGCGAGCGTCTGACAAACGTCCGAGAGTATTGTTGTCTCCAAAAAGCTTCTCAAAACAAATTGCCCTTCGGATACGGCACTAAACTGTAGGTCCCTTCCATTCGAGCGAAAAATATAACGCACACAACATGAGTGGTTGCGAGAAGCTAGGCCCTGGCACTTAAAGAGCTGTTGCGCCAAATATTTATTTTTTTTAACGCTGCTTCGATTTGGCGACAATCAGACATCCAGGTATTTTGCTTTCATTGCCCTCTAACAGTACGTAGAAGTAGTGAATTTATTGTAGTTACAATGCACTTTCATTGACGGCTGCAATTGCTCCCGTTGTGGATAATCGCATCTGGACTAACATGGAAATGGAAGTCCGCTTTCAATAACGTCTTTGTTGTGCGACCTTTTTCCCACATAATCTGTTTTTCTAAATAAATCTGACAGCCCCGTTCTATTATATTTTAACTTTAATACTCGCTTGAAAGACGAAGATCAAAAATCTTAATTCATAATAATCGGCGAGGCATCTAAGAGCACATTTCCCGTTGTTTCACTTCTGCGACTGTCGACATTAACTTTGAGTTTAAAATAAAACACCTGTTTAAGCAACCTGTGTTGTTCTTTTTTTTATTTTTTACATTAAACCTTGACCGCAGATAACGTAAGCTTTGGTTTATATTTTAATCCGTCGGCCGTTTTTAGGCACTTTTAATTTTAAATTTAGTGGCAAGCAGGCTCTATTTTTAGGCAAAATTAATTAACCTATGGTTTTTCTCCGCTCAACTATGGCCCCACTGTTCTTTGCATATTTTGCCTACAGATCGGTTCTATAACCCCCTCCTGGTCAGGTGCTTTCTAGTGGGGTAGGAAATATTTGCTAGCCTACACGTTTTTCAGTCTCACAAAAAAGTATGTATGTGGGGTATTTTTACATTGATGACGATGATGTCGCAGTGCCAGGGCATGCTCAGAGGGAACCGGCTCAACAAGCTTATTATTTTCTGTTTGCTTTAGTTTATTTATAATAATTTAAATAAATTATGCTTTTTGACGTAAAACAGAGACGGTGGCAACTCAAGTGTACATATTGTGTTGGGTTGTCTATTTTATTTTTATTTTGATAATCTATTCATTCATAGCGGCGCGGCGTTTGTATTTGGCTGCCACTCTTTCGAATAGCTTGGCATAAGCGCAGCTATGCACCCACTGTGGCATTCGCTTTTTTGGACTTTGAACTGCCGTGTGCGTGATCTGCTTGATTTCTTTCTTTGTTGGGTGTATTCATGTATTCTTAATTATTATTATTATTTTTTATTTTTGTTTTATTTATCTTTAACTCGTGTGCTTTCATGTGTATGACATGTGAGTGTATTCCACACCAGAAATATGTCTACACATGTAAGTATGTATGTACATTTTTTTTTATAAATATCAAGTCAACGATTCTTCTTTAATTGTTTACTTTTTATGAAGGTCACCCAAATAAATTAATAACTGTTAGCACAGTCGTTGTCTTGATTTTTGTTCTAAAATAGAAATTATTCGGATTGCACAATTCTTATAAAGCAATCTTTATCTGAGCTTGAGTCTGAGAATTCAAATGATCGCAGTAAACAAGGAAATTGATCCGCTTTGCATTTATAGTTGAATCATAAGTCTTTGACATCAAACAAAGTATCGGATATCAAATATTAAGTGTGCCATATTGCACTCATCTCCCATGGCTTTGTATTATTTAGATACAGTTTGTTATAGATTTCGAATAGAATACGTTAATGCTAGTGGTGGTATGTTCTACTATTATACAAGCGTTTAATTGCATTAACCAGATATAAGGTAATTAATATACTGGAAATAAAATTTATTATTAAATCTAGTATTGGGGAGAAGTGAAAGGGACATGTGTTAAGAGAGGAACTCCATCGCGTCAAGGGGCTCAGATGACTAATTTTACTAGTAAATTATCAATCGTTGGATGGTGATAGTAGAACAACTACTTTACTTCGGTTGTCAAACGAAAGCATGAGTTGCAGTTCGTCCGACAGTTTTGTGTGCGTAGGGTCATAAGAAGTGATTTGTTTTAATATTGAAAGTCTCGTAGAATATAATCGCGAATTTGGAAATTGGGGAGCACTCAAGTATTACGTAAGCCCTCCTCCTCCGAGTGATAGCACGAAAGAAGTTTTTTTTATATTAAATCAAATTATTTCTTAAACTAACAAACTACTTTTTCAAGACAATTGAATAACTAAGGGATCATTCATCTTCAGACCACGGTCTCTGTACCCAAGTTTCAATATCATGAACAAGAGGTGGCTCATCTTGAAATGTCTGGCTTGAATTTGTTGATTCGGTTGGATTACTAACGTCGTCTTCATTAAGCCATGCGGTAACTTCGTTTCCATCCGCATCTTTAATTATCACATTAATTCTCGTGTGTGTTGAGCCGCTATACGCATTGGACGAATTTTTTCAGTTTTATGTACGTTTTTCATCTGAAAATTTGTAGATTTTTGAGGGGTATGGTTAAGACTACACTGACGGCAAACTCTACTACTGAGTTGTGGCTTGATCAAGGGACAAGATCTTCCTAGATGAATGAATTCAGAAAATCCTTTAGCGAGACGTAGTCTTAAATCTAAAAAATCTTCATTTTCAGTCATAATTACAAGCTGGCCCAAAATCGATCACCCTATCGGAAGATGCTATAACTTTTGCAAATGGCGGCAACAGTCATTTTTGTTTTGATATGTGTGAAGTAAACATGCAGAATACACGTCGACAAGCAATGGAACGCTATACACTGTTTACTTCACAAATATCAAAACAAAATTGACAGTTGCCGCCATTTGCAAACTTATGGCATCTTAGGTCATAAGATGCTTGTTTTATTTTTATCGGCCGGGCGGAGGAAGAAAACGATCAGGAACCCCTTTGAACAAAGCACTCCGCGGTGAAGCACAATAATGTGTACTAGTATCGCGTATGGTCGAAATTCGACCGAGGGGAAATAAACAAACATGATTTTTCTTTTCTGCACATCTATGGCACATTACCTTTCGAATGATATAAGTTTCATCCCCCTCCTTTTATAATAAATACTAAAAACACGTTCGATTAATTCCGTGTTCACGTATTAATTTACACATAAGATTACGAAATTTGACATTCTGTAGCAAATATTGGCTTTCACGGACGTGGTCGGAATACCAGTTGGCTTTTACATCAGTATTGAGTTGTAACAAATATGGGATAATTGTCAATCAAAACAGCATCCCAAACCTATGCGAGTGTTTTTACAGCGTGTTCGAAATAACAGGTGTAGTAAAAAGAAATCCATTATTTCTCCAACAGATGGCTTTAGTAATTTGTATCTCGCGTTCTATACGTCCTATTGGACGTACACCTAATGGCGTTAGTAAGATGGCATTTCGTACAAAAAAACTTCTATGACGGTTTTGTGATTGGTTGACTCAGTTTTGTTTGAGCGCGCGTCAAAGACGTACACCAGCAAAGAGAAAATACTCGAAAAGTTGAAAACGCAAGCCAGGCGGTTGAAAATGTGAACTGTTTATGGTCCTGATACTCGTACTGTAACAGCCAATCACGCGCTGTTTTGGTTTCGTTCATTCCATTCCAGTAATTTCGATGTCAAAGATGCACCACGTTTTGGAAGGCCAATTGTTGAAAATGTCAATAAAATCATGGAAATCGTCGAGTCTGATCGTCATGTAAGCACTGTTTCGATTGCCCAGGAGCTAATCATTGCACAAAAAACCATTTGGAAGAAAAAAGAAGCTCGATGTATGGGTGCCACACGAGTTAACGCAAAAAAAAACCTCAAGGACCGAATTTCCATCCATTCCATGAAGGAAGTAATCACCCAGAAGCGGTCAGCTTTGACCAATAGGAGAGGAATTTTGTTCCATCAGTATAACGCCAGGCCACACACATCGATAGCGACTCGCCAGAAGCTCCGGGTGCTTGGCTTGGATGTTCTTATGCATCCACTTTATAGTTCGAACCTGGCACCAAGTGATTACCACCTATTCCTGTCCATGGCGAACCATTTTGCTAGCGAAAAATTCGCCTCAAGAGAGGCTTGTGAAAATCGACTGTCCCAGTTTTTTGCCAATAGGGACGAATGCTTCTATGAGAGAGGCATAATGGAATTACCTTCAAAATGGCAACAAGTTATCGAACAAAACGGCGCATATTTGACCTAAATCGGATCATTCTAACTATGCTAAAAAAAGCCTTCAATTTCATGCAAAAATAATGGATTTCTTTTTACTACACCAAATATTTTGTATTTATTTATTTTTTGCTCAGATAGTACTTACTGTCAAACCGAGGTGTCATTCGTTCAGTTTGACATTTATGTTCAGTAATACTGAATCATCCGTTCGCGTACTTTTTGCTCTAAAATTCGTAGATTGTCGAATTTCAAAGAGTGGGGTGAAATTCTCTCAAAGAGAGGTAAAGTTACGAAAAAGTAAACGAACGCGTTGAACCACAAAAGTTGCCCACTTTTTAAACGTCAAACCTCGAACCCAAATGTACGCGAAAGAAAAAAAGAGAAGGAACAATCCAACAAAAAATCACATATACAGCTATTTGACAGATTTGACAGTTTTCACAAACTAGCACAGAAATTTGTGGCAGTAAAAATCGCAGCATGGGGAAATTTCTTAGTCTCTCGAGAGCGCTCTCTTCTGTCAAAAACTACGAAAATTCTCAGTACTCGAACAGGTTTTCGTAAAAATTCCCTGTTTTGGGGGGGTACGCGAACGGACCTAATATAGTCTGATAAATCACCATGAATGGACTCACGTTTGAAGAACGCTACCAAATTATCTACATTTACTTTGAAAATCTGCCATCGATTCGCGAAACTTATAGATGACTTCGTGATTTTTATGGCGCACATATTCGTCGAACTGAGCAAAGCATCTATCGACCTGTACCTTTTGTACCACAAGCTCTCTAAAGATCAAAGAAATGTGCGCAGTGAAGAGAATATTGCCGCTGTAAACGAAAGTGTACAAGAAGATCCAAATTTACCGACTTGTCGTCTCTCTGTCCGTCCATACGTTAAAAAGTTTGCACAAAGATCTTGGCCTACACTCGTATAAGATCCATCTGGTGTATTTCCCATTGGAGCTTATATCTTCAAAAATGAGATCTAGCTAGGGTTTCGCGTTACGCTTAATAGACATAGCTACCGGATCACGATCAATGAATATTTCTTTGAATATATGGATGACATTGATCCGGAGCAGATGTGATTTCAACAAGATGGCGACTTATTGAAATTACAATTAGGCAATAAGTTAATTTCTATAAATGGGCATGTAAATTGGCCTCCAAGATCGGGCACTTGGATTATTTCCTGTGGGGCTACGTGAGATCACTGGTTTGTGTTGGTAAACTAGCACCAATTGACATCTTAAATGCCAATATTGTTCGTGATATTCGTGACATACGTCCACTATTGCTCGGAAACTTACTTATGTACTTACTTAGGTGGCGCTGCAGTCCGGGGTGGACCTGGGCTTCAAACAACAAACTTCTCCAGCCAGCACGGTTACGACCAGCTGCCTCCAGTTCCGCACGCCAAGTTGGTTGAGGTCCCTCTCCACTTGTTTGCGCCACCTACCGTGAGGTCGTCCTCTACTGCGCCGTCCATCCAGGGTGGATTCGAAGACTTTCTTAGCGGGAACGTTGGGCTCCATCCGCTCTAAATGACCCAACCATCTTAGTCGCTGTATGTGAACTCTTCTGGCTAAGTCGATATCCTTGTACAGGCCGTATAGTTCGGCATTGTATCTTCTCCTCCACTCACCGTCTATGCAAACGGGACCAAAGATCCGTCGAGGAACTTTTCTCTCAAGGTCATCCTCATCCGGTTTTGTCAAAGCCCATGCCTCTGCGCCATACAGCAGGACTGGGATGATAAATGTCTTGTAAAGAGTTACCTTAGTAGTTCGAGATAGGGCTTTGCTACTCAATTGCCTTCTTAGCCCATAGAAACAACAATTGGCAGGAGTAATTCTTCGTGTGATCTCCCCACTGATGTCATTTGCGGAGTTCACCATAGAGCCTAGGTAGACAAAAACCTTTACTACGTCAAAATGATATTTGTCTATTGTGGCGTTCTTTCCAAGACGCCGATGTTGGGTGTCCGTTTTTGTAGACAGCATATATTTTGTTTTGCTTTCATTGACCGCTAGACTGCTGCTTCGATCTCAATACTCGTAAATGCTCCATTGACGGCCCGCTGAGTTCTTCCGATTATGTCAATGTCATCGGCATAAGCGAGTAGTTGTACAAACTTCTAAAAGATTGTACCTCCGGTGTTGGCTTGTGAGTTTCGTACAATTCTCTCAAGTACTATGTTAAAGAGATCGCATGATAGCGCGTCACCTTGTCTAAGACCTTTCCTGACATCGAAAGGTTCGGTGATGTTCTTACCGACTTCGATGGAGCAGCGAGAGTTCTCCATCATCATTCTGCACAAACGGACGAGCTTGGCAGGGATGCCAGGCTAGATATGGCTCTGTATAACTCGTCTCTATACACCTCATAGGCAACTTTGAAATCGATGAAGAGGTGGTGCGTATCGATTTAATATTCATGGGTCTTTTTCAAGATCTGCCGGAGTGTGAATATTTGGTCAATGGTGAACTTTCCAGGCCTGAAACCGCACTGATAAGGACCTATCAGGTTGTTGACGATCGGTTTTAGGCATTCACATAATACCGCAGACATGATCTTATATGCGATATTTAGGAGACTTATACCTCTGTAGTTGGCGCAGTTCAGAGGGTCTCACTTCTTCAGGATCGGGCAAATGATGCTGAGGTTCCATTCATCGGGCATACTTTCGTCCGACCAGATTTTACAGATGAGCTGATGCATGCTCCTTAGCAACTCATCTCAGCCTGCCTTGAAAAGTTCAGCGGCAAGGCCGTCAGCTCCAGCTGCGTTGTTAGATTTGAGTTAAGATATTACTATCATCACTTCATTCTGAGCGGGTTGACGGTTTCACACATTTTTCCATTGCCATCAAGTACCATATCATCTGCAGATACATTCATATATTGAGCTATTTAAAATATCCGGTTCGACTTCTAAAAGTTCCCTATTCTAGCGGTGCAGTCCCCAACTACCATTTAAAATGTCATTATCATCATCATTATATCATTAAAGTAAGATAGATTGGAGATAAGATACGAGTATGAGTGGTTTATTGGTAGTAAATAGTTGTAAAAGTCATTAGAGCCAAGAAACTCCCGATCAATCATAGTTTATTTATTTATCCTTCCGTGTACGTGGCACCATTAGATAATAAACAATCAAAACTGGGTACAGTAACTAAAAGATATGAAGCAGGGAATTGAGATGTACCCGTCAATTAAAAAAACGTATACACGACATTTGTGTCGCCTTTTAATGTCGGATCGTGTATGTGGTCGTTTGTGTGAAACTTTTTTTTTCGACATAGGAAACGTTCTACTGGAGATTCACACGCAACTAGTGCACTGTCCACTGTTCCAGAGAGCAAAACCAATTTAATTGGAATTTTTTTTTATAAGCAAGCGCTTCAGTGATGAGGAGCTTATAATACTAGCATTCACCATCTCAGCACCAAAAATCTGTCATCTGGTACAAATAAAAGCAGGACACTCGCAGATAAAATGTTCCGCAGTATCGTCGCCCTCCTTACAAGCGTCTCAGACTGTAGTGTGATGTAAGCCTATCTTGGCGAAAGCGAAATGGCCTGTTAATAAGTTGCCTGCAGTCTTTTCTGTTGAGGGAGCAAAAATGTCGGTGATTTCTTACAGACTTCCGAGAGCATTCGTTTAGTCAACCTACATAAATCCTGGAGAGTCAAGCCACACACAATTATGTTCGAACTATTTCGGAAATGGTTAAAGGGTTAAGCAAGAACTTAAGTGCAGCCTGACTGTCACTACAGACGCAAATACTTCGATATTTCACCTGCTCTTCGCAACATAGTTCATTGTCATTAGGATTCGGAAGTTTCTGATTGGAAAACAAACGCATATTTGCTTAACGAGGAGTAAAGCTTAATATTGTCGTCTTCCACAAAAGAAGACGCTTTCACATCAAGGAAACCATCGTACAAAGAAGAGAGCGCGACCGGCTCAGCTGGTATTGCTACGTTCAAAGAAGAGATCATTTGAACCCTGTTAAAAAGGCAATATCAATGCACGTTCCAAAGACATCGCGATGTAAGAAAGGCAGGCCTATAAACGCCTTGATCACACAAATGCGACGACATCGGCATTTCATTGGCCTCAGTAACCGAGTGATCCGAAATCGGCAGGCCTGCCGATATTTTCTGAGGTCAAATAGGCGAACCCCACAGGCGGATCAGTAGAAATGCGGTGAAGTGGGAGAGTTGTGATCCCTTGTTTTCGGATCACGGCCTCGCTGAAAAAGGAAGAAGAAGATTGTCGTCTTCCACAAAGACATCAGCACCAGACCCTTAACTGCTTTCGGTTCCATCAGTGAAAATTGATTCCATTCTTGGCTCAGACTCTGGCCAAAGCCAATCCTGAAAACAAGGAAAGTCGGCTATCAATCGCGCAGCAACCGAAGTTCCGGTTTCATTGCGTCGGACGGCATATCCATGAAACCCGAGTCGTAGGATAAGTGCCGCAAACGGCATCAAAACTACAATGTGGATTATACCAAAAACCACCCGCCTAAGACGATGGATGGCTGTGATAGTACAGTACATGATATACGAGTAAGTATTAAAAAGGAGTCAATTCAATAATGCATCTATAATAGAACTGAGTCATGTGTACTTACTTCTAATACCTGCGCTCAACTTAACATTGCCGGAAAGCAAGTCGAGAAAGTTGATAACTTTCTATATTTAGGAAGTGTCGTCTCGGCTAATCGCGGTGGCACCGAACTGGATGTGTGCAGCAGAATCGGGAAGGCTAAAGCTGCGTTCGGAATGCTGTCCAAAATCTGGAGAAGCAATGTTATTAGCTTAAGAACCAAGCTACGACTGTTCCGCTCCAACGTAGAATCAGTGCTGCTTTATGGGTGCAGTACCTGGAAGGTGGACACCATTAACACACGCAAGCTGCAAGTCTTCGTAAACAAATGCTTAAGAATCATCTTGAGGATTTTTTGGCCGAACCGCATCTCCAACGAACAACTTTATCTGAGAACGGGCCAAGAACCTATAAGCATTACTATACGAAGAAGAAAGTGGCAATGGATTGGACACACCCTACGGCGCGAAGACAACTCCATTGCGAAATACGCTATGCAGTGGAATCCGCTCACCCAGGCAGGCAGAATAGCGGGACGCCCTAGGCAAACGTGGCGCGGAACAGTTGAGGAGGAATCGAGCTCTTTAGGAATGAGTTGGAGGCAGCTCAAACGCGTTGCAGAACTCCGAACACGATGGCGCGCAGGCGTGGTTGACGCCCTATGCCCCCCGAGGGGTTAAAGGACATAAGCTCAAGCTCATGTGTACTCGGAAAACCTCCCGTGAACAGCGCTTTTGAAAGCCTTAAGACGGTTGATCTTCTTTGCTCCGATTGATTGACTGCAGTAACATGCTCACAGTCCGTGTTCAACCACGGTTTCCTGAAGGCTACCTTTTGGGTGGAGTGTGGTATGTACAAGGTTGCGCAAAATTAATCACCCTATCGGAAGATGTTATAATTTTTGCAAATGGCGTCGTACGTCATTCATATTTGACATTTGTGAACTAGACAGCTGCAGTACACAAACAGACAAGCAATGGAGCGCTATACTCCGCAAGAGCCTGGAATAATTGTGTCGAAATATTTTTTTTTTATTTAGTAAAAAAGTACATAATTGGATGATTAATTTTGCGCCACCTTGTATATTTCCATTGCAAGAAAAATCACCTCAGTAACGGCGTCAGTCCATGGTCCATGAGTGAAACTGCAGCTGGTGTCAAAGGCTTCACATTGGCTTCCAGCGCCATCAGTCATGTTGAAGTATCATAGTCAACTCGAGTTATGAAAGTTGAAATTGCTAAAGACAATAGCTTCGACTGTGAGGTGATGGATTTATATCCATCCGGTTAAGTCAAAGAAAAAGGCGAGGCTTTTGTTTTCGTGATGAAAAATTACCTCTCTCACACCATCAACGGAGTGAGGATGTGATAAATGAGAAGAATGCGGCTTTCAAAGCTTGGTTAATGTGCCCCTCTAATAATAGAGACGAACAAGCTCGTCCCGAAATGGAATACAGATGTTGAAAGAAAAAAGCGAAGAAGAAGTGCGCTCAGCTTCAAGCAGAGAGTACGGAGGGCCTGTATCGGGAGCTGGAGAAAATATCTTCTCCGGTTGCTTATGCACACCAGGCTATCCAAGAGCTACGAAGACACAATATGAACAAGAGCGCAACCATCTTCAAAATAGCCGCCCAAAGAAGGAGGAATGCTTAGGAGATCCGTTCACCAAAGTTCATTAACAATGCTCACGGCCAGCTTCATATAGATGACGACAAAATTCTGCAGAGGTGGCAGCAGTATTGTGATGAACTTTTGAATGAACAGTTTCCCCGGCTATACTTTCCAAGAGCCACACCTTACTGTGAAGAAATACCCGACATTACAGTCCAAAAAGTTAGTGAGGCGGACAAATACTCCAAAAAACGAAAAGCGGTTGGGCCAGACGAGATGCCCTATGAATTCTGGAAAAAGATGGGAGACATCGGGTTCAGATGGTGAATCAATGGAGGGAAAGTTACCTTCTCCCTGTATACAAAGGGAAGGGTAATACGCGAAACTGTGATAACTACCGTTCGATCAAGCTGATGTCACACACCATGAAGATCGTTGAGCGGGCATTAGATGGCCGACTGCGAAAACTAATACGGCTATCTGATGATCAGTGCTGGTTTGTCGCAATTAAATCAACCACAGATGCAATCCAAAGTATAAGGATCATAATGGAAAAACATCATGATTCCTTAAAGGATTTGCATATTGTATTGATTGAATTTGAAAAGGCATTCGACAGACGACCACGAGATCTGATATGGCCGAGAAACTTACTGAAAAAACGTGTATCCGCTGCCAAATAAGTATTAAAGATTTATTTGTTATTGGTAATATTGGGCGCCGTGGAGTAAGTGGTTAGTGTGTCGGATCACTACGCATGAGGTTCCAAGTTCGAATCCCAGAAAAAAACCAAAATGTTTTTCCACGGTCCCACCTCTCGCGAGCGTCTGACAAACATCCGAGAGTATATTGTTGTCACAAAAAAGCTTCTCAAATCGCCGTTCGGATTCGGCATTAAACTGTAGGTCCCTTCCATTCGTGTGAAAAATATAACGCACACAACATGAGTGGTTGCGAGAAGCTAGGCCCTGGCACTTAAAGAGCTGTTGCGCCAAATATTAGTATTTTTGTAAATGCAAAAATAACGCTCCACTGTGAGCGTATATTTCAAATCATAAATTCAAAAAATATAATTTTGGAATTTAAAAGTTATTTTCAACGATTATTACAGTTGTTGAGAAAATGGTACCTATATCTAGATGCGAATATTCTACATATACTGCAGACAGGCGCACGGACGACGGAGGGACAGCAATAGAATTTTCGAAGTACATACGAGTATATGTACGAAACGCCTTAAAAAAAACCCGAACATGCACATTGTTGTTGCACATTCGTCCACAAAACTTCTACACGCTTCTAATTGATATATATTTTCATTCATTTTGTTGGTAAGCAATTCAAAAAAAAAAGTATGAAAACCAAAAAATTGAAATGTCAACTGACTAATAAATTCTAAAATCATGGTAATACATATACAGTTTTGGCAAAGTATTGCGTCGTGCTATAAAAAAAAATGCTATACGGTATCTGTTTTTTTGCATAGACGTCTTGTTTTATAGAAATGAATTTGTTTGCAAGACGCCGATTTATAGATACAAATTGTCTTCTGTTATTTTCGCACTAATTAAATTTATGTGTATTGCACCCTATTTATTTCACTATATACATAATTCATTCCAATGAAAACTTTCCTTTAAAATAGTTTTTTTTTTGTTGTTAAATTACATTACAAAACGGAATGAAAAAAAAATGTCTTCTCTTGATTAACCTGTCTTCCATGTCATTATTAAATTCCTACACAAACGAAACAATTTATTTTTTATCCATACACGAAGTAAGTTTCTAATTTCTGTTAATTTAGCGCCGCCTCGCGTGAAAAGAGTTTCAGCGTTTCTTGTCATTACTATAGGAATTTATATGTTTATACTCGTAGAAGCGACCCATTTTTCCAATAGGGTTTCTCGGCTATGTGTGAATTTAGTTGTCGGTTTGTTTGACGTTTCAACTCGTCTATACTTACCATTTGATCACGGAAAAGTAGACGCTTCAACAACGTTTGTAAATTATCCCATTTTTTAAACAAAGTTCGCATTCGGTTGTGACAACTTTACGTGCGCTAACTCCAATTTTCGGTCGTCGTACTCGTCCAGACAAACGAACCATTGAATACCTGGTAGAAAATTGGACGTTGGTATGATTTCACGCCTCTGGACTTTTTTCTTTCGGTCTCTGGCAAGTCCATGGTCTATGCCTCAGGACCAACGTCAAATGCGAAATTGCTGGCATATCGCCCAATTTGTGGGAAAAAGTCCTTTGGAAAATTGGGTTCAGATCACTCACTCGCGCACGCGTTTCCGTGGAAGAGATTTGAATGATGCTGTGTTCAATAATTAGATGTACAGTGAGCGAAATTCTTATAAAAACACTATACATTTTTACTTTATTTTTTTTTTTATTAATTGAAAAAAAGTCTTTCTTATTTTTAGAAACTACATTATCGTACATAATTTACTTAAGACGACTACTTGTAAAATGTAAAAACAATTCAATTTCAACCTTTTAAAACTAAAAAATTCATAAAAATAGCTTCGAAATTTTTATAAAAACACATGTTTCAGAACGCTTTTAAAAATATTATTTTTCACAAAAACAATGATTTTAATAATGGTTAGGACCTCCATTCTTAGTAATTGTTTCAAATATTCTACTTGGCATTGTGTTAATCAAAGCCGTATTTGAAATAGAGTTCCAGGACAATTTAATGGCTTCTTTGAGTTCTTTAACGGTATTATATTGCCGTCCATTTTGTGTATACCAGACGAGATAATGCTCCCCACAAATTTTCTATTGGATTGAGGTCAGGACTTCTCGCTGGCCAGTATAAAACCTCAATATTCTTAAGATAAAACCACTTTCTTTGCAGAGTGAACGGCAGCACTATCTTGTTGAAACACAAAGTTGGCTCCACATAAGTCTTCAGCTTTTTCCACCATTATGTCCTCTAATAGCTCGATGTATTTTTGGGAGTTCATTTTACTTGTTACATACGTATATGCAATTCCCGTCTTACCAGCGGCACAGAAACCAGCCCAAATCATAAAGCTAGATACACACGAAGCAACCGTCGAAGCAACGTGTTTTGTTTGTTGACTAAACACGTGGCGACTGTCGCCGCAACCTCAGTACTGTGTGTAGCTGTGGTACAGAAAAGACACAAGCGGAAGAAAAGTAAAATTACATTTTTGGAATGATTTATTGTTCGTATGCTTTTTTTCTCAGATTTTTATTTTTATATTTTCACAAATTATGTCCCATAGCTCTCTGAAATTTTTATATTCGTTAATAAAATTAACATAATTTTCATTATTTGCAATAGGCATTTTCCTTTTTTTTCCACTTAATTTTACTCGTTTGTTTCCGACGAACTGAACGAGTAGGTTAGGTTAGGTAGGGAGCGACGCTCTCTGCCACACTCAGGTCAGCGATGACCCATTGTGGTACCCATGGGGGAAAAGTGATCCCTTACCCAATGAAACTAAAAACTACTCAGTCACTTACTTCATTTCTGCATACAAACCACCCTGATGATTCGATGAAGTTCAACATCTTTTCCGTTGAAACGCCGGAGAGTTCCTCGAGATCCTGGAAGAAGAATTTACCGAGGAACTTTTTCCTGGAATGTTGAAGACTCGGGCAGTGGCACAGGAAGTGGGTTGTGTCCTCAAAAACTTCCTCATCACCACAGCCTCTGCAGAGTTCCTCCTCCGTCAGGCGTAGTTTCTTCAAGTGGTACCGCAGAGTGTTGTGTCCCGTGATGATGCCCACGAGGGTGGAAAGGGATTTCCTATCTTTACGGATGATTCTCTCGGTCTTTGCTTTGTCGAAAGATGGCCATAGCTTCCTAGTGATGGCGCAAGTTTCCATGGAGTTCCATCTTGTGTTCGCCTCCTCAGTGGCTTTATTCGCTGCAGCGAGCTTGAGTGTGCAAGGCGGGATACACACAGGGCGGTCAACTTGTTCTGTTGGGGCTGCTGAGCCGATTATCGCCAGCTCGTCGGCTTTCTCATTGCCTGGGATACCCTCGTGTCCAGGGACCCAACAGAGCGATACCTTGTGCTGTGTTCCAAGAACCCTGAGCTCTTCTCGACAACACTTCACAAGCTTCGATTTAATTTCTATGGCAGTAATCGCTTTTATAGCTGCCTGGCTGTCGATAAAGATTGTGATACCTTCTGGCGGTATTGCCCTTATCGCAGACTCACGGGCGGCTGTTGCCACTGCTAAGACCTCTGCTTGGAAAACACTGCTGTGGTCTGGAAGTCGTATGGATATTGATACACCTAGAGGGTCGGAGAAGATACCTGATCCTACACCAGTACTCATTTTTGAACCATCCGTGTAGATGGCTATAGATTCGGCGTTAGGTATATGACCGCTTTTCCAATCTTCCCTGCTAGGGTAGGCGGTAGAGAAAGGCCTTGTAAAGTCTAAATATGGCGTCATGTAATCCGTTACGGGCATGAGGCCAAAGTAATCGAGTAGGATCATCGAGTGACCTGTTCTGCTTGGTTTCCAGTTCGCTGACTGACTTATTCTCATAGCATTAATGGCTGCTGATGTTCGTGTAAAGATGTCTAGCGGCAGCAGGTTGAGGATAGCCTCGAGTCCTGCGGTTGGGGTTGTCCTCATTTTCATTTTCATTTTTAGTGCATTTTATTGGGTTAATTCATTATAGGTATCTTACGTGCTAACAAAACGCTTAAAACTAGCTTAATTAACTTAACTATCTTATTCTAACTTACTGGCCCCATGCGGGCGCTCTAAGCTAAACTTAACACTTAACCTATGTCTTTCGACGTAACCTAACTAAATTTATTTATTGTAACTTAACTAACTAACAAAATAAGAACTAATAAAAATGTTTATTGTATAAAAAACTTAGTAAATGGACATTTTTTTGGAAACTATTAGGTAAAACTTATAAACTATCTTAAAAATAAACTTAACTACGCAGTGTAATTAAATACACTCTTTTTTTTTTAGCCAAGTGCTGTGCTTTATTTTTTGTTTTTTTTTTTTTTTTAGCCAAGTGCTGTGCTGTATTATTTTTTTTTTTTTTATAACTTAATACTACCTTAAAACTATGTAAGCCGGCCGTGCCTATCATACATGATGATATATTTTATATCAAATAAAAGACGACCCGCTCTGTCCCGCTACAGGCTAACCCGGATTAGGGGGAAACGACGACGACATAGTTAAGCGTTAAGCCACCAAAATTGGTCGTGCTGCCTACTAACATCTTCAATATCGCGGACTGAAACCGCCCTACTGAACCGGAGACGCTCTAAACTACCCTGTGCGACGTCTCTGTCGTAGTTGAGTCGCCTATCCACAGCTGTTCTGGCGACGTGGAAGATTAGCGGCACCGCTACTTTATCCTGGATCAGACCTCTTTGATCAAGATATAGGAACGCTTCTGGAGGGATAAAACCGTTAAGGCGCACACTCTCGTGATAGAGATTGTTGGGGTAATAAGCCCCAAAGATCAGGCTATTCATCGAGGTCATTGCTCTTGCAATGTGCCTTCGAATCAACTTGATCAAGAAATTATCCACTCTGATCAGATTCGCCCTCTTGTACAGGACCTCATTACGATAGAATTTTATGTACTCAGACTCTGGTGTTCTATACAAACGAAGGCAAGCCCTAAGGCAAGCCCTCTCAAACACCCGTATCTTTTCCAACAAGCTTGGCCCCACGTTGAACCACACGGGACATCCATATGCGAGCATAGGCCGAATGAGGGCCATGTAGCAGATTACCTTCACCCTTGCATCGAGTTGGCTGCTATAAAACAGTCTCTTTGTGAGGGCAAAAGCAACTTTGGCTCTGGCCAGAGCAGCATCTATATGTTTGTTAAAATATAGATATTGATCTAACCAGACCCCAAGGTACCTGACTACACTTCGATTCGCAAGTGGCTGTCCGTGTTGGGGTTGTCCTCATTGCACTGGTGATGCCAATGCACGCTAGTCTTTGAACTTTGGTGATTGCCTTTAAGTTGGTGCATTTGTTGACAGCTGGCCACCATACTAGATTGCCGTAAGTCAGTATGGGTCTAACTATAGCCGTATACATCCATAGTATGATTTTGGGGGAGGGTCCCCAGGTTCTACCAAAAATTCTACTACATGAGTAAAAGGCTATTGTTGCTTTCTTGATTCTTTCCTCTATATTTAATCTCCAGTTGAGCTTTTTGTCAAGTACAAGGCCCAGGTATTTTGCGCTATCGGACAATCTGAGTGGGATACCATCAACAGAAGGTGTACTGAACTCCGGTATTTTCCTCTTGTTCGTAAAAAGTACGAGTTCGGTTTTTTGGGGGTTAACCTTTAGACCGCAGCTCCTGGCCCATATGCTAAGAGTATTAAGGGTTCCGTCAAGTTGTTCGCTGAGGGTAGGCAGGAATTTACCTGTAGCAAGCAGCACGACGTCGTCCGCGTACGCTGTAGCTCTGACCCCGCTGTACCTTAGTTGTTGTAGTACCTCATTAAGAACAATGACCCAGAGCAGTGGGGAGATTACCCCGCCTTGAGGGGTACCCCTCGAGGCGTATGCTTTTAGCTTTGAACCCTTAAGTTCGGTGGTAATATGTCGTTCCTCGAGCATGCTAACAATCCAGTTAATTAGACTAATGTCGATGTCTAGGTTTTTTAGGGTTCTTTTAACCGCTTCGGTATTTACATTATTGAAGGCTCCTTCAATGTCCAAAAAAGCAGCTAGTGTGAACTCTTTATCCTTAAGTGACTTTTCTATAGAGCCGACAACATGATGTAGGGCAGTTTCCACACATTTACCCTTCGTGTATGCGTGTTGGGCTGGGGATAAGTCCCCCGGGCGTATTCTGCTACGTATGTAGATGTCGAGCAATCTTTCAAAAGTTTTCAGGATGAAAGAGGTAAGGCTTATTGGTCTGAAGTCCTTCGCGGTGGTGTGACTAGCCTCCGCCTTGGGTATAAAAACCACCTTTACCTCCCTCCATGTTCTTGGTATGTAACATTGTTTAAGCCTACTGGCAAATAGCTTTTTGAGAATTGGGGTAATGGTTGGTGCAGTTTTTTGCAGCATGATCGGTATAATCCCATCAAGTCCTGGGGATTTAAAGGGGGAGAACGATCTTATTGCCCACTCTATTCTGTCCTCTGTTACCAGATCCGCAGGGGGTTCCGATTCGCTGTGATTGTTATTAGTACTGCTACATGGTACGGTAGTACACCCTGGGAAGTGCGTTTTTATAAGCAATTCAAGGGATTCCGAACAGGACTCGGTCCAGTTTCCTTCAGTGTTCTTACTGAACGAGTAAATGCAGTAAACAATGATACATACGAAGCAACGGTTGCGGCAACCGACAAAAATATCAAAATTTTTTCATATTTCTGGCAACGGTTGCGGCAACACGAAAATCAATGGGCAACACAGCTACACACGAAGCAACGGTTGCTTCAACATGGCTGTGTTGCTGCAACGGTTGCCTCGTGTGTATCTAGCATAACACTACCGCCCCCAAAATTTCGGCTAAATTATATTACCTCCTTCATTCTTTGATCATGCTAATACATGGAAAGACTATCGGGTCCATCCAGGTTGAATTTTTTTTCATCACTAAATAAAACATTTTTCAATTCTTCCGTTCATGACATGTATTTTTTCGCAAAATCTAATATTGCCACTTCGTGTCTGGTAGACAGCTGAGGTTTTTTCATCGGTTTTTTGTAGACAACATTCTTATCTGATGCTAATATCTGCTGAACCCGACGTTTTCCAATCGGGAGATCATATTTTTTGACAATTTGTGAAGCTGAAGGCTTGTTTATTGCTGAGTATTTTCTAATTTATCGAAAAATTAGCGATTTTTGGCGGGCGGCTAGTTTTCTGTTACAGTCATACCGACGAATGGTCGCATATTTGGCACCCAAACTCAAAAGGTTGCGGACAACTGTATGAGACTGATTGATCTTTTGCGTAATTAATCCAATTAAGAAACATTTCAGGAATTACTTTACTGTTTTTATAAGAAGGGCGCTCACCATCTGCACTGTATTAGAAACTACGACGAAATAACGCCTTACAACGAGCTGAATTTGAGCCTTCACAAAAATATTTCATAATGGTTGTTTCTTACAGGCGACGATGACTTATTTAGAACAGAAAATGAAAATATTTTTAACTTAAGATAACGGTATTATTGGCTAACACGTTTAATGCATATGATATTTTTATAAGAATTTCGCTCAGTGTAGATGATGATTAGTGAGTATATATATGGTAGGTCTATTGTATCCCCCCAAACTAGGGCTCTAGTCGATGGCGTGCTCGATTTAGAGCACTTCCTCTAGTCCAACTGCTTTGATGAACCGGAGTATCTAAAGTGTCTCTGATAGAAGATAGGCACCTAGGTAATGTCTTCTTTTATGGATTAGTTGCCCGCATTCCATAAGAAAGTGTGCTGGTGTTTCGCGAGGTTCCTGCAGAATCTGCAGTGTCTATTTTCTTCTATTCCTAGTTTCCTAAAGTGCTCCTTGAGTCTGCAATGACCCGTTAGCATGCCTATCAAGAGGCAGAGTCGATTTTTGTTAATCTTGGGGAGACAATCTCATACCAGTCTGGATCTGTTCCATAACACAGCGTAAAACGATTTTTCTAACTGGCTGAACACCGCACCGCACGCAGCTTTGGTGTAGCAGTAGCGTAGTACGTAGAGCTGTCAAATGGTGTGGCGCTACACTCGCAAAATTCGCCCACAATGCTGTAGCGCGTAGTAATGTCAAATAATGCCAGCTGATTAAAATTGTGTTTTTCTTTTTCAGTATTATTGAGATTTGATTATTTTTGTGAGATGATTGTGCTATAATAAAACAATAAAAATAATAAAAAACGGATAAATTTATTTTCCTTTCACCAGCAAAATAAATGTTTCCACGTCGTGGTCTTCCATTTTGACTGTAACGAATATTTCAAATTTATTGCGCTACTGCTGAACTCAGTTCAAGAATCCAACACGAAAACATCGTATAGAAAACCAAAACAGTCTTCAACAGTCGTCAATTTCTCTGTCTGTCACTTGTAGCTCACAAGTTAAAAGTAAACCAACTTCATACTGCGCTACGCCACAGCTGCGTGCATTGTGTTCGGCCAGTAATACGAATTATATCACTTGTTTTAAATTGTACACATCAATTCTCCAAAGATAACGGTGTAGAACACACGTCATCTTTTGAGTTATGACGTAAAATGTTTCAATCACTTGGATTCAAAGTTAAGACGAAAGGAGACTTTTCATTGATGGTTCTAAGATCAGCTTAAAAGCCACATTACTTCATAACGGCAACAAATACCCTTCGATACCTATTGCATATTCAGTTATTTTAAAAGATACATACATATGTATGAAAACATGCGATTAATCTTAGACTTCATCAAGTAAATATAAAGAATACGAATGGAAAGTTTGTGCTAATTTAAAAGTTGTAGCTAAGTTACTTGGACTACAGGGAGGTTTCACGAAATATTGCTGTTTTATATATTTGTGGGATAACAGAGCTACAAGTGACCACTATAACATTAGCGAATGGTCAAAAAAATCGAATATTTGTGTTGAAAGTCCAATGTAAAACATACTCCGCTCACCACCGCACAAAGCTTCATTCTTCCGGCGCTACACATTAAACTAGCCTTCTGAAGAATTTCGTGAAGGCCTTGGATCAAAATGGTGAGAGATTTTTATATCTAAAAAGTGTTTTACAAAAATACAACTCATGAAAGATGATAGTTTCGACAACAAAATTTATTTAATTTTTTAATTTATTTAATTATTTTATTTACTTGAACAGCTTATACACATTAAGACATAGTATCTTATAACTAGTGATAAGCTATTAATTAACATTGTATGAAAGTTCAGATAGATCATTTATAATACCTTATTTTCATATACATTTCATTTACATAGTTCATTGTTCGGAAAAAAAGGACAGAAAAAGTATTAACTTAACTTAAAGAAGAGGGAATACAATTATAATTTTTAATTATTGTGTAAAATATATCTTTATTTTGCTTTTAAATGTTGTAGCATCATCTATTTCCCTTAAAGGGCGCCGTAGGGAATTCCACAAGCGCGTGGCATGAACAAAAAATTGACGTTCGGATGTAAGGGAAGCATAACGCGGGTGAATTAACATTCGAGACCTGTTTGAAGACGCCATTCTTAGTTCCTCATAGAGATAGGGAGGTTGGTGGTTAAGCAAAATGTTTGAGAGCAGAATTAGTGTACGATATTGAAGAAAATTGTCAAAGGTCATCCCTAGAAGGTTTTTAGAGAGATTAGATACCCTATCATATCTTCGTAAGCCGAAAATGTATCGTATTAGGCTATTAAATGCAACATTGAGCCTACGTTTACTTACGGAATCACAATTTGAATAGATTTCACATCCATAGATCAAGGTGGGTATGACTAGTGTTTTCGCCAACATCATGCGCGTTTTTATTGGTGTGTAAGATTGAGTTGCCCACATAGTCCGAAGGATGCCATATGTCTTTCCCACAACGATGTTTATGTGGTTGTTCCAAGTTAGTGTACGGTTAAAAACCATACCCAGATTTTTGGCTGTATCGACATATGTTATTGGAGCGTTATTTAAGATGACGGGGGGGGAAATACGAGAGGTCGACAACATTTTTTGAGACAACAAGAGACATAGACCTCTGAGGGTTCAATAAAAGACCGTTTTGCTGAGACCAACGTGAGATGTTGTCCATATCCTCATTGACACAGTGAACGCAATGATCGATTAGACCAAGTCGGCAGCTCAAATACATTTGGACATCATCGGCGTACATATGTATTGAGCAGTGTTTTGCAACCGACGGCAGTTCATTCACGTACAGCGAGAATAAAAGAGGGCCCAAAATAGAGCCCTGGGGGACACCACGCGTTGTTGGTAAGAAATTAGATATTCTATTGTTACATACAACTGCTTGCGCTCGATCGGTAAGATAGGAGTGCAGAAGCTTAACAGCGCACGGTGAAAAATTAAACGAATGGTGAAGCTTCTCACATAAAATGGAGTGGTCCACCGTATCGAATGCTTTCGAAAAATCGAGAAGGATTAAAAATGTTACTTTATCCCCGTCCATTGCTTGCCGTAGATCTTCGGTGACACTTACGAGGGCTGTAATACAACTATGATTTTTCCGAAAACCAGATTGATATGATGTGAGCAAGTTCGAACTACCAAGGTAAAAAGACATTTGTCGTTGCAAGATTCTTTCAAACACCTTAGATAAAAAAGGCAGAAAAAAAATCTCCCTTGGAATTTTTAGCAACAGGCAGTATTTTAGCCAACTTCCATTGTCCCGGAAATACACCTGTTGTTAGAATGGTGTTAAAAGTGAAAGTTAAGAAGGGAAGTAAGATAGGAAGAATCAATTTCAAAAACGATGGGTGCATCTCATCGAATCCAACCGCGTTTGACCTAATAGAGAGTAAACTGGCAACGACCTCTGTACTGTCTACCGCTCTGAAGCTGAAGCTAGTACTAGAGAGCAGTCTATGAGGATTGCTAGTAGAAGCTTCTGTCGAACTAGTGTTCGGTACAGGGGGTGCTGGCTGTGAAACAAATTTACGATTAAGGTCATTGCAGTCGATATCATCTACACAGTTGGTTTTGCTTTTGACAATTCCCATTTGGCGTAGGTTGTTCCACAGCTGCCGTCCGCTCAGGGATGAGTTAAATCGGTTGCAGTAAAACTGTGATTTTGCGGTACGAATCGCCATAACGACTTTGTTCCGAAGTGAGCGATACGAGCAGTGGTGTTCCTCTAACCGGAAGCGTTTCCAGCGATTGTAGGCTTGATCACGTCGAAGCATTAGTTCACGAATTATCTGAGTGAACCATGGTTTGCTTTTGGGCGTGCAATCTTTTGTTCTTAAGGGAACGTGCCTATCATATAATTTTAGTATATTAGAGTTAAGGAAATCAATTTGCTCATTAGACGACGGCATATAGTAATATAGCATATATAAAATATAGATGCAATGCAAAAATGTTGGCGGTTGACGATTGTTCAAGACACAAGAAGAATGTATATTCCTTTAATAAATACACTGTTTATTATTATTTTGTTGTTGTATTTAGTTTATAAAATATTTTACTTCATAATCATATTTTTTAAAGATAAAACATAAATAAACCCTGTTTCTATTAATATTTTATCGATTTATTGGAACTATTCATAATAGAGACGATCAAAAAATCCCAACCTGCTAATCATTCACTGCTAATGAAAATTCGCATTCACAACCTGTTTACAACTTATAAGTAAACTGCTATTGCTAATGAATTGTTAATGATAATTTGTCTGGCTTCTATTCACGAGTCACAATTTAATTTTTCATGCACTATGTGTTTATCTCATACGAAAAACGTGAAGAAGAAGAGGTATAACAAAATTATAAAATTAAACTACCCTTTTTGCATGTTGTCTGCTGAACGTCTCATCCAATTTCCTTTTCAAACATGTGTCATTGTGCGTGCGAAGCTTTTTATGATACGCTAATAAGCACCAAAGCAACTCACAAAGGTTGCATATCGCAGTTTATACGTGCAGGTTATACTTGCATTGCTATTGCTGCTATTGCAGTCATGGCTGGTTTGTAAGTTTGGTTGATTGCTATATAGCAGCACAAGGGTTATACTTATACTAGCGCAGACGCAGGTTGTTTGTAAGTTTGGTTGATTGGTATATGGCAGCACAGGGGTTATATTTGGTGAATTCCTATTGCTATCACAGTCGCAACTGGTTTGGAAGATTGGTTGGTTGGTATGTAGCAGCACAGGGGTTATACTTCCGAAGTTGCTATTGGTGCTATTGCGTTGCAAATGCAATTTCCTAGCGGGAGCTCCAATACCAGTACACCGATTTTAAAGAGCGCATTGAAATTAAGCATCCTACTGTGTCTTTAGTTTCAGCAAGTTTATCGGAGCCAGATATGCGAGTAAGTTTTTTTTTTGAAAGGGTGTATGCATGTATGTACATACATATGTGCGCATAAATATGTACATATGTAGGAATTAAGGAGTTGTCAAATGATTTGGGGCCTTGCACCATAAATGAAAATTCGCTTATGCAAGAAAATTTTATTTTGTCTGACTCAGACAAAATAGCCGGACAGGTGTACCTACATATATGACTCCATTGCGAATTCGCATTAGCAATTTACATTCACAGTGAATATGAAATGACATTCAGAGTTATAATTGCGAATGCAAATTCACGACTTAGCCCATCTCTAATCCATAACATCAAAACTGTACGTGTTAGAAAAATTTCAACATCATTTTCGTGATCAGCTGGTCGAATTTAGTAAAAAAACTGTTTTTCTCACCAATGTTAGAAACATATTATTTGCATTTGTCACGCAGTGTATTTATCGCATCGATAATACTTTAAACCGAAATAAATT
Organism: Brachypalpus laphriformis; assembly: GCA_945910035.1. Lineage (NCBI taxonomy): Eukaryota > Metazoa > Arthropoda > Insecta > Diptera > Syrphidae > Brachypalpus > Brachypalpus laphriformis. The sequence goes on along the minus strand of OX246755.1, from coordinate 76,687,240 downwards.
TATTTTTGAGGTGTCAGCTGTTTTATGTAAAAAAAAAAAAATAAACACTGTTAATGCAAAGCCCAAATACGAGTATAGGTATGTGCGTAGAAAAGATCAATGCCCTGGGGGTTTCACCTCGAGCTCGTATATTTGAATCCCAGCTTAGCCAATTCAGCTATGCCGGTATTACTTGTGGCAATGACAAAATCAATTGCTGATCTTGCAGTTGAAACACAACCCGCGTGCACGAGCAAGCATATTTATTATGGATCAATATACATACAGTGCCTCACAAGCACAACCGGACACAACATACAATAAGCTTTTACTGTTTGTTTGTGATTAAAAAAAAATACGGCTATAACAACAAGTCATATATCAATTGCAAAAGAATTTTACGTAGTTTAATATTTATTACTGAAAATTCAAAACATAAGCCGTTTATTCAGTACAATAAAAATATGAATTTAAAATCAAAACCGGATAAATGTTTCTTGTATATCGTTTCAACAACTTCCCTTATTGGCTATGACTGTTTCCAGTGTTCATGGTATGGAATGTACCAAATTTGGACAAATCCCTGGCGTTATGGAGTTCTAGGCCCCTAGAAGCCCTTCCTTAAGTTGTTTAGAATTCGAAAAGATTTCTTGTTACACTTCACACCCGACTTCTTCCCAAACGTATTCAATTATGTTAACGTCAGGGGATTGTACTCGTTTATCTACGTAGGCTGTTCGATAATTCAGTGACTTAGAAGTGAAATACTTGTTTTTTTTTCTCAAAATTGAATTTATTTTTCAACGTAGTCTCCTTTCAGTGTGATGCACCTTTCCCAATAATATTCCAAATTTGTCAACCCTTCCAAAAAATATGATTTCTCAAACCCTGCAAAATAGTTGTTGCATCGATAATTTCTTCATTCGATGAAAATCTTTTTCCGCCGAGCCATTTCTTCATATTAAAAAAAAATATTTGGCGCAACAGCTCTTTAAGTGCCAGGGCGAAGCTTCTCGCAACCACTCATGTTGTGTGCGTTATATTTTTCACACGAATGGAAGGTACCTACAGTTTAGTGCCGTATCTAAAAGGGCAATTTGGTTTGAGAATCTTTTTCTTTTCTTCATATTAGGAAACAAGAAATAATCGCACGGAACCAAATCTGGAGAATAGGATGGATGAGAAAGCAGTTCATATCGCAATCCAGCTAATTTTGCTGTTGCTACTCCGGGCGGTGCCGGTGCATTATCGTGATGAAACAGCACTTTTTTCTTCTTCAAATGGGGCCGTTTTTCCATCAATTCTGCATTAAATTCATCTAATAAATTGGCATAGTAGTATCCGGTGATCGTTTTTTCCCTTTTGCAAATAGTCAATGGAGATTACGCCGTGGGAATCCCAGAAAACCGTTGCCATGACTTTTCCGGTCGACGGCACTGTTTTGCCATTGTTGGAGCACGTTCGCCTGCAGAAGTCCACTGTTCTGATTGTTCCTTCATTTCTGGTGTGTAGTGGATCCAGAATTCATCAACTGTTACGAAACGCCGTAAAAATTCACTTGCGGCGATCGTCCAACACAATATCATAGATTTTGTTAACCATTTCTGCCGTTGTGACGTTATTCGGACGTCCTGGGCGCTCAGCGTCTTTTGTGCTCGTACGACCTCAACGATATTTAGTAAACCACTTGCTTACCATTCCATGGGAGGGAACAGAGTCTTCATAATATTTTTTTAAGTCTGTCTTCAGTCTCTTTAATGGTTTTACCGCACAAAAAGTAGTGCCTTATTAAAAAACGAAACTCATTATTTTCCATTTTGGCCAAATCTCACAAACCAAAGTTCTTTCGATCACTGTAAAAAGCTAAGTGTTTACTTACTTACTTAGGTGGCGCTACAGTTCGGGGTGAACCTGGGCCTCAACCAACAAGCCTCTCCATTTAGCTCGGTCTTTAGCTAATTGCCTCCAGTTGCGCACTCCAAGTTGGTCGAGGTCCCCTTGAACTTGTGCGCGCCACCTACGGCGATGATTCCCTCTACTGCGTCGTCCCTCCGGGATAGATTCGAAGACTCTGCGGGCCGGAGCGTTGGTGTCCATTCGCCCTACATGTCCTAGCCATCTCAGACGTCCAATACGCACTTTTTTGACTAGGTCGATGTCGCTGTACAGCTCGTATAGTTCGTGATTGAATCTTCTCCTCCAAAACCCGTCAACACAAACGGGACCGAAAATCTTACGAAGAATTTTTCTCTCGAAGCGACCAAGGATATCTTCATCCTCTTTTAATAAAGTCCATGTTTCAGCGCCGTAAAGCAGGACTGGGATGATCAAGGTCTTATATAGAGTCTCCTTAGTTGTTCGAGATAGGGCTTTACTGTTGAATTGCCTTATAAGCCCAAAAAAACAGCGATTGGCAAGAGTTATTCTTCGATTGATTTCTACGCTGATTTTGTTAGAAGAATTTATAGCAGAGCCAAGGTAGACAAAGTCCCTTACTACCTCGAAGTTATAGCTGCCCACGGTGACGTTTTGTCCAATTCGTCGGTGTTGGTTTTCCCTTCTAGTTGACAGCATATACTTGGTTTTGCCCTCGTTTATCGCCAAACCCATTTTGGCCGCTTCCGCCTCAATGCTTGCAAAAGCACCGGTGACAGCCCGCTGAGATCTTCCGATAATGTCTATATCGTCGGCGTATGCAAGCAGTTGTACAGACTTGTAATAGATTGTGCCTCCGGTGTTGGCTTGTGAGTTCCGCACAATCCGTTCAAGTACAATATTGAAGAAGTCACATGACAGCGCGTCACCTTGTCTAATGCCTTTTTTGACATCAAAGGTCTCGGTGAGGTCATTACCGACCTTGATGGAGCAGCGAGCGTTCTCCATCGTCAGCCTGCACAGACGGACAAGTTTGGCAGGGATGTCAAAACTAGACATGGCTCTATAAAGCTCTTCTCTATAGATGCTGTCATAGGCGGCCTTGAAATCGATAAAGAGGTGGTGAGTATCGATTTGGAATTCTTGGGTTTTCTCTAGAAGATTTGATCGATGGTGGACTTTCCTGGCCTGAAACCGCACTGATAGGGTCCAATCAGGCTGTTGATAAAGGGTTTCAGGCGTTCACACAATATCGCAGAAAAGATCTTGTATGCGATGTTGAGGAGACTGATGCCTCTATAATTGGCGCAGTTGAGGGGGTCTCCTTTCTTGTGGATCGGGCAAACGATGCTGAGATTCCATTCATCAGACATACACTCGTCTGACCAAATATTAGAAATGAGTTGGTGTATGCACTCTACCAATTCATCCCCAGCTGCCTTGAAAAGTTCGGCCGGTAAGCCGTCAGGTCCAGCAGCCTTGTTGGATTTTACCTTCGATATTGCTATCCTCACTTCGTTTTGGTCAGGTGGACGGAAATTTTGCCTATCATCGTCTATGTTGAATGGTTCATTCTGCTTGACAGCGGGATGTTGTTCTTCGTCGCCGTTATACAGTCTGCAGAAGTAGTTTTTCCATATTCTCAGCACCGACTGTGATTCTACTACGAGGTTTCCATTTTCATCTCTACAGGTTTCTGTACGGGTATTACTTCTCTGACACGTTCTTTTTACCTTTTGGTAAAACTTCCGTACATTGTTCCTGGAGTATAGACTCTCGATATTCTCAAACGCGCGCTTCTCATGCTCTTTCTTCTTCTTTTGGAGAAGCCGATGTTCTTCCCGTCTCTTTTGCTCGTAGAGCTCACGAGCAGCTCTCGTTTTCCTTTGCAGCGCCGCTTTGTATGCCTCTTGTTTTGCTGCATGCACTCGCCGGCATTCTTCGTCAAACCAGGGGTTTCGCGGTGGTGGTCGAGCGAGACCCAACACATCAGTCGCGGCGTTTCTGATGGCATGTTGGCAGCGTTGCCACTGGTCTTCGGTACTTGATGCTGGCGGCAAAGGGGTGATTGAGAGATTTTGGGATACGCGTTCAGCGAAGAGTCTGGCGGTCTCTTGCGATTGTAGCTTTTCGACGTTAAATTTTCTCACAGTAATTCTTCTTTGTTGCTCAGATTGGGATATCCGCATTCGTACCTTGGCTACAACAAGGTAATGATCCGAGTCTATGTTGGCCGCTCGGAAGGTCCGGACATCCAGAATACTGGAGGCATGCCTTGCGTCGATCGCAATATGATCAATTTGGTTGATCGTTACATGATCATTGGACCGCCATGTCTGCTTATGAATATCGAGATGAGGAAACCATGTGCTTGCTATGGTGACATTTCGCTCCACAGCGAAATCAATTAGCCTTAGTCCGTTATCAGACGTGGTGTCGTGTAGGCTATGCTTACCGACTGCCCTACCAAAGACGTCCTCCTTTCCTATTTTGGCGTTAAAATCGCCCAATACGATTTTAACGTCGTATTTAGGACATTGCACGTATGTTTTGTCGAGGAGCTCGTAGAAACACTCTTTGGTGGCAGGGTCCTTTTCTTCTGTGGGAGCATGAACACATATTAGGCTTATGTTAGCGAATTTAGCCTTGATCCGGATAGTCATAATACGCTCGCTCACGTGTCGGAAGCTTAAGACTTCTTGCCTAAGTCTGCCGCGTATGAAAAATCCGCATCCGAATAAGCGTTGCCTGTTGCCTCTGTAGCAATCACCGTAGTAGATGTCACAGTTTTTCATCCTCTTTTTGCCCGGCTCATCCCATCGCACTTCCTGGATGGCGGTAATATCTGCTTTATAGCAGTCTAGGGCCTCTGCTAGTTGTTCGGCTGCACGTGGTCTGTAAAGGGACAGAACATTCCACGTACAGATCCGAAGGTTGTTGTCCTTATTTCGTTTGCTGGGGTCGTCATTAGTTGAGTCATCCTTATCCGAGGCTTTTGGTTGTTTCGGAACCATGCGGTTTTTACGTGGTAGGGAAGTTACCCCGACGGCACAACCCCCAACCTGGAGGGCCAGTTCCTTAATTATTCCCCAAGGACGAGGGGCCGGGTACACCGGTGCCAGTAGTCCACTACGGGAGTATGAGTGCTGCCGTTGGCCCATTAAGGGCTCCTCCGCCACCATCTCTATTCCAATGTCCTGACCAACATTGGAAATTCCTTACCGACCTGTGATCCGAATACGTCGAAGCAGCTCGCGCAAGGTGTTCACTAAGTTCAACCTAACTGGAACTATAGACGCCACCGTTGACTCCGTCTAGGGAATTCGTCCGCTGCCGCCTGGAACAGGAAGAAGCGCTCTAGTGAGAAAAGCACTCTTCCCCCCCTCTCTCATCTGCTGCCACCAAGAATCCGCCAAACGGGGTTGGTTACCCATTTCTTGGATTAAGGTACTAGGCACCCGGCTGTCACCGCGTGGAGGTTGAGAGTAGGAGTTGGTAGGCCTCAGCTGAGTGAAAACGCTTGTGTTTTCATATGATCGCATGCACTACCGTTTGACCAACCTAAGTGTTTGACAGATCTAAAAAAAAAATCCTCTATGCGATCCGTCGCCATATTGCATCAAAGCCACTGACTTATCGGACAACCCTCGTAATGCGTGTGGACAATTAAATAATATACAGTCGAACAACACGTCGAATTTTCTATAACTCAAACGAATGTTTCAGAACTGAGCATGTATAATCTGAGTTTTGGAGGCTCCATAACTCGAACATTCCATAAATCGAACACATTGTTTGATCCCGTCACGATTCGACTTATAGAGGCTCGACTGTATTTTTATTCTCTGTCGAAGAAACGCAGCTCCAAACCATAACTAAGCAGAGCATCCTCTATGCTTTAAGGTAGCCTTGGTGTTTTTCTATAGAAAAGCTTCGTTATAACGTCGTGAAACCAATCTACGACCATCATCGGATGGATGCAAATTGAATTTGCTTTGATCTGTGTAAATGTTGTTTGATATACTATATCAATCGTATTTTCGCTTTAGCAAATCCTACCGTTTTTTTTTCTATTTCTATTTATTTTTCTACTTTTTTTTTTCTTTAAAAAAAATGTATGGTTTCTTCCTATTAGGTTAAGTTAGATAGATGGGTGCCATGTGAAAAAAAGGCACTGCTCACTCAGAGCAACAGTACGGGTCCATTTCTTCCTAATAGCTCGTCCATTTAATGGAGAACTTCTTATGCTTCTACAAATTGTTTCTGTAGAAATGGACTCTCCTAATTGTTTTTCGACCTCAATACAGAAATAAAGGGATTTTTTCGACCACTCTTTTGATGAGTTTTTCGCCATTCGCAGTAAGCTTTTCTCTTTGCCTTTTCTATTTTGTTACTGACCCGATTATCTGTTTCACATTTTTTAATATCATGATGTACTCATATGCACAATATTTGCAACTTTGTTCATCGTTTTCGCTCATCCCTAAGGCGCAAAATTAAACTCTCCATCTCTATAGACGTTGGTTTGCGTAAGCTAAACATTAGGCGTGTTTTGGTGAGATAGTAGTTCTCAGTAAAGTAAGATTAAGCACGGAGTACAACAACAAAAAATTACTGGCAACTACTTTAGCTTTTATCTTCAGTCAAAAGTGAGTTGGGATGTATAGTTTGCAACACTCAATTTCAGATGGCAAAACGATTTTGTTAGTGTTTCAGAGGCTAATAGCGATCAGGTGCATCAATTTCAAATATTAAAAAAAGCTTTTAAACCAGATTGACTGTGGATCGTTTTGTTGAGACGCTTTTACTTTGATTTGCATAGTTCTCACCAAAGCACGCCTATTGTCAAACCTTTCTTCTCAAAAATGTCACAATAACTAAAGGATATGCTGTAGTTGTTTTAATTTTTTGTATAAATTTCTCTCGGGAAAGGAGAACGCTGAGGCTGCGTCCTAAGATGCCTGCAGATGTCGGTTGATTCTGCGTTAAAATTGTTGCAGATTATGATTTTCTGGAGATGTTTGTGAATTCCAAAGATTACTTGCCCTCTAACAAAGTAAATTTCGATAGAATGATGTTCTTGCGGTTGCCAGGAGAACATGTTGTGTGCGCTAGTGGCCTGCCTGGTAGGGCGTTGAAAGGTCGAGTTTCTAGGGATAATTCTATTGAGATCTGCCAAACATCTGCCATGGTAGCATCTGTAAAACAGGCATAGGGCTGCCACCTGCCCTCGAAGAGCCAACGATTTTCTACTAAGCGAACTGCTTGCCACTGAATGCTGTCAAGTAGATTTAGATAGTTTTTTGGGGCCGAGCTCTAAACATGAGAGCAGTACTTAAGCCCCGGTCTTACTTGTGCTTTGCATAAAAGCAGTTATGATCATGTTACAGATTGTTGAAATCAACAAAGAGTACAGTTAATCCCGGTTAGTCGTGTGGCATAGAATTTCGACTTTATGTAATTGTAAATTTACCAGACTTACCAAGTTTGGTCTGTAAATTATCAATTCATACAATATTTTTCTATGCTTATCAAAATACTGCTAATAACGTAACTTGTGGCCAATGAACTTGGCATAATTTATACATTTCAGTCCATAAGAACGCTTGATCTTTAAAATTGAATTAAAAATCGTTCATGGCCTTCATGTCTTCTTTTGTAGGAGAAGAGCTGTGAGAAGCGGCTTACTGCTCTGCTTATTTACTTATCGTCTAACATTCGGCATTAAGAACTGCATCTAAAGATTTAGTCTATGCTGGGCTTTTCCCGTCATACTTATGGAGATTAACCTAAATAAGTTTAATCAGCTTCAGAAGACTCTTAGGTATTTCAGGAATACAATCTTAATAATCATTTCTGAAGGATATCTGGTTGGGCTTATCAACTGCGACTTCAATTCTACCTCAAATCTTCAGTAATGAAGTATGGAGAGCCATGTCTGCCATTTACCAGGCAATCTAATCAAGATTATCGTGTCTACAAGTATGTCTCCCGTTAAGACGGAGTACACGTAATTACTGCTCACACAATCTAATCTTAGTTTTTTAAACGATTTTATAATTTTTTTCCATTAAACTGGTTGCACTGCTCAACAGTGTAATTGGTGCCGCAAAACTATGAACTGTTTTTAAGTACATTAGTCACACTGGATCTAAAACCTACCCTACCACTAATTTTAACTGACTACCCTACGCAAGATTTAGGTGATTTTTCATTACAACTGTATTAAAGTGGCTATATGGTACTTTCCAAATTATATGTATACATATATGGTATGTACATTGTAATATTCCTGCTAGAGTTCGTAATAATAAAACCGTCTTCTGTGTATTGAAACTGTTTATTTATAAATAATTACCAAATTCACTTTCGTATACTTAAATATTGTTAAATCTCTTTATTCGGTATCAATCTCAACTTATACTGTCTTTACAAATTCACTTTTAATGAAAATATCGTTTATTCTGAACACAAATTTTCAAAGAATTAACTCTCACGGTAATCGCACTTGTTAATCGCTATCTTTCATTCTATCGACTATGTTCCATCTGCTAGTGGTTGGTGTATTTATACCAAATACAAGAACCTCTAAAACATTTCCAATTATGCTTGAAGCCTCTGTCTGAAAATGCTAGATGTCTATATGTGTGAATTGTGGAATGTTAAATGTTAAATGCGGAAGAAACTGCTGTGCATGATGTCAGTTTTTACAGATGGCAGATTGAAAGTAATGTTGCCACTGTGCTCATTGATAATGCAGTGCGAAAAGTACTTTATGTGGATGCTACAATATATACGACGTCCACTGGAACTAGTGGTGGGCGCATTCGAATGATATAATATCTTGAGACATCGTCTGAAATCATTCGAATGACTTGCTAACCCTGCAAACTTCTGTCGAAGCAGCAACGAACCGAGAACGAGCGCAAAAGGTAAAAGCATATCAAAAACTCGTGTCTTATCTCTCATGTCTCATATCTCAATTTTGAATTCGTGTAACTATTGGGTAGCATTATATAATGGAATACCTAATCATTCGAGAGTGCCATATGAAATACCCACAGAATCGAGATATGAGATGTGTATCCGAGTGAAATAGTACTCCATTCATTTTAAAGGCGGGTAATAGCAAAGGGAATGAATCGAGTAGTATTTTACTTGGATATAAATCTCATATCTCGAATCGTGATATGAGTGTAATCGAGAACTTTGTTTATGTATTCAACCACTTGCGAAGTGTGCTCTCATATTCATATAGCGCTCATATCTCGAATGGGCAGCCGATTATACTGATCACTCGAGTACTAATGTCTCGATTCTTTAAATCATTCGATTATGGCTATCACTAACTGGAACCCCGCTATACAAAGTAGTGCTCAAAATGCAGTTATTAAAATTATATATTTAAAAAGGTAGGACGTTGTAACGCCCTTTAATTTTTAATCTTTTTTATTTTCATTCCGTCTTTCTCTTGCGTCAATTGTCGGAACGGTGCGTTGAATGTTTATATTGCATATTTTTATCATTGCGACGATGCTCTTACTTTTTCTAATCTTTTTCTACTACACAATACTTTTTGTTACCTCGTACCGGCACACGTACTTTACATATATACATACATTTTCAACAGTCCGCTAATACTTCACGAGGGTCACGATGGTAGGATCTCCATCCTTCTCAATCCCCCGCCATTGATTCCAACTAATCAGGAGGAATCCCTAAACGGCTCCAGGAGAGATGTCGGACTTGATCCAACCATCTATTTCCAGGACTACCTAGGGGTCGCCCACCTGATGGCACGGTAATCATGGCACGTCTTCGAAGCCGTTCTGGCGGCATACGCACTACGTGAGCAAACCATCGAAGCAGAGATTGGTCCTGTCGGAGAAGTAGCTGCTCAGCATTGAGCCCCTCACGTACTCTGGTGTTGCGCACTCGATCCCCACGAGTTATTCCAGCAACACCGCGAGGAACGTCATTTCGGCAGCTTGTATCTGCAATCTTATTTTTTCGGTCATTATCCAAATTTCCTGACCATAGGTGAGAGTTGGAACATGCATATTTATAAATTTTATTTGCTTAAATAGCAAGCATTTAAAAAACAAGGCGGTTTATTTAAAGTGACCGCATTTTGCTTTAACGCAGGCACTCAAACGGTGTGCCCACTGGGCTACAGCTTACTTACTTACTTAAGGTCGATTCACAGCTCAGCGACCTGCGAATGCAAATGAAGGAATATTCGCAAATTTTGACATTTCATTCACAGCTGTTTTTTTTTTTGTGGTCGCGGCAATCCGCGAATTTGAGTTGTCATTCATTTTATAACTAATTGCCTAAACGTGAAAAATGCATAAATACATAGCGTAGCTTTCATTCAGAAGGTAATATCCTACATTCTTTCGATAAATTGAACCACGATCTTACCCACCAAGAACAAAGCAAACGAATTGTGAGGTTAAACTCTCACGAATGTTTTGGTCGCGGGAATGTGGATTGCGTCCTACATGTGTGGAATGTGAATAAAAGTTGACAGTTCGCAGAAATCATTCGCCTATTCGCGAAAAAATCGGCGAATTGTTAATTTCTTCACAGAAACTAATTACAATTCAACTTTTTATATATTAATCAACAGATAAATTAAGCTCCGTTCCTTTGGAATAATAAAATTGCCATGGGCGTGCTTATAAATGTGCTAAAAACTGTTTGTTCGCAGTTTGGGTATTCGCAGTTCGCTGAGCTGTGAATGGACCTTTAGGTCTTACTAACTTGGGCCTCAACCAACAAGCCTCTCCATTTAGCTCGATCTTTAGCTAATTGCCTCCAGTTGCGCACTCCAAGTTGGTCGAGGACCCCTTGAACTTGAGCGCGTCACCTACGGCGAGGAGGTCCACTACTGCGTCGTCCCTCGGGGTTAGATTCGAAGACTCTGCAGGCCTGAGCGTTGGTGTCTATTCGCTCTATATGTCCTAGCCATCTCAGACGTCCAATACGCAGTTTTTTGACTAGGTCGATGATGTCGCTGTACAGCTCGTATAGTACGTGATTGAATCTTCTCCTCCAAAACCCATCAACGCAAACGGGACCGAAAATCTTACGAAGAATTTTTCTCTCGAAGCGACCAAGGATATCTTCATCCTCTTTTAATAAAGTCCATGTTTCAGCGCCGTAAAGAAGGACTGGTATGATCAGGGTCTCCTTAGTTGTTCGAGATAGGGCTTTACTGTTGAATTGCCTTATAAGCCCAAAAAAACAGCGATTGGCAAGTTTTATTCTTCGCTTGATTTCTGCGCTGATCTTGTTTTTCGAGTTTATAGCAGAGCCAAGGTAGACAAAGTCCCTTACTATCTCGAAGTTATAGCTGCCCACTGTGAAGCTCTGTCCAATTCGTCGGTTTTGGCTGTCCCTTCTTGTTGACAGCATATATGTACTTGGTTTTGCCCTCGTTTATCTCTAAATCCATTTTGGCCACTTCCGCCTCAGTGCTTGCAAACGCACCGGTGACAGCCCGCTGAGTTCTTCCGATAATGTCTACATCGTCCGCGTATGCAAGCAGTTGTACAGACTTTTGATAGATTCTACCTCTGGTGTTGGCTTGTGAGTTCCGCACAATCCGTTCAAGTACAATATTAAAGAAGTCACATGTCAGCGCGTCACCTTGTCTAAAACCTTTTTCGACATCAAAGGTCTCGGTGAGGTCATTACCGACCTTGATGGAGCAGCGAGCGTTCTCCATCGTCATCCTGCACAAACGAACAAGTTTGGCAGGGATGTCAAAACTAGGCATGGCTCTATAAAGCTCTTCTCTATAGATGCTGTCATAGGCGGCCTTGAAATCGATAAAGAGGTGGTGAGTATCGATTTGGACTTATTGGGTTTTCTCCAGGATCTGTCGAAGTGTGAAAATTTGATCGATGGTGGACTTTCCTGGCCTGAAACCGCACTGATAGGGGCCAATCAGGCTGTTTCAGGCATTCACACAATATGGCAGAAAATATCTTATATGTGATGTTGCGGAGACTGATGCCTCTAAAATTGGCGCTGTTGACCATTGAACCACCATTGAACGACACACTCAAACCGGAAGTCTTGAGGATAAACCACGGTCAGGACGGCCTAGAGCTACAACTAAGCATGAGGATTGGCTAATAGTCACAACAAGCAAACGAAGTAGCCGAAAAACAGCACCCGAAATTCGCGCCGAAATAAATGAAACACGGAAACAACCACTGTCCTTGACAACGGTCAAACGAAGACTAAGACATGCTGGACTATTTGGGCGTGTTGCTGTTCGAAAACCCTTGCTGCGACCACAAAACACGCAGAAGATGTTAGAATGCGCCAAAAAGCATAAAGACTGAACGGAACATGTTTCAACAGAGTTTTATGGAGCGATGAATCCAAGTTCAAGGTATTTGGCACAAAAAAGAGAGTTTTCGTTCGACGCAACGATGAACAAAAGATGCTACCAGACCTACCGTCAAGCACGGAGGCGGTTCTGTTATGGTCTGGGGACATTTCTCTTCAAGTGGAGTGGGGGATCTGGCTCGAGTGATTGGAATAATTAATAAGGAGGCATACAAAACAATCTTCTTCTTCTTCTTCCTTTTATTAGCGAGGTTATGATCCTAAAATAGGGATCACAACCCTCCCACTTAACCGCATTTCTACTGATCCGCCTGTGGGGTTCGCCGATTTTTTTTTTTTTTTTTTATTTCCCAATGCAGTAAATACATCTGTCTTAGAAAAAGACATCTAATACTTGTTTTTACAATTTGAATTTTGGGATTTAATTTGGACTAAGTGACCAATGTTTTTAGCCCTTTTCTAGGAATTTAAACTTATTAACAGTTTAACAATTAAACAAAAAAACAAAAACAATTAAACAGTTATAACAATTATTGAACGAGTAAAGTATGTTAGTTATAATAGAAATTGATTTTTTTTATATTTAGGATGTTTTAGTATGTTGACCTTGTGGTCCCTCTTATCAAGTCACTGGGTCTATTTCTCTTTAGTCGTCGTCTTCCGAAGAATTCCTTCATTGGTAGTGAATTGACTTCGATGTTAGGGTGAACTAATTTTTTTTATGTGATGTCTTCTGCTTATGTTTATTATCTCTTCTTCCACTGTTGGTTCACCGATTTGATCTCAGAAAATATCGGCAAGTCTCCCGACTTTGCATCACTCGGATACTGAGGCCAATGAAATGCCGATGTCGTCGCATTTGTGTGATCCAGGCGTTTATAGGCCTGCCTCTCCTACATCGCGATGTCTTTGGAACGTGCATTGATATTGCCTTTTTAACAGTGTTCAAATGATCTCTTCTTTGAACGTGGAAATACCAGCTGGGCCGGTCGCCCTCTATTTTTTGTACGATGGTTTCCTTGATGTGAAAGCTTCCACGAATCTTCAAACTTCTTATTCGATCAAACTTTGTCAATCCTGCTGTCATGCGAAGCATCTTCATCTCAGCTGCCGTTAATTTACTCTCATACGTTTTGTACATCGTCCAACATTGTGAACTGTATGTGAGCGCTGGACGCACAACTGTGGTGTAGAGACTTCCTTTCAACTTAGGTGTCATTTTTCTGTCACAGAAGATAGCGAAGTATCTGGCCACTTCATCCACCCTACGCTTACGCGATGATTGATATCGTCATCACAAGTTGCTTCGCTATTGATCATAGATTCCAGATATTTGAATTTTTCGCACTTGGGAAGCACTGTTCCATTCAAATAAATGTCTGGAATAGGATTGAGTGCATCAGAGAACGGGCAAATGACTTAAAACGCTTCCCTGGTGCACCCCGACTTTGATTGGGAACTCTTCGGTTACTCCAGCGGGGCATCTTACTCTTGTTTTTGCTCCCTCGTACATGTCAATGATCATCTGTACATAGGTTTCTGGGACCCATCGATATTATACAAAACAATATTGGAAGAAAACGGTGTGACCTCTGGACTAAGATTAATTGGCAAAGGATTCGCATTTCAATAGGACAACGACCCTAAACACACGTGAAAACTTTGTCAAGACTACCTGGAACAGAGGGAAGATGAATAAATCTTAAGAATCAGGATATGGCCGCCGCAATCACCAGATTTAAACCCTATAGAACCTATTGTGGGAGAAACTGGATAGAAGGGTCCGGGATCAGTGCCCATCGTCAGAATCTGCGTTGTGGAATATACTATTGGATTGCTGGAGCAATATACCATAGGCAACAATTTAAAATCTCATAGCTAGAATGCCAAGAATTGTAAAAAAAAAAGTAATCAAATGGATAGGTGGCTTTTTCGATAAAAAAATCGGTTTAAGTCATTTCTTCTTCTTAATAAATTCCTTTATGTTAAGAACAAAATGAAAATATTTTTCTTTTTATTTTGGTTTTAAATATGCTCCCCGGTCATTTACATGATTATTCTTCTTCTTCTTCTTCTTCTTCCTTTTATCAGCGAGGTTATGATCCGGAAATAAGGGATCATAACCCCCCCACTTCACTGCATTTCTACTGATCCGCCTGTGGGGTTCACCTATTTGACCTATTTGACATTTTACATGATTATTATTCTACTAAAGAGGTCTTTTCGATGTTAGATCTTGTTTTTCCTTCGCGCACTTGGGGTGGACATCAAAATGCCTTAAATAAAATGAAAATGATTGATTTTAAATAAAAAAAATATTCGAAACTGATAGCTTAACATCTTGTTATTATAAAAATAATGTTCCACTTAAATTTAATTATTTCAGCGATAACATTTTTCGACAATCCCCATAAAGCGGACACCGTCTTAAGCGGACGAAAAAGGTCGGTCCCGCAGCTGTCTTATGAGAGATTTCACTGTACTTACAAACTTCAAACAAAATGCATTTTGCGTTATTTTATTTTGAAATAGATCTTTTGTTCTTGCCTCGGTCGAAATTTTAGTTGGATTTGTTTTTTTTTAATTCTTTGACTGTGTTTTTCTTCCAGTCAAATTTGACTGAAATTGCGATTTCAAAACGGAAACTATGCGATATATACATACTCATTATGCACCTACTAATATATAGTTCATTTAAAAAAAAATTGTTTTTTATATTTATTTCTCAAAATCAAATTATGAGCGCCATACGAGTATTGTATGAGTGGGTTACCTATCAGAATGTATTACCTATGGAAACATTGTTCAATATAAGAAGATCTAAGGTCATACTCATACACGTGTATCAAATTTACATCAATAAAACAAATTACTTTCCAATTGAATGCGAAATGTGCACACACAAAGAGGATAGTACATGTTTTGAAATCATGAGAAATACATACAAGTATAATGATTTTAATTAGGGTACCCAGCGCTAAATTGAAGTCAATCCACCCTTCCACTATGGAGAAAATATATTTAAATGCAAATCATGTACTATTGAGAATTTTGCAGGTGCACCTGTTTTTTCTGCCTGATTGGCACTGCTCATAAGCTTTAGCAAAATGTCAAAAACTTTTTAAAGTTAGACTGCCATTAGACTTACGATCATAACAAACTGGCGCGGATTTCTTAATAAAAGATTAGTATAGTGCAAAGTATTTTCATATCAGATACAAGTTATGGGCTTTTCTTGGATACCATTTTGGAAACGAACAAGAAATTCAAACGACGTGGTTAATACAGTACGTATAAAACAAAAACATTGTGAAGTTGTGCGATATGCTATTTATTTTTTAAAGATGTAATTTGAATTTTGACTTTATTCACCCCAGTCATGAATTTCGTTCGACTACGAATTCGTTCGCTGTTTTTAAATTTTCGGTGTGATTAGTTTTAGTTTTATTGACTATGGGCCTTACTAATAACGAATCACTAGTCGTGAAATATTAATACAGACTTAAGTCTAAAGTGTACCAATAATGTTTTAATAGTCAGCTTTTACTTAAACTTCAGTGTTTCAAAGAATCTACTATATTTTCATTGAAGCTACTACATAACTTTGGTTTGATGTTTTATATTCGCATTTGAATTTTAATTTATTTTAAAGTCATGCTGGCAGCCACTTGCACCTAACCTAACCTATTGTCCTTACTATTTAATTAGTACATTGGCATCACTTTGTTCTTTAATGTCATATATTAAAAAATTAAACATGGGTTTCTGAACATTAAAATTTAGCTCCATACTAACACTTAAGCTGACTATTATTTTAGTTATTGGTACAAACATTTTGGAAAGTATGGAGATTATACTTAAGCTGTATACTTAATTTGGTTGTTAATAAGACCCTATGTATTTATTTATTTATTTATTTACTTAAAAAAAAAAATATTTGGCATTAATTGCATTATGATCGTCTAACTGGTTTGGCTGTCTACATTTTGTTTTCCTTAAGAGTTTAGGTAAAATAAAGTAAAGGATGTACACGCATTTCAAAAATCTTCATCTGTTATGCGTAATCTATGACGTAGTGCTTCTTCTTCCTTTTTTTTGCGAGGTTATGATCCGAAAATAAGAGATCACAACCCTCCCACTTCACCGCATTTCTACTGATCCGCCTGTGGAGTTCGCCTATTTGACCTCAGAAAATATTGGCAGGCCTGCCGATTTTGGATCACTCGGTTATTGAGGCCAATGAAATGCCGATGTCGTCGCTTTTGTCTGATTCAGACGTTTATAGGCCTGCCTTTCCTACATCGCGACGTGCATTGATATTGCCTTTTTAACAGTGTTCAAATGATCTCTTCTTTGAACGTGGCAATACCAGCTGAGCCGATCGCCATCTATCTTTTGTACGATTGTTTTCTTGACATGAAAGCTTCCACGGATCTTCGAACTTCTTATTCGACAAGCTTTGTCACTCCTGCTGTCATGCGAAGCATCTTCTCCTCGCTGCCGTTAATTTACTCTCATAATTTTTGTACATCGTCCAACATTGTGAACTGTATGTAAGCGGTGGACGCACAACTGCGGTGTAGAGCCTTCTTTCAACTTAGATGGCATTTTTCTGTCACAGAAGATAGCGGAATTTTCTCGCCACTTCATCCACCCTACGCTTACGCGATGATTGATATCGTCATCACAGGTTGCTTTGCTATTGATCATAGATTCCAGATATTTGAACTTTTCGCACTTGGGAAGCACTGTTCCATTCAAATAAATGTCTGGAATAGGCTTGAGTGGATCAGAGAACGGGCAGCACAAGTATGTACTCTGTCTTTTTTGAACTAATGCGATATCAATTTCCCTCCAGAACGTCCACTCACACATCAAGTGCTCGTTGCAGGGATGTAGGATCCTCACTTATGATGGCTCCATCGTCAGCAAAGAATAACTGATGTACCTTGGGGTCCGTCACTTTACCTTCAAGCTGATAGTCAAGGACTGTAATAAAGAGCAAATGACTTAAAACGCTTCCCTGGTGCACCCCGACTTTGATTGGGAATTCTTCGGTTACTCTAGTGGGGCATCTTGCTCTTGTCTTTGCTCCTTCGTACATGTCCATAATCATCTGTACATAGGTTTCTGGAATCCCTCGACGTCTTAGCGCCACCAATATCAGATCTCGTGCTTGTCTATCGAATGTCAACCAATACAATATGTAAATCCTTTAAGGAATCACGATGTTTTTCCATTATGAATCCTTACACTTTGGATTGCATCTGTGGTTGATTTACCCGAGACAAACCCGCACTGATCATCAGATAGCCGTATTATTTTTCGCAGTCGACCACCTAATACCCGCTCAACGATCTTCATGGTGTGTGACATCAGCTTGATCGAACGGTGATAATTTCACGTATCACCCTTCCCTTTGAATACAGGGAGAAGGTAACTTTCCCTCCATTAATTCAGCATTGGACCACCTCTCGCAAATTTGTAATCTATAACGTAGTGCATACATAGTAAATTTGTACAAAACATGCTAGCCTCTGTCGCCGTTTATAATAGTATATTCACCCAGTGTCGTAGCTATGAGCTGGCCGCGGTGGCGCATTAACAAAAATAAACACGCATCGATTTGATTTTTTTTTAATGGAATTACACACGCTACATGTTCGGCGCTACCTACCCCGGTATAAACCGTGAGTTAGATTCGGCTGGAGCACAGTCCATGTTCTGTGCCCTTCTTTTTTTTAAGGTGGGAGGAGTGGAAGGGCAGATAATGATGTTTTGTGCTATCCCCTGGTTTGTTGTTTGAAAATTAGTTGTCAGCTAGCTGAAATCTAGATCAGAAATAAAGTTAAGGATAGTTCGAGCTGAGGAAGAAGTGACATCAGAAGGTGAGGTGAAGCCTTGTTAAAGTGCTTTAGCCTTAGTTGGGCTATGGCTGGTCAATTACAGATTGTGTGATGGGCTGTTTCGGTGTCTTCAAAACAGAGACGGCACATATCCGATTGAACACGACCCATTTGCTTAAGATGATAATTTAGAGAGCAGTGTCCAGTAAGGAAGTGAATTAGGATCTTAGATTCTGTTTGCTCATTGATAGAATGTCTCTGGTTCTATTTTTTGAGAAATTAACAAATTTCTTGGAATGGCTTAGGCCAGGTTGAGCATTCCAATGTGAGCGCATTTGTTCGCGTTCCCAGCGAGATAGCTGGGAACTTTTTTATTTGGCTGGTGGGTAAACCGCAGAAGGGTTCAGGTCCAATGTAATGAGATTGAGCACCTAGTCTGTCAAGCTCATTAGCTGCTTCGTTACCAGGAATACCTTAATGTCCGGTGACCCACATTAATGTGATTTAGTTGTGTGCAACGAGCTGTAAAAGAGTTTGGAGACAGCTCCAAACAAGCTTAGACTCAAAATCAAAGGACGTGAGAGCCGCTTGGCTATCTAACATTATATTAATATGGGATCTTTGGAGGTTTCTTGTAATACATTATCTGGCGCAGAGTTCGATAGCATAGACCTCTACTTGGAATATAGTAGTGGATTGACCTAGTGGTGTAAAGATTTTGTAGTTGGGGCCAAATATACCAGTTCCAGCCTCATTTGATATTTTGGAACCATCAGTGTACCAGTTGAGTTGAGGTGCTGTTCTGTGCCCTTACGAAAGTGTAACGAAGGTGAAAAACCTCGAAAGACACTTGGTAGTTCTCGGTTACCAAGTAGTGTAGGACTGTAACGCCACTAAAAAACATCTTCTTAATCAGGACCAATCTATGCAAGATCGACTAATTTTTTTTTTTTTTTTTCTACTTTCTTTTATCAGCGAGGTTATGATCCGAAAATAAGGGATCACAACCCTCCCACTTCACCGCATTTCTACTGATCCGCCTGTGGGGTTCGCCTATTTGACCTCAGAAAATATCGGCAAGCCTGCCGATTTTGGATCACTCGGTTACTGAGGCCAATGAAATGCCGATGTCGTCGCATTTGTCTGATCCAGGCGTTTATAGGCCTGCCTTTCCTACATCGCGATGATTGGCAAATGATTTTTCTTTCTTATATTTAAAATCACGTTAAGGAAAGATTAAAATGTTAAGTACTTTCCCTTGAATGAGTTTGTATTTCGCGCTTGTTGCAATATTCTTTCTACTTAGGAATCCTCCAATTAAAATTGTTGGGCGTTTTTGCTTCTTTGAGCTTTTTCTTAAAATAATTTGTGAGCGAAAAGTGTGGTGTTACAATAACTCCCAGCCTTCTCCAGCTTCTCATTTTCCCATGTCCATCTTTCCTCTCTAGCATACCGTCCCCTTTCGTTTCTAAATACCATATTTTTCGACTTATTGGTATTTAGCTTTAAGTTTCGCGCGACACATTATAGTTGGAGTCTAGCCATATTGTTATTTTTTGAGACTACTCCTAAAGGATGAAATAAGAAATTCATTTAGTTGGCAAGCTGCCACATCAATGACACATTTTGAACTTAAAGATGTAAGCAGCATGCATCTTTGACCGCAAGATTTTCACGAACAAATGCCCAGTTAGTTTATTTATGTGCATAACGTACCTGCTCGTGCCGGTTGCGACGGTGACATACCATAGGTCTGCCAATTCCCTAACAGGATCCGAGTGGCCAGGGAAGTAGGCGGAGGCGCACATGATCTCCCGAACCCCTCCTTCAATCGGAACTTAATAGATGCTGGCCACGAGGTCTCTGCTGGTAAAATCTGGGATGGAAAGAAAATTAATTTTAGAACTGATTGGACAGGCAACCCAAGGCATTAACTCACCATGGGCATATGATAACTTACATGTCGTATTATGAACCCCTTTCATTTTGCCTCCATTCACCCAAGGCACCTGAATGAGTTCAAGGCGATTTTATCCCGAATGAACCGTTGACTAAAGATGTCCGAAGCACCTTTAGCATGATGGAAGTTACCCTGCAGCACCTTAATGTGGTTACTCATCATTGGTGCATGACGTTTTTGTGGACTGGCTCCTTCTTACTGGCCTGCTATTGCCTGATTTCTTGAGTTTGTCATCCCAACGACAGTGGCCACCAAGCCTATGCCTCACAGCAGAAGCTGTCTTTTTAATTGGGGTGGGCACAGGTGTCGCACCCGCCGTACGAGAAGTTGATGGTTCCACCGTCGAGGCACTAGCATTGCAAGTCACCGGATTCTGCAATGGGACTACACTAGACAAAAGCTTAGTATATGTACCCAAATGCGAGACTTCCGAGGTAGAAGATGTGGATACAATTGTACTACATTTCACAGTGTCCTGTGATGCTGCGTCTTTAGGACTGGTGTCAGCATCTGCCGCGAGGTTTTTGTCCACCTGAACCCTTGGTTGTGCTCTTCAGTATCAGCCTAACTTTGCTAAAGCAGTATGCTCCATGACCCTTTAGCATCTATAGGCGATCCATCGAGCAGTCCGTGACACCAAGTACCAGATGAACAAGAACCTTCTCGATAGTCTTTTGTACCACCCTCCAGTTCCTGGCGAAGAGATCAGTATTTTAAGCGTCGAGAAGCAGTTTCGGTTCTGGCTTTTTTTCTTCTGTGGCGTAGAAATGCTTCACTGAGAGGATTTGGCTATTTCGAGACCACGCTCTCTAGAACGAGTTTAGAAGCGCGATCAAATCGCCTAGGGACAGTTTCTAAATACCTACTTCACCGATAGTGCAGCCAGATTGAACCGAGTGTTCTTCCGAGAGCACCCTAGAGGACTCACTGCAGAGAGTGCCTGAATCTGAGTCGAGATGGGAAGACAGATTCACTTCACCTTGCCTCTTGTCGGTGACAGTAATAAGAGTCGGCCTTAATGGCAGGGCCTCGGGATTAGGGGGAAGCACAATTGTTGTCCCAGAAGTTGATGCAGTAGAGGGTGCATCACCCTGTAAAGGTTTGTTTGTGTTCGGATAAAGTTTTGGACGCACCAGTAGTCGGGAAGGAAAACATCACCCACAGGAGAGCCCGGTATAATGTCGGAAAGCATTAAGTGAAGCAGGAAGTCACCTGGGTATCCTGAGTTCGACTGGGTGTGACTAAGCACCCTCTTAGCCATGCATCTCAGCGTATGCTGTTCCACCTTTGATTAGACATTTTTTCGAGAGGTCGTCTCCTCACGTTGCAAACTTTGGCCAAATGCCACAGTAATGAATTCGAGCCTTATAGTCCAAGAAAGTACAAGATAACTGGAAAGTCCGGTTGAGAGAGTCTGGGCTAATTATAATGCTGTAGCATTCGTTGTCCGGCGCGTGGCCGCCCCGAGTAGTCAACGAGTCTCTTGTAACAGTTACTCAATACAGATGGTACAATAACTTTACCCTAAGATCCCGTACCTGACCGCCTAGCAATCACCGTAGTATATGTCACAGTTTAGCAGAGGCCCAATACTACTTTGATCGCAATCCAGGAAGTGCGACGGGGATGGGCCGACCAAAAAGAATATAAGCTGTGACTGTAGTATATGTCAATTGTTCGCTAATTGTGCGGCTGCACGTGGTGTGTTAAGGATCCAAACATACTTACTTACTTAGATGGCGCTACAGTCCGGGGTGGACCTGGGCCTCAACCAACAAACCTCTCCAGCCAGCACGGTTACGAGCCAGCTGCCTCCAGTTGCGCACGCCAAGTTGGTTGAGGTCCCTCTCCACTTGTTTGCGCCACCTACCGCGAGGTCGTCCTCTACTGCGCCGTCCGTCCGGGGTGGATTCGAAGACTTTCTTAGCGGGAAGGTTGGGCTCCATCCGCTCTAAATGACCCAACCATCTTAGTCGCTGTATGTGAACTCTTCTGGCTAAGTCGATATCCTTGTACAGGCCGTATAGTTCGGCATTGTACCTTCTCCTCCACTCACCGTCTATGCAGACGGGACCAAAGATCGCTCGAAGAACTTTTCTTTCGAAATAACCAAGGGCATCCTCATCCGGTTTTGTCACAGCCCATGCCTCTGCGCCATACTGCAGGACTGGGATGATTAGTGTCTTATAAAGAGTTACCTTAGTAGTTCGAGATAGGGCTTTGCTACTCAATTGCCGTTTTAGCCCATAGAAACAACGATTTGCAAAAGTAATTCTCCGTGTGATCTCCCTACTGATGTCATTTGCGGAGCTGACCATAGAGCCTAGGTAGACAAAATCCTTTACTACCTCAAAATTGTATCTGTCTATTGTGGCGTTCTGTCCAAGACGCCGATGTTGGGTGTCCTTTTTTGTAGACAGCATATATTTCGTTTTGCTTTCATTGACCGCTAGACCCATCTTCTTTACTGCCTCGTTCTCAATACCCGTAAATGCCCCATTGACGGCCCGCTGTGTTCTTCCGATTATGTCAATGTCATCGGCATAAGCGAGTAGTTGTACAGACTTGAAGAAGATTGTACATCCGGGGTTGGCTTGTGAGTTTCGTACAATTCTCTCAAGTACTATATTAAAGAGATCGCATGATAGCGCGTCACCTTGTCTAAGACCTTTCCTGACATCGAACTGTTCGGTGATGTTCTTACCGACTTTGATGGAGCAGCCAGGCCATTGCAGGGTCCAAACATTGCACGTACATATCCGAAGGTTGTCCTTATTTCGTTCGTTCTTATCCGAGGCTTTTGATTGTTTCGGAACCATTACGTGGTAGGGAAGTTAACCCGACGGCATAACCCCCAACCTGGAGAGCCAGTTCCTCTTGTTATACCCCTAGGACGCGGGGCCGGGTACACTGCTTCCAGTAGTCTACTTCGAGAGCATAAGCGCTGCAGTTGCCCCATTAAGAGCTCCTCCGTCACCAAATAAATAAGATAGTTCGATACGTCTTTTATGTTCCTCTTCTTCTTGCTCTTCAACAACTAATTGCAAGGTTGAAGGGGTTAGCTGCAACGAATGGATGCAGTCTGCACTCGGATCTAAAAAGGATCCATTGTGCTCCCCTGACGTGGAATTTCCTAGCTGAAACACTAAAAAGACAGAACAAAAAACGAAACAGAGTTCTGTGGTGTTGGAGCGGCCTTCTCGAAACCATCCTGAAAATGTTATGAATTTCAGAATGGCAGTTTTTGGCTTTTCAGACAAGTCGCTTAGATGATTGAAGAAATACCGAGGGCCGTCTTTCTGGTAATGCATTTGCATAGGAAGTAGTCCGTATCCTATTCTGCGTCTATGTTGCCGCAGCCTCTGGAAAGTTCGTCTGTACTTAGCCCCATTCTTTCCCAGTGGGCCGCCGATAGGTTGTAGCCGGTAATGATTCCTGTGAAAAACGCATATTTTGTCGGTTTTAAGTGAGGATGAGCCTGGTTTTCACCTAATCGTGTTTTATCCAGATGCTTCTGGAGACGCTGCACGATGGAAGCGCTCTCCATCTTGTCGTTTGAAGTCCAGTACTATGTTTGATTTAACAAATTTTAGGGGACGGAGGACTGAGTTTTGGACCATTGATAAGTCTTGTTTTGATCCCTTTCTTGCCAGTTCGTCTGCCATTCCATTCGTGGAATTCCTTTGCGTCGTGGAACCCACCAGAGTGTAACATGGTAGCTATCGGCGAGCGTTTTAAGCTCTTATTAGCTTCGATTTTACTACGGCGGATGAAATTACTTTTATAGCAGCTGGACTATCTATGTAAATGTCAATCTCTTTTCTAGTAACACGTTT
Organism: Brachypalpus laphriformis; assembly: GCA_945910035.1. Classification (NCBI taxonomy): domain Eukaryota; kingdom Metazoa; phylum Arthropoda; class Insecta; order Diptera; family Syrphidae; genus Brachypalpus; species Brachypalpus laphriformis. The sequence continues at coordinate 76,663,379 of OX246755.1, read as the reverse complement.
CGTGGATAGTTCTCGTGCCGCCTCTGCCATCGCTAGGACATCCGCTTGGAACACACTGTCGTGGTTCGGAAATCTTAGTGATATTGCTATATCGGATTCTGCTGAGTAGATACTCGAACACACCCCTTCGTTTGCTTTCGATCCGTCAGTGAAGACTGAAATACTATGCGGGTTAATGGCCCCACCATCTGCTTAGTGTTCCCTTGATGGGATGACTGTTCTGTCGTTCAGGCTGAAGTCGGGGGATGGCAGAAGGCAGTCTGTGGTGGCGTCTAGGTGAGCTCACCTTGCAATAGAACGGCAGCCCATGTGGCCCTTTCTTCATAAGTTGGATTCTCTTAGACACAGGGCATTCATCGCGGCTGATTTCTTAACGAATAGGTCTAGTGGGATCAGAGGAGGATTGTTTCAAGGGATGCGGTCGGGGTGGTTCTGATGGCGCCATTGGATACTATGCAAGCGAGTCTCTGGATTTTTGTCAGTTCCTAGAGATGTGTGATTTTCTCTGTTATTGGCCTTCAGACAATGCACCCACATATCTGTGGCCACAAGTTAAAACCGCCTAAGTCCAGTTAGGTCAAAATTGAGTTAAGGATACCAGAAGATGCTCTATAATTCCAAGTTTATGCCAGAAAATGTTGGCCTTATTATCTGTTATCGTTACCGAGTTATAAGCAAAAGAACAAGACTAAAATTCCAAATTCTCATACGTTTTCGGGAAAAACGAAAACTTTAAACTCGTTTTCTGAGCATCTGTGAAAATCGACTTAGGCGGTTTTAACTTGTGGCCACAGATATTAGAATGGCTCTGACTATGGCTGTCTGCATCCAGTGGATGATGGCAGGTTTGGGTCGTTTGGGTTCATGTGTTGCCAAAAATTCTACTTCAACCATAGAACGCAATGTGCGCTTTCTTTATTCTTCCGCGCCCTAAATACCGTGCTTTGTCCGAGATTTGGATTGGAGTGCCATTGGGCCGTATGGGTCCGAATACCGAGATTTTCAACAACAATGAAACCAATTGTAATTTATAATGTAATTTATTTTTCTGAACAGCATGTTTAAAATAGAACAAAATCATTTCACAGAAATGATCCCCTTTTCTCACTGTTGAATCTGTTAAAAAAAAAAAGTGGTACAACCTTAAATATATATTATACATCAACAATTTCAAAGTACTAAGGTAATATAATACTAAAGTAGTGGACAAACTGCTGGATCGATGGTAGCCGGCGTGTTTTGCTGCGACTAACAAAAAGGATTTCTTTTTTGTACTAGATTAGATTAGATTAGAAAAGACTTTATTTAGCAAATTCAGGATACATATTACACGGTACATTGTCTTTAGTGACCTGGTATAGAAACCGTCGGTCAGATTGACTTAAGCAAAATAATAGTACAATTTATCAAGTTCAGAAAATGAGAAAGATACAAAGTAATGTAGATAACTTCAATTTCAATTATTATAATTAAGTGTTATTGTTACGTTAAAGCAGAGAATAGGAAAAAGAAAAATAAAAATATTAAAAACTTCCTGTTAAAATTTTCCTTCGATATATTAATGAGTGCTGAATAAATCTAAAAAGTGTGCTTCAACTTCTTCTTCTTCCTTTTATCAGCGAGGCTATGATCCGAAAACAAGGGATCACAACCCTCCCACTTCACCGCATTTCTACTGATCCGCCTGTGGGGTTCGCCTATTTGACCTCAGAAAATATCGGCAGGCCTGCCGATTTTGGATCACTCGGTTACTGAGGCCAATGAAATGCCGATGTCGTCGCATTTGTCTGATCCAGGCGTTTATAGGCCTGCCTTTCCTACATCGCGATGTCTTTGGAACGTGCATTGATATTGCCTTTTTAACAGGGTTCAAATGATCTCTTCTTTGAACGTGGCAATACCAACTGAGCCGGTCACGCTCTATTTTTTGTACGATGGTTTCCTTGATGTGAAAGCTTCCACGGATCTTCGAACTTCTTATTCGATCAAGCTTTGTCACTCCTGCTGTCATGCGAAGCATCTTCATCTCAGCTGCCGTTAATTTACTCTCATACTTTTTGTACATCGTCCAACATTGTGAACCGTATGTGAGCGCTGGACGTACAACTGCGGTGTAGAGCCTTCCTTTCAACTTAGGGGGCATTTTTCTGTCACAAAAGATAGCGGAATTTTCTCGCCACTTCATCCACCCTACGCTTACACGATGATTGATGTCGTCATCACAAGTTGCTTTGCTATTGATCATAGATCCCAGATATTTGAACTTTTCGCACTTGGGAAGCACTGTTCCATTCAAATAAATGTCTGGAATAGGCCTGAGTGGATCAGAGAACGGGCAGCACAAGTATGTACTCTGTCTTTTTTGAACTAATGCGATACCCATTTCCCTCCAAAACGTCCACCCACACATCAAGTGCTCGTTGCAGGGATGATGGCCCCATCGTCAGCAAAGAATAACTGATGTACCTTGGGGTCCATCACTTTACCTTCAAGCAGATAATCAAGGACCGTAATAAAGAGCAAAGGACTTAAAACGCTTCCCTGGTGTACCCCGACTTTGATTGGGAACTCTTCGGTTACTCCAGCGGGGCATCTTACTTTTGTCTTTGCTCCTTCGTACATGTCCATAATCATCTGTACATAGGTTTCTGGAACCCCTCGATGTCTTAGCGCCACCCATATCAGATCTCGTGGTTGTCTGTCGAATGCCTTTTCAAAGTCAACCAATACAATATGCAAATCCCTTAAGGAATCACGATGTTTTTCCATTATGATCCTTATACTTTGGATTGCATCTGTGGTTGATTTACCCGAGACAAACCCGCACTGATCATCAGATAGCCGTATTATTTTTCGCAGTCGGCCACCTTATACCCGCTCAGTGATCTTCATGGTGTGTGACATCAGCTTGATCGAACGGTTGCTATCACAGTTTCGCGTATCACCCTTCCCTTTATATACAGGGAGAAGGTAACTTTCCCTCCATTGATTCGGCATTGGATCATCTCTCACGAATTTTGAGATGAGAATTCTGAGCCATCTGAACCCGACGTCTCCCATCTTTTTCCAGAACTCAGAGGGCATCTCGTCTGGCCCAACCGCTTTTCGTTTTTTGGAGTATTTGACCGCCTTACTAACTTCTTCGACTGTAATGTCGGGTATTTCTTCACAGTTAGGGGTGGCTCTTGGAAAGTATAGCCGGGGAAACTGTTCATTCAAAAGCTCTTCACAATACTGCCGCCACCTCTGCAGAATTTTGTCGTCATCCACAAGAAGCTGGCCATGAGCATTGCTAATGAACTTTGGCGAACGAATCTCCTGAGCATTCTTCCTTCTTTGGGCGGCTATTTTGAAGATAGTGGCACTCTTGTTCATATTGTGTCTTCGCAGCTCCTGGATAGCCTGGTTTGCATCAGCAACCGGGGAAAATATTTTCTCCAGCTCCCGATACAGGCCCTCCGTACTCTCTGCTTGAAGCTGAGCGCACTTCTTCTTCGCTTTTTTCTTGCAGCATCTGTATTTCATTTCGAGGCGAGCTTTTTCGTCACTATTATTAGAGGGGCACTTTGACCAAGTTTTGAAAGCCGCTTTCTTCTCATTTATCACTTTCTTAGCTTCATCACTCCACCACCTCACCATGTTTCTTTGGCGTGTTGATGGTGGCCTTTTGAAGCTCCTGGCAGTGATTTGGCCTTCTTTAAGCAAGTTCGCTGTAGGGAATCCCACATATTTTGTGCTCTGCACTCTTCATCCTCAGCTCCGTTGATGGTGTGAGAGAGGTAATTTTTCATTACGAAAACAAAAGCCTCGCCTTTGTCGCCTTTTGACGGTGTTTCCGAGCGATTGCCTCTCCCAGGATCACTTTGCAATCTTTTACCCGAGGCTTCATGAAACTGGCTACCAAATGGTAGTCAATCTGAGTTTCATCTCCACCACTGCTGTAAGTGATCAGGTGTCGGCTTTGTTTGATGAACATGGTATTTAACACGATAAGACCGTGTGATTTGCACATGCTTAGGATGTCTTCACCAGGAAGGTTCCTGGTGCCATATCCTAGTCCTCCATGGCAGTCTTCATAGTCTTCGTTTGATTTCCCGACATGTCCATTCAAATCTCCTCCAACAAACAGAAACTCTTCCTTTGGGATGTTCTTAAGGAGATTGTGGAAATCTAGCCAAAATGCATCTTTATCTATCTGATTGCACCCATTGTGGGGAGCATATGCACTGACAATATTCCACACCTCTCCTTGTATTACTAGTTTGAGAGACATCAAACGGTCGCTGCACTTCGAAATGCTCAAGACGTTTCCAAGTAGCTCTGCCGCAAGGATGATACCGATTCCGTTCCTAGCCTTTTCCGTTCCGTAGTAGAACATCTTGTAATCTTTTGTCCTAACGTCCAAGAAACGCGCCCGATTCCCGGTGTTTTTCCATTTCATCTCTTGGACACACAAGATGTCCACCCGCCTTCTATTCATCATCTCTTCCAGCTCGTAACTTCGACCGGTCATGTTTCCAACGTTCCAACTCGCGGCCCTTAAATTGCGTCCAAACTGTTTCATTATTTTGCTAGCCCCCGGAATCCGTATAGCTCTGACCCGAACATTTCTGCTCGGTCCAGGATCAGTACCATGCACAGCAGTGGTAGTGCCTGGCGGGGTAATGCCATTCCTTTTTGCAAGTATTATCATAATGATACAGTTTTGCAATACAATTTTTGCACCATATTGCGATGGTGTTTGTTGTTTGACACGTGCATGCTCCTGTTTTAGTATTGTTTGATCTTTCTTTTATGACACCGGTGATCTCCAGTCGTGTCAACCCACGGACTCGCATGCACACTTGTGGGAGGGTTTTTATGGTAGTATATGTGTCGCTAGGCTCACTTGGGTGTTATATTGCCTAGAACTGATTTGTCCCCTTAGTCGCCTTTTACGACAAGCGCTAGTTGTTGGGGGGGCGCTGCAGTGATATTCTTAACCCGTCCCTGCACGGGGAGTGTGTGCTTCAACCTTTGGCTCCATTTAAAATGCTTAATATTTCTTCTTCTCCTAAGAAGTTCGTTTCGAACACAGCTCTCCTAATTTCACGTAATATTGGACACTGGCCAAGGAAATGGAAAACGTCTTCTCTAACTCGCATATTGCACATTTCGCAGTAAAGTGGCAGGTCTGGCCTATGAGGAACATAATTTAAGCGCAATATTTCACCTCTAGCTCGGGAGACAGTTGAGATCATATCCAATGAATAACTCGCAATGGAAGTAATTTTTTGCATACAAATTTAAATTTAGTCTGGAGTAATATTGCCTTTGTTGCGAAGATCTTGCCAAACTAATATACTCTTCTCGTGATTTTGCGTCTATAGATGATAGCAGCTCATATAGCTGTGTACGTAGATCAGTTGCATTATTCACGACCAGCCGCAGAGGAACTCCGTAGGACTCAGAGAGTAGTGTCCAATCATTTATGAAATTAAGATGGTTTGTGACCAAGAATTTAGCAAACCTGTGGATGAGTCTTGAAGAATCCATTTGAAGGAGCTTGAGAACGTAATCAAAATGCAGCTTGAGTGTGTCTAAAAACATGTTCGGCAAACCAGTCTCAATATGTAGCATGTAGTTTGAAGATCCGCTTTAGGAAGAAACGAACCAATTTTTCTACTTCTTCGTATTGTTTATAACCCCATACTTGTGCCGCATACAACATGATGGATTTGCAAACTGCTTGAAACAGCTTGTATTTTTCCGGATGTCCAATATGCCTGTTTGACATACAACTTTTCCAGGATGCACATATGGCAGCTTTGGCTTCGGAAAGTTTAGACGTGAGGTGCTTTTTGAAGCTAATATTGCTTGTAAGGGTTACACCTAGGTACTTGAACTCCTTTACTAAGTCCATCTCTTGTCCTTTAAAGTACCATTTTTCATTTGCAGCATATCTTCCGAGCCCTTTTTGGAAAATCATGATTTTGGACTTACTAGTGTTGATAGTTAGGTTCCAAGTGTCACAGTACTTCTCCAACCTGTTGTTCATTTCTTGCAGCTGCTTAGCGGAGTCTGCTAAAAGTACTATGTCATCAGCGTATAATAACACCGGTACGATAACACCTGCTACATCTACGCCTCCTCCAAGGCATTCGACGATGTCATCAATAAATATAGCAAACAGAAGGGTGCTCAACATACATCCTTGCTTAAGGCCCATCGATGAACTAAATTGATCAGAGACCGATTCACCATCCCACACAGCTATCGTATCGGCCGCGTACAGAGCTCTTAGAGTTGCAATAACCTTAGAAGAGATTCCTAAATTCGACAATTTGTACAATAGGCTTACCCTATCTATTGAATCGAACGCTGCTTTGAAGTCAACAAAGAAGGTGAACAATTTTTTACTGCGCTGCAGATAAGACTGGGCAAGGTTCGATAATAAGAACACTTGATCTATTGTAGAATACTTAGCTCGAAAACCAGACTGAAACTCACTGAGTGGCCTCCTTTCGTTAACCCAGGTTGTTAATCTGCGATATAGCATCCCTCCAAAAAGCTTCATTGACGTATTCAAAAAAGAGATACATCTATAGTTTTCTGGAAGGTTAATGTCTCCCTTTTTAAATATCGGAAAGATGATTGAACACAGGAATCCCGATGGTATCTCGCAATTCTGGAAGATCTTATTGTAGCAGTCAGTTAATTTCGCCATATATTCCGGAGTGGCATTTTTAAAAAAAAACTCGTACGAGTTTCTGTCCATGCCAGCTGCCTTGTTTAGTTTGGTGGTACCTAGAGTTATCAGGAGCTCTTCTACTGTGAAATCGGCATCAAGAAATCGATCTGCTATCAGTGGCTCCGCATACTGAAACCGAATAGCTCTGCGCTCAATGTTGAGTAGAGAGGCAAAGTATTCTTTTAGCTCATTTGCCTTGAGAGAGCAGCCTATTGAGTAAGTCGAACCGTTTGCCGCTTTCATAGCTTTCCAAAAATCACCTGGCAATCTTGCATTTGACAAGGCGGCAATAATGCTCATGCTGTGGGCTTTCTTCTTTCCCGCGCATAACTTCTTATATTGTTTGATAGCTGCAGTGTAACTAAGCCTGAAATATGAGTTATTATAGGTTCGAAACAATGAGAGGAGAGCAAATGATTTCTTCCTAGCAACTTCGCACTCGTTGTCGAACCACTTTTCCTTAAAAAACTTTCTTCGATTTGGACCACTTGGCTGATTAGGAATTGAAGCTTTTATAATTTCGAGCATGTCCTCCATACGCGAAGAACTATTCAATGTCATCAGCTTGTTATTCAGATTCCCTTGGGATTCACTGAGAAAGCTATTGTTCCATTTAAAATTTGGCAAAAGCTTAAGTTCCATTGCCTCAACAGTATCAGGAGTAGTAGTACATCGAATTACTGCTATGAGTGGCATGTGATCTGAAAACGTTTTTGCGCCAACCTTGAAGTCAGATATGATATTCAACCAGTTTCCAGCTGCTAAACAATAATCTATGACTGAGCGAGCAGAAGAACGCACAAAAGTAAATTCGCCGGCAGGATCACTTAAGCTTCTGCCATTCAGCATATAAAGGTTGTAAGAGCCGCACAGATCTAATAACCGGATACCCTTATTGTCTCTTCGATTGTCTTTTGAGGCACGATAGCTGTTCAAACTGCTTGGAATTATCAAGGAGTTAGCTGGCCAACACTGCTCAGCTTCGATTCTGGCGTTGAAGTCACCCATCAAAAGGACATTATTTTCGTCTGCGAGGAGATCTTCCAACTGGCAAAAATCTTCATTCCAATGATTGCAGTTTAAGTATACCGGGGCAAAGAATCCCTTTATACCGTCTATCTGACACGCAATAACACTAGTATCTCCATGCATTTGAAATTTTAGAATATTTCTAAGGCAGCTTCTAAATCCAACCAACAGTCGTCCGCTTGCTCTTCGAAAGTTGGAAGTTCTGGAAGCTGCCGTCCAAGTAAGTTCATAACCTTTGAAAAGGTTGTTGTATCTTTCATAATGGTTTTCTGTTAAAAAAGTTTCTACGAGCACAAATATATCAAATTCTCTTATGAAACTAAAGAAATCGGGGAAAATATTTTTATTATTAAGCCCTGCAATATTGTAACTTAATATTCTTAGATCTAAAAAATGATTACTTTTCTTAAATTCTTTTGAATTTAACGGCTGACCGACGGAAGTACTATAGTACTATATGTACTAATACTACAGTAGTCGACCAATTTTTACCAAACTTCACATGATTTTTACATGAAACTTCACTCTCGGGCTAATACCGAAGATTGCTTGAAAATTTGAGCTCAATCGGTTGCGTGGTTTCGGAGTCCATAGCACGCAAACATAGGTACACACATTTTTTCCCATGGAAAAAATCACTTTTTTCCCGAATTTTCCAATTGTTCTTTCCGTAAAAACCTTATTCGGACTATTACGAACATTTAAAAAAAACTAGCCAAATCGGTCCATCCGTTCTCAAGTGATGCGATGACCAACGAACAGCATTTCATTTTTATTTATGTACATAGATAGAAGATAGATGTTGTGTGGGTGGCAATTTGTTATCAGAATGGAACCAAACAAAGTCCCTGCTTTTGTTCGTTATATTCAGGAATTAGTTATAAATCAGTTCGTTGTATCGTTCGTTATATAATGCATTCCAGTGTTCCTACTTGATAACAACAAATTCAGGTGGCATCACTCTATATTCTTCGTCCTTATCTCAATTCTAAATCAATTCATAGTATCGTATATTGATTAGAATTGTATACAGACAAGCTTTGCCAAGGTCTTTCATTGCCCCCACTTTAAGTATTTCAAAGGCTGAATGGAGAATATCTGCACAATTGTTTAGTCGGCCCCATATTTAGATTAAAGAAAATCTTATCGGTATCCGATTTTATTAATTTTTTGGTGGCCATAATCTTTTTATCGACGAATTTTCTGCCATTGATAGTTAAATATTCTGCGAGCTCATTTTTCTTATAGTTATTGGATCTGGTTCTTAAGAGGATTAAGTGAATTTAGTGTAGTGTGTTACTTCTTATCGTAAGTTATGAGTACATATTCAATATTAAATTGTAAAAAAGTGTTTTAATCTGAAGTATGTATGTAAATGTTAAGAGTTATATTGTCATCATAAAGTTAAGCAATTTAAGTGACACAATTGTGCTCAGGGATGAAAAAAGAAAAAGCTGATAGTAGACATCCAATTAATATAATTCACGATTCACCCCACACTCGGTAAATATCATATTTGTCCAGAAATAGCTCTTTATTTCCGTTGACTCGTCTAAAATAAATACAGTGGACCAGCTCAGCAAATGCACATAGCATTTCGTTGATGTGAATGTTTTACATTTTAAGTTTAACGAGGATTCTTAAGCTTAATCATCGGAATCAGTAAGATGCACTAGTTCATATTTCATATTTCATATTTATTTATTTAAATAGTTTCACGGTAAGATTACAACATCTCATTATTTGTGAAAGGCTTAAGAAAACATTCAAGTGCTAACATAAATAACAATTTAAAAAGAAATTAAGAACTAAGAAGTACAATTTGTATTTAATACTCAAAAATGGTACATTCTACAAACTACCTGAACTATCCAAAGATTGATTTGATCTAATGTTTATTGTGTATCACTGGCCAAGTGATTAAAAAGATTAGTTTTGAAATTGTTTGCGTTTGTGACTCTCCCAAGTGTCGTGGGTAATGAGTTCCATAAGCGAGTGACGTCGACGAAAAATGTACGTTCAGATTGTATACAATTAAATCTGGGCTGAATCAGAACAGCTGTTCTTTGTGAGCTGGCAAAATTTAGTCTGCTGTCGAGTTTACATAATTTCATGCAGTAGAATTAACGACCTGAACTTAATAAGGTTATCATAACTCAGATTCATTATCTGATGAGAGTAGCTAGATATATGGTCATGATATCTCTTGTTAAAGACGTACCTTGCCAAATTGTTATAAATAACAGTTAGTTTTCGTCGAGTATTGCAGTCAACATTGCAAAAGACTTTGCATCCATACAACAATATAGGTAAGAGCAGAGTCTTAACAAGTAGCATCTTGGTTTTAACAGGCACAGAGCTTTGGGTGAGCCATAACAAACGGAGACCATTATAAACTTTTCCGATTGTGGCAGTTGCATGATCAGCCCAAGATAGGGTATCATTGAATACTATCCCCAAGTTTCTTGCCGTATGAACGTATTCTGTGGAAGATGTTCCCAATTTTATGGGTGGGAAGCTGGATGTATTCGATGTCTGTTTAAAAGATGCAAAGAACTTTTGATTTCATAGGATTTAGGGACAAGTTGTGCTTTTGTGCCCACTGCTGAATAATTTCTAAGGCTTCGTTTATGTTATCTATAGCACCACTTATTCTGTCTAGCGGACAGCAAAGATAAAGTTGGACGTCGTCTGCAAACATGTGGACACAACAATGTTTTACTATTTGAGGGAGTTCATTTACATAAAAAAAAAAAAATAAATATTTGGCGCAACAGCTCATTAAGTGCCAGGGCCTAGCTTCTCGCAACCACTCATGTTGTGTGCGTTATATTTTTCGTACGAATGGAAGGGACCTACAGTTTAGTGCCGTATCCGAACGGCGATTTGAGAAGCTTTTTCGAGACAACAATACTCTCGGATGTTTGTCAGACGCTCGCGAGAGGTGGGACCGTGAAAAAACTTTTTGGTGTTTTGTAGGATTCGAACTTGGAACCTCACGCGTAGTGATCCGACACACTAACCACTTACGCCACGGCGCCTACATAAAGCGAGAATAATAACGGCCCGAGGATGGAACCCTGTGGTACTCCTGCAGCTAATCCAAGGAAGGAAGACATTTGATTTCCAACTGCTACACATTGCTCACGATTTACAAGGTAGGAGTGCATGAGTTTGACTGCAAGAGGAGAAAATTCGAAATTATACAGCAGCTTATCACAAAGAATAGTATGATCCACCGTGTCAAAAGCTTTTGAGAAATCCAATAATGTTAAAAAAGTACGACAGTTTGCATCCATGGCTTTGCGGATATCGTCCACCACCAGTAAAAGTGCGGTTTTGCAGCTCCTTTTCGCACGAAAGCCGGACTGGGAGGTACTTAACAAGTGCTTGCTGGTTAAGTGCGCTTGTATCTGTTTTAGAATAGTCTTCTCAAAAACTTTCGACAAAAACGGTAGTATAGCAATTGGTCTGTATTCGGAGCTGATTCCATTTTTATTCTTGGGTATCGAATTTTTTTTTTGCCTTTTTCCATAAAAGAGGATATTCGCAGGTGGTTAGAATGGAATTGAAAATATGCGTTATATATTTAAGAATAAAGGGGAGAATAAGATTTAGAAATTTTGGATTTATTTCGTCTAGGCCTGTTGCATTTGATTTGATAGACAACAGGGCTTCAACGACGTCTTCATCTGTTAAACGATTGAAAATAAAATTTCCTTCAATGCTACTTTTTGCACCTGGATGAGCCACAAACGCAGGAATGTCATGATTTTGGGATAGCGGCGCAGCGACAGATACAACAAACTGCGAGTTGAGGACGTTGCAATCTACATTTGTCGGTGCATCTAAGATTTGCTTACCATTGCTCAACTTACGCAGCTTTTGCCAAAGCTCTTTTCCAGGTTGAATGTCAGGATTCAAATAATTTTCATTAAACTCTCGTTTCGCAGTTTGGATGCGTAGAACAACCAATTTGCGAAAAGAGCGATAGATATCGTAGAGCACATGAAGCTTATAACGTTTCCAGCGAATGTGAGCAAGATTACGTTTGTGGATCAATTCTGCAATACCTCTGCTAAACCAAGGAGGAGAACTACCTTTAATTGTCCTAGGTCGTAGCGGAACGGGTTCATTGAAAAGTGTTCTCAAACTAGCTTCTAGAAATGACACCTGCTGGTTAACTGAGGGCATAAGGTAAATGTTGTCCCATTATTATTATTGTAAAATGAAAGCATATCGATTTCGTTTATATCGAACGGTGTCTTCTTGTTCTCTCAGCTGAAATCTCTCGGCGGCGGCATTTAAACTGTCAAGGTCTTCTACAGCTACAGTTTCCCCGTCTTTGTTGAATTTGACTAACACTGACCCAAGATGTGTGTGCACAGAAGATAACTGCCCTTTTTTCTTCATACGTATTGCGTGTTGAAGAATAGTTCGATTCCGTGGGGTCAAACTCTCATTCACGAACACATTGCTGTTTGGGTCTAGCCCAAAGTCTCTTAACGAAATCGGCCGCTTTGACTGTTTGCGGTAGTTAGCGAGGGCTTTCAGCATTGAGTTTCTCTCTCCGACTCTCTTGAACTGGAGAATGACAGGTGGCTCGTCTTTGCTGTTTCGATGGTTGGTGCGAAAAACATTCTTCAGCGCTGGTGGTGTTACGCCGATGGTATCGCGAAGTTTTTCGAAAAGATTGTTTAAATTTTCATCGGCGAGGTGTGGGATGCCAAAGACAACAGCGTCGGTCAACAATTCTTTTCTTTTCAGGATATCACAGCGTTTCTGCAGTTCGGAAACCTCGTCACTTAGAACTTTGTTGACATTGGCTTCGATTTGGTCGACCCTTTGAGACAAATTGGAGATGGCAGAGTTGATGTTGTTGATGTTTGGGCTCAACTGGTTTTCGATATCGTGTACCTTAAGCAATAATTCTTTGCGTGTTTTTTCCATCTCACCTTTGAAGGTCGCTATAATAGAAACGACATGTCTTTTTAGCTCTTCATGTAGGGTTTCCAGAGAGAGGCCTGTGTGTGCAGAAGTAGTTTGCGTGCACGGCGGAAAACTCAACTCGGGTGCAGTGAAGAGGTGAACTGTCGCTTGGCTTTGCTTGAGCGGCTCAGTCGGGATAGGAGGGCGGTCTGTTACCTGTTTTTGTGCGAGTGACTTGGAGTGCTTTTTTTCGGAAGCTCCTGGTTTACGGTCAATGGGTCCGTGGTTGTTTGGTGAATTCGTTGAGGTTGAATATTGCTGTTGCGCTCGAGCTAGGTTTGCCCTGGTGTTGATCGAAGACGACATCGTGTGGTGTATGATTCGATATAGGTATGTATGTTAATGTTAATACGGGAAACACAGTAGAATTTTAGAATTTGCATTTTTCTTGTATTTTAGAGTGGAAAAGTAAAAGTTTTCAACTCAAAATAAGGATTCAAAGCGTGATGTTCGTTCCCGCACAATTTAATTTGGAAAGAATAATAAAACACACGAGTTTAAATGGTTTTGCCGGCAGAGATAAATAGCACGACTATTCACTTTCGAACATGTTTAAATGAATTGTAGGTATTATTACTACAATAAGACATTTTTTTAACCGTAGCGCATTCAAACCTATCAGAAAAGGTTATTGCAGATTATTATACGGATACTAGTGAAGCTTCCAAGGTGCTGGCTATAGACACCGATGTTCCAAGCTTCATCAGGAAATCTGACGGCTTGTGAGCGGTTGAATTTAGTTGAACCTCACTTTCCAGGTAGTAGATCACCAATTGATTTTACAACAAATGGATACTCGTACACCGGAATATCAATAGCGGATGAGGTAGAGAATCTAATTACATGGAAGAATCTGTGATGGGCTATTTCATCATTCGCACCGTTCAAAGCACCAGGCCCTGATGACACAGGCACATGCTTAGAGAAATTTTTAAACACTGTTTAACTTTAGGCTACATACCAGTGGAATGGAGGGAAGTGGGGATTATATTCATACCTAAAGCACGTAAGCCAAGCCAGCGAAAAACTATGGACCCATAAGTCGCTCGTAATTTCTCCTTAAGACACTTGTAAGGCTTCTCGATATCCACACATCAGAAGTAAGTGTTGCGGCACACTGCCAATCTCAACATACATATGTATTTAAAGGGGAAATCGATGGAAGCAGTCTTACGTAGTAGTGAATTTGCACTAGACATAGAAGGTGCTTTCAATAACGTAGAAGGGAAGGCCTGTCAGGCCCTAGAAAGTATAAATGTAGAGCATAACCAATTGACTCTGCAATATGCTTCAAACTAGAAACATTAATTCCGTTATCGGAAATAGTTCAATAAGAAAATCCGTTACCAGAGGAAGTCCCCAGGGAGGCATTATATCACCCCTCCTCTGGGTTCTAGTCAGCGACGACGACACTTCTTACGCGGACGACATGGTGATCTTAGTCCAGGTCAAATTCCTAGACATTCCATCTAATGATGGAATCAGATCTTAATAGTCCCGGAAAATGGGATTGTGGACTCCACGTCAACTCGGAGAAAACAAAGTTGGTACTCTTCAGCAAGAATACAAGGAATACAAACTGTCAAAGCTGGTAGGGGTAAAGCTTTGCCTTTCGGATTGCGCTAGATATCTAAGTATAATACTAGACAGAAAACTCAACTGAAAATTTAACATAAAGGAAGAGTTCGTAAGGCTTATAATGCTCTCTTCATATGTAAGAAGACTGCCGGGAAAAATGGGTTCTGTAACCTGCAATGATGCACTGGCTGTACATCCTGATAGTCAGACCCATTCTTATGTATGGTGCTCTTGTGTGGTGGAAGGCGACGAACGCACTCGAGATCTTTCTGTATCTTTTACCACTAGACCTACAAATAAAATGTCAAGCGAGCAGTAGTGCGCTTCGGCTCACTAATGTAGGTCTCTCCAAAACTATGTAGTAATGGGGGGCACAGCTGCAGCTCCATTCTTAGGGACTCATTGCCCGATATCCCTGATAAATCGGACGGTATCCTTGGTGCCTTCGTCACACCAAACGAAGTAATGTACCCGGTTACGGAGGATTGGCAAAGGACGACAGTCTCTGTCCACAACGAGATTGCACTATGTACAGATGGTTCTAAGACTGAAGGTGGAACGGGATCAGGTATGCACTCGAGAGATATTAACCTACAGGTGGCTCTGAGACTTCCGGACGCATGCAGTGTCTTCCAAGCAGAGGTTCTAGCTTTTTTTTTTACATAATTTACACGCACTTAGAGAATATGAATACTCTAACATATTCTTACACAGTGCGGGCGTTGGAAAGGATAGATAGAGAGAGAGAGAAAAATTTGATGTAGTGGTTTGAAGTACAGTTGTTTATGCTTCAGAAAAACTCCGGAGGTGGCGTCCAGATAACTGGGCAGATTTTTCTTATTTTTTGTCTTTGCTTCTGATTCACTGTATTTTTTTCGCGGCCACCGACGTCATAGGCATTAGGGTTGGCGATTTTGACAAAAAATCTGTCTCCGGTTTTCCGGTTTTTTGTGCCTTCGATTTAACCTTACGGTTTTATACCGGTTCTTCCAAAAACTGGGTTTCGGTTTTTTTCGTTCTTAAAAAACAATGATTGGAAAATTAATGTAGTTGACTCCGACGGCTACCGAGCAAAATCGAAAAAACTAAACGCGGAAAAGATCCAGTGGTTCACCTACGAAAATAAATCAGAAAGTGTTATAGCAAGGGGTCTCCACCCCTCGTGCACTAAAGATGACATTATAAGTGACCTTAAAGGAAAAGGCTTGAAAATTATTGACGCAATTAATATCTTAAAGAAGATAAAGCAGAAAACGGAGCAAGGCAATGAAATCTTGGTCAAGCATGGACTTCCGCTCTTTATGCTAACCTTCGATAGAAGCGAAAATATAGACGATGTTTATAATGTAAAAAGTATTTTGAATATTGTAGTTAAAATCGAGCCTATGCGTACGAATACACGATCGATACCTCAGTGCAAACGCTGTCAGGGTTTCAATCACATCCAGTAGTATTGCCAAAAAGAACCGAAATGTGTAAAATGTGCCGGGAACCACTTATCAGAAAGGTGTGACTTAAATAAGCAGGCTCCGGCGACCTGCATAAACTGCAAAGGCAAGCACCCAGCAAACTATCGAGGTTGTGAAGTAGCAAAGGAGCTTCAAAAAAGGCGCGATACTCTCAAGAAACCGATACACCCGAACCCAAGCTTAAGAGATCGTAAAACCGATAAGCCTAAGACCGCTAAGCCAGTCAAAACGACGAGACCGATAAAGGAAAATAAAAAAAACTGCGCAAGAGAATGTCGCTGGTCCAAGTGCAGCGGAAAAGCCACCACAGGTTGACGCGAGATCGTACGCGCAAGTCGCGTCAAACGAAAACAAATTAAGATCAGCTACAACAGATCCGGTCAGCCAAATATTTACCATTATATTGGAAAAATTTGAAGAGCAAACCAAGGTTAATAAAATTATATTTGACAAATTGAGCAAGCTCGAGTTCAAACCTCGCAAGACAATCAAAGAAACATGAATATGAAACAGTTATTTAAGATACTAACGTGGAACGCAAACGGCCTTCTGAAAAAAATCGACGAGTAAGAAGTGTTTACAACAAAGGCCGTTGAAGGTAAAGTCTAAGAAGTTCGTTTACTTCATCTGGGCCAATATCCTTAATCGCTACTGCTTCATTATGTGATTGGCACAGAAGAAGGTTCTGCAATACTTTCGAACTTCTATCTTTAAGGCTGGTGAAAAGCTTTTGGCAAAGAATTTTTGTAGCAGAAATGAATATTTTTATACGGAGGAGTCTTCAGTGTTAGTGATGTAGGCATTTTTTTTCCTGGTGTTAAACTGCAAATTGCCCTTGTAAATAACTGGTTTTCGTTTAAAAAAAAAACCACCGGTTATAACCGGGAAGAAAAAAACCAGAGGAAAAAAAACGGTTAACCGCAACAAGAAAACCGGTTGATTTCCCATGCCTAATAGGCATATCAATCATCCAACAGAGCAAAAAGTTTTTCCAGCCATATGACCAAGCTACTGCCAGTGTTATGCCTTTGCAGTAGCGTACACACAAGCTTTCGCAATTGATCGGACTGACTTTATATATTTGAACCATGAACCATTAGGGAGGTAATTGACGACGTTACCACTACACCATTGCCATTCCCAAGCTGTACTTAAAGCTGTGGACTTACTTGAGATGAGATGAACATCCGATAAGAATATCGCCATCTACATTGACAATCAGGCTGCGCTAAAGGCCCTAGAGTCTTACGTTATAGAATCTGAAATCGTCAGGAACAATGCCCAAGGCATTATGTACGCAGAACCGTGTCAAATTATGTTGGGTACCTGGAAACTGTGATATAGAGGGCATCGAAAAAATGGACGCGTAGGCCAAAAGAGGAGCAGAGCTCCCACATAGCAACACCTGTTTTTTTGGTTCCTCGGAATCGGAATCTAAATCGACATCAATTGCAATTAGATTTGCAGCCATACTCGATGCTTCTGCATTAGCATCATCCTCGTCTGGAAATTGCGGAATCGGCAATCGCTACTTCAGCACTGAAGATATTTGGCGGAGAATGTCTGGATGTGATTTTAGTGTTTTATAAAAAAAGATAGAACTACAGTCGATATTATGTTTTTCGTACAATAGTACGAATTTCCAGTTTCGGATTGTGTGTGTCTGTCTTTACAAATTCTATCGACGTACCATATTTAAACCGAATGAATAACGTTGGTTGCATGACATTAGCAATTTTCGCGCACTGATGCGAACTGAAGTTGTCTACGGCAGTTTAGATCTACCAATGTAGATCACAATGTCAATGCAGAATACTCAATGTCAATGCTAAAGCAGTCAGCACAAAGCGGTACAATTAAAAAAAAAAGTCTGTCTTGACGACTAAAGAATATTCTTAGGAGAATTACAAAATTCGGAAATTTTCTCAAAAATCAGGAAAATTGTCGTGGTGGCGGTGGCGGGTTTTTAGATGAAAAAGCCGGTAAAACCTGCCAAAAGCGGGTGAAATTGTCACATTATTTATTGTGTCACCTACTAATGCCTTGTAGAGGTTCGTTCCCTCTTTAAGAGTTCCCGTCGCATTACAATTTTATCCAGAATTAGATTTGAGAGTCTTGCCCCCTTACATATTTTCGGCAGAATGGTTCAGGACCTATAAAAGGTTCTGCTGCCTTGTCTTGCTAACGAGTCTGCTCTTTCATATTGGATCTTCCACTCTAGATTACTGTACGGAATAAGCTGCTGGGGAGGTGCTAACCTCAATAAACGCTTACAGCTGGTTGTCCTACAAAAAAGTGATATTAGGATGGTATGTAAATCGGCTCGTTTAGCTAACTCCATGGAGTTATTTAGAAAAATGGACGTTCTGCCTGTAAGGCATCTATACTACTTTAAAGTCCTCAAAATTTTCTTCATAAGAGGTGGCTATTTGCAGAGCCCGAACTCTGACTACCATAACCTACAAAGCAACACAGGAACCTTCGTCTGTATTCCTCCTTTTCATACCTCCAGCTTCAGAAACTTCTATTCGATTGATTTTTGCAAATTATTTAATGGCCTTCCCGCTTATATACGAATCGTTAGAACTCTACCCGAATTAAAAAAAAAAAAAAAAAATTAAAAGTGTGGCTTCTTGATATTAATCACAATGATATAGATATTTCATTGCGCTTCATTACGTATATTTGAGGGAACTTTGCCTTGTTGCTTTTGTTTGTCTCTATTTTTGTATTGAATTAATTTTGAGTTTGAAATGAATTTTAATATATAATACTATATACACATGTTCACCCCACATTGTATTTATCTAAAGTGACATTTATCTGTATTTATTTCACTGAATAAAAATGTCACTAACTATTCTCATATGTAATTTAGATATATTGAAAGAATTGTAAGAATTTGTATAAATTATGAATGAATGCATGATATATGGTATATATAAAAAAAAAAAATATATGGCCTTGTAGAGTAATATTTTATTTCGTCTGCCCAATTCGTTAAGTTTGAGTAAGCATTTCCACACAAGTTTGGACTTGACCACATTGGCGTCAAGTGTCTTGGTGGGTGCTTGACTGTCTGGCATTATTGCTAGATCGCAATTCATGCAGTTCCTTTCAACATTGATTTGGACGCATCTATTTACGGCATATATTTCAGCCTGAAAGATGCTGGTGCTCTTACCCATGGGTTCGGTTCGAAGTACTTTGTGCTTGGCCCAAATACTCGTACACTAGCTCCTTCTTCAGTTCTTGATCCATCGGTATAACACCTTATTGTATGGTTGTTCAGCCTGTGGACTGTGGATACATTGCTCCAGTTCGTTTTATTGCTGAGCTTCGATAGGAAATGCTTTTTAAAGTTGAATCCTAACGCTGTCATCCCTATCGTTCGCTCGAAAAGGAAGTGTTTTACCAAGCACCTCGAATTCTTTTGTTCCGATGCACTCCTCTCTTCAAATACCTTCTTTTGTCATCCTTAAGATCGTTCTGTTTGCACAATCCTCAACCACAAGGTACCTCCATGGTTGCGGACGGGCAGGTTCTCATAGTTCCAGTAATAAAGAAGCACGTCAGCCGTTGCATTTGATCGAGAATCTCCCTCGTTGTGATTAAACTGTTGCGTTTTACTCGTGCTATGGCTCCATAGGTGATAGTCTCCCATTACAAATTATTCTTCTTTCTTTTATCAGCGAGGTTATGATCCGAAAACAAGGGATCACAACCCTCCCACTTCAGAACCCACCGCTTTTCTACTGATCCGCCTGTGGGGTTCGCCTATTTGATATCAGATTTTGGATCACTCGGTTACTGAGGTCAATGAAATGCCGATGTCGTCGCATTTGTCTGATCCAGGCGTTTATAGGCCTGCCTTTCCTACATCGCGATGTCTTTGGAACGTTGATTGATATTGCCTTTTTAACAGTGTTCAAATGATCTCTTCTTTGAACGTGGCAATACCAGCTGAGCCGGTCGCGCTCTATTTTTTGTACGATAGTTTCCTTGATGTGAAAGATTCCACGGACCTTCGAACTTCTTATTCAACCAAGCTTTGTCACTTCTGCTGTCATGTGAAGCATCTTCATCTCAGCTGCCGTTAATTTACTCTCATACTTTTTGTACATCGTCCAACATTGTGAACTGTATGTAAGCGCTGGACGCACAACTGCGGTGTAGAGCCTTCCTTTCAACTTAGGGGGCATTTTTCTGTCACAGAAGATAGTAAATTTTTCTCGCCACTTCATCCACCCTACGCTTACGCGATGATTGATGTCGTCATCACAAGTTGCTTTGCTATGGATCATGGATCCCAGATATTTGAACTTTTCGCCCCAAGCATTGTTCCATTCAAATAAATGTGTGGAATACGCTTGAGTGGATCAGAGAACGGGCAGCACAAGTACTCTGTCTTTTTTGAACTAATGCGATACCCATTTCCCTCCAAAAACGTCCACCCACACATCAAGTGCTCGTTGCAGGGATAATGGCTCCATCGTCAGCAAAGAATATCTGATCTACCTTGGGATCCATCACTTTACCTTCAAGCAGATAATCAAGAACTGTAATAAAGAGCAAATGACTTAAAACGCTTCCCTGGTGCACCCCGACTTTGATTGGGAACTCTTCGGTTACTCCAGCGGGGCATCTTACTCTTGTCTTTGCGCCTTTGTACATGTCCATGATCACCTGTACATAGCTTTCTGGAACCCCTCGATGTCTTAGCGCCACCCATATCAAATCTCGTGGTTGTCTGTCGAATGCCTTTTCAAAGTCAACAAATGCAATATGGAAATCCCTTAAGGAATCACGATGTTTTTCCATTATGATCCTTATACTTTGGATTGCATCTGTGGTTGATTTACCCGAGACAAACCCGCACTGATCATCAGATAGCCGTATTATTTTTCGCAGTCGGCCACCTTATACCCGCTCAATGATCTTCATGGTGTGTGACATCAGCTTGATCGAACGGTTGCTATCACAGTTTCGCGTATCACCCTTCCCTTTATATACAGGGAGAAGGTAACTTTCCCTCCATTGATTCGGCATTAGATCATCTCTCACGAATTTTGAGATGAGAATTCTGAGCCATCTGAACCCGACGTCTCCCATCTTTTTCCAGAACTCAGAGGGCATCTCGTCTGGCCCAACCGCTTTTCGTTTTTTGGAGTATTTGACCGCCTTACTAACTTCTTCGACTGTAATGTCGGGTATTTCTTCACAGTTAGGGGTGGCTCTTGGAAAGTATAGCCGGGGAAACTGTTCATTTAAAAGCTCTTCACAATACTGCCGCCACCTCTGCAGAATTTTGTCGTCATCCACAAGAAGCTGGCCATGAGCATTGCTAATGAACTTTGGCGAACGAATCTCCTGAGCATTCCTCCTTCTTTGGGCGGCTATTTTGAAGTTAGTGGCGCTCTTGTTCATATTGTGTCTTCGCAGCTCTTGGATAGCCTGGTTTGCATCAGCAACCGGGGAAGATATGGTATTTTCTCCAGCTCCCGATACAGGCCCTCCGTACTCGCTGCTTGAAGCTGAGCGCACTTCTTCTTCGCTTTTTTCTTGCAGCATCTGTATTCCATTTCGAGGCGAACTTTTTCGTCATTATTATTAGAGGGGCACTTTGACCAAGCTTTGAAAGCCGCTTTCTTCTCATATATCACTTTCTTAGCTTCATCACTCCACCACCTCACCATGTTTCTTTGGCGTGTTGATGGTGGCCTTTGAAGCTCTTAGTAGTGATTTGGCCTTCTTTAGGCAAGTTTCCTGTAGGGAATCCCACATATTTTGTGCTCTGCACTCTTCATCCTCAGCTCCGTTGATGGTGTGAGAGAGGTAATTTTTCATTACGAAAACAAAAGCCTCGCCTTTTTCTTTGTCCAGATTATACCACTTGATTTTCTCAGAGACCCTTGTTTGTTTGCTTTTCTTCGGTGTTTTCATAAAAATTTCTGTTAGCAGGAGACGGTGTTGCCGAGCGATTGCCTCTCCCAGGATCACTTTGCAATCTTTTACCCGAGGCTTCATGAAACTGGCTACCAAATGGTAGTCAATCTGAGTTTCATCTCCACCACTGCTGTAAGTGATCAGGTGTCGGCTTTTTTTGATGAACATGGTATTTAACACGATAAGACCGTGTGATTTGCACATGCTTAGGATGTCTTCACCAGGAAGGTTCCTGGTGCCATATCCTAGTCCTCCATGGCAGTCTTCATAGTCTTCGTTTGATTTCCCGACATGTCCATTCAAATCTCCTCCAACAAACAGAAACTCTTCCTTTGGGATGTTCTTAAGGAGATTGTGGAAATCTAGCCAAAATGCATCTTTATCTATCTGATTGCACCCATTGTGGGGAGCATATGCACTGACAATATTCCACACCTCTCCTTGTATTACTAGTTTGAGAGACATCAAACGGTCGCTGGACTTCGAAATGCGTTTCGAATGACGTTTCCAAGTAGCTCTGCCGCAAGGATGATACCGATTCCGTTCCTAGCCTTTTCCGTTCCGTAGTAGAACATCTTGTAATCTTTTGTCCTAACGTCCAAGAAACGCGCCGGTTCCCGGTGTTTTTCCATTTCGTCTCTTGGACACACAAGATGTCCACCCGCCTTCTATTCATCATCTCTTCCAGCTCGTAACTTCGACCGGTCATGTTTCCAACGTTCCAACTCGCGGCCCTTAAATTGCGTCCAAACTGTTTCATTATTTTGCTAGCCCCCGGAATCCGTATAGCTCTGACCCGAACATTTCTGCTCGGTCCAGGATCAGTACCATGCACAGCAGTGGTAGTGCCTGGCGGGGTAATGCCATTCCTTTTTGCAAGTATTATCATAATGATACAGTTTTGCAATATTACCATATTGCGATGGTGTTTGTTGTTTGACACGTGCATGCTCCTGTTTTAGTATTGTTTGATCTTTCTTCTATGACACCGGTGATCTCCAGTCGTGTCAACCCACGGACTCGCATGCACACTTGTGGGAGGGTTTTTAAGGTAGTATATGTGTCGCTAGGCTCACTTGGGTGTTATATTGCTTAGATCTGATTTGTCCCCTTAGTCGCCTTTTACGGCAAGCGCTGGTTGTTGGGGGGCGCTGCAGTGATATTCTTAACCCGTCCCTGCACGGGCAAATTGTACAAATTGTATGAAATAAAATTAACATTCCGTGCACACAGCCCATAAAGGACTTACGATCTATCTTCTCGCGACCATTCTTGTACGTGCTACATTTTTCGCAAGAATAAAATGAGTCTACAGTTTCGTACCGTATCCGAACTAAAATTTTCGAAAGCTTGCGGATAACATTTACATTGTGATGTTTGCCAGGCAAAAAAAAAATACAAATATTTGGCGCAGAGCTCTTTAAAGTGGCAGAAAAATTTTTATTAAGAACCGCAGCATTGTCTGCGTGGTCCGCAATAATATCAACTATATTTGTACATCAAACCCCATCGTTATCGCCTCCGTAAAAATATATAAACTCCCAAGCTTGTATAGTTTTACAATATAATGCATCTGTGTTTATTTATTTTATATCTTAATCTTCTTGAGGAATTTCTTGATAATTCTAATTGAAGATAAGGGCCAAGCCTCTAAGGTATAGAACGGCAAAGCTTTATCAAAATCGGTGCTGCAGTTTTTGCATAATTCGCGCTGAGACATGACCCTAGTTACCATTTTATTGTATGTATAGATATACTAGCGTAGCGGGAACCCCGCGTGCGTTGCTTCGCCTAACAAAAAATCAACAAAAAATAACTGTCAGGCAGGAGTCTAGGGCTAAAGGCCCAGACCCATAGAATCCATTGATCCATTGATGATGAAGGTTGCCGTTGAAGTTGACGTATTGCCCAAGAAAACAGCCCCACAGAATCCGTCGCATACGTTGACGGCTCACAGCCAAGCCAATGACATTTTGTATTGCTGAAAGTGTTTTCTCTAAGCTATCCTGGGAAAAAGTTGTTTCATTTAATTGTGCGAAAATTTTCAAATAATTAAAATAAAAATAAAAATAGTATGGACGACGAATTCTGTTCAACGATTATTTTCATACTCCTTTTATCAGAAGCATATGAGTATTATACATGAAAATAATCATGACTAACAGTCGCCGGTTTTGCGTTCGTCCATTGTACGCGGATCGAGTTCTTCATGGATTCTTTAATCTTAACTTTGCCCATCTATATAATGATGATCCGGAACAATTTAAAGTGACTTTAACAGCTTCGATGAGCATCTTCGTTTTCTAATTTAATATTTTTGTATTTTTTTTTTCAAGTTTTTAAACTCACAGGACTTGAAAATTTCAAATTGAATGTCAACCGATTTTCAACAGCGATGACAATATCTCGTCATTCTGTCAATGGTTCCACCAATGAAAATGTTTACTTTCAATTTGCGAATTCATGCTCCCACCAATGAAAGTGCTTACTCTCAATTTGTGAATGCATGAACTACAATTTGTGAATGTGTGAACCTTAAATGCATGAAACCAGAGCTGCCGCTGAAAAATTTGAAAAAGTCGCAATAAAAAACAAATAATGTAGGTAGGTAGGTAGGTAGGAGTGGTTGTGTCAGCGCCGTTTTATTACCACAACTCAAGTGATCTAACGGATGTAACAAGGACGTAAACTACTAGGGAAAAGAAGAAGAAAAAGGGGGTAAGGATTATTCAAATCCACCCCGTTGCATTGAGGAAGCTGATAATCAATGCCAATCTCCGCTAGCTCTATAAGGTTGTCGAAAAAGGGTTTACCTAAGGTGCGCTGTCTGGCCTTGCCTAGAGCCGGACACTTGCAGGGGAAGTGTAAGATTGTTTCTATTTCATCAGCAGTATTGCAGCTGCGACAGTGTGCATTAAATGCAATGCCTATTCTGGCCGCACGAACCCCGATGGGCCAGTGGCGAGTACTAACTGCCAGAGTTCTTGCGATGTCTGTACGGTTTCTGTTTAGTAGATCTTGCGTTCTTTTCAAGGAGTATTTGGGCCACATCTGCCTGGAGATGACACAGTTCCGCACCCCCTGCCATCTACTATCCGCCTTTAGCAGATAATGCGCGAAGATACCTCCCTTAAAGACCCCCAACGGGACGTTCACCTCCTTTGCTAGGGAAGCAGATTCTTGCCTCGCGAGTTCACCAGACCGCTCATTCCCCTCAATGTTGCTGTGACCCGGAACCCAAAGGAACAAATAATGCCTAAAACACAATATCACCTCGACCTCGGTTTTGCTCCCGTTACGTCTCATCCACCTCGAGAGCGCGTTGAATGTTTATTTACATTTTTTTCCTCTGTTCCACAGCTGTTAGCTGTCAACGCACGCAAAAGTTCAGCTCATTTCAACTTCTGCTTTGGGCTAGTGTCGTTACGTAGCATTACGTTTTTCTTTACGAATGGAAAACGTGAGGTCGAGGTGGAAGCGACATTGTGATAGGATACATTGATTTCCTATAGTTTAACTCATAGACGTCAGGCGAAGCTGAGGTCGAGGCGCTATTGTGTTTCAGGCATAATGTAAAAATTGCAGTTGTGAATCATTCGCTAAAACACGAGCCGCCCAGTCTCACACACAAAGAAAACAAGCGAGCATGAATCGACACTCATGAATATTTGAATTCGTAGTGGGTTTGCACTCAAAGTATTCACTCAATCAGAGCATTCACAAATGTGATTCACAAGCCTTCGAATGGTTTCAAGTAGTTCGTACTGAATAACATAAGTGTAAAATTATCAGGATACATATTATGGAGGCAATAAGTGTGGTGGTAGCTAATCATATCTTGGAATGAATGAATGAATACTTGCTGCAGTGGAATGAACGTGAATTTATATGAAGGCAGTGAATGTTTCGAGTGGCTCATAAAACGGGCAACTTGCTGCAGTTCTCTGATTAAAGCTCCATATCCATTCAACAGAAAAAGAACGCATTAGAGTATACAAAAGAAAATAAATTAAATTTAATTAAATCAGTACAATTTTCTTGTGAAAGATTGTGATGATCATGTGATGAGCAACTAAATGTAATTTTTCTTAAAAAAATATTTTTTATTCGAAAAAGTCTCAAAAAGTCTCACAATAAAGTAAAAAGGGTCAAAAAGAGGTGTTTTTTTAAAAGTCGGATCATAGTCTCTTTACGCCAAAAAAAAGGGTCAAATTGCGACTAAAGTCACATAGCGGCAACCCTACGTGAAACTTTCAACGAATCAACGTACGGGAAAACTAAAAAAGTAAACCTAAATTCATCCGTTAAAGTTGACATATCCGTTGGTATAGGCCACTTTCATAAGAATGTGTGTATTTTATCGACGACGGAGCAACGGATCAACGGATTCTATGGGCCTAGGCCTTAAGTCTGTATGTTTTTGTAATTTTTTTTGTCTATCACCTTTGTACCGTACATTATAAAAAAAACAACTAAATTGGTTGAAAATTACGGGCGGTAGAGGGCCACATACGCATTTTGCGCCCAGCTTCAAGCAGAGAGTACGGAGGGCCTGTATCGGGAGCTGGAGAAAATATTTTCCCCGGTTGCTGATGCAAACCAGACTATCCAGGAGCTGCGAAGACACAATATGAACAAGAGCGCCACTATCTTCAAAATAGCCGCCCAAAGAAGGAACAATGCTCAGGAGATTCGTTCGCCAAAGTTCATTAGCAATGCTCATGGCCAGCTTCTTGTGGATGACGACAAAATTCTGCAGAGGTGGCGACAGTATTGTGAAGA
The DNA here is from genome assembly GCA_945910035.1 of Brachypalpus laphriformis. Taxonomy (NCBI): domain Eukaryota; kingdom Metazoa; phylum Arthropoda; class Insecta; order Diptera; family Syrphidae; genus Brachypalpus; species Brachypalpus laphriformis. Next base: position 76,636,856 of record OX246755.1, on the reverse strand, counting down.
GCTTTTAAATGAACAGTTTCCCCGGCTATACTTTCCAAGAGCCACCCCTAACTGTGAAGAAATAGCCGACATTACAGTCGAAGAAGTTAGTGAGGCGGTCAAATACTCCAAAAAACGAAAAGCGGTTGGGCCAGACGAGATACCCTCTGAGTTCTGGAAAAAGATGGGAGACATCGGGTTCAGATGGCTCAGAATTCTTATCTCCAAATTCGTGAGAGGTGATCCAATGCCGAATCAATGGAGGGAAAGTTACCTCCTCCCTGTATACAAAGGGAAGGGTGATACGCGAAACTGTGATAACTACCGTTCGATCAAGCTGATGTCACACACCATGAAGATCGTTGAGCGGGTATTAGGTGGCCGACTGCGAAAAATAATACGGCTATCTGATGATCAGTGCGGGTTTGTCTCGGGTAAATCAACCACAGATGCAATCCAAAGTATAAGGATCATAATGGAAAAACATCGTGATTCCTTAAGGGATTTGCATATTGTATTGGTTGACTTTGAAAAGGCATTCGACAGACAACCACGAGATCTGATATGGGTGGCGCTAAGACATCGAGGGGTTCCAGAAACCTATGTACAGATGATCATGGACATGTACGAAAGAGCAAAGACAAGAGTAAGATGTCCCGCTGGAGTAACCGAAGAGTTCCCAATCAAAGTCGGGGTGCACCAGGGAAGCGTTTTAAGTCCTTTGCTCTTTATTACAGTCCTTGATTATCTGCTTGAAGGTAAAGTGATGGACCCCAAGGTACATCAGTTATTCTTTGCTGACGATGGAGCCATCATAAGTGACGATCCTACATCCCTGCAACGAGCACTTGATGTGTGGGTGGACGTTTTGGAGGGAAATGGGTATCGCATTAGTTCAAAAAAGACAGAGTACTTGTGCTGCCCGTTCTCTGATCCACTCAGGCCTATTCCAGACATTTATTTGAATGGAACAGTGCTTCCCAAGTGCGAAAAGTTCAAATATCTGGGATCTATAATCAATAGCAAAGCAACTTGTGATGACGACATCAATCATCGCGTAAGCGTAGGGTGGATGAAGTGGCGAGAAAATTCCGCTATCTTCTGTGACAGAAAAATGCCCCCTAAGTTGAAAGGAAGGCTCTACACCGCAGTTGTACGTCCAGCGCTCACATACGGTTCACAATGTTGGACGATGTACAAAAAGTATGAGAGTAAATTAACGGCAGCTGAGATGAAGATGCTTCGCATGACAGCAGGAGTGACAAAGCTTGATCGAATAAGAAGTTCGAAGATCCGTGGAAGCTTTCACATCAAGGAAACCATCGTACACAAATTAGAGCGCGACCGGCTCAGCTGGTATTGCCACGTTCAAAGAAGAGATCATTTGAACACTGTTAAAAAGGCAATATCAATCAACGTTCCAAAGACATCGCGATGTAGGAAAGGCAGGCCTATAATCGCCTGGATCAGACAAATGCGACGACATCGGCATTTCATTGACCTCAGTAACCGAGTGATCCAAAATCGGCGGGTCTGCCGATATTTTCTGAGATCAAATAGGCGAACCCCACATGCGGATCAGTAGAAATGCAGTGAAGTGGGAGGGCTGTGATCCCTTGTTTTCGGATCATAGCCTCGCTGATAAAAGGAAGAAGAAGAAGAAGAAGAAGAAGTTTATATATACAGGGTGATTTGCATAAGATGCGACAAAAGCCTAGGACGGATAGGTTGAGTCGAGACAAGAAAAAAATTGTATGGGAAGGGGGGGGTCTATCTCCCCCCGGTTAGGCGGGAGGGGCAATTTTGTAAAACTGTGGCGTTATTAACTGCCACTGATATTTTTATTTTTCGATACTCTTATCAATTCTTAATTTAATACTGAAAACCCGATGTAAAAATCTTTCTTAGTTTCTGAGATATTAAAAAAAAATGTAAATGTACTTTTTCCCCATAAAACCCCTTTTTGGGCTTTTCTATGATTGGACTTTATTGAATGAGCAGGTTATCCTTTTTTCATTGAAAACGAAATTTACATTTTTTTTAATATCAAAAACTAAGAAAGATTTTTACATCGGGTTTCGGTATTTAATTAAGAATTGATAAGAGCATTGAAAAATAAAAATATCAGTGGCAGTTAATAACGAAAAATTTTGAAAAAATCAACTTGAAAAAAAAAATTCTAAATATTTTTCAAAAATTTAATTTTTCAAAAGCTATTCACGGAAACAACTTGAATTAAAAAGCAGATAAAAGAACGGAATATTACCTTTCAAAAAAGCTATAGCACATTATTTTACGTGTTTCCGTTGATTTTTAATATTTTTTTTTTTTAATTTAAAGTCAATTTTTTACAAAATTGCCCCTCCCGCCTAACCGGGGGGAGTTAGACCCCCCCTCCCATACAATTTTTTTCTTGTCTCGACCCAACCTATCCGTCCTAGGCTTTTGTCGCATCTTATGCAAATCACCCTGTGTAGGTTATTTATACGTATGTTCGTCTCGTTTCTTGGAAAACTACACCGATTTGAATAAATGTTTTCAATGTAAGGTGAATAGAGCAGTGAAACTCAATATTATGAGGTGACGATGTGCTGTAGTTTCGAATTTTTGTAGGTTATATGATTCCGTAAATACTGAGGAAGGCAAGTTATTCCACATTCGTATTGTGCGGCTAAAAAATTCTTCTGAACTTAACGGTGCTACTGGAACCAATATCTAAGGTATAGTCGTGTGCAATTGAACAGACGGATCGGCGGTACAAAACTATATATTTCATCCAAACACGTCTGGTGGAAGTACCGATAAATTAACTCTCTAAGTACCCAACATTTCGGTGATGTTCAAGCGAAGAAATTTGATCTTCATCGTACTTACTTACTAAGTAAGTAAGTAAGATGAAGATCAACGTGAACAAATCGGAAGTAATGGTCGTTTCCAAAAAAGCCCATTCAGTGCACTCTGCATGTTAGTGGAGTCCCACTGAAGCAGTTAGATAAGTTTAAGTACCTCGGGGTCTTATTCACGAGTGATTGGAAGAGCAATGACGTTTTATCCTGTAGAATTAGACAAGCTGGATCAATTTTGAAAGAGCTTGGCTAATCTGTTATAAGGAAGGTCGAACTTAGTGTTCAAGCTAAGCTATCGGTTTTTAACTCAGTGTATGTTCCAACTCTCACCTATGGTCATGAAATTTGTGTAGTAACCGAAAGAATAAGATCGCGGATACAAGATGCCGAAATTATGTTCCTTCGCGGTGTTGCTGGAATAACTTGTAGGGATCGAGTGGGCAACACCAGAGTACGCGAGGTGCTCAATGTTGAGCAGCTACTTCTCCGAACGGAACGATCTATGCTTCGATGGTTTGGTCACGTAGTGGGTATACCACCAGACCGGCTTCCAAGACGTGCCATGATTGCCGTGCCATCAGTAGAAATAGATGGTTGGACCAAGTCCGACGTCTCTCTTGGAGCCGTCTAGGGATTCTTCCTGATGAGTTGGAGTCAATGGCGGAGGATCGAGAAGGATGGAGGGTCCACCTGAGCATCCTATCCCCGCGACCCTCATGAAGGATTAGAGGGCCATTGAAAATGTATGTATGTATGTATGTATGTAACCCGGATCGAAAGATCGCGTTTGACATAGAGAAAGAAGAGAGAGAGTAGGGAAAGAAAGGGAACTTCACCAACAGGGAAGGAAGTGTCAAATTCAATTCTCTTTCATTTTGATTCTAAGAGGAAACGCAAATCGAAACTCAATCCTGTTTCAATCCGGTCATGCAAATTTAGGAGATGCATCAGCTGTTGTGTGCTCCGTGTGCGAGTACAGTTTATGCGTTTGAATAATACGTTTTATAAAACTGAAGTTTCACCTCGACTATGTGCTTATGTGAGGTGAGGCACACACCATTTATTTATATTTAAACTTCAAACTACGAGCACTGTTCTCTGTTTTCAAATGAGAAAGAGAAAGATCTCAAAAATCAAAAAAATTCTTCTGACAGTTACGACTATCTTTTGGATGCGCTCCATTTCCGCCTGTTAAATAACTCAAATACAAACATGCATGTTGCGAAACTATCAGTAAACTAATTTTTATTTAAAAAAAAATAGATTTGACTATATACCCACACCTCGTACAGTACAATATATCAATATGAAAATTAAATTGATTGAGTCGATTGAATCTATCTCAAAATTGTTCAATAATTCGCTGATAACTGACGAGCGAGTAAGCTCTTATGCAATGTTATTCATTTCCAACAACTTACAATACAAGTCATACAAAATTAGCAGACAAAACGTGCCTTCTTATCGCGCTATGCGATTAGTTAGTACGACTTTATGTGTTTGGTTTCTCAGAGATAAGGAATACTTCTGGACTCCTACCGCACAGGTGACTGCCTGTCTTATCAGTAAGGATTAGTACAAGATTAAGCCATAAATCATGTAGTGCATACGTACATATGTTTGTATGAAACGGTTACTTACCTAGGCACTACGTAAATTTTACTACATTGTTTATGTATAGTACATAATCCGAAGAGAAGGAAGACATTACGTTCATTTCGTTTGCATCTGTCTGACTCTGTCCAAAAGGAAAAAGATGAGACGAATATTCACAAATTTTGACATTTCATTCACAAGAGCTTTCTTTATCTGGTCGCAGCAGTTTGCAAATTTCAATTGCCATTCGTTTTGTGACTAATTGCTTTAACGTGGTTAGTGTGGCTGTAGGTTAGTCTACTGTCATCCAGTAGATGCCGATTGTGATGCCATGGATCTTTCCATTTGAAAAGTCGTTAGAAAAGAGCATAGTTTTTGAACTACTCCGTCATCTCCGTGAGAGACAAACGGCAGTTTAAAGCAACCTTTGAAGTGAAAGAGCACGATTCCAGGGACCTGATTGACTGTCGGTGAAAATGCTATAGTATCCCTTACAGATAATGCATTACGTTTCAATCAGGACAAGACTTCCTTAACCGCCATGATTTCAATTAATCTGGAAGACGGAAAGAGATGCTCAGGTTGAGTTTTCAGAGAGACACCACAACCCACGTCACTTTCGGTCTTAGAGTCGCCTGTTTAGAAGTGAACTGAACTACTATCCGCAGGAGAAGCATTATCCCATTCATTAGGGTGAGGGATGCTCGTCGGGTCAAATCTCAGTTTCGACGGGGTATAGTCAGTGTTTTCATGAGTAAAATTAAGAAGATCAAGGATCGAGGCGTGGCCAATATTATAAGTAAACCACTGCAATGCGGCTTTTAGTCGGATGGCCGTACTGGCTTAAATATCTAAGGGTAACAGATGAAACATATTGTCCAGTGCCGCAAAGGGACTAGTACTTAGTGCACCGCTGATACAAACACATGCCTTTGCACCTTAGCTAATTGAATAAGGTGGACAGTCCTACCAAAAGCTGGCCACCACACAGTGGTTAGGCCTGATAACGGACATTTATATGCAGCTCCTACCTGCAACATTTTTACAGGAATAGAGATCTACATTTGATTTCCTTACGGTTTCTAGTAGATTTACTTTCCAATTTAGTTTTCTGTTCAAAATAAGACCCAAGAAGTTTGCATTTTTGTGAAGGGGAGACTGATGCCATTTATCGGAGGGTCAATGATTTGAGCTTTGTATTTCCTCGTGAAGAAAACAAGTTCTGTTTTGTGAGAGTTAACCCCCAGTTCACATTTTGAGGCCTATCTGGTGAGCTGGAGGAGAGCATACTGGAGAATTTCCATGAGAGTGGGTGGGTGTTTGCCTATAGTAGCAATAGCAATAACATCTGCATAGGCAACCACTCTGCATCCTGTCGTTTCCAAGTCAACTAACAGCTCGAAATTGATTAATTAACACTCCGAGTGATGTATCCACTTTCAGACTTTCAAGTGCGTCTTGATTGCCTTTGCTCCCTCAATGTCAAGGAAAGCCACCATGGTGAGATCTTTCAATGATTCAGCTCATATGTTGCGGCGCAGAGATCACAATTGGGCTAATACTCTGGCGCAGATGGATATCAATCAGCCTCTCTAGCGTTTTCAGTATAAAGAAGATAAGCTGATAGGCCGGAGCTCCTTTGGTTCCGCATGCGAAAAGAATATATAATGTAGCCTTAATATTTGTTTGATATGCTCAATAGATTTATCCATGATTATTGATTACTATTAAAAATGTGGAATGCATTCTAAATATGTGAAATGTAAATTATTTAAGTTGAAGTTCGCATTATTCTTTTCTTCTTAATCTCTGACCATTTGGAATGGTCACATTTACTTACTTAGGTTGCGCTACAGTTTGGGGTGAACCTTGACCTCAACCAACAAACCTCTCCATTAAGCTCGGTCTTTCGCTTTGGAGTTGCGCACTCCAAGTTGGTCGAGGTGCCCTTGAACTTGTGCGCGGCACCTACGGCGAGATGGCCCTCTACTGCGTTACGAAAAATTTTTCTCTCGAAGCTAGAGATATCCTTCAATAAAGTCCATGTTTCAGTGCCATAAAGCAGGACTGGGCTGATCAGTGACTTATACAGAGTCTCCTTAGTTGTTCGAGATAGGGCTTTACTGTTGAATTGCCTTATTAACCAAAAAAAAAAACAGCGATTGGCAAGAGTTATTCTTCGCTTGATTTCTGCGCTTGTATCATTGTCAGAGTTGATAGCAGAGACGAGATAGACAAAGTCTCTTACTAACTAGAAGTTATACCTGCTCACTGTGACGTTCTATCCGATTCGTCGGTGTTGATTGTCCCTTCTTGTTGACAGCATACACTTGGTTTTGTCCTCGTTTACCGCTAAGCCCATTTTAGCCGCTTCTGCTTTAATGCTTACAACCGATTACATCCCGCTAAGTTCCTCCAATAATGTCAATATCATCAGCGTATGCAAGCAGTTGTACGGACACCAGACTATACCTCTGGTGGAGATGTCTAAACTAGACATGGATCTATATAGCTCTTCTTTACAGATGCTATCATAGACGACCTTGAAATCGATAAAGAGATGATGAGCATCGGTTTTGACTTTTTGCGTTTTCTCCAGGATCTGCCGAAGTGTGAAGATCTGATCGATGGTGGACTTTTCTGGCCTGAAATCGCACTGATAAGGGTCAATCAGGCTGTTGATAAAAAGTTTCATTCATTCACACAATACCGCAGATTAAATCTTGTATGCAATGTTGAGAAGACTGATGTCTCAATAATTGGCGTAGTTGAGGGGTTTTCCTTTCTTGTGTATCGGGCAAACGATGCTGAACTTCCATTCATCAGGGATACACTCGTCTGACCAAATCTTAGAGATGAGTTGGTGTATACTCTTTTCATCACCAACTGCCTTGAAAAAATTCCAACTGCGAATTAAGGTATTTAAAGTGGTTTGGTCGGAGTTTGCACGCTCGTACGTCTCTAGACTGAGAAGGGGGCTTTAGATCACAATAGAATTTTTTTGGTCTAATAGCCCCAAAACCTTAAAGTTGGTAAAAAATGTTTGGTTAATAGAACACTTAAAGTTCCCTAGTTACCCAAGGACGCTTCGTGTTTTTGTCCGCATTGTATGGTCGTGACTCAATCTTAAAAGAAAATAGTGCAAACGCTTATGTGATTTAGAAAGTTGAAAATTTGCGCTTATAATATTTTGAATTTTCGAAGCCTTTAGTTGCATTTTCCCTATTGATTTGTGACTGGCACACACTTCCATAGGAACACAAAACACTTTTTTCTTTTCGTCGTAAGTGCAGCTTTTAAATCTTAAATTTAATAAAAATATTTTCGAATTCCATATATACATAATGTACCATGAAGAGCCTAGACCTAGCCTCTCGCAACGGCTCGTGTTGTGTACGTTATACGAGTATTTTCCGCACGAATGCAAAGAAAATACTTTTTTTTTTCTTAAAAGCTTTTTCGTGACAACAATTCTCTTTGATGTTTGTCAAACGTTTGGTGTTTTCTGAGACTCAAACACTGAACTTCACATGCAGTGATCCGACATGCAAGCTAATACGCCACGGCGGCGCTTACGTACACATTATCTAGTTCTGTAAATTTTAAAAGCTGACTGGAATATTTCAGTCACAACTCTGTGTCAGGAGATCGTTGTGGACATCTAGCATGCACCAAACAGGCCGTATCTTTTTTACCTAATACCTAAGAATACAGCTCTTTTAATGAAACTACTATTATAGATAATCGCACAATATAAGTTGCCAATCAATAGAAGAGATAGGAAAAGTGTTGAATTTTTAGGTGTACTGGTTTTGAAACTGATTTGGTGTTAGGTTTCATTGGGTAGTTCCTTGGTGGTGTCCGAACTGTTTGGGAACGATGGATCTTTTTTTTTCATTCGTTTTTGATTCGCAGTATTCCCCATCTTCAAGAAAGGGGATCCTAGGCCCGGCAGATCGACAATAGACCAAATTTTCACACATGGCCCAATTCGGGATACCATCAAAACTTATCCAGATGAGTCGCGTAGCACTGGAAAGCACGCGATGCTCTGTGCAACTTGGAAACAGCTCTTCCAAACATGCACCGGATTGCGGAAGGAGATGCGGTGTCATGTGACTTCTTCAATATTGTGCTGGAGCAGATAGTGCATAGGGCAGGTGTTAACGCGGAAGGCAATATCTTTCACAAATCCATCTAAGTGCTGGGATACGCAAACGATACTGACATTATCGAAAGATCCCGGCAAGCCGTTGTAGAGGCATGTACGGCAATTGAAGCGCTGGCGAAACGAGTAGGTCTTGAAGTAAATGAGGAGAAGACTAAGTACATGTTGTCAACAAACAAGAAATGATCTACTCAAAACCTTAGACAGAACGTCACTATTGATGACTACAACTTCGAGGTAGTTCAGGAGTTTACCTATCTCGGAGCAAACATAAACCCCACAAATGACACCTTCGTGGAGATCCGACGCAGAATAACCCTAACAAAGCGCTGCTACTTCGGTTTGGCAAAACAACTGGGTTAAAACTCCTAACTCGACGGACCAAATAAATGCTCTTTAGAACGCTCATCTTACCAGTCTTGCTTTATGGCGCCGAGTGTTGGATGATAAGTTAGAAAACAGAGTAAATATTGAGAACCTTTAAACGAAAAATACTTCGTCGGATATTAGATCCCATATGCGAGGAGGGCATTAACAACGCTCATGGCCAGACGCGTCACCATCATACAGTGTTACGCCCCAACGAATAGTTCGTCTGAGGACGAAAATGAGAGCTTCTACAATCTCTTAAGTGCCGTCTTCAACACAACACCAAATGGAGACATTGTCATAGTGATGGGGGATTTGAATGCCAAGGTAGGCAATGACAACAAGGGCTCAAACATGTAATTGGGAAGCATGGACTAGGCAACCGCAATGACAACGGCGAAAGGTTTGTGAATTTCTGCAATGCCAACCGCCTTGTGATAGGTGACACCGTGTTTGAGCACAAGACCTGCCTGCCACAAAGTCAGCTGAGTTTCCAACGACAGGCAAGCAACCTCCAACCAAATTGACCATTTTGCTATCAGCCGCCGATTTAGAAGTAGTCTCCTGGACGTCCGAAACAGGCGAGCGGGAGATGTGGGGATAGTACGTGATCACCATCTTATGATAGCTACTCTCCAACTACGCACTGCTGCAGTTCGAAGATCCGCAACCATCCAAAACCATTGGTGTGCTGTGAAAAATGTTTTTACAGCTGGTGCTGAAAGAATTGTCGGCCGATCGCAGGAAAGACATAGGGCGTGGCTTTCCGAGGATACCTGGAGACGGATTGATGAACGAAAATAGCTGAAAGCTCGCGTTGCAGCTACCCCAGCAGCATCCTTTCACCAATATTATTCATATTGGTGATTAGCGATGTGCTTCACGCAGCTTTGTTGATGGGAAACGGAGGAATTCGATGGGCTCTTACATCTCAACTGAAACATCTTGACTATGCTGACGATGTATGCTTACTCTCCCACAGAATTATGGACCTCCACCAAATGACAGCAGATGTGGAGAGGGAGGCAGGCGTCGTCGGGCTGAAAATTAATACGCCAAAAACTAAAATTATCAGCCTTGGAACAAACTCATCGGTTCAAATATGCATTGCTGGACAACCGGTAGAGAGAGTAGAGGATTTCCAGTATCTTGGGAGAATATGGCGCAGAACAGTCGAGAAGGAGGCACGGCAGTTAGGGAAAGTTGGGGAGAACTCAGACACATTGCCAGAAACCGTACACGATGGCGCGTAGGCCTAGTAGAGGCCCTAGGACCCACAAGGGGATACAGGACATAAGTAAGTAAGTAAGTATGGCCAGTTTCTTGTGGATGACGACAAAATTCTGCAGAGGTGGCGGCAGTATTGTGAAGAACTTTTGAATGAACAGTTTCCCCGGCTACACTTTTCAAGAGCAACCCCCAACTGTGGAGCAACACCCGACATTACAGTCGAAGAAGTTAGTTAGGCAGTCAAATACACAAAAAAAAAACGAAAAGCGGTTGGGCCAGGCGAGATGTCCTCTGAGTTCTGGAAAAAGATGGGAGAGTCGGGCTCAGATGGCTCAGAATTCCCATCTCCAAATTTGTGAGAGGTGACCCAATGCCGAATCAATGGAGGGAAAGTTACCTTCTCCCTGTATACAAAGGGAAGGGTGATACGCGAAACTGTGATAGCTGCCGTTCGATTAATCTGATGTCACACACCCTGAAGATCGTTGAGCGGGTATTAGGTGGCCGACTGCGAAAAATAATAAAGCTATCTCATCATCAGTGCGGGTTTGTCTCGGGTAAATCAACCACAGATGCAATCCAAAGTATAAGGATAATAATGGAAAAACATTGTGATTCTTTAAGGGATTTGCATATTGTATTGGTTTACTTTGAGAAGGCATTCGACAGACAACCACGAGATCTGATATGGGTGGCGCTAAGACATCGAGGAATTCCAGAAACCCATGTATAGATGATCATGGACATGTATGAAAGAGCAAAGACAAGAGCAAGGTGCCCCGGAGTAACTGAAGAGTTCCCAATCAAAGTCGGGGTGCACCAGGGAAGCGTTTTAAGTCCTTTGCACTTTATTACAGTCCTTGACTATCTGCTTGAAGATAAAGTGATGGACCCCAAGGTACATCAGTTATTCTTTGCTTACGATGGAACCATCATAAGTGATGATCCTACATCCCTGCAACGAGCACTTGATGTGTGGGTGATGTGATTTACTTGTGCTGCCCGTTCTCTGATCCACTCAGGTCTATTCCAGACATTTATTTGAATGGAACAGTGCTTCCCAAGTACGAAAAGTTCACATATCTGGGATCTATGATCAATAGCGAAGCAACCTGTGATGACGACATCAGTCATAGCGTAAGCGTAGGGTGGATGAAGTGGCGAAAGAATTCCGCTATCTTTTGTGGCAGAAAAATGCCACCTAAGTTGAAAGGAAGGATCTACACCGTTGTGTGTCCTGCGCTCACATACGGTTCACAATGTTGGACGATGTACAAAAGTTATGAGAGTAAATTAACGGCAGCTGAGATGAAGATGCTTCGCATGACAGCAGGAGTGACAAAGCTTGATCGAATAAGAAGTTTGGAGATACGTGGAAGCCTTCACGTCAAACAAACCATCGTACAAAATATAGAGTGCGACCGGCTCAGCTGGTATTGATACGTTCAAAGAAGAGATCATTTGAACCCTGTTAAAAAGGCAATACCCATACACGTCGCGATGTGGGAATGGCAGGCCTATAAACGCCTTAATCACACAAATGCGACGACATCGGCATTTCATTGGCCTCAGTAACCGAGTGATCCAAAGTCGGGAGACTTGCCGATATTTTCTGAGGTCAAATAGGCGAACCCCACAGGCGGATCAGTAGAAATGTGGTTAAGTGGGAGGGTTATGATCCCTTATTTTTGGATCATAACCTCGCTGAGAAAGGAAGAAGATTATGCGAGGAGGGCGTATGGAGGAGAATATACAACCGCGAACTCTATCAGTTGTACCAGGATGCGGATGTACTCCAAAAAGCCACGTCGGCCACATGGAGCAAATGGACAACAACGCTCCAGCCAAGAGAGTGTAAAGACCAAGCTGTCGTGGATACCAGAAAACTTGGTCTTCACCCAGGACCAGGCATAGACTCTTCAAGGGTTGGGAGCCCTTTATGTTACTTCCCGAGAAGCTATTTTTTGGTTATGTTTTGTATTTAATCGAACAACCTACCACTACAGCATGCCACCCACCAGCTAAAAATGAAGGTAATCATACCATCGTCACTGCGGTCAAAATGATAATAAAATCAAAAACAATCAAAACAAATCTAAAAACTGCTGTTTGCTGACCCGAAAAAAACGTCACGCAAACTGCTTAATCTAATTGCATCTATCGGTTTGTAATTTTGATATTTTATCTGATAGTAACTTTTCATTACCAACTTAATTATAGGGTTTTTCTACATCTAATTCGATCTGCTTGATTACTTTATAATGACAATTTAAATTGTTATATTTGCAGACCACAATGGCACCAGCGAAAGGTCGTCGTTTTATCTCATCTCGAGATCTGACTAAAAACATGACATTATTTACGGATAAGCCGAATAAAATCGAATGGGATGCAAAGACTCTCACGTAAGTTTGGATATGTTGTACATGAAGCTTTAAAATAAATTGCTTTCTTGAATAGCTTTAAAACACCGACTGGAAATCCTTTAGTCTTGATGATGTCCTGGTTGTTGGCCAAACAGAAACACTTGAAGAAATACGCAGAGATCTACACAGAATTGGGATTTGATGTGTTAGTTGTTCACATCACCCCTTGGCAATTACTGTGGCCAGTTAAGGGCACGCAGGTTGGTAATACCAATTGACAAGTTTTATAAGATGTTAATATATTCTTATGTACAATTTATAGCTTGTTGCTACTGATACGTTGAAATTCTTGGAGAATAACACATCGTACACGCCAATCGTTGTGCATGGATTTTCTGTCGGTGCTTATGAATTTGGAGAAATGATGCTGATTATGTCCAGGGATATGAAGAGGTATGTACTTAATTCTTTCAGCGTTGATAGTATACAATTTGTAGAAGCTTTATGAAATATTTTGCGTAGCCTTAAACAGTTTGACTTTTGGAAAAGTTTTAATGTGTAACTGTTCTATTTCGCATTTATTTTGTCTATGGGTGTCTGGCGTATAGGTCAGGAAGCAGGTATTTGAACTCGAAAAAAGATAAAGAAATCCGAAAATGAAAACAATGTTAGAAATCTTTGAAGAACATTTTTCACATTATGAAATGTAAATTTTGTGAGGGCATTTGTGAAAATATACAAACGCTTTTCTACATAGAGTACACCATCCGATAAAAAAAAACCTAATTGACTTTATGGAATTTCATGAATGGAAGGTTTTCCCCTCCAAATTTGTTATTTTTTTAAAAGCTTATAAAGGGTGAGCCAACAGATGGTGTTGATATTGGCTGTCAATTACTATCATTTACTAAATTCAATGTGGTTGATCTTTTTGACAGATGAAAGTACAATCTTTGGCAATGTTAGTCACGGAGTCGTTTACCAGCAGCAACGCATTTTTCTTATTCAATCTTATTACGAAAATGGACGATTTGTAAAAGTAACATTTTGTAAAATTCGTGATCAATCAATTTATTGCTTACGAAATTTTAAGATCGCATTATTTCGGTTAGAGGAGAAGTTGTTAGGCCTCCAAGGTCATGCAATTTTGACACCTTTAGACTTCTTCCTGTCGGGTTATTTGAAGAGTAAGGTCTATGCCAATAACCCAGCGACAAGTCAGGATCTCAAACATAACATCCAAACTGAAATTGCGGCCATTGACCCACTGATTCTTCAAAAAGTCATCAATAATTTTGACCTTCGAATGGTCGCTTACAACAGAAGCCGCATTCATAATTGTCATGAACCGAACTTCTTTAATTAATAAAGTTCTACATTGATTTAACAATAAATATGTGTTTAACTTACTGAAAACTTCCATACTACCTGTTGGCTCAGTCTTTATACTTGCTTTGTTGTATGTATCTATTGGCGTGTTTTGGTGAGAATTATGCAAAGCAAAGTGAAAGCTTCTCCACAAAACAACCCCCAATCAATCTGGTTTAAAACTTTTTTTTTTACGATTGGTGATTGAATTGAAAAGTATGGAAAAATGTTGCTTAAATTTGTGAAATACTACTGAATCATTCAACTTGAATCAAATCGAATAAAAAAAAAGCTTTTTTCAGCGCCCTCTGAAATTTAGTAGCGCAAACTAAACATCCCAACTCAGTTTTGACTGGAGAAAAAAGCTAAAGTGGTTGCCAGTCATTTTTTGTTGTTATACTCCGTGCTAAATCTTACTTCACTGAGAAGCGACGTCTCACCAAAACACGCCATATGTCTGCTATGATTGCTTACCTTTTTCTTCATAACCTCCTTGATATGGGTATCAAATTAAATAGTTTAACGAGTAAAATACGATAAGCTATGTGGCGTCATGCCGAACCCAATATGGCGGACCCTCAAAATGGCGGATTACCTTTTTTTCATAACCTCCTTGATATGGGCATCAAATGAAATGGTTTAACGAGTAAAATACGATAAGCTATGTGGCGCCATGCCGAACCCAATATGGCGGACCCCCAAAATAGCGGAATACCTTTTTCTTCATAACCCCCTTGATATGGGCATCAAATGAAATGGTTTAACGAGTAAAATACGATAAACTATGTGGCGTCATTCCGAACCCAATAAGACGGACGCCCCAAGATGGCGGGTTACCTTTTCACTTTATAAACCCCTTGATATGGGCATAAAATGAAAGGGTTTGCTGAGTAGAATACAATCACCTGTGTAACGTTATTCAAAACCCAAGGTGGCGGATAACATTTTTCATCACAACCCTCGTGACATTAGGTACTTCTAGTAGAAATTATAAAAACTAGTGTTGATGAAAATCAAAATTTGCTGGAATCTGTGAAAAGAAAGTACATCCGTGTAAGTTACAAGTTTTCAATTCATCCAACGCCACGCCCACCCTAATGCATAGGATGTGGTTAAATCATAGGACTAGGGTATCATTCGATCCGTGTCAGACGTATTGTATCAATTCTGTATGTTTACCCAACGAGACCGCTTGTTTCATTTAAATATACTTTGCATGTTTTCTTTTATTAACATTTCTTCCTATTTTATCCATAGATACCAACCAGTTTTAGATAGAATGGTTGCTCAGATTTGGGATAGTGCTGCTGACATTACCGAAATCCCAGTTGGTCTACCAAAGTCGATTTTCCCAAAGAATCCACGCATGGAAACTGCATTACGTAACTACGTTCTGTAAGTCCAACATTTCCTATTCAGTAGATTTATATAAATTAGTATAACATTTCTTTTTCAAAGGTACCACATGAAAACATTCCACAATCAAGCTACGATCCACTACATGCGATCTAGTCAAATGTTTCACTCGACCTTACTCAAGGTTCCAGCTCTATTCTTTGTGTCGAAAAATGATGTCATTGGCCCAGAGAAATCAAATCGTGCCGTGACCGACAACTGGGAGAGGGCCGACATTAAAATTAATTTTAAATGCTGGGATAAATCACTGCATGCTGCCCACTACATCAGGCACCGAGAGGAGTATTTGTCGATGTTATTGAAGCACTTGGAAGACACTGGAGTTCTAGAAAACCTAGCTGTTAAATCGCGTGCTAAATTATAAATTGACTAAAAGAGAGAATTACATAAATAAGATGATAAAGCTAAATTTTAATAGACGGGAAAGAGAAAAAAAAAAAACAATCTGTGATTCATTGATTATGATGAATAAAGTTTGAAATCTACTATTTTAGGTTGGAAAGGGCTAATATACATTTATGTAAATGTATTTTCACTTGATTTGACTAATGTTGTGCGGCACCTAGTATTTTTTTTTTATTTTTTTGTTTTATTTTTTACTTTTTACTTTTTCCTTACTTTGACATATTTCTTTTCAAAATATTAGATTTAAATGGATCGATTATTCTAGGTTTCTAAGAAAGAGTGTTAGTAAACTAGCTTTGGACACCCTAGTGTTCGAGAATTGTATCGAAAATAACATATTGTAATAATTTTACTAATAACTTTGAAATATATTTCATGATTGTAACTATATATGTTTTGTTTTTGTTGAGGGCAATTAACCTATACATGACTTCCATGAGTGGTCAAAAGGTAATAGGTGCTATCACCTTGATCGCAGATTGGGTAACTATCCTCTTTGGAAGGCCGTGGGAGGCAGCATACGAGAGAGGTGGGAAGAGTACTTTCTCTCTAGAGCACTTTATCTTGATCCGGGCGGCAGCGGACGAACGGTCAATGGTGGTGTATACAGTTCCAGTTAGGTTGAACTTAGTGAAAACCTTGCTCGAGCTGCTTCGATATATTCGAATCGCAGATCGGTAAGGAATTTCCAAGGTTAGTCAGGACCTTCGAATAGAGTGGAGGCGGAGAAGCCATTAATGGGCCAATGGTATCGCATATACTCCCATAGCGGTATACCCGACCCCGTGTCCAAGGGGTGTAGCAAGAGAAACTGGCCCTCTAGGTTGGGGGATGTGCCGCTTAAAAAAAATGTTGTTCCGAAACAGCCTCGGATAAAAATGATTCAACTGTTGACGACCCCAGCAAATGAAATGAGGACAACGTCCTTCGGATCTGTACGTGAAATGTTCGGACCCTTAACAGACCACAAACAGCCGAACAATTTGCAGAGGCCCTGGACTTCTACAAAACAGATATAACCGCCATCCAGGAAGGCCGGGATAGACCGGGTAAAAAGAGGATAAAAAACTGTGGCATGTGGTGATTGGTACAGAGACAACATCCAGCGGTTATTCGGAGACGGATTTGCTATATGCGGCAGACTCTGGTAAGAGATCTTAAAC
The DNA here is from genome assembly GCA_945910035.1 of Brachypalpus laphriformis. Taxonomy (NCBI): domain Eukaryota; kingdom Metazoa; phylum Arthropoda; class Insecta; order Diptera; family Syrphidae; genus Brachypalpus; species Brachypalpus laphriformis. Next base: position 76,619,950 of record OX246755.1, on the reverse strand, counting down.
TTCCGACACGTGAACGAGCTTATTATGACAATCTGGATCAAGCCTATATTCGTCAACATAAGCCTGATATCTGCTCATGTCCCACGGAACAAAAGGACCCTGCCAACAAAGATTGTTTCTACTAGCCCGAGCTCCTTGACAAAAGTTGCAATGTCCTAGATACGACATTAAAATTCCTTAAAAGTCTTTCGTAGGACCATAGGTAATCAGCCTACACGACACCATGTCTGACAACGAGCTAATTGTTTTCGCTGTGGAGCGAAACGTTCCCAGCAAGCAGTTGACTTCCTCATCTTAATATTCATGGCGTTCCAATAATCATGTAACGATCAACCAAATTGATCATATTGCGATGAACGCATGACATGCCTCCAGTACTCTGAATGTCGGAACCTTCCGAGCGGCCAACATACACTCGGATCATTACCTTGTTGTAGCCAAGGTACGATTGCGGTTATCTCAAACGACGCAGCAAAGAAGAAGAATCACTGAGAAAATTTGCCATCGAAAAGCTACAATCCCAAGAAACCGCCAGAGTCTCCGCCAAACGCGTATCCCGAAATCTCACAATCACTCCTATGTCGACAGCATCAAGTGTCGAAGACCAGTGGCTACGTTACCAACACGCCATCAGAAACGCCGCAACTGATATGCTGAGTTTCAACTGTCCAACACCTTGAAATCACTGCTTTGACGAAGAATGTCGGCGAGTACATGCAGCATAGCAAGAGGCATATAAAGCGGCGCTACAAAGGGACCAGACCTGCTCGTAAGCTCTACGAGTAAGAGATAGAAAGAACATTGGTTTCTCCAAAAGAAGAAGAAAGAGCATGAATAGCGCGTGAATAGCGCGTGAACGAGAATATGAAAGGTTATACTCCAGGAACAATGTACGGAAGTTTTAGCAAAAGGTAAAATATGTGCCAGAGAAACAAAACGCGTACAGAAAGCTGTAGAGATGAAAATTGGAACCTTGTAGTAGAATCTGTATAACGGCGATGAAGAGTAACATCCCGCTGTCGGGCATAATGAACCATTCAACATAGAGGATGTTAGTCAAAATTTCCGTCAAGATAGTCTTTCCGTGAGGATAGCAATATTCAATCTGGAATCTGACAAGGCTGCTTGACCTGACTGAACTCACCGCCCGAACTTTCCAAGACAGCTGGTGATGGATGGGTAGAGAGCATACACCAACTCAAACAAAACTCTAAGATTTGGTCAGACGAATGTTTCCCTGATAAATGGAATCCCAGCATTGTTTGCCGGATCCACAAAAAAGGAGACCCCCTTAACTGCGTCAGTTATAGACATCCGTCTCCTTACCATTGCACACAAGATCTATTCTGTGGCATTGTATGTGTAAACGCCTGAAACGTTTTGCCCTTTATCGGCGCGGTTTTAGGTGAGGAAAGTCCACCATCGATCAGATCTCCACACTTCAGCAGTGTCGAAGTCGAAGTATAAATTGATACTCGTTATGTCTTTATCGATTTCAAGCCTGCCTATGACAGCATCTATAGAGAAGAGCTATTATATTGTAGTATAGAATAAATTAAATAATGATTGTCAAAGGAAACAGGGCTAGAAGAGATTTTCGTTTTAACGCCATCTACCAGTCGAAAGTGTCTGTCAAATGTACGAATGATGGCTTCTTTGTGGCTCTGCTTCCTACTTCCGGCTTCCTAGTGGAGATACTTCTGTTCGAGCGGCCATTAAATGTACTCGCACAAATAATCTGTTATAATCTATGTTCAGTATTAACATTTAAATAAAGATAAACTTACTAAAATATATAGAGCCATATCTAGTTTTGGCATCCCTTCCAAACTGGTGCAGGATGACGATTGAGAACACTCGCTGTGTCATCAATGTCGGTAGTGACCTCGCCGAAACTTTGATGTAAAAAAAAATAGGTCTGTTTGCGTACTTCCACTAAAATTCGCAGATTGTCAAATTTCAATGAGTGGAGGTAAAATTTTCTCCGAGAGAGGTAAAATTACGAAAAAGTAAACGAACGCGTTGAACTACAAAAGTTGCCCACTTTTTAAACGTCAAACCCAATTGTACGCGAAAGAAAGGAAGAGAAGGAATAAGCCAACAAAAAATGACATATAACAGTTTTAACAAACGAGCCCTTCTTGCACTAAAATTCGCAGTATGGGGAAATTTCTTACTCTCTCGAGAGCGTTCTCTTCTGTCAAAGACTACGAAAATTCTTAGTACTGGAACAAGTTTTCGTAAAAATTCGTAACTTTTCGTAAAACTTCGCTGTTCTGTGAAGGTACGAGAACAGTCCTAATATGTTTTGCCGTCTCTTTTTGCTCTCCACTTAGCCGGCATACGTCTGTATTTGCTACTCCTATTTTATGCAGATGGTATCTGAGTGGGCAATGACTAGTCAAGTAACCTGTTAAGGTCCTTAAGTCTGCTTTCCTAAGCTCAAGTAGCTTGAGGTTGATGAGCTTTTTTGCTTGTCTTGCAATTGGATTAGGCTCAGTACTCTGCATGGCGGTCAGCTTCCAATTGTTTTATTTTTTAGTTTTCATTGCCCGTGTGATACCCAAACAGGCTAAGCAATGGATTTTATGCAACTCTTCCTGAGTCTTGATATGTAAACTTTTTGGCTACCAAGCCAACGATGCATAGGTCACCATGGGTTTGATAATGATATTTTATCTTGTGTTCTAGCCCCTAAGTACCGTGTAGGCGCTGGTACATAAACATTGCTCTTGTCACTTTCCCAGTAACCTTGTTCAGGCATGACTTCCAGGTGAGCATCTTGTCAAGAATAACACCGACATAGGTATTTTGTTTCTCTGGATATGTCGATTGAAACGTTTTCCAGTGTAATTTGTTTAAGAATGTGATTCCTTTCCTGGAAAAGGGTACAAGTATAGTTTTTCCGCGATTGATGGTAAGTCACTTTGTCCTGCACCCATCGGAAGTTAAGTTTAGGACACTTTGCATTAGTTCTGAGTTGATGTCCTCGAATTTGCCCCTAGCCCATGATAAAGTCGTTTGCATATCCAGGCACTTTGTAACCAGATTTTACAAGTGGCTCTATGAGTTCGTCAATAACTAAAGTCCAGAGCAGGGGGAGAGAACTCCTCCTTGTGGACATCCTGTGGTAGCTGTTACAGTTCTATGTGAGCCTGCGCACTCGATTCCTATTATCCTGCTACGTGTCATGATTAGGATCCAGTTTATGATTACAGGAGCGATATATTTTTGATCATAGCCTTTTGGATGTCTCTTAGGAAGTGTTGTCGAAGGCTTCCTCTATATCTATGAAGGCACAATGGGCTGTTTCTTGGCAGCTAATGAATTGTTAAGCAATAGCGTTAAGCTGTGAATGGCTGTCTGAGTAGACTTCTCAGTTTGATAAGAAAGTTGATTTGCATGCAGAGAATCATGTTTAAGGAACTTTCCCTTATATAATGATCGACAATTTTCTCCATCGTTTTAGGAGAAGGTTAGGTTAGGTAAGTGGGCAGGTGTAGGGGGATAGAAAACCTCCACACCACACTCAGGTCAGTATAGACCCATTGTGATATCCATGGGGGGAAAGGAGATAGAAAAGGAAATCCCTACCTCGTGGAAAAATACCGTCTTTGTAAATATCCTAAAGAAAGAACTAAGTACTCACTGTGTCCTAGATACAAACCATCCAGAGGATTTGATGAAGTTTGCGATGTCATTTATTGGTCTGTTGGACAACTCTTCTAGATCCTCAAAGAGTGTTGTCCAAGGATCTTATTTCTCAAATGATAGAGGCCTGGGCAATGACAGAGAAAGTGGGCGGTGTCCTCCTGAGCCTCCTCGTCGCCGCAGCCTCTACAAAGGTCTTCGCTAGTCACACGTAGTTTTTTCATGTGGTACCGCATGGTGTTATGCCCCGTAATGACTCCAATTAGAGTAGAGAGGGATTTTCTATGCCTCTGTATGAGTTTATTGGTTCTTACTCTGTCAAAAGCGGGCCACAGCTTCCTCGTGGTGACACAAGTATCTAAACAGGTCCACCTATTGTTAGCCTCCGTTATGGCTTTGTTTCCTGCTACGAGCTTAAGGGCGCAAGGCGGGATGTACACCGAGGGGTCGGATTGGTCCGAGCTTAGTGCTGAGCCTCCTCTAGCCAGTTCATCGGCTTTCTCATTCCCTGGTATGCCTTCATGACCAGGGACCCAGCAGAGCTTTACCTCGTACTGTGTTCCAAGAACATTGAGCTCTTCTCTACAACACTTCACAAGCTTCGATTTTATTTCTATAGTAGATATTGCTTTTATCGCCGCCTGGCTGTCGATGAAAAAGGTGATATCCTCTCGTGGTATTGCCCTCATCGCAGTCTCACGAGCTGCTATTGTAACTGCTAGGACCTCCGCCTGGAAAACGCTGCTGTAGTTCGGAAGCCGAGCTGACATGGAGACGCCAAGCGTTTCAGAGAAGATGCCTGCGCCTACACTTATTTCCATTTTGGATCCATCGGTGTAAACAGCTAAGGATCGCTCGTTAGGCGTTCTGTCATTTTTCCAGTCTTCCCTGCTCGGATAGGTGCTAGAGAATGGTTTTAAGAAGTCTAGGTAAGGCGTTAAGTAGTCTGTATTAGATACACTGCCTAGATATCTCTGCAGGATCGTGGTGTGACCCATTGCATTTGGTCTCCAGCTATCTGTTTGGCTTAATCTTACGGCACTATGGGCTGCCGATACTTGTATAAAGATGTCTAGCGGAAGCAGATTGAGAATGGCCTCGAGTCCTGCTGTAGGTGTCGTTCTCATCGCACTTTTTGTGCCGATGCACGCTAGTCGTTTTAGGAGAAAGAAACTGAGGTTAATGGGTCGGAAGGCGATTTAGGCGATTGCTCCGCCTGCTTTGCCGCCTTTGGGATCAAGACCAACTTAACCTGCGTCCAACTTATTGGTATGTAGCCTAGTGTGAGGCTGGATCTAAGAATTCTTATGAAGGTGTGAATTAACAGGTTTTGTCCTTGTTGTAGAAGGCAATGAAATATGCCAGCTACACCTGGTGATTTAAATGATCTAAAAGTGGATAGCGGCCATCTAATGTAATTGGCAGTAAAAATTCTGCGGGATAGGCTATAGTGTCTACGTGCCTCATTACTAGACAGATCTGGCCTGAGCTGGATCAGAATCTCTCCAACTGCCTTATCGGGCTGAAGAGGTCGGTCATTGCAATAACAGTAGGTGTCATTTCGGGGCACTGCATCATCGGTAGGCATGCAATAAGGCTGGACATTTTAGCAAATGATTTCTGCAGAAGTTGCATGGACGAGGAGGAGGAGGAAACCATACTACACCTTCTTTGTACGTACCAGACCCTCTCCCATCGTAGAAGACGACACCTATGAGCCTACCTCTTCGAAAATTTAGGCGAGCTAGCTAACGTCAGCATCGACAGCCTTCATTGTTTTATAACAAGCTCCAACTGGCTCCAGGGGCAGCTCTCCCTGGGCATGATAGATCCATGTGGTGTCACTAGGCCTCACTTAGGCCTATCCTGTCCACTCTAACCTAACCTATCATAACGTTAGTAATACATAAAAGTTCCGGTAGACCGCATTGCGTACCGCTCTGAAGTGTAAGCTTATTAAAAAGGGTAGACAGCTATAAGACGGTAGAAAAAATGTAGAATTCTTTAGAGAAGCGCTATAATCTTCGCTCGAACAGCATACCAGGCTTGAAGCAGAGATTTGTGAATCTATCATAAAGAATATCCAAAGACATTGCGAGGCAGGAGAAGCAGGCCTATAAACGCCTGGATCACACAAATGCAAGGACACCAGCATTTGATTGGTCTCAGTAACCAAGTGATCGAAAATCGGGAGGCCTGTCGAAACGTTCTGAAGTCAAATAGGTGAACTCCACAGGTAGAGCAGTCGAAATGCGGTGAAGTGGGAGGGTTACGATCCCTTGTTTCCGGTCATAACCTCACCGAAATATGAAGGGGAAGAAGAAGAACCATAAAGAATATCTTGAGGAATGTAATAGAACATTTGGAGCTCTGTTACGTGACGAACACACTCCACTGTTCGCGTTCGATGTCATTCCTCCCGTCACTTGCGACAACTGATATGTCATCCGTCTTTGTTTCCATTTTAACTTTATTTTTCTAAAATAATTTTTGTTTTGTTATTTTTCGTTTGTTTCGCTTTTTGCTATCAACAGAAAATGACTCTAGACACAGGGAAGACAGAAGAACAAATCTTCTCCACAATTCAACAAGAATACAAAGTCCTAGCCGAGTAGTAAGTCCCTCGCTCTCTCGAGCAAGCAAACTTTCTAAAGCCTCCGCAACTTGTTTTTCAGTAAAATGGTTGCAGCGGAGAAGATCTCCGGGGTTTATGTGATACCTTCGTTCGGGAACTCTCTCTGTAAGGTCTACTAGTTGCCTATTTGCTTCCAACATTATAAATCACCTCCTTTTGTCGATTTTCAGTGTGGTTTGGTGTTGTCTTTGTCCGTTCCGGGCACTATGCCGAGGGCGTCTTTCGTTTCAACATTCTGCTTCCCGACAACTTTCCCCAGGACTCCACATTGCCGGTTAGTACAGACGAAGTAAGCGTATCCATCGGGGCTATCAAACACAATCTTCTTCCAGACCATCATCTTTCAAAACGAGATATTCCACCCGCTGATCTGCCCGTACACCCATGCGCTAGACATTAGCGCTGACTTCCCTGCGTGGAAGAAGGGCGAAGACCATCTCTGGCAGGTGCTGAAGTTCTTGCAGTTCGTGCTGCTCGATCCTTGGGAATCGGTGAAGGCGAGCCCATCGACTTCTAACCAAGAGGCGGCCGATTTGCTGGCTCAGAACCGAGCAGAGTTCATCGCCCGTGCTAAGGCCTCTGTGGAGTTGAGCAAGGAACGGGTCTACGATGAACCCACTACGGACGATCCGCACTACATCGTGTTCGAGAAGTTTGACAACGATACCCACGGACCAACGATCGAGAAGATAAAGATGAAGGTGCGCGGTGGCGATTCATCGTCAGGCTCATCGGCCGGGCTGTCCTGGGTAAAGGAGGGGGAATTCAAGTCGCTCAGCGTAGAATAACTTTTTTATTGAACCTAATTACATTTATTTATCACAATTGGTAGTCTCTTGTTTTGAGTAGAGTTCCGTTGACCCAATCGATGTCCAATTGGAGCCGCTTCCTGTTCCAGGTGAAGTGAGTAGGTGGATTTGCTTCGCCTTTCCCGAATTCAAAGTGTCGGCTGAGTTCTATAGCCAGTTTGGATCGAATGAGTCCTATGCCGCCCACTTTCTCCCACGCCGGATGGTAAACTCTACCGGAATCTGGATTCATGTAGATCTTGTCGGGTTGAAAGTCGATTGTGAGTTGATCCCCGGCATGAGCATACGAGAGGAGGTCCTTCCCTTAAAAGAAAAAAACAAGATATTGTTGTTTTAATCCACACTCCATGTATGGTACCAACCATTGACATCCTTAAGGACGTGAGTGAAGACAATTGGTAGGTCGTCGCAGCGAATAAAATTCCTCTCCCTGCCGCATGGAGAGATAAACGGGAAGTCCTCGCGGTAGCGACTGGTTTCATTCATCTTAACGCGGCTGAAGAAAAACTTGAGAAATTGCTTCTCCTTGAAGCAGGATGTGAAGTTCTTCATTTTAGCATCATCGAGGAAGAGCTGCAGGAGAGATGCTGCGTTAGGATATGGCTGATTGAGTTGCAAGTTTACTTGCCATTCCTTCGTGGTCAATGTAGTAAAAGTACTCCCGGATCTTTGGCTCTGGCTCTTGCCCTTGAATGTAGCTTAGCATGCGGCTGAGACTTTTCGGTCGACATTGAGGGAAATTGTGGATATTCTTGATAAAACTTACGGGGAATCGCATCACAACTGTGCCGAAATTGTATGGCGAATTTGTACTGTTAAAAAATACGAGTGTTCGGCTTTGCAGAGCAATGGAGGACCACCGAACGAGAGCTGTCACTCCTAGTAGAAATTGAAGAACATTTCATTTTAAGTGGTGCTTTCTGAACTCAAACGAGTGATTGGAAAATCAAATTGAATAAAATTTATCCTTCGAATCCTCGAAAAATGCCAATTTTCTATTAAGAATAGCAACTCTCTTTAGGAGCCCCTCCGTTCCTCAGTTAAGTCGAACACGCGTATTCAACAGGGGTGAATTTAACTAATATGCTGAGAAGAATTTGTGTTCTATATTAATAGCCGTATTTCTACGACGTCATGCAGTTCTTTTGGTTCAGAGATGTATTCCAATTACGAAGGCGTTAGATCCTTTTCTTCACCGATATAGAGGGTGTTTTTTCGGCCAGCTTCATTTTTTTTTAATATAACATACAAAATTATGGAATAACCAACATTTTTATTTTTTTATTTGAGAGTTCGTTTTATGGCATTTGAAGTAAATTTCGGGCACATGTGCACCGCGACTACAGAGGTGAACAGAATGGTGCATCTGCGTCTGAGTCTTGCATCGCTGTCAAAATTTGGCGTGCGGTTTGCGGCTAGAGCAAACACAATGAAAGCGACTGTCAAATTTGCATCTTGTGTTTCTACTTCTTCAAAATATTTGCATTAAGAAAGAAATTTTTATTTGTTATGGACGATCAAGAAGAAATTGCTTTTATCATGTGTGTTTCGCACGTGTGTTACTTAGCACTAAAAACAGTAAAGAAAAGGAAACGCAGATGCTGGATTCGCCCGCTTTATAAGGAAAGAAACGAAAGAGAATTTTTTGAAACAACTTTGTAACTTTGCAAAGCCGAATGCAGATTTGTCGTCACCTTGATGTAAGAATTATAATACAGTAATACAATAAATTAGTGCGATAAATTCCAAAGAATTTCATTTTCGCGTACAATCTCCACAAATTTTTGGACTTTCATTTTGCGCAAACAATAGCTTTTGTGTACAAAAACATAAACGTCAAATTTGCATCGCTGCTTGAAGTTGAACAGAATTCAACTTCACGATGCACGACTCAGACGCGGACGCACATTGTGTTGCTGCTTACGGCTTTCCATACATTTAATATTTTGACAGTTTCAGACTCAGACGCAGATGCACCATTCTGTTCACCTCTTACCTCTTAGATTAGATTAAGTTAGGTGGGATGCCGCCATTGCCTGGTGGCTCGCATGGGCCTACGTGGCCCCTGAGCGATACCCTTATACCTACTTGGAGAAAAAAAGAGAAAGGTTTTAGTAGTTCTGTGGCCACAAGATAGAACAACCTAAGTCGATTTTCATAGATTCTCAGAAAACAAGTTTGAAGTTTCTTTGCCCATAACTCAGTAACGACAACAGATAATAAAGTAAAAAATTGGTAGCATAAAGTTCGGATAGTAGAGCATCTTCTGGCTTCTTTAACTCAATTTTATATTAACTCGATTTAGGTTGTTTTGTCTTGTGGCACAGAGTTGTACGATACTTAGACTTTGGTGTGGTTGAGCCCGAGATATCTCTTTCGGATTTACACATTTTATATATACCCCTATATGTATACTGGAACTCACAAATGTTGGAATTGTGGAGACGGTTTGCGTCTTGGTTAACCAGTTCTCAACAGACAGACAGGGTTATCAGCTCTAAGTGGGGCGACGCCGTGGCTCGAAGATTTGTGAGTAGGGGAATAGCTGCCTCGGTCTAACACTTCAATACCCTCAGAGATCAAAACTATTGGTCTGTTCGGGTAGTTTCTGCTCCAAAATTCGTAATTTGTTGCATTCTTAGAGAGACATTACGAAAAAGCAAAAGAACGTGTTGAACCGCAAAAGTTGCCCACTTTATAAACGTCAAACTTCAAATTCATTTTTACGCTGAAGAAAGAAAGAGAAGGAACAAGCCAACAAAAAATGACGTATACAGCGACTTGACAGATTTCACAAATCTGCCTAAAGAAATTTCCTGGGCTAAAATTCGCAGCATGGAGAAATTTCTTACTCTCGTGAGCGCTTTCATCTACGAAAAACTACGAAATTTCTCCGTACCCGAACAGGAATTAGTAAAAAATTCGTACAATTCCGTGAAAATTATAGGTCTGTTCGCGTACTTTCTGCACCAAAATTTGCAGTTTGTCAAGTTCCAAAGAACGGGGGTAAAATTCTCTCAGAGAGAGGTAAAATTACGAAAAAGGAAGCGAGCGCGTTGAACCACAAAAGTTGCCCACTTTTTAAACGTCAAACCTCAAACCCAATTGTACTCGAAAGAAAGAAAGAAAAGGAACAATCCAACAAAAAATTACATATAGAGCAATTTCACAGATTTCACAAATCTGCCCAAAGAAATTTTTTGCACAAAAATTCGTAGCATGGGGAAATTTCTTACTCTCTCGAGAGCGCTCTTTTCTCTCGAAAACTACGAAAATTCTCAGTACTCGAACAGGTTTTCGAAAAAAATTCGCTGTTTTGGGCGGGTACGCGAACAGACCTTATGTGGCACTAGTCTGACACTCCTGGACAAAGCCAAATATTTGGGTCTCATTCTTCACAAGAAACTTAGGTGAATACCCAATATCTTAGAATGTGTTAAGAAAGCCACTACAGCTCTATATTGCTGCAAGAAAGCAATAGGAAATAAATCTGGACTATAGCCACGAATTACTTACTGGCTCTATGCATCCGTCATCTATCAGATATCGCCCAATACGATTTTAACGTCGTATTTAGGACATTGCTCGTATGTTTTGTCGAGGAGCTCGTAAAAACAATCTTTAGTGGCAGGGTTCTTTTGTTCCGAGGGGTATGACCACATATCAGACTTATGTTAGCGAATATAGCCTTGATCCAGATTGTCATAATACGCCCGCTCACGTGTCGGAAGCTAAAGACTTCTTGTCCGAGTCTGCCGCGTATAACAAACCCGCATCCAAATAAGCGCTGCTTGTTGTCTCTGTACCAATCACCGTAGTAGGTTTCACCGTTTTCCATCCTCTTTTTGCCGACCTATCCCATTGCACTTCTTGCAAGGCGGTTATATATGCTTTATAGCAGTCTATTGCCTCTGCTAATTGTTCGGCTCCACATTGTCTGTTAAGGGTCCAAACATTCCAAGTATAGATCCGAAGGTCGTTGTCCTTACATCATTTGGTTTTTGCTTTTCCGGATATAGAAGGCGCTTTCAACAATGTCAATGTATCAGCGATAGCAGATGCACTTTCAGACCTGAAGGTCGACAGCTCACTTTGCGAATTGATTAATCTACTGCTTAGTGGTCGGATTATCAACTCTAAGCTTGGTGGGACGTCTACCAGAGGGTCTGTCAGTAGAGGCACTCCGCAAGGCGGCATTCTATCCCCTCTTTTGTAGAATTTGGTGATCAATGAACTATTGATAATCATGGAAGGCGAGGGATGCACGGCTACCGCTTATGCATATGATGTTGCTTTTGCTGTCTCGGGAAAGCACTTAAATACTCTAAAAGAACTTCTACACAACGCTTTAATCAAGCTCACTCGATGGGCGGTTCGGTGTGGTTTGAGTGTAAGCCTCCACAAAACAGAATTAGTACTCTTTTCCAGGAAATATAAAATTCCGTTAGTCGACCCTCCTTCTCTCAATGGCATCAGCTTAACTTTTTCTGACACAGCAAAATATTTGGGTCTGATCCTGGATAGGAAATTAAGCTGGAAACCTAATATTCAAGAAAGAGTAAATAAAGTTACAGTACCACCTTCCTTTCAAAAAAGCTATTTGAAATAAATGGGGTTTACAACCCCGAGTCACTCACTGGCTCTACATCTGGGTCATTAGACCGATACTCACATACGGTGTGGTTGTCTGGTGAACAGCCTTAGAAAAAGCTATAAATCGCGAATATCTAATTAAGGTCCAGCGTACAGCTTGTCTGTGCGTAGGCGGAGCACTACGTACAACTCTCTCTGCGACAGTAGACATTTTGTTTCATCTGATACCCCTCGATATATTTATCAAGCAAATGGCAGCGAATGCAGGCGTTCGCCTCGAAGCCAAAAGTGGTCAAAAACAAAATTTAGCCACGCTTCCACTCTGAATAAATTCAGAATATCTCCCGAAAACACGGATTACACCACCCCACGTCTAAACTTTGACAAGAACTTCCTCGTCACCATCCCCTCCAGATCACTCTGGAATGATGATACAATTTTAGAAGATGGGCCAATCCACTTCTACACTGACGGCTCAAAAACGAAGGACGGAATTGGTGGAGGTGTTTTCTCTAAAAGACTTAATCTTAAGCTCTCCTTCCGTCTACCAAATCATTGTAGCGTGTTCCAGGCCGAAATTTTGGCGATTAAAAAAGTCTTATCTTGGCTTAAGAAAAATGTGATATCTGTTAGAGATATCCGCATCTTTTCAGACAGCCAAGCAGCAATCAAATCCTTGGAATCGACCTCTATAAATTCCTTAGTAGCTCTAGACTGCCGATTATCTCTCGCGGTGATGGCTGAGCAGTTCAATAATCACCTGTGTTGGGTGCCGGGGCATAGTACATTCCAGGGAATTGTAAGGCCGACGAACTCGCCAAAATAGGAACAACTATACCCATTCTGCCGGACAAAGGCGCCTTAGGTATACCAATCGCTACTTGCAAACTCAAATTTAAGCTGGATGCTATCGGGGGTACGAATCTTGGGTGGATAAGTGGACCCAGATGTCTAGCCACAAAATAGATTTGGCCAAAGCTGGATCTAAAACGTTCTAAGAATTTGATTTCTCTCAACAGATTGCATATCGGCGCTTTAATAGGTGTCATCACTGGACACTGTCTAATAGGCAAGAATGCTACAAGGCTACGCCTTTTTGCGATCGACTTTTGTAGAAGCTGTATGGATGAAGAAGAGGAAGAAACTATTCCCCGCCTTCTTTGTTTCTGCCCAGCTCTCTCACGTAGAAGGTAGCTTCACCTAGGAGCCCCATATTACAACGACATAGGCGACCTGAAAAACATCGACATTAAGAGCCTCCTCAAAATGGTTTAACGAGTAGGTAAGAGAAACTTAATCCCATGATCCATATGGTATCACAATGGACCTATTATTGGTCTAAGTGTGTTGGTGATTATCAGCTGGCAGCCACTTCACCTAACTTAACCTAACGTATTTCATTTGCTGAGATCATCATCAGTTGAATCGTCCTTATCCGAGGTTTTTGGTTGTTTCTGAACCAATGTTTTTTTTTTTTACGTGATAGGGCAGTTACCCCTCAATCACCCCTATGCCGCCAGCATCAAGTGCCGAAGACCAGTGGCAACGCTGCCAACATGCCATCAGAAACGCCGCGACTGATGTGCTGGGTCTCGCTCGACCACCACCGCGAAACCCCTGGTTTGACGGAGAATGCCGGCGAGTGCATGCAGCAAAACAAGAGGCATACAAAGCGGCGTTGCAAATGAAAACGAGAGCAAAAGAGACGGGAAGAACATCGGCTTCTCCAAAAGAAGAAGAAAGAGCATGAGAAGCGCGCGTTTAAGAATATCCACAGTTTATACTCCAGGAACAATGTACGGAAGTTTCACCAAAAGCTAAAAAGAACGTGTCAGAGGAGCAATACTCGTACAGAAACCTGTAGAGATGAAAATGGAAACCTCGTAGTAGAATCACAGTCGGTGCTGAGAATATGGGAAAACTACTTCTGCAGACTGTATAACGGCGACGAAGACCAACATCCCGCTGTCAGGCAGAATGAACCATTTAACATAGACGAAGATAGTCAAAATTTCCTTCCACCTGACCAAAACAAAGTGAGGATAGCAATATCCAAGCTAAAATCGAACAAGGCTGCTGGACCTGACGGCTTACCGGCCGAACTTTTCAAGGCAGCTGCGGATGAATTGGTAGAGTGCATACACCAACTCATCTCTAAGATTTCGTCAGACGAGTGTATGCCTGATGAATGGAACCTCAGCATCGTTTGCTCGATCCATAAGAAAGGAGACCCCTTAACTGCGCCAATTATAGAGGCATCAGTCTCCTCAACATCGCATACAAGATCTTTTCTGCGATATTGTGTGAACGCCTGAAACCTTTTATCAACAGCTTGATTGGACCCTATCAGTGCGGTTTCCGGCCAGGAAAGTCCACCATCGATCAAATCTTCTCACTTCCGCAGATCCTGGAGAAAACCCAAGAATTCCAAATCGATACTCACCACCTCTTTATCGATTTCAAGGTCGCCTATGACAGCATCTATAGAGAAGAGCTTTATAGAGACATGTCTAGTTTTGACATCCCCGCCAAACTTGTCCGTCTGTGCAGGCTGACGATGGAGAGCACTCGCTGCTCCATCAAGGTCGGTAATGACCTCACCGAGACCTTTGATGTCAAAAAAGGTTTTAGACAAGGTGACGCGCTGTCATGTGACTTCTTTAACATTGTACTTGAACGGATTGTGCGGAACTCACAAGCCAACACCGGAGGCACAATCTATTACAAGTCTGTACAACTGCTTGCATACGCCGACAATATAGACATTATCGGAAGAACTCAGAGGGCTGTCACCGGTGCGTTTGCAAGCATTGAGGCGGAAGCGGCCAAAATGGGTCTAGCGATAAACGAGGGCAAAACCAAGTATATGCTGTCAACAAGAAGGAAAAACCAACACCGACGAATTGGACAAAACGTCACAGTGGGTAGCTATAACTTCGAGATAGTAAGGGGCTTTTTCTACCTTGCCTCTGCTATAAACTCTGGGAACAACATCAGCGCAGAAATCGAGCGAAGAATAACTCTTGCCAATCGCTGTTTTTTTTAGCTTATAAGGCAATTCAACAGTAAAGCCCTATCTCGAACTACTAAGGAGACTCTGTATAAAACCCTGATTATCCCAGTCCTGCTTTACGGCGCTGAAACATGGACTTTATTACAAGAGGATGAAGATATCCTTGGTCGCTTCGAGAGAAAAATTCATCGTAAGATTTTCGGTCCCGTTTGCGTTGACTGGTTTTGGAGAAGATTCAATCACGAACTATACGAGCTGTACAGCGACATCGACCTAGTCAACAAACTGCGTATTGGACGTCTGTGATGGCTAGGACATATAGAGCGAATGGACACCAACGCTCCGTCCCGCAGAGTCTTCGAATCTAATCCCGAGGGACGACGCAGAAGACGGAATCATCGCCGTAGGTGGCGAGCACAAGTTCAATGGGACCTCGGCCAACTTGGAGTGCGCAACTGAAGGCAATTAGCTAAAGACCAAGCTAAATGGAGAGGCTTGTTGGTTGAGACCCAGGTTCACCCCGAACTGTAGCGCCACCTAAGTAAGTAAGAAGTTACCCCGACGGCACAACCTGCAACATGGTGGGCCAGTTTGTTTATATCCCTTGGACGATGGGGCGGTTACATCGGTGCCAGTAGTTCACTGCGTGTGCGCGAGCACTGCTGATGGCCTTTTAAGGGGCTTCTCCGCCGCCATCTCTATTCCAAGGTCCTGACTTACATTGGAAATTTCTTACCGACCTGTGATCCGAATACTAGAGTTAATAACCCTGTTTGCCAACAGCTGCCTAACCAAGGCACCAATCGACGCCTCAATTCCAAGGTTCGTGAGTGCCCGCATAATTGAGCCAGGTTTAACATTGTTGAAAGCTCCCTCGACATCGAGAGATCCTACCAGTGTGTATTCCTTGCAATCTAAATATTTTTCAACGAAATGCTCCAGCGAGTGCAAAATCTACCTATTTCGCTTTGCTATATGTAAACATGCTGGATTGCTGCAGCGAATATCGGTGTCTACCAGTTTTTCCAGTCATCAGAAGAAATTATGATAAGCTAGCGATTAATATGCGAGCTTTCGGTATGAAAACCCATTAAATCCCGTCCAAGGTTTAGGGATGTCGTTTGGCAACTTCTAAAGATTACAGTCAACCAGGGAAGGATAAGGTCCATAGTTTGTTGGGTTTCAGCGGAAATTCTGCCTTTCGGTTTTGCCAACTTAAGTGGTTTGAAGTTGCGTATTGCCCAAGGAATGTTGCCCTTGGTAATAACATTAATTGAACTATATGGCACTGATACTACAGAGGTTGCTGTAGTATTTCCTATATTATTGCAACAGCTAAGCGAGTGAGAATCCATTCCTAAGGGTTCGGCACTAAAGGCGCCAACAGTTCTTTTTAGATAACAAGGGGTTTTAGAGAAGGTGGCTAGAACGTTCCTCAGGGCTGATGTCTCAGAGATTAGTTAGTTTCCCTACAAGAGTGTCTGTTAGTGGATATTTAGGGCTATCGGCGATTTCGGGGGAAAAAGAATTGCCCGGAATTTTTTAGTTCCCTGAAAATTATTTCTCCTATCGTGAATTTCCATCGGAATTTATTTCTTTCGGAATCTGAAAGTAGTTTTTGAAATATGTATGTCTTGACAGCTATTAATCGCGATTTCTTAGCTGTAATTGCAACGATTCATAAGAGGAAGTTTAAGAAACCAACGTCCAATCCTTTGGATCATAGGCGCTATTGTAATTTAAATTTTGCGAAGGCCGACTTCATTGCATTGAATAGCTTTTACAGTTCAATAGATTGGGGACATTGTTTTCATAATAAGTCTCTAAAAGACATGTATGTCACTTTTAAAAACTTAGTATTTGAGGGCGTTGATCAATTTGTTCCTGCTTTTAAAAATATATCTACTTTTAAACTTCTGTGGTTTAATAAGAGACTAAAAAACCTAGAAAATGTTAAAAACAAGGCATTGAAAAGATCAAAAAAGTCAGGTAAGCCAGAAGACCGTGCTCACTTTCTTCAACTTCGAAGAGAGTTTGATTTCCTAAATAAATTTTTATATCAGCAGCACATTAGTTCTGCTGAGGGAAATATTAAAAGAAACAGCAAATCTTTTTGGATTTTCTTAAATTCCAAAAGACAAAGTTCTTTTCTTCCAAACTCAATGGAGCTCGATGGTGAAAAGTCGAGCGATATACAATCGTCTTGTAATCTTTTTGCTAAATATTTTCAATCAAATTACAACACGGATGTTGTAACTAACATCCATGATTTCTACGCCAACTTAACTCCCATTGTGGACTTTAATGTAGGTCTCTTTTCAAACCAGGAAGTTTTTGAAGGCTTAACTGTCCTCGATTCTAACAAAAAAGCTGGTGTGGATTCCATTCCTCCAATTCTATTGTCCAAATGTGCCGCTTCGCTCTGCAGCGCATTAAAGATTATTTTTAATGAGTCTTTATCGTCAAGGAAGTTACGTTTGGAAAATATCCTACGTAAATCCAATTTACAAAAGTGGCCTCAAACACCAGATTAAAAATTATAGGCCTATCTCAAAACTTTCTGCAGTACCAAAGCTGTTCGAAAAATTAGTGACTCAAAGACTCTATTTCTCGGTCAAAGAATCGATAACGCCTAAACCCATGTTGGTTTGTGAGTGGTCGTTCAACTGCAACAAACTTGTGCGTTTTTTCCCAGTTTTGTTTAAATGCCATGGAAAATCACAAACAGATCGACGTTCTCTATACAGATTTTGTAAAGGCGTTTGACAGGATTCACCATGGCCTATTATTACAAAAAC
This sequence comes from Brachypalpus laphriformis, assembly GCA_945910035.1. Taxonomy (NCBI): domain Eukaryota; kingdom Metazoa; phylum Arthropoda; class Insecta; order Diptera; family Syrphidae; genus Brachypalpus; species Brachypalpus laphriformis. The sequence continues at coordinate 76,602,451 of OX246755.1, read as the reverse complement.
TTGAAAAGCTTGGTTTCAACTCAAAGCTCTTGAATTGGTTGCGGTCGTATTTATCGAATCGAAAACAGGTTGTTCAAATTGATGATTTCAAATCCAAGTTCATTAATGTGGAGTCAGGTCTTCCACGGGGTAGTCATTTGGGACCACTTTTGTTTAACTTGTTCGTGAATGATATTCCGGCTGTTTTAAAATTTTCGGAGTGTCTAATGTTTGCGGATGATGTGAAATTATATACATCCGTATCTTCAATCCACGACTGTATCAGTTTCCAAAAGGATATTGAACTTTTTCTAAAGTGGTGCAAACTCAACCATCTAGAGCTCAATATTTTAAAGTGTAAAATCTTTAGTGCTCACCGAAAATTGGTGCCTGTGACTTTCACCTATAAGTTTGGCAACGAACCCCTCTCAAAAGTCAGTGAGGTAAAAGATCTTGGTGTTATTTTTGACTCCAAACTAACTTTTTCGGCTCATATTGATTTTGTTGTATCCAAAGCGAGTTCTATGTTAGGTTTTCTAAAAAGAACTTCAGCAGTTTTCAAAGACGTGTATACTCTAAAAACGATTTTTATGTCATTAGTGTTGCCAATCTTAGAATACTGTTGTGTCATTTGGTTTCCATTTTATAAAAACTCTGTCATAAGGATAGAGAAAATTCAGAGAAGATTCACGCGTTTTGCTTTGCGAATTCTAAGATGGCCCGACGGAATGCCTGACTATTTTTCAAGATGTGCGCTAATAGACTTAAAAACCCTAGAAAGCCGCAGACAAACTCAATGCGTTATTTTTATAAAAGATATCTTAAGTGGCAATGTTAAATCAGCCGAGTTACTTGCGCTAGTTTCCTTGTATATTCCAGAAAGGAACATAAGAAACAGGTATCAATTATTTCATGCTCACAATCATCGGACAAATTATGGTCTAAACGAACCAATAACTCGTTCAGCAATACTCTATAATTCTGTTTGCAATGAGGTCGATCTAGCAATGAGAAGAGATAGTTTTAAAAAAATTGTTCAAAATTTATTTAATTTTTTAAGTTGAGCGAATTATGTAATGTAAATTTAGTCGAACTTAATTAATGTTTGTAATCAACAGATTGTTAAATCCATTGATGAATAAATGAATAAATTAATATAAGTACAGTGTGAGCTCTGTACTAAGTATGTACATGTTAGAACTTTTAACTTTTAAGACACTCCTCTGTGGTTAGGGCACATCAATCCCGTGACGCTTCTATTTTCACCTTCCGCTTAACAAAAAAACCAATGTACAATACGAGTATATATCCATGAATTCCTGTTTTTGCTTTGGATTTCCCCAGCATACGAGTATTAATGGAGAAAAAAGTTGAAATACTTTCACGATACCAATTTTTTTCCTCGATCGAAATTCATTGTCGATATCTACTCGTATTTTTCCCAAATGGGAAACATTTCGCCCCCCTCTGGCAGATGACCTCTTCGTGGTGGGGGACGGGCAACGTGACTGGGATGTGCGGATGGGTAACTTAAATAGTTATTCCCATCCATTCAATCCAGTCACGGCTAACAAAGCGCAAACCCCAAGATGACAAGACGACGTAAACGGGCCTCGGGTATTGTAAAACCTGCTAAACCACGACATCCTTTGGAGCCAAGCCTGAAAGGTGTCGGTATGCGAGTGTCTGGTGGTCGGTCTGTCCTCTGTTGTTGGCGTCATTGACATAATATATATAGACTGCTAGTAGCCAACTTCGCGTTGGTTCCAACGTAGCTAGCTAGCTCTTTTGAATCGGAGCAGAAAAGAACGGAAGCTCACACTTGTTTGAAATTTCGTTGTATGCAGTTGGGTGTGCAAAGACAGTGTTTTCATTGACATCTTACATACACAATTGATTCGTAATAAATATACGAATATTATGCAATTTATGAGGGCAGTCAAATGCATATATAACGATTTTTTATTCCAAATTTTGTTGGATCCGTCTCACGGTAATTATTTGAAGTATCACATTTTCCAGGTGAATGTTCAATGCTTCAACAATTTGAATTTCAACCGTTTTACTTAGCGAATCCACACAAACCCAAGAGGTGTCTTTACCATTCTATGAAGAAATTCAAGATGGTTGGCATTTTGTTTGCACATTTGTTCGCTTCGAACCAAGAGGGTTAGTTATGTTGGCGCCACTTTTTGGGCAGTGATTGATTGGAACTGACATTTGACTAGTAGTCCATATATAGCATTGATGTATGGTATTAATATATGGACTGCTAGTGCCCAACTTCAAACATGTTCCAACATCTCAAGCTCCCTTGTAACACGGCGGGAAGAATTGGAAACTGGTACTTTGTTTGGCAGTTCGCGGGCCAATGGAAAAAAAATAAATAATAAGTTGTGTTTTGATTTGTGCTTTTGATTGTGGAAACATAAGCTGGGAACTTAATTGTGGAATAAATAATAACTCTAAGTAAAAAAAGGAGGATATAGATAAAATGAAGTGCTATGTGGTTGGCTGTGATTCACAATACAGTTTGAGTTGCAACGAAATTCAAATTCGCAATATTGTAACTGTAGAAAACAAGAAAATATTTGCAGTTACATCTATGGCAATGATTATTAAAACTATTTAAATGTTAATCGTTTTGTACAGCCAGTACACTTGAACAAACACAGATGGCGCAAGTTTCTCTGATGGCGGATATTTTGTTTCTGTTTTACACCGCTTTTACACCGCAAAGGAGCTGGAGATGTTGGAACATATTTTTCTGCAGACATGATATGAAAGTGACATCTCACTAGCAGTCCATATATAATACGTCAATGATATATAGTTTGTCAATAGTTGGCGTCTCTTCAACGAAGCAGAGACGTTCTAAAAATGTGGACCTTTCGAATGGGTGGAAGCTCTTTCTGTCAGGAGTCGCATCCTCAATTTTTATTTAGGCGGGAGTGGGGATTTTTTTTTGTCGGGATAGGAAACGCTCGACTGGAGCACACAGACGCAACTGGTCCATTATACTACCAGAGAGCAAAACCTGATTTACCCATTTTATTGGAATTTCCTTGTCTTTCTAAGAAAGCCAAGCAAGCACTTCAGTGATGAGGAGATTACAGTACCAGCACTCACCACATCCGCACCGAAGATCTGCCACCTGATACGAGCAAAGGTCGGACACTCACAGAGATAATGTTCCGCGGTGTCGTCGCTCTCTCCACAAGCGTCACAGATTTTAGTGTCACTTAAGCCCAACACATTAAAGTGCTTGGCAAAAGCAAAGTGGCCTGTCAAGACGTCAATAAGTTGTTTACAGTCTTTCCTACTGAGAGACAGCAAGAATGCCGCTGATTTCTTACAGACGTCCGGGAGCAAACGTTTAGTCAACCTGCATCCTGGAGAGTCATGCCACACACAATTGTGCTCATGAGAGACCCAATCGTCAATGGAAGCCCTAACCGAGGACGTAAAGTGGAGTGGGGAGTGGGGATTTTTTTTTTTTTTTTTGTCGGGATAGGAAACACTCGACTGGAGCAATCAGACACAACTGGTCCATTGTACTGCCAGAGAGCAAACCCTGATTTACCCATTTTGTTGGAATTTCCTTGACTTTCGAAGAAAGCCAAGCAAGCACTTCAGTGATGAGGAGATTACAGTACCAGCACTCACCACATCCGCACCGAAGATCTGCCACCTGATACGAGCAAAGGCCGGACACTCACAGAGATAATGTTCCGCGGTGTCGTCGCTTTCTCCACAAGCGTCGCAAATTGTAGTGTCACTTAAGCCTAACACGTTAAGGTGCTTGGCAAAAGCGAAGTAGCCTGTCAAGACGCCGATAAGTTGTCTACAGTCTTTTCTGCTGAGAGACAGCAAGAATGCCGCTGATTTCTTACAGACGTCCGGGAGCATGCGTTTAGTCAACCTGCAACCTGGAGAGTCATGCCACACACAATTGTGCTCGTGAGAGACCCAATCGTCAATGGAAGCCCTAACCGAGGACGCTGGAAGACCCAACACGGGTTCGGGACCGGAGAAAGCCTCCTCTGAGCCTTGTCTAGCAATCTCATCGGAGAAATCATTCCCCAAGATCCCAGTGTGACCTGGGACCCAGATAAGAGACAGGGAATTCAGCCTTGCGACCGAGTTCAAAGAGTTTTTGGTTTCACGAACTATTTTGGAAGTGGTTAAAGGGTTAAGCAAGGCCTTAAGCGCAGCCTGACTGTCACTACAGACACAAATGCTACGTCCCTTCCACCTGTTCTTCACAACATAGTTCATGGCCATTAGGATTGCATAAGTTTCCGCTTGGAAAACAGACGCATAATTGCCTAACGAGAAGTGAAGTCTAATGTTGTCGACTTCCACGAAGACCCCAGCGCCAGACCCTTGACTGGTTTTGGAACCATCCGTGAAAATACGACTACATTCCATTCCCGGCTCAGATTCTGACCGAAGCCAGTCCTGGACACAAGGAAAGTCGACTCTGAATTTGCGCATCAGCTGGAGTTCTGGTGTCATTGCATCAGACGGCATATCCATAAGACAGGAGTCGTAAGATAAGTGTCGCGCAAGTTCATCAAAGTTCCAGTGTGGAGTATACCAAAAACCGCCCCACCTAAGACGATGGACGGCTTTGATAGTGCAACCCATGATATAAGTATCAAGGGGAGGTAAGTTCAGCAAAGCGTCTAGAGCAGAGCCAGGCGTACTCGGGAAAGCTCCTGAGCAGCCGAGACAAGCCGTTCTTTGGAGTTTCGAGCAAAAAGCAACCACATATTCACGCGAGAGCCCCTTCCACCAAACAACCGACGCATATGCGAGGAATGGTCTTATCATAGCCGTGTAGATCCAGAGAACCTTATTCGGTGATAAGCCCCAAGTCTTGCCAAAAGCACCCTTACACTGCCAGAAGACTGAGAGCGCCTTGGATGTTTTCGACTCGACGTGTTTAGACGAATGAAGTTTCTTATCTAGAATCACTCCCAGATATTTGGCTTCATTGGAAATGCGAATGGTGACGCCTTTTAGTACTGGCTGAGTCAGACCGGTCAAAATCCTCCTTCTCGTAAAAAGAACAACCTCAGTCTTAAGAGGATTCACCGAAAGCCCACTTCTAGTACACCATTCATCGATCATGTCCAGCGCCGCCTGCGCGTTAGCACAGACCGTAGCCAGGCATGGCCCGACAGAAAGTACGGCGACATAATCCGCATATGCCTGAGCGTAGACGTTAGAACTATTTAGAGTGTTCAACAGAGAGTCGACCACCATGCACCATAACAATGGAGACAGAACGCCACCTTGCGGACAGCCCCTGTTTACCCCTGTCATAACATATTGGCCACAATCCGCATCCACTACCAAAGTTCTATTCATTAGCATTGCTTTAATCCACAACACTAATGTTTCATCTACCCCGTGTTGTCTGGCAGAGTCGCACATGCAGTCAAAAGTCGCATTGTCAAAAGCACCCTCAATGTCGATGAAGATACCCATCGCGTATTCTCTCCTATCAAGCGCGCATTCAATTCTGGCCACTAGATTTTGAAGTGCGGTCTCACAGGATTTCCTACGCTGGTAAGCATGCTGCATCTCCGATAGTGGATGCAGTTTCAAAGCAACTTTGCGCACGTGAAATTCTACCAGTCTCTCCATACTTTTCAGTAAGAAGGATGTCAAACTTATAGGTCTGAAACTCTTGGGGAGCGAATAGTCTTCCTTACCAATTTTCGGTATGAAAGCTACTCTGACAGTCCGCCAAGGTGTAGGAATATATGCCAGCGCCAAGCCAGCGGTGAAAATTCTTTTCAGAGTTGGCAATAGTTGATCTATACCCTGTTGCAGCATAGCCGGATATATTCCATCGGTGCCAGGCGATTTGAAACCATCAAAAGATGCCACAGCATATTTGATGGCCTCATCTGTTACCACGGCTGATGCAATATACCAACTGCGCCGAGTTTTCTGACTTAGATCAAGCTCAGCCTGGGTAAGCGGGCCAAGCTGCGACCTAGTGATTATCCGATTGCCAGGAAAGTGAGTCTCCAGCAGAAGACTAAAAGTTTCCGCTTTTGTCTCAGTAAACCTGCCATCAGACCGTCTGAGTGACTCCGGTTTGGTCGGCTTACCTCTTTTGAGGACTTTAACCAACCTACTGGTTTCACCAAGTGTCTCGATCTTTTCACAAAAATCTCTATAAGAAGCACTTTTCGACAAACGAATTAACTTCTTATAGTCTTTTTGCTTCGATCTAAAGAGATCCCAGTCACCTTCTAAATTTGTTTTAAGAGACCTATTCAGAAGTTTTCTGGATTCTTTCCTAAGCCGCTGCAGTTCCGGGCTCCACCAGGGAACCGGCGTTCTGTCATTGGACACGCCAGTTCAAAACAGTTGGTAAGGACACTGGTCAGGTTTTGAACAGCATCCTCAACCTTTCGTTTCGTTCTGAGTTTAGTTGGAGTTTTGACAGATGTGTCTAGCTCTTTCCTAAACCGCACCCAGTTGGTTTTCCTCGGATTCCTCCTCTCCTGCAAAGTTAAAGCTTCGCATTCGATTTGGAAAACGATGTATCTATGATCTGATAAGGACACTTCCGGCAGTACCCTCCAGTTAGTAATCGACTTGAAGTACCTATTAGATAAAGTCAAGTCAATTACCTCCTGCCTCCTTGCCGTAACAAAAGTTGGCTAAAAAGTGGGAGTGGGGATACTTACAAGTCCCGAGTTGACAGACAGAGTATTGAAGTGGATACCATTAGGAGGGAGTTGCATTCTTAAAGCTCAAGCTTGAAAGATCAACTCTAGCATTGGTGCAGATGTATGCACCGAACATTCCGTCAGAGTATGCAGCTTTCCTAGATGAAGTTGATGCTGCCATTGAAAAGCTTGTGGATATGGATTCTTTTGTCCTGATGAGTGACTTCAATGTTCGCGTGGGTGTAGATGTTATGATATGGGGGAGTGTGATTGGGAGGAACGGTGATCCTGACCAAAACGCGAATGGAGAGATTTGCGCGCGGCAAATATCTGAAAGGTTTGAACGAATTCCAACTGTTCCATCAAATGTAGAGGAAGAATTGCAACTGTTTTTAACAGCGGTTATTGCCTCTACGGGAGTGAAGCGGCTTGGTGTGGCGGCTGGTGGTGAGAAAAGAACTGCTTGGTTTAAAACGCCCGTTCAAGAAATCACCAGAGGAAGAATAGAGCCTTTAAGGTGTGGATTCACTTGGGGAACTCCGATTCTCGAAATCGGTACACTGAGGCGCGAAGAGTTTGCAAATTAGCTGTGAAAACAGCGAAAGAACAGTCTTGGAAGGAGTTTGGCGAAAAATTGGAACGTGACCACAGATCTGCAAATAAGATGTTCTGGCTGACTGTCCGCCGACTCAGAGGAAAAAAGTTGAATACCGTTGAAGGAGTCAAATTCAAAGACTGTACACTTCTTTCCAATGAGGAGGACATCTAACGCAGATGGAGCGAGCACTTTTCAGAATTGCTCAATCCCGAACAGGGCACCGAAGATGACAGACTTATTATCGAGAGTAGGGGGAAAGTAGTCCTACGGTAGAGGAAGTAATTTTGGCGATCAAAGCGCTAAAGGTTGCCAAATCTGCTGGTGTGAAATTCGGCCAGAAATGCTCAAGGCTTTAGGTAAAGAGGGAGTGCAATGGCTCTCGCGTGTCATTAAAGTGGCCTGGGAATGCGGTGAAACACCTGGTGATTGGCAAATGGGGGTGTTAGTTCCTCTTTTTAAAAAAAGGGGACAAAAGAGATTGCACCAACTATAGGGGTATATCTCTTTTAAGTCTCCCTGGAAAAGTCTTCACTAAGGTGCTAGAAACGCGTTCCAGAGCTGTGGTTGATGACAGTTTGGGGGATGAGCAGTGCGGTTTTCGTCCCGGTAGAAGCACAACCGACCAGTTATTCACTCTCAGAATGGTTCTTGAGAAGGCCTGGGAGTATGCTAAACCTGTCTACACTTGTTTTGTGGATTTGGAAAAAGCATATGATAGGGTTCCTCAAGGCAAACTCTGGAGTGTTCTGCAGGAGTATGGGATTAATGGTTCCCTGTTAAGGGGATTCAATCTTTATATACAAACTGTAGAAGCTGTGTTCGGATAAACGGTGTTAATTCAATACCTTCCACTGTGGGCGTTGGACTCCGCCAGGGGTGCGTTTTGTCACCTCTCCTCTTCATTGTATATATGGATTTGATGTTGCACCGCAGCCGTGGCGGGGAATGTTTTAAAGTGGGAGACCTAAGGATTAGTCATTTGCTCTTTGCGGATGATTTGGTCATCCTTGGGTCCTCTCAAACCGAACTTCAGCGCGCACTCGAAAGGTTTGTAGCCGTTTGTGATGATGCTGGAATGAAGATCAACGTGAACAAGTCAGAAGTAATGGTCGTTTCCAAAAAACCCATTCAGTGCAATTTGTATGTTAGTGGAGTTCCACTGAAGCAGGTGGATAAGTTTAAGTACATCAGGGTCTTATTCACGAGTGATGGGAGGAGCAATGCCGAGTTATCCTGTAGAATTGGTCAGGCTGGATCAATTTTGAGAGAGCTTGGCCAATCTGTTATAAGAAATGCTGAACTTAGTGTTCAAGCTATGCTATCGGTTTTTAGTTAGGTGTATGTTCCAACTCTCACCTATGGTCATGAAATTTGGGTAGTAACCGAAAGAATAAGATCGCGGATACAAGCTGCCGAAATGAGGTTCCTTCGCGGTGTTGCTGGAATAACTCGTAGGGATCGAGTGCGCAGCACCAGAGTACGCGAGGAGCTCAATGTTGAGCAGCTACTTCTCCGAACGGAACAATCTATGCTTCGATGGTTTGGTCACGTAGTGCGTATATCCCCAGACCGGCTTCCAAGACATACCATGGGGCCTAGAAATAGATGGTTGGATCAAGTCGGACATTTCTTCTGGAGCCGTCTAGGGATTCCTCCTGATGAGTTGCGGTCAATGGCGGAGGATCGAGAAGGATGTAGAATCCACCTGAGCATCCTACCCTGACCCTCATGAAGTATTAGCGGGCCATTGAAAATCTATGTATGTATGTACATATATCGTAATCAATCAAACTTGTAACTTTTATTATTTATATATTATGTCCACTATTTATTTATTTTTGAATTTTTATCATGAAGTCAATTCTCGGCAGACGGCAATTTATGCCATGCTTACAAATTCTTTTGTTAATCAAAATCTAATATTATAATGAATTGCAATAAAGAATCCTTATCTCTACATCTATAAAAGAGAACGCATTTTTTCTGTTTGTCCGCGAATGGGGAGTAAGTACGTAACTGTACCTCAACAATATGCATACCAATCGATTTGTCGTAAGAAGAGGAATAACTTAGGATACATTTTAGTATCCTGAATCTGTTATTGGGCTCTTAAACCCATTTTATATGTTTTTTTTAATGACAAAAATAATTTTTCTATGCTTTACACACATATGACTACGAAATGGCTGAACTGATTTTAATATGCCTTTATTCCTCGATTAGTACATTTCCTACTGAAGAGATTGAGGTATAAATCATTATTCTATGATTCTTATAACAGAAATTATAAGCAAAAATATAATTATTTGAGATATAAAAATATCACTAGGTGGGCAAAATCGCATAATCACCTCCACGCGGTGCCCGCTGGATAGCTATCTGATAGTGAACTAACGATGAGCGTATGCTGAGTCTGACGATATATGTGCAGCTGAATACTCAGACCTGCATAAGCACATCTGGGTGAACTTCAGCGCGCATATGTCTAACCGGACGAGGCATCTCTTGTTGACCTGATCGGCTGAAATATGCGTCTCAGAAGTCTAGCAAGAGGTCCTCAGAAGGAGGACGTGCGGCGGACGAATTCTCTCGATGGAATCAACGGTGACGTCTACAGACCAGCGGATACCTTACTGGAGCTACTTCAACATATTTGGAGCTGAGGTCTGTAAGGATTTTCAATACTACGTCAGGGTATTGAAAAAGAGATGGTGGCGGATGAACCCTTAATGGGCCAACGGCAGCGCTCATATCCCCGAAGTGGGTTGCTGACATCGGTGTATCCGGCCTCTTGTCCTAGGGGTACAAAAAAAAAGGATCTGGCCCTCCAGGTTGGGGGTTGTGCCGTCGGGTTAACTTCCCTACCACGTAAAAAACCTTTGGTTACGAAGCAACCAACAGCCTCGGATACGGATGATCTTACTGTTGACGACCCATGCAAACGTAAAAAGGACAACGATCTTCGTGTCTGCACGAGGAATGTTAGGTCCCTCTACAAACCACGTGCAGCCGAACAACTTGCGGAGGCCCTAGAGTGTCTCAAAGCAGACATTACCGCCATCCAAGAAGTGCGATGGGATGGGCCAGGCAAAAGGAGTATGAAAAACTGCGACATCTACTACGGCGATTGCTACAGACAAAAAGGACAGCGTCTATTCGGGTGCGGATTTGTCATTGGAGACAGACTTAGGCAAGAAGTCTTGAGTTTCCGGCATGTGAACGAGCGCCTCATGACTATCCGTATCAAGGTTAAATTTGCCAACATTAGCCTAATATGCGTTCACGCCCCTCACGAGGAGAAGGACGACGCGACAAAGGATGACTTCTACCAGCTCTTGGACAAGACGTATGAGCAATGCTCTAGCCACGACGTTAAAATTATCCTAGGCGACTTTAACGCAAAGCTAGAAAGAGAGGAAGTCTTTAGTAGCGTGGTCGGAAAGCATGGCCTGCACGACAACACTTCCGGCAACGGCGAAACTTTGTTGTAGCTAGTACGCGGTTCCCACGTCTCGATATTCACAAAGGAACATGGCTCTCCTTTGATCGAAAAATCGTCAACCAAATCGATCACATTGCGATCGACGCAAGGCACTCTTCCAGTATTCTGGGTGTCCGGACTTTCCGAGGAGCCAACGTGGACTCGGATCACTACCTAGTTGTAGCCAAGGTACGGATGTGGATATCCACAACGGAGCGAAATCAACGAAATGCTGTGAGGAAATTTGACATCGAAAAGCTACAATCGCAAGAGACCGCCAGCACCTTTGCCGATCGTGTTTCTTCTAATCTCAATCTTAGTCCTATGCCGCCAGCAGCAAATGCGGAAGACCAGTGGCAGCGTTGCCAAAAAGCCATCAGAGATGCCGCCTCTGATGTACTGGGTTTCTCTCGCCCACCAAAACGAAACCCCTGGTTTGATGAGGAATGCCGGCAAGCACATGCAGCAAAACAAGAGGCGTACAAAGCGGCGCTGCATAGAAGGACTAGAGCTGCTTACGAGCTCTACGTGCGCAGGAGAAAAGAGGAACATCGACTTCTCAGAAAGAAGAAAAAAGAGCATGAGAAGCGCTCGATCGAGGAGATTGAGAGACTTTATTGCAGGAATAATGTTCGAAAATTTTACCAAAGGGTAAAAAGAACATGCCAGGGTTTCAAAGCCAGAACAGAAGCCTGCAGGGACGAAAATGGCAACATAGTAGTAGAATCGCAGTCGGTGCTGAGGATATGGAAGGAACACTTCTGCAGACTGTTAAACGGCGATGATGACCAATATTCCGCTGTCAGGCAGAATGAGCCATTCAGCAGTGACGATGGCAGTCAAAATTCCCGTCAACCCGATCATAATGAAGTGAGGATAGCGATATCTAAACTCAAATCCAACAAAGCTGCTGGAGCCGACGGCCTTGCCGCTGAACTCTTCAAGGCAGGAGGAGATGAGTTGGTAAGGAGCATGCACCAGCTCATCTGTAAAATCTGGTCGGACGAAAGTATGCCCGATGAATGGAACATCAACATCGTTTGCTCGATCCTGAAGAAAGCAGACCCTCTGAACTGCGCCTACTACAGAGGTAGAAGTCTCCTCAACATCGCATATAAGATCCTGTCTGCCGTATTATGTGAACGCCTAAAACCGATCGTCAGCAACCTGATAGGTCCTTATCAGTGCGGTTTCAAGCCTGGAAAGTCCACCATTGACTTTCACACTACGGCAGATCTTGGAAAAGACCCATGAATATTAAATCGATACGCACCACCTCTTCATCGATTTCAAAGTTGCCTATGATAGCGTGTATAGAGACGAGTTATACAGAGCCATGTCTAGTCTTGGCATCCCTGCCAAGCTCGTCCGTTTGTGCAGAATGACGATGGAGAACTCTCGCTGCTCCATCAAAGTCGGTAAGAACATCACCGAACCGTTCGATGTCAGGAAAGGTCTTAGACAAGGCGACGCGCTATCATGCGATCTCTTTAACATAGTACTTGAGAGAATTGTACGAAACTCACAAGCCAACCCCGGAGGTACAATCTTCTTCAAGTCTGTACAACTTCTCGCTTATGCCGATGACATTGACATAATCGGAAGAACTCAGCGGGCCGTCAATGGGGCATTTACGAGTATTGAGATCGAGGCAGCAAAGATGGGTCTAGCGGTCAATGAAAGCAAAACTAAATATATGCTGTCTACAAAAAAGGACACCCAACATCGGCGTCTTGGGCAGAACTCCACAATAGACAGATACAATTTTGAGGTAGTAAAGGATTTTGTCTACCTAGGCTCTATGGTCAGCTCCGCAAATGACATGAGTGGAGAGATCACACGGAGAATTACTCTTGCCAATCGTTGTTTCTATGGGCTAAAACGGCAATTGAGTAGCAAAGCCCTATCTCGAACTACTAAGGTAACTCTTTATAAGACATTAATCATCCCAGTCCTGCTGTATGGCGCAGAGGCATGGGCTTTGAAAAAACCGGATGAGGATGCCCTTGGTTATTTCGAGAGAAAAGTTCTTCGAGCGATCTTTGGTCCCGTCTGCATAGACGGTGAGTGGAGGAGAAGGTACAATGCCGAACTATACGGCCTGTACAAGGACATCGACTTAGCCAGAAGAGTTCACATACAGCGACTAAGATGGCTGGGTCATTTAGAGCGGATGGAGCCCAACCCTCCCGCTAAGAAAGTCTTCGAATCCAACCCGGACGGACGGCGCGGTAGAGGACGACCTCGCGGTAGGTGGCGCAAACAAGTGGAGAGGGACCTCAACCAATTTGGCGTGCGCAACTGGAGGCAGCTGGCTCGTAACCGTGCTGGCTGGAGAGGTTTGTTGGTTGAGGCCCAGGTCCACCCCGGACTGTAGCGCCATCTAAGTAAGTAAGTAAAAATATCACAGATATGCGTGGGTCATTGCAATCAATGGCCCACCAGTGGAGTGCACGCATATTCATGTTCATCAAACAAACTACATCGTATAAAAGGAAGTCCCCAAAACGTGATAACTGCGATTATCTCGGGAACCACTGAAGGGATTTGGATGCGGTTTTCACTGTTATGATCCGCATTTGCCGGGGAAGATTCTATTAGAAATTGCTCTACCACTTACTTACAACATTTGTGTGTGATCTCTTCTGGAGTAAAATTGAAAAAAATTATTATCAGTGCCAATGTGAAATCTAAGACATTTTAAATTTTATTAATTAGGATATGTCAAACCTTCTTGCAATTAAGAGATTTGGCAATATACGCGACCATATGTACATATAATACATATGCATGTACAGAGAGAAAAATTGCAATATTTTTCAATTTTATTAGATGAGATGTTGTTGATCGTTGGATTTGTCTACATTTTAGAATGTTTTAATAGATTTAAAATAAATTATTAACAGGGTGGCGTAGGCAGTATATTGTAAGTTGAATACTCATACTTCAAGTTAATTTTCCTATCGTTTAGAAGGTGTTTTCGAGAAATACTTCAGGTAATTATACGTATTTTTCAAATGTAATAAACTGTTTCATTAAAACGTGACTGCATATCTGTAAATAAAATATTCCGTCCGCCGAATCAGAAGAAGATAGACGGTACACTGCTCTCCAATGATCGATGGAGATGGAGCAAGCACTTTTCAGAATTGCTTAATCCCAAACAAGCCATGTCATAAGGAAGATGACAGAGCTATGTGCGAGACTTTGGCGATCAAATCGCTTCAAGTTGGCGAATCTACCGATGTGGATGAAATCGGGCCAGAAATGCTAAATGCTTTGAGTGAGTGAGTGCATTAAAGTGGCATAGGAATGCGGTGAAACACCTGATGATTGTCCCTCTTTGTAAAAGGGGGAACAAAAGAGATTGAATCATCTAAATGTGGTATCTCTTTTAAGTCCCCGTGGAAACGTCTTTGCTAAGGTGCTAGAAATGCGTTCCAGAGCTCTGGTTGAGGATAGTTTGGCGGATGAGCAATGGTTTCGGTTTTCGACCCGGCAGAAGCACAACCGACCAGTTATTCACTCTCAGAATGGTTCTTGAGAAGACCTGGGAGTGTGCTGAACCTGTATACACCTGTTTTGTGTATTTGGCGAAAGCATGTGTTAGGGTTCCTCGAGGCAAACTCTGGAGTTCCTTATTAAGGGCGACGCAATATTTATATACAAACTATAGAAGCTGTGTTCGGGTAAATGGCGGTAAATTAATACCCTTCACTGTGAGAGGTGGACTCTGCCAAGGGTGCCTTTCGTCATCTCGCCTCTTCATTGCATATATGGACTGGATGCTGCAGTGCAGCTGTGTCAGAGAATGTTGCAAAGTGGGGGACTTAAGGATTAGTCATTTGCTCTTTGCGGATGATTTGATCATCCTTGGTCGTTTGCCGGAAGTATTGATTGTTTCCATAACGCCTATTCAGTACACTCTGCATGTTTGTAGAGTCTCAATGAAGCAGCTTGATACGTTTAAGTATCTCGGGGTCTTATTCTGGAAAAGCAATGTCGAGTTATTCTGTAGAAATGGCCAAGTTGAATCAATTTTGAGAGAGTTTGGTCAATCTGTTATAAGGAAGGCCGAACTTACCTATAGTGTTCTCACCTAATTATCGGTTTTTAACTTGGTATATGTTCCAACTCTCACCTACAGTCGCGGATACAAGCTGCTGAAAGAGGTTCCTTCGCGGTGTTGCGTAACACCAGAGTACGCGAGGCACTCAGTGTAGAGCAGCTACTTTTTCGAACGGAAGGATTTATGCTTTAACGGTTTCGTCGCGCAGAGCGTATCCCCAGCTGGTTTCCAAGACGTGTCATGATTGCCGCACCATCAAGTTAGCGACCCCTCGGTAGGCCTATAAATAGATGGTTGGATCAAGTCCGACATCTCTTTTGGAGCCGTCTAGGGATTTCTCCAGATGGTTGGAGTCGACGGCAGAGGTTCAAAAATGATGGAGAGTGCACCTAATAATCCTACCCTCGCGACCCTCATAAAGGATTAGCGGGTGAACTATTTTAATGACAAAACGGAGAGTGCTCTAAAGAAGTGTACTTGAAATCGCACATTTAAAGACCCAGCGAAGCGAGTATAACCAGCTAGTAATAATATAATAATAATACTTACATTGTCTATAGCTTTTCTCAAAACAAAGATACTCAAAGGTGAAAATGGTTTAACCGCGTTTTTAGGCAAAATCACAACGAACTTTGGGTTCTCAAAGTTTCGATTGAATTCCTCATGACTGTTTATAAGCTTATTTTCCTTCGCCCCGAGTTCAATCGACGAGTTGTCGGATAGCACATCGAAATAATTCCCGGGCCTCATTTTCGGCTCCGATGGGCCCATATCTTGGTGATATGAAGCGATATACAGAGTTATTGTGAATAAATTTTCCCTCGGAATGTTTTCCCCGGACAAAAATTAGGTATCTTCAAAAAAGAGGGAATTCCCCACAAAAGAAATAGGTATCATGAATGACTATTCAAGGGAATATTCAACGTAATCGCGATATCCATTTTTCCCCGATGAATTTGTTCCCTTTGTTTTTGAAGATGCTCAATTTTTGTTCGGGGAAAAAATTCCGAGAAAATATATTCACGATAGCCCTGATAGAGTGGGAGTTGAGGTTAACTATGCACGAGGAAAAAAAATAGAAAAAATTGACAGGAGCTAACGGGTGCAAGCGGGACAACTAATTGCCAAGGAAGGTGCGTTAAACTAAGCACAGCCTATCTAAACCAGATTTTAACGATATGAGAGCTAGACGTCGAATGAACACATTTTTTTAATTCACCCTACGTAACGCTGTTCCATCGAAAAATGTCGCCTCTCACGAAACTCCCCGAACAAAATAGAAAGCTGATTGTACCACCAAATAACCCGGCGGAAATTTAGTCCAATTGAAGGAAAACACTGCTTTAATTTTCAAGTTATCATTTTATTTATTCATTTTGCGTTTGTCTAGTTCCATTTATTCATGTTTTGTTCTATTGTTTAAAATCTATTTTTATTTCTCTGGTTTTATTAAAATTAAATTTATACTCATCTGGTGTTCTTTTTTTTTACGCAAATGTTTTAAACATTTATCTCATCGTAATATTATAGTGTTTCTCAAAGATATTATTTTCTTTTTCTTCTTCAACTCAATTCATATAAATATTCTATTGAGAGTCAGAAATTTATAGAGATTATAAAACAAATATACTCCCTTATAGCATACTAAAATTAATCAATTATTTCTACGAGGGGAAATTGTCGAATACATTGAAACAGTTAATATTATTATTTTATTTTTCTTTAGAAATATGTTTCGATAAGATTTTAGTGTCCTTACCAATTTTTGTTTTTGTTTAATCTAGAAAAGAAAACATGTAGTAAATAACCGTTAAAACTACTAAATTAAGGAAACACAAATAAAAAAAAAGAACAATAAAACACCTATTCAAAAAAATACTGTGAATTTCCCTCCAGAGGGACATTTTCGTCAAATTTTAAATACCCATCTCTTGTTTCTAACTCTTTTTACAAAATATATATATTTTTACTGTCATTTTAGATTTTGTTTATTATACGTTTTAGGTTTTTTTTTTTTTTTTTCTTTAAAGTAGATTTTCTACATAAAAGAGAAAACAAAAAAAAAAAAAAGAAACATACTAAAATAAACAGTAGAGTAGGTTGAATTGTTCTTAAATAGGTTCCTTAATAGGTTTAGGTTTTTGTTGTTTTCCTCTTTAAGGTTTTTTTCTTAGAAAAAAATCTGAATTTGTTGTACACAAGACCGAGCTGGTGATGCAAAATCTTTAGGTCAGGTTGTGTTTTTCTAGTTAATCTTCTCGTCGGCAAGTATCTCGGTGAGCAGCTTGTTGAGGCTATCGAGGCCGGTGAGAAAACCCCCATCTGGGCCATGGTGCACGGGCATTGATGGTGGTGATGGCAACAGACCGCATCCGTTCCTTGGCACAAATGCGGTGTGCGCGAAGTCAATCATGCGGACATCGACAAGACAGCGAGAATCATCTGTGGCTGTGCTGCTGCTGACGTCTAGGGACTTGGAGGAGTGCGGCAGGTGGTGGTGGTAGTTGTGGTTTTGTGTCTGACGTGGAGTTTGGCGTTTTGATACAATAGACATCTTTCGCTGACGCTGCTGTTGTGGTAGAGCGAACTGGTGAGCTTCAGGGCCCGGAGTGGAGTCCTCGTGCGGATGGGAATGACGACGGGCAATGTCACTTGGGGTTAGGAATCCGCTGTCGTTTCCATCGATACGATCCCCATCGGTTCGCTGAACGGTATCCATGATGCCAGCGAGGAGTGAATTTTTGATCGCCGGCGATTGTCCGCCAGTCGGCGTGGTAGGTAAAGAAGAAATTGGTGTCGATGTAGCTATAGACTCTCTGCTTAGGTCTTTTAAATGGGATTCGCCAGCAGTAGCAGCGGTGGTTGATTTCTTTGCCACAGATGAAGATGATTCGGTTTTATCCATCGAGTTCTCTTCCTCATCATCCTTACAGCGGAGGCGTTTAACTGCTCCCTTTGGGGTGGATTTTGGTGAGGAATCCTCACTCTTGTACCGTTTCATCATTGCCTCTGTCTGACCGATAAGGCTATTATCAAAATCAGAGCTTCCCTCGTCTGAACTGTTATTGCCGGTTTGGCGACCCGAAGTCACTGCTTTTATTTGTTCCGAGAGTCCAGAGAAATCATCACTACTGTTGCTACTGTAATTCATCCAGGAATCACCAGAGTGCGGGCTAGAGGTGGAGATGCTCGGCAGAGGTGGTTCTGGATCTAAGAATACTGTTTCTTCAGAAATTGGAATGAACGGAGATGATTGCTGCTGTGGTTGTGTTGCTTCTGACTGCTGTTGCTGGTGCGATGATGGCGGACTACTACTGCTGCTGCTACTCTTTACGCCACGCGCCACAGCCTCAGCAAAGCCTCGATGATGTGCCTCAGTACTAACTTCGATACAGGTGGGGTGTTCCTCATCTTCGTCCACATCTCCATCCACCGAATCATCATGATTGTGATGGCGATGATAGCGATGATGGTGGTGTCCCTGATGTCGATGGTGCTGATGACGTTGATTATGACGTTGATGCCGATGGTGGCGGCATGCAGAACTAACTGGTGTTGCAATTCGATGATTATGATCGCTATCCTCGTGCGATGAAGAGAGATTCAACTCTGTGGAGTCATTCGATGCATCAGCATCATAGCAACAATGATTGGAGGTCGGTGTGCGGCCGCAGCTACTGAGATCATTATCATCGTCCTCCGCATCCTCTTCGTCATCGTCTTCGTCAACACTGTTGTCCGGATGGTCGACGACAATTGCATCATGATAGTATGATGTAGGAGGACAGTTTTCATTTTCAACTGCCACTACTGTGGGTATTGCGAAGAAGGTGTCCATTGGATGAACACTGGGATTCTCTTCGAAGCCTTCGTAAACAATGAGAAGAGAGCTAAAAGAAAAGTCATACATTGAATTAAGAATGAAATTGCTTAAGAACTCATCCATTCTAGCTCACCATGAATAGAACCTATAGCTCGATTGTTTCTCAATAACTCGCCTCAATTGTTGCAATCGCTGGATCATTTTTTTGATAACTCGTGTCCTTAACCTGTAGCCATTGTAGAAGAAATCATGTAGTGCCTGTTTGAATCCTTCCTCGTTGAGTTCACGACCCCAGTACTTGTCACGTTTGGCATATTGATCCAGATCAGCTTGGAAAACTTGCATACCACACAGACGTACTCCCAGCGAAGCCGATGTACTAGCTGCGCATTTTGCCATTTGTTTGGTGCGTTTTTCTGCAGATGCATCATCACCGTGTTGGCGTGTGCCCATTTTCAAGTCCAAGATGCAGGGATTTTTGAATTGCGACGTAATGTTCTCGAGCATGAGAAAATCTGCAAAGAGAAAAAGGAAAGACTGCCTTTAGTATTATTTAACTCTCAGAGATTATTTATCACAAAAAAAAAGACGTGCTGGGTTAGATGGGTCCATGGTCCAGTTGGGCCGGCAGATGAGCTGAAAAACGAGTTCAAATAATTGCTAATATTTGTAGTCGCCCTTAATAGACAAATAAAAAAATTATCAAAGGCAAAGTAATAATCTGTAGCTCTCCGGGGTGACAACATTCATTGGTAACCATCAAGGAAGGGAAACCTTTTATAATGAACCAATAGCTAACATCTGTTAAAATAGAAGTGACTCCCTATTTAAATGCTAATCAAATGCTATTCCCATAGTCGCATTTCATAAGAAACTGAGTCACGAAAGCAGATTTAGTTGAAAATCAGGAGTATACGCCTACATTCGACAATTTTTTTGTTGGAATAGGCAATTTACTTGTATGGTCGCTCTTTTCACTTCTCAAAACGACGCCAATTATGAAGCCAAATTGAGGTGTCGGTGAGATAATAAAGAGGTGAGGTGGCTTTCTACCGCTTGGACTTTTAAATTAATGAAGATTATACCTTTCCATTGATTCTTTGGACAATTATCTTAGAGAGTCAACATTTCCGAACTATTCAGGAGATGAATATGGAACGTGGTAGAATTCATAATATACCTCTCACATAAAGAGCGTACAAATTGTTTTGTTGAAGAAACTCAAAAATATGATTCACTCAGTTGAAATGGATCAAAAACGATGTCAATCGAATAAAGACCTTTAAAAGTACCATCATTTGTTGAATATCGTTCTGACGTCGGGTTTTTTCTTAGTATTGAGCGGATGCACCGATTCTATTTATCATGGTCAATCTTGAGGTGTAAAAGATCTATTGAAGCCAAAGTTCTTCTGAGGCTAAAGCACCTCATTCCGCTCAGTTTATTAAAATAATTTATTACGTCTTAAGACAGGAGGTCTCTCTCGTCTATCTGATAGTTCTACAGACACTTGACTCTGGAGCGAGTCAATATCCCATAGTTCATTAGAATATGTTTCGGACTCTCTTCGGGTTTACCATCAAATCTTGTTTCGGAGTTTATAGTATTCCGTAAGTGTTCATGCACGTTCTACCTAAGTTAATGTAAGCATTGACTTACAGACTGATAAATGAAAGAAGCTGTCAATGAAAAGAGGGATCGTTGGGGTTTTTATTACTTACGAGTGGGCTCGTAGGCTCGATTAAATGGGAACAGAGTTAATATTTTTTTAAACACGAACAAAATATGAACACAAACCTCACAAAAATAACACTATACACTAAGCTCAGTGATGATCGCCCAACTCGATTATCACCACGTAATTAGCCGATATAATTTACGATATGTTGACTAATTGTTGATTGAAGGACACATACGAGATTATAAGTTTACTTCAAATCCATTTACAATTAGCAATAGCCAAGCATATGTTAAACAAAATTGACGGCTCAGGCGATTTTTAATAATTGACTTGTGATAACTAGGTACGAGTAATATATCTTCGTATGGAATAAACTTGAGCTAATTTGGAGGACAAGTAATAAAATTGTGCTCAATGATGAGAATAAAAAAGCTTGGCACAGGTGAAGACTGTGAACATTATTGAGACAGTAAATTTGATTGTTATCCATTCTCCTTTATTGATTTCACTTAAAGTACATATTTCTACGAAACTTATTCGCTTATGCAGGTTGATGAAAACGTCCACTTTCTTTCAATGTTACTAGTGGTTTTAAGCGGTAGGTTCTATAGTTGGTTTTAGGCCAACAAAAGGACGCAAAAGGTCACTGTCAGATGTCGAACCTAAAGAGATTATTACACTATTACCATTCTCGTTAACGGTTTGCGAATCGAAAAGCCTTCATTTGTCTAAATCAGGCGAATAATACAACTTTTTAGTGATGGGCGTGATACAAACAAACATCGACGTATCATTCTCCATCATGACAATGCTAGTTCACAGCCACTAAAAAAAACTTCAATTTTTGAAGTTTCACAACAACATATTCTCCTGATTTATCGCCTAATAACCTCTTTTTGTACGAAGTATATGTTGTCAACAAGAAGGAACAACGAACACCGACGAATTGGATAGAACGTCACAGTGGGCATCTATAACTTCGAGGTAGTAAGGGACTTTGTCTACCTTGGCTCTGCTATAAACTCGAGAAACAAGATCAGCGAAGAAATCAAGCGAAGAATAACTCTAGCCAATCGCTGTTTTTTTGGGCTTATAAGGCAATGGTAAAGCGCTATCTCGAACAACTAAGGAGACTCTGCATAAGACCCTGATCATCCCAGTCCTGCTTTACAGCGCTGAAACGTGGGCTTTATTAAAAGAGGATGAAGATATACTTGGTCGCTTCGAGAGAAAAATTCTTCGTAAGATATTTGGTCCCGTTTGCGTTGACGGGTTTTGGAGGAGAAGATTCAATCACGAACTATACGAGGTGTACAGCGACCTAGTAACAAAAAATGCGTATTGGACGTCTGAGATGGCTACTACATGTAGAGCGAATGGATACCAACGCTCCGGCCAGCAGTCTTCGAATCTAATCCCGAGGAACGACGCAGTAGTGGACCTCTTCGCCGTAGGTGGCGCGTACAAGTTCTAGGGGACTTCGACCAACTTGGAGTGCACAACTGGAGGCAATTAGCTAAAGACCGAGCTAAATGGAGATGCTTGTTGATTGAAACCCAGGTTCTCCCCGAACTGTAGCGCCACCTAAGTAAGTTAGTAACCTCTTTATGTTCCCGTTTATCAAAAATAAAATGCGTGGCCAACGTTTTCCAACGCCAGAAGAGGAGCGTGTTTCTGAAATGTCCTTCAGAATGAAAAAAAAAATTCGAAAACCTGATTCTATCGAATGGAAAAGTGTATATTAGGTGTGCAACTAAGTTCTCGCTGTTTGTCAATAGATGGCTCCAGATGGTCGATTTTGATATATCCAAAACGTCATGAACCGAGCCTAGACATATGGTAAGGAAACAGTTTTGACACATTAGTGATTTTGTTTTGGCGTTATATACTTTGGCTGTGTGAAAATGTCTGATTTTGTGCCAAATAATCGTCATTTGCGGGAAGTGTTGATTTTCTTCTTTTATTCGAAGAAAATGGCGGCTGAAGCACGTGACGGGTGATGAAAAATGGATTCATTACAGCAACCCAAAGAGAAGAAAGTCATGGGGACTGTCCGGTTATGATTCTACGTCGTCGGCTCGGCTGAATATTCACGCTGCGAAGGTTATGCTGTGTATTTGGTGGGACCAGGTCGGTGTTATTTATTATGAACTGTTGAAATCCAACGAAACCATCAATGCGGAACGGTATCGACTTCAATTGATGCGATAGAGCCGAACACTGCACGAAAAACGGCCACAATACGAGCAGAGGCACGAAAAAGTGATTCTACAGCATGACAACGCTCAGCCTCACGTTGCCAAACCCGTTAAAACCTACCTGGAAACGCTCAGATGCGAAGTCTTACCCCACCCGCCATATTCCCCAGATATTGCGCCGTCCGATTATTACTTGTTCCGTTCGATGGCACATGGTCTGTCTGATCAGCAGTTCCGCTCACATGAAGACATCAAAAAATGGCTTGATTCGTGGATAGCCTCAAAAGATGTACACTTTTACTGCCAGAACGATGGGAAAAAGCTGTAGCTGACGATGTGCAATACTTTGAATGATTCATTTGTAACCATTTTTTCACAATAAAATTGCATTTTCATCAAAAAAAAAAAAAAAAACAGCGATAATTTAGTTGCGCATCTAATAAATCTTGAAGGACTTTACTTTGGAATACAATAAACCCGTTTAAACTAATCAATTTATGTATTTTCTTGCTTTTTCTAAAAACTTATCGGACAACCTACGTACAACAATTTGAAAAATAGGGAAGGACTTTCTGTATTAGATTGTTGTTGTAGCAGTTGGTCCTTATGTATGAAGAACCGATCGTCGTGAGAGCTCGTTGGTGCAGTGGTTGGAAAAACTTCGATGATATTTTTTTTTTTACTTTTTATACTCGGGTGGTTGATGATTGCTATTCCCCGCTGGGGCTTGGAACTTGCACAGATCGGTTAACAAGCAAACACTCTATCCACTGCACCCTTCTGTATTAGATTAGAAAGCTTTGGTTTGATTTGCAATATATGTATGTATTATCCTACCATTTCTACTATGGTCATATGAAACGAGCCGAATCTACGGAAAAACGAAGTTACATTAGCCTCTGAAGCATTAAACTAATTTGAGACGAAGGTAATTGAAAATAAAGAAAGATAAACGAAAATTGAAAATTCATCGTCAACTATTCGCGTAAGGGGTGGAGAGAGATCCTTTCGTGCTGATTTCTCTTTGTTTTCTTTTTTTTTTAGTAAGCATTTTGATAATCAAATCATTCATCTGATACTAACATTGTTTGTTAGAGTTGTCTAATTGTGAAATACTCTTAATAACATCGGCTGCATTCCCATTTTTATGTACTTTCATCCTGTAAGAGAAAGAAAAAGAAAAAACCATAATTAATTCATCGTGTCGCAGAGAGCTACATATTTGTATTTGTATTTTTTTTTTTTTTTTTAAACTACACTTAATCATAGGAAAATATTTTAAATTATCACTCTTTTTCGCAGAGTGAAATGGTTTTTTTTTGTATTTTTTATTTGCATTAATCGCGAGAGAGGGGGGAAGAGATCGAGTCGTTTGGGACAGCTAGAGAATAGAGAGTGCCGTGCAAGATGATGGGATGCGCGCGATTGACTTTCTTTACCTAAAACAAAAATATTTTCTATTTTTTCTTGTGATTTTGTTTCATTTATTTTTATAGAGATTTAATGGCAGTATGATACAAATATAAAATTGTTTATTAATTTTTATTTACCCATGATTGATTCTAATTTCAATTATGTCATATTTTTTTTTTCTATTCTCATCTATAAAAAACATACATATTTTGATTCTGTAATATAAATTCATGTAAAATGAATACTAACCGTAAGACATCATCACGTTTCCTTTTGGAAGCACTGGTTTTGCGTACATGCTCCTCACGAAAACTTGGTGAATAACGTTTCTCTAGTTTGGTACCACCCATTGTAGTTGCTTGCATTACACCTAAAATGAGAGTATCACATAATTTTAGAATGTTTTTGAAATGATTTTTAATTTGTCTTATTTAATAGAGATTTTACTTTTAATTATTGATCTTAATGCGTGAACATTAAACATTTGGATGGATTGATGCGAAGTAAAACATATAGATTGTGAAATCGGATTTATTGCATTATGGTGTTTTGAAATGGTAATGGATTTTTTTAGGTTTTTTTTTTTTAAATCATGATGATTAAAAGCCTATAATAATTGCACACTTCAACGTCCATAAATAAGAGGAAGAGGTTCATGCTTCACAGATGAGAAACAAGCAAGATTGAGAATATTATTCTAGCGCAACAAAATTATAGCTGCAATTAGTAATGGAAAATGCGACGGTTACTTAAGAAATGTATTTGAATTTGCTGCTATAAAAGTATCCGTAAAGTTATTTATAATTTTTAGTAACACACTTTATTATTTTGCGTAGTAGAGTTAAAAGCTATAATACCTACATACCTACGACTATACCTACAGTGTTGATAAACTAAGAAAGGATCTTGTGATCCTTTCGGTTCATTTGTATGGATTTATTTCCTGTGGCCTGTGGCTTCGTACCACGAAGAAAAACCTGATTTTGTATCGTAGCCCCAAAAATAACGGTACTTTATTTAAGCCCAATTTTGTAAGAAATTGATTTTTTTTTTTTTCGAAAATTCAATCGTTGGGAATGAAGAGAAGAAATAAAAAAAAATATATACGAGAAACAATGCTCTCAGCTTAAGAACCAAGCTGCGACTGTTCCGCTCCAACGTAGAATCAGTACTAGGTGAATAGGTGAATACCACTATCACATACAAGGTGCAAACCTTCGTAAACAAATGTCTAAGAATCATCTTGAGGATATTTTGGCCCAATTGTATCTCCAACGAACAACTTTATCTGAAAACCTATAGACCTGTGCGAAGGAGAAAGTGGCAGTGGATCGGACACACCCAATGGCGCGAAGACACACAACAACATTGCGAAAAACGCCGTGCCATGGAATCCGCTTACCCAGGCAGGCAGAACAGCGGGACACCCTAGGCACACGTGGCGCATAACAGTCGAGGAAGAATCAAGTTCTTCGGAAATGAGCTCTTATTTCATCGCGACTTTAACATTTGTAAAACAAACATAAGAAGAATACACTTACCATGGAACCAGCTAAACCAATTCCGAAAGTTTGACTGCATACTAGTGCAAGGTCGACTGTATCAGCCATCTCGCTTTCTACTATGCACTCCCCACTATTTCCACGGTTCACCTAGGTATGGGTTTGATTGAAACAGTCACCCTACCTAGTCAACACCTTATGTACAGCAGTACTTAGAGTTCGATTGAATCAGTCACTCTATTTACGCTTATGCACCTTTACACGTGCACACTCCACCTAGGTATGAAAGGTTTGATTGAGACAGTCATCCTACCTAGTCAACACCATGCATAGCTGTACTTAGAGTTAGATTGAATCAGTCACTCTACTACGCTTATGCATCCATACACCTTCACGGTTAACTTAGACCTGCCAAAAACTTATACAACAGTACAGAGGGTTCGATTGAATGCATCACCCCCAATACTTGTTTGTACACTAAACCTTCTCGGTACACTTGATTTAGGGTTGATTGAGTCAGTCACCCTCTCTAGCCATTTCAGGCATAGCTATTCTCCGCCAATACCCTTATGAGAAAGGTTAAGGTTCCCCCGGTAACCGGTGACTCCTCCAGTCCCTACTATATGTGGTATCACAATGGACCCAAGCGGTCTAAGTGTGTGTGGACAGCCACCTTTACCTAATAACCTAACCTGCCATGGATTGCTATACTTTTCAAGAATGGCCCAATATAAATTTAGTCTTTGATTCCCTGGTCGTGTGGCACCAACTGGGCAAACACTGTGGCATTTAGCCTCTCGCCTTGGGGAGACTGGCTCAACACAGTACAGTAACACACGTGGCCGGCCCCGGAGCAGCCATTCGGTCGAGAAGGCTGCTGTGGTTGCAGATATCCAAAAGGGCACTCAAACATCAAGCTAATGACGAGCCACGACGAGTCGATTTTGAAAGTCCATAGCGGCGTTGTTTTTTTATCTGTTGATAATTTTCCTATATTTTTATTTTCCAGACACTAAAGACGAATCACCATGGCAAACTTTATTATCAAAATGGGTGTTCTGTTGTGGCAACGATGCACGCATTGCGCCTATTCAGCGAAGAGGCCTATTTTTGGATGAACGGGTATGTCAACAAGCAATATTTGCCAGATTTGGGACAATGCCAATCCATATGAGTTCCACCAAGTGAAAATGCATCCGCAGAAAGTCACTGTTTGGTGTGGATTGTGGGCCGGCATCATCGGTCCGTACTTCTTCGAAAACGACGGTGGCATTGCCATCATCCTCTCAACAGTCACTGTTTGGTGCGGCGTTTACGGAGGACAGTTGATTGATCCATATTTTTTCGAGGACCCAGTCGGCTACACTTACTGTGAGTGGTGAACACTACAGAACCATGATCAATGTCTTCTTGCTGCCGTAAATTGACGAATTGGGTTTGGAAAGCATGTGGGTCCAGCAGGACGGTGCAACCAAATACACAGCACGAGCCGGCCACTTTATCTCTCGTTTTGGCGATTTGCAATGGTTAGCAAGATCGACCGATTTGACCGTTTCCGACTTCTTTTTTGGGATTTTCTGAAGTGCAGAATTTAGCGTTAGAAGCTTTGAAAAAAGTCATGGAAAATGCTGAAGAACGAGCTCGAATGCGCATCAACTCTGACCACCGCCAATTGACCGATATTATATTCGAGACTTAATGGAAAGAAATTTAAACGTCTAAATGAACTTAATCAACAAACAGAACCTTTTTTCTTTTATTTACAAAGTTTCTGCCTTATAAAATCGAGTAAAGTCTTTTGTGGCATCTTGTATATTGCTAGTGCAATGATTTAAAACTAATTACAGAGTGGTAATCCAATTAATCACATGGGATTGTCGTGACTTTTTCGAGTACTTGTATTATTTTTACTCTAGGCAGTAGCAATATATCAGGTGTAGTAAAAATAAATTCATTATTTAATAAGAATACGTTGATGCGGGGGGCGACCGAGTGGGTTCAGACAAGTGATGTCCGACGTTGTCTATGCTCACTCTCGGTCTCCCCCCGCGTCTGGATTTTCTGAACCTATGTATTAAGCCTATTTCTTCTAAAGTCTCAGCCTAAAGCCTTGGTAGCTAGCGCTGTAATTGTACAATATTTTGTACACTCATTGTACACTTAATAAATAATAATAATAATAAATCCATTATTTTTCTAACAGACGGCTTAAGTAATTTGTATCTCGTGTTGTATACGTCCTATTGGACGTACACTAATTGGCGTTAGAAAAATGACATTTCGTACAGAAAAACTTTTCTGACAGTTTTGTGATTGGTTGACTCAGTTTTGTTTGAAAGATGAAAGCCAGCAAAGAGAAAATACGCCATATTTTACAGTTTTAATTCGATAAAGGTGAAAACGCAAGCCAGGCGGCTGAAAATGTGAATAGTATTTATGGTCCTGATACTGTAACAGCCAATCACGCGCAGTTTTGGTTTCGTCGATTCCGTTCCGGTAATTTCGATGTCAAAGATGCACCACGCTCTGGAAGGCCAATTGTCGAAAATGTCGATAAAATCATGGAAATCGTGGAGTCTGACCGTCATGTAAGCACTGTTTGGATTGCACAAAAAACCGTTTGGAACCACTTGAATAAGGGTGGATACAAAAAGAAGCTCGACGTATGGGTGCCACACGAGTTAACGCAAAAAAACCTCATGGATCGATTTTCCATCTGCGAATCGTTGCTGAATCGATACAAAATCGACCTATTTCTGAAGCGGATGGTGACTGGTGATGAAAAGTAGATCACTTACGACAACTTAAAGTGAAAACGGTCGTGGTCGAATAGCGCTGAGCCGGCGCAAGCGGTGGCCAAGCCAGGATTGACGGCCAGGAAGGTTTTGCTGTGTGTTTGGTGGTATTGGCAGGGAATCATCTACTATGAGCTGCTCCCCTACGGCAAAACTCTTAATTCGGACCTGTACTGTCAACAATTGGACCGTCTGAAGGAAACAATCGCGCAGAAGCGGCCAGCTTTCACCAATAAGAGAGGAATTGTGTTCCATCAGGACAACGCCAGGCCACACACATCGACAGCGACTCGCCAGAGCCTCCGGGAGCTTGGTTAGGAGGTTCTTATGCATCCATCTTATAGTCCGGACCTGCCACCAAGTGATTACCACATGTTTCTGTCCATGGCGAACGATTTTGCTTGTGAAAAATTCGGCTCAAAAGAGGCTTGTGAAAATCGACTGTCCCAGTTTTTTCCCATAGGGACGAATGCTTGTATGAGAGAGGCATAATGGAATTACCTTCAAAATGGCAATAATAAAACGGCGCATATTTGACCTAAATCGGATCATTTTAACTATGCTAAATAAAGCCTTCAATTTCATGCAAAAATAATGGATTTTTTTTACTGATCTTCTTCTCTTCTTCGTTTTATCAGCGAGGTTATGATCCGAAAATAAGGGATCAAAACCCACCCACTTCACCGCATTTCTACTGATCCGCCTATAAATTTTACTGATATGATTATAAAACTAGTAAAATTCAATGATTATTGCTGGTATTTGAACCAACAATCTTCCACTCAATAGCCGAAAACATTACCACTATACAGTGCCCATATCCCAAAATTTCAACACTAAGCTACATCATAAGTAATTTTAATAAAAAAAAAAAGATTCGACTCTTTCTCGACATTTATTTCGACGTTGAAATGTGCAAAGATCCTGAAAGAAAAATATATTCTAACATATGGATGTACATATATCCAACTATCACCACGCCTATAAGAAGCAGCAGTGTAGTATTTCAGAACTAATTATACGTTAATGTAAAAAAAATGACTGAGGAACAAATATAAATTGCTCAAAAATATATGTAGATTTATATAAGTTTATAAGAATTTTAATACAATAATAATAAAAAAAGTTTTAAATAAATATTTTATGTATATATACGGAATATATGCATACAAACCCTTAAACAAGGATCAACGAATGAACGAATTTCTCCTCAATTTTTTGGGGGGATGGAGTGGAGTGTTGAACGCACTTGCAAGCACAATACACTTAAGCAGAGAGCGTACATATGGAGGATGAGATTAGACACACAGTTGTCAATCAATTATGGGTGTGTTTTTTGCTGAAATTATAATTCATACACACACCGACAGAGGGCGCTTCACATATATTTGTTAAAAAATAAAATATTTTTTAAAACTTAAAATCTTTTTTTTTTTTTTTTCTTTATATAATTTGGTTATGATTATATATTTATTTATTTTTTTTTTGTTTTTTTTTTTAAGTAAACCTTTTTTGTGATTTTATTTTGTATGGATTCGATTATACGAGTATATTTCGAGATACACCACACTGTGGATAGCACGCGCATCCTTCTGTTAGTTATATCCTTTCGTTCATTCATATCTCATGTAGTCTCACATTCCTCTCAATTCACATTATAGAGTGGATATCCTTGATTAAGACAAGGAAAAATAGAGAGAGAGAGAGAGAAAAAGAAACAAAAGTAAACAAAAATAATTAAACTACCGCCACTTATCAACTATTTTACATTTTACACTCAAGATATTGTTTACCTCCTTTTTGTTTGATCTATATCTTTTCGTTGGCTATATATCAAAATTAAAAGTAAAAATATTTAACCACCTGTAGGCTGGCACTTATGTGCAATTTTAAATTAGTGTTATCTATCACTTTAACCATGATGAGGAATTCTCAATCAACAAGTTTGTAGAACGTATTTAAATTGCAATTAGTGCCATCAACTTTGGGCAAGATGCCAGAAGAAATCGGCCAACCAAGAGTAATGTACTTGGGCTACATCTGTAATCGATAATAATTGTGAAAAGTTAAGTTCCAATTACCTGCTGTCACTTAAAATATAATGACGTAGATTAGATACATAATTTGGACCCAAACAGTGTTCTGCTCATTGTCAGATTGGAAAGCTGCTAGGTCCTTCGAGCCGGAGTGGAAAAGGAAAGCTTCAAACTCAGCATCATACAACTATTAGCAATGCCATGTGATCACTCATTTTATCCTCAGAATGTGCCAGCTTTGGCAAATGTGGCTAGGTTAGTCAAGCTTTGAAACGCAATGATTTAGCCGGAATGATCTTGGCACTTCAATTAGTAACCAATTACAATGCCAGGCATATGGAAGCACTTTAGTGAAGTATATCTGACTAATTACGAATGCGACTTACTATATTGAAAAAAAAAAAATTGTTGCGGCGGTAAATGGATGTAATTCCACGATATTGTATACCGTGTAGTATTTTAAAATTTGTATGATCTCTAAATCAGAATATCTTCAATTATGTTATTGCTGTGTTGAGGGCAATTTGATTCGTTTAATAACTTTTTCCATTACCTATACAAAGGCACTAGCTCAATCTAAACTTGAGTAGGTGGTGTTCTTTTAAATAAATATGTATATATTCCGATTCCGACTGCTGAAAACTCACTTTTCTCCAACAATGGAATTTTTAGAGGTTAAAATGTCTTCCCTATAATAATGTCAAAACAGAATGCTTGGTCCTTCGAACCGGATAACATACAATAGTTTTATTATCCCAAATATTTGTTTAGCGCTTGACAAAGTCTTCACTCTGCTATGTTTCTGTTATATTTATTAGTTTTATTGCATCAGAGACGGGCTCAAGCTTAGATTTTCTAATATGTGGTTATTCTAACAAAAAAAAAAAAAAAAAAACTAACACACACCACTTGCTATTCACACACAACTACGAGGTTAAATACATTTTGTAGAGAGCTTGGACTTTCTCATTCTAAAGCAAATGGTGTTCAAGTTATCAGTCTGATCAATGCAGTCCTTGTAAGAGTACGTTCAGTTACCCGGCTGAATCAGTCGCTACAGAAACATAAGTGGCCCCACGCTGGGCGCCAATATTACGATCAGTGCAGAGTTATCGTTATTCGATAAATGTTCCAAAATATAAGATAAATGCTATGGTACTTGTTTTTTTTCCTATTATATAGCGAACAGTCGACTTGGAAAAATATTCCTATAATCATAAAAATAGAACAGAAGTGCGAGAGATTAATATGTACGTAAGGCTTTTGCTGCTGTAAACAATTAACAGAGTTGGTACTGTTGTACTTGCAGACTAAACTGATCAGCCGATTGATGGCTAGTTGTAGATCTTTACCTTAGCTGCAAAATATTAAATTCACTGCTGCTATCTCTTGGGTGATTCTGCTTAGAGAATTATCCCCAACATAAGACATTTGGCCGATTTCAGCTGATTGGTGGCGATTTCATCAATCAATTTCTAAATAGCAACAGAACCTAAAAAATGTTCAAATAATAATACTAGTTACTTAAAATGAAAAAGGACTTACCCATGAGGCCCTTGTTAACATTAATACTAAACTTCACTTTTAACGAAACTTTACATTCAAATTACTTATTTAACGTTACGACTTTCGTACACACATTCGCTTACGAAATGACAAACTAAATTGTCAAGTTGTTTTTTTTTTGTTCTTATGTATTTGATATTTATTTTGTTTTAATTTTTTAGTGAATTCACTTCTTTTTTTTATTATTATTACAAAGCATGTACTTATTTCTTACAAACTATAATCACAACATATATTCAGGTACAATTATGATTTCTATACAAATGCTATATAGTAAAATAAAAAAAATAATAAATATGATTTCTATTTTTTTGGTTTTTGTTTTTCGTTTATTTTTACTAATTGCCTTTATTTTATTTTTATTTTTTAATTTGTTAATGATAAAATGGAACACACATAAAGTATAAGTAAACTTCATGAGCTATGTGATTTATATGCGACGACAATACAAACAAACAAAATATATGTAAATATATTTCTTTCTTTTTTTTAAACATAAATGTTTATGTGTATAGAGAGCGTATATAAAAAGAGTTGGTCATTATAGTCTTACCTTTATATTTTGGAACAAACTTCTGGATATCCTGAGGAATGTTCTGATAAAAGTCTAATTCACGCAGATTTAACGGTTTTATAACAGTACTCTGGTTAAGCAAAAGCAAACGGGTGTGTCCACCAACCTAGAAAACACAAAAAAAAATATAAGTTGTCATATAAATTCAGCTGACCCAAAAAAAATAAATTGAAAAATATGGCAAGGTTGGCAGAGATATGATCGACATTTTTTTCATTCTTAAATAATTGTTTCACTGTAAACGATTACTTTAATTCTTGAGAGGTTAATGGACGGATAAGATAATGTTTTTCATTCTATTAATAAGGATGGTTTTTGGGTTATATGAAGAAAAACAAAAATGTATTCACGGTCAATATTATGTATTTGTATGAGTAAAAGTGTTACTCGGTGACACATTTCATACAAGAAAGAATGTATAACATATTTAACAAATTGTCTGCGAACTTCAATTAAGAAATACTTCTTGAACGACAGTAAATATGTTATGAATGAAGTCCAAAAGAATATAAATAATAATGCCCTTGGTAGTACAGGGTGGCTGACATGAACTGTTACCAACTTCACGTCGCTGTGTCTGCCAAACTACGAACGACAGCGTGCTGAACATTTTACAGTTGTTGCTGTCATTTCATTGTTGATACGCGTGTGTGAGGTTTTCTTTTCCTCGTGTGTTTAGTTTTTGTTCTATCGACAATGGAATTCAAACGTAATAGTGTTATTACCATTTTCTTGGCTGGAAAATCACAATCGGCTATTGTTTGTGAACTGAAACACTTGAAAGTGAACAACATGTTTGTGTATCGCACCATATCGCGTTACAACGAAACCGGCAACAATGCAAAACGCTATGGAGGTGGTCCGAAAAAGACAGCAACATCATCAAAAGTGATTTGGAGTGTGAAGGCCAGAATCGAATGAAATCCTGGTGTAGCGGAAGGAAAATGGCTGCTGAGTTAAACATATCCATGTAATACTGGTATCGGGGATGTTTCCATCCGTAATCAGTGAGATTATGGAAGGTGCCTTGGGCAAGATTAGCTCATGGGCCACTGGATGTGGACTCAGCGTCAACCCAAGCAAAACTGAACTGTTGCTCTTTACCACTAAAACCAAAATACCGACATTTACGCTTCCATGGCTTAACAATCATCTACTCTCCCTATCCTCCACTGCCAAGTACCTATGTACATAGGTGTTGTACTTGATCCTAAACTAAGCTGGAAGCTCAATATTGAGCAACGGGGAAAGAAGGCCTGTGTGTGGCTTTCTATGCCTGCAGCAAGACATTTGGTAAGAAGTGGGGACTTCGCTCGAAGATGGTCTTATGGATGTAAACTGCCGTGGTGCGTCCTATTCTTTCCTATGGATCGCTAGTCTGGTGGCCTGCGTTAAGGAAAGCTTATAACATCAAACTTATCAATAGGGTACAAAGAACTGCGGCTATAGGCGCAACGGGTGCCATGAGGACATGTCCAACCGAAGCCTTGAACGTTATTCTCCACCACTCGATCTTCACATCATGCATCTATCATCATGTAGTGCGGTCAGGCTAAGGGAAACAGGATGCTGGCGCACCAATCCGTATGGTTACAACAGTATCCTGAATCTGCTACGGCAGGATCTGGCAGCTAATCTGACCGGCTATATAACTCCCACAGTGAACTTTAGAAATGACGTCACGGTCAGATTCCCAACTAGGGCGGAATGGGATACTGGCGTACTGACAAATGAGTTCGAAACAACAATCTTCACCGACGGTTCAAAAATGAACTGCGGGGTAGGGACGGGGATATTCTCTGATTCCCTCCCCCACGATCTCACACCTGACCAAAAAAAAGTTTGAGTGGAAAGAGCAAAGGAGTTGATCCGTTTGCACGCAAATGGCCAATTGCCAAACAGCGTCTTTTCTGATTAAGCAGCATTTTCAATTGAGCATCATGTCAACAAGCAAAATGATCGAGTTTACTTGACAGAGAGGTCATACGATAATTTTGACCAAAGAATGGCCACCAGGAAGAAGCCCCACCGTTTTTGATGGTTTGGGCCGCAGTGATTGCAGATGGTTGGTCTCCGCTCGTATTTTTGGACCGTGGCGTTAAGATAAACGCGATCGTTTATCGTGAAACTGTCTTGGAAGCTGTATTGAAGCACACAAACATTTCGGCCAAAGACCCTGTACATTCCAACAGGACTCTGCACCTTCCCACAAAGCCCGAGCAAGTCAAGAATGGCTGCGACAAAACGTTCCACACTTCATTTCCTTGAAACAATGGCTATCGAATTCTCCCGATGCGAATCCATTGGACTTTTCTGTCTGAGGCCAGAGTTGGCACTAAAAAATACCAAACAACGGACGCGCTCAAGTTAGCGTTTCGCCGGGAATGTAGGCGCATTCCACAGACCCACTTGCGTGCAGCGTGCGATAAATTTATTGACCGTCTCAAGGAAATTGTTCGTGCCAAAGATGGCCATATCGAAAATATTAACTAGATCCTTAAACTTAAATAAATTTCTACATTTTTTCTTTGGATTCAATAAGAAATATTCACAATTGAAAAAAATGCAGCTATTTGAATTAGTTATAGTTCATGTCAGCCACCCTGTAAATTAAATTTTGAAACATGAAAACATTTCAATATTTAAAATAAGCACAGATATTTTTATTTTGACAGAATTTCACATGAGAAAAATAGAACAAATCAATAACATCCTGTTATTGCCAATTTTATTTATAGTGTGTAATTTATTTTAGAATTTTCACAAATGTGGGTGTGTCTGAGTTTGCAATATTAAGTCAAATTTCGGGGTGTAGATTCTCAATTAACTTTCTATTTTTATCGCATATAGTTTTATTTAAGAATAGGATAAATTTGAAGAAAACTAAATGCGAGCTCCCTATCGTCCGCAGAAGCCATAGCAATATGTACTACCAATAGCGACTACTACCCAACCCTTGTAAGAAACATTATTTCTGACTGCCACCCAAACATTAAACTTATATGTATCCCCGGCCACGTTTAAAAAACAGAAAAGGTCTTTACAGACGAAGTAGCTACAAACGCGTCTAACTCACATCTAATTAACACTGCAAACTTCTACCCTTACGAAATAAAAAAGTGATTAAACCTCCAACACAAAACCAAGCATCAACAAAAATAGCGAAATTCCTCTGAGTGGTACAAAAACACAAACAAATTCAAACTTAACATTAAAGATTACCTAAATATTAAAGGAAGAGGCTTTCAGAGGATATCTGGAGACAGATTGACGAACGAAAACAGCTAAAAGCCCACAATGCAGCTACTCCAGCAGCAGAGAGGAGCGAGCTAGAGTCCCTATATCGCATGAAGATGAGAGAAGTTCAGCGTAGCGTGCGACGTGACAGGCGCAACTACAGCAACACTATGGCCAAAGAACCAGAAGAAGCTGCACGAAGGTGCGACAGCAGGACCGTTTACAGAATCACCAAAGAGTTGACAGATGGTCGCAGCTCCAGCCAACACCCAGTGAAAAGCCTAGACGGTTCCTTCCTCATTACGGATGAGGATCAGCTCAAGAGATGGAAGGAGCATTTTGCTCAGAACCACGTATTCGCTAGCGATATGTTCCAAAATGAGACTAAGGAGCCCAAGTCGGCCTTGCTTAACCCTTTAACAACTTCTAAAATAATTCGTGAAACCAAAAACTCTTTTAACTCGGTCGCAAGGCTGAATTCTCTGTCTCTTATCTGGGTCCCAGGTCACACTTGGATCTTGGGGAACGAGATCTCCGATGAAATTGCTAGACAAGGTTTACATGAGGCTCTCTCAGGTCCCGAACCCGCGTTGGGTCTCCCTGCGACCTCGGTTAGGGTTTCCATTGACGATTGGGTTTCTCACGAGCGCAATTGTGTGTGGCATGACTCTGCAGGATGTAGGTTGACTAAACGCATGCCCCCGGACGTCTGTAAGAAATCAGCGGCATTTTTGCTGTCTCTCAGCAGAAAAGACTGTAGACAACTTACTTATTGGCGTCCTGACAGGCCACTTTGCTTTTGCCAAGCACCTTAACGTGTTGGGCTTAAGTCACACTAAAATCTGCGACGCTTGTGGAGAGAGCGACGACACCGCGGAACATTATCTCTGTGAGTGTCCGGCCTTTGCTCGTATCAGGTGGCAGATCTTCGGTGCGGATGTGGTGATTGCTGCTACTGTAAGCTCCTCATCACTGCAGTGCTTGCTTGGCTTTCTTAGATAGACAAGGAAATTCCAATAAAATGAATCAATCAGGGTTTGCTCTCTGTTAGTATAACGTACCAGATGCGTCTGAGTGCTCCAGTCGAGCGTTTCCTACCCCAACAAAAAAATAAATAAACCCAAGGTGAGAAAAGCCCGAGTACGCACCCCGACTCTCAGTAATGATGAGATCACAACCGCGATCAAAGCACTGAAAACCAACAAGGCGGTAGGACTTGACGGTATTCCAGCACAGCTCTAACGAGCAGTGCCAACAACATCGGTTGAATTTCTGCTTCTACTTATAGAGAGAGGTTTAGAAGCTGAGACCTTTTTCCTGATGAGTGGAAAAAGGGAATGATCGTCAAGCGTCCTAAAAAAGGAAATTTAATTTAATAAATCACCCTGGAGCGAATCAAACAACATCTCGAAGACACACTCGATGCCGAACAAGCAGGTTTCCGCTCTGGATTCTCCTGTGTTGACCACATCAACACCCTGCGGATTATCATCGAACAGTGCGTTGAATGCCGATCACCACTCCACCTGCTGTTCATCGACTTTGAGAAGGCGTTCGATAGTGTCAACAGAGAGTTTATTTGGAATGCCTTACTTACTTACTTAGGTGGCGCTACAGTTCGGGGTGAACCTGGGCCTCAACCAACAAGCCTCTCCATTTAGCTCCGTCTTTAGCTAATTGCCTTCAGTTGTGCACTCCAAGTTGGTCGAGGTCCCCTTGAACTTGTGCGCGCCACCTACGGCGATGATTCCCTCTACTGCATCGTCCCTCGGGGTTAGATTCAAAGACTCTGCGGGCCGGAGTGTTGGTGTCCATTCGCTCTACATATCCTAGCCATCTAAGATGTCAAATACGCGGTCTTTTGACTAGGTCGATGTCGCTGTACAGATCGTATAGTTCGTGATTGAATCTTTCCAAAACCCGTCAACGCAAACGGGACCAAATATCTTACGAAGAATTTTTCTCTCGAAGCGACCAAGGATATCTCCATCCTCTTTTAATAAAGCACATGTTTCAGCGCCGTAAAGCAGGACTGGGATGATCAAGGTCTTATACAGAGTCTCTTTAGTTGTTCGAGATAGGGCTTCACTGTTGAATTGCCTTATTAGCCCAAAAATACAGCGATTGGCAAAGAGTTATTCTTCGCTTGATTTCTGCGCTGATGTTGTTTTTCGAGTTTATAGCAGAGCCAAGGTAGACAAAGTCCCTTACTACCTCGAAGTTATAGCTGCCCACTGCCCACGACAGCATATACTTGGAGTGCCTTACGCAGGAGATGTATTCACGAAAAATTAATTCCTATTATCAAAGCTACAATACATATGAAGGGTCCAAATGTCACGTTCTGCACAGAGATAGGTTGACTGAGGTCTTTGAGATCCAAAGTGAAGTAAGACAAGACTGTATTCTTTCACCAATACTATTCCTATTGGTTATGAGAGATGGCCTAAAGTTCGCTGTTTGGCCCTAGCTAGTTTCAGACAGGCACATATATAATGGCTCTTTTCGGTTACGACATTCTAACTACAGCAGTATGTATTATATTACAAAGGGAAGATGGACCCATCGAATTATACCGGATATCCACAAATCGTGGACCTGAATCATGGAGAAGCAGATTTCTACTTAAGCCAGTTCCTAACCGGACATAGCTGCTTTCGAGCGTATCTGAATAGGTTTGGTCTCAATGAATCGCCCAGCTGTTTAAATTGCGGAGAGTCGAGAGAAGATGAGCAGCACATATTTTTCTAGTGCCCGCATTTCAGTATAGAGCGCAAAGAACTGGAGGAAAGAACTGGAGAAATACCAACTCCCGAAAACATTGTGAACCATAAGTTAACATCGAGTGCAATATGGGATGCGGTGAAACAGGTTGTAGCAATAATCATGAAAGAACTTCGACGGTTGGAAGTTGCCCAGACGGAACAAAGAACAGTAAACGCTGAACTCAATGATGAACCAGCAAACGGCGAAAGAAGAGCATAAATTGCTAACCAGCCCCGCGAAGTAATACCTAACCGTAGTCATGAAGGGAGAACGGGGACAGAACGCCACAATAAACAGATACAATTTTGAGGTAGTAAAGGATTTTGTCTACCTAGGCTCTATGGTCAGCTCCGCAAATGACATCAGTAGGAAGATCACGCGGAGAATTACTCTTGCCAATCGTTGTTTCTATGGGCTAAAACGGTAATTGAGTAGCAAAGCCTTATCTCGTACTACTAAGGTAACTCTTTATAAGACATTAATCATCCCAGTCCTGCTGTATGGCGCAGAGGCATGGGCTTTGACAAAACCGGATGAGGATGCCCTTGGTTATTTCGAGAAAAGTTCTTCGAGCGATCTTTGGTCCCGTCTACATAGACGTTGAGTGGAGGAGAAGGTACAATGCCGAACTATACCGCCTGTACAAGGACATCGACTTAGCCAGACGAGTTCACATACAGCGACTAAGATGGCTAGGTCATTTAGAGCGGATGGAGCCCAACCTTCCCGCTAAGAAAGTCTTCGAATCCACCCCGGACGGACGGCACAGTAGAGGACGACCTCGCGGTAGGTGGCGCAAAGAAGTGGAGGGGGACCTCAACCAACTTGGCGTGCGCAACTGGAGGCAGCTGGCTCGTAACCGTGCTGGCTGGAGAGGTTTGTTGGTTGAGGCCCAGGTCCACCCCGGACTGTAGCGCCATCTAAGTAAGTAAGTAAGTAAGTAGTCATGAAGGGAGAGTGGTAGAAGTGTACAGGATGTCGATTAGTACGTAGGCGCATTCCTGGCATTGATTATTCGGGCTTGCGAATCGTGCATGCTAGTAGCCCGGGTTACTAGTATCTTTCGAAGATTACCACATCCCTTGGCGCAACCAAACAAAGTGTGTATTACGTGGGATACCTAGTCTGGCTGCATGGTATCTTATCGGCCAGTGTCCCTTGATGATCACTGTTTTTCTGTCGATGTCTTTGCGCGTGCTGTTTAGGAAGTTGTTTGTTCTTGCCTTGTTGTAGTTCGGCCTATACATTTGACACAGTCTGTCAGCCTGAGGATGGCTTTTATAAGTTTTAGGAGATTTTTGCCTTGACTGCTCCCAGCGTAATGTGATTACAATGGAAGGCAGATCCTTGCTAGACCAGTACGTCAGCTTGTTGGTTTCTATAAACGTTTTTGAGTCCTGGAACCCAAGTCAGGGTTACTTTGAATCGACCAAACGTAGGGACTATCAAAAGTTCGCTTAGTTGATTGAACAATAAAACACAAAAATAATTTTTAATTTTTTAATTTCTCTACATAATTCCCAATTATTTCAATACATTTCTTCAGCCGATAGATCCATCTTTCAAAACAGCCTTCAAAATCCTCTGTCTGGAGCTTTTCGATTTCGACATTGACTGCATTGAGACTATTATCTCCTCATTCGATGTAAAGATTTTTCCCCTCAATTTTTTTTTTATTTTTGGAAACAGCCAAAAGTCACACGGCGCTAGATCCGGAGAATAAGGTGCTGGGCGAATTTCATTGATGCCCGAGAGCCCAATAAAGTTGTTGTTTTTTCAGCAGTGTGCGCAGGCGCATTGTCGTGGTGCAAAAAGTAGCGGCGCAGCTCCTCCCTTTGTCGGTGATCTAGTAAATTTTGGAAAACTTGTGGTAAGCAAGTTTCAGTATACCAATTAGCAGTGACTGTCTGACCAGTTTTAAGCAGGATGACGGCGATCATTTTCGCCCTGGTGAAGTACATTGACATCATAACTTTTAACTGACTTTTGTTGTTTGGCCTTTACTGGAGGATTTGCACCTTCTGGGCTCCATACCATGGACTGCTGTTTGGTTTCCGGGTCGTACTTGTAAAACCAAGATTCATCACCTGTAATGATCTTATTGAAGCAGCTTGACTCTCCATTTTCAAACTAATCCAGGAAATATTGAGCAAAACGAAGACGAGCGTTTTTTTGTTCTCCATTCAACATTTTTGGAACCCATCGAGCTGACTTCTTCGAATATTTCAGGTGATTATTTAAAATTCGTGACACAGCCATGGCATTCAAGCCCAGTTCATCCGCTATCATCTCCTGTGTCATCCTGACATCTTCGTCAATTTTAGCCTTCACCAGGGCCACATTTGTATCGTCAGTCGAGGATTTGGGACGACCTTCACGAGCTTCGTCCTCCACAGAAAAATGGTCAGCCTGGAATTTTCGAAACCACTTTGAAATAGTAACAAGAGATGGTGCATTTACTCCGTATGCATTTTGGCATTCGTTCAGAATTTTGAGTGGCGTGAGTTGACGGCGAAATCCGAAGAGAATGGCAAAACGAATTTCTTCCTGTGTTGGCGGTGGAACTTCAACCGAGCTTACGTAACTAATTTTTCTCTTTCTCGTCTCCATTTTTACCTATTGTTCTGAAATTTGCCAATAAATATTGTTAGATTATAAGCTACAGAAATGCATCTTTTTTTTCAAAAACTACTAAATTGACAGCAACTAAGCGAACTTTTGTTAGTCCGTCCGTATATATCATTGGAAACTGTGGAATATTTTTGGTATATGCTTTCCAAATTCAACAAAAACAAAACCCAATTGGCCATTTCTTTGGAGACAAAGTAAAGTACTAAGGACTAACTTAAGGATAGAAAACTAAACTAAGTACTCAACATCCATAAAACTGTTGCTATTTTTTAATAACTTCATTCTGCGGTGTTGTATATTATGCAGCGACTCGTATTTTCGTATTTTCATGGCCTTAAATTTTGCTTAAAAAAAAAAAACTTTATTCACGTTCACGACTTCCTTACATAATAGCAAAATAGACAATAGAAAGTGCCTTAAAAAACCTACGTTCAATTTGCCAGTCTTGTGGAACTTTATATTGGTACAAACATATACATTATATAAATATAACATTCACAACTAACCTGATTGGAAAGTGGCTGTAATGCAACTTCATCTTCACTTTCAAGGAGATCCTTTGATAAATTATTTTCAGCACCAACATTTCCAGCACATGATTCCGATCTTGGTCTACCCAAGTACTTATGTAATGCTATTCCTGCTATACCAACTGTTGTGGTTACACCTTGATTCGATGCAATCAACTTGTTGTTGATGTTAGCTATGTTAACATTTAACGCTGTTGCCGAAGTTGGTCTATTGCTCACAGACAATTGTTGCAAATTCGCAGTCACTAAGGTGCTACTCGAATTAATCGGAGATGAGTGCTGGCTAAGTAGGAAACCAGTTGTATGTTCACTCAACTGTTGTTGTTGCTGAAGTAGTTGACTTGTAACAGTTGATGTAGTAGTACCAAACTGTATTGGCGAATGGGTTAAAGATAATGGAGCTGTTTGGCCAACATTTGCTTCTCCTGGTGCTGACAAATGTCGTGACAACTCATTTTGCTGTTGTTGGCGATGATGAGGGAGCTGATGGTTAATATGTGAATTTTGAATATTTGGAACATGTTGATATGACGCACAGTCAGAATCTCCCATGCCCCAGTCCCCCAGGAAATATACCATTCCCTTCTTCCTTAGATAGTTTAATTAATTTCTGTTCTCCCCTTTCTGGCAAATGTGTCTTTTGTGTATTTTTGTTGGTTTTGTTGCGAGAAATTAAATTATATTCTACACAACCTATCAATAATAATTCAATGTCCTTCTTGTTGTAGTCCTTATGCGGTCTTTGTCTTGTATCTGGAAATAGAAAAAGAAAATCATTATTAGCTATATGAACATCCAACAGAGATGAAGGTATGAGTACTTGAGACAAAGATTGGTGCATGAGTATGAACATTCAAAAGTAAAGGTCAAACATCGTCCAATTCAATGTCATCGAGCTGTTTGACTTCTATGGTTTGCATTTCAATTATTATTACTCTCAATAAGTGCAGCTTTTGAAAGGCGCCCCACTCGCCAGTAGCGTGGTCTATTGAACTCAATATGTTTGACTTTTTAATTGTGGTGCTGAATAGTTTTCGTGGGTCTGATGATTGAAATAAGTGGCGGCAATATTGCCAGTTACGGTTGATTGGTTTGTAAATTAGAGAGCTTACAATGATTCTTCTCTGAAGCATTGCGACGTGCACTACTCGTATGTTTGAGTAGTAAAATTCAATCGAATCGAGTTGATTAATGACGTCATTTTGAACACAAATTACTTTTCTACAGTATATTGACTGGACTGAGTTATGCAGGCCTTTCAATCGTTGAAATCACTAGATTTGCAGATTATTAGAATAATATGAAGCATCGTTGCGCTTAGGTCCAACCGAATCGCTTTTTTTTGTAATTTGCGCGTGCCAAAGGGATTATTAATACCCTTATACTGGTTCTCAGGGCACGGGCTTGACCAGATGAAGCGCACTTGATGCAATTGACTTTAAAATGGTAAGAGAGCCATGGAAAAGAAGGTAGTGGACATGAAGTAGATACCTGAAATACTAAACCATTGTAACCATTGTTCGGACAAAATGCTGCCTCAAGATCTTTTTCCTTCAACAGTTCATATAATTTTAGTTTATTGGGTAGTAAATGATCTGCAACTACTAAGGTAGCTCTGTATAGGACACTAATCATCCCATTCCTGCTATATTTTTTTTTTTTTTTTTTCTTTTTTTTAAAAAGGAAACCCAAATCCCAGAGCACTCAGACTCTTCGGTCCATTGTACTACCAGGCAGGAACCTTTCTTTGGTGCAGTGGTTGGAAAAACTTCGATGTAATTCGTTTTTCCTTTATATTTGGGTGGCCCATGATTGCTATTCCCCGCTGGGGCTTGAACCTGCACACATCGGTTAACGAGCAAACACACTACCCACTGCACCATTGCCACCCCCAGAGGGGGGTGCAGAGGTGCCTTGTGAAATTCGAACGAGGATGCCCTGGTTACTTTGAGAGAAATGTTATTCGAGTGATCTTGGGTCTTGTCTGCATAGACGGCGAGTGGAGAAGAAAGTACAATGCTGAACTATAAGGCCTGTACAAGGACATCGACTTAGCCAGAAGAGTTCACATACAGCGACTAAGATGGCTGGGTCATTTAGAGCGGATGGAGCCCAACGTTCCCGCTAAGAAAGTCTTCGAATCCACCCCGGATGGACGACGCAGTAGAGGAGGACCTCGCTGTAAGTGGTGGAGGGGGACCTCAACCAAC
This sequence comes from Brachypalpus laphriformis, assembly GCA_945910035.1. Lineage (NCBI taxonomy): Eukaryota > Metazoa > Arthropoda > Insecta > Diptera > Syrphidae > Brachypalpus > Brachypalpus laphriformis. The sequence goes on along the minus strand of OX246755.1, from coordinate 76,558,667 downwards.
TAGGTGTGCGCAACTGGAGCCAGCTGGTTCGTAACCGTGCTGGCTGGAGAGATTTTTTGGTTGAGGCCCAGGCCCATCCCGGACTTTAGCGCCATCTAAGTAAGTAAGTAAGGCATAAAGCCTTCAATTAACTAGCTAAAGATTGGGAGCGTCAAGGAAAATCAAACAGCTTTAGCAGGATAAACTTTCATCATGCTACAATGAAGAAGTAACGGTATCAATTAGCATCGGACTAGACCAATAATTAAGAAGACGATAACGATAACGATAAGGCTAACCATATTCCATAGGGCTGGAGTCTATCTATAGGAAGGAAGGACATATCATCAGAGAACAAGAAATGCCGGAAGAAAAGAAGAAGCGATTATATAGACCAGAATTGTTGTGCCTAAAAGTCTATGATTTTAAAATGTTCAAGGATTCAGAAAACACACCTGCGCCGACGCCACAGTCCATCATTGAGCCCTCTGTGTAGATTGCTAGATCGAAATTCTTAATCACTTATCCTTCTTGCCGTTCTGTTCTTGTGAGGAATTGTTAAACGTTGAAATTTTTTGAAAAATCATTTTGGGGATGATGTAATCTGTCGCAGTTGATACGGGTTCTCGGTAGAGAGTCCACAATTTTATACTATGACCGTAGAGTTTCGCAGTCCAGCACTCAGACTCTCTAAGTCTGACCACGCTATGTGCTGTAATGTTTGTTATGTGCACATCTAGGGATAAGTATGCAGAAAAACCATTAGAGCATCTGACGGAGTTTGCTGTGGTGCCAATACATGCTGTTCTTTGTTGATACTTGGCATATACTACTCTCACTTTCCCTCTCAAATACGATGCTAACCCTTATTCTGTTTGAACTTGAAATTTCCTTCACAAAGAATAAAATCAATTAAAAAAAGAAAAATCTGTGTGCCTGTATGCCTTCCGTAACCAAATCAAAAACAAAAACACAATAACAATATAATAAAGGCCAGAAAAGTTTCAATGAAAATCGCTACATCCCCAAACGCGATGTAAAATTTATAGTCCCACCAGGTACAAGTGCGAAAGAAGCTAAAGGGGAAAAGCTGTCGCGAGGTGAAATCTTATAAAGTCATAAAAATGTATTTCCTTAAGAAAACCTGTTATTAATTCTGAAAAGGTTAATGAAACGCGAAGGGATTGTTGGTCTGTTAACATTATAATTCGAACATGGGAAGGGAATCCCCAAATTAACCTAAAAACAGTGAAGAGAGCGCCACCAGTCAACAATTAGATCATCGTACTTGTTTTCACGATGACGATATTTTACGTCAGCACTGACGACAGAATATTATTTTTACTAAATGATTCATTAAACTCAGACAGATAGACAAATACGGAATTAGAGATACAAATACAAGCCATAAAGGGAGATAAGTGGATGGGTAAATTGAGAGCGTATAGTGCTACGAAATTAATTTACACTTAACAAATCTGAATTAGATGAGATATTGCACGACTACTAACAGTATGATGTGTTTAATTGAATAGTTAAGTAGAAATGTCTTTATTTACATATGTACGTTTATCTAAATAATTTGGAATAATAGGGGTGATGGCATTTAGCGTGATATTCAGTGAAACGTGGGCTTCATTTGTGTCGCAGTGCAGATAATTTTCTATGAAAATTAGAGTTCATTGGATTGGATTTGATATGCAAACTGTTAAACATTTTAAACTAAAGAAAACTGCTTCACATTTAGTTACAATCGTCATCAACTAAATATTTTCACGAGGTCACACTTCTTTTGTAAGGAATTTCTCCGCCCTACTTTTTCACATTTGTTTAGTGAAACTTACAACAGAGTTCAACGACATTAAACAAAAGTTACAACTAGCAGTTAAGCTAAGAGTTCATTTAAGGCCGGTGCTACACTCGTAAGTTTTACTCACGTAAGTAACTTCTGAAAAAGTTACTAGTGTAAACAATGCTGTAAGACACAGTCAATTTTGCCAACTTACGTAAGCCGTAAGTTGGGAGAAATTTAAAACTTTATAAACAGGTTCGCGCTCTCTTACAGCTTATTAAATGAGCATTAATAAGTTTTGTGCTACGGAAGAGTTTTCGTGTGTGCGTTGTATGAATATTTTCGACAATATCTGTTGTGTGTTTCTTCCGCGTGATGATGGTTTCGAGAGTTTGAAAACTTTAAAATGATTGCAATCAATAAAAACAAGATAGAAGTGTTCTATGGGCCCTATAAAAAAATATGTACATTACATACAATAGCCCCCATATTTTATACCAGTCCAGAATAAATTAAAAGAAAGTTGCACAATTTAAAGGGCCGGATAATATGCTCTGTAATTTATTCATAAGATAATATAAATGGCTTTGCATGTGCTTACGTAAGATCAACTTACTTTTAATACATATCGTAAGAGAATCTCTTACTCTAAGTCCATCTATAGTGTAAACATTCCTATAATTCGCTTCTGTTAGACTTACAAGTGTAGTGCTGGACTAATGTCTACAAATATTTCTAACAAAAAGGTTCATGTATTCGCATTTTGAGAATGACACTAAAACAAAAGTATACCACCTTGATCAAAAAGTTCCCGGAATTTATTCAGAAAATCAAAAATACAAATTTATTCATCTAAATCTACATTGTCCCCTTCAAAGTAATCCCCATCGACTGCAACACACTTATGCCAGCGCTTGATCCAATCTTCGAAACATTTTTTATATTCGGTTTTCGGTATGTCCATCAGTGCTTCCTGCGATTTTTCCATTACTTCCTCTTGGCTGCTGAAACGCGTTCCCCGTAATGGTTTTTTAACTCGATTGAACAGAAAGAAGTCACAGGGAGCCAAATCAGGTGAATTCGGTGGCTGTTGGATGGTATTTGTTGCATTTCTCGTCAAAAAATTACGAATAATGATGGGACTGTGCGACGGTGCGTTATCATGGTGCAAAATCCACGAGTTTTCTGCCCACAATTCTGGTCTGGTAAAAAATCGCCAACACACACAGAGTACATCTACTCTTGGCTACGTAACTTTTGCAAATGTCAAGCTATGATGCTAAGATTTAGAGGGAATATCAACGACAGATGTACCAACTTAACAAAGAAAACAGAACTCAAATCGGATGGGAGCGCCACACGGTTTTTATTCCGGGAACTTTTTGATCAAGGTGGTATTTCCATTCAATTGTTGTTTCCTCTTCAATGTTACGGGTCCTTAAAAATAAAACAATTTTATGTCAAGCTTTGTTCGAAACGGAACTTAATTATAAACTCGTTTTAAAGATTTAGTGATTGTCTGAGGAAAATCGCTGGCAATTGGTTGTAGTTAAAGTTAAGTTTTGTATTAAACGGATAATTTTATTAATATCTATAAGAAATAATGATAGAAGTTACGATAGGGATAACTGTCACACTGAGCTGTCATTCTGATCAGATGAAATCACAATAGGCAGTGATAAGGTGACCTAATCCCACCCGTAGAAACAAAAAATACAATTTTTTACAATTTGTCTGCGCACGCATCACGCGGAAACTACTGCACGGATTCAGAAGAAACTTGGAATAGTCTATGGTATTCCAGTTACAACCTCTAACATGCCAGCAGAAGCTTCACCACTATCGAATAAGTAGTTTTTGAATAAAAGAATTACAAACAAACACGTAAACTTTATTAATGGATTCCTCCATATAATAGTAACAATTTTTTTTCTGCAAAAGTTCCTTTTCTCAGCCTTTCCGATGTCAGTAGGATGTTCTAGAAAGCGAAAACTGTGTACACTAGTTACGTAAATAACAGCAAGGGCTAAAATTAAGGATTTTAGTTTTTTCTAAACAAGCCCTTAATACGAAGTTTTCTAATGTATACGCGTTAACTTTCTGTCATACTCGTCGAGAAATTTCTGGACGATCTAAAAAGCTAATGTTCCACGCACTTATAGTATGAATCACTAAAAAGTTAGAAGTTTCGAATTTCACCACTGCAAAGAACATTTTACTTCTAATTTAGGTTCAAGTTTGTATCGTCATTGGGTCTTTCTGCACCACTTTAAAGGCATTTGGGTAACATAGAAAATTCAAAAGTTATGAACGATGGAAAGCAGTTTTTTTTCTGACTTATTTGTGATTGCACAATGTCCTTGCGTATTTTAGTGCTCCTTCGGATAACACACTTGTCTAAAATTTTGCACAGTAAAACAATTTTTGACGGCGTCTTCAAAACAGGATAATGCAAAAAACCTTTCTTTCTTCCCGCACATAAACACAGTTTAGCACCACCGGCACAGGTGTACGCTATTGACAAATATGGAATTTGATGCGCGGGTCTTAGTTCCACGAACATCATTCATTTATTTTCAGCAAAAAAAAAATCAGAATTCTGGTTTCTTTTCGAATTCCAGGGGACTTTTAGTATGTTGTTCAGTACACTTACTTATTTTTTCCAAGAATCATGGTAATTTTTCAACTAGTTAATCAACTTTTTCTTTTAATAAAATCACTAAGTGGGCCACAGTGCGATGCTACGAATTTAAAGTGCTAACAATTAGAATTTTACTCAATGACTTCGAGCATAGGAAGTAACAACATATCCGGTTCTGAAACAAATTAGAATACAACAGTTCCTAAAAAAAAAACTCAGAAACTAGGTTTGTAACATAATTTCTTTTATTTTAATTTCTTATTAAACTTGTTGTCGTTGTAAAGAAATTATTTTTTATACCGATTCACTTATTTCCACTTCTGATGACGCTCTAAATCAGTCAATATACGCTTTTACTCACGACTGTATAGAAATGCAAAGATTGCGACTATATTCGTGTTGTGGGAAAAATAAAAAAAAAAAGTTAAACACGAACAGTGACAAAAAAAAAAAAAAACTCACGTCACGTATGCTGTCACTATTTCACTATTTCGCACTACAGACAACCTCTTGATCATATGTTGAAGCGTGTTGAAGTAAATTCTTCCCATATTATGATCAACACTACTGCACACAATCGTTGTGCATAAAATTCGAGGTGAATACAACAAAAAAAAAAAAAAAAAATAATAATAAAATACTGAATAAAAAAAATATCACTGAAGATAAAATCAAGTAAAACTTGTTTCGTCAGTCAACTGCTGCACACCAGTCCACTAGTAAAAGCATACAATCAGCTGTTTACTTTGACACCAAACTGAACTTCTGATTCGTAAAATGAGGGAATTAAATAAGAAAATAATTTTTTACTAACTAAAGGCAAGCACTCGACCGATAACATCGACGAAGCTCGCAGGGTAAAACAAAGGAAAAACTTTCAACCAATTTTTCCATCGACATGTAAAAGTTGTGCTCAATCACCCTGTGTAAGTTTCGTACCTTAAGATTTCCAATTAAACTCTCAATTCAAATGTCTATGCCAATGTGAGATTTATTATAAAATTTCCGTAAAAGAATTGCACTTTTAATTGATTGCAGTATTATGTATAGAAAAGTATCTAAGTATCTACGGCACGCGTAAGAGACAGTAGAACAATTTACAAATTCCGTGTATATCAGGTGATGGCCGCAGCTAGACTGATTGTACCCTATAAAGAGAGAGACCCGTCCGTAACAAAAAAAAAAAAAAAAATATACACCTCTACATATGTCTACCTGTTGTGAATGGTGATTAGACAAAAGCAAGTATCTACATATGTGTTCAACGGGAGAATTAGTACTCACAAATACTCAGACAACAGTGCCAGAGAGAAAGCAGAAACTAAAAACAAAAAAAAGATTAACCTCAGGCAGGAATAGCAATAAAAATTAATATCAGGTAAATGTCGATAGCGTGTTGTTATACGGGTATGTCTCTATTGCTATTGTTTCTGTTCCTATCCGACTTTGTATTTGTCGGTGTTTTATACTTGTATTAGATAATAAAAAAAAAAAAAAAACTCACAAGAGAGGAGAGAAATTTCGAGAGACTCACGAATAACACTCGGGGATTCCGCAACTTGTGTGTTTTCTATTTGAATTCTATCAGTTTGTTTAGACAACGGAGTGTGGTTACTAATTCGCCCCAATGAAGCATAGATTTTATGTTCAATGTTTACACTAGATGGATTTATTATTTTTTGTTTACTATTTCTCACCAATTTTAACTGAATACGTTATGGGAAAGATTAGAACACGCGCGCATGCGATGAACAAATAAAAAAAAAAAAAATCAACAACATTGAATAGTACCTATTAACAAAAAAAAAATTAGAAGTATGTTATGGATTAACTGACTACTCGTTGTTTTAAGTGTTTGTTGAATTGATAACGATCAGATTCTTATTAGGTCTGACCATAATTATAAATAAATAGTACTGTAGTGATATAGACACGTAGGCCGTTCAACACGATAATTGATTTGTTTTAATTAGTTCCGTTCAATCCAAGTCAAATTGGTTAATTATACAAAAATATTATAAACAGAAACTAATCAAGTGGGTGTAGTTGGAACGACTTATGCAATTGGCACATTTTTTGACGATTCACGGTGAACATATTTACATATTAGAATCACGAATTCTTTACTTTAAATATTCGACTGTTTACACATCAGATGTATAACATCTTAAATAAATATAGACAACAATTTAAAATGAGTTTGCTTTATTAAATAAGATCAAACAACTGTAGTTCTTAATCGGCTTACTACTTACTTAGATGGCGCTACAGTCTGGGGTGGACCTGGGCCTCAACCAAAAAATCTCTCCAGCCAGCACGGTTACGAGCCAGCTGCCTCCAGTTGTGCACGCCAAGTTGGTTGAGGTCCCCCTCCACTTGTTTGCGCCACCTACCACGAGGTCGTCCTCTACTGTGCCGTCCATCCGTGATGGATTCCAAGACTTTCTTAGCGGGAACGTTGGACTCCATCCGCTCTACATGACGTCGCTGTATGTGAACTCTTCCTGCTAAGTCGATGTCTTTGTATAGGCCGTATAATTCAGCATTGTACCTTCTCCTCCACTCACCATCTATGCAGACGGGACCAACGATCGCTCGAAGAAATTTTCTCTCGAAATAACCAAGGGCATCCTCATCCGGTTTTGTCAAAGCCCATGCCTCTGCGCCATACAGCAGGACTGGGATGATAAGTGTTTTATAAAGAGGTACCTTAGCAGTTTGAGATAGGGCTTTGCTACTCAATTGCCGTCTTAGCCCATAGAAACAACAATTGGCAAGAGTAATTCTTCGTGTGATCTCCCTACTGATGTTATTTGCGGAGTTCACCACAGAGCCTAGGTAGGCAAAATCCTTTACTACCTCAAAATTATATCCGTCTATTGTGGTGTTCTGTCCAAGACGCCGATGTTGGGTGTCCTTTTTTGTAGACAGCATATATTTTGTTCTGCTTTCATTGACCGCTAGACCCATCTTTGCTGCCTCGATCTCAATACTCGTAAATGCCCCATTGACTGGCCGCTGAGCTCTTCCGATTATGTCAATGTCATCGGCATAAGCGAGTAGTTGTACAGACTTGTAAAAGATTGTACCTCTGGTGTTGGCTTGTGAGTTTCGTACAATTCTCTCAAGTGCTATGTTAAAGAGATCGCACGATAGCGCGTCACCTTGTCTAAGACCTTTCCTGACATCGAACGGTTCGATGATGTTCTTACCGACTTTTATGGAGCAGCGAGAGTTCTCCATCGGCATTCTGCACAGACGGACGAGCTTGGCGGAGATGCCAAGATTAGACATGGCTCTGTATAACTCGTCTCTATACACGCTATCATAGGCAACTTTGAAATCGATGAAGAGGTGGTGCGTATCGATTTAATATTCATGGGTCTTTTCCAAGATCTGCCGTAGTGTGAAAGTCAATGGTGGACTTTCCAGGCTTGAAACCGCACTGATAAGGACCTATCAGGTTGCTGACGATCGGTTTTAGGCGTTCACATAATACGGCAGACAGGATCTTATATGCGATGTTGAGGAGACTTCTACCTCTGTAGTAGGCGCAGTTCAGAGGGTCTCCTTTCTTCAGGATCGAGCAAACGATGTTGATGTTCCATTCATCGGGCATACTTTCGTCCGACCAGATTTTAAAAAATGAGCTGGTACATGCGCCTTACCAACTCATCTCCTCCTGCCTTGAAAAGTTCAGCAGCAAGGCCGTCGGCTCCAGCAGCTTTGTTGGATTTGAGTTTAGATTTCGCTATCTTCACTTCATTCTGATCGGGTTGACGGGAATCTTGACTATCATCGTCACTGTTGAATGGCTCATTCTGCCTGACAGCGGAATATTGGTCATCATCGCCGTTTAACAGTCTGCAAAAGTTTTCCTTCCATATCCTCAGTACCGACTGCGGTTCTACTACTATATTGACATTTTCGTCCCTGCAGGCTTCTTTTATGGCCTTGAAACCCTGGCATGTTCTTTTTACCTTTTGGTAACATTTTCAAACATCATTCCTGCAATAAAGTCTCTCAATCTCCTCGATCGAACGCTTCTCATGCTCCTTTTTCTTCTTTCTGAGAAGTCGATGTTTCTCTTTTCTCCTGCGCACGTATAGCTCTCGTAAGCAGCTCTAGTCCTTCTATGCAGTCCCGCTTTGTACGCCTCTTGTTTAGCTGCATGTGCTTAATTGGCTAATCTATATATTATGTACATGGTTTTCCAATAGGGATTTCCGAACTTTGACAGGTGATTGCGGCCATATTGTTGAAGCTATATCTGCCAAATTGGCTGCCATTTATTTAGCCTGTCTTGCCAAATCAACAGAGTTGTAAAAGAATTAAATCTTTGGAGAATGTAATTCAATAGGATTCATAAATTCTGATTTTGAATTCATGACTTCACTTTTAGACTTGAACTTCAAAAATTAAATCACCATTCATTTTGAGAAGTCTTTGATTGCGGCAATCATTTGAACCAATCAAAGATTTGAAGTCTCTGGAATGAAATCTTTGTGACTGCACCGCATTCTCTGAAGTCACATTGAAGTCACTTGCATTCAATTGAAGTCTTTAAGACTTCACTATTTCTTTAAGACTTCACACTAATTTCATTGAAGTCTTTAAGACTTCACAGTAATTTTATTGAAGTCTTTGAGACGTCACTACATTTGTTGAAGTCAAAACTGGCAGTGGAAAATTCAATATGATTTGGCTTAATAATTTTTGGGGAAAAAGGTGGACATTCTGTACGAGCGCTTTCCGAACATGGTTATCTCACGCGGAGGCGATGTGAATTGGCCACCGAGATCGTCCGATTTGACCCCGTTAGACTTCTTCTTGTTGGGGTTTTCTTAAGTCACAGGTCTATGCCAATAAACCACAAACCACCACTGCCCTGAAAGCCAACAGCGCGCCTGTTCACAAGAGTCGCGTTGCGTTAGCTGCCCTGCATAAGGTGGGCTTCGATATTTTGGATCACCCACCCTATAGCCCTGACCTGGCTCCCAACTATTATTATCTTTTCCCAAAATTGAAAAAAGAACTTCGTGAGAAGAAGTTTTCAAGCGATGAAGAAGTGAAGGACTCGGCTTACTTTTTCGACAAAGACAAAACATATTTTTTAGGAGGTTATATAAACTAATTGAAAGATCAGAAAAATGTATTAGGGTAGTAGGTGATAATACGGAAAAAGAAAAATTAATTTGCATTAATTCCGCGAACTTAAAACCCCCCACTCGTATATAACTTTTTTTTTGATAGTTTGTTGAGCAAAAAATTTCAAAAATCATGTTCGAGAAATACTTCAGATTCAAAGCTCTGTGACTGAATAAAAAGAAAACGAAGTCTGTGTTTTGCCTCAGCGATGTAAGTTCACGCTTAAAAGCAGAAATGAATACTCCGTATTCACAGACACGTTTCGTTTACGTTTACATTTACGTTTACAATGTTAGGGCAGTAAAATTTCTGAGAAAACTAATTAAAGATACACAAACAACATATCCATTAAAACTTATTTCTTTATTCAAATTGGAAAACGGAATTTTTCGTTCAAGTACAACTAGTCGAAAGCCAACTTTCTAGAAGGAATTTCCCCTCGTAAACTTTAAAATAAATTGCCGATTATAACGCATTTGTTTCCTATATGAATTATGATTACAACTTGTGTGAGTGTATATCCCTACTTGCATTAACATATTACGTATTCATATCATATTCACTTTTTGTATACATCTTCCACTAACACCCTTGAACTTGAACGTGTTTTTTTGTCATCAGTTGAAAATTGAAGTTGAAGCTGCGATAAGATTTTGCAAACTTTATCTACGGATTGAATGGGAATGGTAGATTAATTTCCTCCTTGGACTCAATAAACATAATGAGGAAAAATACTGTTAGTGCATTATTTGTTAGCAATAAGTCAAAATCAAACAATTGTATGTACATTGTAAGTGCGACAAGTTCAAACTTCCGATTAATTACGGATGCCGGTTGGTAAGCGAATGATATACTGGCTTACGTTCACTGTTTGGATAGCAAATCTTTGTTTAGGTATTGCTCGGTTCTGGGAACTGGCTCAAGTCTTTGGCAGGATGTTATACACGGGAGTTTACGAGATAAGATAACAAATTGGTTCGCAGAACTCAATTAATTAGACTGCAGACAAATTTTATGTTAGACATTAGCCAAAGTTGTTTGTTCCGTACATCGGTTGAAAATTGATTGCGAATTTATTGGAACTACAAAAGGATTTATTTAAAGTTCATTCATGTTTTACTTATACCTTCTCTAAATGGTATCAGCTTAACTTTCTCTGACACAGCAAAATATTTGGGTCTCATCCTGGATAAGAAATTAAGCTGGAAACCTAATATTCAAAAGAAAGAGTAAAGAAAGCTACAGTAGTACTTTTCTCTTGAAAACAACTTTTGGAAATAGATGGGGTTTACAACCCCGAACCACTCAGTGGCCCTACATCTCGGTCATTAGGCCGATACTCACATACGGGATCATTGTTTGGTGGACGGCCTTAAAAAAAGCTGTATATCGCGATTATCTAAGTAAGGTCCAGTGCACAGCTTGTCTGTCTCGATATATTTAGCAAGCAAATGATTGCAAATGCAGCCGTTCGCCTCGAAGCTACCCAACAGTGGTCAAGAAGAGACTTTGGCCACGCTTCCATTTTGAATAAACTAAAAATTTCTCCCGAAAACACCAACTACAACATCCCACGTCTAAATTTTGACAAGAACTTCCTCGTCACCATCCTCTGCAGATCACTCTGGAATGATGATACATTTCTAGAAGATGGGTCAATCCACTTCTACACTCACGGCTCAAAATCCCAGGACAGAGATGGTGCAGGCGTTTTCTCTGACAGGCTTAATCTTTAGCTCTCATTCCGTCTTCCAAATCATTGTAGCGTGTTCCATGTGGACATTTTGGCGATTAAAGAAGTCTTATCTTGGCTTAAGAAAAACGTGATATCTGCTAAAACCGGATATTGAGGGCTAGGTTCCACAGTAGAGTAAGGAAAATTACCATCGTTCAGTGCTATGCTCCGAATCAAGACGCGAATGAGGATGAAAAGGACGATTTTCATAGCCAACTAAACGCTGTCTACAACCAAACGCCTAATGGGGACATCGTAATGGTGATGGGGGATCTCAATGCCAAGGTAGGTAGCGACAACACCATGCTTAAACACGTGATGGGAGTTCACGGCGTTGGAGACCGTAATGATAACGGTGAGCGGTGTGTGGACTTCTGTAATACCCACCGCTTAGTTATTGGAGGTACGCTGTTTAAGCATAACACCTGCCACAAGATCAGTTGGGTCTCTACTGATAGACAGCGAACATCCAACCAGATCGACCAAATTGCGATCAGCCGTCGCTTTAGAAATTGTCTTCTGGACGTCCGAAACAGACGTGGATCTGACGTCGGGCTAGAACGAGATCACCATCTTGTGGTAGCTCATTTACGCCTTCGTACTGCATCCATCAACAGCAACCGCTAACCTGCCTACTTTACATCACCAGGTTTAATATCGACAGGCTCAAGGTTCCCCAAGTGCGCCAACAGTTCAGGGACCATCTTGCCTTAGAAGTAGAAGCAATCAGCAGCACAATGCAGGAGAGCATGGGTGACCACTGGAGTGCTGTGAAAAATGCTTTTACGGCTGGGGCACGTAAAAGGCAGAAAAACCATCGCACATGGCTATCTGAAGACACCTGGAGATGGATCGATGAGCGTACAGCAATCAAGGCTCGGATTGCAGCAGCCTCAGCAGTAGAGAGAACCGAGCTAGAAGCCCAATACCGTGCGAAGAAGAAAGAAGTGCAGCGTAGTGTGAGACGTGACAAACGTCAGCTCATCAACTCACTGGCTTCAAGGGCTGAAGAAGCAGCGAGCAGGTGCGACAGTAGGACTGTTTATAGCATCACTAAGGAGCTGACTGCTGGTCGGAGCTCCAAATAACACCCAGTGAAAAGCCTAGATCCACATAATGGATCTTCGTTTGATGGCCCAAAATCTAGAAGCTGGGGCAAACAAAGTGGGGCTGAAAATAGATACAGCCAAAACAAAAGCCCTGAGCACTTCTAATACCCGCGCTCAACTTAACACTGCCGGACAGGAAGTCGAGAAAGTTGATAACTTCCTTTATTTAGGAAGTGTGATCTCGACTTATCGCGGTGGCACCGAACTAGATATGTGCAGCAGAATCGGGAAGGCTAAAGCTGCGTTCGGAATGCTATCCAAAATCTGGAGAAGTAATGTTATCAGCTTAAGAACTAAGCTGCGACTGTTCCACTCCAACGTAGAATCGTGCTGCTTTATGGGTGCAGTACTTTGAAGGTGGACACCATTAACACACGCAAGCTGCAAGTCTTCGTAAACAAATGCTTAAGAATCATCTTGAGGATTTTTTGGCCGAACCGCATCTCCAACGAACAACTTTATACGAGAACGGGCCAAGAACCTATAAGCATTACTATACGTAGAAGAAAGTGGTAATGGATTGGACACACCCTACGGCGCGAAGACAACTCCATTGCGAAATACGCCATGTAGTGGAATCCGTTTACCCAGGCAAGCAGAAGAGCGGGGCGCCCTAGGCAAACGTGGCGCAGAACAGTTGAGGAGGAATCGAGTTCTTTAGGAATGAGTTGGAGGCAGCTCAAACGCGTTGCAGAACTTCGAACAAGATTGGCGCACAGGCTGAATTGACGCCCTATGTCCCCCGAGGGGTTAAAGCATCTAACTTAAGTAGATACACCAATTCACCTCTAAGATTTGGTCAGACGAGTGCATTCCTGATGAATGGAATCTCAGCTTCGTTTGCCCGATCCACAAGAGAGGAGACCCTCTCAACTGCGCTAATTATAGAGCCATCAGTCTCCTCAACATCGTATACATCTTTTCTGCGATATTGTGTGAATGCCTGAATCTTTTTATCACCAGGCTGATTTGGCCCCTACCAGTGCGGTTTCAGGCCAGGAAAGTTCACCATCGATCAAATCGTCACACTTTGACAGATCCTGGAAAAAACCCAAGAAGTCCAAATCGATAATCACCATCTCTTCATCGATTTCTAGAGATGCTGTCATATGAAGAAGAGCTACACAGAGCCATGTCTAGTATTGATATCCCTGCCAAACTTGTCCGTCTTTGCAGGATGACGATGGAAAAGGTTCGATGCTTCATCAACGCCGCACTGTGGCGCCAAATGCTAAATGTCGTGGCAAAATCTAAATTTTCGATGTTTATTTAAAAAAAAAATGGTTTCTTAAAGGAAAATAAACAGAGCTTCAAACAAAATAAAAAATTGTTTGATTGGATGAGCCGTTTGATTTTTAGAGCTCTTCAAAGTTGGACGATTCTGATCTTCGGTAAAAAAAAAAAAAAAAAATTATATGATGTATCAGTACAAATTTCACATTTTCACCAAGCAATATACTTTTCTTAAATTACAGTCCGGTTGTGTTGTTCTTTAGGTAAATTCAAATATTGAAAAAAAGAAAAGAAAATGTCGCCTAATATTTTTAATAAATTTTATATTACTCGTATAATACATTTTTAAGTACATTTTTCACTTTTCATAGAACTGCAAAAAAAAGTTAACTAAAGCAGAAAAAAGTTTAACAGGATCTTAGACCTTAGCTATTTGTAAAACGTTGTGCAAAATTGCAGCTGCTGGATATTGCCGATTTACGAAATAAAGGGATTTATTTAAAACAAAACCCACGTGTATTCCATACCAAATTTATTTATTTTTTCTCTTTCTCTCATTGGTGAAGCGCTACGCTATGAAAAATTATAGACTCAAATCCAAATTTTTATTTTTATTAATAGAATGAGTAATTAACATTTATTATTGGTTTTGTTCCAAAATATTGTCATATAATAACAATTGACCTCGATGTGTACAGACCAAAACAAGGATTTCGAAATACCAATGATGGAAATACTTCGAGGAGATTTTTTCAAGAATCAGAGGCAACAGCTCGTATAACCGGAGTCAACAGAGAGGTTATAACGAGGCTTGAAGTCATACTTTATATTTTGAATTGCAGGGAAAAGGTTAACACTGTCAAGTTTGGGAAGTATGCCAAGAAAACAGCAGAGTTATTAAAGCAAAAATATCCCGAAAAACAACTCACACCTACTCTTCAATTTTGGCTCATAGTCAAAATATAATCGGGTATCAATCGTTACCACTTGGAGAATTGTCAGAAGAAGCTCAGGAATCCAAAAATAAATATTACAGGAAGTATAGATATCAAAATACGTGCAAGGTTTCAAGGATATGGCAGAATGAAGACCTTTTCAACATGCTTGCAGCCTCATCGGACCCACTAATTTCTTTGTTAAGGCATGTCAAAATGGAAAAAGATTTCAAAGCATAATACTCTCCAGAAATGATAAGTTTATTAGACATTACCCAAGATGTTGATGAAAGTTTCCAAGAAATTCGATTTTTTTTCCGTTTACTGAAATATTTTATTATACAATCCGAAAAACCACAAAATAAAAAAAAATCTCTTTTGATACACCTAAGAAAAACATTTAAAAAATGGTTCGTTTACTTTTTTCACCACCCTATTATTACTTCAACCATGAACTTTTCAATATTTTAATAATAAAATATTATGTTTATCCCATGTGGTGAGAAGGTCTTATTTTAACAGGAGATTCTGGAACACCCTGTAAAGCATTTTTCTCAAAATTCACAAATTTCATAGCACTGGGAATTTCCTTTGAGCAGAAAAAAAAATGTCACGATATCTTTACTCGTTTAAGAGTTATGATTTTTGCAAGTAAAAAAGTCAAAATGAGCCACTGTGCACCGGTAGTGACCTCACCGAGTCCTTTGATACAAAATAAAAAAAATTGTAGACAGGGTGACGCGCTGTCATATGACTTCTTTAATATTGCACTTGAACGGATTGTGCCCCGTGCAGGGACGGGTTAAGAATATCACTGCAGCGCCCCCCAACAACTAGCGCTTGTCGTAAAAGGCGACTAAGGGGACAAATCAGATCTAGGCAATATAACACCCAAGTGAGCCTAGCGACACATATACTACCATAAAAACCCTCCCACAAGTGTGCGAGTCCGTGGGTTGACACGACTGGAGATCACCGGTGTCATAAAAGAAAGATCAAACAATACTAAAACAGGAGCATGCACGTGTCAAACAACAAACACCATCGCAATATGGTGCAAAAATTGTATTGCAAAACTGTATCATTATGATAATACTTGCAAAAAGGAAAGGCACTACCCCGCCAGGCACTACCACTGCTGTGCATGGTACTGATCCTGGACCGAGCAGAAATGTTCGGGTCAGAGCTATACGGATTCCGGGGGCTAGCAACATAATGAAACAGTTTGGACGCAATTTAAGGGTCGCGAGTTGGAACGTTGGAAGCATGACCGGTCGAAGTTACGAGCTGGAAGAGATGATGAATAGAAGGCGGGTGGACATCTTGTGTGTCCAAGAGACGAAATGGAAAAACACCGGGAATCGGGCGCGTTTCTTGGACGTTAGGACAAAAGATTACAAGATGTTCTACTACGGAACGGAAAAGGCTAGGAACGGAATCGGTATCATCCTTGCGGCAGAGCTACTTGGAAACGTCTTGAGCATTTCGAAGTCCAGCGACCGTTTGATGTCTCTCAAACTAGTAATACAAGGAGAGGTGTGGAATATTGTCAGTGCATATGCTCCCCACAATGGGTGCAATCAGATAGATAAGGATGCATTTTGGCTAGATTTCCACAATCTCCTTAAGAACATCCCAAAGGAAGAATTTCTGTTTGTGGGAGGAGATTTGAATGGACATGTCGGGAAATCAAACGAAGACTATGAAGACTGCCATGGAGGACTAGGATATGGCACCAGGAACCTTCCTGGTGAAGACATCCTAAGCATGTGCAAATCACACGGTCTTATCGTGTTAAATACCATGTTCATCAAACAAAGCCGACACCTGATCACTTACAGCAGTGGTGGAGATGAAACTCAGATTGACTACCATTTGGTAGCCAGTTTCATGAAGCCTCGGGTAAAAGATTGCAAAGTGATCCTGGGAGAGGCAATCGCTCGTCAACACCGTCTTCTGCTAACAGAAATTTTTTTTATGAAAACACCAAAGAAAAGCAAACAAACAGGGGTCTCTGAGAAAATCAAGTGGTACAATCTGGACAAAGAAAAAGGCGATGCTTTTGTTTTCGTAATGAAAAATTACCTCTCTCACACCATCAACGGAGCTGAGGATGAAGAGTGCAGAGCACAAAATATGTGGGATTCCCTACAGCGAACTTGCTTAAAGAAGGCCAAATCACTGCTAGGAGCTTCAAAACGCCACCATCAACACGCCAAAGAAACATGGTGGTGGAGTGATGAAGCTAAGAAAGTGATAAATGAGAAGAAAGCGGCTTTCAAAGCTTGGTCAAAGTGCCCCTCTAATAATAGTGACGAAAAAGCTCGCCTCGAAATGGAATACAGATGCTGCAAGAAAAAAGCGAAGAAGAAGTGCGCTCAGCTTCAAGCAGAGAGTACGGAGGGCCTGTATCGGGAGCTGGATAAAATATTTTCCCCGGTTGCTGATGCAAACCAGGCTATCCAGGAGCTGCGAAGACACAATATGAACAAGAGTGCCACTATCTTCAAAATAGCCGCCCAAAGAAGGAAGAATGCTCAGGAGATTCGTTCGCCAAAGTTCATTAGCAATGCTCATGGCCAGCTTCTTGTGGATGACGACAAAATTCTGCAGAGGTGGCGGCAGTATTGTGAAGAGCTTTTGAATGAACAGTTTCCCCGGCTATACTTTCCAAGAGCCACCCCTAACTGTGAACAAGTACCCGACATTACAGTCGAAGAAGTTAGTGAGGCGGTCAAATACTCCAAAAAACGAAAAGCGGTTGGGCCAGACGAGATACCCTCTGAGTTCTGGAAAAAGATGGGAGACATCGGGTTCAGATGGCTCAGAATTCTCATCTCCAAATTCGTGAGAGGTGATCCAATGCCGAATGAATGGAGGGAAAGTTACCTTCTCCCTGTATACAAAGGGAAGGGTGATACGCGAAACTGTGATAACTACCGTTCGATCAAGCTGATGTCACACACCATGAAAATCGTTGAGCGGGTATTAGGTGGCCGACTGCGAAAAATAATACGGCTATCTGATGATCAGTGCGGGTTTGTCTCGGGTAAATCAACCACAGATGCAATCCAATGTATGGTATAAGGATCATAATGGAAAAACATCATGATTCCTTAAGGGATTTGCATATTGTATTGGTTGACTTTGAAAAGGCATTCGACAGACAACCACGAGATCTGATATGGGTGGCGCTAAGACATCGAGGGGTTCCAGAAACCTATGTACAGATGATTATGGACATGTACGAAGGAGCAAAGACAAAAGTAAGATGCCCCGCTGCAGTAACCGAAGAGTTCCGAATCAAAGTCGGGGTGCACCAGGGAAGCGTTTTAAGTCCTTTGCTCTTTATTACAGTCCTTGATTATCTGCTTGAAGGTAAAGTGATGGACCCCAAGGTACATCAGTTATTCTTTGCTGACGATGGAGCCATCATAAGTGAGGATCCTACATCCCTGCAACGAGCACTTGATGTGTGGGTGGACGTTTTGGAGGGAAATGGGTATCGCATTAGTTCAAAAAAGACAGAGTACTTGTGCTGCCCGTTCTTTGATCCACTCAGGCCTATTCCAGACATTTATTTGAATGGAACAGTGCTTCCCAAGTGCGAAAAGTTCAAATATCTGGGATCTATGATCAATAGCAAAGCAACTTGTGATGACGACATCAATCATCGTGTAAGCGTAGGGTGGATGAAGTGGCGAGAAAATTCCGCTATCTTCTGTGACAGAAAAATGCCCCCTAAGTTGAAAGGAAGGCTCTACACCGCAGTTGTACGTCCAGCGCTCACATACGGTTCACAATGTTGGACGATGTACAAAAAGTATGAGAGTAAATTAACGGCAGCTGAGATGAAGATGCTTCGCATGACAGCAGGAGTGACCAAGCTTGATCGAATAAGAAGTTCGAAGATCCGTGGAAGCTTTCACATCAAGGAAACCATCGTACGAAAATTAGAGCGCGACCGGCTCAGCTGGTATTGCCACGTTCAAAGAAGAGATCATTTGAACCCTGTAAAAAAGGCAATATCTATGCACGTTCCAAAGACATCGCGATGTAGGAAAGGCAGGCCTATAAACGCCTGGATCAGACAAATGCGACGACATCGGCATTTCATTGGCCTCAGTAACCGAGTGATCCAAAATCGGCAGGCCTGCCGATATTTTCTGAGGTCAAATAGGCGAACCCCACAGGCGGATCAGTAGAAATGCGGTGAAGTGGGAGGGTTGTGATCCCTAGTTTTCGGATCATAACCTCGCTGATAAAAGGAAGGAGAAGAACGGATTGTGCGGAACTCACAACTGAGCAACAGAGGTACAATTTATCAAAAGTCCGTACAACTTCTTACATATGCTGACGATATGGACATTATCGGAAGAACTTAGAGGGCTGTCACCGGTGCGTTTGCAAACATTGAAGCAGAAGCGGCCCAGTAGAGGGCCTCCATATTGAACGCATATACTCCCACACTCAAATAGCAGTATGGACAGGTGAAGATATGTCTAAATACTTTGAGATTCGCTATGGAGTAAAACAAGGGTGTTTATTATCTCCACTCCTTTTTGCGTTGTATATAAACGATCATCATGACGCCTTACGAGGAGGGCTAAATATTGACACTCAAAGGATAAGGCTGTTATCATATGCAGATGACATGGTCATTTTGGCGGATGATCCCAAAGTTCTGCAACAAATGATAGTGCGCTTGGAGGATAATGTGGAGCTTGGAAGTGAATCTATCTAAATCCGAAATCTCATCAGCCATATATACCATATCTCAACAGCCAGATGTATACGTCATGAGTGCCATGATCTTTGGATCCAAAAGTTCTCCGTGTTCGGCACAATACGTAAAGAACTCGAATGCTGATCAATACAAAGACATTCATCCACGTGCTGTAAGGGCTATAGTTGACTGCCACTATGTGGACGATTATGTCGATAGCTTTGATACAGTGGATAAAGCAACTGCAATAACGAAAACAGTTATAAAAATCCATAGTCATGCCGGATTCGAGCTAAGGAACTTTTCATCCAACTCGCCGAAGCTTCTAGAAGCACTAAATAATACATCATTCGCACATTCGTCGCCACAGCCGAACCTGAAAAACATATGTTGCAATGACCTAAATACTGAAAAAATTCTCGGCATTTACTGGGACCCAAAGGCCGATTAGTTTTGTTTCATGTTAAAGTTTGGAAGATTGCCGAGGGCAGTCTTAGACAGGAAAATTCGTCCTACCAAAAGTCAGGTCTTGAGCCTCACAATGTCAATATTTGACCCATTTGGATTCCTCGCCAACATCACAATTGAGTCAAAGATGCTACTTCAAAGGCTATGGAAAGCAAATGTCGGATAGGACGAACAAATACCGGAAGAGATAAATATTAAATGGTATGAATGGTACAAGCGGCTGGCTAACTTGAAGGAGTTTAGATGCTACCACGCGAATATAACGAAGCCATGGGTCGATGTCCAACTCTATATATTCGTTGACGCCAGCGAAGTGGCATTTGCTGCAGTTGGCTATTGGCGAATAAGCAATGAAAAGGATGTCAAAACGGTATTCGTTATGGCGAAGACAAGGTGCAGCCCTATCAAAGCTCTGTCCATACCAAGGCTCGAATTGGAAGCAGCTGTATTAGGCATTCGAGTAAAGGATGCTATATTAAGCGGGCATGACGCGCAGCCGAAGAAGGTTATTTTTTGGTCGGACTCAAAAACAGTCATTCACTGGATTAGGTCCGATACTCGTACATATAAACAGTTCGTTGCGCATCGAATTTCTGAAATTCTGGAGTCTTCAGAGGTTAATAATTGGAGGTGGGTTCCAGGCTGCCAAAATCCCGCTAATTATGCCACGAGACCGTACAAGGCAACTCACGTACCCGCAAAGTCGTCTTGGTTAAACGGCCCGTCATTCCTACAACGTCCCGAGGAGGAATGGCCAAAACCCCCAAATGATATTGCGGCTCACGAAAAGCCCGACGAAAAGCGTTCGAATTGTATTTTGGCCATAAGCCATATCACGTCCGTGCTCCCACTCGAAACATATTCCAGCTATTACAAGTTACTGAGAGTGATATGTTGGATTCAACGAGCAGTTATGAAATTCAAAAAGATGTTCATTGTGAAATTGAATTATGTAAAAATCAGCCCTCAGTAGCAGAAATAGATTCAGCGGAAGCTTTACTATGTCGCGTGGTACAAGAAGATGCGTTTCCCTACGAGGTAAAAATTCTTTTATCAAACAAATTGGTATCAAAAAATAGTTCGATATATAAGCTGTCGCCTATACTGGATGAAAACAAGGTAATCAGGCTCGGTGGACGAATCGATAATGCCGATTGCTTGCCTTTGAGTGCAAAACGAGCAATTATCATGCCAAAACATCATTCAGTTACGAAACTTCTGGTGAAGTATTACCATGAGGCATTTAGACATACTTACTTACTTATGTCCTGTATCCCCTTGTGGGTCCTAGGGCCTCTACTACGCCTACGCGCCATCGTGTACGGTTTCTGGCAATGTGTCTGAGTTCTCCCCAACTTTTCCCTAACTGCCGTGCCTCCTTCTCGACTGTTCTGCGCCATGTTTTCCGCGGACCGCCAGGTCTTCTGCCATCCTGAGTTAGAGGGTTCCATTGCATAGCATGGTTCGCTATGGAGCTGTCACCCTTTCGGAACGTGTGACCAATCCACTGCCACTTCCGCCGTTGGATAGTTGTGCCTATTGGTTCCTGACCCGTTCTCTCGTAAAGGTGTTCGTGCGATACGTGCAAGGTATTGGATTCCGGACCTGCGACGACTCGTGAGGACAACCAAGTCAACATGCCAACTTCGCAAAAATTCATCAGTCGTGCCAGAGCCTCCACTTATGGGTCAGCTACCTGCCGATCGTCTCACACCATACGTTCGAGCATTTTCTTACACCGGCATTGACTATTTCGGGCCCCTACAGGTTGCCATTGGACGTCGGCATGAAAAAAGGTGGGTGGCAATATTCACATGCCTGTCAACACGAGCAATCCACTTGGAATTGGCCAAAGATCTTTCGACTGATGCGGTTATAATATGTTTGTGAAACTTCATTAATCGTCGAGGCATTCCGGTACGGATAAGGAGCGATTGTGGAACAAACTTTGTTGGAGCAAGTAAAGAGGAGTGGCTGGCAACTGAAAAGACACTGGAAAATGAATGTACCAGTCGCAGAATCGAATGGGTATTTAACGTTCCAGGAAATCCATCGGCGGGGGGTGTATGGGAGAGGATGGTTCGCTGCGTTAAACGGGTTTTATTGTTTACATTAAAGGAAAGATCTCCGCAATTGGAAACGCTTCAAAGTCTTTTGATTGAAGCCGAAAACTTAGTAAACTCTCGACCTCTAACACATTTGCCAGTTGAGAGCGCAGATGCCGAACCACTCACCCCTAACCACTTCCTGTTAGGATGCCCAAATTACGTACAAACTCCAACCGTCGACGAAAACATATGTTTGCGAAAACAGTGGCACGTACTGCAGCAATTGAAACAAACGTTTTGGAAGAGATGGATCTTAGAATATCTTCCTATGCTTACGCGTCGTACAAAGTGGCATCGTCTATCATCACCGCTGAAAGTAGGAGATATCGTCATAGTGTGCGATGACAACGAAAGCCGGGGGGAGTGCAAGCGCGGAAAAGTAATTGACGTTTTTCCCGCGCCTGATGGTCAGGTGCGATCAGCTGTAGTTCAGACATCTGGAGGAAAATTAAGACGGCCCGTCTCAAAGTTAGCCAAGCTGGATGTGCAAAATTAGTGAATCTCGTACATAGATCGATTCACGGGGGGTGGGATGTTAACGCCCTAAATTAAATTACATGCACTATTCTATTCCTATTACTCGTCCTAAATACTAATCTATTTCATTATTAGAAATCTATGAAATTTTGTTCTATTCTATTACAAACTAACTCATTTTCCTAAATCACGTTTTTCATCTTTTCAATTACATCGAAGAGAAGAAGGTGAATTGCCAGGAGAACGATTAAGTATATATATATATATTCAAATTTATCTTTGTATCTTAAACTTGTATATTTATATAGATAATAAACCATCGGTGAACGAGAGTTTTTATTTTCGAACTCCTTACTTTTTATTGGTTACCCAACACATGGTGTTTAGAAATGGAGGGCAGTTATCTAATCGAAAGCACTGGACTTTTAACGGAGAACGTGCTCGAGTTGTATCTAGCTACAATTATCTGGGAGTAATACCTGACCCCAAAATTTTCCTTTGCTCAACATGTAGCAAAAAGTTCTATCAATGCAACATGGCAATGCTTCTTAGCAAAAAAAAAATATACCACTTAGCGCAAAATGGAGATTATTCCAGGCAGTAAGTAGAGCTATTCAAACTTATAGTGCGCAAGTCTGATGGTTTGGTATGTTTGAAGAGGTGGACAAATTACAACGCTACTTTTTAAAAAGAATATTAAGACTACAAACTACTACTCCAAACTATGGGCTGTCGTTAGAAACAGGAGCAGAAGATGGCCACTTTTACACCCTTGATTTACACCTAAGGTATATAAAGAGAACTCTTTTTGTATATGATGAAAGACGATTACCTAACCAGCTGACCAAAAAATTATTAAGAAGGAATCTGTTCTGGGTAAGACAAATAAATATTCTAAGATTTCGTTTTGGAATAGGCTGGGGTGATGCTGAAATATCTCTACGAGAATGGAATAGAAAAAGTGACAATTTGCTTATACAACTCAAGGCTGAGAAACACCATGAAAACCTACAAAGAGCAGTAGAGAGTAACACGAGATTGTACAAATATTAGGATTATTCAAGAGGATAAATTTACTTTTCGGACCATAATGATCTAAACAAGATCATCTGGACTTTTAAAGCAAGATGTGATATACTATGGCTTAACGGTAGTAGATTCGGAAATTGGCAGTCAACCTTATGCTCACTATGCAATATGCGCGAAGAAGAGAATATCCAGCATTTTCTAGGCAGATGTCCTAAAAATGAATTTAGATTGCGTTCCTTTGGAAAAACTTGTCTTACTGATGAAGAAACGATAGGAATTCTTAATGGAGAAAGCCCCAATGATTGGAATAGACTATTAAATTTTATGAAAATTGGTCTGTCTTGCAGAAAAGTACTCATTCAAGAATTCAATTAAAAGCATTATCATTTGTTATACGTAAATATGTCACTTGTTCTTTATATTGTGCTCTTTATATAATACTAAATTCACTTGTATCGCTGCTAGTCAAACGGTAGTGCATGCGATCATATGAAAACACAAGCGTTTTCACTCAGCTGAGGCCTACCAACTCCTACTCTCAACCTCCACGCGGTGACAGCCGGGTGCCTAGTACCTTAATCCAAGAAATGGGTAACCAACCCCGTTTGGCGGATTCTTGGTGGCAGCAGATGAGAGAGGGGGGGAAGAGTGCTTTTCTCACTAGAGCACTTCTTCCTGTTCCAGGCGGCAGCGGACGAATTCCCTAGACGGAGTCAACGGTGGCGTCTATAGTTCCAGTTAGGTTGAACTTAGTGAATACCCTGCGCGAGCTGCTTCGACGTATTCGGATCACAGGTCGGTAAGGTATTTCCAATGTTGGTCAGGACATTGGAATAGAGATGGTGGCGGAGGAGCCCTTAATGGGCCAACGGCAGCGCTCATACTCCCGTAGTGGACTACTGGCACCGGTGTACCCGGCCCCTCGTCCTAAGGGAATAATTAAGGAACTGGCCCTCCAGGTTGGGGGTTGTGCCATCGGGGTAACTTCCCTACCACGTAAAAAACGCATGGTTCCGAAACAACCAAAAGCCTCGGATAAGGATGACCCAACTAATGACGACCCCAGCAAACGAAATAAGGACAACGACCTTCGGATCTGTACGTGGAATGTTCTGTCCCTTTACAGACCACGTGCAGCCGAACAACTAGCAGAGGCCCTAGACTACTATAAAGCAGATATTACCGCCATCCAGGAAGTGCGATGGGATGGGCCAGGCAAAAAGAGGATGAAAAACTGTGACATCTACTACGGTGATTGCTACAGAGGCAACAGGCAACGCTTATTCGGATGCGGATTTGTCATACGCGGCAGACTTAGGCAAGAAGTCTTAAGCTTCCGACACGTGAGCGAGCGTATTATGACGATCCGGATCAAGGCTAAATTCGCTAACATAAGCCTAATATGTGTTCATGCCCCCACAGAAGAAAAGGACCCTGCCTCCAAAGAGTGTTTCTACGAGCTCCTCGACAAAACATACGAGCAATGTCCTAAATACGACGTTAAGATCGTATTGGGCGATTTTAACGCCAAAATAGGAAAGGAGGACGTCTTCGGTAGAGCAGTCGGTAAGCATAGCCTACACGACACCACGTCTGATAACGGACTAAGGCTAATTGATTTCGCTGTGGAGCGAAATGTCACCATAGCAAGCACATGGTTTCCTCATCTCGATATTCATAAGCAGACATGGCGGTCCAATGATCATGTCACGATCAACCAAATTGATCATATTGCGATCGACGCAAGGCATGCCTCCAGTATTCTGGATGTCCGGACCTTCCGAGCGGCCAACATAGACTCGGATCATTACCTTGTTGTAGCCAAGGTACGAATGCGGATATCCCAATCTGAGCAACAAAGAAGAATTACTGTGAGAAAATTTAACGTCGAAAAGCTACAATCGCAAGAGACCGCCAGACTCTTCGCTGAACGCGTATCCCGAAATCTCTCAATCACCCCTATACCGCCAGCATCAAGTGCCGAAGACCAGTGGCAACGCTGCCAACATGCCATCAGAAACGCCGCGACTGATGTGCTGGGTCTCGCTCGCCCACCACCGCGAAACCCCTGGTTTGACGAAGAATGCCGGCGAGTGCATGCAGCAAAACAAGAGGCATACAAAGCGGCGCTGCAAAGGAAGACGAGAGCTGCTCGTGAGCTCTACGAGCAAAAGAGACGGGAAGAACATCGGCTTCTCCAAAAGAAGAAGAAAGAGCATGAGAAGCGCGCGTTTGAGAATATCGAGAGTCTATACTCCAGGAACAATGTACGGAAGTTTTACCAAAAGGTAAAAAGAACGTGTCAGAGAAGTAATACCCGTACAGAAACCTGTAGAGATGAGAATGGAAACCTCGTAGTAGAATCACAGTCGGTGCTGAGAATATGGAAAAACTACTTCTGCAGACTGTATAACGGCGACGAAGACCAACATCCCGCTGTCAGGCAGCATGAACCATTCAACATGGACGATGATAGTCAAAATTTCCGTCCACCTGACCAAAACGAAGTGAGGATAGCAATATCCAAGCTAAAATCGAACAAGGCTGCTGGACCTGACGGTTTACCGGCCGAACTTTTCAAGGCAGCTGGGGATGAATTGGTAGAGTGCATACACCAACTCATTTCTAATATTTGGTCAGAGGAGTGTATGCCTGATGAATGGAATCTCAGCATCGTTTGCCCGATCCACAAGAAAGGAGACCCCCTCAACTGCGCCAATTATAGAGGCATCAGTCTCCTCAACATCGCGTACAAGATCTTTTCTGCGATATTGTGTGAACGCCTGAAACCTTTTATCAACAGCCTGATTGGACCCTATCAGTGCGGTTTCAGGCCAGGAAAGTCCACCATCGATCAAATCTTCACACTTCGGCAGATCCTGGAGAAAACCCAAGAATTCCAAATCGATACTCACCACCTCTTTATCGATTTCAAGGCCGCCTATGACAGCATCTATAGAGAAGAGCTTTATAGAGCCATGTCTAGTTTTGACATCCCTGCCAAACTTGTCCGCCTGTGCAGGCTGACGATGGAGAACGCTCGCTGCTCCATCAAGGTCGGTAATGACCTCACCGAGACCTTTGATGTCAAAAAAGGCTTTAGACAAGGTGACGCGCTGTCATGTGACTTCTTCAATATTGTACTTGAACGGATTGTGCGGAACTCACAAGCCAACACCGGAGGCACAATCTATTACAAGTCTGTACAACTGCTTGCATACGCCGACGATATAGACATTATCGGAAGATCTCAGCGGGCTGTCACCGGTGCTTTTGCAAGCATTGAGGCGGAAGCGGCCAAAATGGGTTTGGCGATAAACGAGGGCAAAACCAAGTATATGCTGTCAACTAGAAGGGAAAACCAACATCGACGAATTGGACAAAACGTCACCGTGGGCAGCTATAACTTCGAGGTAGTAAGGGACTTTGTCTACCTTGGCTCTGCTATAAATTCAGCAAACAAAATCAGCGCAGAAATCAATCGAAGAATAACTCTTGCCAATCGCTGTTTTTTGGGCTTATAAGGCAATTCAACAGTAAAGCCCTCTCTCGAACAACTAAGGAGACTCTATATAAGACCTTGATCATCCCAGTCCTGCTTTACGGCGCTGAAACATGGACTTTATTAAAAGAGGATGAAGATATCCTTGGCCGCTTCGAGAGAAAAATTCTTCGTAAGATTTTCGGTCCCGTTTGCGTTGACGGGTTTTGGAGGAGAAGATTCAATCACGAACTATACGAGCTGTACAGCGACATCGACCTAGTCAAAAAACTGCGTATTGGACGTCTGAGATGGCTAGGACATGTAGAGCGAATGGACACCAACGCTCCGGCCCGCAGAGTCTTCGAATCTAACCCCGAGGGACGACGCAGTAGAGGGAATTATCGCCGTAGGTGGCGCGCACAAGTTCAAGGGGACCTCGACCAACTTGGAGTGCGCAACTGGAGGCAATTAGCTAAAGACCGAGCTAAATGGAGAGGCTTGTTGGTTGAGGCCCAGGTTCACCCCGAACTGTAGCGCCACCTAAGTAAGTAAGTAAGTAGTAAATGAATCTAATTAACCAACTTCCGACAGACGACTAATATGGTCATTGTCGTAATATTATATTTACCAACACAAATGTTAAATTTGAATTGTTTATAATGAATATGTTAAAAATTGTTTGTCCAGAATAAATATACTGTTTACTACTACTACTACTACTACTACTACTACTACTACTACTACTACTACTACTACTAGAGGGCCTCCTCGCTGTAGGTGGCGCGCACAAGTTGAAGGGGATCTCAACCAACTTGGAGTGCAATTAGCTAAAGATCGAGCTAAATAGAGAGGCTTGTTAGTCGAAGCCCATGTTCACCCGAACTAGTAAGTAAGTATTGCTTTATCAAATACTTCATCTTCAAATAATATAGGAGCATACTTTATGTAGTACGATATTTGAGAAGGATTCAGTAGAGAATATAGTTTCTGAATTCAGTGTAATATAAGTAAAAAATGCCTTAACCCGCATTTCAAAGATTTCTCCTCTGCCAACCCATTTTTTTAACGATCGCGAATTCGTCTACCATATCATCAAAATCACTGCCATAATAATGTGATTTACTCCATTGCCCTGTTGTCCCAAATATGTAAATTAAATTGAAAATTAAAAAAAAATAAAAAATAAATAAATAAATCGAAATAAAAAAATAACTTCAAACGGACGGACAAATATTTCCATTCACAAGCATGGCGCCAGTCTCCAAACTAAAAAAAAAAAAAAAAATATTAAGTATACGACGACTGAGAAGCTGAAATTAATGCAGCACATTAAAATTAAAGATTTACAGATGCGAAATTTATGCGCTTATTTTATAGTATCTTATAGGTAGCATTTTTTTAAGGTTTTAAAGTTCAAGGAGATTTTAAACGCAGGTTCTAATTCTAAGACTGGTTTACAAACGAAACCAGTATGTTTGATGAGGTCTTGTATAATATTTGTCACTCCCACCACAAGAGTTGCTTCCCACGTTTTCTTGCCACTACAATATTGCCATCTATTTTTATATAGAGATTCAAATTAATTACAGAAATAAGTTAGCATTACATAAAGATAAAAAAAAAGTACGAAAAACCTCTCCCATCAGGCAGAGAGATAATAAATCACAATGATAAATTGAATGGGCCTCTTATAAATAGCATTAAGGACTCGAAAATAGAATCAAATATATACAAATAGATACACAGAGACACATTATAGTCTATTTAAGTTGCACGTGAACGACTATTGATGAGGAAATTGCAAAAAACGCAAATTAGCCAACACAATTTATTGCGTTCGATGTCGATACATTTTTTTTTGTAGGGATTCAGATGTAGTGTAATAAAGAGGGGCAATTTATTTGGGTCATTAAAACCCAATTAGGTGATTCAGAAATTTTATGAAGTTTTACCGGCTTTCAGTTTTCAGTCGTAAATAGATGACAAGATCACATGGGCTGATGGAAGATCCTTCATTTAAACTGCTGTAGTTCTGATATGCCCAGAATAAGTATGTGATCATATTGCTATAACTTCTATGTTCTCTAATCACGGCTAGAAATGAAACTGTGTCTGCAAGCAATGCGGAAGACCAGTGGCAAGATTGCCAACAAGCCATCACTACCACAACGAAACCCCTGGTTTGATGAAGAATGCCGGCAAACACATGCAGCGAAACAAGAGGCGTACAAAGTGGAGCTGCATAAAAGGCCTAGAGCAGCTCGAGAGCTCTACGAGCGGCGGAGAAAGGGGGAGCATCGCCTTCTCATAAAGAAGGAAGAGAAGCATGAAAATCGCTCGATCGAAGAGATTAAAAGACTTTAATGCAGGAATGAAGTTCGGAAATTTTACCAAAAGGTAAAAGGAACATGCCAGGGCTTAGAGACCAAAACAAAAGCCTACTAGGATGAAAATATTGTAGTAATATAATAGTGTAATCTCTCCAAATCTATAAAAAAAAATATTATATAAAATTCTTTCCAAATCTCCTCATATTCCTAGCATTATCCAGAAACCTAACGGAGATTGGACCAAGTCCACAGAAGAAACATTAAACCTTCTTATGGACACGCATTTCCCAGGAAACTCTATAGATACGAACATATCTATACCTCAACACCACTCTATCATGGACGTTCTGGCAGGAGTAATAAACACAGACACTATTCATTGGGCTGTTAATAGCTTTCTACCATATAAATCTCCATGTTTAGATGGTATAACACTAGTAGAACTGCAAGAGGGTATAAAACCCTCAGCCCCCTGGCTCTACGTGATTTTCAACAGCTACCTTAAATTCGGCTATACCCCATCTTCGTGGAAAAGAGTTAAGGTGGTCTTCATCCCGAAATGCGGTAAGACCTCCAACTATTATCCGAAAGATTTCAGACTAATCAGCCTCTCCTCCTTCTTTTTGAAAACGTTAGAAAGGCTAGTCGATAACTATATCCGTTCAAAACTCAAAGTACAAACCTTATCTAGCTCTCAGCATGCTTGCCGGAAAGGTTTTTCAGTGGAAACAGCTCTACATCCGTTAGTAAGCACCATTGAAAAATCTCTTGCCGTTAAAGAATATACTATGGTGTCTTTCCTTGACATAGAAGTCGCCTTTAATAACGTCAATACAGAATCCATCACAAGAGTGCTCGCTGACCTGAAGGTGGACTGCTGCCTTTGCATCTGGATAGAGCGAATGCTGAACAGCAGGCAGATTTTATCCGAGCTCGGGTGCTGCTCAACCAAAAGGTTAGCGCACAGAGGCACACCCCAGGGGGGAGTTCTCTCCCCGCTACTTTGGATATTAGTAGTGAATGAGCTACTCACTTCACTAGAAAATAAAGGCTACAAGGTCGTAGCATATGCTGACGATATTGCCATAGCCATTTCAGTTAAATTCCCCCAAACCCTAAGAGATCTAATGAACTCGGCGCGAAATTTAGTAGCGAAATGGACGGACAGCGTTGGGCTCAACGTAAACCCGTCCAAAACTGAACTAGTACTTTTTACTAGGAAATACAAAATCCCATTCATAGCCCCACCTAAGCTTAGAAACACGGAACTCAGCTTGACAAACAAAGCAAAATACTTAGGGTTGACCCTCGATAGTAAACTTAACTGGAAACAGAACATTTTAGACCGAACCAAGAAAGCGGAAATCGCCATCTACACCTGTAAAAAGGCTATAGGTCCAAAATAGGGTCTTCAACCTAATATAGTCCACTGGTTGTACCTGACCTTGGTGGTCAGACCAATCCTGCTTTATGACGATCTCGTCTGGTGCCCTGCACTCGAAACAAGGTGCAACACAAACTCTATCGAATGAGTACAACGATTAGCATGCAGATCACATCGCATCACATGGGCTCTCAGGTCCGCTCCCACAGCCGCCTTAGAAACCCTACTTAATATATATCCCATTGACATCTTTGGGAAAATGGTAGCATCTAAAGCAGCCCTAAGACTTAGAGAATCTCTCCAGTGGTCAAGCTCACAAATCGGCCACTTGAAAATCTTACAAGATTACATATCCCCCCCCGTGTTTCCCCATTTATTGATTTCAGTATCAAATATAACACCACCATCCCTGACAGATCCGCATGGGATGAAGGTACCATTCTAAATGACGCCGCAATCGAAATCTATACAGATGGTTTCAAAACATCGGAGGGTACAGGCTTGGGTATTTTTTTGGAAGTACCTCTGATAAACGCAGCTCTCCGACTTTCGGACCACTGCAGCATTTTTCAAGCGGAAATATCGGCTATTTGTGAAGCAGCGCGCAGACTCCCTTTGTACCTGATAGATGGTAGGTCTATCATCCTTTACATAGACAGTCAGTCAGCGATTAAAGTTCTGGAAACGTCAACAATAAGATCTAAGTTGGTCAAACATTGCCGCGAATCTCTTAACGAGATTGCGGACAGATGCAATATCACTCTGTGCTGGGTCCCCTGTAAAGCGGATGAACTAGCTAAACAAGGCACCGTACTACCTCTAGATGTCAATAGAGAGATACCGGCACCACCAATACAATTGATGAAACTCCGTATGTTTAACGAAGCGCAAGCTATTGCAAACAATAGATGGAGTAATCTAGCTACGTGTGTATCGACCAGGAAGATCTGGCCTTTACTAGACGCAAAGAAAACCAAAAATCTCCTTTCATTAAATAGAAGGAACATAAGCCTCATAGTAGGAATAATCACAGGACACTGCTTGTTAGGCAGACACGCCACTAGAATGGGTGTCCCAGCAAACGATTTCTGTAGAAGCTGCAGAGATGAAGAGGAGGAGGAAAATAGTCTCCACTTCCTCGGCACATGCCCAGCGCTAGCCGCACTAAGAAAGAAGCTACTGGGTGAATACTTCTTTGAGGACCTAAGTGACCTGTCTAACATAGACATTAGAGACTTACATAGGTACTTAGGTAAATCCAACTGGTTTAGCTAAAATGCCCCCCCACACCACCACCACCCCTCCTCCCCTCGTTATTGGTTACTATTAATCCCCAAGAGGTACTGCAACAGACACCTCCCAAGATCGATAGTTAACCCTCCCATATCGCTAGACCAACGCCTGTAAATAAAAATACTGCATAGGAGTAACAGAGATTGATTGAGTCAACCAATCCCCTATTATTCCCATGCGCACCACCTACATGGTGAACTAGGTACTAAGGGTTTGACTGAAGCAGTCACACTACCTAGCCAAACCATTTCCTTAAGTTCGACTGCGTACTAGTGCAAGATTGACTGCATCAGTCATCTCGCTCTACTTTGCATTCCCCACTATTTCCACGGTCCACCTAGGTATGGGTTCGATTGAAACAATCACCCTACCTAGTCCACACTTTATGCATAGCAGTACTTAAAGTTCGATTGAATCAGTCACTCTATGTACGCTTATGCTCCTCTACACCTACACGGTTCTCCTAGGTATGAAGGGTTTGACTGAATCAGTCACCCCACCTAGCCAATACCATGTAATACTTATGCACCTCCACGCCTACACGGTATATGGGACCTGCCAATATAACTTGCACACACAGTATAGGGGGTTCGATTGAATCAATCACCCACCATCACTTGTTGCACACTATACCTTCTCGGTACACTTGGACTTCAGGGTTGTCTGAGTCAGTCACCCTCTCTAACCTTTTCAGTCAGCATTCTCAACCAACACCCTCTTGAGAAAGATTTGGGTTCCCCCGGTAACCGGTGACTCGACCGGTCACTACTCATGTGGTATCACAATGGACCCAAGCGGTCTAAGTGTGTCCTGACCCTGTATGGACAGCCACCTTTACCTAACCAAACCTAACCTAATAGTATAATCGCAGTGCTTCCCAATAGCGGGGTTCACATTATACGATTTGCTTGCCGACCAAATATTGCCTAGCGTTCGAATTGTTCGACATGCTTGATAGAATTCATTTGTGATATACATAAATTTCGAATTGTGAACTTGGCGGCGGATGTTTTAGTTGCGGCGCTTGTTATCGAAGAGATACAAGTATTGGGAATTTAGTAAAATAAGTGAAAAGAAAAAAGGAAATAACGAATGTGGGTTACACCTTGAATAAAAAAAAAGTAATACATTTTCATCCGTAAAGCTGTTAAGCGAATTGGAAGATAATTCGCCTGACGTAATTACTTGGGGATGGACGCGGTGACGTATGAGGAACTATAAACAAAAATAACAATTCATATAAAAAGACAAAATACACACTTCAGGAAATTGGCGGTATAGTTAAAAAATTACATTGGTACTGCCTCTGGCAAACACCCAGAAACTTCCAAGATAATCCTCCAATATACTCTCTATCGGCTCACCAGATGAGCCTTTAAATGTGGATTGGGGATAACTCTCATAAAACCGAACTCATTCCCTTCACTAGGAAATATAAAGTTCCCCTCATAGACCCTCCTATGATAACCACCTCACCAGTCTCACCTTCACTAAAAACGCAAAATATCTGGGTCTTACTTTCGAGAAAAAATTAAACTGGAAAGCTGATTTAATAGAACGCGTAAGGAAAGCCAATGCAGCTCTCTACCCCTGTAAAAAAGGCTATATGTAGGAGTTAGGGTATGAAACCTCAAAGCACTCGTTGGCTGTGCGTGCCCGTTATCAGGCATATACTGCTCTATGGCGTGATCGTATGGCGGCCTGCTCTTGATAGGGCTTGCCCACCTCAATCAATTAGCTAAGAAGCAAAGATGTGCATGCATGTGCATCAGTGGTGTACTGAGAAATACTCCCTCTATGGCACTGCACATTTTGTTCCATCTGCTGCCCTTAGATATTTTTGACAAACAGATTGCTGCCAGTGCGGCCATCCGTTTAAAAGCCTCCTCGCAGTGGTCTAGTTATCACGCTGGCCTTGGTCTTCTCAACTTCACCTATGAAAATACGGACTACACCCCACAGAAATTGAGATTGACTTCAGTACGAGTATCCCTGAACGGGATGAATGGGACAACTCTCCCCCAGCTGATGGCAGTACGTTACACTTCTTCACAGATGGCTCTAAGACCGGGTTGTGGCGTTTTCTCCGAAAAGCTTAACTTGAGCATCTCGTTCACCTCCTATGCGCATGTCTAGCTCTATCGCGCAAAAGAATACTCCATCTAGGGGCCCCCTTCCTTGATGACCTCGGCAATTTGGCGTTCTTAGGCGTCATGTGAATCTATCGCTTTATCAAAAGCTCTGGTTGGTTTGATTAGTCCCGGAGTTGTCTAATGGTAGATACATGGCATCACAAAGGACCTTTACTAGTCAAAGTATATCTGCACGAGAGCGCCAACCTAGCATAATCTAGTTCAAAAAACTCCTGCCAAACCTATTTGTCTGCTCTCGACATCATATTTTATATATTAAGCTTCGATGTTATCTAATCGAAATCAGAAACAAAAATGATAAATGCTCTGAAGTTGTACGACAAGCGTTCACATTAACCGATATGTCTGTCAAAGCAAAAAGTTTGAAAAACCGTACTACAAATTGGATGACTTGCTTGATGAGTGTTCAAGTTGTAAATTGTATAATGTGAACCCCGCTAATAGCAAAACAACCTGTGATGACGACATCAATCGTCGCGTAAGCGTAGGGTGGATGAAATGGCGAGAAAACTCCGCTATCTTCAGTGACAGAAAAATGCCACTTAAGACCTACACCACAGTTGTGCGTCCAGCGCTCACATATGGTTCACAATGTTGGACGATGTACAAAAAGTATGAGAGTAAGTTAGCGGCAGCTGAGATGAAGATGCTTCGCAGAACAGCAGGAGTGACAAAGCTTGATGGAATAATAAGTTCGAAGATCCGTGGAAGCCTTCACTTCAACGAAACCATCTTACGAAAATTAGAGCGCAACCGGCTCAGCTAGTATAGCCACGTTCAAAGGGATCATTTGAACCCTGTTAAAAAGGCAATATCAATGCACGTTCCAAAGACATCGCGATGTAGGAAAGGCAGGCTTATAAACGCCTGGATCACACAAATGCGACGACATCGGCATTTCATTGGCCTCAGTAACCGAGTGATCCAAAATCGGCAGGCCTGCCCATATTTTCTGTGGTCAAATAGGCGAACCCCACAGGCGGATCAGTAGAAATGCGGTAAAGTGGGAGGGTTATGATCCCTTGTTTTCGGATCATAACCTCGCCGAAATAGGAAGAAGTAGTAGAATCGCAGTCGGTGCTGAGGATATAGAAGACTGCAGACTGTTAAACGGCGATGATGATCAATATTACACTGTCAGACACAACGAGCCATTCAACGGTAACCATGACAGTCAAGATACCCGTCAACCCGATCAGAATGAAGTGAGGATAGCGATATCTAAACTTAAATCCAACAAAGCTGCTAGAGTCGATGACCTAGCCTGCCTGTACCAGCTCATCTGTAAATTTTTTTCGGAAGAAAATATTTCTTATGAATGGAACTCCAGTATCGTTTGCCGGATCCTGAAGAAAGGATATCCTCTGAACGGAGCTAACTACGGAGGTATAAGTCTTCCCAACATCGTATATAAGATCCTGTCTGCTGTTTTATGTGAACACCTAAAACCGATCATCAGCAACCCGATAAGTCCGTATCAGTGCGGTTTCAGGTCGGGAAAGATCACCATTGATCAAATCTCCACACTACGGCAAATTCTGGAAAAGACCCATGAATATAAAATGAATGATGAAAGTTGCCTATGATAGCGTGTATAGAGACGAGTTATACAGAGCTATACCCAGTTTCAGCATTCCTGTCCAGCTCGTCAGTCTATGCAGGATGACGATGCAGAACTTTCGGTACTCTATAAAAGTTGGTAAGAACATCACCGAACCGTTCGATATCAGAAAAGGTCATAGATAAAGTGATGCGCTATCATGCGATCTCTTTAACGTAATACTTGAAAGAAATGTACGAAAATCGCAAGATCACAAGCTCACTTACGCCGACGACATTGACATAGTCGAAAGAACGAACTCCCAAGATCGACGTCTTGGACAGAACGCCACAATAGACAGATATAATTTTGAGGTAGTAAAAGACTTTGTCTACCTAGGCTCTACGGTGAATGCCGCAAATGACACTAGTGTGGAGACCAAACGAAGAATTACCCTTTCGAATCGGTGCTTTAATGGGTAAGAAGGCAATTGAGTTACAAACCCTATATCGAACTACTGAGGCAACTCTGTGTAAGACACTGATCATCGCAGTTCTGCTGTATGGCGCAGAAGCATGGACTTTGTCAAATTCGGATGAGCATGCGCTTAGTTACTTTAAGAGAAAAGTTCTTGAGTAATATTTGGTCCCGCCTGCATGGACAGCGATTGGAGGAGAAGGTGCAATGCCGAACTATACGGCCTATATAAGGGCATCGACTTAGAAGGGTTCACATACAGCTACTTAGATGGTCGTGTCATGTAGACCGGATGGAACTTAACGTTCAGGCCGGAAAATCTTCGAATCCACCCGGATAAATGGCGCAGGAAAGGACGACCTCGCGGTAGGTGTCGCAAACAAGTGGAGGGGGGCCTCAACCAACTTGGCGTGCACAACTGGAGGTAGCTGGCTCGTAACCGAGCCGGCTGGAGAGGTTTGTTGGTTGAGGCCCAGGTCCAGCCTGCACTGTAGCGCCACCCAAGTAAGCAAGTAAATATAACTAACTGCTAGGCTTCTTCTCACTGTGATTTACTGCTTTGCATACCACGGTAGGATATATCCACAAAGCCGTAGTTTAGATGCAACGCAATCGTCTCTTTCAGTCTTGCCCAAATCATCTCTATGTGTACCCCATATGTGCTCGAATTTGCCTATCGCACTAATTAGAGCACAGTTGTGATTGCTTTACGGTAGATATACTCGTATACCGAATCCCAGGGCGTGATTGTGATTGCTCTATAAAATAATAGCTAAGCTGCTCAGGATAAATCAATAGTGATTGTGATTATTCTATTGCGCAGGAAAGGTACATATACTCATATATAAAATTGCAATGCAATCGTTTTGTTTGTATATGTAGAGGTATGCATGATTCTAAGAAGGCAAATTTAAAAAAA
This sequence comes from Brachypalpus laphriformis, assembly GCA_945910035.1. Classification (NCBI taxonomy): domain Eukaryota; kingdom Metazoa; phylum Arthropoda; class Insecta; order Diptera; family Syrphidae; genus Brachypalpus; species Brachypalpus laphriformis. The sequence continues at coordinate 76,521,707 of OX246755.1, read as the reverse complement.
TCTTTTTTTACATCGCAATTAAATGTTAGCTGTGATCCTAATAATGATCATTGCTAGTTTAAACTACTTTTTTCCATAACTGTTTTGAAAATCACTCTTTAGTCCATCTTTATCCACGAGACCTTCCTTACATTTCGAACTTTCGATCAAAAACATTGTTTATTACGTCACTTCAGACAGACACGCACGGATGAGACTAGAGTGCTTGCATTCAAAAGATACATGAGTATCCATATTTGAGTTCGGTTATTTAAGCCCTCTTCATCTGTTGAAGTATCATAAGATATTGATTCGATGAATCACACACACTTCGAATTTTCCCAAGTATGCACTTGAAAGTGTGAGATAGTTGAAACAATCAATGGCTATCAGTAGTGATTCATCCAACTGGTATGTATTGAAGGTTAATGCGGTTAGCTTGATCTGCAACGACAACTTTAGATACCGACAAAAAAACATATGGCAGGCATAGAATGCTTAATACCAAATGAAAAATTCAGTGTGCAATGGAAACCGATTGAACATTAGCTGTGTAGGTGGATTCAACCAGGCATTACAATGGTCTTCTATCGTTCCATGTGAGAATAATGAGAAAAATTCATTTTTCTGTCAAGTCGACTATAAGTTTAGGCCATCATATATATGACAATGTACGTGAGTTAGATGCGGATTGCGAACAAATGTAATAGTAGGAGTTAACAGGGGCTGCCCACCAGGTGGTGTTTTGTCTCGTAACAATCCAACTCTCTAATAAACTTAAATATCTTGAAGCCACTGTGGGTGCCTTATAGTCGGAGAGCTGGTGAACGTTTTTGAAACGTCATTTTAGCACAAGAAATAAATACGTCTTTTTGTTAGACTTGAGCTAATGATCACAAATATCAACGTCTGGCAGCTGTCTGTTGGTGCGTTTGGGGGGGGGGCTGGGCCCCAAAGACGTCGAAAAAAGGGATGCGGTCACGTCATTTCAGCAAAGCGTAATTTTTGTATATGAGTAGTTTACTTGTTTATATAATATATTTTACCACTGCCAGACATTTTGGCCGGGTCTAACATCCTGCCAGACGCAAGCGAAGTTTGAATGTCGCTACTAAAGCGATGTGCGACAAATGTATCTAATAGCCGATTTTCAGCGAAACTATTGAAGCATTTGAAAACTTACTAAGTGTGTCTTATAGGAAATTAAATTCTAAATAAAATAGTATATACACAACATTTTCATATATCCATCAGAACAGAAGATAATATTCAGGGTTATCGTGAATAAATTTTCCCTCGGAATTTTCCCTCTGGACAAAAATTTGGGACCTTTAAAAATAGGGAAAAAATTCATCGGGGAAAAATTAAATATCGCGATTGCGTTGAAAATTCTCCTGCATTTTCATTCATGATACCTATTTCTTTTGGTAGGAATTATTTCCTCTTTTTTGAAGATACCTAATTTTTGTTCGGGGGAAAAATTCCGAGGGAAAATTTATTCACGATAACCCTGATTTTAAAAAGAGTCAGTAGCCGCTATTCAAATTCAAGCAACTGAAAAAACCAAGATTCAATTGCCTTTTTATTCATCTAGGCAGCTTCCACATCATGATGGCTTATTTCAAAGCCATCGGAAAGTTTATAGATGATTTTGGATTGGCTATGTAATGGTGGATAGTGAACTTTTAGCAAATGGTTCAGTAGCTGGATTTATAGCTGTAAAGCATTTTAACACGTGCAAGAGACTGCATCCTTTAATGACTTTGGGCTTTCAGATCCTACGTTTTGAAAGTTTTATGAAGAAAGAACAAATAGAAATTGGCGATGATATAATCAGTTATCTTAATCACTTTCAATCTACACAGACATCAAGTCCCACTATTGACCATCCTTACCTTATACAATTGTTTAGAAAATATAATGCATATCAAGAAGCAACGATTAATGGACAATTTGGCAAAACACCGCAGTTCTACATGATTTATGTAGATGATGTTAATTATTATTTAATTTTGACACGAAGCATTCGTACTGCAGATTTCGAATTATTTAAATACATATTGCCCAAAATCGCACGCACGGTGGTTGGTCAAGTACCACGATAATTTATTAAAAATCGACGAACCTCACACAGGACTAAGAGAACTTTTTGAGAACAGGTCCTTCGTTGTGAAAAGAACCGAAAAAGCATTCTCTAGACAGCCAATAGATTTGACGTTGGAACAGACAATAAATGCAGATGCTGCAAAAAGATTGACAGGAGTTATACATTTCACCAATTCGATATCTGCTCGTCAACGCTGGTCTAAAAGTCACAGCATAACATCAACAAAAATATCGCACGTATTTGAGGAATGTGGATTGCATAAAGCTCAAGATATAGCTTTATGCATATAGATACAGCAGACTTGGAAAGAAGTAGAATGAAAAAAGTTGCGTGCAGCTTCAGAATTTTATGCATTACATTAAACAAAATATAAATCCTTTTGCACCAGAACTGAGTAACGATTTCTTATATAACATTGCAACAGGACGAGCAGCACCAAACGTTATAGCAATACCCTGGAACAATATATAGATATTGCAAAAGTTTTATCGTGTTCTTTGATGCCTGTTCCTTTATCAATGTGCCATTTAGATGGAACAGTTTGTAAAACCCATAAATCTGTTCTCATAAAATTGTTGGAGGCAAAAGTTGATACTCAGGCAGTACGCAATATTGATATTGTAATTATCGATGGCTTTTTCATGCTACATCTCTTAAAGGAAGTTCCAAAAACATTCGGCAACATCTCAAAAAAAATATTGCAAGTGGCTACTAGGTATACTGCATCCAGAATCGATATCATTTTGATCGTTATTTTTCACCATCTATCGAAGATAGCGAACATCTTCTGAGAGATAGCTTGGACAACCTCAACAAATTATAACTTTTGTTACTGTTTTAAAACTGACAATGGAAAAGTGAAAAAAACTGTGGAAGACAATTTATCTTGTGAAAAACATGAAGAAGCTGACACCAAAATCGTCTACCATGTTTGCAACATCGATCAAGATGCAAATGTTTTAATAAAATGCTCTGATACAGATGTTATTGTGATTATGTTAGGTAACATGGAACATTTAAAGAGCTCTCTGAACATTTGGAAGGAGGTTGGCGTTGGAAATTCACGACGATTTGTAGATTTATCCAAATTGTTTAATGCTCTAGGAGAGTCTTTTTGTAATTCTTTACCAGGATTTCATGCAGCAACTGGTTGCGATTATTATGCTACATTTTACAGAAAAGGAAAACGAAGACCTTTTATCCAATGAATGAATCCCACAAATATCGAAAAGCATTTACTGATCTTACTTGGTACTTTGGATGTACATATATAAGGCTCAAGGGAAAAAGTTTTTGAAGTCTTAGAGGAGTTTGTATGTCGTTTGTATAATATCCGTAATATAAATTACGTCAATAAATCCAGATATGAGATATTTACAAAAACATGTAATGCAATGAACATGAATGACGATTTCCATAAAAAATTTAAAAATGTTGGCACTGGAAATTTGCCACCATGTAAATCAGAGCTGCGTCAACATTTCTTACGGGCTCATTATATTTCAAATATTTGGAGAAATGCACATTTAAAAAATTCAACTAATTTATCCTCAATTGAATATGGATGGTTGGAATCTAATGGTGTATATGAGTTTTTTTGGTTCGACGGTGTAATCCAACCTCCTGATATTTATGATGAAAACGAGAGTTCAGGTACATACATTATGAATATTATAATGCATTATTTTTATTGCAATACTATTGCATATTGGTTATTCCATGCAAACTAAAAAAAATTGTTAAATTCTTTAATTTATGTGATGATGGATCTGAACCTGACGACGAAGAAGACGATGATATACAAGATTAAAATACCGTAATACAGGAAATTATATTCTTCCAAATCATTTATATAACCCAATAAAAAATCTGAAAATTATTGAAAGCATGATTGTTTTGTTTTTCCCAGGTAGAACAGCCGAAGGGAGAAGACATATGATGCATTTTGTAGGAAAATGATATCTTAATACGAAACAAATGGTTTCGAATCGCGGCTACTGACTCTTTTTAAAATATCTTCTGTTCTACTGGATATATGAAAATGTTGTGTATATACTATTTTATTTAGAATTTAATTTCCTATAAGACAAACGCACCAACAGACAGCTGCCAGACGTTGATATTTGTGATCATTAGCTCAAGTTTAATAAAAAAATGTATTTATTTCCTGTGCTAAAATGACGTTTCAAAAACGTTCACCAGCTCTTAGACTATTAGCGCAGTGGTTAGTGTGTCGGACCACTGCACGTGAGGTGCAATGTCCGAATCCAAGAAAACACCAAACGTTCTTTCACGGTCCCACCTTGCACGAACGTTTGACAAACATCTGAGGGCATTTTTGTCACAAGAAAGCTTCGCAAATCAACAAATAAAAATTGCCCTTTGAATACGGCACAAAACTGTAGGTCCCTTTCATTCGTGCGAAAAAAAAAACGCACACAACACGAGTAGTTGCGAGAAGATAGGCCTAGGCCCTTCATGGGCTGTTGTGTCAAATATGCATTGTACGTGTATCTTGGAGTTATCCTGGATAAATGTAGACCTTCTTTGGAAGAAACATGTTAAGTTGAAGATGGCCAAGACACTGTCAATGTAAGGGTGCTTTCGATATGAGTCGCATTATCGAAACATGTCCTTTAGATCTATCCGACCGTTCCTAGCACATGCGTTGGTTGTTTAGTAGGAATTGCTTCCGCAATATATATGTGTGTGTGACTGCTTTTTTCGCAAGACTCGAAAGAACAACATGTATCAGTTCCACAAGAATCTTCCTGAACGTGCCTGGTTCTGCTCTAGATGCATTAATGAATAAATCTCTTCTTGATACTTGTATCATTAGGAGTACTATAAAAGGAAACTTCCGTCTAAGACGAGTTAGCTCTTGGTACACTCGGCAATGGAAGTTTGATGACCTTAAGTAACAGTTATCCTAAAACTCTTGTCTATGGGCATGCTGCCTGACGCCAGAATTTTAGGTGTTGTGTCAATTCAGAGTTGACTTTGAAGAATACAAGAACTCTTTGATTTCAGTAGCAAGGTACAACTCACTGAGTCTTGTATGGTCACAATGGGGTCATGGAAAATGAGATCTCTGACGAGTTTGCTAACCAGGGCCCCTACAACATGAATTTGCGTTCAGTTTGCCTGCGTCCTCGGTTGGAGCTTCCACTAGCGATTGGGTTTTCTATCGACACAACCGCATGTGACATAACACTCCACAGGATGCATGTAGACTGAACAAATTCTGCTGGATGTCTGAGAGTCTTACAGCAAAGAAGGCTGCAGGCAGCTCACTGGTTATCTTACGGGACTCTACATCTTGTCCAGCATCTCAACGTGATAGGTTTAAGTGACACTACCGTTGACTAAATGACTGAAAATTTCTTCTATGATTACCCTGCATTTATACACATCAAGTGGCAGAATTACTGGGTAGTACGATGTATTTGAGTCTGATTGATTGATCCACTAGGGTTCTTCCCAATTTGAAAAAAATGTTTTAGCTGGATAGTCAGAAGTTTAAATTTAACATTCAAAGTTTTTGACCTAACACAAAAAAGTTGAGTAAAATGTATTAAGATACTCGTACATCGTTTTAAAATTATTTATCTTGTACAATAGATATTTCGATAAGTACCAGCAATTGGCCATAAAATTCATTGTCTAACTGCACGCTCTCATTCACCTTAACGCACCCCTGGATGTATTGGATGTATTCAGTACTAGTATTCAGAAACATCGCGTGTTTATGGAAAATACATTCAACAAAATAACCATTCAATGTTTGTTAAATTGTTACATTCGAATAGATATTACAATTTAATTGACTAACGACAATTTGAACTTCAGAATGCTACTTTTGAACCCCTGTTACTAATGTACAATAGCGGTCATAGAAACTGCAGCACCCTCAAACACTAGCAGGTAGATCAGTTAATGTTTTTATTTTTATTACCGCAGTATGCGGAATCGAGATTTCTCAAAATTTCGCTTCATAAAGCTTCGGAGATTCTAAGAAATGGTTTTTAGGTCTTAGATTCGATGATGGAAAAAGCCCGATCCACACCTCCACGTCGTAGAGAGTGGGAAACGTGTGTCGAAGAGACAGCTGACGTGGAGTAAGGAGGCCGAGTGGCTGTCGGCATAAAAAACCACACCTTACATGCGGGGTCTAGAGCACTTTGTCCTCGTGGGAGGAAATTCTCACCGATATACACGGCAAATGAACTGTATTCAACGGTAGACGACGTGTCGTCGGTTGTATGTAATGTATCAGGTCAAATGGAGTAGAGCATAGAGTGGCGATGGAGGAACGCTCTATGAAGAGTCAACGGCGGCACCTATAGCCCCGGTAAGGTGAGGTGCGTCAGGTAGCAACCGGTATTTTATGAAATCAAAAGCCTAAATCAGAACCTCATTATACAATTATGAAAAGAACAGAAGAAAAGCGAAAAATGCTAGGGCGACCCCCGCTATCAGTACTGCTTAAAGACAAGCATTTTGTGACGAATATTACTTTGAACTGAGAGAGAAAAACTCAAATCAACTACTTTATTAATATCCAGCTTGTCACAGTAATCATTTAGCGTGGTGTTAGTTGTTAGTATTGTAAATATTTATAAAGCCAAAAAGACTGGACAAGTAAACAAAAAGCAGATTGCACACTAAACAAAAGTATGAACTTAAAATGAATATGCTGCGCATAAGTCAAATATTATACTGAATACTTACAACAAAGAAGTTAGTATCGTTCGTAAAATTATATTTTAGATTTAATTTACTATGGTTGTAATCAAATTTGTCGCGGTTACTATTTACTTCCTTCGCCATACGCGTAAGAGGTTCGTTAGAACCGTAGTTTGTTCGGTGAAAATTTACACGGAAGATTTCGGTATTTCCGGAGTTGTAGCATCTTACGTTTAAGCCGACTTCATTTAAAAGATCCGACGAGTCATTAAAGAAAAGAATGACGATTTAAGAGAAGAAGGCGGTAGCAATATGGTGGAAGACGTGTAGTGTCATTCCAGTTTAAATGGCGAAGTGCAAATCGGACAAACTTACGCTGTAACGATTCAATTCGTTAATGTGTACTGCATACATTGGAGACCAAATGTTAGACGCATGCTCTAACTGCGGATGAACAAAGGTATTATAAAGCGTGGATGTTACAGTGCTGTGCAAATTAATTGGGACAGTCACTTTTTTCAAACATAATCATAAGTAGGCCGTGTGTTTTCTGTTACTTCTTTAAAAGTTGGACTAGAACTTTGCAAATTAATTATGACTCATATTTTCTGTTGGCTTCTACGAAGGTAGGTTGAATTTTTGATTCATTTTATTAAAGTTAGGTTTCATACGGCTTTTATCTACTGTTTTATTAGACTTGTTCAATTTGGATCGTGTAAATGTAAAAATGGATATCTCTATGGAAAAGAGGTCTAATATTATTGCTTTGCATGAGCATACTGGCAAGAGCATAAGGGAGATTTCTGGCGATATTGGAGTCTCAAAATGGAGCGCTGCAAGGATCACAGCGCTGCACAAAGCTGCAGGGTCAACTGCAACGGGTCGGGCAGGACACTGCGGACGAAAACGCAAAACCACGGATCATGACGATAAAATTTTGATCCGAAATAGCGTTATTCATTTTTGGAAGACAAGCAGTGAGCTTCAAAGGGACTTGGCATCAGCTGGTGTGGTGTTGAATGCATCAAATGTTCGAAGGCGTCTTCTGGAAGTGGGCCGCAGGGCCAGAAGACCTCTGAAAAAACAACATCTTACCAAAGCCATGGTAAAGAAAATGCTGCAATGGGCCAAAAAACACAAAGACTGGTCAGCAGAAGACTGGAAAAGAGTAATCTTTTCAGATGAGAGCCACTTTGAGGTTCAGGGCCACCGGGTAAGTGTTTTGAAAAGAGGTGACAACGAAAAGCTTCGATCTAGTCACATTATCCAAACCCCTAAACACCCACCGAAAGTAATGTTTTGGGGCTGTTTCACCTTCGCGGGTCCTGGAAACTTGAAGCCAATCGAAGGAATGACGAACAGCATCAAATATGCAGACGTCTTGAGCCATATACTCTTGCCCACCATGCAAAGGCAATTCCCGACTGGAAACGCAATTTTCCAACAGTTGCTCCATGCCACACTTCGAAAAAAATGAAACAATTCTTTGCGGAAAAAAATATAAAGGTGCTGGAATGGCCAGGCAACTCACCTGACCTCAATCCAATCGAAAATCTTTGGGCCATTTTAAAAGCGAGGCTCAGGAAACGGGATTGTACCACAAAAAACAAGATAAGTTCAGCTATTATTGTAGTGTAGTTTCACGATGAAAAAATAAAAAAAATATGTCAACCCTTAATTCTTTCTATGCCAAATAGAATAAACGAGCTTATTGGTGCTGAGGGCGGTCATATAAATTATTAATACAAAAATAAATTATAATGCTTTGCAAATAAATCAAAATATCTTCAAAAATTTGTCTGTCCCAATTAATTTGCACAGCACTGTATAAGAGGACACTTGAATTCTTTACTCCCACGTTTTATAAAGCCAAGCATTGAACTTGCTTTATAGACAATCTGTTCAATGTGAAAATCGAAGTCAATATTTTCAGAAAAATGCACTCCTAAATCACATATTGATGTGTTAAGTACAGATTCATTGAGATTGTAATCATAACTTATTAGATTACGTTTTCTTGAAAAGATCATCGACTGGCATTTAGATACGTTAAAAAATAAATTGTTATTGCAGCACCACTCAACGAACGTATCTAAATCATTCTGCATAGCAATACAATCAGATTGACTGCGTACAAGTCTAAAGATTTTTATGTCGCCAGCATACATTAAGATTTGAGTACTCTTAAGTATTGCCACCACGTCATTGATCGCAATGACAAATGAAAGAGGACCTAAGTGACTTCCTTGGGGTACACCGGATGTAGCGAGTATTGAATCGGATGTTATTCCCCGAACTAAAACTTATGGTTCTTCTTCTTCAAGATAAGAACGTATCCATCGAACGAAATGATTTGGAAAGCCTAAAGACGTCATTTTAAACAGAATTAAGCTGTGAGAAACCCACAACCAGGTGTCCGTGTAAACGAAAGTAAACTTATTTGTGGAGATCTTAATGGACATATTGGACGAACAAACGAACGCTTTGAAACAATACATGACGACTTTGGGTACGATATCAGAAATGACCAAGGCAGAAGTACTCTGCTACGCAAGAGGAACAACCTCGTCACATATAAATCAGCAAGTAGATCTACGCAAATTGAATCCAAGAGCACACAGACTCTCCGGCCTATTGTACTGCCAAGCAGGAACCTTTCGTTGGTGCAGTGATTCTTCAAATTTATTCGTTTTCCTTTTCTTATACTTGGGTGGCTGTTGATTGCTGTTCGCCGCTGGGGCTTAAACTTGCTGACATACAAAATAGCTAAATGGGAGGCGAAATACGCAGTTTCTAAACCAAAGTTTCTACGACAAGCTCAGTACTTAAGAAGAAAAAAAAAACTTAAGAAGGAGCTAAAGATATTTTTAAGCTGGCTAACACCCGATGCGAAAAATTGCAGGACATAACATTTGTCAAATACATCAAAGATGGCAATGATATTATATAATGCCAGACGACGAGGACGAGGACTCAATTTTCGAAATCACATAAGAAGTTCGGACGGCGGTTTACAAATTGCAAAAGAACAAAGCAGCTGTCTCAGACAGGACTATATCAGATATTTTTAACAAACTGGGTGATGAAGGCACCACCTCGCTGACTCCACTTTTTAATAAAATCGTTGACGAATGAATTCCCATGGCATGGCGAAACAGCTTTATGATACCCTTCTACAAAAATAAAGCTGTCCTGCAATAAACTCATGCCGCACTGCCTCAAAATCTGGGAGAGAGTCCTAGATGCGCGCATTCGAAACATTGGTGAAGTAAGCAAGAATCAACTTGGTTTTGTCAGCGGAAAACCAACAGTTGATTCTATCCATATTCTACGAATCCTGATTGAAAAGAATTGCGTGAATAAAAGAAATTTCTATAGCGTCGTCATTAACCTCGAAAAGGCATTTGACCGAGTGTCGAGAATTTTGGTATGATAGTCCCTCGGAAGTCAATTTGTTCCAGAACGTGTTATCGATCTGGTTCGTAACACATACCGCAAAGTAACAACCAGTAAACAGTCAACCAACAAGTAAATGCATCTGTGGACTTACGAATAAATTTGAAAGAAAAGTGGGTGCCCATCAAACCTCAGCCTTGATCCTATTGCTGTACAATCTAGTAATAGACGCGAAATCCAAGGAAGTTTACCGTATGCGCTGCTATATGACAGCGCAGTGCTTCTAACAGACAATAAAACGACCCTGCAACAAAGGCTACCCTTAGAATAAGCTCCATGAAAACTGAAATGGGTGAATTCGACTTTAACGAAGTCGCTGGCAGCACGGTACAACGAAAAATATATAAACAACTTGTCACAGAGTCACACAGCTTTAAATACTAAGGCTAACATGTCAGCGGGGATGGGTCTCTAAAGCGGGAAGTCAGCCATAGAATTCAGTGTGCTTGACAAAGCTGGCGGGCCGCGACAGGTGTATTATGCGCCAAAAAGACCCAACAATAGCTAAAAGGTAAAATTTGTAAATCAGTTATCAGACCTGCAATGATGGTTGCTTCCAAGTTCTCCGCCGCACATCAGAAACTTATGCGGAAAATTCATGTCGCTGAAGTGGCACCAGCGCAGGGCTTGATCAAGTCAGCAACAAGCATATAAGAACCGCCTTCGCTGGTACGGGCATATTATGCGTAGACCAGGCGACCATGCGGTAAGACAAGTGTTATATTCGCCAGCGACGAGAAGAGGACCGGGAAGACCACTCAAAAACTGGAGCAACATCACAAAGGATATACGGGAGAGGGATATGAACTACCGGACAACCCAGGACAGTACAACTTGCAGATATCGTACAAGGAGAGCCGAATTTAAATAAATCGTGGTCAAATAGTAATTTTGTTTTGCACAGTCGGTGCTGAGAATATGGAAAAACTAATTCTGCAGACTCTATAACGGCGACGAAGACCAACATCCCGCTGTCAGGCAGAATGAACCAATCAACATAGACGATGATAGTCAAAATTTCCATCCACCTGAACAAAACGAAGTGAGGATAGCAATATACAAGCTCAAATCCAACAAGGCTGCTTGACCTGACGGCTTACCGGTCGAACTTTTCAAGGCAGCTGGTGATGAATTGGTAGAGTGCATACACCAACTCTCCTCTAAAATTTGTCAGACGAGTGTACGCCTGATGAATGGAATCTCAGCATCGTTTGCCCGATCAACAAGAAAAGAGACCCCGTCAACTACGCCAATTATAGAGGCATCAGCCTCCTCAACATAGCATACAAGATCTTCTCTGCGATATTGTGTGAACGCCTGGAACCTTTTATCAGCAGCCTGATGGATCCAGGAAAGTTCACCATTGATCAAATCTTCACACTTCGACAGATCTTGGAGAAAGCCCAAGGAGTCCAAATCGATACTCACCATCTCTTTAGAACAGTATCTATAGAGAAGAGCTTTATAAAGCCATGTCGAGGATGACGATGGAGAACGCTCGCTGCTCCGTCAAGGTCGGTGACGACCTCACCGAGACCTTTGACGTCAAAAAAGGTTTCAGACAACCCAACACCAGAGGCACAATCTGCCAAAAGTCTGTACAACTGCTTGCATACGCCGACGGTATTGATATAATTGGAAGAACTCAGCGGTCTGTCACCGATGAGTTTGCAGGCATTGAAGCAGAAGCAGCCAAAATGAGTTTAGCGATAAATGTGGACAAAACTAAGTATATGCTGTCAACAAGGAGGGATAACCAACACCGACGAATTGGACAGAACGTCACAGTGGACAGCTATAACTTCGAGGTAGTGAAGGACCCTACCTTGGCTCTGCTATAAACTCGAAAAACGACATCAGTGCAGAAATCAAGCGAAGAATAACTCTTGCCAATCGATGTTTTTTTTTGGGCTTATAAGGCAATTCAACAGTAAAGCCATACAACTAAGGAGACTCTGTATAAGACTCTGATCATCCCAATCCTGCTTTACGGCGCTGAACCATGGACTTTATTAAAAGAGGATGAAGATATCCTTGGTCGCTTCGAGAGAAAAATTCTTCGTAAGATATTCGGTACAGTTTGCGTTGTCGGGTTTTGGAGGAGAAGATTCAATAACGAACTATACGAGCTGTACAGCGACATCGACCTAGTCAAAAAACTGCGTATTTGACATCTGAGATGGCTAGGATATGTAGAGCGAATGGACACCAACACTCCGGCCGGCAGAGTCTTTGAATCTAACTCGGAGGGACGACGCAGTTGATAACCTCCTCGCCGTAGGTGGCGCGCACAAGTTCAAAGGGACCTCGACCAACTTGGAATGCGCAACTAAAGGCAATTAGCTAAAGACCGAGCTAAATGGAGAGGCTTGTTCGTTGAGGCCCAGGTTCACCACAAACTGTAGCGCCACCTAAGTACGTAAGTAAGTTTGGGGGTCAAGGCTTCAGCTCGTAAAGTAAGGGGCACATGGTGTAGGGATGCTTCTCGTTCTATTTTGTTTGTCATTTGGTCATGGTTCATCGTTCCAGAAAGCCTAATGCCTTCTATTAAAGAGCAATCAAGATTAAGACGATTCTGTTCCTTGTCATAGTGCCAAATATAAGTTTTGCTTATAACAAGAAAGCAAGTCATATTCTTATTAAACGGCTTTCCTATTTTTACAAATTCGTGAACTTTTACAGGACCTCGGAATTGAGCAAATAGAATGGTCAAGAAATTCTCCCGATTTAAACCGTATTGAGGATAAATCAAAGAATATAACGGAATTGATATCCGCCATTAAACAAATTTTCCTAAAGGAATCCAAAACGTTGTGAATTCGATGCCATGAAGAATAGATGTCATTATTATGGCAAGGGAGGTAGCACTCGATATTGAAAGGAGTCTAAGCAAAGATAATATTATATTATTAGTGTGATGGTGAACACACAAAAGAAGATCGATACATTTGAGATCGAGAGAGAGAGAGATGCAGAGAATTTATAACCGGAGAGGCTCGAGCCATCAAGAGGCTAGCGAAAGAAGAAAGGTTATAGAAGAAGAAAAAGCAGCTTCAAGAGCTGTGCAAAAGGATCGATGGGATAATGCGGTTAAAGGCAGATGGACCTATAAATTAATCCCCACCTTTGGATAAACCGAGCACATGTAAACTGCACCTACCACCTCACGCAGTTCCGGTCTGGCCATGGAGGATATCGCAAATATCTTTACCGGTTTGGACACTATAGCTCTCCGTTGTGTCCAGAATGTCCAGACCAGGAGGAAGACACGGAGCATGCAGTCTTCTACTGTAGGCGATTTGAAAACTGGAGAAACGAACTTCCCAGTCCTCCATTCCTCATAGATCATATGGTACAATCTGAGGAAAAATGGATGGAAATTTGCGCGTTTATTACGCACTTGCAAATGCAGACTCGAATTCAAGAAAGAATACGCGAGAAGCAGAAAATACAGCATAAATTGCTAACCAGCCCCCCACGAAGTAATGCCTAACGGCAGTCCCGCGGGGAGAGTGGTTGAATTGTGTAGGGTATGTGTTTAGTACGTAGACGTATTCCTGGAATCGATTACTCAGGTTTGGGAATCGTGCATGCTAGTAGCACTCGGGCTATTAGTATCTATGAAGATTACACATCCTTGGCGCAACCTTCAAAAAAAAAAAAACATTTGAAATCCAACCTGCATTGATTAACCAAAAGGAGTGCCAATTCGGATCAGCAGACAATTCAAAAAGACTACACGACACTTCGATTGAGTATGTCAATGCTTTAAATGGACTGAACATTGAAACGGAGAGCTGGGACCCTATAATACTGTATATCATCTCACAGAAACTGGACAACGAAACGAGAAAGACGTACGAACAGTCTTTGAAAAAACACAAAGACTTGCAACCACTGGACGAATTTTTTACATTTCTTGAGAACAAGTTCCAAGAACAAGAACATTGAAACGGAGAGCTGGGACCCTATAATACTGTATATCATCTCACAGAAACTGGACAACGAAACGAGAAAGACGTACGAATAGCCTTTGAAAAAACACAAAGACTTGCAACCACTGGACGAGTTTTTTACATTTCTTGAGAACAAGTTCCATGCCCTGGACAATTTAGAAGAAACGAAGAAAAGACGAGCCAGTCCAAGCATATGTTTCCAGATCCTTTATTTCTAATTTTGCTTTCGTCTTTTGAAGTAATTTTGCCAGCAGTACTGCTCCGCAAAGTGCAAGTCTCGGTATTGATACCTTTTTAATTGGTGCTACCTTTGTCTTAGCACATAGTAATCTTGTTATTATTTCTTCAGAAGCAGTTGTGCTTCTTATATAAATCACGGCTGGCCTCTCCGACGCGTCACAAAATCCATGTAATCGAATCCATGATCGAAATAGTTAGAAATGCCTCTAAACTTGTTGTAAAATTAACCTTATTTAACAGAAGCCTACACAAACAGTTTTTCTATTAAATGTGTTTGGAATATCTAGGTTAGGTTAGGTTAGGTTAGGTTAGGTTAGGTTAGGTTAGGTTGGAAAGAAGTGAACCTAAGTGCTTGCCATGGGGGCCATTCGGTCAGTTGTGTTTCTCTTTGTAGAGTAGAGCCTATACTTAACCGATTATCCTGCGGTCGGTTCTGTTGTGAACCAGCTTGTGCTCTTTATGAAGCCTATCATGTTCCTTAATGGGACTTATATGAGATCCCCTAGTTCGTCAAAAGGCCTGTTTTGGTAGTTTCTGTTTCCTCTATATCTTGACAGCTCCTGCAGTGGTCGGGTTCTTTTTCATTCATCGCCAAAAGCTTTTTGTTTTGTTTTCATCCACTGTCGGCCACAAGCTGCAAGATATGACATAGTCGCTTCTGGCGGACCATGCGGAGTTAATCAGTTCTCTTGCTTTTAGGATTTTTTCCTTTTCAGTTCACCAATTAAGAGTTTTTACTGACGTCCGAGTATGTTGAAAATCCAATGCTCATCCCTTTTTAGCTAGTTCACCTGCTGTCTCGTTTCCAGCAGAGAGTTACGTCATGGGTGTTGCATATTCTGTGCAACGCGTTACGGCATCTGGAAACTGTTTGCGTTCTGACTTCTTCGCTGTTTGGTGCTTTGATTGCTGCTTGACTATCCACGAAAATGTTAATCTTGGAAGGATTTCGTTTTCTGCTATATATAGTCTGCGCAGCCCTGTCAATGGCGAAGACCTTAGCTTAAAAGATGCTACAGTCATCCAGGAGTTTTTATAAGTCATTGTTTTTAAGTGACTCGCAGAAAACTCCAGAGCCAGATCCGATATCCATTTTAGACCCGTCAGTGTAGAATTGATTATCCTGCACACTAATTAATGTGTTGGAGTCCCACTCTTCTTTTTTGGGAATTTGGAATATCTAAACATTTTTGTAGTGCTGCAGTTTCCATAACCGCTACTGTGTACACAAAATGTTGCCTGTCTTATTTTCAAAAGATATAATGATTTATATTCCCATATAAAGATAAATGATATTTAAACATGGTTCCATAAATAGTCACTGTTTAAACAGACAACAATTGCTAGGTGAACCATGCGTTGCGTTTGCATGGAAATGTAATATACTACCCACACTTGAGTATGATTATGCCATTTAGATCTCTTTGAAAGCGACACCTACACGCCCATGCGCCATGCCTATTAGCGATATTAAAAAAGTATTCAAATTAGGGTACGTCATAACCTTACGAGAAAAGGTGAATCTATACTGTTAGTCTATTTCTAGTTCCGCGGTTTTCTTAGAATCGTCTTCATCGGATAAATAAAATTAATTAAAGTGCATATTATCCCGCATCCACGAACGAGGTATTAGAAATTAAATCCTCGTTCTGTGCCGCCAAGCAACTTCTTCGAAAGATGTTCATCCAGTTCAAGGATTCCTGCACCATCGCTTATTTCATTAGCCGTCAAAGGAATTGCTCTCCCTAAGACTCAGTCTTATTATTTTCCAGCGCAATGAGGAAAACAAATTTATATCTAAAGGTGGCAACTTCACCATTTATTCTAAGTGCATTACATTTCCCATGGGCTGAATGGAGTGGGACAGTGGGAAGAAACCCCATACTTCCTTGAAGTACTTCAGGAAATGTACGATATGGCTCAATGGGTAGGTAGTACACTTTTGTCAGAGAACAGCACAACCTTGACCGCTTTCAGATATATATATATTTTTGTTTTTCTTTAGGGTAAACGAAAAGAGAATTTTTCCACATTTTCCCCGAAATTGAGGCAATTTAGTAAAAGAATCTCAGCGATTTAGAATGGCATTTTCCATGAACGAAAGAAAAAATTAAACCGCTTTGAGAGATGGTTATTTTGTATTTCAATTTGTATCCTGGCACTGTGTGAAATAAATGTAATGGAAGATTTTATAATGAACAGCACTTTGACTGAAAACTGTTCGCAGATGGCTGCGGGTTTGTTCCTCTGTTGGGGATTATAAAAAACTGAGTTTCTATTTAATTTTCATGAAAGTGGGTGGATTTGGCTACATAGTTGTTTAATGTAGAAACTGGATTGAACTGATTTACAGTTCATGGAATCAGATGTGGTTTCGACTCCAAAATGGGTAAAAACTAAATCAGTTGAAGTCTAAACCGGGTGTACATGTATATGTTCTTGCTCACACTCGTCGCATTGCTAGATCTTAAAGAGTTGGCCAAAAATGTTCACCATGTAAGGGGGACAGCTAAGGGCGATCTACTCCCCGAATTGGATAGAGTTGTCGGTCCGCAAACTGGCGATTTCCAAAATAAAATGCGGAACATCTACATCCATATGTACATGTAATAAAACCATAGATGGTCGATGTCTGTACATTGAATTTAATTAAAAAAAATATATATTTGGGAGATTATGGAGTTCGCGGAATGAGTAGGTAGGCCATAAGTGACGGTAGTTTACTGAGGCGAACCCCACAGGTGGATCAGTAGAAATGCGGTGAAGTGGGAGGGTTGTGATCCCTTATTTTCGGATCATAACCTCGCTGATAAAAAGGAAGAAGAAGAAGTTTACTGAGACGTAACTCATTTCGCTATTTATACTAATAGCAAGTTTTATTTTAATCGAGCCATTCGTTTTTGAACTATCGTCGACCAAGCAACTTGGAGTGTGCAACTGGAGGCAATTAACTAAAGACCGAGCTAAATGGAGAGGTTTGTTGGTTGAGGCCAAGGTTCAGCTCGAACTGTACCGGCACCTAAGTAAGTAAGTAAGTCGACCAAGCAACTCAATCGATAAGAAAGTGTAGAATATGGAGAAAATCGAGTACCGCGCTGTTATAAAGCTCCTCACCAAACAAGGAAAGTCGGCTTAAACAATAAGGGAAGGGAAGGTATCCGTTTACGGAAACTCTTGTCCGGGTAAAACCATGATTTACAAGTGACAGACTTTTTAAACAAGGAAGGGACTCGCTTGAAGACGACCCATGGCCAAGACGGCCGATCGAAGTGGAAGCTCTGGAAATTTTTCAAAAAGTCGAAAAAATAATATTGAAAGTTGCATCTTCATAACCGGAGAATACTACGCTTCAATCATAGAGGAGTTGAAAGAAGTCATCAAAGAAAAAAGAATGGGAAAACTAACCAAAGGTGTCCTCCTTCTGCACGACAACGCACCTACTCACAAGAGTCGTGTTGCGTTGGCTACCCTGCATAAGATGGGCTTCGATATTTTGGATCACCCACCCTATAGCCTTGACCTGGCTCCCAGCGATTATTAGCTTTTCCCCAAATTGAAAAAGGAACTTCGTGGGAAGAAGATTTCAAGCGATGAAGAAGTGAAGGACTCGGCTTAGGTTAGGTTAGGTTGAAGTGGCTGCCAGCTAAGAATCGCCAACACACTTAGACCAATAATAGGTCCATTGTGATACCACATGGATTGGATCATGGGAGAAATTTCTCCTACCTACTCGTTAAACCATTCTGAGCTTCTTATGAAGCGTAGGAGGCTTTAATATCGATGTTTTTCAGGTCGTGAATGTCGTTGTAATAGGGGGCTCCTAGGTGAAGCTTCCTTCTATGGGAGAGAGCTGGGCAGTGACAAAGAAGGTGAGGAATAGTTTCTTCCTCTTCGTCATCCATGCAGCTTCTACAAAAGTCGTTCACAAAAATGCCTAGCCTTGTTGCATGCTTGCCTATTAGACAGTGTCCAGTGATGACACCTATTAAACCGCCGATATGCAATCTGGAGAGAAATCAAATTCTTAGAACATTTTAGATCCAGCTTCGGCCAAATCTGTTTTGTCGTTAGACATCTGGGTCCACTTGTCTACCTAAGGTTCGTACTCTCGATAGCATCCAGCTTAAATTTGAGTTTGCAGGTAGCGATTGGTATACCTGAGGAGCCTTTGTCCCGGCAGGATGGGTATAGTTGTTCCTATTCTGGCGAGTTCATCAGCCTTACAATTCCCTGGAATGTCCATATGCCCCGGCATTTAACACAGGTGAATATTGAACTACTCAGCCATCTCCACGAGAGACGAGCGGCAGTCTAGAGCTACTAAGGAATTTATAGAGGTCGACTCCAAGGATTTGATTGCTGCTTGGCTATCTGAAAAGATGCGGATATTTCTAGCAGGTATCGCGTTTTTCTTAAGCCAAGATAAGACTTCTTTAATCGCCAAAATTTCCACATGGAACACGCTACAATGATTTGGAAGACGGAAGGAGAGCTTAAGATTAAGCCTGTCAGAGAAAACACCTCCACCAACTCTGTCCTTGGATTTTGAGCCGTCAGTGTAGAAGTGGATTGACCCATCTTCTAAAAATGCATCATCATTCCAGAGTGATCTGGAGGGGATGGTGACGAGGAAGTTCTTGTCAAAATTTAGACGTGGGATGGTGTAGTCCGTGTTTTCAGGAGAGATTTTGAGTTTATTCAAAATGGAAGCGTGGCCAAAGTCTCTTCTTGACCACTGTTGGGTAGCTTCGAGGCGAACGGCTGCATTCGCAACCATTTCCTTGCTAAATATATCGAGGGGTACCAGATGAAACAAAATGTCTAGTGCCGCAGAGGGAGTTGTACGTAGTGCTCCGCCTATGCACAGACAAGCTGTGCGCTGGACCTTACTTAGATAATCGCGATTTACAGCTTTTTCTAAGGCCGTCCACCAGACAATGACCCCGTACGTGAGTACCGGTCTAATGACCGAGATGTAGAGCCAGTGAGTGCTTTGGGGTTGTAAACCCCATCTATTTTCAATAGCTTTTTTGCAAGAGAAAAGTGCTACTGTAGCTTTCTTTACTCTTTCTTGAATATTAGGTTTCCAGCTTAATTTCTTATCCAGGATGAGACCCAAATATTTTGCTGTGTCAGAGAAAGTTAAGCTGATACCATTTAGAGAAGGAGGGTCGACTAAGGGAATTTTATATTTCCTGGAGAAGAGTATAAGTTCAGTTTTGTGGGGGTTTACACCCAAACCACACCGAACTGCCCATCTAGTGAGCTTGTTTAAAGCGTTTTGTAGAAGTTCTTTTAGAGTATTTAGGTGCTTTCCTGAGACAGCCAAAGCAACATCATCTGCATAAGCGATCGCCGTGCATCCCTCGCCTTCCATGATTATCAACAGTTCATTGATCACCAAGTTCTACAAAAGGGGGGGATAGAACACCACCTTGCGGAGTGCCTCTACTGACAGACCTTCTGGTAAACGTCCCACCCAGCTTAGAGTTGATAATCCGACCATTAAGCAGTAGATTAATCAGTTCGCAAAGTGAGCTGTCGACCTTCAGGTCTGAAAGTACATCTGCTATCGCTGATACATTGACATTGTTGAAAGCGCCTTCTATATGCAGAAAGGCAACCATTGTATACTCTTATAAAACAGGGAATATTCAATTTTACGCACCAGTGAGTGTAATGCCGTCTCCACTGATTTGCCTTTGCAATATGTATGTTGGGCCGCCAACAGTAGTTTATTATCAATACTGTTGCGTAAATGGATATCAATCAGTCGTTCTAATGCTTTTAAGAGGAATGATGATAGACTTATCGGTCTGAAATCTTTTGGATTTATGTGAGAGCATTTGCCCGCTTTGGGTATGAAGACAACAAGGTACAAAAAGGAACAAAAAGGACTCGGCTTACTTTTTCGACAAAGACAAAACATATTTTTTAGGAGGTTACATAAACTAATTGAAAGATCAGAAAAATGTATTAGGGTAGCAGGTGAATATATTGAAAAAGAATAATTAATTTGGATTTTTATTTTCACCTCTTACTCCGCATTCCGCGAACTTAAAAACGCCCCTTCGTATTTGAAACCCATATGAACAAAAAATACAATTTTGTCTGTCTGTGCACGCGTAACACAGAAACTACTGAACGGATTTTGATGAAACTAAGCATAGTGATAGCTTATATCCTGGGTCAATATTTAGGACACTTTTTATCCTGGAAAAGGGTTCTTACAATAGGTAATATTATTACGGACCATGTACACAAGGTCTCACGTTTAAAAAAACAAATCTTTCTACAGTAGACGCCGCGCCGAAAGAAATATAGACGAAATAGTGGAAGAAGCTATCTAGGGAAAGATATGGAAACGTCGTAGCACTAGACATTAGAAGTCCCTAAACTCGGCAAAGTGGGGACACATAATAGAGTTCCTTAGATTAATGAGAGTACAATGGTGTATAACTAAAAACTGGTGATGAACAGCTTCGAGAGAAGAAACGGACGGCGATTGGGTTGCATGAATATCACATTTTAGGTACCGGCGTCCCATAAGGGTTTTTACTATTGCCCATTTTACACAACGAAATGTATGACGCTGTCCTGAGACTGTGAGTCTCTAACAAAGTCCAAACTATTGCTTTGCTGCCGACACTGCTTTTGTCGTAGCCTTTAAACCATCCAAATAGTCAGACATTGAGTCTCGCCCGTCAGTATAGTGGAGTTTAGAGGAGACGAATGTAGTGTTAAAAAAAAAAAAATAAAAATGTGGCGCCGTGGCGTAAGTGGTTAATGTGTCGGATCACTACACATGAGGTTCCAAGTTCGAATCCCAGAAAACACCAAAAAGTTTTTTCACGGTTCCACCTCTCGCGAGCGTCTGACAAACATCCGAGAGTATTGTTTTCACGAAAAAGCTTCTCAAATCGCCGTTCGGATTCGGCATTAAACTGTAGGTCCCTTCCATTCGTGTGAAAAATACAACGCACACAACATGAGTGGTTGCGAGAAGCTAGGTCCTGGCACTTTAAAGAGCTGTTGCGCCAAATATTTGTATTTTTTTGTAATGTAGTGTTAATGACCAACAGAAAGAATATATAGGTAATGAAGAAGAAGCATTAAAGCGCAGTATGTAGAAGCAAACAAACAATATAAGCGCTTTTGCATGGATAAAAAGGCGAGGTACGAGGAAGGTTTGGCTAAGTCTCTAAGTCAATGTAGGGATTCAGCAGAGTTTTGGGCATTGACAAGGAAGATAAATGGTAATGGGAGAACAAAACGAGTAACCGGTATTGAGGTGAATGCTTTCCGGTCACACTTTGCGACGTTGCTGAATTCTACTACGAACCATTTAGTTTGGAATTTTGCAAGGCCTTATCAGCGAGATGCTAATC
Source organism: Brachypalpus laphriformis (assembly GCA_945910035.1). Lineage (NCBI taxonomy): Eukaryota > Metazoa > Arthropoda > Insecta > Diptera > Syrphidae > Brachypalpus > Brachypalpus laphriformis. Next base: position 76,499,895 of record OX246755.1, on the reverse strand, counting down.
TGGACTCGGAAATATTGCTAGAGGAGGTTGATATGGTTTTGGAGTCCTTAAAAGATGGGATGGCGGCAGGAACAGATGGCATACCAGCAGAATTTTGTAAGTACAATACGTTGGCCTTCAAAACTAAATTTACTACTGCGTTAAACGTAATTTTTAAATTTGGATCATTTTTATGAAGCGCTAATATGGCCCATCCTTAAAAAAGGCGACCCCGGCGATCCAAAAAACTATAGAGGGATATCTTTTTTAAACTCTGCCTTAAAAATATACACCTCCTTGCTTTATAAGAAACTCAACAAATGGGTGAATATAAATAGCAAACTGGGAGAATATCAAGCTGGCTTTCGCAAAAGATACTCGACAATAGAAACATTTTTACGCTTACAAGTTTGGTGCGATTAAAGCTGCTGACTGGAAAAAAACTGTACACCTTTTTCGTCGACTTCATAGCCGCATTTGACACTATAGACAGACAGGCGTTGTTCTACAAACTATACAACTTGGGAGTGTCCCATAACTTTGGCAGAGCATTGGAGAAACTTTATCAGCACACAACAGCAAATGTTTTTAATGGTCGAGAAATCTCAGGCAGACTGGAAATGAACTGCGGAGTAAGACAGGGGTGCAATCTCAGCCCGTTACTGTTTGCTCTTTTCTTAGATGATGTAGTGGATTGGCTTCCTGGTGGAGTAAAGGTGGGATGTTTAAGAGTAAAAACGATTATGTATGCAGATGATATAGTTATTTTGGCTGAGTCCTCAGCTTCCCTACAACTAATGATTAACAGGCTTTCAGAATATTGTAAACTGTGGAGCTTGGAGGTAAGCACCGATAAGTCAAAAGTACTCGTCTTTAAAAATGGCACAGGAAGAAAAGCTCGAGGCGAGACATGGAATTTCGAGGGAAAAGACTTGGAAGTAGTGAAAAAGTATACATACCTAGTAATCGATGTGACTCTCAACCTTAATATGAATAAGCACCTCCAAGTTAAAGCCGATAAAGCCAAAATTGCAATTTGTGCTAATTGGAAACGAATTTTCAGCAGTAAGCATATATCGGTTAACGCCAAATGTAATGTCTTCAAGGCAACGGCGCGAGCGATCGTTTTTTATGGAGCACAAATATGGGGAATTGGCGGATATGAGGTAGTGGAAAATCTACTGCGTTTTCTTCGTAAGGAAAGTATTCTGTCTTCCGAAAAATACTCCAACATACAGTGGCGAGCAAAACTGGATACTAAAAGTATTAAATTGCATACAAACTTTAATATTATTGTCATTTTAGCACATAAGTATGTCTAGCCTTTTTTCCTCAAGTATCACATTATTTGTGAACTCAATCGTAGTATATGAGCAAATATTGGCTTTTAGTTTCCACACATCGAAGGAATTGTTTCGCTTGTTCCATGTATCCAGTTTTGCACGTTTTTTTATGAGTAGTTTCATTCTAACGGTAGTTTTCACGGAACTTGAAAACATTCTGTCAAATTAAATTTATTTATTATTTGGAAGCCGAAGAAGAAGGTTTTGAAAAGTATTTTATTAAATGTAATTTGTAATAGGGAAAAGATGAGAACCATTTCAAAAGACGTCGAAGATAGCATCTTAGCTTTGTGCGAAAAGGGGTACAGCTCACGGAAAATAGCTGAAAAGGTGAAGGTGTGCCACAGATCCGTCCTAAATATTAAAAAAAAAAGAAGAAATTGCAAGGCTGCGCCAAGCACTGGGGGACGCCCCAGATTACTATCCAATGGTGATGCTCGATTAATGGAACGCTTAATGAGATCACAAAAATCGAAGACGCCCAAGGAAGCAGATAGGGCTATAAATAAGAATGTACATAAGTGAGTGGACCGCTAGGAGAGCCTTACAAAATATCGGTCTTGTATCGGCCATTAAACAAAAGCCTGCATTATCAGACAGGAATGTTAAAGCTCGTCTAAAATTTTGGTAAGCTTCACAAAAACTGAACGGAGGAGGATTGGAAGCGGGTTATTTGGTCTGACGAGACTAAAATTAATCGCTACCAGTCTGATGGAAAGGAGTACTTTTGGCACCGACCACACGAAAGAATTTTAAAGCACCAAGTAAAGGAAACGGTAAAACGCGGTGGAGGAAGCTTGATGGTATGGGGATGTTTTACATGGTGGCACGTTGGGCCATTAATCAAAATTGACGGCATCATGAGGAAGGAGAACTATCTTGATATTCATTCATTCATTTTCAATGGCCCGCTAATCCTTCATGAGGGTCGCGGGGGTAGGATGCTCAGGTGGACTCGCCATCCTTCTCGATCCTCCGCCATTGACTCCAATTCATCAGGGAGAATCCCTAAGCGGCTCCAAGAGAGATGTCGGACTTGATCCAACCATCTATTTCTGGGCCTTCCGCGAAGTCGTCTACCTGATGGTACGGCAACCATGGCGCGTCTTGGAAGCCGGTCTGGGGACATACGCACTACGTGACCAAACCATCGAAGCATAGATCGTTCCGTTCGGAGAAGTAGCTGCTCAACGTTGAGCGCCTCGCGTACTCTGGTGTTGCGCACTCGATCCCTACGAGTTATTCCAACAACACCGCGAAGGAACCTCATTTCGGCAGCTTGTATCCGCGATCTTATTCTTTCGGTCACTACCCAAATTTCATGACCATAGGTGAGAGTTGGAACATACACCAAGTTAAAAACCGATAGCTTAGCTTGAATACTAAGTTCGGCCTTCCTTATAACAGATTGGCCAAGCTCTCTCAAAATTGATCCAGCCTGACCAATTCTACAGGATAACTCGGCATTGCTCCTCCCATCACTCGTGAATAAAACCCCGAGGTACTTAAACTTCTCCACCTGCTTCAGTGGGACTCCACTAACATGCAGAGTGCACTGAATGGGTTTTTTGGAAACGACCATTACTTCCGATTTGTTCACGTTGATCTTCATTCCAGCATCATCACAAACGGCTACAAACCTTTCGAGTGCGCGCTGAAGTTCGGTTTGAGAGGACCCAAGGATGACCAAATCATCCGCAAAGAGCAGATGACTAATCCTTAGGTCTCCCACTTTGAAACATTCTCCGCCACGGCTGCGCTGCAACATCCAATCCATATATACAATGAAGAGGAGAGGTGACAAAACGCACCCCTGGCGGAGTCCAACGCCCACAGTGAAAGGTATTGATTTAATACCGTTTATCCGAACACAGCTTTTACAGTTTGTATATAAAGACTGAATCGCCCTTAACAGGGAACCATCAATCCCATACTCCTGCAGAACACTCCAGAGTTTGCCTCGAGGAACCCTATCATATGCTTTTTCCAAATCCACAAAACAAGTGTAGACAGGTTTGGCATATTCCCAGGCTTTCTCAAGAACCATTCTGAGAGTGAACAACTGGTCGGTTGTGCTTCTACCGGGACGAAAACCGCACTGCTCATCCCCCAAACTGTCCTCAACCACAGCTCTGGAACGCTTTTCTAGCACCTTAGCGAAGACTTTTCCAGGGAGACTTAAAAGAGATATACCCCTGTAGTTGGCGCAATCTCTTTTGTCCCCTTTTTTAAAAAGAGGAACTATCACCCCCATTTGCCAATCAGCAGGTGTTTCACCGCATTCCCAGGCCACTTTAATGACACGCGAGAGCCATTGCACTCCCTCTTTACCTAAAGCCTTGAGCATTTCTGGCCGAATTTCGTCCACACCAGCAGATTTGCCAACTTTTAGCGATTTGATCGCCAAAGTTACTTCCTCTACCGTAGGACTACTTTCCGCCCAACTCTCGACCATAGGTCTGTCATCTTCGGTGCCCTGTTCGGGATTGAGCAATTCTGAAAAGTGCTCGCTCCATCTGCGTAAGATGTCCTCCTCATTGGAAAGAAGTCTACCGTCTTTGGATTTGACTCCTTCAACGATATTCAACTTTTTTCCTCTGAGTCGGCGGACGGTCTGCCAGAACATCTTACTTGCAGATCTGTGGTCACGTTCCAATTTCTCGCCAAACTCCTTCCAAGACTGTTCTTTCGCTGTTTTCACAGCTAATTTGCAAGTTCTTCGCGCCTCAGTGTACCGATTTCGAGAATCGGAGTTCCCCAAGTGAATCCACACCTTAAAGGCTCTCTTCTTCTCTCTGATGGCTTCTTGAACTCCGGGCGTTTTAAACCAAGCAGTTCTTTTCTCACCACCAGCCGCCACACCAAGCCGCTTCACTCCACAAACATCTCCCGCAGAGGCAATAACCGCTGTTGAAAACAGTTGCCATTCTTCCTCTACATTTGATGGAACAGTTGGAATTCGTTCAAACCTCTCAGATATTTGCCGCGCAAATGTCTCCCGTATCTCATCGTCCTGTAACCTCTCCCATCGTATGCGTGTAACCATCCTTGGTTTACGCTTTGGTAGGGGAGGCACTCTCTCGGTAAGATACAATTTGCACAGCACTAAGTGATGATCAGTTGACAGTTCGGCCCCTCTCAATACGCGAACATCACAAACCATTCTCTTCAGACACGATGGTACCACAAAGAAATCGATCAGCGACTTCTGCTGAAGACTCTGACGGTACCACGTGTATTTGTGAATGTCTTTGTGTGGAAAGATGGTGTTCATGATGGATAAGCCATTTTCACAACAAAAATCCAACAACCTCTCTCCGTTCGCGTTTTGATCAGGATCACCGTTCCTCCCAATCACACTCCCCCATGTCATAACATCTACACCCACATGAGCATTGAAGTCACCCATCAGGACAAAAGAATCCATATCTGCAACCTTTTCAAGGGCAACATCAACTTCATCTAAGAAAGCTGCGTACTCTGACAGAAGGTTCGGTGCATACACCTGCACCAATGCCAGAGTTGATCTTTCAAGCTTGAGCTTTAAGATCGCAACTCTCCCTCCTAATGGTATCCACTCCAATACTCTGTCTGTCAACCTGGGACTTGTGAGTATCCCCACTCCCGCCCGAGCAGACATTGAGGGTGCGACTCCTGACAGGAAGAGCTTCCACCCACCCGAAAGGTCCACAGTTTTAGAACCTCTCTGCTTTGTTGAAGAAACGCCAACTATATCTAGTCGACTTTTAACAGCCTCCCCAACAAGCTCAAGATCCTTCCCTGTGAGCGATGAGACGTTCCATGTGCCTATCCTAAGTCGATGCCGTTGTCGAATCTCAGAGAGTCCATCTGTGCCCCTATCGGTGCACAGCGCGTTCACCCCTTGACCCCCGTAATGGTTCGCGAGACCATTGACAGGAAGCTCGTAGCCATTTCGGGTTTGACCCGGCCGGCTGCCGAGCGGGACAAGCCGACCACCAGACGCTCGCATCCTGACACCCTTCAGGCCTGGCTCCAAAGGATGCCCTGGCTTACCAGGCTTGGCAATATCCGAGGCCGGTCGTCTTCGTGTCATCATGGGGTGTGCGCTTTGTTAGCCGTGACTGGGTTGTATGGATGGGAATAACTATTTAAGTTACCCCATCCGCACATCCCAGTCACGTTGCCCGCCCCCCACCACGAGGAGGTCAGCTGCCAGGGGGGCATCTTGATATCATCAAGTCAAATTTACCTGATTTTATTGAAGATTGTGCCTATCCCACTGATGAGATCATTTTTCAACATGATGGTGATCCCAAACACACGGCAAAAATTGTGAAGGAATGGTTGTCAGCGGAAATATTTACAACGTTGCAATGGCCAGCACAAAGTCCGGATTTGAATCCGATAGAAAATTTGTGGGTCATCGTAAAACGACAGCTTCTTCAATATGAAAGACCCCCATCGAATTTAAATGAACTGTGGACCAGAGTTCAAGCTGAATGGCAAAAAATTTCCCATGAAACCATTCAAAAGTTGGTTGAATCTATGCCTAGACGCATAAGAAGTGTAATAAATAATAAAGGTCTTTGGACAAAATATTAAAAGCACTACAATTTGCGATCTATGGAAACGTGCAAAAGTGGATAAATGGCACTGAACTGAGTTTTTACATTTTATTTTTTTTCTAAAACATTGAATTAAGTTTTGTTTTCCTTTTTTAATTAGTACTTAGTTATCTCTTAATAAACATACAATTTTTTGTTTAAATTCTTTTTTGTTTTCTTAAAATATGGCTTTGAACAATTTCTCTCTTTTTCGTATCCAGTTTTGCTCGCCACTGTACATGTACAATCTCGAAACAGGACTATCATCCTTGCACATATCTACATTAAAATTGAATGCGGATTACTTAGTACAGATAAGGGAAATGGCTGATACCAGGCTACCAAAACAACTGTTGCAGTATGCAGTGCAGTTTAAAACCACCATCTACAAGGATTGGATTAACCTAGCGACGAACAGTGGTATTACTCTTGATCTATCTGGGAAGGGTCCTGCAGAGTGGAGAAGCTCATTGTATGAAATAATCAGGACAACAGATGAGAATGAGAGATACTCTTTTATTGAAAGAGCTAGATCTTCTACAGAGAGGAATTTCTATTCGAAGGTCAATTATAATCTTAAGGATCTGAATTACTTCAAGAATGACTACACCTGCACTATAATAGGAACCATCTTTAGACTAAGAGGAGAACTGCAGAAATTAAACTTTCAGCCACATAGGAGCTGAAATGCTGCATTATGCACCCTATGTAACAAACAGGAAAAAGAAGATATAGGCAACTTTCTTGGGACATGTCCTATCCTGATAGAGTTAAGGAGATTCTTTTTCGCCAAGAATGTGCTATTATTGCATGAGCTTTTTGATTTTCTAAACGGAGCCAACTGGATCCAGCTGTACGAGTATTGTAAAGAGGCTATGCCATACAGGAAAAAAAATTATCAGCGAAAGCTTTTAAAATCAATATTTTTCGTTTTAGCTAAACTAAAAGCTCTTAAAAAAAAAAAAAATTTTCGATTGTATTTTCTTAACCAGATATAATTGTTTTTAAATTATAAAGTTATAAAGAAAAAGTAAAAATTTTTATAGTCCCGAATTCTGAAATAATTTTATTGTAAATTGAATTGGCACTCAGGCAGACGACATTTATGTCATGCCTTAAGTCATTTGACTTAAAATGAAAAATTAAAATTGTACTCTTAATTTATATTGCAATGAATAAAATATCTATCTATCTATCCATAGGTAATGTTAATAATCAGAGAAGCAATCTCAATATAACGTCAAAACCGACCATCAGAAACCTAGCTGTGACGCTTAGTACCACGATCAACTTCAGGGAACATACATATAAGTACGAGGGCAAGGTGAAAACTTCTCGACCTGACAATGAAAGACTGCGATTTTCAGTTAAAAAATGATTTTATTTTTCTACATAATCTCCCTTGACTTCGACACACTTAGTCCAGCGTTTCTCCAACATCAGTATTCCTTCTCGGAAGTGAGAATCTGGAAGGCTGTGAAAATATTCATCTACGGCCCTCTCAACTTCTGCATTGGATGCGAAGTGCTTCCCAGAAACAAATTTCTTCAAGTTTGGGAACAGATGGAAGTCTGAGGGTGCCAAATCAGGTGAATAGGGGGATTGGCCCAGCAAATCGTACCCCAAATCCCGCAGTTTTCCCATCGCCAACGCACACTTGTGTACAGGTGCATTGTCCTGGTGAAAGATGATTTTTTCTTCTTCAAGCCAGGCCTCTTCTCGCGAATTTTGGCATCCAGCTGGTCAAGAAGGTTGCAGTAATATTCACCTATAATTGTTCTGCCTTTCTCAAGGTAATCAATTAACAGGATTCCAAAACACACCGGCCATGACCTTTCCGGCAGATGCGACCGACTTCACTTTCTTTGGCACTGAACCACCGGCTTCCACGCACTGCTTCGACTGCTGTTTCGTTCTGGCGTGTAGTGGTGGACCCATGTCTCATCCATGGTGACAAATCGTCGTACAAAATCGGTCGGATCCCTATTGAATCGGTCTAAAGATTGCCGCGAAAATCGTTTGTGCATTTGCTTTTGATCGGCATTCAGCAAATGCGGCACCCATCTTGCGCAGAGCTTTCGCATCTTTAAGTTTTTGTGCAAGATGTTTCGCACCCTCTCTTCCGATATACACACAGCCTCAGCGATCTCACTCACCTTCAATCGCCTATCGTCCAACACGATATCATGCACTTTCTCGACTGTTTCGGGTGTGGTTGCCGTTTTTGACCGTCCTTCACGTGGGTCATCTTCGAGGGACGTGCGACCACGTTTAAATTTAGCTGCCCACTTTTTAACGGTTGATATGGAAGGAGCAGAGTCCCCGTAAACTTTTGTCAACTTTGGATGAATTTCCTTAGGGTTTAACCCATCCAAAACGAAGAATTTTATGACCGCACGATATTCAAGTTTATCTATTTTAAGGAAAAACATGCAAGATGTCTACTGCAAAAATTCGTGTAAACAAACTACTTGAGAGAACAGGTTGAAACTTGTCATACGAACTAATGAAAAGTGCACCCAGGCAGGAAATATACATTTTTGCTGGTTGGAACGCTATCTCTGCGTCAGGCCGAGAACTTTCCACCTTGCCCTCGTATATAACAAGCCTGCGACACGACCGCTGGAATAAGCGCAGCACTATCGGTTACTCCAGCATGGTATCTTACTATTGTTGTTGCTCCCTCGTACGTGTCCATGAGTTAGTTAGTTAGATAGACTTTTTATTAACTTCATACAATTTTCACAGACAGTATATACAAAGTCGTTTATGGTTTGGCTTAAGGCCGTCTACCAGGTTGACAAAATGGTTCCTATTTCTGTTTAAAAATCGCCTTCGAAAATACGGGCTCTGTAGCGGATTGCAGCTGTAGCATAGTTGTATAAAACAACCCAACCACGACTTCCGTTCAGTACGTTGATCACCTGATCCAAATCTAGCGAAATTACTCCGAAGAATCTCGCGCGAAATTCTCCTAAAATGGGACATCTTCCGATGAAATGGTATACATCCTCCCTCTCTTTAAGGTTGCACAGGTCACATAAAATTCGAAGATCGGGTCGATGTGGAATAAAATAAAGACTTGTTAGTTCACCTCTAAGTTTGAATATTGTGCTTATCATATGCAGAGAGTAACGATTGAGGAAGTACGTTGAGTCGCTTTCAATGTGGTTAAAATTCAGCCTACTGTAGATCAGCCTATGTTGCGATGAATGTGCTTCAGCTGCAAATCTCTCATACATGGAATTACCTGCATTTTTCAAAACATTTGTAAGCATAGGTTTTATCGATGTAAGTTGCATATCAGATGAAATATTTAAGCTCGCGCCATAATTTGCTGCCAACTCCTCCCACTATTGAACCAAGTGCCCTCTTGTCGAAAGTATATGCTTCAGAACAATCCTGGGCAGTCTTCCATCATCCATCTCCACTTCTTTTACAATATAATCTATATGCAACTTTAGGGTATCTAAAAAGAGAGGAGGGACTCCAGTTTCTAGATGCAGCATATAGTTCGGTGTACATGTTGGAAGTCGAAAGATTCGTTTCAAAAAGTATCTTAGAAATTTTTCAACTTCTTCAAAAAAGCAATAACCCCAAATTTGGGCTCCGTACAGCAGTATAGAGGCAGCAGTTGTACGAAATAATTTATTCTTCGCTGTGTGATCGATAAACTTATTATCGACGCAACGTCCCCAAACTGATGAAATAGCTGTTTTAGCTGCTGCTAGTTGACATTCAAAGTGTTTTTTCATATTGAGGTTGGATGTAATTATCACACCTAAATATTTATACTCTTTCACTATTTCAACGTTTTCACCCCGATAGGACCACTTTTCGTTGCGAGAGTATCTTCCACCGCCATTTCTAAAAATCATCATCTTTGATTTTGATAAATTCACCGTCAAATCCCATTGCTTACAGTAGTTTTCAAGACGGTTCATAGTAAGCTGCATCCCTTCAACTGTCTCCGATAAAAAACACTATATCGTCCGCAAACTTTAGCGCCGGTATCCGCACACCACCAAGCTCGATCCTTCCTCCTACTTCTCCTACTATATCGTTGATAAATAAGATGAAGAGTAACGTCCTTAAGATGCAACCTTGCTTAACTCCCATTTGTGTTCCAAATTCTTCCGATACATTCTCCCCATTCCATACGTACGCCACGTTGCTCTCATACATCGCTTTTAGCACATTTATCACTTTACTTGATAAACCAATTTTATACAGCTTATAGAAGAGAGTTTCACGCGCTATGGAGTCAAAAGCTGCACGAAAGTCAACAAAGAAGACATATAGCTTTTTGCTACTTTGTTTAAAAAACTCTGCAATGTTGGTGAGAGTAAAAATGTGATCCAGTGTTGAATAATGCTTTCTGAACCCCGCCTGGTATTCATTTAAAATCCCATTGTTTGCCATCCATTGTGTAAGCCTATTAAATATCAAAGCACTAAATAGTTTTGCCGAAGAATTCAAAAAAAAAAATGCCTCTGTAGTTAGCTGGATTATCTAGCTCACCTTTTTTGTGCAACGGGAAAATTATCGCTCTTCTAAAGCTTTCTGGGACATTGGCTGTTTCAAAAATTTGATTAAATTCATTTGTAAGCGCAGTGAGAAATTCTGTGGAACTGTTCTTGTAAAATTCGAAAGGGATCCGATCGTCACCTGGGGCTTTCCTCGCTTTAGAGCAATCAACTGCGCGTTTCACTTCGAAAAGAGTAAATGGTGAGTCTAAGAGCTCGTCTGTGAAAAAAGGGGCTGCATATTGCGGTAACGGAGAAAACTGTGGAGTGTTGAGTAAATTTTTAAAATACTCCCTCAGCTCAGAAGCTTGTAAAGTCGACAAGATCAAGTTAGTTCTTCCAGTTACAATTTTAACCGCCTTCCAAAAGTCTGCCGAACATCTTGAAGTATTAAGAACTGCAATGACTTCCTGGCTAAATTTTTTCCTTTTTTCTATACAAAGACGTTTGAAATATTTATTTGCTTCTGCATAGAGTTCTTTGACACAGTCATTATTTTGCTTCCTTAGGCGCCTTAGCAATGCAAATGATCGTTTTCTCGCCTTTAGACACTCGATATCGAACCACTTCTGTTTACTGGCTACAATACGTGTTGCATTGACGTTAGACGGTACAGATATTTTTATAATTTGCGTTAGGATGTCAATGTGTGGAGCTGGATTATGTTCCATCAGACTCAAAAGTTCCCTATTTAAATTACTTTGATAAGAGGCACGAAAACTGTTATTCCAAAGCAACTTCGGAAGGAGAGCCAGCTGCTTTGAGTTTGACGTATCCCCTGCCTTCCAAATAGTGCACGAAATTTCCAATGGCATATGGTCGGAAAATGTTTGAACAGCTATTGAAAAATCGTTGACAATTGAGTTCCAATTACCGGACATAAAACAATAGTCTATTACGGAGCACGATGTTCCACGGATGAAGGTAAATTCACCACCTGTGTCACCCCTGCAGCTGCCATTCAAGATCTTACAATCGTAGGCATCAGCAATTTCCATAATCTTAGATCCCTTTCCATCGCAAAACTCATCTTTTGAACTCCGAGTTGCGTTTATAATTGTTGACGCAGGTCCACTTGTAAAATTATTTTGCGATAATGTCCATGATCATCTATACATATGTAAGTACTGGAACCCTCGGTGTTTTAAGTGCCACCCATATGAGATCTCGTCTTTATCTGTCGTATGCTTTATCAAAGTCAACCAATATAATACGCAAATCTTTGAAGGAATCACGATTATGATCTTTATACTTTGGATTGCATTTATCGTTGATTTACCTGCGACAAACTCGCACTGATCATCAAAAAGCCGTATTACTTTTCGCAGTCGGTCATCTAATATCGGCATGCAGTTCCACCTTCAACCGAAAAAACCATCTACTTACGCTATTGATCATTCTACAATCTACTCGTACTGGTTAATTATTTGCAAAAAAAATATTAATTATTATTTTTTGCATAACTGTAGTAAGTAGATGCGGAACTTATAGTACCCAACTGCGTTGAGTCTTTCCATCGTTTTCACAAATCATACTCAAAGTGAACCTTTTTGCCATCTGTCGTCTACACTATAAAACAATTTTTAATTCATTTCCCGTGCTTTTCTTATTAAAATTAACGTCACCAACCCTTGTCAATTTATTTCTTCTCTTTTTTTTCTAATCAACTCAATAAAACTTTTTTCCTCTGATTTTCTGCAACGCAAAAGATTTCAATTCTAAAGGAAGCCCCCTTAAGTATGACCTTGATTCTGGTTGCCTCAAGGAAAGATGTCCTTTTTCGATTTCAAAGAGAGAGAGCAAACAAAAAAAACAAAAACTCTAAGCGGAACCCTCATCTGCAGACAGCACGTCGCCTCTCGAATGGCCATTTAAGGTCAAAATATTACTTACTACCATATCGGTTATGCACAACACAAGAGGACGATACAAACTCATCAGCACAATGTGAAAGGAAAAACCATCTGGAAACAGTTGACGTGCACATTCTGTCATTTCCAAACGTTCTATCTTCCTTTAAATGTAATTTCTTTGTAATTTATGGTTCCACGGAAACGCATGTCGCCGCAGAGCTATAAAACACCACAAAAACAAAGCAAAAAAAAAAAAAAAAAAACAAAGTTGTGGTCTAAGTTATTTTACACAAAAAAAAAGAGAATATTACGCATACGCCATACGACATTGCTTCGCAGAAATTCGAGAATGTTTCGTGCAACAAAAAAAAAAAAAGTTCTACGCTCAAGGTCAAAGTGTTTATAACAAAATGAATTCATTCAAAGACATTTACTAGTATGGGTATGCTCGTAATTAAAAAAAAAAAAAAAAAAAAAAGCGTAAACGCGACGCGTGCTGCTACAATTGATCGATTAAAAGAAAAAAAAGTATTGAAAACGCAGAAACGGAATCAATTTCTATGCGAACGTAATCGGCAGACTACGTCATTGGACATAGTGAAGTTTTTGTTATGAAAATGGGGTCGAGACGCAACGGCTTATCGTATCGGTGTTTGAAGTTAAAAAAAAAAAAAAAATATTTAGAAAATAAACTTTAACCGAGGAAACTTGTTCCTAAGTCGAGTTGGGTTTAATTGTTGAAGATAAAGACGTCTAATGAAATGAATCACTCTTACCTAGCGAGTTTGCTGATACATGTAGGTCCCTATTTGGGATTTTCTCTGATGCATTTGCTGTCAGTTTTGAGAGAAGGCGTTTCAATAACAATGAGTCAGTGCTATAGTACTATTGTTCAATAATCATGTAATAATTACACAGACACTTGTTGCGTCAGAAACGCAGAAGTTGTTTACTGTTTTTCGTTCGATATTTATATTTTTTGGATTCTGAGAAAAGCTTGTTATCAGCATGTTTATCTTTGCGATATTTCGCAATTTTCTCGAATGAAAATGAAAGCCGGGTTATCCCCAAAATATTTGTTCACTAAATGTTCATTAGGGTATACCCACTATTTGGGAGTCTTTTTTTTTTTTTTTGGGGGGGGATCAAGAGCAATGTATAATATTAAAACACCTGCGTCGAAACGATACCGATTCTTTGTCTCATTCCCGCGGTGAAGCCTGGGTAGATATCTAGTATAAATGCGACTAGGAACATTTTTAAAAACAGAATATTTTAATTAATTCGAATGCTTCCGTAATTCGAATAAAAATAAAATAAAAGTAGGAAATGCATATCATATAACGGGTTTAATGCTGATAGAACTTTAAATAAAAAAAAGAAAATACTCGTAACACAAAGGATGAACTTTTAATAAGAAATATTTTTATTCGCAAGATCAATACAAAGCATTAATATTTTAAAATGATTTCGGGTGGTTGTTCTTGATTAAAATGCATTCAGGCCGTCCAATTTTATTGTTAGATCCTTTAACCCCTCGGGGGGCATAGGGCGTCAACAACGCCTGCGCACCATCTTGTTCGAAGTTCTGCAACGCATTTGAGCTGCCTCCAACTCATTCCTAAAGAGCTCGATCTCTCCTTAACTGTTCTGCGCTCCGCTATTCTGCCTGCCTGGGTGAGCGGACTTCACTACATGGCGTATTTCGCAATGGAGTTGTCTTCGCGCCGTACGGTGTGTCCAATCCATTGCCACTTTCTTCTTCGTATAGTAGTGCTCACTTCTCAGATAAAGTTGTTCGTTGGAGATGCGGTTCGGCCAAAAAATCCTCAAGATGATTCTTAAGCATTTGTTTACGAAGACTTGCAGCTTGCTTGTGTTAATGGTGTCCACCTTCCAAGTACTGCACCCACTAAGAAGCACTGATTCTACGTTGGAGTGGAACAGTCGTAGCTTGGTTCTTAAACTGATAACATTCCCTCTCCAGATTTTGGATAGCATTCCGAACGCAGCTTTAGCCTTCACGATTCTGCTGCACACATCCAGTTCGGTGCCACCGTGATTAGCAGAGATCACACTTCCTAAATAAAGAAAGTTATCAACTTTCTCGACATCCTGTCCGGCAATGTTAATGGTGTCCACCTTCCAAGTACTGCACCCACCAAGCAGCACTGATTCTACGTTGGAGTGGAACAGTCGTAGCTTGGTTCTTAAACTTATAACATTGCCTCTCCAGATTTTGGATAGCATTCCGAACGCAGCTTTAGCCTTCCCGATTCTGCTGCACACATCCAGTTCGGTGCCACCGTGATTAGGCGAGATCACACTTCCTAAATAAAGAAAGTTATCAACTTTCTCGACATCCTGTCCGGCAATGTTAAGTTGAGCGCGGGTATTAGAAGTGCTCAGGGCTTTTGTTTTGGCTGTGTTTATTTTTAGCCCCACTTTGTTTGCCTCAACTCCTATACTCAACGCATTGCTCGATTATGATCCGTAAGGTGTTTATGTGGTCGATGCAGGAAGATCCAGTGCGAAAGCCTGCCTGTTCGACATCTAGATTTGAATCTAAATGTTCTTTAATTCGTTCTAGAATTATTTTAGCTATTATTTTGGCTACGGCTGGAAGAACGCATATATGTACCTCTCCAGTTACCGCACTCCATCAAGTTTCCCTTCTTTGGAAGCTTTATGATCATCCCCCTTTTCCACTCCTGTGGAAATTGTTCACTATCCCAAGCTCTCCATATTAGCGAATGCAGCAAATCTGCCGATGTATTTGGCGCCGCTTGAAATAGCTCGGCAGGGATGCCATCAATACCCACCGCTTTGTTCTTCTTGAGGGACTTGATTGCTGTTATTATCTCGGTTTCACTGGGAGGTGCGGTGCGAATTCGGGAATTTGTTGCTTCGAACTGCTCATTCGAATTCGAGATCATCCCGCCATCGTCTAAGTGATTTAGCACTGTAGCAAAATTTTCTCTCCATCTACTGAGCAGATCCTCATCCGAAATCAAAAGGTTACCGTCTGGACTCTTCACTGGATGTTGTTTGGAGTTTCGACCACCAATGTGGTCCTTAGCGATGCTGTAATCAGTCCTACTGTCGCACCTACTCGCTGCTTCTTCAGCCCTTGAGGCCAGTGAGTTGATATATTGACGTTTGTCACGTCTCACACTACGCTGCATTTCTTTCTTCTTCGCACGGTATTGGGCTTCAAGCTCGGTTCTCTCTACTGCTGAGGCCGCTGCAATCCGAGCGTCGATTGCTGTACGCTCATCGATCCGTCTCCAGGTGTCTGTTGAAAGCCATGTGCGGTGGTGTTTCTGCTTTTTACCGACATACGTGCGTGCCCTAGTCGCAAAAGCATTTTTCACAGCACTCCAGTGGTCATCCATGTTCTCTATGCTGCTGACTGCTTCTGCTTCTAAGGCAAGAAGGTCCCTGAACTGTTGGCACACTTGGGGAACCTTGAGCCTGTCGATATTAAATCTGGTGATGTTAAGTAGGTTTGAGCGGTTGCTGTTGACGGATGCAGTACGAAGGCGTAAATGAGCTAACATAAGATGATGATCTCGTTCTTGTCCGACGTCAGCTCCACGTCTGTTTCGGACGTCCAGGAGACAATTCTAAAGCGGCGACTGCTCGCAATGTGGTTGATCTGGTTGGATGTTCGTTACCTATCAGTAGAGACCCAACTGATCTTGTGGCAGGTGTTATGCTTAAACGGCGTACCTCCGATGACTAGGCGGTTGGTATTGCAAAAGTCCACAAACCGCTCACCGTTGTTATTACGGTCTCCCACGCCGTGAACTTCCATCAAGTGTTTAAGCATGGTGTTATCGCTACCAACCTTGGCATTGAGATCTTCCATCACCATCACGATGCCCCCATTAGGCGTTTGGTTGTAGACGACGCCTAAGTGGCTGTAAAAATCATCTTTTCCATCCTCAGTCGCGTCTAGAGTCGGAGCATAACACTGTATGATGGTAATTTTTCTAACTCTATTCTGGAACCTAGCTGTCAATATCCGGTCACTATGGGGTTTCCAGGATATGAGGCTACTACGTGCTGCTGGAGTTATCATGAGTCCTACTCCGGAACTCCGTGCACTTCCAGCTGGCTTACCAGAGTAGAGCATCACAGTGCTTTTTGTTGGGGAGATGTATTCTCCAGCATCGAAACATCTTATTTCGCTCAGCCCTAAGATGTCGATTTTATAGCGTGCGAATTCTCGTTCCATTTGGAGGTATCTGGCGTTATATGGCCCTTCCTGGAGTGAGTCCAGGAGGGTCTTAACGTTCCAGAATCCGATCGTTGTCCGTGTTCCATAGCCAAAGGTCTTCATCAAATTTTCGGTCCGTATCCGAAGCGTTGGTTCCCGTTTCGGAGCAATTATTTTTTTTCCGGTTGCGGCTTACTGGGCCCCAGACTAACCGACACTTATCCTGTTTTTTGGCGTAGGAAGCTCGCCATTCGTCCCCTCCCGTTAGCAATTTCCGAAGAAATTCCCAGATGGCAACGCGAGGAGGTGGGAGTAGGGCTTACTAACAGAGCTGCTAGGTTTTCGGCAGCAGTAGCTCTTTCTCGTTATTTAGCGGATCAACACCTATCGGGAGGTGCTGCCCCTACGGTCCAATTTTTTTTTTTATCAAGTCGTTGGTTAACATATATAATATAAACCAATATAGATCAGTTTTTCACGTAGCCCTACAGGAAATAATCGAGTGGTGTCAAATATTGCGATTTTAATAATTCCATAGCTGAACCACCACTCGTAATGAGGGGATACCAGGAAATGAGAAAGCCGACGAACTGGCTAGAGGAGGCTCAGCATTAAACTTGGACCAATTCGACCCCTCAGTGTGCATCCGGCCTTCCACACTCAAACTCGAAACAGGAAACAAAGCTCTAACGAAGGCAAACAACAGGTGGATCTTTCTAGATGCTTGTATCACCACGAGGAAGCTATGGCCTACATTCGACAGAACAAGAACCAATAGAATTACGGTATGTATAGGGATAGAAAATCCCTCTTTACTCCCATAGGAGTCATTACGTGGCAGAATACTATGCGATACAACATGAAAAAGTTACGTGTGATGAACGAAGACCTTTGAAGGGGCTGTGGAGACGAGGACGTTCGAGACGACACTACCCACTTTCTTTGCCACTGCCCACGCCTGTACCATCTAAGAAATAAGTTCCTTGGACAATACTTGCATGTCACCGGTGCGTTTGCAAGCATTGAGGCGGAAGCGGTCAAAATGGGTTTAGCGATAAACGAGGGCAAAACCAAGTATATGCGTCAACAAGAAGGGAAAGCCAACACCGACGAATTGGACAAAACGTCACAGTGGGCAGCTATAACTTCGAGGTAGTAAGGGACTTTGTCTACCTTGGCTCTGCTATAAATTCTACAAACAAGAACAGCGCAGAAATCAATCGAAGAATAACTCTTGCCAATCGCTGTTTTTTTGCACTTATAAGGCAATTCAACAGTAAAGTTCTATCTCGAATAACTAAGGAGACTCTGTATAAGACTCTGATCATCCCAGACCTGCTTTACGGTGCTGAAACATGGACTTTATTAAAAGAGGATGAAGATATCCTTGGTCGCTTCGAGAGAAAAATTCTTCGTAAGATATTCGGTCGCGTTTGCGTTGACGGATTTTGGAGGAGAAGATTCAATCACGAACTATACGAGCTGTACAGCGACATCGACCTAGTCAAATGGTCGAAAGATGCACTATATAATGATGAAAGTATATTTTTGTTTGCGTTCTATTCGATAATCACTTAAATCGGAATTGCGATTGCGCGCACTTAAGGGGTTATGTCTACCCTTAAAATGTTTTACACAGTGCGGGCGTTGAAAAAGATAGACAGAAAGAGAAAGATTTATGTAGTGGTTTGCAATTCAGGTACCTTTTAAGTTTTAGAGAAACTTCAGGGGTGTTGTTCAGATAACTAATGTTATTTGCTTTTATATTTTGTCTTTGCTTCTGATTCACGGTATTTTTTGCACGACCTAGCTCAAGAACTAATGAACGGATCGATCTTTCTAGGTTTCCTTTTTTTTAAACTGTTTTGTTCCAGGAACTTTATCAGAAAGACTTAGGTCTTCAATTTTATTCGATATGCTAAAATTTATATACTATTTGGGAAAAAATGTGTTTTATTGTGGGGTACATTAAAACCCCAATTCATTCCTCATCTTCCTATTGCGGCGAGCTTATGATCTGAAAACAAGCGATCATAACGCTCCCACTTCTCTCCATTTCTTCTGATTCGCCTGTGGGGTGCGCCTAAAACCCCACCCCATGAAATACCATTTATTCATGTTTGACACTTTTTAAGGAAAAATCTAGGCTTTCTAGAGTAAAACAGTCCCATAGTTAGAAGCGTGTGACAGTTACCGTTTTGAATAAAGCAGTGTTCTGCATACGCCCTAGTTAAGAGCATATTCGTAGGTATTGCTTGATTTGATTTATGAACATAGTGGTGAGCATTGAGTTACTCGCACTAAAACGTGATGTTCCGAAATGAAAACCCACTGCGATTCGCGAAATTGAATAACTGGTATGGTACTCATACATGTATCACACGTCAGACCGATAAATTAAAATTATTTTAAAATAAAGCAGAAAACTACACATCCATTGTTGAAATACCTGAAATAGCTTCTACCCACGGCAATTCATAAATTTCTTCGGTCTTGCAATTGCAATCGTTATTATTACAATTAAATAATTGTATAACAAGAAATTGTATGCTTTTAAAATGGAACAAATAAGAAACTATAGTTGTTATACATTTCTTGGCATAATTTACAAAATTAATGAACTTGACATTTACAGCACAATTAGATGTAAATCTGAGTGTCCACAATTAATTTTCTGTTCCATATAAATATATACACCTGTGTTAATAGAAATTTTTAAATAATAATTTACATTTTTATTTGATGCACCACTTGGGATGTTAGGACTTTTTGCATTTGGAATGTATTAAGATGGAATGAACAAGTTTTGGTTCGACAAAAGGGATGGTAGTAAATGGAGTCGTACTAAGTTAATGTATGTGATCGAACTTTTAATGGGGTGACGGATTACATGATCTACCTAGTAAGTGGATACACTTTTATGCGTTTTTGTTTTTAATATTCATTTACGCCTAAGAGTATAACCCCTTTAATGCAATGGTGCGACGTAAGAATCAAATGGAGAGAAAAGATAGGAAAGAGGAATGTTTTTAAGTGAAGTGGCTTGAAACTGAGGTGGCATTTTGGTTTCATTACTTATTTCCATTGAACAGTGACGATGACAGTCAAGATTCCCGTCAACCCGATCAGAATGAAGTGAGGATAGCGATATCTAAACTCAAATCCAACAAAGCTGCTGGAGCCGACGGCCTTGCTGCTGAACTTTTCAAGGCAGAAGGAGATGAGTTGGTAAGAAGCATGCAACAGCTCATCTGTGAAATCTGGTCGGACGAAAGTATGCCCAATGAATGAAACCTCAGCATCGTTTGCCCAATCCTGAAGAAAGGAGACCCTCTTTCCTCCTCAACATCGCATATAAGATCCTGTCTGCCGTATTATGTGAACGCCTAAAACCGATCGTCAACAACCTGATAGGTCCTTATCAGTGCGGTTTCAGGCCTGGAAAATCCAATCGATACGCACCACCTCCTTATCGATTTCAAAGTTGCCTATGATAGCGTGTATAGAGACGAGTTATACAGAGCCATGTCTAGTCTTGGCATCCCTGCCAAGCTCGTCTGTTTGAGCAGAGTGACGATGGAAAACTCTCGCTGCTTCATCAAAGTCGGTAAGAACATCACCGAACCGCTCGATGTTAGGAAAGGTCTTAGCAAGGTGAAGCGCTATCATGCGATCTCTTTAACATAGTACTTGAGAGAATTGTAGGAAACTCACAAGCCAACCCCGGAGGTACAGTCTTTTACAAGTCTGTACAACAACTCGCTTATGCCGATGACATTGACATAATCGGAAGAACTCAGCGGGCCGTCAATGGGGCATTTACGAGTATTGAGATCGAGGCAGCAAAGATGGATTTAGCGGTTAATGAAAGCAAAACAAAATATATGCTGTCTACAAAAAGGGGCACCCAACATTGATGTCTTGGACAGAACGCCACAATAGACAAATATAATTTTGAGGTAGTAAAAAATTTTGTCTACCTAGGCTCTATGCTGAACTCCGCAAATGACATCAGTAGGGAGATCACACGAAGAATTACTCTTGCCAATCGCTGTTTCTATGGGCTAACACGGCAATTGAGTAGCAAAGCCCTATCTCGAACTACTAAGGTAACTCTTGATAAGACTCTAATCATCCCAGTCCTGCTGTATGGCGCAGAGGCATGGGCTTTGACAAAACCGGATGAGGATGCTCTTGGTTATTTCGAGAGAAAAGCTCTTTGAGCGAACTTTGGTCCCGTCTGCATAGACGGTGAGTGGAGGAGAAGGTACAATGCCGAACTATACGGCCTGTACAAGGACATCGACTTAGCCAGAAGAGTTCACAAACAGCGACTAAAATGGCTGGGTCATGTAGATCGGATGGAGCCCAACTATCCCGCCAAGAAAGTCTTCGAATTCACCCCGGATGGACGACGCAGTAGAGAACGACCTCGCGGTAGGTGGCGCAAACAAGTGAAGGGGGACCTCAACCAACTTGGCGTGCACAATTGGAGGCAGCTGGCTCGTAACCGTGCTGGCCGGAGAGGTTTGTTGGTTGAGGCCCAAGTCCACCCCGGACTGTAGCGCCATCTACGTAAGTAAGCAAGCGAACTTTTCTTAGTCCCAACGTATAGTCGCAAGGAGCGCCTTTTTCTCTCAAATAAGACAATTGGGGCGTTTCTGATCGTCTGCTGGCAGCAGATTGACTGTAGCGAGAGGCATGCCGAGATTCACTCGGTGAAATCGATAAGTTAGTACCCTTACTGGCGAGTTCATTCACCATGCAATTTCCTGGAATGTCTTTGGTGTCCTTGCATCTAAATCAGGTGAATTTTGAATTGTTTAGCCATCTCGTTAAGAGACAAGCAATAATTAAGGGTAGTTTATGAGTTGAGGGTGGCAGATTCCAGGGATCAACAAGGCTTTCTTTATCGCCATTTTCTCTACCTGGAAAATGTTATAGTGATTGGAAAAGCGGAAAGAGATACTTATGTTTAGATCATTGGAGAAGACACCCCTCCTACTTCTGATTCCGTTTAAGGTCCATCTGTGTAGAAGCATATGGATCCTCCTCCCAATCAAGTTTGAAGGAGATGCGGGTTTCAAAGTTTTTATCGATCAGAAGTTGTGGAAGTACGTAGTCGGTATCTTGCGAAAGAAATTTAAGATCGTTAAGAATAGAGAATTGTCTGGTACTTAGACTAGACCACTGAGATATGGCCTACATGCGAGTGGCTGCACAAGCTGTCATTGTTTGCTGTAAATATCGAAAAGGGTAAAGACGATACAAATAGGCATTCAAGCAAACAGGGTCTGCCAACTTAAAAAATATATGTATGAGCTAGCTAATACTAGAAATTTACTGTATTTGTAAATTCTTCTAAAATATACGCTCGTTGAGATTGTTAGGCGAATATTTGGTGAAGGGAGTGCAAAAAATATTTGCTGGCAATCCCCCATTACCTACGATGCTGGGCCCTTTCGGTATTGGGTACAAAAATGCACACGTCACAACCATCCGTTCTGATAGTCCCACGTAAAACACGTTGTAAGAACTTCAGGCAATTTATGGGCACATTCATCGTACATCATAGCATGCGATTGAGGTAGGCGTGAGTCAAGGTGAATGCTTCAAAAAAAAAAAAAGAACTTTTCGCCACTGGCCCATGTAATATTAAAGCCAACCCCTGTGCAAAATTATTGCAAAAACACATCCCGCCCACAACCGATGTTATCACTTTAAAATTTCTTCATCAACTTATGTTATTCAAGTAAATTTTAATTTTTCACAGATTTAATCGGAAACCTACCCCCTCCGCTAGGACACAATTTCAAGGATCCCAGTGGAACGTAATTCTTTAACGAACCCGGAGACTATCTATGCCTCCAAGTACTCGTAGATGCAAAAAGGTCAAAGAGATTTCGCACGGTTTTCTAAAACGCCCACACGAAAACCTTCTCTCTAAAGGGCAATTATTTATAAATTCAAGAGCATTAGGTCAGAAATTTAGGCACATAATGAGGATAGCCTGAAGGGAGGACTACTTTAGCGGTTGTCCACAGTTTGAGTGGGGGAAAGTATTCGTACTTTAATGTATTTTTAAGGACTTCCTATCATTTTCAAGGTCTCCCAGAAACAATGGTTCGGCAGTAAACTGTTTGTATCTATAATTTATGTATCGCTGACTGAAGGGCCTTTTCATTTATCATATTACCCCGAACCGATTTGCAATTTATTTCCTCGCTTTACCTAGAAAATAAAAACCGTTTATCTATAAGGCAAACTCACTCTGCAGATAGGTATAGTGAAAAGTATTCTGGGATTGATATTTTTTATGCACAAAACGAGAATAGAACATTTGACATGGAAATGGATACGTTTTGTGTACTAAAATAATTTGGTCGGTATGGCAGAATGTTATTTTGTTAGCCACCCACGTACTGTGGGTAATTGGTAGACCTAGTCTGTATGTGAAACGTTGGCCAGGTTTTTTTCCATTATTTATAGATTGACAAAAAATCTATTCAGATGGACTGTCACGTTTGCGATGTTGATCTATGGGGAAAGGAAGGAACAAGAACATGAAAACAAACAAAATAAACAATTATTCAGCGATTTTTCTGTTTGTCTCAATGACAAAGCTAGAAATAAATTTAACAAAAATAGTCGAACGTGCAGTGGGAACTTCATTTGGAATGCTAATACCGATTAATGGTAATGAATTGTAGAAGAAATTGGAGCGTGTTGATGGGAATTAGGTTTATTTTTGTAGCACATACCAATCGAGGGTGTGGGCGTCGTTTTTATGATAAGTGGTACTGGGTGTTACAACTTAGTACAAAAAGATAAAATAGTTATATTGGACAAAAGTGTGTGATCTCTAATACTGAAGTCGTTCAGAATATCAGGTTCAGGAACTTTATTCGTGTCCCGGTATGTGCAGTACTAGAGAATAGAGATAGGCTAAGTCGTGAATTTGCATTCGCAGTTATAACTGTGAATGCGATTTCCTATTTACTGTGAATGTAAACTGCTAATGTACATTCGTAATGGAGTCATATAGGTACACCTGTCCGGCTATTTTGTCGAAGTCAGACATTTTTTCCAGAAAATTAGATTTACTTCCATAAGCGAATTTTCATTTTTATTGTGCAGGTACTGGAGCTCCCACTAGGAAATCGCATTCGCAACGCAATAGCACCAATAGCAACTTAGCAAGTATAACTCCTGTGCTGCTATATAGCAACCAACCAAACTAACAAACCAGCTGTGACTGCGATAGCAGAAATAGCAACTTAGCAAGTATAACCCCATTGCTGCTATATTGCAATCAGCCAATCTTTCCAACCAGCTGCGACTGCGATATGCAACCCTATGATTTGGTTTGGTGCTTGTTGGCGTATTATAAAAAGCTTCGGACACACAAGGGCACATGTTCGAAAAGAGAAGTGGATGGAGACGTTCAGCAAATAACGTGCAAAAAGGGTAGTATAGTTTTATAATTTTGTTATACCTGTTCTTCTTCACGTTTTTCGTATGAGACAAACACACATATATATGTAGTGCATGAAAAATGAAATTGTGGCTCGTGAATAAAAGCCAGACAAATTATAATTAGCAATTCATTAGCAATAGCAGTTTATTTATAAGTTGTTAACAGGTCGCGAATGCGAATTTTCATTAGCAGTGAATGATTAGCAGGTTGCGATTTTTGCTCATCTCTACTAGAAACTAGACTAGACCTATGATTATGAATGTGGAAGATGAGGCAAAGAGAGTGGGACTAAAGATAAACATATCAAAACCGAAAGCCCTGAGGACATGAGGCTCGCATGCATGACTCAACATTGCGAACAACTGGTAGAGAAAATTAGAAAATAGAAAATCTCGGCCGACCAGTGCGACACCGCACTGGATATGTGCAGCAGAATCGAGAAAGCAAAAGTTACGTTCGGTATTCTATCAAAAATCTGGATTTCAGCACAAGAACCAGGCTGTGGCTGTTTCGCTCCAACATCGAATTAGTACTGCTGTATGGGTACTGCATGGTACTCACTCGCAAGCTGTAAACTTTCGTAAGCAGATGCCAATACATTTTTTGGCACAATCGTATCGCCAATCAACAACTTTATAAAAATGATATTGTTCAAATGGCCTCCACGGCTTTGCTTGACGGCGGTCATCCGACAGGTCCAATTTTGGATGGCTCGGGCACATAAGTTGGCCTTTGACCTCAATCTCACCAATGGCGCAAACAACGTTGTCCTAAAGGTCAGCAATTATTGCTGGCTTACTGGTATAGATCAGAGATTTAACATAAGTCCAAAGAAAATAGCCTAAGGGCGTCAAATCGCACGATCTTGGCAGCCAATTGACGTCGGCTTTACATGAGACTACGCATCCTGGAAACTTCGCCTTCAATATCCCCAGCATTTCGTTCGATGTGGGGCATGTACGTCGCACCGTCCTGCTGAAACCACATGTCGCCAATACCCAAACGATCAATTTCCGGCCAAAAAAACTCGGTCGTCGCCCGGTACCCGTTGACAGCCAGCTTCCGCCCACGCTTATCTTTGAAAAAATAAGGTCCGATTATGCTGTAGGCCCATAATCCGCACCAAACAATGAGTTCTTCGGTATACAAAGGTGTTGGAATAATCTCTCTTGGATTTTCATTGATCCAAAATCGACAATTTTATTTGTTACGTAGCCATTCATTACGACCATATATCGTACGTAAGGCGGTGAATGTTCCGCGAATAGAACTCGAATTTGGATAACATTTTTTACGATTTAGGTGCATTGTTGAATCGTGTAGCACTCCATGGTAAAATGGTGACTATGACAGAACACAATGACAGCCAAATATTTTCAAATATGGTCCCAGTCGGCTGTGAAAGTTCTATCATAGTTACTGAATGACAGAAGAGCGGCTCGTCATAAGGAAAGGTAACGCAGAGCAGTTAAGGTCTTTAGTAATGGAGGTCTTTGGGGATGAGCTGGAGCAGAGCTCCGCATAAGACGGTGTTGTTGACGCCCTATGCCCTTCGTGAAAAGTTAAATGATTTAAGTTAATGAAAGAAGGATCATTAACATGACTGGCATCTTAACTCATTGAGTAAAAGCACAAGAATTCATCACGACCTTAGATGACATGTTTCCTTCGTACTAATTCAAGCGGATGGCTGGCACTCTGTCCAATAGAACGAGATCTGATATGGTGTACGGATAGTTCCAAAAATGTATAGAAGATCTGGGTCTGGAATATTCAGTGAGACGTCCGGTGTAATCTCTCGGTCAGTCTCGGGATAGTCAATTGTCGCTCGAACAATAAACATTGATTCACTGCGCCATCCTCATCTTGGGTATACTTCACAACTATGGACTCGACACCTTTCTATGAAATTCATATCCATCGAATCAAGGCTATTAATAGCACTTCCTTGAGATGATCCGTACAACCTTCCCCATTATATGCATCGCATAAAACTGCTTATTTTAGCTTTATCTCAACGGAAGGTGGATAGCGATAATTCTGTACATCCCTTAATTAGATTTAATTATCGTGGGGGATCTAACAACGAATTTGGAGTTATTACATACTCCGTATCATAGGACGAATTATCGAATGCTTGAGCATTAAAACTTGCTTCTGTCTGTATCCACGCACTCTGTAGACAGTGGAAGTCGCTATAAGATAGTAGCGAAAAAGTATCTGAAATACGAGGGTGGTCAGAAAAGTTTTCGAAAGTTACCTCAAGGTACTCACCAAAATTTCAGCCATTTTGGACGCGCAGTTGTTGTGTGACAATCGTTTGAGTAAGTCGAAGTGAGTGTTTTTGTGTAAATGGAAAAAAACGAGTATTGAGCTGTCATGGTTCCGAAACAACCAAAAGCCTCGGATAAGGATGACCCAACTAATGACGACCCCAGCAAACGAAATAAGGACAACGACCTTCGGATCTGTACGTGGAATGTTCTGTCCCTTTACAGACCACGTGCAGCCGAACAACTAGCAGAGGCCCTAGACTGCTATAAAGCAGATATTACCGCCATCCAGGAAGTGCGATGGGATGGGCCAGGCAAAAAGAGGATGAAAAACTGTGACATCTACTACGGTGATTGCTACAGAGGCAACAGGCAACGCTTATTCGGATGCGGATTTGTCATACGCGGCAGACTTAGGCAAGAAGTCTTAAGCTTCCGACACGTGAGCGAGCGTATTATGACTATCCGGATCAAGGCTAAATTCGCTAACATAAGCCTAATATGTGTTCATGCCCCCACAGAAGAAAAGGACCCTGCCTCCAAAGAGTGTTTCTACGAGCTCCTCGACAAAACATACGAGCAATGTCCTAAATACGACGTTAAGATCGTATTGGGCGATTTTAACGCCAAAATAGGAAAGGAGGACGTCTTCGGTAGAGCAGTCGGTAAGCATAGCCTACACGACACCACGTCTGATAACGGACTAAGGCTAATTGATTTCGCTGTGGAGCGAAATGTCACCATAGCAAGCACATGGTTTCCTCATCTCGATATTCATAAGCAGACATGGCGGTCCAATGATCATGTCACGATCAACCAAATTGATCATATTGCGATCGACGCAAGGCATGCCTCCAGTATTCTGGATGTCCGGACCTTCCGAGCGGCCAACATAGACTCGGATCATTACCTTGTTGTAGCCAAGGTACGAATGCGGATATCCCAATCTGAGCAACAAAGAAGAATTACTGTGAGAAAATTTAACGTCGAAAAGCTACAATCGCAAGAGACCGCCAGACTCTTCGCTGAACGCGTATCCCGAAATCTCTCAATCACCCCTATACCGCCAGCATCAAGTGCCGAAGACCAGTGGCAACGCTGCCAACATGCCATCAGAAACGCCGCGACTGATGTGCTGGGTCTCGCTCGCCCACCACCGCGAAACCCCTGGTTTGACGAAGAATGCCGGCGAGTGCATGCAGCAAAACAAGAGGCATACAAAGCGGCGCTGCAAAGGAAGACGAGAGCTGCTCGTGAGCTCTACGAGCAAAAGAGACGGGAAGAACATCGGCTTCTCCAAAAGAAGAAGAAAGAGCATGAGAAGCGCGCGTTTGAGAATATCGAGAGTCTATACTCCAGGAACAATGTACGGAAGTTTTACCAAAAGGTAAAAAGAACGTGTCAGAGAAGTAATACCCGTACAGAAACCTGTAGAGATGAGAATGGAAACCTCGTAGTAGAATCACAGTCGGTGCTGAGAATATGGAAAAACTACTTCTGCAGACTGTATAACGGCGACGAAGACCAACATCCCGCTGTCAGGCAGAATGAACCATTCAACATGGACGATGATAGTCAAAATTTCCGTCCACCTGACCAAAACGAAGTGAGGATAGCAATATCCAAGCTAAAATCGAACAAGGCTGCTGGACCTGACGGTTTACCGGCCGAACTTTTCAAGGCAGCTGGGGATGAATTAGTAGAGTGCATACACCAACTCATTTCTAATATTTGGTCAGAGGAGTGTATGCCTGATGAATGGAATCTCAGCATCGTTTGCCCGATCCACAAGAAAGGAGACCCTCAACTGCGCCAATTATAGAGGCATCAGTCTCCTCAACATCGCGTACAAGATCTTTTCTGCGATATTGTGTGAACGCCTGAAACCTTTTATGAACAGCCTGATTGGACCCTATCAGTGCGGTTTCAGGCCAGGAAAGTCCACCATCGATCAAATCTTCACACTTCGGCAGATCCTGGAGAAAACCCAAGAATTCCAAATCGATACTCACCACCTCTTTATCGATTTCAAGGCCGCCTATGACAGCATCTATAGAGAAGAGCTTTATAGAGCCATGTCTAGTTTTGACATCCCTGCCAAACTTGTCCGCCTGTGCAGGCTGACGATGGATAACGCTCGCTGCTCCATCAAGGTCGGTAATGACCCCACCGAGACCTTTGATGTCAAAAAAGGCTTTAGACAAGGTGACGCGCTGTCATGTGACTTCTTCAATATTGTACTTGAACGGATTGTGCGGAACTCACAAGCCAACACCGGAGGCACAATCTATTACAAGTCTGTACAACTGCTTGCATACGCCGACGATATCGACATTATCGGAAGATCTCAGCGGGCTGTCACCGGTGCTTTTGCAAGCATTGAGGCGGAAGCGGCCAAAATGGGTTTGGCGATAAACGAGGGCAAAACCAAGTATATGCTGTCAACTAGAAGGGAAAACCAACATCGACGAATTGGACAAAACGTCACCGTGGGCAGCTATAACTTCGAGGTAGTAAGGGACTTTGTCTACCTTGGCTCTGCTATAAATTCAGCAAACAAAATCAGCGCAGAAATCAATCGAAGAATAACTCTTGCCAATCGCTGTTTTTTTGGGCTTATAAGGCAATTCAACAGTAAAGCCCTCTCTCGAACAACTAAGGAGACTCTATATAAGACCTTGATCATCCCAGTCCTGCTTTACGGCGCTGAAACATGGACTTTATTAAAAGAGGATGAAGATATCCTTGGTCGCTTCGAGAGAAAAATTCTTCGTAAGATTTTCGGTCCCGTTTGCGTTGACGGGTTTTGGAGGAGAAGATTCAATCACGAACTATACGAGCTGTACAGCGACATCGACCTAGTCAAAAAACTGCGTATTGGACGTCTGAGATGGCTAGGACATGTAGAGCGAATGGACACCAACGCTCCGGCCCGCAGAGTCTTCGAATCTAACCCCGAGGGACGACGCAGTAGAGGGAATTATCGCCGTAGGTGGCGCGCACAAGTTCAAGGGGACCTCGACCAACTTGGAGTGCGCAACTGGAGGCAATTAGCTAAAGACCGAGCTAAATGGAGAGGCTTGTTGGTTGAGGCCCAGGTTCACCCCGAACTGTAGCGCCACCTAAGTAAGTAAGTAAGAGCTGTCATTAAATATTTGTTTTCGAAAGGCAATACGACTACGACTACTACGCAAATCAAAGACAAGTTGGACGCTGCCTACGACTCTACGACTCTGCACCATCATTTACCACCGTGATATTTTGGGCAGCTGAATTTAAACGTGGCTTGGGAGACGACGAACGTTCGGGACGTCAAAAAACTGCAACCAATGACGATAACATCGCTCAAGTTCACCAAATGGTGCTAGACAACCGTTAAATTAAAGTGAGAGATATAGCAGAGGCTATAAATATGTCCAAAGAACGTGTTTGTCACACATGGAATCAAGATTAAGGCATGTGGAAACTGACCGCGCGTTGGGTGCCTCGTTTGCTCACGTTAAACCAAATACATTGCCATGGCAAAAATCCAGGAAATTACGGTTTGAACTGCTTGACCACCCTCCTTTCCAGCCGTGGAGGCCATTTGAACTTTCCAGACCACCCTCGTAAGGTCATAGTCCATCTGCACTATGGTCAAAGTAGGACTTATTACTTAAACGACGCAATTTCTTTTGTCCTCGATCTCACCAATTTACAAAACGCGGTGTGAAACTTTTAGCTGCAGTGTATCTTCTGAGCTCATAAATTTAGTTGCTTATAAATTTGTTAGACCAACAATTTTACAATCGGCGTTTTTGTCATTGTTTCCGTAATCAATTATTGCTGCTTAATATTATTGTCAGAGAAAGTTAGCGTCACTAACTGTCTAAGCGTATTTTTTTTGGAATTTAGTATAAAATAAACGAGGGATTAATATCTTAAGTAGACTTTAGGGAACAAAGTTTTAAATTATAGTTTTCACCTCCCTCAATACAGCATATCATTAACCAACTATAACTATATGTTACCTTGAAAGATTGCAAGTAGATTTAATGTAGATAGGGATGAAGTTCTTACCTGTAAAGAAAAGAAGACATACTTGGTCAGTAAGTTTAGGAGTTTTTTTCGTTACAGGAATAAAATTTAAGATTTAGTTACAATACATAATATAATACAAATCATATATATTAATAGGTGAACACGAAACTTATCGTACATTTTTTTAGTATCTATTATAAAACGAGGGGGATGAAACTTATATCATTCGAAAGGTACTGTGCCCCAAATGTGCAGACAAAATAAAATCATGTGCGCATGTAACCGTTAAGTTAGGTAAATTCCCCTCGGTCGAATTTCAACCTCACGCGATACTAGTATCTATAAGACTTTAAACGATAGAAAGATATTTTAAATTATTTTGTTGTATCATTGTTGTATCACAATGCACGAAAGGTTAATGTTATTTAAATTTAGGTAATATAATATATCATTTAGTTGAACTTTGTGCTAGATGTAACGGATATCCGATTAGTATCTGTTATCCGGTCACTTTTTTGGCTATCCCGCCAGTTGCCGAAACGATTCTTTGGCTCAGCTTTCACTGTACTTCTTACAGTTTCATTTTTCGATGAACCTTATAAATGTGGCAACATGTGGTATTACTTTCGAAATGCATGAAGGACCAGAACTGCTTACTTTGTTTATTTCTTCAAAAGGTACGGGGAGTCAAATAAATGTTCCATGAAGTCACACTGACAGGGTGTCAAATTGTTTATTGTGTCGTGGTCAGTGATGTACAAGGAAATGAATCGTTTCTGTTGTGTAACAATCGATCTTTCAAATAATATGTTGAATTCCAACGTCTACTGATGTCTTGGACTAGTTTCTGTTCTGTTAAATTCAATTCTTTTTGTATAGTCGACAGTTTTTCTTCAAACTCAAATTATTAAAATATGTAAAAATTCGTCTTTCAGCTGATATCATATCTATTACATTACGCCGGAATTTTAAAGATTCGTTCACAACGAACGAATATACGAGTACAAAGCATCTAGCAGAATCATACCCAACGCCCCGAATACCTTTCATCATGTTGGTCCCATTGTCATGAACAAGTAGATCCAGCGAGCCACGATTACATTCAGCTCTTTTGCAATGTTTTCACTGTATGAAATCTTGCAAATAGCTTATGAGAGAGAGTATGGCGTGCTCCTATCTGAATTTAGGAGAAAACTAAAGAGCTGAGCAATTTAAGAAGCTTTGATTGTTGTACAAACAAGTCCATACGTCTGATGTCACCGAGATTGCAGAAGATTTTGAGATATTTATTTAAATTTTAGCATGTACGTATTTGGTTATACATATACAATATATCCGGAACGATTGCTTCGGTCATATAAGTCCTTTATAAATGCAATGCCATACAAAATTCAACATTGAAAGTATCAATTTATTTTAAACATTATAAAATTTTACAAAACATAATATTTGTTATACTTAAGTTAAAATATTTATTAATCATGTTATCATAGTTTTAATTGTTTTAATTTTTAGAAATGCAAATATGCAATTAAAATTAAATGGGCGTCACAACCGCAGATGAACAAGTTTTCATAAATCACTTTAAGGGCGAGATCCGGACGGCGAGATAGATTGTCTAAGTTATTTCTATTTTAAATCGCTTTGATGTCTAGAGCAACGTTTTCTTGCAAGTACGCTTTTTTTTTATACGCTATATCCAACGTAAATACGAGCACGTGCGATGTGTTTCCCGCACGCACCGCAAGAAATGCGGAGGCGGACACATTTAATACGAAACGTTCGCATGTGCGTTCTGTGTAGCTTTGATATTCTTGCTTACAAACGATATTTTGAAGGAGAAAGGGCGCAGACACACTAGTCATCTCAGGGTTTTTTTTTTTTAACTTCGAAAGTCTAACATATATCCAGGGGTTTGTCTGAATTTTGAGGCCGAGGTGATACCACATTACTACTGAGACCAGACGCCTAACTTCCAGATGGTTTTTCTTGTTCTTGATATAGCAACTTTCATGGACAGTGGCTGTTGTCTTGTCGGAACTCCTTAAAATGAGCCTAAGCTGACCAAATCGGTAGGCAACCTTACCTTTTAACCCATTCATGCAAGCATCATCTATGGCACAGAGTGTATTGGATCGATCGCTGATTCCCACTTTTATTGGACGTCATAGAAGATCAATTTTGTTTTGGACATATTTGGCAGCATCCCATTACACAGGACAGACTATAAAGTAATTTGAGAAAAATAGTGTGCAATTTGTTCCAAAGGAATGCAATCCCCCAAACACTCCCATGCTAAGACCTGTTGAACGATATTGGGCCCTTATGAAACGTGAACTAAAAAAAGGAGGAGAAGTGGCTAAAAACATAAAATATTTTAAGAAAAGATAGACAGGGCTATCATGAATAAATTTTCCATCGGAATTTTTCCCCCGAAAAAAAATTAGGTATCTTAAAAAAAGAGGAAATAATTGCGAGGAAAATAAATAGGTATCATGAATGACAATTCAAGAGCATTTTCAACGCAATCGCGATACTTAATTTTGCCCCCATGAATGTGTTCCCTATTTTTGAAGATACTTAATTTTTGTTCGGGGGAAAAATTCCGAGGGAAAATTTATTCACGATAACCCTGATGATCATAGCGTCTGAGATCGTATACGCATCGAACTACATTGTTCAACGCCACAATTAGCTTTCGTTTGGTTTCTGTACTATGATTGCAAAATATTTGGCGTCCATAATATACAGGGTTTCCAATAGGGATTTTCGAACTTTGACAGGTGATTGCGGCCAAATTGTTAAGGCTACATCTGTCAAATTGGCTGTCATTTATTTAGTCTGTCTTGCCAAATCAACATGGAGAGTTATAGCGTTCAACAACATGTGCAAATGATTAAATTGTTTTATGAAAGTGGGTCTTCTGTTCGTGCAATATTTCGCGCGCTTCGCCTATTCTACGGTCCCCATTCTGGATGAATGGGTTCGTCAACAAGCAAAATTGTCGAATTTGGGACGATAAAAATTCACACGAGATCCACCAAATTGCAATGCATCCAGAGAAAGCCACTGTTTGGTGTGGATTTTGGGCTGGCGGCATCATCGGTTCATACTTCTTTGAGAACGACGTTGGCCAAGCTATCACCGTCAACGGCGAGCGCTATCGGTCGGTGATAACCAATTTCTTTTGGCCCGAATGGTGGATGATATGGCCATTGGACGTTTCGGATGCGCGCCACTCAGCGGACATTTGAATGATGTTATATTCCATACATAATGGCATACATGGGCCTTCTAGATAAATAAAAAAAAATTCAATGATATCTCACTCACAGTTTGTTTTATTCAAATTTAAAGATAGGAAACGCTTAATGGAAAGCCCTTTATTGCATCCATAAGATTTAATAGGAATTATATATGAGGACCTTCACAAGTATCAATCGGGTGTGAAAAGGCTTATAATGCTGAAAAAGGGACAAGTTCCACAAGCGTAGACTTTGCCTGTACGGGCAAGAATAAGAAGGGAAGTAGCTCAAATCGAGTTTATTTTTAAAAGTTACTAGTTACTAGACCGCCAACGATTTCTCTTGGACCAATCTAAAATTCTTTGCAAATCGTAGTTCTGTTTACTAGCGCCATCCTAGCAACTAACATAGAGCTGCACATCGTCGGAATTTGTACATATGTATGCACCAATGAACTTCTTATAACACGTGGAAGATCTGTTATAAATAAGTGAAAAGTAAGGGACCTAAAACAGATCCCTAAGGAACCCGACTTAGAATGTCAGCGAGTTGAGATTTTGAATTAATTATGACGACAGTTTGTTTCCTTCCATAGAGGTTTGACTGTTATAAGTTTATTGCAGTCGATGAAAATCTGTTTTATGAAATGAATGAAAGTCTGTTTTAGGCATAAATTAGTCGCCAGTATCAAATACTTTAGAGAAATCGAACAGAGTCAGAAATATGACAAGATAATCAGCGATTGCACTTCTTATATCATCACTTTCTTTTAACAAAGCTGCTTTGGTCTGAAACCGGACTGATTATCACATAATAGCATACTATAGGTAGAACACGCCCGAAAATATTTCCCCACCAACAAAAAGGAATTCCACCAAACTTATTAAGCCCCTAGATACCGACAAATTCAAATATAGCCTAACATTCTGTGGTGAAAGGAAGAACTTTCTTAGAATCCAGCCTTGTTTTTTGAATATTCATACTCATACATACATATGTACGAGTATAAAAATTAATATTTCCACTTTCATTCGACCTTCTGTTAATTTTCCGAAAAAAAGTCGTTGATTCATAAAGCAAATTTTAATTTCCAAAGAATACATGATCATAATAATTTCCTTAAGTATGAAAATAAATTATTTGACTTTCTTTTAAGGAGTCCTATTTATAAAGAAAATATATAAAAAGTTTTGAATTATTTTTATTACCAAACAACCATTGACACGTGCGACCGTCACTAAATAATGTGTCGCATCTGTGTATACGTTGAGGAATTTTCAGTACACTTTTGTTGGCAATCGTTCTTGATAGTTTTTCATTTAAATATTGTTGCTTTCATATATTAGACACAGAACTCTATTGAGCATATTAATTTCAAAAAAACATATTCTACCCGCATGCCATGTTTTTTGTTCACATGTTTGTGAGAACAAAGCTGTGCTCTGACTTCGTTATTAGGGTGACAGAGGAAACCATCTTAATTGAAGGCACGTTTTCTAAGGCTGACATTCATGTGATTCATTGAAGTGATTCATTGTATAGTATTCTAACAATAATAACAAGTTGAGTGATCTTTCAAAATACATTTTCTTGACCTACATTATGTGATTTGATTTATAGTTAGAATTTGATTTTCACGCGAGTTCAGTGAAAATGTGAACATCTCTCTAGAATGCATCATCATTTTGTATTAATGAACGCGATGGAGACCATGAGTCAATGATGTTGTCAAACGGTTTGGTATTTTTCGTAAGGAGAATGCGAAAATAATTATCGGCTTTATACAAATTTATGACAACTGATTCCAAGCTGAGCTATCTGGAATCATCTAGCTGACGCATTCAGAGTGATAATTCATTCAGCTGGCTCGTGATAGTATGTAATATATATACAATACTTATAACAACAACACATTCACAGGCATACATAATTTGACATTTATATGTAGAACAAAATTATTGCTATACAATCTGCATAACCAGATGTATGGACCATAATTTCCGGGGCTGTTCCTTAGAATCCGTCGCATCCATTACGTCCACATATTTCACTGACAGCTAGAAAGAATATCCGCCTGCTTATGGAAGGTGACCCATAAGCAACGGATATGACGGATATGACGAGCAAAGTAGGCTAACTTTCTACTTTTTTATCCATTGAATCCGTTGGCAACTGATTGATAGTTCAATCAACAAACAAAACAGAAAACACATCGACATTCAGCAATAAGAAACTGTCATCATATACGACGAAGTTTATGGGACTGTCCTTTCCGTCAAATACGTCGGTGTTAACGTATCCGTCGATAAAACGGTTGCAGCGGATTTTATGGACGGCCCCCTCTGTTTACGAGAGAATTTGTAGTCAAATAGAGTTCAAGTTAAAGAAAAAACTTCTAAAATAAAAGTATGCCATTGCGAGAAAACCAACTGGGACAGTATCAGTAGTTTCTTTAAGAGGTTTAACTGACAGCTATGCTTCCTCGACAGGGACGTGGATGCCGCCGACTATATGATCACAAGTGCCGTCATCCCAACAGAGAGCCCGAGGTAGAGGCACACAGGACTATGAGGTATTGAGAGAACAGTTTCAGAGGAAGATATCACAACTCCGCAAGCTGATAAAAAAGAGTAAAGCCGAATGCTTCCAGGCACACAGAGAGGAGTTGCAAGGCAATCCATGGGAAGGCGCGAAGGCGAAGGCAATTTCCTACTACAGTGGAAAAGGCAACGGTTAATCCTCATCCCAAAAGGAAATAAACCACCTGAGCAACCGTCGTCGTACAGGCCGTTGTACATGCTTGATACACTGGGAAAAGTGTTAGAAAAAATAGTACGTACAAGGCTAGAGCTATACACGGAAGGAGACTCAGGGCTCTCTACTCGCCAGTACGGCTTTAGAAAAAAAACGAAGCACCATAGGGGCGGTAAGGGCAGTGTGCGATATTGCACGCAAAGCATTCGCGGGACAAAGATGGCAAGGAGGGAGCAAGCAGTATTGTGCGGTCGTAACACTCGACGTCAAAAACGCATTCAACTCAGCCAGCTGGAGCTGCATAGTTAGAGCGCTAAGCAATCTGCGTATACCTAACTACCTGCTGAGAATGATCGGCAGCTACTTCAGTGAGAGAACTCTTCATTATGACACGGAATAGGGGCCTAAGAAGTACACAATTACGGGAGAAGTCCCCCAAAGGTCAGTACTAGGCCCAGCCCTGTGGAATATAATGTACGATGACATACTAAGAACGCCAAGGGCGAGCGGAGTAGAAATGATCGGCTATGCTGATGACATTGCAGTAATCGTCGTAGCAAAAACGCTAGAACAAGTGTCCGAAAACTGCAACCAAACAATAAGGAACGTGATGGCATGGCTACAGGCATCAGGTCTGGAACTGGCAGATCACAAGACAGAAGCAGTGCTAATAAGTAGCAGAACAAAGGTAGAACAGCTTACTATACAAGTCGGTGAGCAAACCATCGAATTGCGTCCACACATCAAGTACCTGGGAGTGCTGCTGGACCACAGGCTAAACTTCAAAGGTCACCTAATATACGCAGGCGAGAGAGCCTCCAGGGCAGTAGCGGCACTGTCAAGATTAATGCCAAACGTTGGAGGACCCAGGCAGCCAATTAGAAATCTGCTAGCAACGGTAAGCAAGTCGATCCTTATGTACGCGTCTCCCATATGGGCGCAAGCGACGTACCGGATAACGTACATGAGACGGATGAACTCGGCGTGTTGTGCTTCTCGGACGGTGTCCGTGGAGGCAATTAGCGTAATCTTCGGTCGAATGTAAATCGATTTGAAAATAAAAAAAAAGTCCGTAGCAACCAGCGAGGCTATACAATAAGAATGGCAACGGAGATGGAACACCATACCAAAAGGAAGATGGACCCATATGCTGATCCCCAACGTTGAGGAATGGATCAGCAGAAAACACGGAGAAGTAAACTTCTTCATGACGCAGTTCCTATCAGGGCACGGATGCTTTCGGGAATATCTCTACAAATACAAACACGTAGATGACCCATACTGCCCGTACTGTGAAGGCAAAATCCAGAACGCGGAACATGTTTTGATGGAATGTCGGATGTATACGACGTCCTGTTGCTTTAGGTCACAAGGGTAGTTATGGAGGTGGAAGGTTCTTTGATCGGAGCCGCGTTTGAGATCTCGTCGCACACATGAATTCCGCCAAAATTTCAAACTGCTTTTGCTTTGTGTGTAAACTCTTAGTTGAAGATTCCCTGTAAATTAAAATTTGTTTTAATGCTTTTGACATTAGGAAACGAGATGCTAGGTACCAAAATTTCAATTTCGGGATTGGAAATCCAAAAGCAGTAGATTTCATTCCGCTTTTGAAATAGAGTACAAAATATTCGTTTCCGGAAAATTTCACTTTCGGAACGAAATACAGAGTAGGGCCCCAGGAATTGCGCACTCGCGGTCAACACCGCCGAAAGCCGAGCTGGTATTATTCGCCAACAAAAGAGAGATACCACAATTTATAATACCTTTTGTTGGGCGCACTCCTCTCAAAATCTTTGACACCGCAATATACCTGGGCCGGGTGCTCGATAAAAAAAAAATCAATTGTTGACTGAAAACTAATGAAAAAATCAAAAAAGCTGCAGTAGCCTTTTGTAGCAGAATACTTGGGAAAACCTGGGAACCCTCTTCCAAAAGCATACTATGGCTATAGTAAGACCTATATTGACAGTCTTGTATGGTGGCAGGCCGTCAACAAGACCATCAACCATCACGATAATACAAAGACTAGCGTGCATTGGTATCACCAGTGCAATGAAAACAATACCAAGTGCATGGTTCGAGGCTATCCTCAACCTGCTCTCGCTAGATATCTTCATACAACTATCGGCAGCCATTAGTGCCGTGAGAATATGCCAATCAGATGACTGGAAACCGAATGCAATGGGTCATTCAACGATCCTACAGAAAAATCTAGGTCATGTACCTATTACAGACTACATTACGTCATACCTGGCCTTCAAAAAGACCTCTCTACCGCCTATCTTAGCAGAGAAGAATGGAAAAGCGGTCATATACCTAACGCGCAATCCATAGCAGTGTACAGTGTACACACACGCTAGGTATATTTAAGTCAATCCGCCTCCCGAACCATAGCAGTGTTTTGCAAGCGGAGGTCTTAGCAGTGACAATAGTTATCACCTTCTTCATCGACAGCCAGGCATTTATAAAAGCTAATTCTGCTAAAGAAATAAAATCGAAGCTTGTGAAGTGCTGTCGAGAAGAACTCGAGGTTCTTGGGACACAGCACAAGGTATCGCTTTACTGGATACCTGGACATGAAGGTATAATAGACAGTGAGAAGGCTGACGAATTAGAAAAAGGGGGCTCGACATCTATATCTGAACAAGCTGACCCCTTTGTGAATATCCCGCCTTGCGAACTTAAGCTTGAGTAGGGAAAAAAGCCACAAGAGAGGCAACTACCAGATGGACCTAAATCCACCCTCGTAGGAATTATCACGAGACATAATACTCTGCGGTACTACATAAAGAAATTGTGTCAAACGGAAGAAGACTTTTACAGAGGCTACGGTGACGAGACAGGCAAGCATTAAAACAGGCAAGTATTAAAGCAGGCAAGCATTAAAACAGGGCTATAATGGGCAAGGTACAACTTTTTTCCCCAAAGGTATCCCAGTGGGTATGCACTGACCAAGTGTGGCGTGGTGGATTCCTCTTCATCGGCCCACTTACCTAACCTAACCTAACCTACGTACATCATAAACCATCTTCGACATCACATATTCGAGGTCGCCAAAAATGCTGCAAAATGTATTCGATTCCTTAATCGGATAAAAAATATTTTGCCCCGTCTGATTTAGCCTCAATCTTTAAGGCATTCATCGTTCTTCACATTCTAGATAGGGTAAAGAATTGCGCGTTAAAACTTATAT
Source organism: Brachypalpus laphriformis (assembly GCA_945910035.1). Taxonomy (NCBI): domain Eukaryota; kingdom Metazoa; phylum Arthropoda; class Insecta; order Diptera; family Syrphidae; genus Brachypalpus; species Brachypalpus laphriformis. The sequence continues at coordinate 76,460,424 of OX246755.1, read as the reverse complement.
CTGAAAGAAACATTATGAATTCCACAGTCTCACTCGAACATCGTAGAAATATCTCGCGCCTTTCCCTATTGTTAACTTAACGAAATACTTACTTACTTAGGTGACGCTACAGTTCGGGGGTGAACTTAGGCCTCAACCAACAAGCCTCTCCATTTAGCTCGGTCTTTAGCTAATTGCCTCCAGTTCCGCACTCCAAGTTGGTCGAGGTCCACTTGAACTTGTGCGCGCCACCTACAGCGATAATTCCCTCTACTGCGTCGTCCCTCGGGGTTAGATTCGAAGACTCTGCGGGCCGGAGCGTTAGTGTCCATTCGCTCTTCATGTCCTAGCCATCTCAGACGTCCAATACGTAGTTTTTGGACCAGGTCAATGTCACTGTACAGCTCGTATAGTTCGTTATTGAATCTTCTCCTCCAAAACCCGTCAACGCAAACGGGACCGAATATCTTACGAAGAATTTTTCTCTCAAAGCGACCAAGAATATCTTCATCCTCTTTTAATTAAGTCCATGTTTCAGCGCCGTAAATCAGATCTGGGATGATCAGAGTCTTATACAGAGTCTCCTTAGTTGTTCGAGATATGGCTTTACTGTTGAATTGCCTTATAAGCCCAAAAAACAGTGATTGACAAGAGTTATTCTTCGATTGATTTCTGCACTGATTTTGTTTGCTGAATTTATAGCAGAGCCAAGGTAGATAAAGTCCCTTACTACCTCGAAGTTATAGCTGCCCACTGTGACGTTCTGTCCAATTCTTTGGTCTTGGCTGTCCCTTCTTGTTGACAGCATATACTTGGTTTTGCCCTCGTTTATCGCTAATCCCATTTTGGTCGCTTCTGGTTCAAGGCTAGCAAACGCATCGGTGACAGCCCGCTGAGTTCTTCCAATAATGTCCATACCGTCAGCGTATGTAAGAAGCTGTACGGACTTTTGATAGATTGTGCCTCTGGTGTTGGCTTGTGAGTTCCGCGGAGTCCGTTTAAGTACAATATTAAAGAAGTCACATGACTGCGCCTCCCCTTGTCTAAAACCTTTTTTGACATCAAAGGTGAGGTCATTACCTACCATACCCTCCAGCGAAATAGCCAGTTAGCATTCCTCCGATTCAAAATTTCACCCACATTTTCAGGATTTTGTCGGAGGCGACTTTGCGCCCGTACGTTTTGCAACGTGAGCGCATCTTGCGTTACCATATTTACGAAATGTGAATCATTTTTGTTAGTTCTTGTGTAGATATTCTAGTTTTCTTAAACTATTCACTTCTTCATAAAGATTTAGTTAGGAAGATGGAAAATACACTTTCCCATGACTTGCTCTATTAGTTTTTGCACTATACACAATAATTTCGAAGAAACAATAATTCTCTTAGTGCTGATCTCCATGCAGACGATGTACAAGTCGTGCACTAGGTTTTTTTTTTTTTTTTTTGTTTTAGACCTAAAGCGAGTACCATAGGGCTTCGTTTTAGGAACGCTACTATTTTTAGTTTACATTAAAGATATTCACTGTGCTATGAAACAGGGAAAGCTGGCCCTGTTTGCGTATGATGCAGGACCTAGAAAGTGTGAGCGAACGGTTGAAGCAGAATAAAATTTAATACCGACAAAGCAAAACAATTAATCGCAAGCGAGTTACAAGACACAAGATTGATCGTTGAAAGAGAAACTGTTAAAAAGCTTAAGGGAATTCAATATTTAGGCATCATTATGGGCATGGATCTAAGGTTTCGAGACTTCATCATTGTATATACTAGGTATGTCCAAAAAAAAAGGCAAACAAATTGGATTTTTAGGAATAAGGAACGAAGCCTATAAAATGAACGCAACTAACCGAAATGTTTGTATAGTTCCTCTATTCTATTTGGTCTACAATTGCTGAAGTCCAATAGATATGTGTTGGATTTAATGGGAAATAAATGCAAATGATTGGTTTTACAATACATAAAAATTCTTTGACCACATCATACTTCTCCCCAATCAACCTTCAGAAGGTAACTTTATAATATGAAGAAAAAAAGCCACCCTCTCAAACTACCCATTACATCGGACAATCATATGAAGCATTTAACATGTCTATACCTCAAGAACTAGACATCATCGCTTCCTTTACACCACAGATTACCAGGTTAGCAGTAGTCTAGTTATTATTCACAGCATCAACAGTGGTGTCATTTACGGGAGCTTGGACTCAGCAAGCACTTATCAGTTAACCTTGACATTTAATGCCACCATAAAATCTGGTTATACATATATGAAATTTGTGTCGATATGATAATGTGTCACCAGTAATCAATAACACCCTAGGCTACAATGGAAGTAAATTTTTGGAAATATGAAACCAGACATTTCTAATCTTGTCTGATACAATGAGACGAGACGCCAATTGTTCGTTCAAGCCATTCGACTTTGAAACTCATTATCATTGAGATTCAGAAACGCTTATACATATATACTTATATAGATATATTTGGTGCAAAAGCTCATTAAGTGCCTATGCCTAGCTTCTCGCAACCACTCCTGTTGTGTGCGTTATATTTTCCACACGAATTGAAGGGACCTACATTTTAGTGCCGTAGCCGAAGGGCGATTTGAGAAGCTTTTTCGTGACAACAATAGCCTCGGGTGTTTGTCAGACGTTCGCGAGAGGAGGCACCATAAAAACAATTATTGGTGTTTTCTGGAATTCGAACATGGAACTTCACGCGCAATGGTCCGACACACTAACCACTGCGCTAGGGCGCCCAGATTGTTCTATGTAATGCGAAAAAATATCTCTTTACTTAATGGCCACTCGGGTGCATCTGCATGTAGAAATTGAAGCCAACATGTACGAAGGAGCAAAGACAAAAGTAAGATGCCCCGCTGGAGTAACCGAAGAGTTCCTAATCAAAGTCAGGGTGCACCAGGGGAGCGTCTTAAGTCCTTTGCTCATTGGGGCTTATTGCGAGAGTCTATTCACAATAGAAATAAAGTCGAATAGAATTAAAGTCTACGTTATCGGTATTATGAGTCTCTATTTGAGGCGCGCGATAAATCGACCCGGAAAATAATGATGGTCGAAAACATTGTTAAGAAGGGAGTTTCTTATGCCAATGTCGCTCGAAAACATCAGTGGTCCAGATACTGTTACAGCTTCTACAAACAAAAATCTACAGAAACAGGTAAACAACTTAACCACTGATGTAAGAGACCTGACGGCAAAAGTAAACGCCGTTCTAGACATTTTAAATCGCGAAAATGTCTAGACTACACAGCGTCGAACTCAAAATAGCTGCTCTGAATGTCAATTCCATAATAACTAATGCTAGATGAGGTGACTTACTGCGTTTTATGGCAGATCATAGACCTGACGTGCATTTTTTAAGCGAAACGAAATTAAACGTCGGATCACTACGCATGAGGTTCCAAGTTCGAATCCCAGAAAACACCAAAAAGTTTTTTCACGGTCCCACCTCTCGCGAGCGTCTGACAAACATCCGAGAGTATTGTTGTCACGAAAAAGCTTCTCAAATCGCCGTTCGGAGTCGGCATTAAACTGTAGGTCCCTTCCATTCGTGTGAAAAATATAACGCACACAACATGAGTGGTTGCGAGAAGCTAGGCCCTGGCACTTTAAAAAGCTGTTGCGCCAAATATTTGTATTTTTTTGAAATTGAACGACCGACATTACTTGGAATTCAAGGACTATAATTTAATACGAACTGACAGGATAAACTCGATACGAAGCGATGGTACGGCGATTATGGTTCGGAAACCGCTAAGATTCTCAATAGCTAATATTAAAAACTTTAATTGTCTGGAGACAACCATTATCTCACTGCCTTTAAGGGGTAATGGTAGTCTGTATCTTATATTGGCATAGTTAGAAAAATTGTTCGAATTACTAAGGCTAGATAGTTTGGACAACTATTTCGTCTTAGCGGGAGATCCGAACGCGACGCACTCGGCTTGGTTGAACTCAACAACTAACGGGAGAGGCAGATTCCTGAAGCGTTTCCTTGATGAAAACCAGGTAGGGTACACGTTTAAATTATATAGCCCAGTTACACCCAGTTATCCTTCTGGAAATTCATATCTTGATCTGTGCATCGCCGTGGCGTAAGTGGTTAGTGTGTCGGATCACTACGCATGAGGTTCCAAATTCGAATCCCAGAAAATACCAAAAAGTTTTTTCACGGTTCCACCTCTCGCGAGCGTCTGACAAACATCTGAGAGTATTGTTGTCACGAAAGAGCTTCTCAAATCGCCGTTCGGATTCGGCATTAAGCTGTAGGTCCCTTCCATTCATGTGAAAAGTATAACGCACACAACATGAGTGGTTGCGAGATGCTAGGCTCTGGCACTTTAAAGAGCTGTTGCGCCAAATATTTGTATTTTTATCGCGAATGCACGTTTGCAAATCAAAACAATCCACGATAATAAAATCCCGCTATTGCCGTATGAAAGCGATCATAATGCCATTGTAATGGTAACATCTTTCCCTACTGACGCTCTGCTAAGTCTTGCAACGGAACACGAGTTTCCTAAATTGAATTTTAGGAAAACTGACTGGTGTAAGTTCTCCCGTTGTGCCACCAGAAAAAATAGATCTCACCGTACCCCTTTCGAAGTTCCTAACAAAAGGAACCTCACGAACGAGGAGTGTGATGTCTACATCGGAAATCTTAATACAGTGGTGGTGGAAGCAGTGGGGTCGACAGTACCAAGGCTTAAAAGCAAAAATAGTTTGGAGTGCTATCTAAACCGCGATATTCAAACACTTCAGACCCAAAAAAGCTTCTTGCTTACTCAGATAAATCAGATACGTCAACGGTTTCAAGATGAATCACACAATCTGGAGTTGATAAGATTAAAATCCCTTCTGAGAAATGTTAAGTCGCTCATAAATCAGCAATTTCGGAATTCCATCAACGATTACTGGAGGCAATGAGCCCAAAAAAATTGTGAAATCTGATTCCAGGAACATGTTTCCTCAAATCAATAAGATTTTTGAGCCTCGTAAAACCATTCGAGTTCCGAAATTGAAAGTACCACTACTTTCTGAGCCGCTACTTTCTCAGGCAGGGATTGATAACCAACATTGCCCCTTCATCGATAACCATTTCGTTATCGATGGTGGGACAGATAAGCTTAATCTTATTGGCTCTCATTTTGAGGCAGTTCATGCAACAGACCTCCCAAGTTGCAAAGCTGATGACGTATCTAGGGAGCTGATAAGGTTCTGTGCTCCATTTTTCTGACCAAGTAAAGGCAAATGAACTGACGATAGAAATGGCGAACAATTACTATGCGACACTAGACGAACTGACGGACATATTCAGGAAACTGAGTAATAAAAAGTCATCTGGATTGGATAGCATTCCAAACATTGTGCTGAAGCATATACCAATCGAAATTATACGGCAATACTGCGTTATTTTTAATAATGCTGAATAACTGTTACTTCCCCAGTTATTGGAAAACATCGAATGTTTTTCAAATTATCAAAAAAAAAAAAAAAGATCTTTCTGATGTTATGAATTATAGACCAATCAGTCTCCTTCTTATCAGCAAGTCAATCTTGATCGCCTGCGAAAGAAAGGAGATAATCCCGCGGAATCAATTTGGGTTTAAAAGAAACCACTCGTCAGTGCATGCTATAACCAAACTTATTTCGGATTTTAACTGGAATTTTAGCCCCAAGAGATGTACAGCTGCCTGCTTGGTGGATAACGAAAAAGCCTTCGACACGGTTTGGATTGACGGGTTAATTATAAGCTTATCAGATATGATTTTCCCATGAGATCGTAAAAGTGATCAACTCAATGGTTCGCGGAAAAAAATTCGATGTAACAGATAGACAATACACGACGACCAGAGAATTTAATATCAGCAATGGTTTGCCGCAGGGTACAGTTACGGCACCAATACTCTTTAACATTTATGTTTCTGAAATGCTCAAGGATGTGGATAATTCCTTAGCATTTTCTGATGATGTCGTCCTGTATGCACATGGTTCTAAGATCGCAGATGTACAAAATGAGCTCCAAATTAAATTCAATAATCTCCTGACATTCTGTCGAAATTGGAAGTTAAAAATAAATAACTCTAACTGTGAAACCATATTGTTTCGCACCCCTCTAAGACGCGGTAACTCAGATTTCGGACGTAACTGGAAAAACATACAAATAGTTGGTGACAATGGACATCGCATCGAATCAAAAACTATTGTAAAGAATTTAGGTGTTTATTTGGATAAATTTTTATACTATTGTACAATGACCACATAAATATACAGTTGAAAAAGGCAAGAGCGGCATTTATGTCTTTCAAAAGTCTTTTCTACTCAAATTATTTGAAATCCCATGCAAAAGTCATATGTTACCAGGCTTTTGTGTGTCCGATTCTGACCTAGCCGAGTCCAGTATGGTGGAACATTACTCCATCTTACATGGAAAAACTACGAATTTTTGAACGGAAGTGTCTCAGAGCCTGCATGCGGATGTACAGAAGTGCTCATTCTGACTTTCAGCATTACGTTTCTAATAAAAGACTATTGGATGCGTCCGGCGTGTCCAGGAACGATAATGTCATTTTGGACTATGCAAGAAATCACTTTGTGCGAACGGCAAATGTTACGGAGAATGAATTAGTCACTGGACTACTTTATTCTAACCCTGAGTATTTTAAAAATTCATTAGAAAATGGGCATATACCACCTGAGGCATTTTTGTATCTGGATGCATATGGTTATTTATCAGACTCGTGCAACATTCCTATCATATATCACGCCCCAAGAAGGGCGACGGACAAAATAATCCTATATGATCCTGCATTCTTGAGGAATGATAATGCTATACTGAGATACTGCGTAAGTGTACCTGAAAGGGATTTATGCAACACTGAGCAGTTAAATAAAGAAAAATACTGGTTGCTTGACTGGGTCGAAGCTAATGCTTAGATTCGGCGCATTCCATGCACCCCGCTGGCGCTAGTGGAAGTTGTATCTCTGTACGCAATGACAATTTTTCAGCTAGCGGGTACTTGACTCATTACTGACAGGTTGTCAAACAGATCCCAGGGTAGTGTTTCATCTAGCGCTGGCGGGGAATATGGAATGCGGCGATTAGATTAGATTAAGTAAGTTTTAGTTTTTCTGTTTGTACGTTTTGTTTTTTATTATTGTAAATATTTTTAATTTAAATTTTAAGGCAGAATATATATCAAAAAATGAGATGAAAGAAAAGTTTTTTTAAATTTCCGCATTTTCTTTTCGACATTGTACAATATAGACATATAAAATGTATCTTAGTTATAAACAGACGTATTACATAAATCTAGCTTGTTTCATAAACCTACATACATATATGTTAAGTAACGAGAACTGTCGAAAACAGACATTTACTTCTGATAAAAAATATTATTATTAGTATTTAGCTTATACTTAACACAAAAACTATGTTATATATTTATTGGATATAAATAAGTGTTCAAAAAAAAGCGAGTCTCTATTTGTATCGATATTTTTCTATTTGATAGAATTCTCAATTCTATCGAAAATTCCTGGTCGACTTTTGTTTGAAAGGATGATAAACACACAAGACAGTGGATAACGATGAAAATAAGTACGTATATTTTGATTTATATTTAAGTTAAAATGTTTTTATGCAAACTGATTTATTTTTTTTACAAAAATAAGGAAAAAATTTACGAAGCGGCAGATGGAAAAATTGCTGGAAAAATATCCACTTGTGGCAAAAGGCATTTGCATTTGTCTAGATAGAGGATTGGAGTGCACTCTTAAATTTCCTGTGTCGAAGTGTTGTCACAATTCCAGCTCGACGTACATCCTATCCTCTAATTCATCCTCAAATACATCAAACCAAATAAAACTCATTGTTTTCCGTAAATTCAACTGTCTTTTTGTAAACACCAACAAATCATACGGAGATTTGACAATTGAGTTGAAAGTTCGATTCGAGAGCTTTTTCCTTTTCTATTTCAGAAAGTCGATTCTAATTCAGTAATTCTAATTAAGCTTGATAGAATCGACAAAAGTCGAATAGACTTTTTTCGAATAGACTCTCGCAATAAGACCCTTTATTGCAGTCCTTGACTATCTGGTTGAACGTAAAGTGACGGACCCCAACGTACATCAATTATTCTTTGCTGATGATGGATCCATCATAAGTGAGGATCCTACGTCCCTGCGACGAGCACTTGATGTGTGGGTAGAGGTTTTGGACGCAAATGGGTATCGCACTCGGGTCTATTCCAGATATTTATTTGAATGGAACAGTGCTTCCCTAGTGCAAAAAGTAAAAATATCTGGGATGTATGATCAATAGCCAAGCAACCTGTAATGACGACATCAATCATCGCGTAAGCGTAGGGTCAATGAAGCGGCGAGAAAACTACGCTATCTTCTATGACCGAAAAAGCCCCCCAAGTTGAAAGGATTCAGAACGGTTTAAGCAAGAGTCTCAAATAGGGTTATTAGGGAGTGGGGCTTAGGAAGTTCCATGGTATTTTTTCTGTTGAAATCGTCTATGGAGTTTACTTTGGACTAACTGAATTTGGATTAGATACAAAGATAACAAATGGGGGTGCACCTGGGCCTCAACCAACAAACCTCTCCAGCCAACCCGGTTGCAAGCCAGTTGCTTCCAGTTGCGCATGCCAAGTTGGTTGAGGTCCCCCTCCACTTCCTTGCGCCACCTGCTGCGAAGCCGTCCTCTACTGTTAAGTTCATCTGGGGTGGATTCGAAGATTCGGGTTGGTGTTAGCATAACAGGAGCACATAAATCAACGCATCAGGCAGGGCTGGACATGATTCTCGATCTTCCTCCTCTATATGAGTTCACGCGAAGCATGATTCGTCTTAGGCAATCAAGCACATGACTCGGATCATTACCTTGTTGTAGTCAAGGTACGAATGCGGATATCTCAAACTGAGCAACAAAGAAGAATCGCTGTGAGCAAATTTAATGTCGAAAAGCTACTATCGCAAGAGACCGCCAGACTCTTCGCTGAACGCGTATCCCGAAATCTATCAATCATTCCTATGCCGCCAGCATCAAGTGCCCAAGACCAGTGGCAACGCTGCCAATATGCCATCAGAAACGCCGCGACTGATGTGCTGGGTGTCGCTCGCCTACCACCGCCAAACCCCGGGTTTGACGAAGAATGCCGGCGAGTGCATGCAGCAAAACAAGAGGCATATAAAGCGGCGCTGCAAAGGAAGACGAGAGCTGCTCGTGAGCTCTACGAGCAAAAGAGACGAGAAGAACATCGGCTTCTCCAAAAGAAGAAGAAAGAGCATGAGAAGCGCGCGTTTGAAAATATCGAGAGTTTATACTCCAGGAACAATGTACGGAAGTTTTACCAAAAGGTAAAAAGAACATGTCAGAGAAGCAATACCCGTACAGAAACCTGTAGAGATGAAAATGGAAACCTCGTAGTACATATGATAGAATCACAGTCGGTGCTGAGAATATGGAAAAACTACTTCTGCGGACTGTATAACGGAGTCGAAGATCAACATCCCGCTGTCCGGCAGAATGAACCATTTGACATGGACGATGATAGTAAAAATTTCCGTCCACCTGACCAAAATGAAGTGAGGATAGCAATATCCAAACTGAAATCCAACAGGGCTGCTTGACCTCACGGCTTACCGTCCGAACTTTTCAAGGCAGCTGGTGATGAATTGGTGAGTGCATACATCAACTCATCTCTAAGATTTGGTAAGACGAGTGTATGCCTGATGAATGGAATCTTAACATCGTTTGCACGATCCACAAAAACGGAGACGCCCCGAACTGCGCCAATTATAGAGGCATCAGTCTCCTCAACATCGCATACAAGATCTTCTCTGCGATATTGTGTGAACGCCTGAAACCTTTCATCAACAGGCTGATTTGGCCCCTATCAGTGCGGTTTCAGGCCAGGAAAGTCCACCATCGATCAAATCTTCACATTTCGACAGATCCTCGAGAAAAACCCATGAAGCCCAAATCGATACTCACCATCCCTTTATCGATTTCAAGGCCGCCTATGACAGCATCTATAGAGAAGAGCCATGTCTAGTTTTGACATTCCTGCCAAACTTGTCCGTCTGTGCAGGATGACGATGGAGAACGCTCGCTGCTCCATCAAGGTCGGTTACGATCTTACCGAGACCTTTGATGTCAAAAAAGGCTTTAGACAAGGTGACGCTCTGTCATGTGACTTCTTTAATATTGTATTTGAACGGATTCCCCGGAACTCACAAGCCAACACCAGAGGCACAATCCATCAAAAGTCCGTAGAACTGCTTGCATGCGCCGACGATATTGGCATAATCGGAAGAATTCAGCGGGCTGTCACCGATGCGTTTGCAAGCATTAAGCCGGAAGTGGCCAAAATGGGTTTAGCGATAAACGAGGACAAAACCAAGTATATGCTGTCAACAATAAGTGGCAGCCAACACCGAAGAATTGGACAGAACGTCACAGTGGGCAGCTATAACTTCGAGGTAGTAAGGGACTTTATCTACCTTGGCTCTGCTATAAATTCTACAAACAAGATCAGCGCAGAAATCAATCGAAGAATAACTCTTGCCAATCGCTGTTTTTTGCGCTTATAAGACAATTCAACAGTAAAGCCCTATCTCGAACAACTAAGGAGACTCTGTATAAGACTCTGATCATCCTAGACCTGCTTTATGGTGCTGAAACATGGACTTTATTAAAAGAGGATGAAGATATCCTTGGTCGCTTCGAGAGAAAAATTCTTCGTAAGATTTTCGGTCCCGTTTGCGCTGACGGGTCTTGGAGGAGAAGATACAATCACGAACTATACGAGCTGTACAGCGACATCGACCTCGTCAAAAAAAAAACTGCGTATTGGACGTCTGAGATGGCTAGGACATTTAGAGCGAATGGACACCAACGCTCTGGCCCGCAGAGTCTTCAAATCTAACCCGGAGGGACGACGCAGTATAGCACCTCCTCACAGTAGATGGCGCGCACAAGTTCAAAGGGACGTCGACCAACTTAGAGTGCACAATTGGAGGCAATTACGTAAAGACTGAGCTAAATGGACACGATTGTTAGTTGAGGCCCAGGTTCACCGCGAAATGTAGCACCACCTAAGTAAGCAAGTATTGTTCTTATTGTTATTTATTTTTCATAAAATATTTTTAGGAAGGACAATTTTAAAACGGCAACTCTGGTCTTTGTATCAAAACAATGACTTATTTAAATTCTGTAGGGAAATTAAGTGCATGGGATAATTGATTTAGGTTTTCTGTTAAGGTACCCTACTGTTCGCGATGGGCCCACTAAGATTTGTAACAATTTAAACGCAGAATCAACAGACATCTGCAGGCATCTGAGGGCGGTGGCACAGAGTTACACGTTTGCCTTCCCCGAAATGAGTCTATAAAAAAAAAAAAAAAAATTATGCTGAACTTAACCGACCCTAATATGATATACACATACAAGGAATACCCAAATCATGGGGTAATTCACTAGGTTAACATGAGATCGATAAAATTCCTGACAAAAAAATGTAGTCAAGATATTGCAACTTATTAACAGGAAAGAAACAAGGGAAAGATTGTTGACAGACAAATTATTGTTAAAGAAAGATCTGAGAAAACTCTTTGGTTATTTTAATTACATTTTGAAACAGCTTGCTTTGCTGTAAGAAACGCACTTTTAAAAGCAATTAAACGAGTACCTTATTTTTCAGTTCAAAGAATTAACTATTTTATAGAATTTTCTATTCACAGAATTATTACTCGTATATTATACGATCAAAATAGTTTCCACTTCGACTGGCATTAAAATTCTTTCTACTAATAAAAACCTCCGGCAGCTCTTTAAGTTGTTCAACCGTTTTCTAATTTTTATAATCTAAATAGTTTTAAATTTGTGCGCAGTCTTGTGGCAATAATCAATTTGAAGTTTATGGAAAAACCGTAGCCCATGTTTACAAAATTGTGGCTATTTTGATATATTTTTGGAAAATTCATATTAAAAACCTACGGAATGGGTCAATGTTCACTAATACGGTTCAAACAAAAAAAAAAAATTTAAATTGTTTCAGTTCATAATACAAAATAAAATAAACTTGGGAGGTGGTACAAGGGGAATTCAGTTTTAGAAAAGGCACTAAACACCAAAATAAATCATTCAACTTTTATAAAAGAAACGCACGAGACCAATGATTAGTCATGTAGCCAATTGGTGAAAATTGTAAACGCTTGACTGATGGCAATTGGTTATTTTTTATTTTTTTTTAAAGAATGGTTGGTGATCGATTCCTTATAGTTTAACAATATGTTATTTGAAAATTCAGACAAATCGGCAAGAATGAAGACAAGAAAACATAAAATTAGTGATGTAAGGTCGGGAGAAATTCCATTGCGAACACAGCAAGAAGTACATGTCTCCGCTTCATCTGCTATTTATCGACTTCGAGAAAGCCGTCGGCCGTGCAATTCGGGATTCATCTGGTGTGTCCAGATGTGTCTGATGATTTTGAAGTTCAAAGTGGGGTGCGACAAAGCTGCATACTTTCACCACTGTTATTTTTGGTTGTAATCAGTGGTGTTCTTCGTGCAGTCCTGACAGTTAATTACAGTGGCATAAGGTGGACAATGACATTTTACCCTAAGCATCTGGACTACGCTGACGACATTTGCTTGCTACCGTATAGAACTTTAGATCTGCACTAAATGGTGCATAGTCTGGAAGTCAAAGCAAAGACAGCAAGGCTAAGGATTAGCACGCCCAAAAAAAAAACACTCAGCTTTACAACCTCCCTCGCTCTAGTAAGAGTTGTTGGACAGCAGGCCGAGAAAGTTGATAATTTCTTATACTTAGGAAGTATAGTATCGGCCGACGGAAGCTCTAAGCCCAATGTAGGCAGTAGAATCAGGAAAGCTGCATTCGGTATATTATTGAACATTTAGAAGAGTAATGTTTACAGCACCAAGATCAAGGTACAACTGTTCCGATCCAATGCCGAGTCAGAACTACTATAAGGATGTAGTACTTGGAGAATCAACGTCATTGTCGATTATAAGCTGTAGACATTCGTTAAATAGATGTCTACCCATAATCTTTGGGTAATCGCGTCTGGAACAAACACCTCCACTCGAGAATGAGTCAGCAACCTATTGACGTCACAATTTGACTAAGGAAATGGCAATGGATCGGTCACAGCTTGCGGTGCGAAGATTATTCCGTTGCCAAACACGCCATGCAATGGAATCCCCTTACTCAACCTGGTTGAACTGGGGGGTCGCCCTAGGCATATGTAGCGCATAAAGGTTAAAAAGGAACCCAGAGCTCTGAGAATGAGTTGGAGAGCGTTGAAGCCCGTTGCGGAAGTCCGAACAGGATGGTTCGCAGGCGCTGTTGACGCCCTACCCTATACCCTCGAGAGGTATCAGGACTTAAAGGGAGGAAAGAAACACAGCAAGAAATTTGCTTTTCCATTCTCTTCGGATTTAGACTTCAACTCAAGCCCTTAAAAATGTCAAAGTTCATAGGAGTATATGCAGCATCCAGTTTCAAAATCAAATTTTAAATGTAAAACTGTTTCCACACGCACCATGCAAGGTTAGGACACACTTAGACCACTTGGGTCCATTGTGATACCACATAGAGTAGGACCGGAGGAATCATCGGTTCCTGGGGAACCTTAACCTTTCTCAGGAGGATACTGGCTGAGAATAGCTGTGCCTGAAGTGGCTGAAAAAGGGTGACTGACTCAATCAACTCTAAAGTCAAGGTCTACCGGGGAGGTATAGTGTACAGACAAGTAATGGGGGTGATTGACTCATTCGAACCCCCTGTACTGTTGTGTAAGTTATAGGCAAGTATGGGCCTAGGTGAACTGTGCAGAAGTAGGGATATATAAGCGTAATAGAGCGACTGATTCAATGGAACTCTAAGTACTGCTGTGCATAAAGTGTTGCCTAGGTAGGGTGACTGTTTCAATCGATCCCTTCATACCTAGGTGGATCGTGAAGTAGTGGGTAGTGCATAACCCTGAACACACACCGGAGCAGACAAAACGTTTTCTTTTGCTTTATGAAACAACAATACATTGCTTCTTATGAGCCAGCACACACCAAAGCAGGCGAAACAAAAATCATGTTTTTGATTCGAAGCGCATCGTGAGTGGTTGCCGAAAATACACGGCTTTGCATACGCTCAACACACACCGAATGAAACAAAAACGTTTCAAGTGAGCGTCGATGTCGATTATTGCACACTTGCTTATGGCGCAACACACACCGCATATGGCTAAACAAAAAAACAAAGGCGAAACAGAAAAACGTGCTGCGTTGTCCATAGCTGGATCGTTGTTTTTTAGAAACAAAATTTCGTTGTTGTTGATTTTTTTGTACTGGCATTTTTTTTTATAATTTGCGCGTGCCAAAGGGATTATTAATACCCTTATACTGGTTCTCAAGGCACGGGCGAATAAGAAAAGGGGGGAAAGAGGAGATGCCGGTTTGCGTTGGCTTTAAATGTTTGAAGGTTGTAATGATTAGGAAATACAGAGGCTGGTAGTTCGTTCTATAAACGTGTTATTCGGCTTATAAACGAATCCCTATATTTGACAGTACGTCCGAAGTTGGGCTTGAGGGTGAGCTGATGTGCATTCGAAGCGTGACGCGTATTGCGTGCAAATTTTTGAAGGGGAGGAATGCAACTAGCTATATCGCTGGAGCATTTTTTATAGAAAAAAAAACGATGAAATAGGGAAAGACATGAGACATTTCTACGGTGTTCAAGTGAGACTATGGAGTTCACAATATCTCTATCACCAATTAGTTTTAACGCGCGGTTCTGTTCCCTATCTAGAATGTGCAGAACGGTCTTGGGTGCACCAGATCAGATGTGGGCGTTATATTCCAGCTTGGGGCGGATGAATGCCTTATAGATGGAGGCCAGATCAGACGGGGTAGAATATTTTTTGCACCGTTTAAGGAATCCTAGACATTTTGCAGTATTCTTGGCGACTTCGAATATGTGATCGTTCCATCGAAGACGGTTGTTGATGCACATACCGAGAATGGCAAGTCTTTCGGATTCAGCGATACAAGTACCATCCATGGATAATGGTTGAGGGTCTTGGTTTCGCTTGAGAGACAGAAGACAGCATTGAGTTTTGGATGCATTAAATTCCACTCTATTGATTGAACCCCATTTGGTTATGCTGTACAAGTCGGAATTTAATGAGTTTAACATACGTTGCCGTTCCTCTTCTACGGCCGAAGATTAGGGACGTGAGTTAGGGAACGAGTAAGAAAAACTGAGGGTACTGTCATCAGCCCTAGGACTGGATTAGATTAGAAGTTGCAGACAAGAGGTCATTTATAAAAATGAGGAAGAGAGTCGGAGTCAAAACGGAGCCCTGGGGGACACCAACATTTATATGGTGAATCGCAGACTTGAAGCCGTCCAAGACAACCTGTATTGAACGTCCCGAAAGGTAATTTCTAACCCATTGAAGAAGAGACTCATCGATGCCATATGTACGCATTTTCGACAAAAGAGCCTGATGTCAAACTCCGTCAAATGCCTTAGAAATATCGAGCGCAACCATCTTTGTTTCGCCGAGGTGATGGAGGAATTGGTTCCACTTCTCGGGGAGATATGCCATCAGATCACGAGTGGACCTGTTGCAACCATGAAAACCATACTGCCGGTCATTGAGGAGTTTTCGTGAATCAAGATATTTCATAAGCTGACGATTTATCAGCGTTTCCATGACCTTGGAAAGAAGGGACATAAGTGCAATGGGTCGGTAATTGGACGGGGAGGAAGATTCGCCTTTTTTAGGGACGGGCTGGACAAATGCCGTTTTCCATCTACTCGGAAAGAGGCCAGAAGAGTAGGATAGACAGAAAAGCTTACGCAGAGGTTTTGCCAGCGTGGAAGAACACCTCTTCAGAACTATGGGGGAGATGCCATCTGGACTAGCGGATTTGTGTATGTTGAGACTTTTAAGTACTCCTGCAACTGTGCGAGTACGAAAGTGGACTTGTCCCATCGACGCTCTCAAGTACAGGCGGGGACAAAGCACTATCTGGCATGGTGGAGTTCGCTGCAAAGTGAGCAGTAAGCAGATTGGCTTTGTCTAAGGAGCTGACAGCTGGAATGTCATTGTAAATGAGCGTTGGGATGGCAGACGAGACAGCATTTTTAATATTTTTGACGAATGACCAAACATTTTTACTATCTTTGGGACATTGTAGAATTTTTTGCCTCAATTTTTGGTCATGTAAAAATTTTACACGTCGAGTGTGGGCATTGCAGTCATTTCTGGATTGTTTAAACTTCTTTCGGTTTTCCTCAGATTTGTTGGCTTTATAAGACCGAAAACTTACCTCTTTCGACCTGATAGCCTCTTTGCAGCTTTGGTCAAACCACGAGTTTGCCTTAGGTTTGATGCTTTTAATTCTGTTAGGAATTGTATTGTGTTTCGGTTGGTGTGTGTTGAAATAAAATACGTTTTCTTGTCTATGAATCAAAAAACGTTTTGACTGATCCGGTATGTTTTCAGCCTAAGAGAAAACGAAGTGACTGATACAATCAAACCTTGCACTATTATGCAGTCGAAGTATGGGAATTGATTTGGCTAGGTAGGATGACTGAATCAATCGAACCCTTAGTACCTAGTTGCACCGTGTAGGTGGGTTGCATGGGAGTAATAGAGGTGATTGACTCAATCAAGCTGTTCTCCTCCTCCTCATCTCTGCAGCTTCTACAGAAATCATTTGCGTGTCTATCTAACAAACAGTGTCCTGTGATTATTCCTACTGTGAGGCTTATGTTCCTATTGAAAGGAGTTTTTTGGTTTTCTTTACGTCTAGTAGAGGCCAGATCTTTCTGGTCGATATACACGTAGCTAAGGCGAACCCCACAGGCGGATCAGTAGAAATGCAGTGAAGTGGGAGGGCTGTGATCCCTTGTTTTCGAATCATAGCCTCGCTGATAAAAGGAAGAAGAAGAAGATACACGTAGCTAAATTACGCACCACGCAAAACCTACTACACAATTTTATTGCTTAGAGTCTAGCTTTTAAAATGGTGTATGCCTTATTCTGATCCGCCGTCTAGAAACTGAAATCTAATCAAAAATATGTTTTGCAGAATTTAATTAATCTTTTCTTGATCATGATTTCGATCTGGTTGGATTTCACTACACTACAGTGCAGGAGTGTAGTATTCTCTTTCGCTATCCTTTGCAATCTTTAAGAGCAGAGCCGACTGACTGACGAAAGGGGGATGGTATGGTACTCTTCGTGTTTTTGCTACACAGGGTGTCCGCCGGAAAGGTATACTACTTTGTTTGTTTATAATTTTTGATTAAATGAAAGAGAATGGATCTTATATTGATAAATGTTTTATTTAATGTCGGCAATTATGTATGGAATACAATATCAGGTAAATGTCCGCCTCTGCTAGTCTCACAAATGCGAGCCCTTTTGAGCACATTTTTCATTACATTCTCACACATTTCATGCGGTATCTCATTAATTTCATCACGAATATTTTGTTTGAGTTGCTCAAGCGTTTCTGGTTTGTTTGCATAAACCTTGCTTTTCAGATATCCCCATAAAAAGAAGTCAGGAGCAGTCAAATCAGGCGACCGTGGAGGCCAATCAACATCACCATTTTTTGAAAAAACTTGTTGTGGAAAGAGGTCTGGCAGTAATTCCATTGTAATCCTGGCTGTATGCGATGTGGCACCGTCTTGTTGATACCACATGTTAATCAAGCCCAAAGCATGCAGTTGTGGCGTTAAAAAGTTTTCAATCATATCACGATATCGCTGTTGTTGGCACGTTGTTTCTCCCAAAAATTTCACGTAACTTTCTCATCGTCACAGTAATCGATGATTGATTTTGATAAAATGTTTTAACGATTAAAACACGTTGGTTTATCGAATATTTTTCCATAATAAATTTGCCACGTGTCTACTTCACGACTGCCAAATATGAACTGTCAAGACTAATGTTTACCAAAATGGCGGCAAAACAAAGTAGTATACGTTCCCGGCGGACACCCTGTACTTCGGTTCTTTATTCTGTTATTCCTGTCTGACGGGTTGTGTGTTGTGTGCTTTGTTGGGGAATTCGCACTGGGAAAGTTGTAATTGAGTTTACACATTTTCAGTTTTGTCTTTAGTTGCCAATTATATTTCTATACGTATTATAACTGAATTAACGTCAAACGAAATGCGGACGAAGCAAGGCGTGCACTGGTCAGCTAGTTTAAAAGTATAAAAAAAAATCCTAAGATATGAATATGCTTGAGGATCTGGCCGACCACAAAGGTTGACAGAGAAAGGAAAGAGCAAAATTGTTCGGAAAATAAAGCTTGCCTCGTAAAAAGCCATTGATAAGGAAAGTAAAAAAAAAAAATAAGCGACTAGAATATGCTAAAAAGTATAAAAACCATGACGAGCAGTTCTTCTAACAACAGTGGTTTTTACGGATGAAAGCAAATTCAACATTTTTCAATCGAATATCAAAGTTCTAGAGCAAAATTTAAAAGCAACGGTCAAACACGGACAAGGGTCCCATATGGTATGGTGCTTCATGAGCTCTAATAGAGTAGGTAAGTTGGGCGTTTTTAAAGGAACCATGGGCCGCAAACACTATATTGCTATCTTCAAGATTTATTTTCGAATAGAGTGGACAAAATGGGTATCAGAAGTTCTTTTATATTTACGCAGAACAATAACTCAAAACACACTGCGTGGAAGACGAACATGTGGCTCCTACACACCTTCATATATACAAACTCCACCGCAATCACCAGGGATTAACGCTATTGAACATCCTTGAGATGGTTTAGGAAATAAATCAAAACATTGTATTTTCAAATTAAGGGCAACGCTTCAGGAGGAATGGGCTTTTATGGTATATCATCAGAGGTCATGGCAAACTTCGTTAGATCAAGAAGATTTAGCCAAAAAGATTTTACTTCATTATTATTCACTTGTCTACTTTTCATTGATGTATATGCCTACATTCAGATACTTAAACTCTTCCTGACTGTTTTTTATTCACTCTATCAGGCTTTGGGACTTTTTACCTATACACATCAAAAGAATTAATAGCATATCCAATTTCCAAAAAAAAAATATATTATTAATTATTATGCAATGCAGCAATAAAGTATGATACTATCTCTTGAATCCACATCCATTTATTAATTACTAACTGACTGACGCCCGCGACTTTGTCTGTGTGGTCCACAATAATATTAACTATGTACTCGTGTGTATGTATTTTAGCTAAAGAAGGAAGAACATAAAACGCCATCGTTATCGCCTGCGTCAGAATAAAGACTTAACTATAAATTTGCGCCCCATAAGTCGCCAAGGAAATTGATCGTAACTTCCCAAATGTATCTAATGTATTAATTTATTTAATACTAGCAGATTCCCGCGACTTTGTCTGCATGGTCCACAATAATATTAAATACGAGTATAAACTTTTTCAATAAAATAAAAATACAGTTTGGTGTTGGTTTTATGAACATATCTAAAATGCTTCGTTTAGTATTTGCTGACGATATTTTGATGCAGATCTAATATAGTTGGCTAACAGATTCTAGTGTTGACCATTTAAATGCGTGATGACCTCATTTTCTGCTAGTGCATTTTTACCCAAGTAGACTCGTTTAATCTCCGAAGAAGTTCGCCTCTGGCTTTGAAGATGGTGGAAATTGTACAATATTAAGGCTGTTGCGATCGTGGAAATAATCTCTGTCCCCCAGATCATGATCTTACTTACTTACTTAGGTGGCGCTACAGTTCGGGGTGAACTTGGGCCTCAACCAACAAGCCTCTCCATTTAGCTCAGACTTTAGCTATTTGCCTCCAGTTGCGCACTCCAAGTTGGTCGAGGTCCCCTTGAATTTGTGCGCGCCACCTACGGTGAGGAGGTCCTCTACTGCGTCGACCCTCCGGGTTAGTTTCGAAGACTCCGTGGGCCGGAGCGTTGGTGTCCATTCGCTCTAAATCTCCTAGCCATCTCAGATGTCCAATACGCAGTTTTTTCACTAGGTCGATGTCGCTGTACAGTTCGTATAGTTCGTGATTGAATCTTCTCCTCCAAAACCCGTCAACGCAAACCGGACCGAAAATCGTACGAAGAACTTTTTTCTCTCGAAGCAACCAAGGATATCTTCATCCTCTTTTAATAAAGTCTATATTTCAGCGCCGTAAAGCAGGACTGGGATGATCAGGGTCGTATACAGAGCCTTCTTAGTTGTTCGAGATAGGGCTTTACTGTTGAATTGCCTTATAAGCCCAAAAAAACAGCGATTGGCAAAAGTTATTCTTCGATTGATTTCTGCGCTGATCTTGTTTGTAGAATTAATAGCAGAGCCAAGGTAGACAAAGTCCCTTACTACCTCGAAGTTATAGCTGCCCACCGTGAGGTTTTATCCAATTCGTCGGTGTTGGCTTTCCCTTCTTGTTGACAGCATATACTTGATTTTGCCCTCGTTTATCGCTAAACACCATTTTGGCCGCTTCCGCCTCAATGCTTGTAAACGCACCGGTGACAGCCTGCTGAGTTCTTCCGATAATGTCTATATCGTCGGCGAATGCAAGCAGTTGTACAGACTTGTAATAGATTGTGCCTCCGGTGTTGGCTTGTGAGTTGCGCACAATCCGTTCAAGTACAATATTAAAGAAGTCACATGACAGCGCGTCACCTTCTCTAAAACCTTTTTTGACATCAAAGGTGTCGGTGAGGTCATTACCGACCTTGATGGAGCAGCAAGAGTTCTCCGTCGTCAGCCTGCACGGTTAGGTTAGGTTAGGTTGGCTGTCCACACGAGAATGCAGACACACTTAGACCAGTGAAGGTCCTTTGTGATACCATGGATCAACCCATTAGGCCACTCAGGTACTAACAAAACCAACCGGAGCTTTTGACAAAGCGATGGATGCTCATGACGTCCAGCGACGCCAGATCGTCAGCCTGCACAGACAGACAAGTTTGGCAGGGATGTGAAAACTAGACATGGCTCTTCTTGAGTTTTCTCCAGGATCTACCGAAGTGTGAAGACTTGATCGATGGTGGACTTTCCTGGTCTAAACCCGCACTGATAGGGTCTAATCAGGCTGTTGGTAAAAGGTTTTAGGCGTTCACACAATATCGCGGAAAAGATCTTGTATGCGATGTTGAGGAGACTGATGCCTCTATAATTGGCACAGTTGAGGGGGTCTCCTTTCTTGTGGATCGGGCAAACGATGCTGAGGTTCCATTCATCAGGCATACACTCGTCTGACTAAATCCTAGAGATTAGTTGGTGTATGCACTCTACCAATTCATCCTCAGCTGCTTTGAAAAGTTCGGCCGGTAAGCCGTCAGGTCCAGCAGCCTTGTTGGATTTTAGCTTTGAAATTGCTATTCTCATTTCGTTTTGATCAGGTGGACGGACATTTTAACTATCATCGTCTATGTTGAATGGTTCATTCGTGGAATGTTAGGTCCCTCTACAAACCACGTGCAGCCGAAGAACTTGCGGAGGCCCTTGAGTGTGTCAAAGCAGACATTACCGCCATCCGGGATGGTGCGATGGGATGAACCGAGCAAAAGGAGGATGAAAAACTGCGAAATCTACTACGGCGATTGCTACAGACAACAAGGACAGCGTCTATTCGGGTCCGAATTTTTCAAAGTTAGAGTGACGATGACAGTCAAGATTCCCGTCAACCCGATCAGAATGAAGTGAGGATAGCGATACAGGAGGAGATGAGCTGGTAAGGAGCATGCACCAGCTCATCTGTAAAATCTAGTCGGACGAAAGTATGCCCGATGAATGGAACATCAGCATCGTTTGCCCGATCCTGAAGAAAGGAGACCCTCTGAACTGCGCGAACTACAGAGGTATAAGTCTCCTCAACATCGCATATAAGATCCTGTCTGCCGTATTATGTGAACGCCTAAAACCGATCGTCAACAACCTGATAGGTCCTTATCAGTGTGGTTTCAAGCCTGGAAAGTCCACCATTGACCAAATATTCACACTACGGCAGATCTTGGAAAAGACCCGTGAATATAAAATCGATACGCACCACCTCTGCATCGATTTTAAAGTTGCCTATGATAGCGTGTATAGAGACGAGTTATACAGAGCCATGTCTAGTCTTGGCATCCCTGCCAAGCTCGTCCGTTTCTGCAGAATGACGATGGAGAACTCTCGCTGCTCCATTAAATTCGGTAAGTATATCACCGAACCGCTCGATGTCAGGAAAGGTCTTAGATAAGGAGACGCGCTATCATGCGATCTCTTTAACATAGCACTTGAGAGAATTGTACGAAACTCACAAGCCAACACCAGAGGTACAATCTTTTACAAGTCTGTACAACTACTCGCTTATGCCGATGACATTGACATAATCGGAAGAGCTCAGCGGCCAGTCAATGGGGCATTTACGAGTATTGAGATCGAGGCAGCAAAGATGGGTCTAGCGGTCAATGAAAGCAGAACAAAATATATGCTGTCTACAAAAAAGGACACCCAACATCGGCGTCTTGGACAGAACACCACAATAGACGGATATTATTTTGAGGTAGTTAAGGATTTTGCCTACCTAGGCTCTATGGTGAACTCCGCAAATGACATCAGTAGGGAGATCCCACGAAGAATTACTCTTGCCAATCGTTCTTTCTATGGGCTAAGACGATAATTGAGTAGCAAAGCCCTATCTCGAACTACTAAGGTAACTCTTTATAAGACACTAATCATCCCAGTCCTGCTGTATGGCGCAGAGGCATGGGCTTTGACAAAACCGGATGAGGATGCCCTTGGTTATTTTGAGAGAAAAGTTCTTCGAGCGATTTTGGGTCCCGTCTGCATAGACGGTGAGTGGAGGAGAAGTTACAATGACGAACTATACGGCCTGTACAAGGACATCGACTTAGCCAGAAGAGTTCACATACAGCGACTAAGATGGCTGGGTCATGTAGAGCGGATAGAGCTCAATGTTTCCGCTAAGAAAATCTTCGAATCCACCTCGGATGGACGGCGGAGTAGAGGACGACCTCGTGGTAGGTGGCGCAAACAAGTGGAGGGGGACCTCAACCAACTTTGCGTGCGCAACTGGAGGCAGCTAGCTCGTAACCTTGCTGGCTGGAGAGGTTTGTTGGTCGAGGCCCAGGTCCACCCCGGAGTGTAGCGGCATCTAAGTAAGTAAGTAAGTATTTATGTATTTTAATATCCTAAGCCGCTTAAGGAATATCGTGATAATTTTAATTGGAGATAAGGACGATAGGTATAGAATGCCAGTTCTATTAAAATCTGTGTAGTAGCTTTTGCCTGATGCCCGCTGGAACACTACTCTAGTTAGCATTTTATCATATGTATAGAAGACAAGAGAAAAGATATAATAGATAGATTAGTTAAAAACGTAACAAACTTTTCTTAGTGGGCGCCGTGGCGCAGTGGTTAGTACCTATGTGAGACCACTGCACGGTCCAATGCTCGAATCTCAGAAAACAACAAAAGTTTTTTAGCGGTCCCAAATCTCACGAAGGTTTGACAAACATCTGAGAGTATTGTTGTCACGAGAATGCTTCTCAGAAAGAAATAAAAATTGCCCTTCGGATACGGCAGAAAACTGTAGGTTCCTTCCATTCGTGCGGAAAATAGAACGCACACAACACGAGTGGTTGCGAGAAGACAGGTCTATGCCCTCCATGGGCTGTTGCACCAAAATATGTGCTATATGTATGAACTATTGTTAGTACCCTCGTATAGCTTTCACATGATAATTTTTCTCAAACATATGCATGTGCTGATATGCATGTAGATACCTTGATATAACAGCAGTTCTTTGACGGAAATCTTTCTTCAACATACTATTGCTTAGTCTGGATATATTTATTTTTTAAATTTGATGCGGGTATTCCTTCAAATTGTAAGTACAGGATAAAAAACTGTTACACAAAGGAAGCTTAATGCACAAAAACAAATCACGGAATTTTAATCACTTAATGGAATTTTTCCTTCCCTTAACTTTCCTCGTTTTAGATAGGGGCTCAACGGCAGTGGATTTCCCAAATCCACAAAGAAAATCACTGAATCACTTTTCCCACACTTTCGCACACTAAATCTCGCAAAATTGAACTTCGTTCAACGAAAGATATACTTTTTTTTTAATTCAAGCTCTTCCGGAAAAGACAACAACGGCACCAAACAACAATGACGTTGATTTTCTTTTCTTCGCGCAAAAGATATACGACTATAGAGACAAAGATGCCTTTTTTTTTTATTTGATTAGCAAATAACTTCCGTACTTAGAGATACGAAACACAAATGAATGAAGCAACACAAGGAAAAGAAAAAAATTAAGATCGACACTACGAACGCGCTTAATTGTGATCAAAGTTTCGAAGAACTAAATCGGATCTCTGGCAGCTATGAGCGAACAACGTTTAATCGCGAAATACATTTCTTTTTTTGTCGACATCACAAATTTTGAGAGCGTACAATCCAAGGAGCTTGCGCATAAAAGATAGATTCGGAATAAAGGAGAACAAAAAATTGAATAAATAAAACGAAATGTTTGTGAGAATTTAATTGATGCTGATGAGTGTGGTTTGGAGTGATTGTACAGTACCCTCGGGAAATAAGAGGAAATCTTAATTAAAAATAAGCAATGAAAATGTATTACAAGGCATAATTATTGAGTTTATTATTATTATTATTTTTTTTAAGGATGGGCAGTTCAGCAGGGGAAGTTTAATGGATCAGAGTTCAGAGACTCGGCTACAAAGAAGTTGAGATATACTACTGGGAGGAAGATACTGCAGAGACATTGAACATCCCTCTAAGTCAGTAACAAATTTGGGAATAAGAAGTCAACGGGACCAAATGGCATCTCCAATCTAGCTTTCAAAGCGTACACAGATATGTTCACATAGGTTAGGTTAGCACCCCTATTATGGTTAGCGAATCGAACGTTCGACTCAAGTCGAACTGTCAGCGAATTGCTTCTGTCGTGGTATTGCTCTTAGCAAACATTTTCATTCGAATAAAGAATAAGTGCTGACAAAGGACAAAATAATTAAATGTAATCTGTGAAGTGTATAAAGCGACAGAAGTAATTCGCCGGGAGGTTCGACTTGAGTCGAACGTTCGATTAGCTAACCATAATAGGGGTGTAGGTTAGGTTAGGTAAAGGTCTTCGAGGAAATGATGAGCACCGATACCATAAATCGCAGCGGAACAGTGGAGACTCTCTCGCTCCAGCTCACCCACACTATCACAACAGCCTGCGATGCAGCAATGCCCAAACGAACAGTTAGTAGAAGAGGTGCACCATGCTACTGGTGGACAGAGGAGATAAAAACACTTAGGGCAAGGTGTCTACAAGCCCGACGCAGAGTCCAACGATCGAGGGGAAGAGTCGATTTTCAGGAGCGTCTAGACACATTTAAACTGGCGAGATGCGACTTAAAAAAGGCGATCAAAGAGAGTAAAACAATATGTTTTAAATGACTTTATAATGAAGCAGACATAAACGATTGGGGTATGGCGTACAGGATGGTGATGACAAAGCTGAACGGTCATAGGTCCCCACAAATAACTTGCCCAGTTATGTTAAGATCCATAATAGAGCCCCCATAGACCATCTACTCTGTGTGATATTATCAGAGAGACCAATGCAGAGCACATCCTTGCTATCACACGGGAGGAGCTATTCGAAGCATGCGGGAAGATAGGAAGCAACAAAGCACCTGGATCAGATGGCATCCCCAATAAGGCAGTGAAAGTGGCTGTCCAAAAGAAGCCGGACATTTTTATAGCCACTATGCAAAAGTGTATAGAAGAAGGAGTTTTTCCTGGGCCATGGAAGCTTCAACAACCTGGAGAACCATCGTCATATCGCCCAATATGTTTACTCGACACTTTGGGAAAGATACTTGAACGAATAATATAGAACAGACTGCTCGAGAAAGGAGCACTGTCAGATCATCAGTTCGGATTTAGAAAATCGCGTTCTACCGTTGATGCCATAAAAGCGGTAGTTGATACAGCCACTGGAGCGATCCAAGGAGAAAGATGGCGAATGAGAACAAAGGAATACTGTGCAGTAGTGACTCTGGACATCAAAAACGCCTTTAACTCGGCAAATTGGACATTCATAAGGAGATCGCTAGCCAAAATGGATACTCTATACTACCTATTGAGGATAGTTACAAGCTACTTCACCAACAGGAAGTTGAGGTATCAAACCGACGAGGGGGTAAAGTACGGCAGGAGTCCACAAGGATCGGTACTAGGCCCTCTCTTATGGAATATTATATACGACGAAGTTC
Source organism: Brachypalpus laphriformis (assembly GCA_945910035.1). Taxonomy (NCBI): domain Eukaryota; kingdom Metazoa; phylum Arthropoda; class Insecta; order Diptera; family Syrphidae; genus Brachypalpus; species Brachypalpus laphriformis. The sequence continues at coordinate 76,434,087 of OX246755.1, read as the reverse complement.
TGCAACTAGCATTGCCACAAGGAGTTAGGATAATCGGATGCGCTGACGACATCGCCGTGGTCACCGTGGCTAAACACATCCACGAAATAGATCAGCGACAAACGAAGCTATCGGAAAAATTAAAGATTGGCTGTTCTTATAACAAGTCGAAAAGCTGTTGAATATGCGAATATTCAAGTCGGAACTCAGACTATAAGAACCAAGGAAGCAGTTAAGTACTTAGGAGTAATGCTCGACAACAGGTTAAGGATTAAAACACACGTGGAATACCTGAGAAAGAAGTCTTCACTACTGCAGGCAGCTTTTCTCGAATACTCCCAAACATCGGTGGCCCTGGATATGCTAGACGGATTCTACTATCCAGAGTGGTTAGCTCGGTTCTCCTATACGCTGCACCGGTTTGGGCGGCGGCGTTAGCGACGATAGAAACACGGAGAAAACTATGGTCAACATACAGACTATGCGCGACAAGAACAATCAGCGGTTTCCGAACAATATCGGACGAAGCAGCCTGTGTCATAGCCGGAATGATCCCCATCGACATCCTCGCAAATGAGATGGTAAGGATTTACGAAAGGAGAACCTCGAGTTATCAAGAGGTATTGTCAGCAGATATCGTCAAGAGGATAAAGGCGGAGGAGAAGGCAACATCACTAGCTATGTGGCAAGTTAGGTGGGATAACAGTACAAAAGGTAGATGGACCTACAAGCTGATCCCCACCATTGGGGTCTGGACGAAGCGAGTGTTTGGGGACTTCAACTATCACCTTACGCAGTTCCTATCGGGTCACGGTGGCTATCGCAAATATTTACATATTTACAAAGACTTGGACATGATAACTCACCTCTCTGTCCACATTGTCCAGACCAGGAGGAAGATACAGAGCATGCAATATTCCATTGCAATCGCTTTACGGAATGGAGAAATAACTTGCCAAGTCCACCATTACTTATAGACCAAATGCTGCGGTCAGAGGAGAATTGGCTGGAAATTTGTACCCTTATAACGAATGTGCAAAAAGAGCTCCGAATAATTGAAAGAGCAAGGAGAGCTGAAGCAGCAATACAAGAAGCATAGCATTAATTGCTAACCAGCCCCGCGAAGTAATACCTTACGGCAGTCGCACGGGGAGAGTGGTAGATGTGTGCAGGGTGTGGCTTAGTACGTAGGCGTATTCCTGGCATCGATTATTCGGGCTTGCGAATCGTGCATGCTAGTAGCCCGGGCTACTATTATCTTTCGAAGATTACGACATCCCTTAGCGCAACCAAAAAAAAAAAAAAATGTTAGGTAAAGGCGGCTGTCCTGACAGGGATATTTCGCATTTCAACTAAACCAGTTGGATTTCCCTATGATCTATGTAAGCTTATAATGTCTATGTTAGACAGGTCACTTAGGTCTTCGAAGAAATATTCACCTAATAGTTTCTTTCTCAGGGTGGCTAGTGCTGTGCTGGGCATGTGCCGAGGAGGTGGAGACTGTTCTCCTCCTCCTCTTCATCTCTGCAGCTTCTACAGAAATCGTTTGCTGGGACACCCATTCTAGTGGCGTGTCTGCCTAACAAGCAGTGTCCTTTGATTCTTCCTACTGCGAGGCTTATGTTCCTTCTATTTAATGAAAGGAGTTTTTTGGTTTTCTTTGCGTCTAGTAAAGGCCAGATCTTCCTGGTCGATACGTACGTAGCTAGATTACTCCATCTGTTGCTTGCAATAACTTGCGCTTCGTTAAACATACGAAGTTTCATCAATTGTATTGGGGGTGCCGGTACCTCCTTATTGATAGCTAGAGGTAGTACGGTGCCTTGTTTAGCTAGTTCATCCGCTTTACAGTTGCATGGAATATCTCTGTGTCCCGGGACCCAGCACAGAGTAATATTGCATCTGTCCGCAATCTCGTTAAGAGATTCACGGCAATGTTTGACCAACTTAGATCTTATTGTTGGCGTTTCCAGAGCTTTAATCGCTGACTGACTGTCTATGTAAAGCACGATAGACTTACCATCTATCGGGTGCATAGAGTCTGTGCGCTGCTTCACGAACAGCTGATATTTCCGCTTGAAAAATTCTGCAGTGCTCCGGAAGTCGGAGAGCTACGTTTATCAAAGGTACTTCGGAAAATATACCCAATCCCGTGCCCTCCGATGTTTTGGAACCATCTGTATAGATTTCGATTACGGCGTCATTTAGAATGATACCTTCATCCCATGCGGATCTGTCAGGGATGGTGGTGTTATATTTGATATTGAAATCCATAAATGGGGATATATAATCTGTTTCTCTGGGATTGGAGTTTTGTAAGATTTTCATGTGGCCGATTTGTGAGCTTGACCACTGGAGAAATTCTCTAAGTCTTAGGGCTGCTTTAGATGCTACCATTTTCCCAAAGATATCAATGGGATAAATGTTAAGTAGGGTTTCTAAGGCGGCTGTGGGAGTGGACCTGAGAGCCCCTGTGATGCACCTGCATGCTAATCGTTGTAATCTTTCGATATAGTTTGTGTTGCACCTTGTTTCGAGTGCAGGCCACCAGACGAGAACGTCATAAAGCAGAATTGGTCTGACCACCGCCAGGTACAACCAGTGGACTATATTAGGTTGAAGACCCCATTTTGGACCTATAGCCTTTTTACAGGTGTAGATGGCGATTTCCGCTTTCTTGGTTCGGTCTAGAATGTTCTGTTTCCAGTTAAGTTTACTATCAAGAGTTAACCCTAAGTATTTTGCTTTGTTTGTAAAGCCGAGTTCCGTGTTCTAAGCTTAGGTGGAGCTATGAACGGGATTTTGTATTTCCTAGTAAAAAGTACTAGTTCAGTTTTGGACGGATTTACGTTAAGCCCAACGCTGTCCGTCCATTTCGCTACTAAATTTAGCGTCGAATTCATTAGATCCCTTGGGGTTTGGGGGAATTTACCTGAAATGGCTATGGCGATGTCGTCAGCATATGCTACGACCTTGTAGCCTTTATTTTCTAGTGAATTGATTAGCTTATTCACTACTAATACCCAAAGTAGCGGAGAGAGAACACCCCCCTGGGGTGCACCTCTGTGCGCTAACCTTTTGGTAGAGCAGTACCCGAGCTCGGACAGAATTTGCCTGTTGTTCAGCATTCGCTCTATTCAGCAATACACCTTCAGGTCAGCGAGCGCTCTCATGATGGATTCTGTATTGACGTTATTAAAGGCTCCTTCTATGTCAAGGAAAGACACAATAGTATATTCTTTACCGGCAAGAGATTTTTCAATGGTGCCTACTAACGGATGTAGAGCTGTTTCTACTGAAAAGCCTTTCCGGTATGCATGCTGGGAGTTAGATAAGGTTTGTACCTTGAGTTATGAACGGATATAATTATCAAATAGCCTTTCTAACGTTTTCAGAAAGAAGGAGGAGAGGCTAATTGGTCTGAAATCTTTCGGGGTATAGTGAGAGGTCTTACCGCATTTCGGGATGAAGACCACCTTGACTCTTTTCCATGAGGATGGGGTATAGCCGAATTTAAGGCAGCTATTGAAAATCACGTAGAGCCAGCGGGCTAAGGGATTTATGCCCTCTTGCAGTTCAACTATGTATTCTATATGTTCACATAGAAATGTACAATCAGTGCTTGAAGGAAGGAATTTTTCCTGACTAGATTAGATTGATTTTAGATTTAAATGTGAATTTATTTTTCAACATTTTCTTAGTTTTACAAGTTTCACAATTTAAGCATTGGCTTTTTCCTGACTAATGGCTATCCCAAAGGGGATAAACCACCAAAAAAACTCTCATCATCCCGCCCGCTATGCATGCTAGACAGGGCTGGGAAAGTACTTGCACGAATTATCTGCAACACATTGGAAACAACGATTGAAACTGCAGGCAAGCAATCGGAATACCAATATGGAATCGGGAATGCATAGTTAGGTTAGGTTGGGTATATGGGTGCCTTGCGACAATAGTCACTGCTCACTTAGACCAACAGTTTGGGCCCATTGTGCCCATTAATTAAACCGGAAACACAACTAAGGACAGATAGCAGATACAACTAAGTAGTATAGGAGAGTGGCAAGAACTCTGGAATGCCTCTAAAAAATGTAGGTAAACGCATATGAAAAACAACATGTTGAAGTAGGGTTTCATTATACCCAGTTGCTGACAGGTCAACAACGCTTCCGTTCATACCTGCATAGATTCAAGCACGCTTCCACGGTTTCAAGGCGAGAGAGAAGGTTAGGTAAGGTTAGGTTAGGTAGGGTTATGAGGTTATCATAAAAACACTAGTCACCAGAGTGGGCTCATCGCCGCGATCCCTAGGGAACCTTCATGGCAAAAGACCTAAACCAATTCACCCAAACAATTAATCTCCCTAGAGTATTTAAAGAGATCCTTGTTGTGGTTCAAGGACCTTACCTCTTCCAGGTTATCGAAAAAGTATCTACCAAGATGCTTTAGCCTTGTCCTGGCAATTCTTTGGCACTCACAGAGTATATGTGTTATGTCCTCTGAGGCATGTAGGTGACTGCAGTACTTACAAACATCCGTGTTAGATAATCCTAGTCTCATAGCATGCTTTCTTAAGAGACAATGGCCGGAGAGTATTCCTATAGCTGTTCTTAGACGTGATCTTTCTAATTTTATGATCTCCCCAGATTTTCTGCGGTCTAACACAGGCCACAAGGCCTTGGGCACCCTGTGACCATCTTAGATTGGCCGTATCGATAATTCTATCACGAATGATCCCCTTAGCCACGCACCCTGGTGGCGTAATACTACTAATTATGTCACTAAGTGGGAGCCCTGCTTCTTTTTTGGTTTGCTCGTTGCCTTCGATATCGCAATGTCCAGGTACCCAACATAGTCTGACTCGGTTCTGCATACATAATGTCTTAAGCATTGTGCGGCAATTCCTGATTATCTCAGATTTGGTGACGTAAGACTCTAGCGCCTTTAGCACAGCCTGACTGTCAATGTAGATGGCGATATTCTCGTCGGATATTGATCCCATCTCAAGTAATTCTGAAGTTTTAAGTACCGCTAGAACCTCTGCTTGGAACACACTGCATGTGTCCGGAAGTCTCAGGGCCACCTGTAGGTTCGTATCTCTCGAGTAAATACCTGACCCCGTGTCCTCTCTGGTCTTAGAACCATCCGTAAATTGCAATTTCGTTATGGACAGAGACTGTCTTCCTTCACCAGTCCTCTCTAATAGGATACATAACTTCGTATGGTGTGTCGAAGTCTAAAGTGCCAAGAATATCGTCCGATTGGTCAGGGATTCCGGGAAATGATTCCTTGAGAATGGAGCTATGTCCTACATTATGAGTCTTGAAGAGACCAACGTAGGCGAGAGAGAAACATTGACGGAAAAACTAGGCCTAAATAGCCTAGGGAAGCATTGACGGAAAAACTAGGCCTGACGTGAACCCGCAGAGACATAATTGGCGAAATGCTTAAGAGCCTAAGAGGCTTGAGATGCGGTGGCTGAAAATGCGAATGTTATCATGAACAAATGAAGAGTACTGGAACGTGAAAGAAAGGAGTCTAACGAGACTAACACGAACCCAAATCACAGCTAAGTTACAAAACCCCGCTGCGATAAAATGACAGGAAGGCGTTACCGCAGTGAGAAATGGCAAAAAGGGAGAAGGCTTTAGGGGTTAAGCTCAGTGTCGTCTTTTGAAGATCATTCTAGGGATAATCCTAGAACGCCTGACAGAGTTGATAAGTGAATGGCTTATCGAATTCCAATATAGCTTCTTAGTGAAGAACATATTTTCGCTTGTTAGGCCGATCGCACGATCTTGTGCAGACAAGGGCAGTAAATTATGGACATTTTTTGTAGACTTTTAAGCTTTCGATTTCATCGATAGAAGTGCTCTTCTTTATAATCAGGAGTATCGACAGAAGTGTAAGGAACAACTAAACAACTTGAGGCATGATTGTCTTTTGAGTCCTCTACTCTTTGAAATACTCTTAGATGAGCTCACATCTGTTTTGCTTAGGGGATCGCGTTCAAAGGTCTTAACATCAAGCTCCTGCTGTACGTTAATGACATTGTGACACTCTCGCAAACTCCAATGATGATGGGATAATGTAGAAATTAAGAAGGTAAGGGAGTCATCATTACGCGACAACTATTGTTTAGTGGGCGAAAGTGGTCATTGTGTCGGACCACTGCGCGTGAAGTTCCATGTTCGAATCGCAGAAATCACCAACAAGTTTTTTCATGGTCCCACCTCTCGCGAACGTCTGACATTGGTGCTCACTTCCCTAATCTAGCCGCTTGGCTTTGTTTCGAGGTCGTAGCAAAGGTTTTCGTTTTGCTACTCGACCGTGAAGGCCTGCGGCAGCTAAACGCCTTTTTGTCGTTATTACTGATATCTGAGTCTGGTCCTCCTGTTTTGATGTTAATTTGGACCTTCCGCTTCTCTTCCGGGTCTTAAGAGTCGATGATTTTTTAAAGTCACTTCCATATTTTGAACATTTCTGCAATATTACGCACTGCACTCGTATAACCTTCTTTATGGAATGTTATAATGCCAAAACGTTTAGCTTCACTTTTTTCCTTATTTCTTCCCATTTGAGGCTTTTTTTGGACTGATTTATCGGTTAACTATAAATATTGAAGTTTCAAAACCGGCTGGCGCCGGCAGTATACATGACCTGATATAGTTATTAGACAAACCCAGTTCTCCCAAATATATCAAAATTGCAGTTTTTTGGGAAGTATTATACAAAAAACTTAATTATTTTCGTTTTATGTTTCTATGGTGGGTTTTACGATACGTTAATGACCTTTGCTCTTTTCTGTTCTTTTATCTTAAAACCATTTACCTGTTTTAAAATGTAATAATGTCTACTATCGTCCTTAACAAGATTTGATTGGAGTCCTGCACAGATAGAAGAACGTATAATTTTGGAAAAAAAATGGTTTGTCCGGAAACTTATGGACGGCAGTGTACATGTTCGAATTTAATCGACTCAAGCGGTCGTGGTACAAATCAGATATAACCGTTGTACCAAGTTCTAAGAGCTCCCAATAGATGGAGCTCACATTTTCCCTAGCGCATTTGGAGTTTTGCAAGCCGTGGAATTGTCTGACTTGGTCTCAAACTGACCCATTTTCAGAACTAATAGAGCACGGCATGCCTCAAAGAGGTCTTGTAATAGAAGGCCTTCGATACCGTATGGTTAGATGAACTCCTCTACAAGTTAAGCAGGCTGGGCATAAGTAAACCACTGGTGTACATTCTTTATGACATGCTCACCAGTAAGAAGTTCATTGTGAAGAATGGCAATGTGACATCTGCTGATCTTTTGAAGTAAAAAATGGACTGCAACAGGACGCGGTTAATTCGCCGATCCTATTCAATATTTACACGAGCGATTTCATAGGTTCATTTTGCCAAGCGTACGCAGACGGCTTGGTCGCGTACAGGTCAGGACCTAAAGGTCCATTCACAGCTCAGCGACCTGCGAATGCGAATAAGCGAATATTCGCAAATTTTGACATTTCTTTCACAGCTACTTTTTTATCTAGTCGCGGCAATCCGCGAATTTCAGTTGTCATTCATTTTGTAACTAATTGCCTAAACGTGAAAAATGCATAACTACACAGCGTGACTTTCATTGAGAAGGTTATATCTTACCTTCTTTCGATAAATTCAACCACGATACTACCCACCAAGAACAAAACAAAAGAATTGTGAGGTTAAACTCTCGCGAATGTTTTGGTCGCGGGAATGTGGATTGCGTCCTACATGTGTGGAATGTGAATAAAAGTTGACAGTTCGCAAAAATTATTCGCTTATTCGCGGAAAAATCGGCGAATTGTTAATTTCTTCGCAGAAACTAATTACAATTTAACTTTTTATATATTAATCGATAGATAAATTAAGGTCCGATCTTTTGGAATAGTAAAATTACCCATGGCGTGCTTGTAAATATGCTAAAAACGGTTTATTCGCAGTTTGGGCATTCGCAGGTCGCTGAGCTGTGAATGGACCTTAAGATCTAGGTAATTGCAAAAAGATGCGGGAGTTTGAGAGGGCTTGCCTTCGTTTGTACATAACACCTGAGTCGGAGTACATCAAATTCTATCGTATTGAGGTCCTGTACGACAGGGCGAATATGATCAGAGTGAATAACTTCTTGATCAAGATGATTCGAAGGCACATTGCAAGAGCAATGACCTCGATGATTAGCCTGATCTTTGGGGCTTATTACCACAATGAGAGCGGTATGATTGACCGGAAACCAAAATCTTTAATAACGAAATCTCGCATTTTTTAAATAAATCCCGAATAACAACATCTCGCATAATCAAAATCTCGCATATTCAAAAACTTGCATATTAAAAATCTCGCATTATCAAAAGTTAGGAGTTACTCCTATTTCATAATGAAATTTGAAATTTATAAGGTTTTGAAAGTGAATGCATACATGAAAACAGACTTAAGCTCCAGGCGCCTGCCTGGCAGCTGTTGACATACCATTCGCGCGAATAATAAATATTTTATTACAATGCGAGATTGTAGTTTTTGAGATTTTGATTTGTGAGATTTTATAATTGCGAGATTTCGATAATGCGAAATTTTAATAATGCGGGATTTCTTACTGCGAGATTTTGAAAATGAGATTTTAAAATGCGGTTAATCGTACCCAACCCTACCCCAACAATCTCTATCACGACAGTGTGCGCCTTAACGGCTTTATCCCTCCAGAAGCGTTCCTATATCTCGCTCAAAGATGTCTGATGCAGGATAAGTTAGCGGTGTCACTAATCTTCCACGTCGCCAGAACAGCTGTGGATTTGCGACTCAACTACGACCGAGACGTCGCACAGAGTAGTGTAAGGCGTCTTCGGTACAGTAGGGCAGTTTCATACCGCGGCATTAAAAACGTGAGGAGGCAGCGCCACCAATTTTAGTGGCTTTTTAAAGGAGAGGGAGAGGAGAACGCCGTCCTCGTTCCCCCCTAATCCGGCGTAGGGATCTTCAAAACTGGCACAGCACTTAGCAAAAAAAAAAAAGAAGTGTGTATTTTATTACACATAGTAGTTACGTGGTTAAGTTAGCTTAAGATTATTTTAAGGTAGTTTGTAAGTTTTATTTTATTACATATACAAAAATCGGCCCAAGCACTAAGTTTTTTCTACACATAAGCATTTTTCTTAGTTTTTAATTTGTTTATTAATGAAGTTATAATTAATAAATTTAGTTAGGTTACGTGGAAAGACATAGGTTAAGATTAACTAAAAGCGCCCACGTGGGGCCAGTAAGTAAGAATAAGATAGTTAAGTTAATTAAGCTAGTTTTAAGTATTTTTGTTAGCACGTAAGATATTCTGAATTAAAAAATGAAAAATGCGTTAAAAAAATAGAGAGCTCTTGTAATCACTCATGCAAATAAATGTAAATTGTATTTGCAAATAAATGTCTTTTCCAAAATACTATTTCCTGTGTCAATCATATGAAAGAGGTGACGAAAAAAATGTACAAGACTTTCTTAACCCTTTCATGCCAGAATTAATTTGGGAGTGGCTAATACTTTTTCAAGGATATGAAGTTGTTAGCCTAGACGTAAATATGAAGTGATATCAATTTCAAAGTCATATGTACCCTGGTTTAGAAGTTATGAAATGTTGCCTAAAAAGTTTAAAAAAATTTCTGACCATAAACTAAAAGTTTTTTTCGATTTTTTTTTGTTTTTCCTAATTTTCTTACATGTGTTTAATTATTTTACGTACTTGGTTTTGTACACTTAAATTTCTTTATATATTTTTTTAAATAATTTGCAAAATCATATTTCGCATAAAAAAAATTGTACATGTGCACTCACCGAAGATCAGCTACAAAATGATCACTAGCAATACTTTCAATAAAATATTCGAAAAAAAAATTGTACAACAAACTTGCACAACATATCAACCTATTCTAAAAAAAAAAAGTCGTTAGAGAATAAATTAAAATTACGCGACTTAGAAGCTAAAACATACAATGTTGCCTATAGGCAACATTTGGCATGAAAGGGTTAACAATTCGATAATTTTGACACTGTATTTAAATTTACACGACCAAACATGAACCAGACATATCATAAGAATTTAATTTATATATTTACCATAAAAAATGAATTGTTAAATATCAGATGTCCTTACCTGTAAAAACGAACAGAAATAAAGATATTTAGTAAATCATTACACAATTTTCATTAGATTAAACAAATTTATGTTGTTCAGTGAATAAAAGTCTACACACAAGTATGAGTAGTATATACAGGGTTTTCCAATAGGGATTTCCGAACTTTGACAGGTGATTGCGGCCATATTGTTGAAGCTACATCTGTCAAATATGCTGTCATTTATTTAGTCTGCCTTGCCAAATCAACGTGGAGAGTTATAGCGTTCAACAACATGTGCAAATGATTAAATTGCTTTATGAAAGTGGGTCTTCTATTCGTGGAACATTGCACGCAAAATAATATTCAGCGACGAGGCCCATTTCTGGATGAATGAGTTCGTCAACAAGCAAAATTATCGAATTTGGGACGATAACAATCCACACGAGATCCACCAAATTGCAATGCATCCAGAGAAAGTCACTGTTTGGTGTGGATTTTTGGCTGGCGGCATCATCGGTCCATAGGTTAGGTTAGGCAGGGTTATGAGGCTGCTGGACCTGACGGCTTACCGGCCGAACTTTTCAAGGCAGCTGGGGATGAATTGGTAGAGTGCATACACCAACTCATTTCTAATATTTGGTCAGACGAGTGTATGCCTGATGAATGGAATCTCAGCATCGTTTGCCCGATCCACAAGAAAGGAGACCCCCTCAACTGCGCCAATTATAGGGGCATCAGTCTTCTCAACATCGCATACAAGATCTTTTCTGCGATATTACGTGAACGCCTGAAACCTTTTATCAACAGCCTGATTGGACCCTATCAGTGCGGTTTTAGGCCAGGAAAGTCCACCATCGATCAAATCTTCACACTTCGGCAGATCCTGGAGAAAACCCAAGAATTCCAAATCGATACTCACCACCTCTTTATCGATTTCAAGGCCGCCTATGACAGCATCTATAGAGAAGAGCTTTATAGAGCCATGTCTAGTTTTGACATCCCTGCCAAACTTGTCCGTCTGTGCAGGCTGGAGAACGCTCGTTGCTCCATCAAGGTCGGTAATGACCTCACCGAGACCTTTGATGTCAAAAAAGGCTTTAGACAAGGTGACGCGCTGTCATGTGACTTCTTCAATATTGTACTTGAACGGATTGTGCGGAACTCACAAACCAACACTGGAGGCACAATCTATTACAAGTCTGTACAACTGCTTGCATACGCCGATGATATAGACATTATCGGAAGATCTCAGCGGGCTGTCACCGGTGCTTTTGCAAGCATTGAGGCGGAAGCGGCCAAAATGGGTTTGGCGATAAACGAGGGCAAAACCAACTATATGCTGTCAACTAGAAGTGAAAACCAACACCGACGAATTGGACAAAACGTCACCGTGGGCAGCTATAACTTCGAGGTAGTAAGGGACTTTGTCTACCTTGGCTCTGCTATAAATTCTACTAACAAAATCAGCGCAGAAATCAATCGAAGAATAACTCTTGCCAATCGCTGTTTTTTTTGGGCTTATAAGGCAATTCAACAGTAAAGCCCTATCTCGAACAACTAAGGAGACTCTATATAAGACCTTGATCATCCCAGCCCTGCTTTACGGCGCTGAAACATGGACTTCATTAAAAGAGGATGAAGATATCCTTGGTCGCTTCGAGAGAAAAATTCTTCGTAAGATTTTCGGTCCCGTTTGCGTTGACGGGTTTTGGAGGAGAAGATTCAATCACGAACTATACGAGCTGTACAGCGACATTGACCTAGTCAAAAAACTGCGTATTGGACGTCTGAGATGGCTAGGACATGTAGAGCGAATGGACACCAACGCTCCGGCCCGCAGAGTCTTCGAATCTAACCCCGAGGGACGACGCAGTAGAGGGAATCATCGCCGTAGGTGGCGCGCACAAGTTCAAGGGGACCTCGACCAACTTGGAGTGCGCAACTGGAGGCAATTAGCTAAAGACCGTGCTAAATGGAGAGGCTTGTTGGTTGAGGCCCAGGTTCACCCCGAACTGTAGCGCCACCTAAGTAAGTAAGTAAGTAAGGGTTATGAGGTTGTCATAAAACACTAGGCACCAAAGTGGGCCCATCGCGATCCCTAGGAAACCTTCACCGCAAAAAACCTAAACCCAATCCTCCAAGCAATTAATCTCCCTACAAAATCTGAGGAGATCCTTGTTATGGTTCAAGGACCTTCAAGGCCTTAGACACCCTGTGACCATCTTAGATTAGCCGTGTCAATGATTTTATCCCGGATAATTCCCTTGGCCACGCACCCTGGTGGTTGAATACTACCAATTATATCGCTACGTGGGAGCCGCGCTCCTCTTTTAGCCAGCGCATCGGCTTGCTCGTTGCCTTCGATATCGCAGTGTCCAGGTACCCAACATAATCTGACTCGGTTCTGCGTACATAATACCCTAAGCATTGTGCGGCAATTCCTGATTAACTCAGATTTGGTGACGTAAGACTCTAGCGCCTTTAGCACAGCCTGACTGTCAATGTAGATGGCGATATTCTTATCGGATATTGATCCCATCTCAAGTAATTCCGCGGCCTTAAATACAGCTAGAACCTCTGCTTGGAATACACTGCATGTGTCCGGAAGTCTCAGGGCCACCTGTAGGTTCGTATCTCGCGAGTAAATACCTGACCCCGTGCCCTCACTGGTCTTAGAACCATCTGTGTATATTGCAATCTTGTTGTGGACAGAGACTGTCTTCCTTCGCCAGTCCTCTCTAATAGTATACAGTACTTCGTGTGGTGTGTCGAAGTCTAAGGTGCCAAGTATATCGTCCGATTCGTCAGGGATTCCGGGAAAAGATTCCTTGAGAATGGAGCTGTGTCCTATGTTATTAGTCCTGAAGAGACCAACGTTAGTGAGCCGAAGCGCACTGTTGCCCGCTTGAAATTTGATTTGTAGGTCTAATGGTAAGAGATACAGGAAGATCTCGAGTGCAGCCGTAGGTGTTGTGCGTAGAGCACCTGTGATGGCAATGCAGGCTGATCTTTGTACCATGGCCAACATATCCCGTGTGTTTCTCGTATTCGTTGCCTTCCACCAAACAAGAGCCCCATACGTGAGGATGGGTCTGACTACCATGATGTATAGCCAGTGCATCATTGCGGGCTTCAGGCCCCATTTTTTCCCCGCGGTCCGCTTACAGATGAAGAGAGCATTATATTCTTTGCGGACTCGTTCCTGTATGTTAAGTTTCCAATTTAGTTTCCTATCCAGCATTATACCAAGATATCTGGCGCGATCCGAAAGGGAAAGCTCCACCCCTGCTAGCTTAGGCAGTTTGAAGGGTGGTATCTTGTATTTTCTACTGAAGAGTACCAATTCAGTTTTATCCGGGTTGGCGTGTAGTCCACACCCTCTTGCCCATTTTTCGAGACTATTAAGAGCTGATTCCATCATTTCACTTAATGTATCCAGGAACTTACCCTGAACTAAAATCACCACGTCATCCGATCATCGGTCCATACTTCTTTGAGAGCGACGTTGGCCAGGCCATCACCGTCAACGCAACGGCGAGCGCTATCGGTCGATGATAACCAATTTCTTTTGGCACCAATTGGATGATATGGACACCGACGACATTTGGTTTATACAGGACGGTGCTCTGTGCCACACAGCTGGTGCCACAATAGACATTCTGCTCGAACGATTTCCGAACATGGTTATCTCACAGGGAGGCGATGTGAATTGACCACCGAGATCGTGCGATTTGACCCCGTTAGACTTCTTCTTGTGGGGTTTTCTTAAGTCACAGGTCTATGCCAATAAACCACAAACCTCCACTGCCCTGAAAGCCAACATAATCAATGCCATTGGTCCAGTTCAGCCTGATTTATGCGCCAGAGTTATGGAAAATTGGACGTTTCGGATGCGCGCCATCCAGCGAAGCCGCGGTGGACATTTGAATGATGTTATATTCCATACATAATGGCATACATGGGCCTTCTAAATAAATAAAAAAATTCAATAATATCTCACTCACAGTTTGTTTTATTCAAATTTAAAAATAGGAAACGCTTAATGGAAAACCCTTTAGTCTTTGGCAGACGACTTTAAGCCATTTCACTTAATACATATATCTGAATTAAATGGGATTAATAAAATCGAATCTAATCTATCTATCAATGTCCACCCTTAGGGCAAAAGTTTTCCACCAATTCGCCTTTTGAACGAAACATTATAACACACTCTTAAAGAAGGGTTTGTTGAATTTTATTCTAACACGTCATGTTGTTTCATCAAATGTTTCCCTTTATTTTCGTAGTGTTTGCATATTTGACGTCACCAGTCGGCAAGTTTGACGCAACACATCCTTGACCGTTCCCACTAGATAGATATTTATTGGCCTTCTTTAATTTCCCTCATTTATTTACTCAAATCAAGTAGCAAAAATAAACTTTCTCTTGAAAGATAAGTAAAACAAAAAAATATTGGCTCTTAAAATATACCTCCCACTTCTTCAGACGCGCAGCTGGGGCACAACCACTAACGAAAAATGAACAAGACACGTCGCCAAAAGTAAATCACTCATCCACAGACGTCACTGAAGCCACCTCTCGAACAAGAAAACTTCATCACGCATTTGCCTGCCTCATCATCTTCTTCGGTTGGATGGTATTGGTTTCTATCTTTTCGAGTACACAGTAGCGAAAATTAAATGTCGACTTGGCGAGACTGGTTCTCCTAATTTTCTCAAGACAACAACGACGATGTCGTCTATTTTTGTCTCTGTAGAGCATAAGTTCCTAGTTTATCTGACATTTCGGTCAATCCATTTGGGGGACTGTGAATGGCAGACAACCTAGTTATACGCCAGATATGTATCCCTCAGCGACTAACCAATCGGATGCTTACAGATCAGTGCAACAAATATTGGTCATAATTAGACGAGTAAATACTTTTTGTCTAAAAAACAAAAAATTACAAATTTCAACTCAACGACCCTTGCGGGTGCAGCTGCGGTTGCTTCCGGGCTACAATGAATTTCTTTATTTGGGTGTGCGTTGTTAACAATCCGGCAGGAGTATTGCCACGCCCCGCGGCGGCGACGGCTGTCCATTTAGTAATAACAACCAACTCGACCCATAGCTGCGATTTTAATTTTCTATTTTTGCTGGCAATGGTCCAGATTGGTATATTGAGCGATGCTTGTTATGGCCAGCGGAATGCTCTTTGGTTTGGCCAGTTGCTGTTGCCTTTGGCTTTGGTATACTTTTTTTGATTTTTATTTTTGTAATTGAGTTTTGGGGTTTATTTTGGTTATGTAGTGCCAGCCAGCGATATACAGTGGTGGCACATGAAATTGGTTTCATCATTTTTTTTGTACGGAAATTTAAGAGAGTGCTCAGTTGCTGCGGTCAGAAGAATCGATTTCCCGACGGCCTAGTTGGTGTTGACAAGCGGAAATGGACTGGACATATTAAATGACACGTGTGTATAAGTTGGTTTAAGGCTAATAAATAATACAAAAGGTGTGCGAGTTGTTTGTTGAGTGGAATGATATGGATACCTAGACAAAGTGCGTTATATGCTTACAACTTTATTGCTTGGATTACAAAGCACTAACTAGTAGGATACGAGTAGTTCAGAATAATGTGAGGAAAACTGTTGGCAAATCAAGTACATGCAGTATACATCAAACTTATAACCAATTGTGGAGACAATGATATTAAGATCGTAGAGGAATTTAACAACATTAGGAGTAGACGTGAGACTGCGATTATGACCACTGCTAGCCGTCACTCTGTTATTCTCAGTCATGATTGCTCTGCAGTATAAAAGTCCATTCACAGCTTAGCGACCTACGAATGCCCGAACTGCGAACAAACCGTTCTGAGCACATTTATAAGCACGTCATTGGCAATTTTACTATTTCAAAAGAACGGCGGTTAATTTATATATCGATTAAGGGGTTATACGAAGTTAGAAATTTAAAAAAAAAATTATTGCATTTTCAGAATGTGCATATATTTGACTATATTCTCTGAAAATTTGAAATCGATCCGGCAAATATTCTTGGAAATACACGCACATTTGTAAGGACGTCCCGGAGCGTGTGTGAACGTCTTTTGAAACTTTGAACGCGTTTTTCTCAAAACGGCGTTTTCATGCGTTGAGCACGATTTCGCAAAAACGGCAAAACCAATCGGTCTGCAATTTTAACACAACCTTCTCAGATATATTCTTCAGGGATTGATCGAAGGAATAAGATTTGCGAAAATTATTTCTATTTTTTTAGGCAATTTATCGAAAAAATGTTGGTCCAAAATCGGAATTTTTTTTTGGAGCCGCCATTTTGTCAAAAATCAAAATTTCGACTATTCCTTCGATCAATCCCTAGACTTATCTATCCACTAATAGAATATTTTTGGCTTTTTTATTTTAAATAATCCAAATCGGAGATATCGTACTCACCGCCAGACACCTTTTTTGGAGGACCTCCAGGAGATCATCTATAGGAGCACTGTAACTCAATATTTTTAAAAATGAAACATGCCGATATAAAGCTAAAAGTTACCACTACATGCGTCAATACTTTTTGTATTTGTCAAATAAAATCCCTTTTCAGAAAAAATTCGTAAATAAACAACTTTTTTTGGCCTTGCAACTGCGTATAACCTTACTTACTTACTTAGATGGCGCCACTGTTCGGGGTGAACCTGGGCCCCAACCAACAAGCCTCTCCATTTAGCTCGGTCTTTAGCTAATTGCCTCCAGTTTCGCACTCCAAGTTGGTCGAGGTCCCCTTGAACTTGTGCGCGCCACCTACGGCGATGATTCCCTCTACTGCGTCGTCCCTCGGGGTTAGATTCGAAGACTCTGCGGGCCGAAGCGTTGGTGTCCATTCGCTCTACATGTCCTACCCATCTCAGACGTCCAAAACGCAGTTTTTTGACTAGGTCGATGTCGCTGTACAGCTCGTATAGTTCGTGATTGAATCTTTTTTCTCTCGAAGCGACCAAGAATATCTCCATCCTCTTTTAATAAAGTCCATGTTTCAGCGCCGTAAAGCAGGACTGGGATGATCAAGGTCTTATATAGAGTCTCCTTAGTTGTTCGAGATAGGGCTTTACTGTTGAATTGCCTTATAAGCCCAAAAAAACAGCGATTGGCAAGAGTTATTTTTCGATTGATTTCTGCGCTGATTTTGTTAGTAGAATTTATAGCAGAGCCAAGGTAGACAAAGTCCCTTACTACCTCGAAGTTATAGCTGCCCACGGTGACGTTTTGTCCAATTCGTCGGTGTTGGTTTTCCCTTCTTGTTGACAGCATATACTTGGTTTTGCCCTCGTTTATCGCTAAACCCATTTACACACCTGCCATAGTTTATAAGCAATGTAATCGTCTCTTTCACTAAAATCGTTCATATCTATACCGCGACGTGCTTGAACTTGTGTATCGCACTGTGTAGGGCATAATGGTGCTTTTTTTGTCATAGATACAAACCAATTTGCAGGGCATAGTTTTGACTGTGATTGTGATTGCTCTATGTTCAGTGCACATATCAAAACGTTCTTTGCTATTGTTTTAAGTTGTGTTCTATAATGTGCATCAAAGAGAACAAAGTAATTTAATGCTTTCAGTGATCTTAAAAGTGGTTCATTCATTGCCATTCTGCGCGTTAAAACCGCGGGAAAAGCTGAAAAGAGAAGAAGAGAGCAAATGCGTGAAGCATTGGGATGAACTTCTGGGAAACGTTAGCGTTAGCAAAAAAACGACTGACAGTGACAGTGCTTTGTTTCATTTACAGATTTGATGCGATGTAGATGTCTTCCCCTCGATTTAGTCAAGAATAGTGATTTGGTCAGTTGGTTGGTTAGGATCGGCCCTCGATGAAGATGCAATTAGACCAGTGGTAGGTTCATTGTACTGCCGTGCCGATGTGTAAGGTGGGTGGGTCACCCTCTTACTCTAGGAACCATTTGCTTCGTTGAATGAATGCGTTAATTTTAGCCGTTCAGGCGTTGCTGACAACATCTAGATCGTTGAAAAAGTATTCACCCAGGGTGATTTAATACTCAGATTTTTTAGATTTTTATTTATTTATTTACTTTTTTTCACGGTTTGTTCGTCATTACCATGCAGTAAAATGGTGCAACTAGGGCACACTACCTCCATGTTCACTTGGCAACCGCATCAACCTCTTTAAATTTAAATCACTCTTTCCTTTTCACATCAGAGATTACATCACTTAATTTGTTATTGGCTATAATCGCAGACGAAATTATTGCATCGTATTACAATTGCTCATAAAAAAACGGTTTAAAATTGCTAATTCATAAATTTTAGAAAATAAAATGCAAGTGGAAATGTCCAGACTAGATACAACATCTATTAAAATAAATATAAAACAACACTCATACAATCTATTCATCAGTATTCATATCAGCAACGATGATTACTAACTCGTCTATAACCTTGAGTACAATTGGAATGAACATGCAATCAGACACTTTGATAACGTCTCACAGAGGAAATTCACTGCAGCAATTTCGTTCTTTTTACAGAAGTTTATACACGTTATACGTATTGCATTATCAGTTGAAGAACAGTCGGGCAAATTTTAATAAAAGGATTAGAAGATATTATGTGTATAGTCGCAATTGAGGACCAGAAAGATGACTTTTAGAGTCAACCTAGAACCAAGGCAGAAAATGTGATTAGTTTTTACGGAATTGGAGAACGCAATGACGAATGGTTTGTAGATTCCAATCAACACGAACAGGAAAGAACCATGGTTTGATTTCGAATGTGAGAGGGCCAGGAAAAAATCGTTCGCCTACCTGAGGTTAGTAAGCAATACAGGCATAAACCTTGCAAAAAGCATGTATCAAGCTGCAAACATGGCATATAAAAATGTATGCAAGGATAAACAAAAAAGGTATTCGCTTAGTCTGATGCGATTGCTCAGTGCAGTTAGAGATAGTCGCTCCTTTTGGAACCTGGCCCGGTCGCTCAACGGCGCAGTTTTTGCACGAGGAGTGCAGGTAGAAGCACGTCTCTTAGCTGACCATTTTAAGAGAGTGCTAAATCCTGTTGTCAACTCAAGTCCAATACAATTCCTTACCACTTCTCGAAAATGATGCTCTGGACCGTATAATCACAGTCCAAGTCATCTTGGAACGTCTGACAGATTGGACATGGCAACACCACTTGATAAGCGAGTTCCAGGCTGGATTTCGAAAGGAATACTCAACGGTGGACAGCATTTTGCTGGGACGTATTTGGACAGAGGTAAGAAGTTGTACGCATTCTTCGTCGATTTTAGAGCCGCCTTCGACTCCGTCGATAGAAACGCCCTCTTCTACAAGCTGAGCAACCTGGGATTATTCACAAAATTGCTCCCTTATTTTTGGATCATAACCTCGCTGATAAAAGGAAGAAGAAGAAGAAGAAGAAGAAGATATAGTCATTCTGGTAGACACCCCAAAACATGATGCAAATCATGATAAACAAGTTATTTCAGTACTGCCATCTGTGGAATCTCGAGGTGAATACAGAAAAATCAAAAAATAATGGTTTTCCGGAACGGCTCGGGAAGATACGCTAGAGAGGAAAATTGGATCTGGGGAAGTGTTGAACTGGAGAAGGTCAAGGAATATATGTACCTCGGGGTCCTACTCACACCGAATCTGTCGTTTAAGAAGCATCTTCAAATGAAACCAAAGGAAGCAAAAACAGCCATCAACTGTAACTGCAGAGGGGTCCTGGGCAAAAAAAAAGGTCGCCCCAAGTGCAAAGTATAAAGTTTTCGATGCAGTGATGAGATCCATCATGTGCTATGCGGCGCAAGTGTGGGGAATTTGTCAATGTGAAGAAGTAGAGAAGTTACTAAGATGTTTCATAAAAAAAAATTTCAGATTGCCAGAATGCACTTCCACATACATGATACATCTTGAAACTGGACTACCACCTTTACATTTATTTACTCTTCAAAAACAAAAATTATTTATTATTTACTCTTCGCTTACATTTTAATTATATAATGAAGGCAATAGCCCTACCTGGTCAACGGCTTCCTAACATTGTTGTACGTCACTTACTACAGCGAAAATTTCAGTTTTTCAGGGAATGGGATTTGGATGGCAAACGACTAACAAAGGCCTCGAAGGGGCAGCATCTCCCGATATGTGCTGGTCCGCTAAGTAACGAGTAGGAGCCACTGCAGCCGAAAACCTAGCAGCTCTGTTAGTAAGCCCTACTCCCACCTCCTCGTGGTGTCATCTGGGAATTTCTTCGGAAATTGCTAACGGGAGAAGACGAATGGCGAGCTTCCTGCGCCAAAAAACAGGATAAGTGTCGGTTGGTCTGTGGCCCAGCGAGCCGCAACCGTAAAACAAATCTTGCTCCGAAACGGAAAAAATCGCCTCGGATAAGGACGGATAATTTGTTGACGACCTTTGGCTATCGGACACGGACAACGATCGGATTCTGGAACGTTAAGACTCTCCTGGACTCACTCAAGGAAGGGCCTTATAACGCCAGATTCCTGCAATTGGAGCGCGAATTCGCACGGTATAAAATCGACATCTTAGGGCTGAGCGAGATAAGATGGTACGATGCTGGGGAATGCATCTCCCCAACAAAAAGCACTGTGATGCTCTACTCTGGTAAACCAGCTGGAAGTGCACGGAGTTCCGGAGTAGGACTCATGCTAACTCCAGCAGCACGTAGTAGCCTCATATCCTGGAAACCCCATAGTGACCGGATTTTGACGGCTAGGTTCCAGAGTAGAGTTAGAAAAATCACCATCATACAGTGTTATGCTCCGACTCTAGACGCGACTGAGGATGAAAAGGATAATTTTTATAGCCACTTAGGCGCCGCCTACAACCAAACGCCTAATTGGGACATCATAATGGTAATGGGAGATCTCAATGCCAAGGTGGGTAGCAACAACACCATGCTTAAGCACGTGATGGGAGTTCACGGCGTGGGAGATCGTAATGACAATGGTGAGCGGTTTGTGGATTTCTGCAATACCAACCGCCTAGTCATTGGTGGTACGCTGTTTAAGCATAACACCTGCCATAAGATCAGTTGGGTCTCTACTGATAGGCAACGAACATCCAACCAGATCGATCACGTGGAGCTGACGTCGGACAAGAACGAGATCACCATCTTATGGTAGCTCATTTACGCCTTCGTACTGCATCCGTCAACAGCAACCGCTCAAACCTGCTTAACATCACCAGGTTTAATATCGACAGGCTCAAGGTTCCCCAAGTGCGCCAACAGTTCAGGGACCATCTTGCCTTAGAAGCAGAAGCAATCAGCAGCATAGAGAACATGGATGACCACTGGAGTGCTGTGAAAAATGCTTTTGCGACTGGGGAACGCACTTATGTCGGTAGAAAGCAGAAACACCACCGCACATGGCTTTCTACAGACACCTGGAGACGGATCGATGAGCGTACAGCAATCAAGGCTCGGATTGCAGCGGCCTCAGCAGTAGAGAGAACCGAGCTTGAAGCCCAATACCGTGCGAAGAAGAAAGAAATGCAGCGTAGTGTGAGACGTGACAAACGTCAACATGTCAACTCACTGGCCTCAAGGGCTGAAGAAGCAGCGAGTAGGTGCGACAGTAGGACTGTTTACAACACCACTAAGGAGCTCATTGGTGGTCGCAACTCCAAACAACATCCAGTGAAGAGTCTAGACGGTAAACTTCTGATTTCGGATGAGGATCAGCTCACTAGATGGAGAGAACATTTTGCTACAGTGCTAAATCACTTAGACGACGGCGGTATGATCTCGAATTCGAATGAGCAGTTCGAAGCAACAAGTTCCCGAATTCGCACCGTACATCCCAGTAAAGCTGAAATAATAACAGCGATCAAGTCCCTCAAGAAAAACAAAGCGGTGGGTATTGATGGCATCCCTGCCGAGCTATTTCAAGCGGCCCCAAATACATCGGCAGATTTGCTGCATCCGCTAATACGGAGAGCTTGGGATAGTGAACAATTTCCACAGGAGTGGAAAAGGGGGATGATCATTAAGCTTCCAAAGAAGGGTAACTTGATGGAGTGCGGTAACTGGAGAGGTATATGTGTTCTTCCAGCTGTAGCCAAAATAATAGCTAGAATAATTCTAGAACGAATTAAAGATCATTTAGATTCAACTCTCGATGTCGAACAGGCAGGCTTTCGCGCTGGATCCTCCTGCATCGACCACATAAACACCATACGGATCATAATCGAACAATGCGTTGAGTATAGGTCTCCGCTACATTTACTGTTTATCGACTTCGAGAAGGCTTTCGACAGCTTGAATCGAGATGCTATCTGGTTGGCCTTGCGCAGGAGAGGCATTCCAGAAAAGCTTATAGCTATTATCAGGGCTACATATGAGGGCGGCAAGTGTCACATCGTGCACAATGGTAAGGTGTCGGAGGACTTTGAAGTCCAAAGTGGAGTACGTCAAGGGTGCATACTGTCCCCACTATTGTTCTTGGTGGTTATCAGCGATGTACTCCGTGCAGCATTGACGGAAGCTAATTCTGGAATTCGTTGGACTATGACATCTTACCTTAAACACCTAGATTACGCTGACGATGTTTGTCTACTTTCACATCGGATAATGGATCTTCATTTGATGGCCCACAATCTAGAAGCTGAGGCAAACAAAGTGGGGCTAAAAATAAATACAGCCAAAACAAAAGCCCTGAGTACTTCCAATACCCGCGCTCAACTTAACATTGCCGGAAAGCAAGTCGAGAAAGTTGATAACTTTCTATATTTAGGAAGTGTCGTCTCGGCTAATCGCGGTGGCACCGAACTGGATGTGTGCAGCAGAATCGGGAAGGCTAAAGCTGCGTTCGGAATGCTCTCCAAAATCTGGACAAGCAATGTTATTAGCTTAAGAACCAAGCTACGACTGTTCCGCTCCAACGTAGAATCAGTGCTGCTTTATGGGTGCAGTACCTGGAAGGTGGACACCATTAACACACGCAAGCTGCAAGTCTTCGTAAACAAATGCTTAAGAATCATCCTGAGGATTTTTTGGCCGAACCGCATCTCCAACGAACAACTTTATCTGAGAACTTTATCTAGGGCGGGACGCCCTAGGCAAACGTGGCGCAGAACAGTTGAGGAGGAATCGAGCTCTTTAGGAATGAGTTGGAGGCAGCTCAAACGCGTTGCAGAACTCCGAACACGATGGCGCGCAGGCGTGGTTGACGCCCTATGCCCCCCGAGGGGTTAACGGATATAAGTAAGGGAATGGGAAAGGCTGGGAAGTTTACACAGCGTTCCTCTATTGGAGAGCAGTACGTCATTATGGAAAGATGCTTTCAAACACTTCTGGTCAAAATTAAACTTAGTACGTTCGAGAATTTTACTGATAATGCAAAGCAGAGCACTACAAGGAATTCGTAGCGTATACTTCAGCATGACCTTAAAGACAAGAACTATTTCCACGATCGCCACTGTCTAGACAAAATATCTACAATATTTAAGGTGATGGGGGAGCTTGTGTACTTAAACTACCAACCATATCGAACCGACCGATCTCCCGATTGTACTTTATGCAACCTTTGAGTCACAGAAGATGTTCGGCATTTCATAGGCACCTGTCCAATTCTAAAGGAGATCAGACGAAATCATTGGGGAAGAAACGTTTTAACTGCTAACGAGGTCGTGGAGATACTGAATGGACAAGATTGGAATAAGTTGTAAAGTTTCATGCAGCTCGCTTTGAGATACCGCTCACAAATTTTAAATGAGGCCTTTTAAAACTATATAACCAATATAACATTCAAACAGATGAATTTAATATGTAAATGCTATAGATGTATAATTCTGAAATGAGCTTTAATCAAACTTTCCAATAGATCATTATAACATTCATTTTTCTCTCTTTCTGGCTGACGGCAATAGCCAATGTCAATTCTTTTGCATAAATTTGCATTTCAATTTATAATTTGTTTAATGAAATTAATCTATCTATCTATCTATCTATCTGGTTTGTAGACTTAAGGAACGACAATCGTCTTGCAATCGGAAGTACCCGGTTTGAGCACAAGACCTGTCAGAAAATCTGCCGGGTCTCAACAGAAGTGCAGCGAACGTCCAAACAGATCGACCGACACTAGACGTCCGCAACAAAGATGGAGCAGGAAACATTTATTTATTTCTCATGAAATATATAAAATTAGTCTGATTAATTATGAAAACTTATGTCAACTGGTAGTAGGTTTGTCGTATCGCAGAAAAAAATGTTCGTACGTTTTGATGATTGATCACCTAAATCATGGAAAAAATACGGCGAATCATAAGCAAAAATAAAATTATAAAACAGTTCACCCCAGGTATCTGGTGTCGAATCGCCGTATCCGTTAACGAATGACTGTTCACGGAATTTATATTGACCCCTGGACGCCATCCCAGGAGTTTTCAGAAACTTTATATCATCTAAGCTTCAAACCAATACACCAATCTATCTCTCTGTCTATCCTTTCCAACGGATTAGTTCCTAGGAGTAAAGCGACATTTAAAAAAAAAGAAGGTAGAAACATTACACCACAGTGTTATTCACAGAGAGATAACCTCGAATCGCAGCAGACCAAAGCGACGAGTATAAATCTTCGCTCCAGGCAGCTGATAGATTGAACTAGGAAGTCGTCTGGCGAGCTTTGCGTTGTAAAAGTATCTCTGAATTGATTGCTCCTAACAATCCTACCTACGACGATGCAAGATGTAGATTATTGCATAGTGGTAAGGAGTCATAAGATTTCAATCTCTAAACTGGCGTGTATGGCAAGGATGGGTACTATCACCAATATTTTTCCTTCTTCGCGCAGTGTTTGTTGGGAAAAGTCAAAGAAAACGCTGGACTACAACATCTCACTTAAATCAAATATATGAAAAACGCTAACAATGTCCGCTTGCTTTTCCTTGAAATAATAGATTCACCACAGATGGCATCCGGTACTCGTATTCTCATTCCCACCAAACAGACAGGAAACTTCCGCAGCTTTCTCGATTTAGGATCCATCGTTTCTGCCGACGAAAGAAAAAGCTGTATTCTGCATGTTGTTACCATCAAAGCTTAGCTGCGATTGTTGCTTCTTTTGAAAGAAAGGACCAGTCCAAGGATCATGTAGACATACGAATTTTAAATTAATTTCAAAGTGGAATGCATTTAAACAATCTAGCAGAAAAGTCTGCCGCAGTAAACAAATATGACACATGGACAACGCGTCGTTGAAGGATTCAAGTCTTTGGGAATGAGATGGAGAGAGTTGAAATGCTTTTCTGCATACCGAGCACGACGGCGCGCAGACATATGCAGCAGAGGCAGCAGTGATTGTAGAGAAGCTCTTTACCATGACTCTTGCTTTTTAGCTAGTTCATATGCTATCTCACTCTTTTCTAAATTACTATGGCCGAAAATCCACTAGAGACTAACTTTGTGGGTGTTGGATATCCTGTTTAAGATTTGTCTGCAACTGGAGACCACTTTTGATCTAACTGTCTCGTTGTCCAGTGCCTTGAAAACTAGTTGGCTATCGACAACGATTGTTATCTTGGAAGGATCAGTTTCTTTATGTAGGGCTTGTATGGCTTGAAAGATACTGCAATTATCAGGGAGTTTGTATTGTATGATTCGTTGATGTTGAGTCAACTACAAGTAAAACTCCGGAGCTGGGTCCTATATCAACTTTAGACCCGTCAGTATAGAGTTGAATATCGTATTCATTGACAAATGTATTGGATTTCCACTCCTTTCTTCCGGGAATAATAGTGGAGTAATTCTTATCCAAGTCTATGCAGGGTATGATATACTCTGTTGTTTTATCGCGAATAATTGTTCGTGTGCCCGATGACCACGTAACTTAATATCCGAATTTTCTTTAAAATTACTTTAAGCCTAAGAGTATAACTCCTTTAATGTGATTGAATGGCGTAAAAGAAATGAGAGTCGGATGCTGGTTTGAGACTCAGTAGGTGGTAGGTGTCAGTGCATACATAGTCCAAGCGTGGTGTCTGAACTAATCAGAAGTAATCGCTCTGTTTTTATGCATTCCATTTTCATTCATATTATATACGAAGTCTAGATGGTGTTACTGAATATATTACTACAACATAGTAGTCATTCATTCAATCTCTGCCCAGATGTATGTATGAGTATGTGCTATAAAAGGTCTGTCCATCGTGACGCACATATCTGTATAACTAATATGGGTCCAACCACATGTTCTGTAATATTTGCATGCCGACAGGCTCAAATAACTTACTTACTTAGGTGACCCTACAACTCGTTTACAAGCCAGCCACCCCCAGTTGCGCACGCCGAATTGGTTGAGATCCCCCTCCGCTTGTTTGCGCCAGCTACCGCGAAGTCGTCCTCTACTGCGCTGCCCATCCGGGGTGGATTCGAAGATTTCCCGGGCTGGAATGATAGGAATCATCCGTTTTACACAACCCAGCCATTTTAGTCGCTGTATGTCAACTCTTCTGGCTAGATTAATGTCCTTGTATAGGCCGTATAGTTAAGCATTGTACCTTCTCCTCCACTCGCCATCTATGCAGACGGGATCAAAGATCACTCGAAGAACTTTTCTCTTTAAATAACCAAGGGTATCCTCTTCCGATTTTAACAAAGTCCATGCCTCTGCGCTGTACAACAGACCTGGGATGATAAGTGTCGTATACAAAGCTACCTTAGTAGTTCGGTATAGGGCTTTGTTACTCAATTGCCTTTTTAGCCCGTAAAAACAGCGATTGGCAAGAGTAATTCTTCGTTTGATCTCCTCACTTTGCGGAGTTCACTATAGAGCCTAGGTAGACAAATTCCTTTAGGTAGGTGGGTAGGTAGAAGTGGTTGTGTTAGCAAACCATGCCGATACTTAATTAGCGCAGAAGCGCCGTTTTAATACCACAACTCAAGTGACCTAACGGATGTAACAAGGACGTTAACTACTAGGGAAAAGAAGAATAAAAAGGGGTAAGGATTATTCAAATCCACCCCGTTACATTGAGGAAGCTGATAATATCCCCAATGCTAATATCCGCTAGCTCTATAAGGTTGTCGAAGAAGAGTTTACCTAAGGCGCGCTGTCTGGCCTTGCCTAAAGTCGGATAATTGCAGAGGAAGTGTAAGATTGTTTCTATCTCATCAGCAGTATTGCAGCTGTGACGGTGTGCATTAAATGTAATGCCTATTCTGGCCGCATGAACCCCGATGGGCAAGTGGCCAGTAGTAACTGCCAGAACTCTTGCGATATCTGCACGTTTTCTGTTTAGTAGATCTTGCGTTCTTTTCCGGCAGTATTTGGGCCACATCTGCCTGGAGATGACACAGTTCCGCAGCCCCTACTATCAGCCTTTAGCAGATAGTGCGCGAATATACCTCCCTTAAGGATCCCCAACGGGACGTTCACCTCCTTTGCAAGGGAATCATCAAGGGCAGATCCTTGCCTCGCGAGTTCATCAGCTCGCTCATTCCCCTCAATGTTTCTGTGACCCGGAACCCAAAGCAGACAGATCCTTAACCGATGACCAAGCTAGGCGAGTTCTTTTTTGCACTGTTCTACTAGCTTTGAGGATGTAGTGGCAGATACTATAGCCTTGATAGCCGCCTGGCTGTCAATGAGGATGGCAATGGTATTAAGGGGTGTAGAGGTTTGCTCACGTACAGCAAAAACTTCCGCCTGGAAGACACGGCACGAATCAGGAAGCCGGTAAGACCTGGAAATATTGAGGGAATCAGAGAATATCCCCGCCTCTACCTTGCACTCAATTTCTGAACCGTCGGTAAAGATTGTTGCTTCGAACTCATTTGTCAGTACGCTAGTTTCCCATTCCACCCTGGTAGGGAATCTGACCGTGACGTGATTTTTAAAGTTCACTGTGGGAGTTATATAGTCGGTCTGCATTTACTACCAGATCCTGCGGTAGCAGATTGAGGATACTGTTGTGACCATACGGATTGGTGCACCAGCATCCTAACCGCACTACATGATGATAGATACATAATGTGAAGACCGAGTGGTAAAAGGTGCAGAATAACGTTCAAGGCTTCGGTTGGACATGTTCTCATGGCACCCGTTGCGCCTATAGCCGCAGTTCTTTGTACCCCGTTGATAGGTTTGATGTTATAAGCTTTCCTTAGCGCAAGCCACCATACTAGCGATGCATAGGAAAGAATGAGACGCACCACGGCAGTGTACATCCATAAGACCATCTTCTGGCATAGAAAGCCACACAGGCCTCCTTTACCCGTTGCTCAATATTAAGCTTCCAGCTTAGTTTTGGATCAAGTTAGGTACTTGGCACTGAAGGATAGGCAGAGTAGGTTATTTTTTAGCCGTGGAAGCATAAACGTCGGTATTTTGGTTTTAGTGGTAAAGAGCATCAGTTCAGTTTTGCTTGGGTTGACGCTGAGTCCACATCCAGTGGCCCATGAGCTAATCTTGTCCAAGGCACCTTCCATAATCTCATTGATCACGGATGGAAACATCCCTGATACCAGTATTACCACGTCATCCGCCCTATCAAGTCTACTTAACACCATCCCTGTCAAGTCTACACAAAATTTTGTTGATGACCATAAGCCATAGAAGAGGAGACAAGACCCCACCTTGAGGAGTTTCTCTAACAACAGATATGGTGGAGCTGCTGTTGCCGAGAGTTGGTTGAATGAATCTAGTTTTTAGCATTGTCAATATCCATTTGGTAATGAACTCTTCCACACCCAGTTGGATCAGAGCTTCCTGAGTCGATTCCGTACTGACGTTATTGAAGGCGCCTTCAACGTCTAAGAAGGTAGCTAGGGTATATTATTTGAAGTGGATTGTCTTTTCTATTGTTCGGAAAACTTCGTGGAGTGTCGTCTCTGTCGATCGTCCCTTAGTGTACGCATGTTGAGATTTGGATAGAAGGGATTTGTCTAGGGTATTTCGAATATGTGTATCTAAGATGCGTTCCAACGTCTTTAAAAGAAAAGAAGATAAGCTGATGGGTCTAAAATCCTTTGCGGATCCATGACCCCGCTTCCCAGCTTTCGAGATAAACACAACACGAACACGCCACCAGCCCAAGGGAACGTGGTTTAGGAGAATACAGTTTCTGTAGTTCAATACTAGCCATGGGACCACCTGGTTCAATGTTTTTTGCAGCATAATAGGGAGAAGAAGGAGACGAAGTCCTTTACTATCTCAAAATTATATCTGTCTATTGCGGCGTTCTGTCCAAGACGCCAATGATGGGTGTACTTTTTCGTAGACAGTATGGTATATGATATATGATATTTTGTTTTGCTTTCATTGACCGCTAAACCCATCTTTGCTGCCTTGATCTCAGTACTCGATGAGTTCTTTCGACTATGTCAATATCATCGGCGTAAGCGAGTGGTTGTACAGACTTGTAAAAGATTGTACTTCCGGTGTTAGCTTGTGAGTTTCGTACAATTCTTTCAAGTATTATGTGAAAGCGATCGCATGATAGCGCGTCACCTTGGCCTTGTTAGACCTTTCCTGACATCGAACGGTTCGGTGGTGTTCTTACCGAGTTTGATGGAGCAGCGAGATTTCTCCGTCGTCATCCTGCGCAGACCGACAAACTTGCCAGGAATGCCGAGACTAGGCATGGTTCTGTATAACTCTTCTCTATACACGCTATCATAGGCAACTTTGAAATCTATGAAAAGGTGGTGGCTATCGATTTTACATTCCTGGGGTTTTTCCAAGATGTGCAATGGTGAAAATATTTGGCCAACGGCGGACTTTCCCGGCCTGAAAGCACACTGATAACGACGTACCAGGTTGTTGTTTTAGGTGTTCACATAATATGGCAGGCAGGATTTGGAGAAGGCTTATACCTCTGTAGTTGGCGCAGTTCAGAGAGTCTCCTTTCTTCAGGATCGGGCAAACGATGATGAGGTTCCATTCATTGGCCATACTTTCGTCCGACCAAGTTTTACAGATTAGTCAGTCTTTTATCTAAGGTCAGATCTACATAGATCTGACTTGGCTTCATTAGAGAGCCTTATAGGCGATCTTTAAGAGTGAACAAACCAAGGTTCAGTTTCCTCTTTTTATGTAAGATTCTGTCACTGTTTGCTATGAGTGTGTGCCTAATCAAGTCTTATACTTGCCCTTGATTATTCTTACTAGGTCGTCTGCATGCCCAATGTCAACGTAACTTGGATTTCATAGTTCTATTACCGGGTTATCTATTCAGATCGAACACAATAGGGGTGAGATAAAACCCTCTTACTTAAGACCTTCGTTGTGTAGATTCCACAAAGTTATGCAACAAATTATTTAACAATCTTTCCAAACTAAAGTAGAACAAGTTCACAACCAGTCTCAAGAACAATACAATCTTTCTTTCTATAAACCTTATCCTTGAATCCATACTCTCTAAACTTTCAAGTACCCTTATCATCGTCTAGAAGAAGTTTTAAGCATCCAACTACTATCAATTGTCTACTAGGTACATTTCAGTTGAAGTTTTACGGCATCTTATCTTGTTTTCATGCTATAATCATTCCAAAAGTGCAATGTACAGATAACGTAAATCTCAATTTGAAGTTTTTTATCTACGCTGTGGAATATTTCAAGACACTGAGATAAGATGTCACCCGCCGTCACCCGCCACCGTCGTCACTAACGTGAAACTCGATCCAATTAACAAAGAGATTTCTTCCAATTAAGCGATTTAATGGAAACGACCATGACCTATATGTTTCTGGATTGTATACGAGTGAGAGAAGAGTGCACCTCATACTTTGATACAGATACCTGTATACTGATACAGTTCCCCTCTTCCACAACTACCCTACCAGCTGTTCGTTGTTTGCTTCATACAAACATACGAAATTGCGACTCTTTCTTGCTACAGCCAGGTGCTGTTTCTGGCCTTTTGTGTTCACAATTTGGGAACGATGATTTGGGTCAAAAGATTTCTGTCAGTTGTGTGGGTGGACTACACAAACTCGTCAGGGAGAGATTTTCATGGGTGTGTGTGTTTTTTTTATGAAATTCATTGTTTCGTTGAAAAACATTTATAGTTTCGTTTTTATTTCATAAGTGGTCATACATAGGGCGGTTTAATCTTCGGTACTCTTCGGAACATGTTTCTGAATAAAACACATAAAATATGATCTTTTAAACTATGAAGTGCCGTAAATAACATAGTACTCTCTGTTGGTTGGGAAATTTAATTGATGAAACCCACTTATTATTCGCCCTCGTACGAACAAAGAGCGAACAATTTAAGTAGTTTTTAGTGTTCCGAATATGAAAGGATAAAACGGAACATTAATGTGTCCATCTGTATGTTTGTCTCATACTTGTATCTTTTAAGCCGTTCGACATAGACGAGCCTGAAATATATCACATATACGAGTACATAAAATATAAGTGACCAAATACGATGGGCAAAAATAATAATTTGAGAAAATAACTTTGGAGTCTTAATGTGCCCCACGATAAAAGTGTTCAGATATCATGTGGCATATCAAATGAACGGCGAAGGAACAGTAAAAGTGAATATGTCAGACATATCTTTTTGTCGTAAGAAAGTAAAAAAGTGTTTGGATTCAATTTAGATGTGGGATATTTATTTACCCCGCAATATCTAACCCCGTCTTCATTATATTTCCATGATGATGTTTAATTTAACTTAAATCTTTAATTTCATCGAAATCTGTAAGTAGTTCTGATGGGTGGGAGTATTCCCTCGCTGGTCTGTGTTAGGCCTGCTCTGTAGAAATATCAAAGCCTTCAATCATCTTAGGCGGGATGGTTTTTGGCATAATATACACTGGAGTTTTGATTACCTTGCACGATTCTAGTTCTACGTGTTAGATAGATAGATTTTTATTTCGTACATAAATTTACAAAAAAGTTTTGTTACCACACATTTTACAATACAGAGATATGATAATTTTTATCTTTCTTCTGAAACATTATTTGATAGGCAATTAAAATGAAAAAGTGAAATGAATAATAATGATGCTAAAGGAAAAATACAAACAAAAACCTTCAATTGAAATAGAAAAAAAAAAAGAATAATAAATAAATAAATAAAATAAATAAATAATTTAATAAATAAATAAATAAATAAATAAGTAAATAAATAAATAAACAAGTATAAATCAAAAAATAATGACTAGATAATAACTAAATAAGTAAATAACGAATTACATACATAAATAAATAAATAACATTTAAACAAAAAAAGTAGATATGTATATAAATAAATAACAAATGTATAAATAAATAAATAAATTAATATGTAACAAAAATTAATAAATAAATAAATAAATAAATAAATAAATAAATAAATGAATTAATTACTAAATAATATATACAAACACAAAAAAAATAACATTAATACAGGAATACATAAGTAAAAGAGTTTAATAAATTTTATTAACAAAAGTGACATGTATAAATACAAAAAAATAAAACATAACAACAGTATCATTCTTGTCAACTATTGAGTTGAACATTATTAGTTTTTAAATTATTTACAAGAGTATCAGCAAAATCACAGCGGTCTAAGAAACGTTGATTAAGTTTTTGAATTCTTTCGAAGATCAACTCAACATTCGCTTTATCGTGGACATCCAGAGTTGAGTGATGCTATGGTAAGTTAAGCGCCATTTTTAATATCTTATTTTGAGATACCTGTAATTTTTTAATATGGCACATTGCACAACTTCCCCATACTTGGCATCCAATAACATAATTGATTGAAAAATTACTTTCGATTTATTAAGGGATACAACATCTTCACTGCAGTCGAAATTTTCTTCAGGGTATTTGCAATATGCGTACCAAAAGTCAACTTGCTGTCCAAATATACCCCTAAATATCTGACAAAAGGTTGCCAGCGAATGTGATTACCATTAACCTCTAACTGTCTACTAGGAAGGTAGCAAGCTTTTCTTTTCCTAGTGAAAAAGATGGCTTGTATTCTTTCCTCGTTCAATTTTATTTTCCATTTATTGTAATATCCCTCTAATATTATCATCGCATTTTTTAGATTCCTCTCAATGTCAAGAGCGAATTCATGAGATGAGAAAATCGCAGTATCGTCGGCAAAGATAGCTGCTTCACAATTAGGTAAAGATGGAAAGTCGGATGTGTACAGGTTATATGAAACAGGGCCAAGAACTGAGGAATGCTGAGGATATATAACAGAAGAGCATTGAGTCATCACGACGCCACTGGTATCAAGGTGATAAAAATCGAAGAAAGGGCAGCGTCAGCAGCTATGTGGCAAGCTCGTTGGGCTAATACAACAAAAGGCAGATGGACATATAAACTTATACCGACAATCCAAGACTGGATAAGTCGAAAGCATGGAGACTGCAACTATCATCTAACGCAGTTCCTGTCTGGCCACGGTGGCTACCGCAAATATCTACACCGTTTTGGACATGACAACTCACCATCCTGCCCGGAATGCCCAGGTGAAGATGAAGATACGGAGCACGCAGTGTTTTACTGCACACGTTTCACGGCATGGAGAATTACTCTGCCAAGTCCGTCACTACTCCTCGACCATATGTTACAGTCGGAAGAGAATTGGATGGCAATATGTTCCTTCGTAACAACTCTACAAAAAGAGCTGCGGAGAATAGAAGAGCTAAGAAGAGCAGCTGAAGCAGCGGAAGAAGCTGACACAAGAAGCATAGCATAAATTGCTAACCAGCCCCGCGAAGTAATACCTAACGGCAGTCCCGCGGGGAGAGTGGTTGAAGTGTGTAGGGTGTGTGTTTAGTACGTAGGCGTATGCCTGAAATCGATTACTCAGGTTTGCGAATCGTGCATGCTAGTAGCACTCGGGCTATTAGTATCTATGAAGATTACACATCCCTGGCGCAATCCAAAAAAAAAAAAAAAAAAAAAAAAAAAAAAAAAGGGCCAAGAACTGATCCTTGGGGAACACCTGAGTGAAAGTAGACTATGTTAGAGACACCACTATTAATATTAACGTGCACTTTAAAACAACGATTTGACAAGAAACTGCGGACAATTTTACAGATATAAGGGCGAAAGTTGAAATTGATCATTTTATATATAAGTCCGTCATGCCAAACAGCATCAAACGCTTTCTCAATATCAAGCAGGATCATTCCAGTCGCTTTGCCTATTGAACGGTTTCTTTTAACATGATTGCAAATTCTAAGCACTTGATGAGATGTGTTGTGAAAGCGTCTAAAGCCAAACTGTTCCTTAGGACACAAGTCGTTATCGGAAATATGTTTTAAAATTTTTCCTTTTAGGACCTTTTCGTAGATTTTACTGAGGCTGCTAAGTAAACTAATTGGCCTATAACTATCGAAGTTCTACGTGTTCAATCTCATAAATAAAAGAGATGATTAAGGAGAAGCATGCAAGCATTGAGGCGGAAGCGGCCAAAATGGGTTTAGCGATAAACGAGGGCAAAGCCAAGTATATGCTGTCAACAAGACGGGAAAGGCAACACCGAAAAATTGCACAAAACGTCACAGCGGTCAGCTATAACTTCGAGGTAATAAGGGACTTTGTATACCTTGGTTCTGCTATAAATTCTACAAACAACATCAGCGCAGAAATCAAGCGAAGAATAACTCTTGCCAATCGCTGTTTTTTGGGCTTATAAGGCAATTCAAGAGTAAAGCCCTATCTCGAACAACTAAGGAGACTCTGTATAAGACCCTGATCATCCCAGTCCTGCTTTATGGCGCTGAAACATGGACTTTATTAAAAGAGGATGAAGATATCCTTGGTCGCTTCGAGAGAAAAATTCTTCGTAAGATTTTCGGTCCCGTTTGCGTTGACGGGTTTTGGAGGAGAAGATTCAATCACGAACTATACGAGCTGTACAGTGACATCGACCTAGTCAAAAAACTGCGTATTGGACGTCTGAGATGGCTAGGACATGTAGAGCGAATGGACACCAACGCTCCGGCCCGCATAGTCTTCGAATCTAACCCCGAGGGACGACGCAGTAGAGGGAATAATCGCCGTAGGTGGCGCGCACAAGTTCAAGGGGACCGCGGCCAACTTAGAGTGCACAATTGGAGGCAATTAGCTAAAGACCGAGCTAAATGGAGAGGCTTGTTGGTTGAGGCCCAGGTTCACCCCGAACTGTAGCGCCACCTAAGTAAGTAAGTAAGGAGAAGAGAAAAGCGCGTAAAAAATGGCAACAAACTCGGGCTCCGCAACATAAAGCACATCTTAACCGTTTGTGCAACACACTAAAAAGATCTATTAAAGACCTTAAGAATAATGAAATGCAAGCTTACTTAAACAGGACGATGAGATACGGGAGACATTTGCGCGGCAAATATCTGAGAGGTTTGAACGAATTCCAACTGTTCCATCAAATTTAGAGGAAGAATGGCAACTGTTTTCAACAGCGGTTATTGCCTCTGCGGGAGATGTTTGTGGAGTGAAGCGGCTTAGTGTAGCGGCTTGTGGTGAGAAAAGAACTGCTTGGTTTAAAACGCCCGGAGTTCAAGAAGCCATCAGAGAGTGGAAGAGAGCCTTTAAGGTGTGGATTCACTTGGAGAACTCCGATTCTCGAAATCGGTACACTGAGGCGCGAAGAACTTGCAAATTAGCTGTGAAAACAGCGAAAGAACAGTCTTGGAAGGAGTTTGGCGAGAAATTGGAACGTGACCACAGATCTGCAAATAAGATGTTCTGGCAGACCGTCCACCGACTCAGAGGAAAAAAGTTGAAAATCGTTGAAGGAGTCAAATCCAAAGACGGTACACTTCTTTCCAATGAGGAGGGCATCTTACGCAAATGGAGCAAGCACTTTTCAGAATTGCTCAATCCCGAACATGGCACCGAAGATGACAGACTTATTGTCGAGAGTTGGGCGGAAAGTAGTCCTACGGTAGGGGAAGTAACTTTGGCGATCAAAGCGCTAAAGGTTGGCAAATCTGGTGGTGTGGATGAAATTCGACCAGAAATGCTCAAGGCTTTAGGTAAAGAGGGAGTGCAATGGCTCTCGCGTGTCATTAAAATGGCCTGGGAATGCAGTGAAACACCTGGTGATTGGAAAATGGGGGTGATAGTTCCTCTTTTTAAAAAAGGGGACAAAAGAGATTGCGCCAACTATAGGGGTATATCCCTTTTAAGTTTCCCTGGAAAAGTCTTCGCTAAGGTCCTAGAAAAGCGTTCCAGAGCTGTGGTTGAGGACAGTTTGGGGGATGAGCAGTGCGGTTTTCGTCCCGGTAGAAGCACAACCGACCAGTTGTTCACTCTCAGAATGGTTCTTGAGAAGGCCTGGGAGTATGCCAAACCTGTCTACACTTGTTTTGTGGATTTGGAAAAAGCATATGATAGGGTTCCTCGAGGCAAACTCTGGAGTATTCTGCAGGACTATGGGATTGCTGGTTCCCCGTTAAGGGCGATTCAGTCGTTATATACAAACTGAAGAAGCTGGGTTCGGATAAACGGTGTTAAATCAATACCTTTCACTGTGGGCGTTGGACTCCGCCAAGGGTGCGTTTTGTCACCTCTCCTCTTCATTGTATATATGGATGTTGCAGCGCAGCCGTGGCGGGGAACGTTTCAAAGTGGGAGACCTAAGGATTAGTCATCTGCTCTTTGCGGATGATTTGGTCATCCTTGGGCCCTCTCAAACCGAACTACAGCACTCGAAAATTTTGTAGCCGTTTGTGATGATGCTGGAATGAAGATCATCGTGAACAAATCAGAAGTAATGGTCATATCCAAAAAACCCATTCAGTGCACTCTGCATGTTAGTGGAGTCCCAGTGAAGCAGGTGGATAAGTTAAAGTACCTCGGGGTTTTATTCACGAGTGATGGGAGGAGCAATGCCGAGTTATCTTGTAGAATTGGTCAGGTTGGATCAATTTTGAGAGAGCTTGGCCAATCTGTTATAAGGAAGGCCGAACTTAGTGTTCAAGCTAAGCTATCGGTTTTTAACTCGGTGTATGTTCCAATTCTCACCTATGGTCATGAAATTTGGGTAGTGACCGAAAGAATAAGATCGCGGATACAAGCTGCCGAAATGAGGTTCCTTCGCGGTGTTGTTGGAATAACTCGTAGGGATCGAGTGCGCAACACCAGAGTACGCGAGGCGCTCACTGTTAAGTAGCTACTTCTCCGAACGGAACGATCTATGCTTCGATGGTTTGGTCACGTAGTGCGTATGCCCCAGACCGGCTTCCAAGACGCGCCATGGTTGCCGTGCCATCAGGTAGGCGACTTCGCGGAAGGCCTGAAATAGATGGTTGGACCAAGTCCGACATCTCTCCTGGAGCCGCTTAGGGATTCCTCCTGATGAATTGGAGTCAATGGCGGAGGATCGAGAAGGATGGAGAGTCCACCTGAGCATCCTACCCCCGCGACCCTCATGAAGGATTAGCGGGCCATTGAAAATGTATGTATGTATGTATGTAAACTTACTTAGCCAGCTTAACGGCAGAAAAAGAAAAGGCGGAAGATTACCGACGACACTGCTATCTTGGCAGTAGGTAAAACGGTCGAAGATACTACAGAAAAACTGCAAGAAGCTTTGGATAGAGCGAACGAATGGACAAAGATTTGGCGAATCGCACTCAACGAGACCAAATCTGTTTATGCAAATTTTACTTATAAGAAAATAAATAATTTGCCGATCTTATCTAACTCGGTTCAAATTCCGTTTGCAAACGAGGCTAAGTATCTTGGAATGACACTTGATGCAAAGCTGAAATGGAAAACGCATGTAAAGAAAAAACGCAAAGAACTAGATAATAAATATAGAGAAATATATTGGTTACTTGGAAAATATTCCAAGCTTAATACAGAGAACAAACTGCTTTTATATAAGCAAGTGCTAAAGCCTGTATGAACATATGGTATAAAACTCTGGGGTCGTACCAAAATAAGTATTATTACAATTTTGTAAACTTTTGAAAACAAAATGCTAAGGCTGTTGTTATGTAACAAGCGAGTAATACTAATACTTAAAATTGAATTCATTTTGTCAGGGCATTGTAGTAATGTAACATAATTTTACAAGCGCAAGCAAGTGCTAGCTCTCTCTAGCTAATGCTTTTAAAATTTCTGCAGTGTCCTGAGTATCATTTACAAGCGCGAGTTTAGTCGAAAAGTGCTACCAACGGAGTATGGACTGTGAAAAATTAATAAGTGATGTGCAGAAACGGCGTTATCCGTGGGACATGCGCTAACTAGTTAAATTTTAATCGACCACCTTAAAAGCCCAAGAGAGCGCGAGCTCGTTCTAGTATTACTGGCTTGCTAAATAACCACAGCCGAAGAGGTATTGTTAATGCGCCATGGTATATCAGAAACAGCGATATTCACAGAGATCTTGGCATTAAAACAATCGAAAACGAAATCAAAAACTACGCGAAAAAGCTTAAAAGTGGACTAGAAAGTCACGTTAATATTACAGTCCTTCAAGTTTTGGATGAAAGAAATTTATTACGCCGTCTACAAAGAACAAACCCTTTAGACTTAGCGCGATAAGTAACCGCGTCTGAACTGCGGAGGAGGAACTTCTAATGGGAAGGTACCTGCAAAACGTCATTATTTCCTGAAATGGAAGCTACTTGATAAGTCGAATACTTAGTTGTAGTAAAAATAAAAACAAGTATGTTTTGAAGGGAGGTTATTTAGTGGGTAAAAATCGCACACTACTATGAGCACGCGCTGTCGATCCTCATCGTGTCTTGTTGAAGATTTTCACCTAACCTCGAAAAAAAAATATATATATATATATATATGTATATATACTTAGGGCACATGGCGTCAACAACGTATGCGCGTCATCTTGTTCGAAGTTCCGCAAAGCATCTGAGCTGCCTCCAACTCATTCCCCAAAAGCTTGATTCCTCCTCGACTGTCCTGCGCCACGTTTGCCTAGGGCGTCCCGCTGTTCTGCTTACCTGGGTGACCGGATTCCACTGCATGTCGTTTTCCGCAATGGATTTATCGTCGTGCCGTAAGGTGTGTCCAATCCACTTCCACTTTCTCTTTCGCACAGTAATGTCTAAAGGTTCTTGGCACGTTCTCAGATAAAGTTGTTCGTTGGATACAATTGGGCCAAAAGATCATCAAGATAATTTTTAGACATCTATTTACCAAGGTTTGCAGTTTGGGTGTGATAGTAGTATCCACCTTCCAAGTACTGCACCCATACAGCAGTACCGATTCTACGTTGGAGCGATGAGAACATTACTACTTACTTAGGTGGCGCTACAGTTCGGGGTGAACCTGGGCCTCAACCAACAAGCCTCTCCATTTAGCTCGGTCTTTAGCTAATTGCCTCCAGTTGCGCACTTCAAGTTGGTCGAGGTCCCCTTGAACTTGTGCGCGCCACCTACGGCGATAATTCCCTCTACTGCGTCGTCCCTCGGGGTTAGATTCGAAGACTCTGCGGGCCGGAGCGTTGGTGTCCATTCGCTCTACATGTCCTAGCCATCTCAGACGTCCAATACGCGGTTTTTTGACTAGATCGATGTCGCTGTACAGCTCGTATAGTTCGTGATTGAATCTTCTCCTCCAAAACCCGTCAACGCAAACGGGACCGAAAATCTTACGAAGAATTTTTCTCTCGAAGCGACCAAGGATATCTTCATCCTCTTTTAATAAAGTCCATGTTTCAGCGCCGTAAAGCAGGACTGGGATGATCAAGGTCTTATATAGAGTCTCCTTAGTTGTTCGAGATAGGGCTTTACTGTTGAATTGCCTTATAAGCCCAAAAAAACAGCGATTGGCAAGAGTTATTCTTCGATTGATTTCTGCGCTGATTTTGTTTGCTGAATTTATAGCAGAGCCAAGGTAGACAAAGTCCCTTACTACCTCGAAGTTATAGCTGCCCACTGTGACGTTTTGTCCAATTCGTCGATGTTGGTTTTCCCTTCTAGTTGACAGCATATACTTGGTTTTGCCCTCGTTTATCGCCAAACCCATTTTGGCCGCTTCCGCCTCAATGCTTGCAAAAGCACCGGTGACAGCCCGCTGAGATCTTCCGATAATGTCTATATCGTCGGCGTATGCAAGCAGTTGTACAGACTTGTAATAGATTGTGCCTCCGGTGTTGGCTTGTGAGTTCCGCACAATCCGTTCAAGTACAATATTGAAGAAGTCACATGACAGCGCGTCACCTTGTCTAAAGCCTTTTTTGACATCAAAGGTCTCGGTGAGGTCATTACCGACCTTGATGGAGC
This sequence comes from Brachypalpus laphriformis, assembly GCA_945910035.1. Classification (NCBI taxonomy): domain Eukaryota; kingdom Metazoa; phylum Arthropoda; class Insecta; order Diptera; family Syrphidae; genus Brachypalpus; species Brachypalpus laphriformis. Next base: position 76,393,809 of record OX246755.1, on the reverse strand, counting down.
AGCGAGCGTTCTCCAACGTCAGCCTGCACAGGCGGACAAGTTTGGCAGGGATGTCAAAACTAGACATGGCTCTATAAAGCTCTTCTCTATAGATGCTGTCATAGGCGGCCTTGAAATCGATAAAGAGGTGGTGAGTATCGATTTGGAATTCTTGGGTTTTCTCCAGGATCTGCCGAAGTGTGAAGATTTGATCGATGGTGGATTTTCCTGGCCTGAAACCGCACTGATAGGGTCCAATCAGGCTGTTGATAAAAGGTTTCAGGCGTTCACACAATATCGCAGAAAAGATCTTGTACGCGATGTTGAGGAGACTGATGCCTCTATAATTGGTGCAGTTGAGGGGGTCTCCTTTCTTGTGGATCGGGCAAACGATGCTGAGATTCCATTCATCAGGCATACACTCCTCTGACCAAATATTAGAAATGAGTTGGTGTATGCACTCTACCAATTCATCCCCAGCTGCCTTGAAAAGTTCGGCCGGTAAACCGTCAGGTCCAGCAGCCTTGTTCGATTTTAGCTTGGATATTGCTATCCTCACTTCGTTTTGGTCAGGTGGACGGAAATTTTGACTATCATCGTCCATGTTGGATGGTTCATTCTGCCTGACAGTGGGATGTTGGTCTTCGTCGCCGTTATACAGTCTGCAGAAGTAGTTTTTCCATATTCTCAGCACCGACTGTGATTCTACTACGAGGTTTCCATTCTCATCTCTACAGGTTTCTGTACGGGTATTACTTCTCTGACACGTTCTTTTTACCTTTTGGTAAAACTTCCGTACATTGTTCCTGGAATATAGACTCTCGATATTCTCAAACGCGCGCTTCTCATGCTCTTTCTTCTTCTTTTGGAGAAGCCGATGTTCTTCCCGTCTCTTTTGCTCGTAGAACTCACGAGCAGCTCTCGTCTTCCTTTGCAGCGCCGCTTTGTATGCCTCTTGTTTTGCTGCATGCACTCGCCGGCATTCTTCGTCAAACCAGGGGTTTCGCGGTGGTGGGCGAGCGAGACCCAGCACATCAGTCGCGGCGTTTCTGATGGCATGTTGGCAGCGTTGCCACTGGTCTTCGGCACTTGATGCTGGCGGTATAGGGGTGATTGAGAGATTTCGGGATACGCGTTCAGCGAAGAGTCTGGCGGTCTCTTGCGATTGTAGCTTTTCGACGTTAAATTTTCTCACAGTAATTCTTCTTTGTTGCTCAGATTGGGATATCCGCATTCGTACCTTAGCTACAACAAGGTAATGATCCGAGTCTATGTTGGCCGCTCGGAAGGTCCGGACATCCAGAATACTGGAGGCATACCTTGCGTCGATCGCAATATGATCAATTTGGTTGATCGTTACATGATCATTAGACCGCCATGTCTGCTTATGAATATCGAGATGAGGAAACCATGTGCTTGCTATGGTGACATTTCGCTCCACAGCGAAATCAATTAGCCTTAGTCCGTTATCAGACGTGGTGTCATGTAGGCTATGCTTACCGACTGCTCTACCGAAGACGTCCTCCTTTCCTATTTTGGCGTTAAAATCGCCCAATACGATCTTAACGTCGTATTTAGGACATTGCTCGTATGTTTTGTCGAGGAGCTCGTAGAAACACTCTTTGGAGGCAGGGTCCTTTTCTTCTGTGGGGGCATGAACACATATTAGGCTTATGTTAGCGAATTTAGCCTTGATCCGGATAGTCATAATACGCTCGCTCACGTGTCGGAAGCTTAAGACTTCTTGCCTAAGTCTGCCGCGTATGACAAATCCGCATCCGAATAAGCGTTGCCTGTTGCCTCTGTAGCAATCACCGTAGTAGATGTCACAGTTTTTCATCCTCTTTTTGCCTGGCCCATCCCATCGCACTTCCTGGATGGCGGTAATATCTGCTTTATAGCAGTCTAGGGCCTCTGCTAGTTGTTCGGCTGCACGTGGTCTGTAAAGGGACAGAACATTCCACGTACAGATCCGAAGGTCGTTGTCCTTATTTCGTTTGCTGGGGTCGTCATTAGTTGGGTCATCCTTATCCGAGGCTTTTGGTTGTTTCGGAACCATGCGTTTATTACGTGGTAGGGAAGTTACCCCGACGGCACAACCCCCAACCTGGAGGGCCAGTTCCTTAATTATTCCCCTAGGACGAGGGGCCGGGTACACAGGTGCCAGTAGTCCACTACGGGAGTATGAGCGCTGCCGTTGGCCCATTAAGGGCTCCTCCGCCACCATCTCTATTCCAATGTCCTGACCAACATTGGAAATTCCTTACCGACCTGTGATCCGAATACGTCGAAGCAGCTCGCGCAAGGTATTCACTAAGTTCAACCTAACTGGAACTATAGACGCCACCGTTGACTCCGTCTAGGGAATTCGTCCGCTGCCGCCTGGAACAGGAAGAAGTGCTCTAGTGAGAAAAGCACTCTTCCCCCCCTCTCTCATCTGCTGCCACCAAGAATCCGCCAAACGGGGTTGGTTACCCATTTCTTGGATTAAGGTACTAGGCACCCGGCTGTCACCGCGTGGAGGTTGAGAGTAGGAGTTGGTAGGCCTCAGCTGAGTGAAAACGCTTGTGTTTTCATATGATCGCATGCACTACCGTTTGACTAGATGAGAACATTGCTTCTTGTATATACATACACTAGCGGGTACCCGGCGTGCGTTGCTGCGCCTAACAGAAAAAAAAAAACAACTGTCAGGCAGGCGCCTGGGGCTAAGTCTGTTAGGGAACAGTTTTGTATTGGGCAATAGTGGGTAAGTGGTCCAACCTTACTTATTTACTTATGTAGCGCTACAGTTCGGGGTGAACATGGGCCTCAACCAACAAGCCTCTCCATTTAGATTGATCTTGGGCTTATTGCCTCCAGTTATACATATACATATATATTTGGCGCAACAGCTCTTTAAGTGCCAGGGCCTAGCTTCTCGCAACCACTCATGTTGTGTGCGTTATATTTTTCACACGAACGGAAGGAACCTACAGTTTAGTGCCGAATCCGAACGGCGATTTGAGTAACTTTTTCGTGACAACAGTACTCTCGGATGTTTGTCAGACGCTCGTAAGAGGTGGGACCGTGAAAAAACTTTTTGGTGTTTTCTGGGCTTCGAACTTGGAAGCTGTTGCGCATTCCAAGTTGGTCGAGGTCCCCTTGAACTTGTGCGCGCTACCTACGGGGAGGAGGCCATCTACTGCGTCGTCCCTCCGGGTAAGATTTGCTCAGAACATTGCTTCTCCAGACTTTCGATAGCATTCCGAACGCAGCTTTCGCCTTCCCGATTCTGCTGCACACACCCAGTCTAGTGCCACCGCGGTCAGACGAGACCACACTTCAAAAGTATAGAAAGTTTCTATTTTCACGACTACCTGGCTGGCAATGTTGAGCACATACATACATATTCAATTAATTGAGTTTACCACTTCAAATAAATTAAAATTAAAAAAAATAATTTTAAATAAACTACTACAAACTCAACTGCACAAATCAACAAGAAATATCAAAGTTGACGGCGAAATGCCGAACTTGTCGCATATTTCAGCCTGACATTCAAATAAAATTAACAACAAATGTTCGCATTTTCAATTAAAATCGCATGCAATCAAATTACAAATTCGCGTGATTCAAAAAAGAAACGAAAAAACCAGACGAACACATCCCAATGACATATGACACATGCGATTTATTAGCCAACTGTCAATGTTTTATATTTGCGAAATGAACATCCCATGGCACTCGTATTGCGCAATCCCTACAAACTTGCCATTATATTGTTTGTCCTAACAACATAAGTCCCTCAGAAAATGAAAACGGTAAACATGTTTTGAGGGGCTTGTTCGTACAGTAGTTGCGTTATCAAAATTTATTTATTTTTTTTTTGGGGTAAATCCAGAAACATTTAGACTAGATCAATGACACTACAAAGACAAATGAAATAAACAACTAGTACTTTGTACGTTTTAACACCTGATAGTATGGCTGTATGCCAACAACAAATAAAAGTGTGTTTACGTAAAACTACTCCTGCTTATCAATTAAACATAAATGAAAATAAATTCAAATGAATAACATTCGTGCGCATTAGTTTTGCTTCCTCGATAAAGGTGGATCATTGATCTTTGCGCATACCATACCTATCAGAAGCAATGAACTGAAAATTATTGAATATACAAAGGCATACAATATTTTTAAGACCTAATTTAAATTAGTATTAATTCTGATCAGTATATTAAATTAAATATACAAATATGTGAAAATATAAAATTGGCTGGATTTTAATTTTGCCTGTTAGGACGATTAGTGTGGTAATCAATTTTATATATAGAACCACTTGATTGAGAAATTTATTTACAGTCAATAAAAGGTTTTTAATTAGCGCATCTTCTCATATAAAACATAAAAAAAAAAAAACATTGGAATGCAAAACAAATTAAGGGCTGATATAATACACGAACGATAATTGGTATATCACAAGCGGGGTTGTAAATGGGTCTTTCCACACTTCGTGGAGTGGTACTAGCAGGGAACGGAGCGAGAGATACATATACGAGTATGCAGTTAATTCTTGCTACAAAAATCTCTCCAAAGTAGGACATCTGTATTGTGATTTCTTCCTATAAAGGATTTTTCAATAATGACATAATAATTTTGTAATTAAATAAAACACAGAATAATTGAGATATCGAGCTGAAATTTATTCCAGGTGTAGTACACATGTTAAATTTAAGTACGAAATTCGATCTCGTTCATATGACCGACCACCGCGAGCACGTTTGCACCGATAGATTCTTCGTAGCCAATTTTCCACCACTCTTCCACACATATCGGCCGGAAAGTTGGCAATTTCGCGTTCGATATTGTTCTTGAGCTCTTCTAACGTTGTTGGCATATACCAACGACTAGCAATTGGTTGCTACCCGATTTTGAAGTAACATCGCTCATCGCTCATTACTCTAGACCACAAATTAAATTGGAAACCTCACATAAACAGAACCACTGAGAAGGCGACTAAAGCCTTCTGAGCCTGCTCTAGGTTTTTCGGCAAAAAAATAGAGATTAAATCCAAAAATGATCCACTGGACCTATACCACAATCATCGTTCCGATAATAACTCATGCTTCGCTAGTATGGTGGGATAAAGTTAATCAAACCATTACCCGCTCCGCCCCCCAGAAGGTGCAGAGACTAGCGTGTAGGTATTACGAGCGCAATGCGCACCTTCCCAACAGCTGCGCTGGAAGTACTCTTAAACCTTCCACACTTACACATAAATATTATGAAGACTGCGGCTACCAGTGCTCTAACTGCCGGAACACAATGCGGCCGCTGTGGTAGTGGTAGCTGCTGTGGTACGAGCTGTCAAAAGTTGAAATATATACATAAGCAGTAGTCGGTGCACAATAGGCCGCAGCCGCTGTGGCGTGTGGTAGTGGTGTGGTACGAGTTGGTTATCTTTTAAAAAACGCCACGCGGCTTTATGACAGCTCACTAAAAACCAACGAAATGGAGGACGCTGAAGTCGAAAAAATCAATTTCTTTCTTGTCATCCATTTTATTGAATAAACACTTATAAATCAATGGCTAATAACGTTTTATAACACTTTATTGAAAATAATACCGAGAGAAAAATTTCACAACTGGCTCAATTGAGAATTCAATTTGACATTAGCGCGCCACTACATTGTGGGCGAGTTTAGAGAGCGTAGTGCGCAACACATTGACAGGTCGTACCAGAACGGCTACCACTACCACAGCGGCTTTGCATTGTGTTCCAGCAGTAAAGCTTCACCTTTTATGCAACAATACAAATTCTGAATTAGTTGGCCACATGAAGATCCTTGAGAAAATTCCGCTACTTACTTGTCCAGCAGTATGCATCTCAGACTTCAGCCCCAAAAGAATCCACCTCAATCTCCCCTTCACAGTAAACATACCTGACCGCAGCTACTGGGGTTATCCTCAAATCCCCCAATCAAGATCTCAAATCAATTGGTACACTGATGGTTCAAAAATGTCAAATGGGGTTGGAGCTGGTATCTTTGGCCCCAACTACAAACTCTTTAGACCACTAGGTCAATCCACTACTATCTTCCAAGCAGAGGTCTATGCCATCGAGCTCTGCGCCAGAGAATACATTAGACGAAACCTTCGAAGATCACATATTAATATAATGTCAGATAGCCAAGCAGCACTCAAGGCTCTCACGTCCTTTGACTATAAGTCTAAGCTGGTGTGGAATTGTCTCCAGACGCTTTTGCAGCTTGCTGTACACAATAATATCACACTAATGTGGGTCCCCGGTCACAAAGGTATCCCTGGTAATGAAGCGGCTGATAAGCTTGCCAGACTAGATGCCCAATCTCCTTATATTGGACCTGAACCCTTCTGCGGTTTACCCACCAGCCAGCCAGATTAAAATGAACCTACTCCGCTGGGAACGCGAACAAATGCTCTCTCACTGGAATGCTCAATCCGGCCTGAGGCATTCCAAGAAATTTATTAACTTCTCTAAAAAATGGAATTAGAGACATTCTATCAATGAGCAAACAGAATGCTAAGATCCTTACTGACTTCCTAACTGGACATTGCTCTCTCAACTACCATCTGAAGAAAATGGGCCGTGTTCAATCGGAAACGTGCCGTCTCTGCCTTGAAGACACCGAAACAGCCCATCACATACTCTGTGATTGTCCGGCCATAGCCAGACTTAGGCTAAAGCACTTTGATAAAGGCGTTACATCACCTTCTGACGTGACCTCTTCTTCAGCTCGAACTATTCTTGCTTCATTAATGAACTTGATTTCAGCTAGTTGACAAATTCAAAATCAATAAACCAGGGGATAGCACAAAAGATCTTTTTAGGTCGCAGTGCTCCAGGGGTCAGTCTCACCTGAAAAAAAAAAACATCGCTCAACAACAACAAATGGAAAGTAAACGTGAAGGACTCAGACATTTACCGCTTAGTATCTAATAAACTGAATACTGAAAATATTCAGTGGTATATTTACGAAAATACATCTGAAAGACCGATACGAGTCGTAGCTAGGGGTCTTCATGCCTCATGCTTAAAGGAAGATGTTGTTCACGATTTGAAGAACAAAAAGTTTAAAATCATCGATGCGGTAAATTTAATCAAACGGGAAAAGCAAAAATTGGAAGGCGAGGAAACGACGGTAAAGCGCGGGCTTCCTCTTTTTATGCTAACCTTTGATAAAGCTGAGAGTTTAGATAAGATTTACGAAATAAGAACAATTCTTAATGTCGTAGTCAAAATCGAACACATGTGCAAGAACAAGGTTGATACCTCAGTGCAAACGATGCCAAGGATTCAATCATACGCAAACGTATTGCAGAAAAGAACCGCGATGTGTGAAATGCGCCGGAAATCACCTCTCCCATGTCTGTGGAGTAAATAAACAAACCTTTGCAGCCGGTGCTAATTGTAAGAGAAAGCAAACGGCAAATTATAGAGGCTATGAAGTAGCTAAAGAATTGCAAAAACGGAGAGATGCACTCCTTAAGTCACTAAATGCAAAATCAAAACTGCAAACTAAGCCAAAGCGTAAGATGGCATAGGAAAAAGTAGGCAAACTAAAACTACCGGGTTCAGAGCCCAAAAAGATGAGGGAGAAAATGACAACAGAGAAGTCCTCGACCTCTGTTCTTAAAAGAAACGGTACTGAAAAGTTAACGTTGGAAAAGCCACCGCGTGATGAGCCTCGGACAGCAGGAGTGCAGACTTACGCTCAGGCCGCGGCATCCGAAAAACCAAAAAACGTTGAAATTTCGACGGACCCTGTCTCTCATGTTTTCTCAGTTATTCTCGAGAAATTTGAAGAACAAAGCAAAATAAATAAAATTATTCTCGATAGGCTGGTTAAGCTTGAAAGTAATTCACGGAAAACGCGTACTTTAACTAGAATATGAATGACAAAACAAATGTTAAATATATGTACTTGGATGCAAACGGACTTTTGCAAAAAATTTACGAATTGGAAATATTTATGCGTGAGAAAGATATTCATATTTGCTTCATTTCTGAAACCCACGTAAAAAAACGAATCGCATTTAAATACAATATAAAAGGCTATAATGATTACCACACTTGCCACCATTCGGTAAAAGCGAGACGCGGATCCTTGTTTATTAAAGACTGCATCGAACAATCCGAAGACCTAATTATAGAGCTTGAAACTTTGCAACTGTGCACGATTCGAGTTAAAAATAGCCAGCGCACTCTTAAAATCTCATCTATCTACCGCCCACCGCGTTCCGCGCTTGAGAAAAAGTGATTTTACTAACTTGTTTGAATCGCTGAAACCTAATTTCATTATTGGCGGCGATTTTAATGCAAAACACACGTTCTGGGGCTTAAGATACAGCTCGAGAAAAGGTAGAATGCTCTATGGGGCAGGTATGGAGTACAGTTGTGATTGCCATTCGACGGGTAAACCGACTTACTGGCCAACTGATACTTCGAAAATATCTGACCTGATCGATTTTTTCGTTGTGAAAGGAATATCTACCAACCACATGCAAGTTAAAGAAAACCGACGGTTTCTATACCAGGTCACTAAAGACAATGTACCGTGTAATATGTAAATAAAGTCTTTTCTAATCTAATCAAATTTACAAGTTAAAGAGAGCTTTGATCTGTAGTCTGATCATCTCCAGTTATTTTGACAATTAGTGAAAAACTAGAATATAACCTAGAGTCAGCGAGATTAACTGGTCTAACTGGGAAGACTTTAGGAACGAAATTGAAGATAATGTTGAACTGAGCGTTTCACTTACGACACCCTATAAGCTTGAGGTTCCAGCTCGCCTCTTGGAATAATACGCCCAATCCAAGAAAAACGCCGGTCAGATACGGTCTACGATATCCTCCGGAAATAAAAGAATTGGTCAAGGAAAAAAGAAAAGCGCGTAAAAAATGGCAACAGAGTCGTGCTCCGCAGCATAAAGCACACTTGAATCGTCTGTGCAATTTGTTGAAGAAGACTATTAAGGATTTTAAGAATCGTGCAATAGGCTCTTACCTTGAAAGTTTAACAGCGAAAAAAGATTCCAATTATTCACTTTGGAAAGCTGTAAAAGGCACCAAAAGGCCTAAAGTCCCCGCGCCACCAATCAAATTAAATCAAAATGAATGGGCGAGGGAAGATAAAGAAAAAGCGGACATCTTTGCGGCCGACCTGGAAGCAACCTTTAAACCGTACGATGGTCAAGTGGTTTACGACAACTTTAATACGCTGGATTTACCATCTGACGATTTAACACTCAAGTGCAATGCTAAGGGAACTTAAACATGAAATCGAGAATCTGAAACCTAAGAAAGCTCCTGGTTATGATTTGATTACCGGAGAAATTCTCAAAGTTTTACTTAGAAAAGCATTGATTAAGCTTCTCCATATTGTAAATGCTGCGATCAGATTAAAGCACGTCCTAAGCCAATGGAAAGTTGCGGAAGTCATTATGGTTTTAAAATCAGGTTTATGGTTTAAAATCCAAAATTTTGGAGAGGATATTACTAAGGCGTCTCCAACCGGTTATAGAAGAAAATAATCTTATCCTTGGCCACATGTTTGGGTTCAGAAGTAATCATTCGACGATTGACCAGGTGCATAGAATTACTGACGTAATCGAGAAAGCATTTGAAGAAAAAAAGATTTGCTCAAGCGTATTTCTTAACGTCTCGCAAGCCTTTGACAAGGTGTGGCATGATGGCTTCAAATGCAAACTACGACAAGTTCGCCCTGTATGCTTATACGATATTCTAGAATCATATCTCGAGAATAGACTCTTTCGTGTTAGACATGGAGTCGAATACTCCGAGCTCAAAGAAATTTCGGCCAGGGTACCGCAAAGAAGCGTTCTTGGGCCGCTTCTTTATTTGTTATATACACGTGATATACCGAACGAAGATGGCACTATCCTTGCTACGTTTGCCGATGACACCGCTATCCTAGCAGTAGGTAAAACAAGTGAAGAAACGACTGCAAAACTGCAAAACGCACTGAATAATGTAAATGAATGGACGAGGGACTGGCGGATCGCCCTCAACGAATCTAAATCTGTTCACGTGAATTTCACTTACAAGAAAACTATTGTAATAACTTGCCAATTTTCCGAAACTCGGCCCGAATACCCTTTGCAAACGAGGCCAAATACCTGGGAATGACAATCGACGCAAGGCTGAAATGGAATTCGCACTTTAAAATGAAACGTAAAGAACTCGAAATCAAATATAGAGAAATGTACTGGTTACTCGGAAAACATTCCCAGCTCAGTACTGAGAACAAACTGCTTTTATACAAGCAAGTGCTAAAGCCGGTGTGGACCTACGGTATACAACTTTGGAGTTGTACCAAGAAAACAAATCCCAATATTTTACAAACTTTTAAAAATGAAGTGCTAAGAGAAATTGTCCAAGCACCGTGGTATAGTAGAAACGACGACATCCACAGGGATCTCGGAATTCCCACAATCAAAGCTGAAACTAGAAGCTTCGCGAGAAGGCATAGAAACCGAATAATCGGACATGTCAACATACAGTCCTACAAATTTTGGATGAGAGCAATTTATCGAGTCGACTACAAAGGACGAAACCTTTCGACTTGGCGAGATAAGGATTAACCGCGTCTAGATTGCGGAATATGCAGGACCTTTCAGTGGAAAGTAACCTGCCAAACGTTTTTATTTCATGACAGAAAAATTGCTTGATAAGTTAATACTTAGTTGCGATATCTAACAAATTTATATCGAAGGGTGGTGTTTTTTTAGTCAGTAAGAATCTGACGGGCAACGTGCCTGGGATGTGCGGATGGGGTAACTTAAATAGTTATTCCCTTCCATACAATCCAGTCACGGCTAACAATGCGCACACCCCATGATGACAAGACGACGTAAATGGGCCTCGGATATTGCCAAACCTGGTATAAGCCAGGGCATCCTTTGGAGCCAGGCCTGAAGGTTGTCAGTATGCGAGGGTCTGGTGCTCGGCCTGTCCCGCTCGGCAGCCGGCCGGGTCAAAACCGAAATGGCTACGAGCTTCCTGCCAATGGTCTCGCGAACCATTACGGGGGTCAAGGGGTGAGCGCGCTGTGCACCGATAGGGGCACAGATGGACTCTCTGAGACTCGACAATGGCATCGACTTAGGATAGGCACATGGAACGTCTCATCGCTCACAGGGAAGGATCTTGAGCTTGTTGGGGAGGCTGTTAAAAGTCGACTAGATATAGTTGCGCCTCTTCAACAAAGCAGAGAGGTTCTAAAACTGTGGACCTTCCGGGTGGGTGAAAGCTCTTCCTGTCAGGAGTCGCACCCTCAATGTCTGCTCGGGCGCGAGTGGGGTCCCAGGTTGACAGACAGAGTATTGGAGTGGATACCATAAAAATTTCTGTTAGCAGGAGACGGTGTTGCCGAGCGATTGCCTCTCCCGGATCACTTTGCAATCTTTTACCCGAGGCTTCATGAAACTGGCTACCAAATGGTAGTCAATCTGAGTTTCATCTCCATCACTGCTGTAAGTGATCAGGTGTCGGCTTTGTTTGATGAACATGGTATTTAACACGATAAGACCGTGTGATTTGCACATGCTTAGGATGTCTTCACCAGGAAGGTTCCTGGTGCCATATCCTAGTCCTCCATGGCAGTCTTCATAGTCTTCGTTTGATTTCCCGACATGTCCATTCAAATCTCCTCCCACAAACAGAAATTCTTCCTTTGGGATGTTCTTCTTTCGATACGGATCGTACTATTGCAATAATATGGATTCCATAGAACACAAAAATATTCAAGTAATGAGCGTACTAAAGAAATACATACTGACTTCAGAGTATATGGATCCTGAAAGTCTTTTGAATTGCGAGACACAAAACCCATCATAGAACTGGCTTTAGAAATAATGTAATCAATGTGTGCAGAGAAACATAGCTGTTTGTCGAAAATTACATCAAGGTCTTTTTAGTTATAGCTCCTTTGCAATTTGAAGTCGAGAATTGTATATTCATATATTATAGGTGATCTAATTCCATAGTATGATGAAACCGTGCACTTATTAATATTAAAATTCAAACCATTACACACCAACGTGTTATATTTTCAACATCTTCTTGGAGTTGTAGCACATCCGAAAAAGACTTAGTAGACTTGTAAATTTTTAAGTCATCCGCATACAGAAGACAGCTGGAGTTTGATATATATGAGGGTAAGTCATTTATAAATAAAACGAATAATAATGGCCCTAAATGGCTACCCTGTGGTACCCCAGAAAAATTTAAAATTTCTTGAGAAATGACGGAACCGTTCTTTACATACTGCCTACGGCTAGTTATGTAGGTACTTATCCAGCTTAGGATATTTGAATGAAATCCAATCAATTCCAACTTCTTAACAAGAACATTATGTTGAACACGATCAAATGCCTTAGAAAAATCTGTATAAATAGAATCAACCTGAAGACGCTGTTCCATGTTGCGAAGACAGTAGTTAGTAAAAATTACTAGATTCGTAGTTGTGGATCTTCCGGTAACAAATCCATGCTGACATTCAGAAATGTGATTACGCACAATATCATACAACTTCCTTTTCACAATACCTTCGAATATTTTGGGAATAAGTGGAAGCTTAGCTTTGACCCAGACTTATGGATTGGAGTAATAAAAGAACTCTTCCAGCAATCTAAAAATTCGCCGCGATTCAAAGAATAGTTAAAAATAATGCACAATGGCCGGACTATATTAAGCCTGATTAATTTTAGGAATAGAGATGGAAATCCGTCAGGGGGAATACTCGTATTTGATCCAAGAGATGATAATTCATGGAGAACCTCATCCTCGGTTATAGATAATAGGCCCAAATCAGTGATTGTGTTGCATGGGAGCATTGTACTGCAAACAATTGATTCATTTACAAAGTTCGATTGGAAAAATGTAGCAAACATATCACATACTTCCTTTAAAATGTCGGAAGAAATTTCATTCTATACCATACTAGAAGGAATTCCAAACGATTTACGTATGCTATTAAAAAATGCCCAAAACGTTTTAGTCTTTTTTAATATTAGATTCAACAGACCAAATGTACTGTCTATAAACAAATTTCTTTAGAAATTCATACACATTTCTTAACCGAATAAATTTGCCTCTTGAAGAAATCGTGGTTTTACTTTTTTTATAAGCCTTTAGCATAGCATTTTTAAGTCTAGATAAACTTTTATTAAACCAAATGGCCCTATTAGAACATTTTACTCTCCTAATTGGTACAAGATTTGAAATGACTGTTTCTAAAATATTTCCAAACGTTGAGTAAGCATTATACAAATTAGAAGAATCAAGAGCTTCGTACCAGTTAATTACAGATAAATATGAGTTAATTGCGTCATAATCCGCTTAAGTAAAATCAAATTTAAAGTTATTAGTACAACTATCAGAAATAAAACAATTCAATAATGATAGGCTAAAAGAAACATGTAGTGCTTTGTGAAAAATACTATTGTTTGACATTAGAAAGTCTACCTCGGCAATAGAAGTCTCAAGTTCTTTATCAACATACACTAAATCTAATATCTTGCCCATCGAATTACGAACTAAATTTAATTGAATTAAGTTCAAAGCTGACATGTTATCAACAACCTCGAACTCAAAATCGTTTAAAACATTAAACGGCATAATACATTTCTGATGTTCAGAAAAAGTACATTTAACATCTGATAAATTAAAATCCCCTAATATAACATAACATAATCGGTTGTTTGGTTCAGTCCTCCCATGTTTTGATAATGGAGAGAGAGAGAGGACTGCTTATATTAGCGGACAGTACATCAACAACTGGAGCATGAGGATGAGAGGATTGCACTATGTGAGTGTGTTTATAGGCATATTCCTCTCTTTTTTTTTATGAAATTCAAATTCTCGTACACGAATTCCCTTTTGCCAGACTTCAGATTTTAGAAAAATTGATAATAATTCCTCTGGAAAGCCCAGCCTGAAGTTTATGAACTTGAGCGAAGATTCGTCGGTACTAGATTTTACCAATTTAAAGCAGACTAAATTCGAAGCATCAATTTTAAATGCTGAAGAAACATATTGAAGTACTGACTGGGATGTTGTGGTAGGCTTAAACGAAGAGAGATGAAGCCATTTAAGCTGCGTTAGTACATCCAAAGAACTGTTGTTGTTGGTTCCAATGATGGCTTTTGCAGGATTGGGCAGAGATACAGTGGCATGTACTTAAGATGAATTTTCAGCAGTGGGTGGATCGACAATGGTGACGCGGGAAGAATTCGCCCCAGATGGTGAATTAGAGGCTGCACCATTAGCAATGTTCAAATTAGAGTTTACGGAAAAAGCACTTGGTGTCTGCGGGTGGGCAAAATCGCATCATCACCTCCACGCGGTGCCCGCTGGATAGCTATCTGATAGTGAACTAACGATATGATATGATATGATAACGTATGCTGAGTCTGACGATATATGTGCAGCTGAACACTCACACCTGCGTAAGCACATCTGGGTGAACTTCAGCGCGCATATGTCTAACCAGGCGAGGCATCTCTTGTTGACCTGATCGGCTGAAATATGCGTCTCAGAAGTCTAGCAAGAGGTCCTCAGAAGGAGGACGTGCGGCGGATGAATTCTCTCGATGGAATCAACGGTGACGTCTACAGACCAGCGGATACCTTACCGGAGCTACTTCAACATATTTGGAGCTGAGGTCTGTAAGGATTTTCAATACTACGTCAGGGTATTGAAAAAGAGATGGTGGCGGATGAACCCTTAATGGGCCAACGGCAGCGCTCATATCCCCGAAGTGGGTTACTGACATTGGTGTATCCGGCCTCTTGTCCTAGGGGTAAAAAAAAAAGGATCTGGCCCTCCAGGTTGGGGTTGTGCCGTCGGGTTAACTTCCCTACCATGTAAAAAACCCTTGGTTACGAAGCAACCAACAGCCTCGGATACGGATGATTTTACTGTTGACGACCCATGCAAACGTAAAAAGGACAACGATCTTCGTGTCTGCACGTGGAATGTTAGGTCCCTTTACAAACCACGTGCAGCCGAATAACTTGCGGAGGCCCTAGAGTGTCTCAAAGCAGACATTACTGCCATCCAAGAAGTGTGATGGGATGGGCCGGGCAAAAGGAGTATGAAAAACTGCGACATCTACTACGGCGATTGCTACAGACAAAAAGGACAGCGTTTATTCGGGTGCGGATTTGTCATTGGAGGCAGACTTAGGCAAGAAGTCTTGAGTTTCCGGCATGTGAACGAGCGCCTCATGACTATCCGTATCAAGGCTAAATTCACGCCCCTCACGAGGAGAAGGACGACGCGACAAAGGATGACTTCTACCAGCTCTTGGACAAGACGTATGAGCAATGCCCTAGCCACGACGTTAAAATTATCCTAGGCGACTTTAACGCAAAGCTAGGAAAAGAGGAAGTCTTTAGTAGCGTTGTCGGAAAGCACAGCCTGCACGACAACACATCCGGCAACGGACTCAGGCTAATCGACTTTGCGGCGGGGCGAAACTTTGTCGTAGCTAGTACGCGGTTCCCACGTCTCGATATTCACAAAGGAACATGGCTCTCCTTTGATCGAAAAATCGTCAACCAAATCGATCATATTGCGATCGACGCAAGGCACTCTTCCAGTATTCTGGGTGTCCGGACTTTCCGAGGAGCCAACGTGGACTCGGATCACTACCTAGTTGTAGCCAAGGTACGGATGCGGATATCCACAACGGAGCGAAATCAACGAAATGCTGTGAGAAAATTTGACGTTGGGCGGCTACAATCGCAAGAGACCGCCAGAACCTTTGCCGATCGTGTTTCTTCTAATCTCAATCTAAGTCCTATGCCGCCAGCAGCAAATGCGGAAGACCAGTGGCAGCGTTGCCAAAAAGCCATCAGAGATGCCGCCTCTGATGTACTGGGTTTTCTCGGCCACCACAACGAAACCCCTGGTTTGATGAGAAATGCCGGCAAGCACATGCAGCAAAACAAGAGGCGTACAAAGCGGCGCTGCATAGAAGGACTAGAGCTGCTTACGAGCTCTACGTGCGCAGGAGAAAAGAGGAACATCAACTTCTCAGAAAGAAGAAAAAAGAGCATGAGAAGCGCTCGGTCGAGGAGATTGACATACTTTATTGCAGGAATAATGTTCGAAAATTTTACCAAAGGGTAAAAAGATCATGCCAGGGTTTCAAAGCCAGAACAGAAGCCTGCAGGGACGAAAATGGCAACATAGTAGTGGAATCGCAGTCGGTGCTGAGGATAGAACACTTCTGCAGACTGTTAAACGGCGATGATGATCAATATTCCGCTGTCAGGCAGAATGAGCCATTCAACAGTGACGATGACAGTCAAGATTCCCGTCAACCCGATTAGAATGAAGTGAGGATAGCGATATCTAAACTCAAATCCAACAAAGCTGCTGGAGCCGACGGCCTTGCCGCTGAACTTCTCAAGGCAGGAGGAGATGAGTTGGTAAGGAGCATGCACCAGCTCATCTGTAAAATCTGGTCGGACGAAAGTATGCCCGATGAATGGAACCTCAGCATCGTTTGCCCGATCCTGAAGAAAGGAGACCCTCTGAACTGCGCCAACTACAGAGGTATAAGTCTCCTCAACATCGCATATAAGATCCTGTCTGCCGTACTATGTGAACGCCTAAAACCGATCGTCAACAACCTGATAGGTCCTTATCAGGGCGGTTTCAGGCCTGGAAAGTCCACCATTGACCAAATATTCACACTACGGCAGATCTTGGAAAAAACCCATGAATATAAAATCGATACGCACCATCTCTTCATCGATTTCAAAGTTGCCTATGATAGCGTGTATAGAGACGAGTTATACAAAGCCATGTCTAGTCTTGGCATGCCTGCCAAACTCGTCCGTTTGTGCAGAATGACGATGGAGAACTCTCGCTGCTCCATTAAAGTCGGTAAGAACATCACCGAACCGTTCAATGTCAGGAAAGGTCTTAGACAAGGCGACGCGTTATCATGCGATCTCTTTAACATAGTACTTGAGACAATTGTACGAAACTCACAAGCCAACCCCGGAGGTACAATCTTCTTCAAGTCTGTACAACTACTCGCTTATGCCGATGACATTGACATAATCGGAAGACATTGACATAATCGGGGCATTTACGAGTATTGAGAACGAGGCAGCAAAGATGGGTCTAGCGGTCAATGAAAGCAAAACAAAATATATGCTGTCTACAAAAAAGGACACACGTCTTGGACAGAACGCCACAATAGACAGATATAATTTTGAGGTAGTAAAGGATTTTGTTTACCTAGGCTCCATGGTCAGCTCCGCAAATGACATCAGTGGAGAGATCACACGGAGAATTACTCTTGCCAATCGTTGTTTCTATGGGCTAAAACGGCAATTGAGTAGCAAAGCCTTATCTCGAACTACTAAGGTAACTCTTTATAAGACATTAATCATCCCAGTCCTGCTGTATGGCGCAGAGGCATGGGCTTTGACAAAACCGGATGAGGATGACCTTGGTTATTTCGAGAGAAAAGTTCTTCGAGCGATCTTTGGTCCCGTCTGCATAGGCGGTGAGTGGAGGAGAAGGTACAATGCCGAACTATACGGCCTGTACAAGGACATCGACTTAGCCAGAAGAGTTCACATACAGCGACTAAGATGGCTGGGTCATTTAGAGCGGATGGAGCCCAACCTTCCCGCTAAGAAAGTCTTCGAATCCACCCCGGACGGACGGCGCAGTAGAGGACGACCTCGCTGTAGGTGGCGCAAACAAGTGGAGAGGGACCTCAACCAACTTGGCGTGCGCAACTGGTGGCAGCTGGCTCGTAACCGTGCTGGCTGGAGAGGTTTATTGGTTGAGGCCCAGGTCCACCCCGGACTGTAGCGCCATCTAAGTAAGTAACTAAGTCTGTGGGCTATTGGTGTTAATTTGCTTTGAGGGTAAAGTACGTGAGCCAGAGTCTTTTAGAGGAGCACGGCTGGGTGCATTGACCTTGTTAGTGCTCTGAGAGCGTGTCATCATAGGCGATTTACCACTAATTGTTAATGAAGACCGCGAAATTCATTTTTTAGGGTTAATAATTTCACTATACAATAGTTCAATTTTAACAATTAAAAACTCTTTAAAAAAAAAACTGTCAATCAGAGAGTGATTACATGAAGGGCACTTTGAAGAAACCATTATAAGATTGAATGAATTGAAGTTAATACCTAGTTGCGATATCTAACAAATTTATATCGAAGGGTGTCGTTTGTTTAGTCAGTAAGAATCTGACACTACTATGAACACGCGCTTGCTATTCTCATAGGGTCTATGGAAGATTTTTCACCTACCCTCGGGAAAAAAAATGTTCATGCGAAAAACTTTAACAAATTTATAAGCCCCTCGACAGTATTAGCAGTTCTCTCACTTGAAAGGTTGTCCCTAAATTGATTTAAATTAATCGGTCTTGTTTGTATGCAAACATACCTTTATCATTCGCATTGGAATGCATTTTTGCTAAACCATATCAAACAACTCGTAGGTGCACAAGCGAGAAACGTCTTCGCTGATTCTGTTCTTTCTCATAGCAATAGCTTGATGACGACCAATTATTGTAAGTTGGCTGAATCTTCGTTGAACCTTGAACTGATTTTTTGCCAAAAACTAAATAAAATGAAATAAAATAAGAGCTAAACGAGGTGAAAGGCAAGGGTGGACGGTCAAATGCATTAAAATGTAACATCTTTGCGGAGAGTCTAAAGTTGTTTGTCAGCTTCATTGCTAACGCCAGAAAACCAGTCTCGTCGCAACTTATCAGTCATCGATGTATCCATTGATCGATGTAGCGATAGTTTTATTCTTGCATCATTCGATTTGTCGATTTTGGGGATTTTCTTTGCTTCGTTTTTTTTTTTTTTTTATTGTTGTGTGTGCTGCTTCTGATTTATCGGCCATGATTGGCAACTTGTTCTGCACGTAGTATGTGCATGAATGAGAAATTTCTTGGCTACGAAGATGATTTCTTGCAGCTTCTTGTATTCACAGATTGGCGCCAGATTTTTAGCCGTATTTCTTTTTTTTTTTTTACAGGAACTTTGTGGTAATTGAAACATTGTAGTAATGAGAATATAATTTTTGGCTCTAGGGGGTTAGATTAAGTGAGAGGGTGTACCTTTTCAACAAGCAATCACGCTAACAAGTCTTGCCAATACGATTTCTCATTTATTTTGATAACAAGTTTATAAAGTCGCAATAGTTTCCTGCGTCACCTTAATCGTTTGGCATTTTCGATGCAGATAAACAAAATGGCATATGGTCCCTCATCCGGCCTTCTAAATAAACACGTGCTTATATTTCAAAGCCTATGCGCGTAAAAATAGACGTAAACGCCACATAAAGTCCTTTGTAATCGCCTTAAAGTGACACTTCCTACTTAGAATGTGATGTTTACGTCCAAGGGTTGAATTGGAATACTATGACTGCGTGAAAGCTCATCTAAAAATAGGTCAACTGCAAAATGTCACGTTTTCGTAATGACACTCATTTTCGGTCTCCATATAATGAAAATTTAATTAAATCAAAGAGAAAAACTATACTGCCACGGAGGGGTGGAAAATGCGTATCACAATGGAGCGTTCTTTTGGGGAATATGTCGCAATGAGCATTCCTTTCAAGTAGAAATGATATGCGTACGATAAAAGAGGTTGGGTGAATATTCTTTGTAGTCAATTTAACACGCACTATTTTCAGAAATGTCTTTTGTGCTTTTTGCTGACGAAAGTTCTAAGTTTTTGTAAGAAATAATTAATGCAGTTCCCTTGGCAGCAGGATCTGACGATTGTCTTGTGACACACGTAAGACGCACATACCAAGTCGTAGATACGACAGAGAGAACTAAACCTGCAAAAGTGTAACGGGTGGGGGGAACGGAAACCAAGCAACCAACCACACAGTCATAAATAGAAATAGTGTGAATAGTGAATAGTGCTTCTTATACCCGGGCACCCGTAGTTTCCATATATTACCTATTTATCAAAATACCAGGTACCCACTTCAAAAATGTTTGCAAATGATATTTACATTAAGATACATTCAAAATGGCCCTCGCAAACTGGATTAGGTTAAGAGCATACTGGAGCTGATAGCAAAAAAAAAAAAAAAACGGGGAGCAATGCGGAGAAAAGTTAGATTTGTTTCCGCTTTCAACTCAAATTTTTTAACTAAACGACCTTTAGACTTGAAAGCCAAACACGAAAAGTGGTCGATGGTTGTGCAGCAGCTGGAGGCGATGTGCTTCGTTCAACTTTGTCGACACGAAACGGAGGAATTCTATGTACAATTACATTCTAACTGAAACACCTTGACTAGGTTTACTCTCTCACAGAATTATGGACCCCTTAACGAAGTGTTACAATTATATCGCCTCCACTGTGTTCCATTTTGACGGCCGCTACTGTACACAGTTGGTTCAGCACAAACAATAACATCTGGCGATGATCACGCCACCCGAACATTACCACTTCTCTCAATCTCATTGGCCAAGTTGTTTGCAAAAGTGAATTGCATTCACCTATGTAATTCACATTTGCTTTTTGCAGAAATTTGTGTAAGGGGGAGATTGAGAGACGTGGTCAAGAGCGTCTGCTCAAGTGGTGAAAGTACCAATCCCGTGTACTCTTGACAGCCTTTCACGGGGATCGATTTCCGACCCATTTATTCCGTTTTTGACGCCTTCACCTCGGTGATTGGGCGATTAAATACGGGTCTGCTACTGTCCATATACGGCCCGCCGTCCGATAGGTTTCCCCCCGTCTGGGAGAAGCATTGTGGTTTACATACAGCAGATTTGTCGCCTCTTCCAAGCCTGCCCTAAGTGCGGACTGCCTTTTCCAAGCCTGCACCTTGCGCGGACTGGATCCCTCTAACCCTGCCCTAAGTGCGGATTGCCCTTTTCAAGCCTGCCCTTGCGCGGACTGGAACTCTTCAAGCCGACATACTACCGTATCGAGCCGTGCCGTGCAACAACCCGTGCGACCCCGACCCGTGACAGAACCAGCCCGAGGACGACCAATGTTAGAATTAAGCTATACCATATACAAATTGTTAAGTATAGAAATTGTTAGAAATCGGTATCATCCTTGCGGCAGAGCTACTTGGTAACGTCTTGAGCATTTCGAAGTCCAGCGATCGTTTGATGTCTCTCAAACTAGTAATACAAGGAGGTGTGGAATATTGTCAGTGCATATGCTCCCCAAAATGGGTGCGATTAGAGAGATAAAGATGCATTTTGGGTAAATTTCCACAATCTCCTTAAGAACATCACAAAGGAAGAATTTCTGTTTGTTGGAGGAGATTTGAATGGACATGTCGGGAAGTCAAACGAAGACTATGAAGACTGCCATAGAGTACTAGGATATGGCACCAAGAACCATCCTGGTGAAGACATCCTAAGCATGTGCAAATCACACGGTCTTATCGTGTTAAATACCATGTTCATCAAACAAAGCCGACACCTGATCACTTACAGCAGTGGTGGAGATGAAACTCAGATTGACTACCATTTGGTAGCCAAATTCATGAAGCCTATGGTAAAAGATTGCAAAGTGATCCTCAGAGAGGCGATCGCTCGGCAGCACCGTCTCCTGCTAACAGAAATTTTTATGAAAACACCAAAGAAAAGCAAACAAACTCTGAGAAAATCAAGTGGTACAATCTGGACAAAGAAAAAGGGGAGGCTTTTGTTTTGGTGATAAAAAATGACCTCTCTCACACCATCAACGGAGCTGAGGATGAAGAGTGCAGAGCACAAAATATGTGGGATTCCCTACAGCGAACTTGTTTAAAGAAGGCCAAATCACTGCTAGGAGCTTCAAAAGGCCACCATCAAGACGCCAAAGAAACATGGTGGTGGAGTGATGAAGCTAAGAATGTGATAAATGAGAAGAAAGCGGCTTTCCAAGCTTGGTCAAAGTGCCCCTCTAATAATAGAGACGAAAAAGCTCGCCTCGAAGTGGAATACACATGTTGCAAGAAAAAAGCGAAGAAGAAGTGCGCCCAGCTTCAAGCAGAGAGTACGGAGGGTCTGTATCGGGAGCTGGAGGAAATATCTTCCCCGGTGGCTGATGCAAACCAGGCTATCCAGGAGCTGCGAAGACAGAATATGAACAAGAGCGCAACCATCTTCAAAAAAGCCACCCAAAGAAGAAGGAATACTCAGGAGATTCGTTCGCCAAAGTTCATTAACAATGCTCATGGTCAGCTTCTTGTGGATGACGACAAAATTCTGCATAGGCGGTGGAAGTATTGTAAAGGACGTTGGAATGAACAATTTCCCCGGCTATACTTTCCAAGAGCCACCCCTAACTGTGAAGAAATACCCGACATTACGGACGAGGAAGTTAGTGAGACGGTCAAATACTCCAAAAAACGAAAAGCGGTTGGGCCAGACGAGATGCCCTCGGAGTTCTGGAAAAAGATGGCTCAGAATTCTTACCTCCGAATTTGTGAGAGGTGATCCAATGCCGAATCAATGGAGGGAAAGTTACCTTCTCCCTGTATACAGAGGGAAGGGTGATACGCGAAACTGTGATAACTACCGTTCGATCAAGCTGATGTCACACACCATGAAGATCGTTGAGCGGGTATTAGGTGGCCGATTGTGAAAAATAATACGGCTATCTGATGATCAATGCGGGTTTGTCGCGGGTAAATCAAACATAGATACAATCCAAAGTATAAGGATCATAATGGAAAAATATCGTGATTCCTTAAAGGTTTCGCATATTGCATTGGTTGACTTTGAAAAGGCATTCGACAGACAACCTCGAGATCTGATATGGGTGGCGCTAGGACATCGAGGGGTTCCAGAAACCTACAGATGATCATGGACATGTACGAAGGAGCAAAGAGCAAAGACAAGAGTAAGATGCCCCGCTGGAGTAACCGAAGAGTTCCCAATCAAAGTCGGGGTACACCAGGAAAGCGTTTTAAGTCCTTTGCTCTTTATTACAGTTCTTGATTATCTGCTTGAAGGTAAAGTGATGGACCCCAAGGTACATCAGTTATTCTTTGCTGACAATGGAGCCATCACAAGTGAGGATCCTACATCCCTGCAACGAGCACTTAATGTGTGGGTGGACGCTCTGGAGGGAAATGGGTATCGCATTAGTTCAAAAAAGAGAGAGTACTTATGCTGCCCATTCTCTGATCAACTCAGGCCTATTCCAGACATTTATTTGAATGGAGCAGTGCTTTCCAAGTGCGAAAAGTTCAAATATCTGGGATCTATGATCAATAGCAAAGCAGCTTGTGATCACGACATCAATTACCACGTAAGCGTAGGGTGGATGAAGTGGCGAGAAAATTTCGCTATCTTCTGTGACAGAAAAATCTCCCCTAAGTTGAAAGGAAGGCTCTACACCGCAGTTGTACGTCCGGCGGTCACATACGGTTCACAATGTTGGACGATGTACAAAAAGAGAGTACATCGTACATGAGACTAAATTAACGGCAGCTGAGATGAAGATGCTTCGCATGACAGCAGGAGTGACAAAGCTTAATCGAATAAGAAGTTCGAAGATCCGTGGGAGCTCAGCTGGTATTGTCACGTTCAAAGAAGAGATCATTTGAACCCTGTTAAAAAGGCAATATCAATGTACATTCCAAGGACATCGTGATGTAGGAAAGGCAGGCCTATAAACGCCTGGATCAAACAAAAGCGACGACATCAGCATTTCATTGGCCCCAGTAACCGAGTGATCCAAAATCGGCAGGCCTGCCAATATTTTCTGAGGTCAAATAGGCGAACCCCACATGCGGATCAGTAGAAATGCGGTGAAGTGGGAGGGTTGTGATCCCTAATTTTCGGATCATAACCTCACTGAAAAAGGAAGAAGAAGAAGAAATTGTTAGAAAGAGAACCATTTGAACTGTTAACAGAGAAACATTGTATCGAATCGCTTCGTTTTATAAATAATCTCTTTCCCAAAGTTTAGGGTATTTCTTTGGGTTGACAATGGAGCCGGCGAGCCCACCTCAGCCTTCGATGAAAAATACCCTCACAACCCCCGCCAAATGACAGCAGACGTGGACAGCGAAACTGGTGTCGGTCGTCGGGCTGAAAAGGGAAGTATCTTCGCGCACTTTCTTTCAAAGACCAACAACAGATGGTACGGGTGGCGGAATTGCATCATATCTAGCAGATGTGACCCAACTACAACTGGCACAGACCACAAGATTTACAAAACAAAAACCGTGCAGATATTGCTAGAATTGTCGCGATTAGTAGAGGATACTGATTCAGTGGGATCCACTAGGCATTGCATTCTTTGCACATCGTCGCAGCTGCATTATTGCTAACGAGAAACAATCTTTCATTTCCTCTACGTAGGACCAGGCAGCGTACTCTAGGCAGAACCTTCTTTGACAATCTAATAGAGTTATTTGAGAAAAGTGGTCGGAGAAGTAATCCACACATCCACAAAGTGGATTTAAGAACGTTTACTCCAATTTCACTTATCTCCAAGTTTAACATCGGATAAGGTCACGTGAGTTGTGGTATTAAAATGGCGCTAAGGCGCTAGTTCGGTTTCAGCCTACCTACCTACCTACCATGGTGGGTCCATTAAAAGTGGCAAGTCACTTGCCTGGAAAGACTACTGTCAGTCCATTGAGACCATAAAAGACTCTGCCAGGCTGAGTAAAATTCTGTCTAAGGAACATTCTAGCCCGTCCTTTCTTAATCGGCCGGATGGGACTTGGACGGACTCATATAGCGAGTCCCTGGAACTTTTAATGCAAACACACTTTCCAGGATGTAAAAATGAGATTGTCCTCCCACCAGTTTCTCAGGTCGCGCAATCTTCTTCCCGGAATGACATTAAGCCAATAAATACAGCAGTTAATACCTCCTGGGCTATTAACAGTTTCTCTCCCTATAAATCGGCCGGCCTTGACGGCATTCTCACGATTATGCTGCAAAAAACATTGGACCAGGTGGTCCCATGGCTAGTACCGATCTACAGAAGCTGTATTCTCCTAAACCACGTTCCCCTGAGCTGGAGACGTGTTCGTGTTGTGTTTATCCCGAAAGCTGGGAAGCGGGGTCATGGATCCGCAAATGATTTCAGACCCATCAGCTTATCCCCTTTTCTTTTAAAGACGTTGGAACGCATCTTAAATACACATATTCGAAATACTCTAGATAAATCCCTTCTATCCAAATCTCAACATGCGTACACTAAGGGGCGATCGACAGAGACGGCGCTCCACGAAGTTGTGCGAACGATAGAAAAGACAATTCACTTCAAACAATATACTCTAGTTACCTTCTTATACGTTGAAGGCGCCTTCAAATGGAATCGATTCAGGAAGCTCTGATCCAACTGGGTGTGGAAGAGTTCATTGGCAAATGGATATTGACAATGCTAAAAACGAGAATCATTCAATCGAGTCTCGGCAACAGCAGCTCCATCATATCTGTTGTTAGAGAAACTTCTCAAGGTGGGGTCTTGTCTCCTTTTCTATGGCTTATGGTCATCAACCAAATCTTGTGTAGACTTGACAGAGATGGAGTTAAGGTTGTCGCGTATGCGAATGACGTGGTAATACTGATATCGGGGATGTTTCCATCCGTAATCAGTGAGATTATGGAAGGTGCCTTGGACAAGATTAGCTCATGCGCCACTGGATGTGGACTCAGCGTCAACCCAAGTAAAACTGAACTGATGCTCCTTATCACTAAAACCAAAATACCGACGTTTATGCTTCCACGGCTAAACAATCATCTACTCTCCTCGTCCTCTAGTGCTAAGTACCTAGGTGTGGTACTTGATCCAAAACTAAGCTGGAAGCTTAACATTGAGCAGCGGGAAAAGAAGGCATGTGTGGCTTTCTATGCCTGCAGCAAGACCTTTGGTAAGAAGTGAGAACTTCGCCCGACGATGGTCTTATGAATGTACACTGCCGTCGTGCGTCCCATTCTTTCCTATGAATCGCTAGTCTGGTGGCCTGCGTTAACGAAAGCTTATAACATCAAACTTATCAACAGGATACAAAAAACTGAAGCTATAGGCGCAACGGGTGCCATGAGAACATGTCCAACCGAAGCCTTGAACGTTATTCTCAACCTTTTACCACTCGATCTTCACATTATGCATCTATCATCATGTAGTGCGGTCAGGATAAGTGAAACAGGATGCTGGTGTACCAATCCATATGGTCACAACAGTATCTGGCAGCTAATCTGACCGACTATATAACTCCCATAGTCAACTTTAGAAATGACGTCACGGTCAGATTCCCAACTAGGGCGGAATGGGAAACTGGCGAACTAACAAATGAGTTCGAAGCAACAATCTTTACCGACGGTTCAAAAATGGACTGCGGGGTAGGGGTAGGGATCTGCCCTTGATGCTTCCCTAGCAAAGGCGATTAACCTCCCATTCGGGAACCTTAAGGGAGGCATCTTCGCGCATTATTTGCTAAAGGCTGATAGCAGATGGCAGGGGGTGCGGAACTGTGTCATCTCCAGGCAGATGTGGCTCAAATACTTCCGGAAAAGAACGCAAGATCTACTAAACAAAAACCGTGCAGATATCGCAAGAGTTTTGGCGTGGTCTCAGCACCAGCCAACACCCAGTGAAAAGCCTAGACGGCTACTTGCTCATTTCGGATGAGAACCAGCTCAAGAGATGGAAAGATCACTTTGTTACGGTTTTGAACCGCGTATTCGCTAGCGATATGCTCCCAAATCAGACTGAAATGCCCGAGGTGAGAAGTTCCCGAATACGCACCACGACTCCCAGTAAAGATAAGATCACTACCGCGATCAAGGCACTCAAAACCAACAAGGCGGTAGAACTTGACGGTATCCCAGCAGAGCTCTTACGAGCAGCGCCAACAACATCGGCTGAGCTTCTGCTTCCATTTATAGATAGAATTTGGGAAGCTGAGAGCTTTCCTAACGAGTGGAAAAAGGGAATGATCGTCAAGCTTCCTAACAAAGGAAATTTAATGGAGTGCGGAAACTGGAGGGGTATATGCGTGCTGCCTGCTGTAGCTAAGATAATAGCTAAAATCATCCTGGAGCGAATCAAACAACATCTCGAAGACACACTCGATGCCGAACAAGCAGGTTTCCGCTCTGGATCCTCCTGTGTCGACCACATCAACACCCTGCGGATTATCATCGAACAGCCTGTCCTCCTTTTTTTTGAAAACTTTATAACGTATCCTAGACTTCCATATAAGCGATAACCTGAGTTCTCCACTGTCGAAATCCCTGCATGCGTATCTCAAAGGGCGGTCCACAGAAACTGCTCTTCATGAGGTCGTGCGTACAGTGGAAAAAACTCTTCACTACAAAGAATATACTCTCGGCACATTTCTTGATATAGAAGGGAGCCTTCAACAACATTTTCACTGAATCTATTCAGGAATCTCTCACCGAGTTAGGTGTAGAAGGCTTTATTAGCCAATGGATAGTTTCTATGCTCTGTACTCGTATAATACAAGCAACACTAGGCAACAGTAGTACAACTAAGACGGTAAGTTATCTCTCGTTAATGGCGATCAATAAAATCGTACGCGGATGATATGGTTATACTAGTATCAGGAAAGTTCGTCTCCACGATAAGTCAACCGGCAGAAGAAAGGAAGAACGGAAGCGTTATCCGCAACTATGATATAGGGATATACACGGACGGTTCGAAGATGGACTGCGGAGTCGGCGCAGGCATCTTCTCTGACCAGCCTAATATATCAAGGCCCTTCCGTCTCCCAGACTCTGCTAGCGTTTTCCAAGCGGAGCTTCTTGCGATTCGAGAAGCCTGCCGCCTGCTAAACAATCTTCCAATATCTAATCACAATATCGCTATTTTTTCGGATAGCCAGGCTGCCATCAAGGCCATTGATGCGGTCTGCATCTCTTCAAAACTGGTAGAGCAATGCTGGTTTGAATTGAATCAACAAAGCACTCACTCGAGAATCACTCTCATCTGGGTCCCAGGGCACAGCAACCATGAGGGAAATGAGCGTGCTGATGAGCTGGCCAGGCGAGGGTCGGCCCTTAACGGCTCTCTAGCAGAAAGAGTCGACATTCCGCTTGGTGCCGTTAAGAGCTATATTCACCTTCACTTCCTCCAGCTAGCCAATCGCGGGTGGAACAACTTCACAAGCTGTGTCATATCTAGGAAGACGTGGCCCAGTTTCAACAAACCCAGGTCAAAAGAGTTACTAGGCAAACCAAGACCAGTTATTGCCAAAATCGTAGCTATTATCACAGGCCACTGGCCAGTTGGAGACCATGCGGCCAAGCTTGGTATCCCCCACAACACCTTTTGTAGGAGCTGCAAGGATAATAATGAGAAAGAATCTCTATGTCATTTCCTTTGCAGATGTCCGGCCCTGGCGAGGATCAGACAACAAACTCTTGCCAAACCCTTCTTCGAGGATCTGAGAGAGATAGCGGACAAGAGGATTGGAGAACTAATCCTCTTCCTGAACTCCACGGGCTGGGTTTAAACTTAACATCCCTTTTTTTTAACTAACCACTACAACAGGTAGACACGAGTCCGTGGTAACAAAACGGCGTACTTTAAGCGCTAATTGGGTTCTTTTTGGACCGCCACTCTACCTACCTACCTACCATCATCGAACAGTGCGTTGAATATCGATCGCCACTTCACCTGCTGTTCATCGATTTTTAGAAGGCGTTCGATAGTGTCAACAGCGAGTTTATTTGGCGTGTCTTACGCAGGAGAAGAATTCCCGATAAACTAATTGCTATTATCAAAGCTACATGTGAAGGCTCCAAATGTCACGTTCTGCACAGAGGAATGTTGTCTGAGGAATTTGAGATCCAAGGTGGGGTAAGACAAGGCTGTATCCTTTCACCAATATTATTCCTATTGGTGATTAGCGATGTGCTTCGTGCAGCCCTGTCGACCGGAAACGGAGGAAATCGATGCACTCTTACATCTCAACTGAAACATCTTGACTATGCTGACGATGTATGTTTACTCTCTCACAAAATTATGGACCTCAACCAAATGACAGCAGATGTGGAGAGGGAGGCAGGCGTCGTCGGGCTGAAAATGAATACGACAAAAACTAAAATTATCAACCTTGAAACAAACTCATCGGCTCAAATATGCATTGCTGGACAACCGGTAGAGAGAGTAGAGGATTTCCAGTATCTTGGGAGTATTGTCTCGACCGATGGTGGAACCGAACTGGACATAGCCAACAGGAGATCACCAAAGCAAAGTCCGCGTTCGGTATGTTGTCCAAAATATGGCGAAGCAATGCAATCAGATTGAACACCAAGATAAGACTGTTCCACTCCAACGTTGGATCCGTGCTGTTATATGGTTGCAGCAAGTGGAGAATGACCACTACTATCACCAGAAAGCTGCAAACGTTCATTACCAGGTGCCTACGCAATATCTTAAGGATTTTCTGGCCCAATCGTATCTCTAAGGAACACCTTTACGAGAGAACGGGTCAGGAACCAATAGGCACAACCATCCAACGACGGAAGTGGCTGTGGATTGGTCACACGTTCCGAAAGGGTCCATAGCGAACCATGCTATGCAATGGAACCCTTTAACTCAGGATGGCAGAAGACCTGGCGGTCCGAAGGGAACATGGCGCAGAACAGTAGAGAAGGAGACGCGGCAGTTGGGGAGAACTCAGAGACACATTGCCAGAAACCGTACACTATAGCGCGTAGGCGTAGTAGAGGCCATAGGACCCACAAGGGGGATACATGATATAAGTAAGTAAGTAAGAATTTTGGCAGTTAGTACTGGCCACTGGCCCATCGGGGTTCAAGCCGCCAAAATAGGCATTACATTTAATGTACACCGTCGCAGCTGCAATATTGCTAACGAGAAAGAAATAACCTTACACTTCCTTTGGAAATATCCGGCTTTAGGCAACGCCAGACAGCGCACCTTAGGCAAACCCTTTTTCGAGAACCTAATAGAGTTAGCGGAAATTAGCATTGGGGATATTATCAGCTTCCTCAATGTAACGGGGTGGATTTGAATAATCCTTACTCGTTTTCCCTTTCTCTACAAGTTAACGCCCGTTTTACATCCGATAGGTCAGTTGAGTTGTGGTATTAAAACGGGGCTTCTGCGCTAATTAAGTTTCGGCATGTTTTGCTGACACAACCACTTCTACCTACCTACCTTGAAAACAATAAAGTGATGATAGGATATCTTTGCAAAACCTGACTAAAAATTTTTTCCTAAAAATTGCACACTCATCTCTCAAAGTCTTTCTATTTGCAGCCTAAAATATCCATCCACGCGTTTCGCGATATTTTTTTTTGAGTCATCGTGAAAATTTTCCTCTACTAAACGCCGCCACAAAATATAAAAATAAATTAAATATATATATACACTATACTGATGAAATATAAATTCTTTCAATATTTAAGAATTAAAAAATAAAAGTCCGTATTTTTGTACATTCAAAGCGATTTCATCGTCTACCGGAAATTCGCCGATTCACGACAAACAGGTGTTTCTAACGCAAATATGTATGTATATATTTCTACAGCTCATCGCTGGTATCTTTATCCGGTGCCAAAAAGATATTTTAATACCACGTATCGTTGACTTTGGCAGAGACACAAAAAACGGTCATCGTAACAAATTCATTTCAAGTTCAGACTTTCTGATGTACCATCAGCTTTAGCATCAGTTAATTCTACTTGATTCTCTTTTTAATCAAAAATGTTATATGTTGTGGCAATATTCAATTTGTACTTTTTTTTTGCCAATGCATGCCATAAATTGTCGCACAAACGTTTCATTAAATTTAGTTGCCGTCTAATTAGTGAATAATTTAAAATTTTCAACCCAAACTATTCGACAGCAACGAATTTGAGATGTGACGCACTCAAATTGTGGTTGCAATTTAATTTCGTTTGATTGAAATGAAGTGGTGGCCAAATAATGATAAGTTTTCTACGCAATTATTTATTATTATTTTTGGCAGACTATAAATTCGGCTTTATGATGATGACTGAGGCAGAAATATAGTGGGTGGTCCATTTATTTTAGTGAAATTAAAAGTGCAATTTGCCAGAGAATTAACCGTGTTCAGGTAATCAAACTAATTAGCCACAAGCAAAAGCAATTAAATTGTAAAAAAAAAAATAATAATTTTTAGACAACGGAAAAATAGTTTATATGTAGTTTGCTGCGAGAAAATTGTTTGGATAGTCCTTATTTAGTTTACGTAGTACGCAGTATGCATATGCATACAATGCGAGGACATTGTGCTTCCATGGCTCAAAGTCGTCTTGTCGGGCTGTCTAAATCTGGTCTATATTCCCAAACTATGCACCGAGGTTGAAGTCATCTTCATACCTAAGGCAGGAAAGAGCACGTGGAACCAAACGATCTCCGACCTATCAGTCTATCGTCCTTTCTGCTTAAGACTTTAGAAATGTTAATTGATATCCATCTTCGGTAAAGTATTAGCCCAGCTTTGCTCTCGCCGTCCCAACATGCGTACTGCAAAGGCAAATCGGTTGAGACTGCCTTACATTCGCATGTGCGCATCATTGAAAAATCCTTGAGCATCAAAGAATACACCATGGTGGCTTCCCTTGACATTGAGGGAGCATTTAACAATGTCAAATCAAAGGCGATTACTGACGCACTTGCAAATCTGAAAGTGGATACTTTGCTCAGAGTGTTGATCAATCAATTGTTTACATGCAGGATTATTAACACACAGAAGAATTGTTCGCTGCGGTACACCCCAAGATGGAGTCTTGTCACCTCTTCTGTGGAACCTGGTAGTAAATGAGCTACTGGTGGACCTGGATACGTCAGGTTGTAGTGTGGTCGCCTAGGCTGATGACATTGCTATTGCTGCCTCCGGTAAATACCCAGACACTCTCAGGGAAATCCTCCAATATGCTCTCCTTCGGCTCACCAGCTGAGCCTCCAAATCTGGACTGGGGGTTAATCCCCATAAATCGGAACTCGTTCTCTTTACGAGGAAATATAAAGTTCCCCTTATAGACCCTCCTATGATAAATGGCATCAGTCTCACCTTCTCTGAAAACCCAAAATATCTGGGTCTTATTTTAGATAGGAAATTGAACTGGAAGGCCAATCTACTAGAACGCGTCAAGAAAGCCAATGTAGCTTTTTATTCATGTAAAAAGGCTATACGTAGGAGCTGGGGTTTGAAACCTCAAACCGTTATCCGGCCCATACTACTCTATGGCGTGATCGTATGGTGGCCTGCTCTTGACAGGGCTGTCCACCTCACTCAACTAGCTAAGGTGCAAAGATCTGCATGCATTTGCATCAGTGGTGCACTGAGAACTACGCCCTTCGCGGCACTGGACATTTTGTTCAATGGCTGCCTGTGTGGCCATCCGCCTAAAAGCCTCCTCTAGCTATCGCTTTGGCCACTCCTCGATCCTTGATCTTTTCAACTTCAAACACGAAAACACGGACTATACCCCGTCGATACTGAGATTTGACCGTAACTTCCATACGAGCATCCCTAATCGAGATGAATTGGCACTTCCCCCCCTGTCGATGTTAGTTCGGTTCACTTCTTTACAGATGGGTCTAACACGGAAAGTGGGGTGTGTTGTGGTGTTTTCTCCGAAAAGTTCAATCTGAGCATCTCCTTCCGCCTCCCTGATCATTGTAGCGTTTTCCAGGCGGAAATCATGGCGATTAAGGAAGCCCTGTCCTGGCTGAAATGTAATGTACTATCTGCGTAAATATTAGCATTTTCAATGACAGTCAAGCGGCAATCAAGTCCCTGGAATCGTTCTCCTTCACTTTAAAGGCCGCCTTAAACTGTCGTTTATCTCTTATGGAGATAACAGAGCAGTTCAACATTCACCTATGCTGGCTGCCGGCCCACAGGGACATTCCAGGAAACTGCAGGGCTGACGAGCTCGCCAGACAGGGTACCACTTTAAGGATTCTGCCTGACAGGTAGGCCCTGGGTATGCCCCTACTTGTTAGTATCTACTAAAGCACGACCAACCTCAGATGGAAAACGGCTCAACGTGTGACATTTCGAGACAGATCTGGCCTAAGCTTGATCAAAAACGTAGTGCCGAGCTGGTCAAGTTAAAGCGAACACAAATCAGCTGCGTTGTCGGTGTTCTCACTGGACACTGTCTTATAGGCCAACATACCAAAAGATTTGGCCTCTTCTCCAATGACTTCTGTAGAAGCTGTAGGGACGAGGAGGAGGAGAAAACCACCCTTCACCTCCTATGCACTTGTCCAGCCCTCTCGCATAAAAGAATGCTCCATCTAGGGACCCCCTTCCTTGACGATCTCGGCGATCTGGCGTCCTTAGACGTCATAACCATCCATCGCTTCATCAGAAGCTCCTGTTGGTTTTGTTAGTCCCTGAGTGGCCTAATGGTTGATCCATGGTATCACAAAGGATCTTCACTGGTCTAAGTGTGTCTGCACTCTCGTGTGGACAGCCAACCTAACCTAACCTAACCTATGCAGTATGCTGTTATTTTCAGAATAACAAAATTTGTTTGCTATACTTCTAATTGATAGATAGACAAAACTATATACATCTTCTGCTTATCACTATGTCTTACCACAACTTCTTCTACTTTTTCCTATATCGGCGAGGTTATGATCTGAAATTAAAGGAACATAACCTTCCCACTGTACTGTTTTTCCACTGATCTGTCTATGGGATTCGCCTGTTTGACCTCAGCAAACGACGATTTTGAACCACGTCGTTACTTTGGCGATAATAGTCGAAACTTCCGTCCACCTGATCAAAGTGGAGTGAGAATAGGAATATCCAAGCTGAAATTGAACAAGGCTACTGGACCTGCTTACCGGCCGAACTTTTGGAGGCAGCTGGTGATGAATTGGTAGAGAGTATACTGTGTACTCTATATAAACTTTTCATCTTTTTTTGGCCGAAAAAAGGGAAAAATCCACTAAATTCGGCAATTTCGCGGGATATTGAAAAAAAAAAAAAAAAAAAAAAGGATAATATTATAAAAGGATATCAAATAGAAAAAAAATGACTGCCGCAAATTTATATGTGGGTGTAGACGTTATGACATGGGGGAGTGTGTTTGGGAGGAACGGTGATCCTGATCAAAACGCGAACGGAGAGAAGTTGTTGGATTTTTGTTGTGAAAATGGCTTATCCATTATGAACACTATCTTTCCACATAAAGACATTCACAAATACACATGGTACCGTCAGAGTCGCTGATCGATTTCTTTGTGGGACCATCGGGTCTGAAGAGAATGGTTTGTGATGTTCGCGCGTTGAGAGGGGCCGAACTGTCAACTGATCATCACTTAGTGCTGTGCAAATTGTATCTTAGCGAGAGAGTGCCTCCCCTACCAAAGTGTAAAGCAAGGATGGTTACACGCATACGATGGGAGAGGTTACAGGACGATGAGATACGGGAGACATTTGCGAGGCAAATATCTGAAATGTTTGAACGAATTCCAACTATTCCATCAAATGTAGAGGAAGAATGGCAACTGTTTTCAACAGTGGTTATTGCCTCTGCGGGAGATGTTTGTGGAGTGAAGCGGCTTGGTGTGGCGGCTGGTGGTGAGAAAAGAACTGCTTGGTTTAAAACGCCCGGAGTTCAAGAAGCCATCAGCGAGAACAATATAGCCTTTACGGTGTGGATTCATTTGGGGAACTCCGATTCTCGAAATCGGTACACTGAGGCGCGAAGAACTTGCAAATTAGCTGTGAAAACAACGAAAGAACGGTCTTGGAAGGAGTTGGACGAAAAATTGGAGCGTGACCACAGATCTGCAAATAAGATGTTCTGGCAGACCGTCCGCCGACTCAGAGAAAAGAAGTTGAATATCGTTGAAGGAGTCAAATCCAAAGACGGTACACTTCTTTCCAATGAGGAGGACATCTTACGCAGATGGAGCGAGCACTTTTCAGAATTGCTCAATCCCGAACGGGGCACCGAAGATGACAGACCTATTGTCGAGAGTTGGGCGGAAAGTAGTCCTACTGTAGAGGAAGTAACTTTGGCGATCAAAGCGCTAAAGGTTGGCAAATCTGCTGGTGTGGATGAAATTCGGCCAGAAATGCTCAAGGCTTTAGGTAGAGAGAGACAAAAACTTGGCACTTCTAGTAGGAATCATTACCGGCTAAGTACAGATGAACTCTGCAGAGAAAGCGGCAATACAGACGTAGAAGAGGACACGGAACACTTCCTCTGCAAATGCCTTAGTCTCTGCAGAACCAGGAAGATGGCCCTTGGAGAGTATTTCTTTAACCATCTGGGTGACCTCAGTCACCAACCGCCATCATAAAATTCATAACTTCTTCAGGGTGGTTCAGAGGAGGCCGTTTCATTAACACAGAACTCTAGCAATTTTGTTTTTCATCTCTTTTCAGTTTTTCAGCCAGGAAACTCCACGGCAGGGGGAGCACAAAGGATCCGCTTGAAATCCGAGTGCAGGCTGCACTCATTCGTTGCAGCTAACCCCGTTAACCTAACCTAACCATCGCGTGTGGTCGAAATTCGACCGAGGTGAAATAAGCAAACAGCGAGAGAAATAACGCTACGTATGTGTTTACATAATAACTTGTAATTTTCTCCCGTACATTGAAGGCAAATGGATTTAAGCTCATACAGCCATAAACGTGATGAAAATGCTTTCATTTAATTGGTTAAAGCATTTTGTATGGAGAAAGCATGTGTGTGTGTTCACTTTATTTTACCTGATTTAACGGTAACATATGCACATGATTTTTTTTTCTGCACATCTATGAAATAACTTTCATCCCCCTCCTTTTATAATAAATACTAAAAAAATGTACGATTAATTTCATGATCACGTATTATAATGTTGATTCCACAAAAAAGTATTGCTCCGGGTAGTCTATTACAAATGTGGTCAATATAAAGAGCATAGAGGTTATGGCTCAATATGCAGCCTTGGGATACTGCAACAGAGGTATCGAACCAGTTTTATACCTCATTTCCGACCCACACAGCAGTGGTCGACGCCAGAAAATGTGTGTACATTGACAATAACTTCGAGGAGATTCCAAGTGATAATAATGTCAAAAGCGGCTTTAAAGTCTAAGAAACAAGATTACAATTTTGTCTTCTTTACGACCAAATTTCTAAGCGATGCTGTTCAGGGCAAAAGTGTGTTCCATCATAGAAAAGCCAGCATTGAACCCCGCTTGGAACAAACTTAAGTGACGCCTACTCCTAATCCATATTCCTTACCTTTCGTATAAACATATGTCTCTATATTAAAGCTCTGTTAAACCTGACGGATACGTCCCCGAGGTCATTATACATCACTCGAATTCATATGACATAAGTATTCATATTTTTAATTTTAAATAGCATTCGTGAACAAAACACCCCGTGACAATATTTATTTGTTTTTTCGTGGAATATTTCTTACGAATAAAATATAGCATTTATTTAGCCTCAACCGCAATACAAATAAAAAAGAAATTATTGAATGAAAGTGGGTGTTAACTTTTAATTCAACAATAAACAAGTGGAAATTTATTTCATAGGAGGACAACAAATAATCAGTTTCCCATTCAAGAGCAGGCTTCAATAATTAACTAGTTTTAGGGATGAACATAAAAAATTATATCGATATATGTCCCCGTATATCGAAACCCGATGTTTAAAAAATATCGGTGTTCGTTATATTATCTACCGTCTTTCAATAGGCACGCCTGAACTTTGGCACCCAATTGTGGTTTATTTGAAATGACAACGCTGCCATTCTGTGACCATTGTTGTCCGTCATAGCTGCCATTTAATCATAGCATAGAACTACACGCTTCAACAACGCGTCCAAATTGTGACAATTTATTTTAAAAATGCGTGCTCTGTTCACTGAATGATGCGCGAGTCACAAACAATTTATGGTCGGAATAAGGAAACCTGTTCAGTTGCTAATCGAACAATGCTTGTGTGTCACCGCATCGTTCGGTTGAACTCAGTTTTCGTCGTTCAAAAGCATGCGTCGCAAGTTCGCTGACTGGGTCCTCGAACAGTTGAAAACGGATCAAAATTGTGCTAAAAAAAAAAAAAAAAAAACATTTTCAGCGACGAAGCACATTTCTGTCTTAATGTCTTCATAAATAATCAAAATTGTCGGATCTGGGAAAATATAAATCCATAACAGTTCCACGAGCTTCCTTCGCATTCAGGCGAGGCGGTAGCTGTCAACGACGAAATGTATCGAGACATTATAACCAATATTTTTGGTACAAAAGACGGCTAGATGGCGTACGTGCCGAAACAATGACTGAGTGAAAAGTTTCCAGCTCACGTTATTTCTAGAAGAGGTAATGTCAACTGGCTGCCACAATCATGCGATTTAACGCCATTGGACTATTTTCTTTGGAACTAGATACGTTAAGTATCTGGCCCATGGGTTGTGGGTTGGGTTAGGTGGGTGCCGCCGCTCAGCAGGGACACACTAAAACCAAAAGAAGGCCCATTGTTATACCACTATGGAGAAAAACCGGACTACCAGCATCGGGGACCTACATGGATAATTCCGGTTTCGGTGTGAACCCATGCCGAAAATGTATGATTCGCCGTTAGGCATTAAACCAGTTTGAGTCGAGTCTAGCCAGATCGTTAAGATCTTCAAAGAAGTATTCCCCTAGGATTTTCCTTCTCAAGGCCGATAGGGTACGGCACAGGAGGTGTGTTATGGTTTCCTCCATGACACACCTTCTCCTTCCTCGTCTCTGCAGCTTCTACAGAAATCGTTGAAGGGAGCACCAAGTCTTCTGTCATGTCTGCCTACCAGACAACGCCCAGTAGGCCCTTACTATCTTTCTTAGATTTGTCCTAATATGTCTACTGGTTTTCCTACAATCCAGCTTTGGCCAGATTTGTTTAGAAGAGAGACATATACTGATATTGTTCCACCTACCATTCGAATGGCTGCGGTATCTAATTGGAATTTTATAGACTTTATAGGTGCTGGCGGTTCCCCCTATCGTCAGGGGGGCCTCTTGTCTGCACCCTTCTTAGCTAGCTCGTCCGCCTTGCAATTGCTTGGAATATCCCTGCGGCCTGGAACCCAGCACAGGGATACGTCGCATCTGACAGCGATCTCGTTAAGAGATCCGCGGCATTTCTTTACCAACTTGGATCGCATTATTGGCGATTCCAAGACTTTTATCGCAGCTTGGCTATCTATGTAGAAAACAATAGCGCTGCACTTGTTCTTCTTCTTCATTTTTATCAGCGAGGTTATGATCCGAAAACAAGGGATCGCAACCCTCCCACTTCATCGCATTTCTACTGATCCGCCTGTGGGGTTCGCTTTACTAAAAAAACAATAGCGCTGCACTCTATCGAGTTAATTGAAAGCCAGGTCGCGGCTCACGGACTGTTGTGACTTCTGCTTGAAAAACACTACAGTGGTCCGGCAGTAGTTTGGTGATACAGATATCCAGTGCACTGGAATAAACTTCCGCACCTGTTCCAGACACTGTCTTGAATTTGTAAATCTCTC
The DNA here is from genome assembly GCA_945910035.1 of Brachypalpus laphriformis. Classification (NCBI taxonomy): domain Eukaryota; kingdom Metazoa; phylum Arthropoda; class Insecta; order Diptera; family Syrphidae; genus Brachypalpus; species Brachypalpus laphriformis. Next base: position 76,355,307 of record OX246755.1, on the reverse strand, counting down.
ACAGATTCGTTTAGAATTTCTTCCGGTTTCCAAGCACTTTTGCTAGGAATCCTAGTATTATATTATACTTAACGTTAAAGTCCAAATAGGGGACAGTCCGAATTACTAGGAATAGTGTTATGGCCGTTCAGGATGCTTGCGTGCCCCATATTTCCACGAGCCAGTTGCGAGGATTCCCTAAGCCGTAATGCTGCTTTGGCCGCCATCAGCTTCCCAAATATATCAACGGGAAGAAGATGGGGCATAGTTTCTAGTGCAGATGTAGGAGTGGTTCTAAGGGCGCCCATTATACAGACGCAGGATAGCCTTTAACCTTTTCAAGTATAGCAACGTTGCTATCCAGTGCCGTCTACCAGACTAGTATTCTGTACATAAGGATGGGTCTAACTACTGCCGTATGTACATATCCAGTGAACAACCCGGAGCTGAAGATCCCAGTTTGGGCCTATAGCATTCCTACTTGAATAGAGGGCAATCGAGGGCTTCCTAGCACGGTCTTGAATATTCAGTTTCCAACTGAGTTCTTTTTTATCGAGAATAACCCCCAAATATCTGGCGTGATCAACAAATTGCAATTCAATACCAATGAGTTCTGGAGGAGTTATATATGGTATTTTATACCTTCTTGTGAATAGTTTAGTCTCGGGCGGATTGACTCCGAGACCTACATTATCTGTCCACTTTGCGAGTTCTGGCCCATAGAACAACGTAATTCAAGTCAAGGATAGATTTAAAGACTCCTTAACAACGCACTTTGACAGCCAGATCACGTAAGTTTGTGCTATCAAAAATGCACCTTAATGCTAATTGGGTTCTCTCTTCTGAACCACCACTTCTACTTACCCAGCTAGGTCTGGAGACTGAGTCGCCTATTACATAACCTGAATCGAATTCTTGCGGAGGAATTGTTGGTCAATCTGCTAAGTATGTTTTGGGACCCTGTTCTGTTGCAAGCTCCATTTAAGAAGCACTTTCCATTCAGCGTAAGGCAACATTACTTCGTTCATTATTTTAACATAAACTTCCGCGGTTATAATTGGTTTTATCCAAAATATAAGAAGCAACTTGTCATGTGATTTCTTCAATCCCTTGCTGGAACAGATAGCGCCCAGAGGGGTGCCAAGATGGAAGACATCATCTTCCACATGTCTGTTCAGCTGCTGGGTTACGCAGATGATATAGACATCATCGGGAGGTCTTAACGTGCCGTCATTAAGGCATTCCCGGCAAATTGAAGATCAGGCGAGACGAGTTGGTCTTGAAGTGAATGAGGACAAAACTAAGTACTTGTTATCATCTAACAAAAATCTATCTATAGGGCAGAAGGCCATTCACTGCTATTGGAAGAATAGCATAAATGGCATAAATGACACCTTCGTGGGAATTCGACGAAGAATAGCCCTAGGAAACCGCTGGTACTTCACTCAAAACTACTAATTCAACAGACTAAATTAATGCTCTACGGAATGGTAACAAATCTCCCCAGTAAGCAATCGTAGCTAATATTGAACTCTTTCGAGAGAAAATTACTTCGCTGGATATCAAGTTCAGTGTGTAAGTCTGGTAAATGGAGGAGGACATTTAACCGCGAACGCTGTTAGCCGTGGGAAGATGTGGATGCAATCCAAAAATCGAAGATATGTCGACTACACTGCCTTCACCATATTGAGCGAATGGACAGCAATAATCCAGCCAAGAGAATCTTCGCCCCCCGGTTGAGACGACGAAGACCATCGAACCTCCGGTGTAAAGACCCGTTTTCCTGTGGTTGCCAGAAGACATGGTCTGCGTAACTGGAAGCAGAGTGCCCGGGATCGACGAGGATAGAAGGCACGAGACAGAGATTCTACATGGGCCGGGTGCCCAATAAGTAAGTAGTATTTAATTCTAATGATAATGCAGTCCTTAAAATGTTAATCTCGATTCGACATAAAAAAAAAAATTTTGACGCAACAGGTCTTTAAATATTAGGGCCTAGCTTCTCGCAACCCCTCATGTTGTGTGCGTTATATTCTTCACACGAATGGAAGGGATATACAGTTTAGTGCCGTATTCGAAAGGCAATTTGTTTTGAGAAGCTTTTTTGAGACAAAACTCTCTGATGTTTGTCAGATGTTCGCGAGAGGAAGGACCGTAAAAAAAACTTTTTGGTGTTTTCTGGGATTACAACTTGGGACCTCGCGCGCAGTGGGCCAACACACTAACCACTTACGCCACGGCGCACACCCTCAATTCGACATAAGTAAAAATATTTTCATCTGACATACGGCTGATGCACCATTCAGTGGAGGATTCAATTTTGGAATCTTTCGATATAATATATAATAAAAAAAAAACATTGACTCTTCGACATATCGATATTTTTTGTACATCCCTAATTAAACTCATTTAATTCTTTCGCATATGAATGACGCATTGAAAAATACCATGATTTAAGAAATTGGCGAAAGCCCAAAATAACTTAGACTTAGTTCTCTGTTTATTTTCAGTTTGGATTAATAAAAAGTAATTTATTGGTTGAGTCAAATTTCCTCAATTTGTCAAAACAAACAATTAAATTACTAGTCTTGCTTATCGTCTGATCGCGAAGATAGTTGGTGCGTTTTGGTGAGAATTATGCAAAGCAAAGTGAAAACTTCTCAATCTGGTTTAAAGCTTTTTTATTGTTTGAAGATTGGTGATTGCATTGAAATTGAATTAAAAAGTATGAAAAAGTTCACGGATCTCGTCATATGCTTTTCTGTTACTAATCCTTTTGCTTTCGTAAGGCCCAAATTATGCCTCGCAGCAAATTTGGAGTAAAACGAGCCCATGTTAACGAAAAGGCGTTGAAGGAGGCTTTAAAAGATGTAGTTTGCAATAAAGAAACCATCGGTTAAGCTGCCAAAACGCATAATATTTCAAAAACAACTTTATTTTGACACCTAAAACTTTATCGAGATTCTGGCTCTGAAACATTTAGCTATCATTCGAATATCACACACAAAAAAATACTAACCACTGAAGAAGAACTTTCGTTAGCGGAATACTTGCCAACAGCAGCTAAGTTGCATTATGGACTCTCCAAATTTGACACAAAGAAGTTAGCATTTCGTTTTGCAAAAGCAAATGGAAAAAATCTGCCAGAATCTTGGATAAAGAGCGAAGCAGCCGGAAAAGATTGAATGATTGGCTTTTTGAGACGGCACCCAGCCTTATCACTAAAAAAACCAGAGGCAATAAGTATTTCTATGTCAACAAGCTTTAATCGCTCCCAAAAGCATTTAATCAGCAAAATATTGTGAAGGGATTTGAGGTAACTGGAATATGCCCTTTCAATGAGGACATTTTCAAAGATGATTAGTTTCCGAGCAGCTATGAGACCAATCGGCCTTGGCCTGAAACACTAATCGGATGCGGAAACCTTACTAGAGCAGATAACCAATTCATTAGTGCAGATGACCAAACACAAGCACCATCCACAAGTCAGGTTGCAGCTTCTTCCACATTCATATCACCAGAACATACCATATTCGACCATTTCCAAAGGCTGCACCACCTAAACAAACTATTACACGCGAAAAAAAAGGAAAGGACAAGGATTCGTGGCAAGTTGTTCTAAAAAAATTTGTTAAAAAACGAAATGCCTGAAAGAAAAAAGTTTTGCAAGAGTCTTCTGACGATGATGAAACTATAGAGCTACCAATGATTCCCAGAACACCGAAACATCGGCAGGTGAAAGATGTAAAAAAAACCGGCGATTGATGAAAGCGATGAAGATTTTAGTGGAGATGACGAGTTGACAGTGGAAGAAATTTACAAGCTGACAAAGTCAATTAAGTTTTAAAAGATGACCCAATTTTAGGTCTTTAATTTTCTTAAAACCATGGATTTAATTTATTTTTTGTTAACTTTGTATTATCAACTCACTTTGTTAAATAAATAAATAGTTTTCATTTTAATTGACCACATAATTTGCTACTTTGGTCAATGTTCCAAGGTACACCTCACTTTGTTCCAAGGTACAGTGGTAGACATTCGTTTATACGCATACCAATTTTTGCTATTATTTTTATAATAAAAACAAAATTGTTGCTTGAAGTAACTTCATATTGTTTATTTATTTTTGAATTATCAGAAAAAAATGTTAGTTCCTAAATGATAATAATAAATTAATTTTTTTTTTAACAAAAACATAGAAATTGGCACTTAGACATCAAGGAAACCATCGTACAAAAAATAGAGCGTGACCGGCTCAGTTGGCATTGCCACGTTCAAAAAAGAGATCATTTGAACCCTGTTAAAAAGGCAATATCAATGCACGTTCCAAAGACATCGCGATGTAGGAAAGGCAGGCCTATAAACGCCTGGATCAGACAAATGCGACGACATCGGCATTTCATTGGCCTCAGTAACCGAGTGATCCAAAATCGGCAGGCCTGCCGATATTTTCTGAGGTCAAATAGGTGAACCCCACATGCGGATCAGTAGAAATGCGGTGAAGTGGGAGGGTTGTGATCCCTTGTTTTCGGATCATGGCCTCGCTGATAAAAGGAAGAAGAAGAAGAAGAAATTGGGTTGGACATTCGTTTATACGCACTTAAGCAAAGGTTATAAAAAAATTCGCAAAAAAAATATGGACTTTTTTTTAATATTTTGTGTAACTCCCATCCTTGTTTATGACCGAAAAAATGCGAGTTGGCATAGATTCGATTAAGTTATGTATAATATCGGAGCAGATTTCAAGCCAAGCACGACGAATTCCATTTTTCAGCTCCAACACACTGTTGTACTGCTTCCCGTTTGAATATACCTTACCAGCAAGTATGCCCCAAAGGTTCTCGATACGGTTGCAATCGGGACTACATGCTGGCCATTAAAGGAGTTCAATGTTTTTCGAGGAAAACCATTCTTTAGATTCCTTAGAAACGTGGATGGAAGCGTTGTCTTGCTGGAAAATGTAGTTTCTGTCCGGGTCGCGTTCGTAGTAAGACACTAAAACGTCTTCCAACAACTCTGTATACATTCTTGAATTCATTTTTGTAGTAATAAAGCAAATTGGTGAAGTCTCGTAGTAAGAAAAGGCTCCCCATACCATAACAGTTCCACCCCCGCAATTGCGTTTCGATCGTACCACATTATGCTCTTTTAAATTATGCCCGTTCAAATAAAATTTTTTTTCGTCAGAAAAAATTACATTTCGCTATGCGTGGGTCCAGGACATATACGTACGGGCAAACTCCATTCTTTTGATTTTGTGGCACTTAGTCAAACGCGGTTTTCTTTTAAGTTTCGTCGATTTGAAGTTGTGTGTAGCATTTAAAACTCGTGCAACATGCCGAACAGTGATGGGGAGATCTAATTTATCCTTAATTTGCCTGGATGATAAGCGATTTTTGGTTGCTTCGTCACGAATTTGACCTTTTGGCGCAAAGTTAGCTTCGTATTTCCTCTGGTTGGAGCTTTGACGCCGTAGCCTTCGCCTTTTTTTAAGAAATTTCTTATTACGCCTTCGCTTCTGCCAATTCTTTCTGCAATACGTCGGTTAGAATAGTGCTCTTCCTTCAGAATTTTATTTTTTTCTTGCTCGGAATTAGTTAACTGTTTGCCTTTACCCATGGCTACGAAAACTTTTAATAATCAAAAAACCTTGACGCATATTTCAAAAAATCTGCTCGACTTACTTTCGAACAACTTAAATCTTCTATTTTTCTTATCTTTTACGCACAAAATCTTTATATTTACAGCAAAAATACAGATGCGTATAAACGAATGTCTCAGTAGAATTTGACATGATCTAAATTCGTTGCGCAGTACAACACAGAAAGTCCCGTTACAAAAAAAATATCTGTTGGTACACATTACTCACACTCCTGGTAGTAAGAACATGGATGTAGAAAATTTCAATTTTTTAAAATAATCCTATACTGCTCAATTTGCTAATAAAAATTAAATGCGTATAAACGAATGTCTACCACTGTATACTACCTTCGTGTGCCTTGAAACGGTTAGACACCTATCATATTCTTAGTTCAAACGTAAAGAAATATTGACTCATCCGATGAGATCTTTATATTTTTTTTAAGGAAAAGCCACACTCTTGCTAAATACGAATTCGTTTTTATCGTGAGTCAAAAGATAAAAATGTCAAAAAAGAATATGTTAAAATCGTTCCGAGGTACACTATCTTCTCCTACTACTGAATCATTCAACTTGAATGAAAAAGCTTTTTTCAGCGCCCTCTGAAATTTAGTAGCGCAAACTGAACATCCTAACTCAGTTTCCATAAAAAAAAAGCGAAAGTGGTTCGAAGTCACTTTTTGTTGTTGTACTCCGTGTTAAATCTTACTTCACTGAGAAGCGACGTCTCACCAAAATGCACCAACTGACAATCTAGAACATGATTTGAGTTAGTATGTATCCGACTCTTCAACAAAGCTCATATCGAGAGCTTGTTTTGCATCCTTTTAGTGGTCGCCGGTGATTATAAACACCTTAAGTCACACTTAGATCCATTGTTATGCCTGTAGAGTGTAACTATCATACTCATGAAACCAAGTATGTCTATAACACATGAGCTCACAAACCAATCGGATGCGTCAATAAATTTGCCTTCTGGCTAGTCTGCTTGTTTGCTAGTTCTTCTATAATATGTATTGGGAAGATATTAGGTGTACAAATAAGTTTCCGCCATTTCACAAAAGATGGCCCCAGCAACAAGGTTGTGTTGAAACTGTCAGATGTAAGCCGTAATACCGTAAGTTTGGACATCTGTGAACACTACTGCGAAGGCATAACACTGGCAGTAGCTTGGTCATGTGGCTGGAAAAATTGTTCGCTCTGTTGATGATGATTTGCCCTTGACATCGATTATCGGGAAAAAAGTACTGTGAATCAGAAGCAATGACAATAATAACAAAAATCTCCCCAGTTATCTGGATGTCACCCCCGGAGAATAGCTGAAGCATAAACAACTGAGCTTCAAGAACCACTATACCAAAAAATCTTTCTCTCTCTCTCTCTATCCATCCTTTCCAACGCCCGCACTGTGTGTAAACATGTTAAAGGTATTCATAACCCTTTGAGTGCGCGTAAATTATAAAAAAAAAAAAAAAAAAAAAAAAAAAAAAAAAACATAACCTTGAAGTATTGTGACTCCGTATCAGCATCACATAATTTTTTTTCGTGCGAAAATGTAAAGTCTTGTGCCGAATAACCTTCATTTGCGGGAAGTTTTGATTTACTTCTTTAATTTGAAGAAATCTGCAGCTGAGGCGCAACGATTGCTTGTAACAGGATATGGTGAGGCTGCTTTAAGTGAGAGAAGTTGTCGTTTAGTGGTTCCAAAAGATTAAAAACGGTGAGTTTGACGTGGAAGACAAAGAACGTAGTGGAAGGCTGAAAGTGTACAAGGACACGGAATTGGAAGCATTATTGGAAGAAGATTTGTGCCAAACGCAAGAAGTAGTGGCTAGTGATGGAAAATACTTTGAATAAAACTTAATGTACAGTTATTTCACAATAAATTCCTAATTTTTGATAGAAAACGGCGGAAACTTATTTGTACACCTGATATGATTACCAAGTATTTTAAATCCAAGATGGTGGAGCTCTCTGCAATGACAAACGAAGTAAGTTGTATCCTCGTGTTCATTCTCATCACCACAGCCTCTACATACAATAGTTTATCATTTTCGTTTCATGGTATCGTAACATTTTATGGCCGCTTACTATCCCAACTAAGACAGCGAGAATCAGCTAATATGTTTCGTCAAAATTATCAAGTTGCTATACTCGGTCAGTAATAGAATAGTTTTGTGACGTCTCTAGAAAACGACTCTAAAAAAAAAAACGCGTAACGTCTTTTATTCTGTTTGAAAACAGAGTAAATCTACATGGGATTTAAAAGAAAGTTTCGAATCCAATATAACTTCCAGGTACTTTTTTTTGAATTAACTCTTTCCAAATTATTGTTATCATTAGCGCCATGGCTATTATCACAGGCCACTGGCCAGTTGGAGACCATGCGGCCAAGCTTGGTATCCCCCACAACACCTTTTGTAGGAGCTGCAAGGATATTAATGAGAAAGAATCTCTATGTCATTTCCTTTGCAGATGTCCGGCCATGGCGAGGATCAGACAACAAACTCTTGGCAAACCCTTCTTTGAGGATCTGAGAGAGATAGCGGACAAGAGGATTGGAGAACTAATCCTCTTTCTGAACTCCACGGGCTGGGTTTAAACTTAACATCATCTTTAACTAGCCACTACAACAGGCAGACACGAGCCCGTGGTAACAAAACGGCGCACTTTAAGCGCTAATTGGGTTCTTTTTGGACCGCCACATTACCTACCTACCTAGCGCCATGGCGCAGTGGTTAGTGTGTTAGACTACTGTGCTTGAGGATCAATGTTCGAATCACAGAAAACCCCAAACGTTTTTTTTTTTTCATGGTCCAACCTCTCGCAAACGATTGGCAAACATCGAGAGTATTGTTGTCATGAGAATGCTTCTCAAAATCAAAATTGCACTTCGGATACGGCACAAAACTGTTGGTCCCTTCCATTCGTGCGAGAAACTAGGCATAGGCCCTTCATGGGTTATTGAGCCAAATGTGTATGTATGAGGGGCGGCTGATAAAGCCTAAGCCATTGATTGAAAGAAAAAATCCGATTAAAAATGTTATTTCTGAATCTCCCTCGAGAGAAATGCATTTCTAAGATCGGACATACAGCGGCTTATTACCACCGAAAAAATATTCTTTTTCTTTGCCTTCGAAATTACTTTCTACGGCCGCCTTGATCTAGTTCTTATCTACAAATCTCCTGTCTCGTAGCTCCTTTTTTAATTTAGAAAAACGGAAAAACCGAACACAAGTCTCATCAAGTTACGATTCGGTTGCAAATTTCGTTGAGATTGTCTCCGGCTAACTCCAAAAAATCTTTGCACCCCAGTCGTGGTTTCTTGTCGAGCGGCGTGAGCATTTTCGGTACCCAGTGCGCACAGATTTTGTTCATGTTTAAATGCTCGTGTAAAATGTCTCCAATCCATTCTTTGCTGATGTGCAACTCGTCCATTATCTGCCACATTTTTATTCTTCGGTCAGCCAGAACTAATTTTTCGACTTTTCCGATGTTTTCTTCAGTCACCACTGAAACGGCAGGGGTCGCCTTCACAGCTTTGTCGAAATAAGCAAGCCCATTTTTGACCATGGTATATGAAGGCCCGGAGTCCTGAAGAGCCGTAACATCTCTTCGAAAATTTCTTTAGGCGATATTCATTTTTTCACGGCGCGGTGCTCAAAATTACAAGAATTTCAGATTTGACCTGTGATGTTTATCTTACCACAGATAGTACCTAACAAAATGAGATTATTATTGAAACGAGATGATATTTATACTACTAAGGAGCGCCCCAGTTAGTGCTATCACGAATGAGAAGATGACTTGTTATTGAGTATCTCAGGAAGCGAACTTATCAGCCAGCTCTCGTATGTAATTAACATTATCAATTTGGTAGTCAAAAATCAATGAATTTGTGGTCCTAGTGCAGGTAAAACGTTGGCATTTTGACACTATTAAACCCTGAATTTTGGCGGCAACAAGTTCGTGGTCTATTTAAGTCCGATTAATAGTTATTACAGCTGTAACAGTGCACAGGCTGGGGTGCGGATTCGTCGTGGGAAATCGGCTTCGATCAAGGGTTATCGATTTCAAGCCTATAAATGATCGCCCGGTTGTAATACGCATTAGAGCTACATTCTATAATATCAGCATAATATGTGCACACGCCCCTATCGATGACGCTGAAGCCCCTGTCCAGGAGGAATTCTATGACCTCCTGGACGGTGCTACGGAGCCTGTCCGCAGTATGACGTAAAAGTTGTACCCCGAATACTTCAATGCGAAAATCGGTAAGGAAACCATCTTTGGCGGGCTAGTCGGTAAACATAGCCTCCACGACAAGTCAACAGACAACGGTTTCCGACTAATTGATTTTGCAGCGGCTCGTAATACGGTGATAAGTAGCACTAGTTTTGCTAGATTAAGAATACACACAGCAACCTGCTTTTCCTTTGATTGTAGAACACACAATCAAATTGATCACGTGCTAATCGACGCAAGGCACGCGTCTAACATCTTGGATGTACGCACTTTACGAGGGGCCAACGTCGGCTCTGATCATTTTCTTGTTGCAGCTAAATTTAGAGCCAGACTGTCCAACGAGAAAAAGCTGCAAGTTTAGTACGCCAGAAGGAGACAGAGCCTACAGAGAGCACCTGTCCAAACGCAAACAATCAGTGGACCGAATACCGCAACATTATCAAGGAGGTGGCCGTGGCCAGCTTTGGCTACCAGCCACCATCAAAAAGGAGCCCTTGGTGTGATGATGAATGCGTTCAACGGAAAAAGGTGACAGAAGATGCACATAAGAAAGCGCTGCAGTGCAAGACAAGTGCAGCGAGAGACCAGTACCTGGTCAGAAGAAGGGAAGAGAAGAAAATTCTGCGTAAAAAGAAAAGGGACCACGCAGCCTCCCAGTTCCAGGATATCGAAAAGTCTCGTGAGCGCAACAACATCCGAAATTTTTATCGAAAAGCCAAGCAGCTGGCAGCCGGAACACAGGCTCTTCATAACAGCGAAGGCAACCTAGTCACCGAAACGCAGGGAATTGTTGATGTGTTTAAGGAACACTCGCAGCAGTTGCTTAACGGGCAGCAAACAGAGAGAGTGATATGGCAAGACCGCTTCCAGTCAATGACGAACTAAAACCACCACCCAGTATTGAAGAAGTTAGCGCAGCCATCAGAAAACTAGAAAGCAACAAAGCCGCTGGTTTTGATGGCTTCCCAGCTGAACTTTTTAAATACGGAGGCGATATCTTGGTAGGGTGCATGCACCAAGTTATCAACCAAGTATGAATAGAGGAAAGCATGCCCGACGACTGGAGTATCAGCCCTATATGCCCCATCTTCAAAAAAGGGGATCCTATGTCTTGTAAGAACTATCGAGGCATATCTCTGTTAAATGTCGCATATAAGATCATATCCAAAGTATTGTGTGAACGTCTAAAACCTTCTGCAACACACTAATCTGCACGTACCAGTGTGTCTTCCGGCCCGGCAGATCGACAATAGACCAAATTTTCACACTAAAGCAAATCCTGGAAAAGACCGACGAATATCATGTCGAAACTCACTATCTTTTCATCGACTAAAGCCGCTTATGACAGCATTCATCGTCTTGAACTCTACCAAGCGATGGCTCAATTCGGGATACCGTCAAAACTTATCCAGAGGTGTCGCGTAACGCTGGAAAGCACGTGATGTTCTGTGCAACTTGGAAACAGGTCTTGTGAACTTTTCCAAACATCCACCGGGATCCGGCAAGGAGATGCGCTGTCTTATGACTTCTTCAATATGGTCCTGAGCAGATAGTACGTAGGGTAGGTGTTAACACGGAAGGCACTATCTTTCACAAATCTATTCAACTGCTGGGATACGTGGACGATATTGACATCATCGGAAGATCCCGACAAGCCTCTGTAGAGGAATTTACGACAATTGAAGAGCAAGCGAAACGAATATGTCTTGAAGTAAATGAGGATAAGACTAAGTACATGTTGTCAACAAAGGGACCACGCAGCCTCCCAGCTCCAGGATATCGAAAAGTCTCGTGAGCGCAACAACATCCGAAATTTTTATCGAAAAGCCAAGCAGCTGGCAGCCGGAACACAGGCTCTTCATAACAGCGAAGGCAACCTAGTCACCGAAACGCAGGGAATTGTTGTTGTGTTTAAGGAACACTCGCAGCAGTTGCTTAACGGGCAGCAAACAGAGAGAGTGATATGGCAAGACCGCTTCCAGTCAATGACGAACTAAAACCACCACCCAGTATTGAAGAAGTTAGCGCAGCCATCAGAAAACTAGAAAGCAACAAAGCCGCTGGTTGTGATGGCTTCCCAGCTGAACTTTTTAAATACGGAGGCGATATCTTGGTAGGGTGCATGCACCAAGTCATCAACCAAGTATGAATAGAGGAAAGCATGCCCGACGACTGGAGTATCAGCCATATATGCCCCATCTTCAAAAAAGGGGATCCTATGTCTTGAAAGAACTATCGAGGCATATCTCTGTTAAATGTCGCATATAAGATCATATCCAAAGTATTGTGCGAACGTCTAAAACCTTCTGCAACACACTAATCTGCACGTACCAGTGTGTCTTCCGGCCCGGCAGATCGACAATAGACCAAATTTTCACACTAAAGCAAATCCTGGAAAACTCACTACCTTTTCATCGACTAAAGCCGCTTATGACAGCATTCATCGTCTTGAAGTCTACCAAGCGATGGCCCAATTCGGGATTTCGTCAAAACTTATCCAGAGGTGTCGCGTAACGCTGGAAACCACGTGATGTTCTGTGCAACTTGGAAACAGGTTTTGTGAACTTTTCCAAACATGCACCGGGTTCCGGCAAGGAGATGCGCTGTCTTATCTTCTTCCTTTCATCAGCGAGGCCATGATCCGAAAACAAGGGATCACAGCCCTCCCACTTCACCGCATTTCTACTGATCCGCCTGTGGGGTTCGCCTATTTGACCTCAGAAAATATCGGCAGGCCTGCCGATTTTGGATCACTCGGTTACTGAGGCCAATGAAATGCCGATGTCGTCGCATTTGTCTGATCCAGGCGTTTATAGGCCTGCCTTTCCTACATCGCGATGTCTTTGGAACGTGCATTGATATTGCCTTTTTAACAGGGTTCAAATGATCTCTTCTTTGAACGTGGCAATACCAACTGAGCCGGTCACGCTCTATTTTTTGTACGATGGTTTCCTTGATGTGAAAGCTTCCACGGATCTTCGAACTTCTTATTCGATCAAGCTTTGTCACTCCTGCTGTCATGCGAAGCATCTTCATCTCAGCTGCCGTTAATTTACTCTCATACTTTTTGTACATCGTCCATCATTGTGAACCGTATGTGAGCGCTGGACGTACAACTGCGGTGTAGAGCCTTCCTTTCAACTTAGGGGGCATTTTTCTGTCACAGAAGATAGCGGAATTTTCTCGCCACTTCATCCACCCTACGCTTACACGATGATTGATGTCGTCATCACAAGTTGCTTTGCTATTGATCATAGATCCCAGATATTTGAACTTTTCGCACTTAGGAAGCACTGTTCCATTCAAATAAATGTCTGGAATAGGCCTGAGTGGATCCGAGAACGGGCAGCACAAGTACTCTGTCATTTTTGAACTAATGCGATACCCATTTCCCTCCAGAACGTCCACCCACACATCAAGTGCTCGTTGCAGGGATGTAGGATCCTCACTTATGATGGCTCCATCGTCAGCAAAGAATAACTGATGTACCTTGGGGTCCATCACTTTACCTTCAAGCAGATAATCAAGGACTGTAATAAAGAGCAAAGGACTTAAAACGCTTCCCTGGTGCACCCCGACTTTGATTGGGAACTCTTCGGTTACTCCAGCGGGACATCTTACTCTTGTCTTTGCTCCTTCGTACATGTCCATGATCATCTGTACATAGGTTTCTGGAACCCCTCGATGTCTTAGCGCCACCCATATCAGATCTCGTGGTTGTCTGTCGAATGCCTTTTCAAAGTCAACCAATACAATATGCAAATCCCTTAAGGAATCACGATGTTTTTCCATTATGATCCTTATACCATACATTGGATTGCATCTGTGGTTGATTTACCCGAGACAAACCCGCACTGATCATCAGATAGCCGTATTATTTTTCGCAGTCGGCCACCTAATACCCGCTCAACGATCTTCATGGTGTGTGACATCAGCTTGATCGAACGGTAGTTATCACAGTTTCGCGTATCACCCTTCCCTTTGTATACAGGGAGAAGGTAACTTTCCCTCCATTCATTCGGCATTGGATCACCTCTCACGAATTTGGAGATGAGAATTCTGAGCCATCTGAACCCGATGTCTCCCATCTTTTCCAGAACTCAGAGGGTATCTCGTCTGGCCCAACCGCTTTTCGTTTTTTGGAGTATTTGACCGCCTCACTAACTTCTTCGACTGTAATGTCGGGTATTTGTTCACAGTTAGGGGTGGCTCTTGGAAAGTATAGCCGGGGAAACTGTTCATTCAAAAGCTCTTCACAATACTGTCGCCACCTCTGCAGAATTTTGTCGTCATCCACAAGAAGCTGGCCATGAGCATTGCTAATGAACTTTGGCGAACGAATCTCCTGAGCATTCTTCCTTCTTTGGGCGGCTATTTTGAAGATAGTGGCGCTCTTGTTCATATTGTGTCTTCGCAGCTCCTGGATAGCCTGGTTTGCATCAGCAACCGGGGAAAATATTTTCTCCAGCTCCCGATACAGGCCCTCCGTACTCTCTGCTTGAAGCTGGGCGCACTTCTTCTTCGCTTTTTTCTTGCAGCATCTGTATTCCATTTCGAGGCGAGCTTTTTCGTCATTATTATTTGAGGGGCACTTTGACCAAGCTTTGAAAGCCGCTTTCTTCTCATTTATCACTTTCTCAGCTTCATCACTCCACCACCATGTTTCTTTGGCGTTTTGATGGTGGCGTTTTGAAGCTCCTAGCAGTGATTTGGCCTTATTTAAGCAAGTTCGCTGTAGGGAATCCCAAATATTTTGTGGTCTGCACTCTTCATCCTCAGCTCCGTTGATGGTGTGAGAGAGGTAATTTTTAATTACGAAAACAAAAGCTTCGCCTTTTTCTTTGTCCAGATTGTACCACTTGATTTTCTCAGAGACCCTTGTTTGTTTGCGTTTCTTTGGTGTTTTCATAAAAATTTCTGTTACCAGGAGACGGTGTTGCCGAGCGATTGCCTCTCCCAGGATCACTTTACAATCTTTTACCCGAGGCTTCATGAAACTGCCTACCAAATGGTAGTCAATCTGAGTTTCATCTCCACCACTGCTGTAAGTGATCAGGTGTCGGCTTTGTTTGATGAACATGGTATTTAACACGATAAGACCGTGTGATTTGCACATGCTTAGGATGTCTTCGCCAGGAAGGTTCCTGGTGCCATATCCTAGTCCTCCATGGCAGTCTTCATAGTCTTTGTTTGATTTCCCGACATGTCCATTCAAATCTCCTGCGCTGTCTTATGACGTCTTCAATATTGTGCTGGAGCAGATAGAGCGTAGGGTAGGTGTAAACACGGAAAGCACTATCTTTCACAAATCTATTCAACTGCTGGGATACGTGGACGATATTGACATCATCGGAAGATTCCGACAAGCCTCTGTAGAGGAATTTACGGCAATTGAAGAGCAGGCGAAACGAGTAGGTCTTGAAGTAAATGAGGATAAGACTAAGTACATGTTGTCAACAAACAACAAATTATCTGCTCAAAACCTTGGACAGAACGTCACTGTCGATGACTACAACTTCGAGGTACGAGTAGTTAAGGAGTTTACTTCGGAGCAAACATAAATCCCACAAATGACACCTTCGTGGAGATTCGACGAAGAATAACCTTAGTAAACGGCTGCTACATCGGTTTGGCAAAACTGGGTTAAAAACTCCTTACTCGACGGACCAAATTAATGCTCTATAGAACGCCCATCTTACCAGCCTTGCTTTATGGCGCCGAGTGCTGGACGATAAGTAAGAAAGCAGAGCAAATATTGGGTACCTTTGAGCGAAAAATACTTCGCGAGCTCTATGAGTTGTACCAAGATGTGGATGAAGTCCAAAAACCCAAGACACGTCGACGCCACATAGAGCGAATGGATAACAACGCTCCAGCCAAGAGAATCTTCGAATCTCAGCCCCCAAGTTCGAGACGGCAAAAAAGACCGAACCGCCGGTATAAAGACCAAGCTGTCGCGGATGCCAGAAAACTTGGTCTTCACAGCTGAAAGTAGCGTGCCCGAGATCGTAGAGGATGGAAGGCAGCCGTGTCTCAGACAGAGACTCTCCAAGGGTCGGGAGCGCTTTAAATAAGTAAGTAATAGTCCGAAAGACTTTTACCTCGTCAGTGAATAATAAGCACATGGAATTTTGTGAATATGATTGAATGTCCAATGTGACTGCCTTGGGAAAGACCAGACGTTACTTTAATGGGTTCAGATAGACAAGAGCGAATTTTTACAAATTGGATTCGATCGTCCAGGTACGAAGAGATCAATTTTAAGAAATTAGAGTTAAACTCAATTCGTTCATGCTTATGATTCAAAATTTAAAAACAAAATTTGAAAAGTTAAAAACCCTAGCAAAATCTTTTAACACAATATCAGTGTGACACCCGATTTGAAAACCATTAATGAAAAGTTTATGGTTGTGAATCTGCCAGAGAAAATCCATGCTGACAGCTAGATATGCTTTCTTCAACAAAGAAATTAAGTTTGTCGCACACAAATTTCTCAAAGGCCTTGGGGATGACAGAGAGCTTGCATATTGCCCTGTAATTACAACTTTCTGTTCGTCACCGGCCCCAAAAGTGGTCGATATGAAGGAAACTTTCCACTCGTTGATAAACTGGAGGCTTCAGAGCGATAAAATAAAAAGTATGCACAAAAGCAACGCAAGAGATGAGGTACACTTTTTAACAAGTAAAAGATATCGTTTGGACAGACACCCTTTTTTGTGTCAAGCCCAACCAATGCATTGAGAACCTCTAAAGGGTTAAGTTGTTAGCTGCCTTTATCAACCAAATTTGACGCACACCTCCAACGATACACTGTATTGCTTTGAGAAAGATTAACCTGTCAGCCTACTGCATAAAGTGGCGAGTTAGCTGATTTATTGATCTGACTTGCAGATCACATACTTGCAATACATACTTCCATATTGATCTTCAACGTTAACTTACTTATTCATTGTGGTTTTATAGTGATATGTATCAACATAGTAGCAAATTGCTTACCTGAAATGAAAAAAAAAATATTTGAATTAAATAAATAAAAAAATTTCGAATATATGCGTGGGATGGCCTACAATCTGCACGCAGTACTTTCTACTGCTAAGCATTCAACAACGTCATTTTGTTTAGAGTCGCATTTAGAGATTAAGAAAACTTTAATTACATTTTTAATATACAATTCTGTTTACTTAAAGTCAAGTGACCTTAAAAATACAAACATTTTATCTGAATAATTTTTATTACTAAATAAGCTTGTTTGGAGATATGTCAGTCATTTGCACTTGAAATCAATAATTCATCATTGTGGGAGTGATTTATAGAAATTAGGTAATTCACGCGCATTAAACTGACAGCATAGACTTATTTTCGAAGCTATAATAGTGATACGAATGATGATAAAGATTTACATTTTTCATTTGTTTCCGTTTGACTCATTTCATTGAAGCCGTCAAAAATGACGTCATCTAGACAAGCTATTCTCGTGTGCTTTATAAGAATATTATGATAAGGTTGGCCACTTTCACGCACAACGCGTGCATATGGGTTAAGACGGAATGCGTTTGGTCGGCTTTGGATCGTAAGTGTTGTACCCCGGGGGCTAGATGGTATTTTCCGGCACAACTGTGGGCGGCTTTCAGCATTATCGCATGAAGATGAGGGAAGTTCAGCGTAGCGAACGACGTGACAAGCGCAACTACATCAACGCGCTGGCTACAGAAGCAGAAGAAGCTGCACGGAGGTGCGACAGCAGGACTGTCTACAGAATCACGAAAGAGCTGACAGGTGGTCGCAGCTCCAGCTAACACCCAGTGAAAAGCCTAGACGGCTCCTTGCTCATTTCGGATGAGGACCAGCTCAAGAGATGGAAAGAGCATTTTGCTACGGTTTTGAACCGTGTATTCGCTAGCGATATGCTCCCAAATCAGACTGAGATGCCCGAGGTGAGAAGTTCCCGAATACTCACCACGACTCCCAGTAAAGATGAGATCATTACCGCGATCAAGGCACTCAAAACCAACAAGGCGGTAGGACTTGACGGTATCCCAGCAGAGCTCTTACGAGCAGCGCCAACAACATCGGCTGAGCTTCTGCTTCCACTTATAGATAGAGCTTGGGAAGCTGAGAGCTTTCCTAACGAGTGGAAAAAGGGAATGATCGTCAAGCTTCCTAAGAAAGGAAATTTAATGGAGTGCGGAAACTGGAGGGGTATCTGCGTGCTGCCTGCTGTAGCTAAGATAATAGCTAAAATCATCCTTGAGCGAATCAAACAACATCTCGAAGACACACTCGATGCCGAACAAGCAGGTTTCCGCTCTGGATCCTCCTGTGCCGACCACATCAACACCCTGCGGATTATCATCGAACAGTGTGTTGAATATCGATCGCCACTGCACCTGCTGTTCATCGATTTTGAGAAGGCATTCAATAGTGTCAACAAGGAGTTTATTTGGCGTGCCTTACGCAGGAGAGGTATTCCCGATAAACTAATTGCTATTATCAAAGCTACATATGAAGGCTCCAAATGTCACGTTCTGCACAGGGGAAGGTTGTCTGAGGAATTTGAGATCCAAAGTGGGGTAAGACAAGGCTGTATCCTTTCACCAATATTATTCCTATTGGTGATTAGCGATGTGCTTCATGCAGCTTTGTCGACGGGAAACGGAGGAATTCGATGCACTCTTACATCTCAACCGAAGCATCTTGACAACGCAGACGATGTATGCTTACTCTCCCACAGAATTATGGACCCCCACCAAATGACAGCAGATGTGGAGAGGGAGGCAGGTGTCGTCGGGCTGAAAATTAATACGACTAAAACTAAAATTATCAGCCTTGGAACTAACTCATCGGCTCAAATATGCATTGCTGGACAACCGGTAGAGAGAGTAGAGGATTTCCAGTATCTTGGGAGTATTGTCTCGACCGATGGTGGAACCGAACTGGATATAGCCAACAGGATCGCCAAAGCAAAGTCCGCGTTCGGGATGTTGTCCAAAATATGGCGAAGCAATGCAATCAGTTTGAGCACCAAAATAAGACTGTTCCGCTCCAACGTTGAATCCGTGCTGCTATATGGTTGCAGCACGTGGAGAGTGACCACTACTATCACCAGAAAGCTGCAAACGTTCGTTAATAGGTGTCTGCGCAATATCTTAAGGATTTTCTGGCCCAATCGTATCTCTAACGAACACCTTTACGAGAGAACGGGTCAGGAACCAATAGGCACAACTATCCAACGGCGGAAGTGGCAGTGGATTGGTCACACGTTCCGAAAGGGTGACAGCTCCATAGCAAACCATGCTATGCAATGGAACCCTCTAAGTCAGGATGGCAGAAGACCTGGCGGTCCGAGGAGAACATGGCGCAGAACAGTCGAGAAGGAGGCACGGCAGTTAGGGAAAAGTTGGGGAGAACTCAGATACATTGCCAGAAACCGTACACGATGGCGCGTAGGCGTAGTAGAGGCCCTAGGACCCACAAGGGGATACAGGACATAAGAAGTAAGAAATCTCTCCAGCATTCTGAAAGTGTCTGGAGCTCGGAACAACACCATCTGCCTGGGCCGAGGGTGGGTGGTCTTTATAACCAAAGCAGGTAAACCATCGCATACGCTCCGAAAGGATCGTAGACCGATTAGCCTAACGTCATTTCTTCTCAAGATTCTGGAAAGAACCCTAGAGTGATACATCAAGGCCACCATTGATAGCACCTTAGTATATCTGTCTGTATTCTCGCAAAAATAGATGCAAATGGTAAAAAGTTAATAGATATGAGTAAATCGTTTGGGCTAAAAGTTTTAAATCGGCGTTCTAAGAGCGATAACTCAGGTCATTTAACTATCAGAGGTACTGCCTGCTCTACCATCGACTAATGTCTTGCACGCGGGAAATAAATAGAATGCGTAACTGATCTAAGCGGGAATAAATTTACATACTCGGGCCACCTACCCGTAGCAATCTCGGTTAATCTCGAAGCACGGCCCCAATCATCGGCACCACCAATGCAGTTATTACCGGAATTCCAATGGAGGAATTCATATGCAAACAGATACAAGACCATCCTCAACGGCAAACTCAGCTCTTTTAATGAAACCGATTTGCACTCCATCCACGGTCCAGATGTACTTACTTCCTGTATATTAGCTGCCGCCAAACGTTGTCAAAACTCAGAAAGGTGCAAGAGAAAACAAATATGGTATGACTGGGAATGTGTGGCAGCCCGAAGAATATCATTCACCTTCTTCGGTTAGTAAGAGCAAAAGCATTACGTACCGAAACGAACTAATTGCGTACTTTTTCGCGAAAATCTCGCCGTCAAGGATGACATACTGCTTACATCTTTAAGATCTAAATGTGATGTTGATGTGGCAGCCTGTCAACTAAATGACTTCCTAATCTCTTTCTTCAGGAGTAGCTGTGTCCCGAAAAATGACAATACAGGTAAACGGAGCGTACCGTGGTGGAATGACAAGCTAGATACTCCGCAAAAGGCTGAGAAAACTTTTAAACACCGCAAAACACAATAAAAATTGGGACGAATATAGACCCGCTTTGACTAAATTCAACATATAGTTGAGGAAATCCAAGAGAACAGCATGGAAAAAGAACTGCGAAAATATTGAATCCCTTCCAGTAGCAGCCCGCCTCCAAAAGGCTCTCTCAAAGGATCATTCTGATGGGGTGGGATTGCTCATCAAACCCGATGGCACCTACACCGCCAGTCGAAGGGAAACCCAGGAAACTCTGCTCAAGCTTCACTTCCCTGGCTTAACAATTCTAAGCGATCACGTACTTGTTGCTCCTGAAGGCTCCACATGTGGCACCTCCAGAAGATTAAACAGCTTGTCTGGAAATCTGTTCAGTCAAGAAAAAATTAAATGGGAAATCGGTTCATTTAAGTACCTGGCAGTGATGGTATTTTTCCAGCTCTCATACAGAAAGGTCTGGATTACATCTTGCCTGCCTTGGTAGCTCTATTTAGAACAAGCTTCATTCCTGGGATACATTCCACTAACTTGGCGGGAGGTAAATGTGGTGTTTATCCCTAAGCTAGGTAACAAACCCAGCGAGCTACCCAAATCCTACCGTCCAATCAGCTTGACATCGTTTTTCTGGAAAACCATGGAAAGACTGCTAGACTTACACATTAAAGGCATTCTTGAAAAGACTATACCTCTGCACTCTAGTCAATTTGCATACAGGAAAGGTCGATCTACGGAAGGCGCCCTCCACTATCTCGTCACTGAGATTGAAGCTGCCTACCGCTCCAAAGAAACCGCCTTCTGTGCATTCCTTGACATAGAAGGTGCTTTTGATAACACTGGTTATGAATCCATCACTAGTGCTATGAGACGCAGGGGAATAGACGAACCTACTACCAGATGGGTTAGGAACATGCTCGATAGTCGCATAATAACATCTTCGTCTGGAGAGGTCTCTGTGACGGTCTCCGCGGCCAAAGGCTGCCCCCAAGGCGGCGTCTTCTCGCCGCTCTTATGGTCACTCGTGGTGGATGACTTATTAAACACACTTAATAGTTCAGGTTTCACAACCATAGGCTATGCAGATGATCTGGTGATCATCATTAAAGGCAAACATGAAGACAATGTGTGTCAACTCATGCAAAATGCACTCCTTGTAGTCTCGGACTGGTGTGCTGGGGAGGGCCTATCGATTAACTCCAGCAAGGCAGTCGTTGTACCGTTTACAAGAAGAACGCTGAATATTGGCTCAGTGACTCTAAACGGCACAACCATTAACAAACTCGCAAAAGTTCAAAGACTAGTTTGCCTCGGTATCACAGGTACTATGCATACTTGTCCCACAACAGCCATTGAAGCCATAATCGGACTTACTCCGTTACATATATTTATAAAAAAAAAAAGTGGCAATCCGCAGTGCAGTTAGTCTTAGAAAATCAGGTGCTAATAGTACACGGGATCACGTGGATCTCATGGAGCTATTATCCGACTTCCCCGAGCTAGACATGCTCAGCACGGTCTCTGACTTTACGCCCAAATCACTCTACTTTGGTAGAAGGTTTGAGATTGTGATTCCAAGCCTCGATATATGGAATAATTTCGGACCGTCGCTTGATCCAAAAGCTATAGTGTGGTACACCGATGGATCAAAAATGGATTCAGGAGTTGGCGCCGGTGTGTATGGACCCAACCATAAAATTTCGAAATCATTCGGAAAGAGTCCTAGTGTTTTCCAGGCCGAGCTTTACGCCATTGAAACTTGTGCTAAAATTAACCTGCACTCAGGCATCAAAGGTGCCTCTATCCATATACTCACCGATAGCCAAGCGGCGCTCAAAGCACTGATCTCCAATTTGATCGGTTCAAAATCAGTTTTAAGTTGCTTCGACAGCTTACAGAACCTGGCTCGACACAATAAAGTAAAATTGTGGTGGGTACCGGGTCATGTAGGCGTTGACGGCATCGAAACTGCAGACCTGCTAGCTAGGAAAGGCTCCTCTGAGTTGTTCACTGGACCTGAACCCTTCTGCGGAATATCCGATTCCACCTTTAAACTTACCCTAAACATTTGGGAACGCAACATGTGCATCTTCCACTGGAATAACTCCCAAGGTCTCAGGCAGGCTAAAAGAGCTGTCCAACCCTTCCAAAGACAAGCAGTTGATATCCTAAAATACGGCAGAAGTGGCATAAGGCTTGAGAGCTTCCTTATCGGTCACTGTCAAATTCTTTACCACCTTAACAAAATGACAATTTCGGAGGATATCACCTGCCGCCTCTGTCTAGAAGAGAACGAAACCGCCAAACACATACTATGTGAGTGTGTAGCTCTGTGTAGTACTAGGAGAAGCTTTTTCCTTAAAGAGATCATATCTCCAATAGAGATCATATCTCCAACGCATCCGCAACCGTAAAATAGCTTTCATAAGGAGAGTAGAAGTACTGCTGCCCTAAAAGTGGTCTATGGCACAATAGATCTCCTTGGGCGCAGTGCCTACACGCTAATTGGGCGTGGCCACACGCCTGTTAAAAAAAAAAAAAAAGAGCAACAGGCACCAGCTTCACAAAAGTCATGTACCAGCAGGCTAGCAATGACGTGCAAACAGAAGCAAGAAATGTACTCTAACCACCTAGCTTTGAAACTAACGGATATTAGAGGCAGTGGTTCAGTCTGGAGAATTGCTAGAGCCCTCAACGGCTTGACTTTTGCACGGAGTATCCAAATCGAAGCGCCGGTATTAGCTGAACAACTATCGAATCCTCCGTGTACAGTTCAACTGCAGTACGCCCTGCAATTCGTAGAACTCGAAGTACTTGATTCAAGATGTCTGCAGGGTCATATACCGAGCTAGTTTAAATAAGGCATCATTAGAAGATCGTATACCATACGAGTTCTTTAAACATGCGACGAATGATTTTCTTGAAAAACTGACAGTTGTGTACAATTACCTATATATCTACGAGACAGGTGAGGTTCCGGCAAGCTTCAGAAAGAAAACTTAATTTTCACAATATTTAAAAAAGGAGCGCCTAGCGACCCGAACAACTATAGAGGCATATCGTTCCTAAGCGCAGTAATGAAATTATTTACGGGAATCATCTTGGAACGATTAACAGATTGGGTTGAAATGAATGACATACTAAGCGAGGCCCAAGCTTGTTTCAGAAGTGGACAATATTTTTTCGCTGACAAGTATTGCCAGGATTTATTTAGACAAGGGAAAAAAACTATATGCGTTCGTTGTGGACTTCAAAGCATCATTTGACTCCATTGACAGAAAATCGCTTTACTATTCAGTTTGTTTAGGGTGGATTGAATTATTGAGGAAATTATAAGAAGCGATTGACGATTTTACTTTAATTTCCATCACATTTACAAATAAAAGATCTAATATTCTACCTAATGAGTAGTATTACCTAATTAAAGAATATAAATAATCAATAAAATTCCATCGACATTTTTCCAACCACTGCACCAAAGAAAGGTTTCTACCTGTTAGTACAATGGACCGGAGAGTCTGACTGCTCTGGGATTTTGGTTTCCTTTTGAATTAAAAAAAAAAAAAAAAAACTGGTTCGTAGGTTTTTGGAACCCTTGTTTTAGCACCACCCTTATCAGATGTGGTGTACCCGGCCCCTCGTCCTAGGGGAATAATTAAGGAACTGGCCCTCCAGGTTGGGGGTTGTGCCGTCGGGGTAACTTCCCTACCACGTAAAAAAACTCATGGTTCCGAAACAACCAAAAGCCTCGGATAAGGATGACTCAACTAATGACGACCCCAGCAAACGAAATAAGGACAAAGACCTTCGGATCTGTACGTGGAATGTTCTGTCCCTTTACAGACCACGTGCAGCCGAACAACTAGCAAAGGCCCTAGACTGCTATAAAGCAGATATAACCGCCATCCAGGAAGTGCGATGGGATGGGCCGGGCAAAAAGAGGATAAAAAACTGTGACATCTAATACGGTGATTGCTACAGAGGCAACAGGCAACGCTTATTCGGATGCGGATTTGTCATACGCGGCAGACTTAGGCAAGACGTCTTAAGCTTCCGACACGTTAGCGAGCGTATTATGACTATCCGAATCAAGGCTAAATTCGCTAACATAAGCCTAATATGTGTTCATGTCCCCACGGAAGAAAAGGACCCTGCCACCAAAGAGTGTTTCTACGAGCTCCTCGACAAAACATACGAGCAATGTCCTAAATACGACGTTAAAATCGTATTGGGCGATTTTAACGCCAAAATAGGAAAGGAGGACGTCTTTGGTAGGGCAGTCGGTAAGCATAGCCTACACGATACCACGTCTGATAACGGACTAAGGCTAATTGATTTCGCTGTGGAGCGAAATGTCACCATAGCAAGCACATGGTTTCCTCATCTCGATATTCGTAAGCAGACATGGCGGTCCAATGATCATGTCACGATCAACCAAATTGATCATATTGCGATCGGCGCAAGGCATGCCTCCAGTATTCTGGATGTCCGGACCTTCCGAGCGGCCAACATAGACTCGGATCATTACCTTGTTGTAGCCAAGGTGCGAATGCGGATATCCCAATCTGAGCAACAAAGAAGAATTACTGTGAGAAAATTTAACGTCGAAAAGCTACAATCGCAAGAGACCGCCAGACTCTTCGCTGAACGCGTATCCCGAAATCTCTCAATCACCCCTTTGCCGCCAGCATCAAGTACCGAAGACCAGTGGCAACGCTGCCAACATGCCATCAGAAACGCCGCGACTGATGTGTTGGGTCTCGCTCGACCACCACCGCGAAACCCCTGGTTTGACGAAGAATGCCGGCGAGTGCATGCAGCAAAACAAGAGGCATACAAAGCGGCGCTGCAAAGGAAGACGAGAGCTGCTTGTGAGCTCTACGAGCAAAAGAGACGGGAAGAACATCGGTTTCTCCAAAAGAAGAAGAAAGAGCATGAGAAGCGCGCGTTTGAGAATATCGAGAGTCTATACTCCAGGAACAATGTACGGAAGTTTTACCAAAAGGTAAAAAGAACGTGTCAGAGAAGTAATACCCGTACAGAAACCTGTAGAGATGAAAATGGAAACCTCGTAGTAGAATCACAGTCGGTGCTGAGAATATGGAAAAACTACTTCTGCAGACTGTATAACGGCGACGAAGACCAACATCCCGCTGTCAGGCAGAATGAACCATTCAACATAGACGATGATAGTCAAAATTTCCGTCCACCTGACCAAAACGAAGTGAGGATAGCAATATCAAAGCTAAAATCCAACAAGGCTGCTGGACCTGACGGCTTACCGGCCGAACTTTTCAAGGCAGCTGGGGATGAATTGGTAGAGTGCATACACCAACTCATTTCTAATATTTGGTCAGACGAGTGTATGCCTGATGAATGGAATCTCAGCATCGTTTGCCCGATCCACAAGAAAGGAGACCCCCTCAACTGCGCCAATTATAGAGGCATCAGTCTCCTCAACATCGCATACAAGATCTTTTCTGCGATATTGTGTGAACGCCTGAAACCCTTTATCAACAGCCTGATTGGACCCTATCAGAGCGGTTTCAGGCCAGGAAAGTCCACCATCGATCAAATCTTCACACTTCGGCAGATCCTGGAGAAAACCCAAGAATTCCAAATCGATACTCACCACCTCTTTATCGATTTCAAGGCCGCCTATGACAGCATCTATAGAGAAGAGCTTTATAGAGCCATGTCTAGTTTTGACATCCCTGCCAAACTTGTCCGTCTGTGCAGGCTGGAGAACGCTCGCTGCTCCATCAAGGTCGGTAATGACCTCACCGAGACCTTTGATGTCAAAAAAGGCTTTAGACAAGGTGACGCGCTGTCATGTGACTTCTTCAATATTGTACTTGAACGGATTGTGCGGAACTCACAAGCCAACACCGGAGGCACAATCTATTACAAGTCTGTACAACTGCTTGCATACGCCGACGATATAGACATTATCGGAAGATCTCAGCGGGCTGTCACCGGTGCTTTTGCAAGCATTGAGGCGGAAGCGGCCAAAATGGGCTTAGCGATAAACGAGGGCAAACCCAAGTATATGCTGTCAACTAGAAGGGAAAACCAACACCGACGAATTGGACAAAACGTCACCGTGGGCAGCTATAACTTCGAGGTAGTAAGGGACTTTGTCTACCTTGGCTCTGCTATAAATTCTTCTAATAAAATCAGCGTAGAAATCAATCGAAGAATAACTCTTGCCAATCGCTGTTTTTTTGGGCTTATAAGGCAATTCAACAGTAAAGCCCTATCTCGAACAACTAAGGAGACTCTATATAAGACCTTGATCATCCCAGTCCTGCTTTACGGCGCTGAAACATGGACTTTATTAAAAGAGGATGAAGATATCCTTGGTCGCTTCGAGAGAAAAATTCTTCGTAAGTTTTTATGGTCCCGTTTGTGTTGACGGGTTTTGGAGGAGAAGATTCAATCACGAACTATACGAGCTGTACAGCGACATCGACCTAGTCAAAAAACTGCGTATTGGACGTCTGAGATGGCTAGGACATGTAGAGCGAATGGACACCAACGCTCCGGCCCGCAGAGTCTTCGAATCTAACCCGGA
The DNA here is from genome assembly GCA_945910035.1 of Brachypalpus laphriformis. Taxonomy (NCBI): domain Eukaryota; kingdom Metazoa; phylum Arthropoda; class Insecta; order Diptera; family Syrphidae; genus Brachypalpus; species Brachypalpus laphriformis. Next base: position 76,328,395 of record OX246755.1, on the reverse strand, counting down.
GGGACGACGCAGTAGAGGGAATCATCGCCGTAGGTGGCGCGCACAAGTTCAAGGGGACCTCGACCAACTTGGAGTGCGCAACTGGAGGCAATTAGCTAAAGACCGAGCTAAATGGAGAGGCTTGTTGGTTGAGGTCCAGGTTCACCCCGAACTGTAGCGCCACCTAAGTAAGTAAGTTATCAGATGTGGTAGTTGTCTGTGGAGTGCTTTTTCAAAGTCGAATAATACAATATGAAAATCCTTTAAGGAATCACGATATTTTTTTTCCATTCCTTACACATTGGATTGCATCTATGGTTGATTTACCTGCGACAAACCCGCACTGGTCATCAGATAGCCGCATTGTTTTTAGCAGCAGGCCACTTAATACCGGCTAAACGATCTTTATAGTGTGCGACATCAGTGTATCACGTCCATTTGTACACAGGGAGAAGGTAGCTTTCCCTCCATTGGTTCGGTATTCGATCACTTCTCATAAGTTTAGAAATGAGACCAATGAGCCATCTAAGCCTGATGTCTGTCATCTTTTACCAAAATTCACTGTCTACAAAATCATGTCTTAAGGATTACAGTCACGTTTGATTTAAAAGCAAAGAGGAAGAATATTTATTTCCAACTGTCGGCAATCCTCCATTCCGTTATTTTTACATTCAATTTGCCAAAGTGTAAAAACTTGCCCAATAAAATTCTGTTTAAATTCTACGTTTTGAATATGCCCTCTATAAGTAAACAAAGTTATAAATAATCCTCAAAACTGCCCAACAATCGTTCTTCATTAACATGCCTTCCCGTTGCTATTAATATGCAGCATCTACATTCCAAACGTATCTGGAAAAAATCCAATCCAACTTAAATATTTAAATAAACTCCAATCACATCCTACAACCCATTGGTTTTACTACCACTACTAATCGGAGTACAGAAAGCTCGCGAACATACGTAGCATCTCATTAGTCCCGACTGTAAATTTCATGCGCAGCCAACGGTTATAAAATCGTGTAAATATTTACAAAAAAGTAAAACGGGGAGGGAAAAAATAAGTAATATTATAAATTGGTGTGTATCTCAAACTTTGGCTCTAAATTTTAATCCGAAAACGAAAGTAGCACGGCACGCAAGACGAAAATCGCACGCATGCCATGCACGACTTGCGCCACTTAAGCCCCGTCATAAAGACAGCCAAACAGCGCTTTAACAAACATAAGTGAACATAATTAATTTATTGAAATTTGCAAGTGTTGTTTGCACTGTAAATGAGGGAAAATTTACTTAAACATTTATTTTTCCTCCTTTTTTTTGTTTGCTTTCCTCATTTAATCTCATTATCATATCTATTTGCAACTGCACCATGGAAAGGTGTATCTACGAGTATCAAGCGGTTATGTGGTGCAAGTGGTGGAGAAAAAATGAATAATGTTAAATAATAGACAATTATAGGCTTGTTACCACTAAACACGGCAGATAAGTGAAAGAAGAGGGTAATTTCCATGCGGCATATTGTCTGGGCTTCGCCTTGACAGTGAACGTAAGTAGCCTATGCTATGGAGGCCTTGCCCCGTCTTACCGGGTTTGGAATGCACGACGCAAATACAAGTAGAAGTGGCTTTTAGAGGAATTAAATGAAAAAGTAGCTTAGCGAGAAATAAACACAAGCAGTAGGTTCTAGAACTATTGTTTGCTACTTTGTATTTTCGCTTTTATTGAGTGTAAATATTGAGGAAGCTTAGGGGGTCTATTGTTCTCTTGCACAAAAGATTAGTACTGTTAGCTTTCTTGTGTCTTAATTCGCAGGAAATGAAAATAAAGTCACATTTTGTTGCCATAGTTGGATCGCATTTTCTGTACGTGTACTGTTTTCTTTTGAATTTTGTAAATGACTAGCTGAGCCGTGATCGCCTTGTTTCGCCCGCATTTAGGTTGACGCTCACTTACTTATTTTTTTAAATAAAATTGCCAACTCAATTATAACTTCTCCAGATTCGAGAAAAAATTAATCAAATTCTGAATTTTACAAAAGCTATTTTTGATTAGATCTCAATTTCTGTATGGCGGATTACGATAGAGAGTGGACACTACTATCACCATAAAGCTGCAAACGTTAGTTAATACAAGGGGATATAGGACATAAAGTAAGTAAGTATTTTAAAATTACTTTAACCAATGCAACAATAAAAACAGCGTTCAATTTGGTGCAGTATGTTTTGCGTGCACTCAAACACTTGTGGACTTAAAGTTTTCTCATATGTATAGATAGATTTTTAATGTCGTGTAGGAACCCTTTCATTTCCCGGGATAGAAAGTATCCTACATGTTGACTCAGTTTATAAGCTATCACTATGGCAAATTGCAACAAAATCTGTGCAGTAGTTGCGGCATGATGCGTGCACACAAAGCCAAGAACAATCGACCCTCTACAGTTTTATTACGGAGGGACTAACAAAAGTTTGCTTAGTTGGTGTCAATTTAGTAGTTTTTCAAAGAAAAAAGATGCATTTCTAAAGCTAATAATCTAACAATATTTATTTCAAAATTTCAGAACAATAGGTAAAAATGGAGACGAGAAAAAGAAAAATTAGTGACGTATGCTCGGTTGAAGTTCCACCGCCAACACAGGAAGCCCTTCTCTTTGGATTTCGACGTCAAATCACGCCAGTCAAAATTCTGCACGAATGCCAAAATGCATACGAAATAAATGCACCATCTCTTGTTACTATTTCAAAGTGGTTTCGAAGATTCCAGACTGGCCATTTTTCTGTGGAGGACGAATCTCGTGAAGATCGGCCCAAATCCTCGACCGATGCTACAAATGTGGCTCTGATGAAGGCTAAAATTGACGAAGATGCGAGGATGACACAGGAGATGATAGCGGATGAACTGGACTTGAATGCCATGGCTGTGTCACGAATTTTAAATTATCACCTGAAATATTCGAAGAAGTCAGCTCGATGGGTTCCAAAAATTTGGAATGGAGAGCAAAAAGAGGCTTGTGTTCGTTTTGCTCAATATTTACTGGATAAGTTTGAAAATGAAGTCAAGCTGCTTGAATAAGGTCGTTACAGTTGATGAATATTGGTTTTACAAGTACGACCCGGAAACCAAACAGCAGTCCATGGTAAGGAGCCCGGAAGGTGCAAATCCTTCAGTAAAGGCCAAACAACAAAAGTCAGCAACAAAAGTTATGATGTCGATGTACTTCACCAGGGCGAAAATGGTCATCCCGCTTAAAACTGGTTAGACAGTCACTGCCAATTGTATACTGAAATTTGCTTACCACAAGTTTTCCAAAATTTAGTAGGACACCGACAAAAAGAGGAGCTGCGCTGCTACTTTTTGCACCACGACAATGCGCCTGCGCACACTGCTGAAAAGACCAACAGCTTTCTTGCGCTCTCGGGCATCAATGAAATTCGCCCAGCGCCTTACCTTATTCTCCGGATCTAGCGCCGTGTGACTTTTGGCTGTTTCCGGAAATAAAAAAAAGATTTGAGGGGAAAAATCGTCACATCTAATGAGGAGATTATTAATGCAGTCAATGTCGAAATCGAAAAGCTCCAAAAAGAGGATTTGAAGGCTGTTTTGAAAGATGCATCTATCGGCTGAAGAAATGTATTGAAATAATTGGGAATTATGTGGAGAAATTAAAAAAAGATTTTTTTTTTCCCGAGGGTAGGTGAAAATCTTCAACAGAATCGACAGCGCGTGCTCATAGTAGTGTGGGATTCTATTCTTACCCACTAAAAAACTTCACTTCAAAACAGGCTTGTTTTCATTTTTACTACAACTAAGTATTCGACTTATCAAGTAGTTTTCATTTCACGTAATAAGGACGTGTTGCAGGGACCTTCCCATTAGAAGTTCCTGCCAGCTCCGCATTAAAAAAAGATGAAGATTAAATATCTAAAGCTAAAATTATTAAGCGAACTTTTGTTAGTCCCTACGTATATGTGTAGATAAGAGATTCTTTCTATAAAGCACAGGTTGAGAAGAAACATCAACATCCGTATCTGGAATTTCAAAGGGGCATCCCACAGCATCCAAATGTTTCTAGCAATATATGGCTGGTCAAACGGTAGTACATGTGATTATATGAAAGCACAAGCGTTTTCTCTTAGCTGAGACCTACCAACTCCTACTCTCAACCTCCACGCGGTGACAGCCGGGTACTTAGTAGCATAATCCAAGTAATGGATTACCAACTCCGTTTGGAGGATTTTTGGCGGCAGCAGATGAGAGAGGGTGAAACAGTGCTTTCTCAGTAGAGCATTTCTTCTTGTTCCACGCAGCAGTGGACGAATTCCCTAGACGGAGTCAACGGTGGCGTCTATAGTTCCAGTTAGTTTGAACTTAGTGAATACATTGCGCGAGCTGCTCGACGTATTAAGATCACAGGTCGGTAAGGAATTTCCAATGTTGGTGATGACCTTGAAATAGAGATGGTGGCGAAGGAGCCCTTAATTGGTCAACGGCAGCGCTCATTCACCCGTAGTGGACTACTGGCATTGGTGTACCCGGCCCCTCGTCCTAGGGGTATACCTAAAGGAACTGGCCTTCCAGATTGAGGGCTGTGCCGTCGGGGTAACTTCCCTACCACGTAAAAAAACAAATGTTTCCGAAACAACTAAAAGCCTCGGATAAGGACGACTCAACTGATTACGACCCCAACAAACGAAATAAGGACAACGACCTTCGGATCTGTACGTGGAATGTTCTGTCCCTTTACAGACCATGCGCAGCCGAACAATTATCAGAGGCCCTTGACTGCTATAAAGCAGATATAACCGCCATCCAGGAAATGCGATGGGATGGTCCGGGCAAAACGAGGATAAAAAAATGTGACATCTACTACGGTGATTGCTACAGAGGCAGCAGGCAACGCTTATTCGGATGCCGATTTGTTATACGCGGCAGACTTAGGCAAGAAGTCTTAAGCTTCCGAGACGTAAGTGAGCGTTTAATGACTATCCAGGTCAAGGCTAAATTAGCTAACATAAGCCTAATATGTGTTCATGCCTACACGGAAGAAGAGGACCCTGCCACCAAAAATTGTTTGTACGAGCTCCTCGACAAAATATACGGACAATGTCCTAAATACGAAGAGTGTATGCCTAATGAATGTAATCTCACCATCGTTTGCGCGATCCACCAGGAGACACCCTCAACTGCGCCAATTGTAGAGGTATCAGTCTCCTCAACAGCGCATATAAGATCTTTTCTGCGATATTGTGTGAACGCCTGAAACCTTTTATCAACAGCCTGATTGGACCCTATCAGAGCGGTTTCAGGCCAAGAAAGTTGGCATCGATCAAATCTTCACACTTCGGCAGATTCTGGAGAAAGCCCAAGGAGACCAAATCGACACTCACCATCTCTTTATCGATTTCAAGGCGGCCTATGACAGCATCTATAGAGAAGCGCTTTATAGAGCCATGCCTAGTTTTGACATCCCTGCCAAACTTGAAGAGCTCAGCGGGCTGTCATGGATGCGTTTGCAAGCATTGAAGCAGAAGCGGCCGAAATGGGTTTAGCGATAAACGAGGGCAAAACCAAGTATATGCTGTTAGAAGACAAGAAGGGACAATCAACACCGACGAATTGGACAGAACGTCACAGTGGGTAGCTATAACTTCGAGGTAGTAAGAGACTTTATCTACCTTGGGTCTGCTATAAACTCTGAGAACAACATCGGCGCAGAAATCAAGCGAAGAACAACTCTTGCCAATCGCTGGTTTTTTTGGGCTTATTCAAAGCGCTATCTCGAACAACTAAGGAGATTCTGTATAACACTCTGATCATCCCAGTCCTGCTTTACGGCGCTGAAACATGGACTTTATTAAAAGAGGATGAATATATTCTTGGTCGCTTCGAGAAAAATTCTTCGTTAGATTTTCGGTCCCGTTTGCGTTGACGGATTTTGGAGGAGAAGATTCAATAAAGAACTATACGAACTATACAGCGACATCGACCTAGTGAAAAGACTGCGTATTGAACGTCTGAGATGGCTAGGACATGTAGAGCGAATGGACACCAACGCTCCGGCCCGCAGAGTCTTCGAATCTAATCCGGAGGGACGACGCAGTAGAGGATCTTCTCGCCGTAGGTGCCGCGCACAAGTTCAAAGGGACCTCGACCGAAGTGGAGTGCGAAACTGGAGACAATTAGCTAAAGACCAAGCTAAATTGAGAGACTTGTTAGAGGCCCAGGTTCACATCGAACTGTAGCGCCACCTAAGTAAGTAAGTAATATAAGAGCTGTTCACTACGTTCTACCGTACGACAGAATTATCAGTCACTATTTTACAAAACAACTGAACAGCCTTAAGTGACAGCACAGCTAACGACAGCCTAAATGAAAAATAGGAAATAATGTGCGGCAAGAACTTCTGTAAAATACTTCGTCCGATCACAAACATTTTGTGAAACTTATGGTATCTTCATTACCCATGTGACTTTAAATAAATAAATACATGCATTAAATATAAAACTTACGGAAAACTAAAACTAAAAATGTCCTTGCCTACTTATGCGGCGAAGTGGCTGCCGTGGCGCAAATGGTCAGTGTGTTCGACCACTGCGCGTGAACATTTTTTTTTCACGGTCCCAACTCTCGCGAACGTCTCAAAAACATCCGAGAGTATTGTTGTCAATAGAAAGCTTTGCAAAACAAATTGCCCTTCGGATACGGCACTAAACTGTGGGTCCCTTCCATTCGTGTGAAAAATATAACGCACACAACACTAGTGGTTGCGAGAAGTTAGGCATAGCACTTAAAGAGCTGTTGCGCCAAATATTTGCCTTTTTTTACTTATGGGACGCAAGGGAACGGAAAAAACTTAAAACTCCTTAAAAAGAAGTTTGGTAAAAATCGACTGAACCGTTTCTGATAGTTGATTTTCAAAAGTACCGTTATACGAGTACGTATTTTTTTTTTAAGCCTGCCTAATATGCCATTTTATAGCATGCATTTGAATGCCACATAAAATTTCAAATTTTATCAAAAGCGTTGGAGAAACTTTTGACAAAAATATGCGTTTCACATTTTCCGATCGCATTTTATTTTTCCTCTATCGTCCCTAAAGAAGTTTTATTTCAACAAAATTGTGTATCTTTGGATTTTATTTAACTACCACAATTAGCCCCGCAAGCGAATGAACGCAGCAGAATGGATTTTATTGTTGTTCACAGTCATGCTTTACAAGATACGAACAAATATAACATATTTCAAAGTGTCACCGACTTGGGAAAAATGAGGTGAAGTGAGACCAGACACCGAAATAAGTGTGTCTATACTAATTTAGGGCCAGTGCGTGTGTCTATGGTTTCCTATATCGCCGTTCGCATGTTCGTTACACTCGAGCATGTGTAATGGCTATCTATCTTTCCGTTCGCATTTCCGTTACACTAGAATTAATTTACTATTCCGGCGCTTAGGAAGTTTTATTAAAAAACCATAAAATTTGGATAAGATTTGACGTACTCGTAGAATAAAAAAACAGCGAGTGAGAAATAGCATAAGACATTCAGTCGAATTTTGAAAGCCTGCAACAGGATCTAATTAAAGTAATTGTTATATAATTTCATTTCCCCACCGCGGTGCCATTTCCTGAATTTAAATTGAATGTACAAGTACATTCTTAGTTAGAGCGCGTTAATGCACAAAACGTGAAGAATTTGTTATGTTTCTTTAATAACAACATCACGTTTTTATATTATTAGGTAATCAAATCACGAAGAGGAAGGAAGTTTAGCGTAGAGTGAGACGTGACAAACACAATCGCGTTAACGCCCTTGCAGCACAGGCTGAGAAAGCAGCAAGTAGATGTGACAGTAGGACCGTTTAAAGGATCACGAAGGAGCTAGTAGGTGGTCAGAGCTACAAGTAACATGCAGTGAAGAGTTTAAACGGTTCGCTACTGATTTCAAATGAGGTGCAAGGAGCATTTCGCTGCAGTCTTAAACCATTTAGACGACAATGTTGCTACCTCATATCCGGATGAGTTATTCGCGGCAATTAATGCCCGAATACGCATCGGTCCTCCCAGTAAGACAATAACCATAGCCGTGATCAAAGCACCCAAGAAAAATTAAACGGTGGGAGTAGACGGCATCCCTGCAGAGCTCTTCCATGCAGAGTCAAGTATATCGGCAGCCCTAATACTACCAGTTGTTCATATGACTTGGGAAAGCGAAAGCTCCCCAGAAAGGGGAATGAACGTCAAGCTCTCAAAGAAAGGGAATTAAAAAGAATGCGGAATCAGAAGAGTTATATGCGTTCTTTCTGTGGTTTCGAAAATAATAGCAAAAGTGATACTGGATAGAATCAAAGGACAGCTTGTTGCAACTCTCGATGTCGAACAATCAGGTTTCCGCTCGGGATCCTCCTGCATCGACCATATAAACCTTACGAATCATTATGGAGCAATGCGTCGAGTATAGACCTTTGCTTCATCTGCTATTTATTAACTTCGAGAAGGCCTTCAACAATATAAAACGGGAATTCAACTGCAGGATAGACATCCCCGTGAAGTTCGTAGCTATTATAAAGGCAACCTACGAGAGTTTAAATGTTACGTGTTGCACAAAGGCGTCCAGCGATTTCGAGGTCCAAGGTGTCATGCGACAGGGCTGTACTCTTTCATCATTACTGTTTCTAGTGGTAATCAGTGATGTTCTCTATGCCGCCCTAACGTCAAACAACACCGGCATACAGTGGACAATGATCACCTTAAGCATCTAGACTACGCTGACTACATTTGCTTTCACACCAAATACTGGACTTACAACCTTTTGGGTTGTTTTATACAACTATGCTACAGCTGCAATCCGCTACAGAGCCCGTATTTTGGAAGGCGATTTTTAAACAGAAATAGCAACCATATTGTCAATCTGGTAGACGGCCTTAAGCCAAACCATAAACGACTTTGTATATACTGTCTGTGAAAATTATATGAAGTTAATAAAAAAGTCTATCTAACTAAAAACTACTGGACCTACACTAAATGGCACACAGTCTGTAAACTGAGGTAAACAAAGTGAGGCTGAAGATAAATACGGTCAAAACGAAAGCTTTCAGCCTTACAGATATCACCGTTCAATTAAACATTGCTGGACAGCAGGCCAAGAAAGTTGGCCACTTTCTTTGCCTAGGAAGCATTGTCTCGGCCAAAGGTGACACCAAACTTGATGTGGAGAACAGAATCAGCAGTGGCTGCGTTCGGAATGCTATCTAAGATCTGGAAAAGCAATCTTTACAGCACCAAAATCAAGCTGTGACTGTTTCGCTTAAACGTCAAATCAGCATTACTGTATGGGAGTAGTACGTGGTCTTTCGTTAACGTAACATCCTTACGATTGTCTGGCCTTACCGCATCTCAGACCAACAGCTCTATATGAGAACGGGCCAGGAACCTACTGACGTCGCCATACAACGGAGAAAGTGGCAGTGGATTGGTCACACCTAGCGACGCGAGGAAAGTTCCATTGCCAAATATGCCATGCATATTACGCTTATCCAATTAAGCAGAACAGTGGGCATTCAAGAGACAAGTGGCGTACTTTGGGAATGAGCTGGAGAGAGTTGCAGAACTCCGAACACTATGGCGCTCAGACGTTGTTGACGATCTATGTCCCCTTAGAGGACAGGACATAAGTAAGTAAAATACGTAATTAAGTCACGAATGCACATTAAAACTATTCAAATGATGTACTTGGTATTTAAAAATGTTTTGCCACATTGTGATTGACCCAATGCAACTAGACTAGCGGAAATCGAAAACAGCGAAGCCAACAAGCAAGTTTGACTACGAGCGACTGAATTCGCAGGAGACTGTGAGACCGGATGTCTCGTAAACTTCGATCTAGTCGCCTTATACCTTACTCGCGTACTTTAAGCTGAGCCATCACCCGAAGCATATCTCTCAACATTTCTTATTACTGTTGGACATAAAATGGTTCCATTAGGTCAACACTTAAAGAAGGCCTAGTAACTAGGCGTCTCTTTATCCATTGGTCTTCCGAATACCTGCTGTGTTTTCCGAGTAACTAGAGTAGAGGACACAAACTAAATGGATCTGTCAATTTTGTGAAGACCCTGACACTTCTTGTGTCAATTTGCTACGCTAAATAGGGAGCACCTTCCATTCCAAAGTCCAATGCCAAGTTAGGATTGAAAAAGATTATATTCAAAGCCCATGCGAACTGAAGCATTATTTGTGATGACCACGGAGTTTTCACTTCTAAGGATATCATCTTACATCAGGTCCACAGAAGTGGACATAGAAGGAGCCTTGTGGAACGCCGTCTATAAACGTTATAGTGCATATCGCGCTCCACCGTCGCGTCGGCGCCTTACAAAAGTACAAGTTTTTCGATATAATAATATATCTTGCAGATAGTCCGAGATTCTTTTGGTGGTGAGTGCTTGACGGATGTCTCTGCAGTTCGCCGTGTTTAAGGCGTTCTTGACGTCAAGTTTGATGATGCCGCAGTACTGCTTACTCCCGCTCTTCTATCGTCTGCCTTACGTCTGCATCGATCGCGACGACCATGGAGCGTGCCTTCCTAAAACCACATTAGCGGTCTGGGATCACAGTCTTCAGTCTGTCGCTTAAATACACTCTATACGTTTTTCCACGATGACTCTATTGTATTTTCCACGATATCGAACATAAATAGAGGTTTATACGAACTTCCTTTTGGTAGAAGGACCAACTTTTGTTTTTTCCATTAGTTCGGAAACAGTCCATCCGTAAGGTATGTACGTACCGTAGATGTTTGCAAAAATATGCGAGCCACATTTGATTGCTATTTTCGAAGCAATCTTGGTAATGCCAACGACACCAGAAGCTTTTTGTTCTGCGATTTTTGTGCGATTACAAGGGGAATTGATTAGTATCACCGGTTGATGAAACTTTTAGACACAGGTCTAGATAGTTTAGCTGTGCAGGTGTACTTGGAAAGGAAAAGACCGATGCTTTAGCAAAAGCAGATCCTATCCATTCATGATAAACTATCACGAGCTTGGCTACTAATACCAGTGTTTTGAAATTAAGCATCGAGTCTTAAAATGGGATTCTTCCTCAAATTGCAGATAGACATGCTCTGCCAAAGGAATAACTTATAGCAAATAATTTTGTAGCAAATCACCTCTAATTCTACGCAGGTTGAATTGGGTTTCGCATTGGAGGCAAATGGTAGCGATAGGCGACCGTATCTTGGTGTTAGGGTTTATGGAATAAATTTAGTAGGGCTTTTGGATTCGGGCGCTTCACGCTCGATAGTATGCAAGGAGGGTTGGAGAATCCTTCAAGAGTTAGGGATAGAATTAGGCCAAGGTCAAATAGATAGGGTAATGCTAGCGGATGGTGCAGGAGTAAAGGTAGAAGGGGTAGTCTCTTTGCCTATAACAGTTGAGGAAAATACAGTTTTGTTAGAGTGTCTCGTCATTCCTAGTCTTCCTCACGTCTTGATATTAGGAGCAGATTTTTGGGCTCTATCGGGAATTGTCCCGGATCTTAGATCAGGCGAGTGGAATTTTTCGAGTCAAAGCATGTTGGCTTCGTTATCCGATTCTCGGGATTTATCGGAAATAGACGAGACACAGAAACAACAGTTAGGGGCACTTGTGGAAAGAGTTTTTAGGAGCATGCCTGAAGGCTTAGGGTGCACACACTTAGTGGAGCACAAAATTAAGACAAGTGCAGAGCCAATAAAGCAACGATACTATCCAGTATCTCCGGCCGTCCAAAAACATATTGATAGGGAATTAGATGAAATGCTAAAGGATGGCATAATAGAAAAGTCTAGTAGTCCGTGGGCCTCTCCAATCGTTATGATTAGGAAGAAGGACAACACGTATAGGTTTTGTGTAGACTACAGGAAGCTTAACAAGGTAACAGAGAGGGATGCTTATCCACTCCCTTATATTTCAGCGACGTTAGACAAGCTTAGGGAAGCGAAGTTTCTGTCCTCCTTGGACATTAAATCCGCATACTGGCAGATTCCAGTAGAGGAGAAGTCACGACCCTTTACAGCTTTCACAGTCCCTGGTAGGGGCCTTTTCCAGTTTAAGAGAATGCCATTTGGTCTACATAATGCACCAGCGACATGGCAACGGTTTATTGATACGGTGATTGGGGCCGACTTGGAACCAAATGTCTTCGTCTACCTGGACGACATAATCATCGTAACCAACTCCTTCGAACAACACCTGAAGATATTGGAAGAGGTTTTTAAGCGTTTATGCGAGGCTGGACTGAAGGTTAGTGAGCAAAAGTGTAACTTGTGCAGGCCGTCGTTGAAATTTTTAGGGTATATAGTGGACAGACATGGCTTGCATGTCGATCCTGAGAAGGTACAGAGTATGGTAGACATTCCAGCGCCCAAGAACGTTAAGGAAGTTAGAAGTTTTATCGGAACGGTTTCCTGGTATAGGAGATTTGTGCCAAACTTTGCTAGTTTGGTAAAACCGTTGTCCGATTTGCTTAAAAAGAGTAGGAAATTCTTCTGGAGTAACGAGTGTGAAGAAAGTTTTAGGAAGGCTAAGGAACGTTTAGTAGCGGCTCCCATCCTGACGTGTCCGGATTTTACGAGGCCATTCGTGGTTCAGACGGATGCCTCGGATTTTGGGATTGGGGCTGTCCTTAGTCAGACGTTCGAGGAGGGCGAGAAGGTTATTAGTTACCTGAGTAGATCTTTGAATAGGTGTGAAAAGAATTATTCTACCACCGAGAAGGAATGTTTAGCAGTTCTCTGGGCTATCGAGAAACTTAGGCCATATCTAGAGGGGGTGAGATTCACGGTCATAACAGACCATTACTCTTTGATATGGTTGAGTAAGTTGAAGGATCCGGTAGGTAGGCTGGCACGTTGGGCTGTACGGTTGCAGCAATTTGACTTTGATATCATCCATCGGAAAGGCAAGGAACATGTTGTGCCTGATATGCTCTCACGGAGTGTACCAGTAGTTTCTGGGATTTCAGAGCACAGTTCCGATCCGTGGGTAACAAGGATGATAGAAAAGGTCGAGACGAAGCCACTGTCATTTCCAGCGTGGCGTGTAGAGCAGGGAACTTTGTTCAAATTTGTTAAGGCAAACCACGTGATAGTTCACGACAACAACAGTGAATGGAAGAGAGTAGTTTCGAAGAAGGATAGGGCAAAGATTTTAGAGGAATGCCATGATCATCCTTTAGCAGGTCATATGGGGGTGAAGAAAACTTTTGCTAGGATAGGGGAAAAATACTACTGGCCCAAAATGAGGTCAGACATAACCAAGTACGTCAGAAATTGTAAGATTTGCCAAAAAGTGAAACCAGTTAACGACAAGCCGGCGGGTTTGATGACGGAGAGGAAAGGGGTAACCAATCCGTGGGAGATGTTGTGTGTGGATTTAGTTGGTCCACTTCCTAAGTCGAGTAGGGGTTTTATTTACATTCTTACCGTTGTCGATTATTTCACTAAATTTCCACTTTTATTTCCGCTGAGATCGGCAACGGCTAAATCTGTTTGCAAGGAGTTGGAGGATAACGTCTTTCTTTTGTTCGGGGTCCCAAAGTTTGTTGTTTGCGATAACGGTCCACAATTTAGGAGCAAAGAGTTAAAAACATTATGTGATGAGTATGGGTCGACTATTAGGTTTACAGCTCATTATCATCCCCAAGCGAATCCGGCTGAAAGAATTAACCAAATAATTAAGACGACACTAAGAGCGTATGTGTCGGAGAATCATCGAAACTGGGATGCGCAGTTGGCGAAAGTTGCGTGTAGTATACGCACATCTCAGCACGAAGTTTTGGGAGTATCACCATATTACGCTAATTTCGGTCGAGGAATGGTGACTTTTGCTGGTCGATCAGGATCGCCCTTAGCCACCATTCCGCAAGATAAGGAGAGTGATACGCCGGGAACAGGAGAAAAGTTTAGACAGCTTAGGGAGGAGATAGGGAAAAAGCTAGAGTTGGCAACCAAGAAGGCATCACATAATTATAACCTTCGCAGGCGGGATGTACAATATTATCCAAACGAACTCGTCTGGCGAAGAAACTTCATTTTATCAGATGCCGCGAAGTATTATGCAGCCAAACTTGCTTCGAAATATGTTGGCCCATTTCGAATTCACAAAAAGGTATCGCCATACACATATGAATTGGTTGATGAAGATGGCAAAGTACGTGGAACCTGGAACGTAAAAGACTTAAAGCCATATTATGAGGATCCTGACGAAAGACCGGAAGATGAGCTTAGTCGCACAAGTGGGACGAATTGTGCTAAGAGGAACTGAGAGCCCCGTGCTCTGTGATGTTCACTGGCGATCGTCAAGCGCGATCGAAATGAAGTAGTTGTTTCTTGTCATTTTATTTTTCTTTCTCCTTTGTTGTGTTGTTTGAACCTGGGGAATATGTATCTTAAATTACTTCGGCCTTTCTTACGAAAAGCCAACTGCCTCTCTTCGGAGGTAAGGGTGGGGTTTGTTACGTGCAAATTTCGCACGAGATCCTTTGTCCCCTCCATCCTACCAATTCTCACCCGTCCACCATTTTTGGCCTTCCAATTTTATTCCGTTGTCTTCTTGGAGCAGTGGTCTCGTTAAGCGTTCCTGGATGGTTCCACCATTCAGTGCTTATACCTCTCCACACGCTTCAAGGGGGCAACAAAAGCAGGTACTCCGGGAGACAGAGCCCAACGGTCGGTTGGCAACCCTCTGATGCGGATGGACCGTCCGCCAACGATGTGAATTAAGTGAGCGACGAGTGAGACGAGCGGCGATGAAGAAGAGGGTGGACTGCCCTAATATCTTGCCCACACCACCAGGGCGAGCCCACACATAAAGGACGAGTACACAACAAGATACATCACACATTTACCCAAACATCGCAAACATTCAACACAACTTGTACGAGCATGAGCGGCGGTCAACGGACTGAAGGAAGTTCAGTCCAAATTCATAAACTCATCAATGGCCGAGAGCCCGACGTTTATATTTTATCATTTGTACGGGGTGGCACGTCATCGGCTAGTCCCTTTTCCCCAAATCTGCGTGAGATCCCACCGGGATAGCTAGCTTTCGCGGACTGAATAAAATAATAGGAATACGAGTGGGTACTCAGGCTTCTTCCTCCTCAGGAGTGTCCAACGCAAGGCGTTGTTTGACACATTTAAATTTTCAATAACCTCTTTTCTTCTTGCTAGGTCCAACGCCAAGCGTTGTTTGACAAATTTCCTCCTTCGTCTCATATTTCTTCGCCTTTGTATTTTTCGCGATATTTTTTCGAATCTTTAATTTTGCGTTCACTAGCCCCTCAGCTACTAGCGCTTGCTGTGAACGTGGCACCAAGGTAAAGAGCGAACCTTGGGAATGCGTAACCCGACCCTCTGAACTGCCAGTTGGAGGCGATTTCAGAGAGAGAGCCATTGGAAAAATGGAAAGAGCTGCTAGATAGCGGCGTTCAAGGAACGGTTGCATGCTTCAGCAAAAGAGCGGAGTACTGCACATAAAGCCGTCCTTGAACTGGTAATGGCTGAATAAGCGGTAGGCCAATTTTCAGAGAGAGGCTCTCGGTCGGTTAGGCAAAGTGCTGAGGCGAGTTCAGCACTTCTTGGTTGACCACGAGAGTGTGCAGTAAGCGCTAAGGTGATTGAGGAGTTCGTAGTCTTACTATTAGCAGTTAGCAAGTTGGCTTATTTTTTTTTAACAAGCGAAAAGTCCAGAAGGGGACTGAAGAAAATACAGAGGCGAAGGAGACTCAAGAAGAAGGAGCATTCGAGGAAGACTTGAGGAGAAACAGTCTGGAAGCGAGGAGTAGGAAGCAGATTACCACTCCAAAGGAAAACAGATAAGTTGTGTTACTTTTTTTCTTGCATTCGTTTTTCGGTTAGTGTAGGATTTTGGGCGTTATAAATCCCGGTAGGGCCTCATACCGTATATTTCCCGGTGAAAGCGGGACGCGCGACCTAATCCGGTTTAACGTTTCAAGTTTCGGGACCGGTGATAGCGGGCCACCCCAACGGCTACTTATTTTTCGGTACTTTCAAGCGGTTTTTCCGTTTGCTATTTTCAACCCTTTTGTGTTCATCTAAACCCTTTTCTTAATTAAATAAATTGGCCGTGCTCTGAATTATAGAGCATTTGTAACGCACGTACGTTGTTTCTTTTTTTTCTTTTTTCGTTGGCACAATTTCAGGATTCCCACCCCATTAATTTTCCCAAGGTTTCTAGATCCCTTTCAAAGATCTGGTGGCGCCCATTTCCATATCGCGTGTAAACACCCGATTTCGCTGACTCCAGTGAACTCACCCCAGCTGAGTAACCGGGAGAGCAGCATCCCGCAGGCTGCTTTTGTTGCACTTTCCCGACCCTCTTATTATTATCTGTGGCTATCTGTCACTCTCGTTTTCTTTCCCTCGCGTGTGCGGCCGGCTTTCGTTTTGTGTATTTATTTTTTTTAAATTAAACTTTCGGGAATAATTCTATCGAAGAATTTTATTGCGACAATCTGTCAGCAAGTCAAGAAGTAGAAACTCGTGATTCTTTAGAACGTGAAAGCGTTCGAGTGTCACAAGATAATTGAATAACAACTTAATGAGTCTATTGGATAATATTTTTAAGTGAACACGTTTTGGGCTGCTTCCAATACGGTATAGTAGGTAATTCAAATCGTCCTTCACTTCATACACAAATGTCACTAAATTCCTTCGTACTCAACTCGTATGTGATGCAAATTTCCTACAATTCACAGATACTGTAAGAATCTATTGCATTGCATCATCCGACTTGTACTCGTGATTCCAATTAGCCTCAATCCGACTTTATTTTTCAAAAACTACGCTTGTTTGTCTCTTTATTTATGTTCGGGATAAAAATTTATCAAAAATAGATCGTAATCTTCTGACTAACATCGCAGATATGAAATAAAAGGAACATCAAAGTCCAATCGATACCTGCAACTGCATCGCAGTTGTATCTTATTAGTCTGGTAATTAAAAATTTTCACCAGAAGTTTCCAACAAGCAAAGTTTGCCAAAAATAGTCAAAACCTCCATGTATACACTTCCAAGGGAAAATTTAAGTGATCGTCGGGCTATCTTCGGATTCGTTTGTGTGTGGCACGATAATCGCATTGCGATGTGTGATTCATGGGGCTCGTTCGATGGCGGGGATTTTTATTTCGCACGAAAATAGATATCGACATGGCGGTCGCTGACATTCTCTGCTTTGTGTGTGATCCTCTATTTATATTTAAACTTAGAAAACAAATAAGCCAATGGACTTGGAAGTGCACGAACAAAATAATAACTAGGCAATGACCTGATATTTTATGGGAAGATGCGAGTAGCTGGTGCATTGAGCTTTAAAAAAAATTCAATTTGCAAATATGTTGGTGTGACACTACTTTGACTTCCATAACCGAAGTCGTAAAAAAATTACAACGTCAGGTGCCATGGAAATGATTCGGGGAATTTTGTAGCAGGATCTTATTAAGAAAAGAATCATCATCCATCATCACCTCTTTTGCACTCAAACTGTAAGTGGCTTTGCAATATCATACCCAGAGAAAAAAACATGTTTGAATATGTTTGGAGGTAAGTAAAGTTTGTTGGTATAATTTAAAATTTAATTGGAAATAATGATGTAATCAAATTACTTTCAGAATTCTAAAGATGATTAGGAAAAATAAAAAATGTTCGGGGCTAAACAAATAGTTTATTTATGTCGTAGATATACATATTTGTTTCTGGCAAACATATTTTCCATTTGATCTTCAGTGCAGTGCAAACAATTCGTGTGTTCACAAATAGCCGATTGACAAAATATTCTGTTTGGTTATGCTTAAGCGGAACAAGTTGGGGGAGGTTTGAGAGGTTATTTGTAAGGTAATTAATTAGTAACAAGACTCAGATTACTAAAGGAATATGTGATTGAAGAAACAGGTTATTGTATACAAATATGTTTGTGGAAAACATACTTTTTATATTCGACTTATATGTACTTCACATCAAGGTGAAATTGATTTTGAAGACGATTTTTGCACTTTTTTTTATATAAACCGCAGTACAGGAATACCTCGACTTATGTCGCTAATTCGTTCCGAGAAAACGCGTCGTAAGTCCAAATCGACTTAGGTCGAAATAAAAAAAAAGCAAAACAAACATACAGTACACACTACGTACATATATTTATGATAAATCAATGGAAGAATAATAAAAACAATAACAGCGAAATAAAAAACAAAACTAAATAAGAAATTCAACATTATAAATTATTTATATTACAATATATTTTCATTTTCGTCGCTTAGAACCTGTAGTTCAGCCTGACCTTTTTGCTCTGGCTCTGCAGTATTAGCAGAAGACGGCTTGAAAAATTGTGTCAACGTGATTTGAGCAGATTCTAACTTCATTTTTGCGTACAGATCCTTGCAGCATGATATATTTTCTGAAACCAAAAATGAGACCTTCTCGCTTCTCTCTCGATCTGGATCATTTTTCAATATATTTAAGCCCCTTTCCATGTAATCCGGAAATTCTGCCAACTGTTTCGACGTACATTTTTCTGTACCAGCATTGTTAGGGCTCGTATTCGCCTCTTCTGAGTCTTCTAAACTTCTTATTAGTTCGTCAGTGGAAAGTGGTTCTTCTTGAACGTGAATTAAATCTGTTATGTCGTCTTCACTAAGGTCAGAAAATCCTATTTCCTTCGCCAGACAAATTATTTCTGATCGGATTTCATCGTTATCGCTTTGCGCAATGTCAACATTAGCACTAGGTGGAGATTGAATACATTCTGGCCAAATTGACATTTGGACCTGTCAAATGGAAATACTGAAAGATGGGAGATATCGGGTTCAGATGGCTCAGAATTCTCATCTCCAAATTCGTGAGAGGTGATCCAATGCCGAATGAATGGAGGGAAAGTTACCTTCTCCCTTTATACAAAGGGAAGGGTGATACGCGAAACTGTGATAACTACCGTTCAATCAAGCTGATGTCACACACCATGAAGATCGTTGAGCGGGTATTAGGTGGCCGACTGCGAAAAATAATACGGCTATCTGATGATCAGTGCGGGTTTGTCTCGGGTAAATCAACCACAGATGCAATCCAAAGTATAAGGATCATAATGGAAAAACATCGTGATTCCTTAAGGGATTTGCATATTGTATTGGTTGACTTTGAAAAGGCATTCGACAGACAACCACGAGATCTGATATGGGTGGCGCTAAGACATCGAGGGGTTCCAGAAACCTATGTACAGATGATTATGGACATGTACGAAGGAGCAAAGACAAAAGTAAGATGCCCCGCTGGAGTAACCGAAGAGTTCCCAATCAAAGTCGGGGTACACCAGGGAAGCGTTTTAAGTCCTTTGCTCTTTATTACAGTCCTTGATTATCTGCTTGAAGGTAAAGTGATGGACCCCAAGGTACATCAGTTATTCTTTGCTGACGATGGAGCCATCATAAGTGAGGATCCTACATCCCTGCAACGAGCACTTGATGTGTGGGTGGACGTTTTGGAGGGAAATGGGTATCGCATTAGTTCAAAAAAGACAGAGTACTTGTGCTGCCCGTTCTCTGATCCACTCAGGCCTATTCCAGACATTTATTTGAATGGAACAGTGCTTCCCAAGTGCGAAAAGTTCAAATATCTGGGATCTATGATCAATAGCAAAGCAACTTGTGATGACGACATCAATCATCGTGTAAGCGTAGGGTGGATGAAGTGGCGAGAAAATTCCGCTATCTTCTGTGACAGAAAAATGCCACCTAAGTTGAAAGGAAGGCTCTACACCGCAGTTGTACGTCCAGCGCTCACATACGGTTCACAATGTTGGACGATGTACAAAAAGTATGAGAGTAAATTAACGGCAGCTGAGATGAAGATGCTTCGCATGACAG
This sequence comes from Brachypalpus laphriformis, assembly GCA_945910035.1. Lineage (NCBI taxonomy): Eukaryota > Metazoa > Arthropoda > Insecta > Diptera > Syrphidae > Brachypalpus > Brachypalpus laphriformis. The sequence continues at coordinate 76,308,504 of OX246755.1, read as the reverse complement.
CAGGAGTGACAAAGCTTGATCGAATAAGAAGTTCGAAGATCCGTGGAAGCTTTCACATCAAGGAAACCATCGTACAAAAAATAGAGCGTGACCGGCTCAGTTGGTATTGCCACGTTCAAAGAAGAGATCATTTGAACCCTGTTAAAAAGGCAATATCAATGCACGTTCCAAAGACATCGCGATGTAGGAAAGGCAGGCCTATAAACGCCTGGATCAGACAAATGCGACGACATCGGCATTTCATTGGCCTCAGTAACCGAGTGATCCAAAATCGGTAGGCCTGCCGATATTTTCTGAGGTCAAATAGGCGAACCCCACATGCGGATCAGTAGAAATGCGGTGAAGTGGGAGGGTTGTGATCCCTTGTTTTCGGATCATAGCCTCGCTGATAAAAGGAAGAAGAAGAAGAAATGGAAATACTGAAAAACCCAGATCTCTCACAAAAAAGTGCAAAAAACAAGTAAAAAGTGCAAATACTTTAAGAAAATTGTTGCTTAGTGTAAAACAACAACTCACTATTCAATACCAAAGCAAGAACTGAGTAAGTCCGTACTGTTAAGGCCGCTTTTTGATTAAATTAGAGCCCACAATTCGCCTAACCTAACTAAATGAGCAAAAGGAGTCTAGCAGAAATATCTCCAGAAAATCTCAATCGGGATAAACGTCGTATTAACCAGTGTAAAACCTCTACCGAACCTGCAATGGATGTACTTTCAGGAATTAGTCTTGAGATGTTGAAACAACTTTTAGACGAAAAGAACAAAGAACTAGTTAAGGAATTACCATCGAAGTCTGACTTTCAATTTCTCTGCGCCGAGTTGGCTGGGATGAAGGTGCGTCATGAAGAGATCTCGGAAAGAGTTTCATTTTTAGAAAATCGAAACAAACTGCTTGAAGCCCAACTGGATAAACTGATGCAGAGAAATACAGAATCGAACGTTGTTGTTCGAAGGCGAAGCTCCATCTGGCAGTAACACCGTCATCGAGTCTGCGTACACTGCATATAATCGTGATCAAGGCTCTGCGACTGTAATTGTCAAGTTGAAATCCCGGGACGCTGTTTGGAAGGTACTTCACAAAGCTCCAAAACTCAGAGGCACGAGAATAAGCATTCACAGGGATCTCCCGATCGGTGTTCGACAACGAAGAGCTAAACTTGTTCCGATTTTTAAGTTCCTCCGCCAAAAGGATCCCAAGGCAAGAATCTTCCTAAAAGGTGACAAACTCCAAGTTGCTGATAAGGTATTCACCTGGGATTTTGCAGTGGGGTTGGTTTGTGGCAATAAGACCGGCTTAAACATACTTAACACTATTTTTGGAGACATTTCGCTCAACAAACTTATGAATGGAACCGAAATAAGAAAACATTGTTGCGAAACGTCAAGAGTGTCAACATATACCAATGCTGCCAACCTTATCAACACTATTGGAAGTCGAGTAACCACTGAAGTGAGTTTGGCTGCAAACACAAGTTCGTGTTCACAACAGGCATGAGAAACCCCAGTCTACCAGAATAAAAATATGAATTTTAGAATTTTAAGTTATAATGTAGCTGGATTGAAAAGTAAATTACTAGTTAAAGAATTTTTAAATTATATTATGAATTTTGATATTTTTCTGCTTTTTGAAACATATATACTAGAAAGTGAAGTAAATAGTTTTAAGAATATTTTCCCAAACTACGAGCTTAAATGGAAGCATGCAGTAAAATCGAGTAAATTTGGAAGAGGGAGTGGTGGCGAATTATTTGGCTTCCGTAGAGATCTCAATGGTATGGATGTTAAGTTTAAAAAAATAGGGGATTTGCACGTATTGGATATCACGATCATCAGTAATGTCCTCAATATAGTTCCTGTTTACTTAAACTGTAATCATTGGCAACGAGATTATAATAATTTATGCGACGTGTTACTCAATTTAAGAACAACTGATCTTATGCTTTTAAGAGATTTTAACAGCCGAATTGGTCCGATGCAAAATAACTTTGTAAGTGGATATCTTCCGGGAATCTTACTCCCAAACCGCAAATCTAAAGATGCAGTTTGTGACAATAATGGTACCAATATACTAGGGCTTGCCGATGCTTTCGATTGTAGTCTTTTGAATGGAAGCTGTGAAGGCGATGTTTGTGGGGAGTTGACGTTTATTCGTGGAACAGCTTGCTCAGTAATTGATTATTGCTTCGTTTCTGGTAGCTGGAACCATTTCCTGAACGATTTTCGCGTAGGTTTACAGACTTTTTCTGACCACATGCCGCTAGAGATTACATGTAAAGCAACGGGTTCCGCTGATGTAGGTGCAACGAAGAAGCTAGGACTTTTGCCGAAACTAGTGTGGAATGAAAGTAAAAAAGCTATGTTCCAAAACAACCTGAACTTTGAACTTCGCAACCTAAACTTATCGGATTCACCGTCAGATATCGATATGCTTACGGAAATAATAAGGAAGGCGACGCCACCCATCAGAGAACCAAAACACAATATTTTTTACAAACAAAAATGGTTTGACAGAGAGTGTTTGAAAGCTAGAAATAAATCCTTCAGTTTGTTAAGATTATTAAGAAATTTCAACTCTAGCAATTTTAAATATCTCTATGGGGAAGCAAAAAAAGAATTCAAACGCATCTGTAAGGAAAAAAGAGTGGCTTTCGAACTCCAAAATATTAACACCATTAACAACTCAAGATCTTCTGCTGAGTTCTGGAGAGCAGCAAAGTATATTAAAGGCCAAGCAAATGTAATATCCTTATCCATGAAAGCGCCTCTTCTCAAGGCACATTTTAGTAACCTCTTGAACGCCCCACTGAGTTCTCCTCCAATACATTATGCAGTACCCATGATAGTAGACGATTCTCTGGATTCGCCGTTTACAACACTGGAAGTCCATGAAGTCATTGAGAGAGCCAAAATGAAGAAAGCCCCAGGAGAAAACCGCATTACTTTCGAATTTTATAAGAATTGTACAATGGAATACGTATCTGCTCTCACTTTCGAATTCAACCGAATATTCTTGAACGCAAATGTCCCAAAAAGTTTCAAAAAGGCTCTAATCTTCCCCCTTCACAAAAGAGGAGACCGCAACGACCCATCAAATTACAGGGGAATATCCTTTTTGAATACCTCCGCTAAGATATTCGCAGGCTTAACTTTTAACAGGCTTAACCATTGGGTCATGAATACGAATATTTTGTCGGAATTCCAAGCGGGATTTAGGAAAAAATACTCAACGGTCGATCAAATATTCACGCTATTGAATATCGCCGAAACCTACAAGCGAAACCACAAAAAGTTATACGCCTTTTTTGTAGACTTCCGCGCAGCTTTTGACTCAATACCGAGAGAAGCGCTTTTCGACAAATTGCATACGATCGGGATTTCAAACAAAGTCGTTAATATCTTAAGAGCATTGTACGACAATAATGTAGCCTATGTGTGGGATGGTGAAACTCTATCCGATGAGTTCGAAATGACAATGGGCGTGAAGCAAGGATGTATTTTAAGCGCGCTTCTCTTTATATTGTTTATCAATGACATCACGGAGGCGGTACGAGGCGGAATAGAGTTCAACCGGGAAAGGATTCCTTGTCTGATGTTTGCGGATGACATTGTATTTCTCGCCGATACAGTCGAAGGTATGCAGTTGATGATGAATATGCTAAGGGATTATTGTCAACGTTGGAACTTGAGCGTTAACTTAAATAAATCTAAAATGATGGTCTTTAGAAGCGGTGGTGGTAGATACTCACGAAGTGAACACTGGACATACAATGGCGAAGGAATTGAGATTGTACGGGAACACAAGTACCTAAGCCAACCTTAGTATGACTAAACATCTTGAATATAAACTCTCAGAAGCTAAGCGCACGATTTCTTCGGTTTGGGGCCGGTGTTTCACAAACAAATACATAACGCATTGCTCTAAACAAAAATTGTTTCACTCAACTGCAGCGTCTATTCTCTTATATGGTGCCCAAGCTTGGGGTTACCGTTCTTATGACTGCGTCGAGAAGTTCCTTCGGTACTTTTAAAAACGAATTTTCCGTTTACCGTCTAGTTCCCCGAACTATATGTTGCACTTGGAGACTGGGACTCCGCCTACGTTTTTAAGCACTTTAAAAATGCATTTTGAATATGTGGTAAAAGTTATGGAGATGGACGAGCATAGGCTACCAAGAAAAGTTCTCACACATATCATCAGAACGAGAGGTGGCTTAGTACGTGAATGGGAGAGGTTAGCAAGTGATTGTGGGATAAATCTAAGCATTGCACCCGAGGAACATCCTTCCACCCTAAGAGTACAATTGAATAGTATTTTAGAAAAAATGTGTTACATATTATATGAGAAATATTCCAACGATGCAAAATCTTCGCTATACAGGGAAATCTACAGTAAATTAAAATATCATCTTAAGGAAAGCACGTACTGCTACTCAACCGAAAAAATAAGCACCATCTTTAAGATTAGAGGCGAACTTCTGGACCTAAACTTCATACCACACAGACCAGAGCTTCCAATTATGTGTAGTCTTTGTAACATGAAAGTAAGAGAAGATGTATTTCACTTTCTCGGTGTTTGCCCGATTTTAAAGGAGTTCCGTATAAGACACTTCGGAGTACACCCCCTTGATATGGATTCAACCTTAAGATTTTTAAACGGCGAAAATGGATGGGATCAACTTTTTAGTTATACTACAAATGCATTGCGCTACAGGAAATGTATCATTGAGGGTAGTTTCTAAGTAATACATTTTTTGAGAGTATCTCTTTTGTATATATATATATATTTGTTTTTTCTTTTTTTTCTTTTTAATAACTATCAATTTGTCAATCTGGTAGACGGCCTCAGGCCAAACCAAAACAGACATAGTTTTATTTATACCAATATTATACGATTTTTTGTTGTGAAATAAAAGTCTATTCAACTAACTAACGAAACTAACTTCTGGCCAAACTTGTCGCCAAACTATCGATGTAGTATTCGGAGGAAGAAAAAGTACTTTAACATTTTTATCAATATCATCAAGACAGTGAGGATGACTGGGAGCATTGTCCAAGATTAGAAGAACCCTTTCTTGGAGATTATTTTTAAAGCAGTATTCCTTAGCCGCTGGGCGAAATTCCTTCTTAAACCAATCTCTTATTTGATCTCCAAATTACCGGAAGACTATTTTTGGGCCTTGGGTTAAGAGAATTGTATATTAACAGCGGCTTAAGTTTAAAGTCACCGAAAGCATTTCCACCTAACAAAAGAGTCAACATATCTTTTGCTGTCTTATAACCAGGAACTGCGCTTACATCTCTGGAAACAAAAGTTGTTGTCGGTAATCGTTTCCAGTACAAACCTGTTTCATCCACATTAAAAAACTGCCTAGGACTATACTGACCATCTTCAATTAATGCTTTTAGTTTACTTGGAAACAAAGTTGCTGCTTCAATGCCTGCACTTGCGGATTCCCCAGTTAACTTAATATTATGACGTTCATACCTATTTTTAAATTTGTCAAACCATCCCCAACTAGCTTTAAAAGTAAAATGTTCATCTGGCCCTTTGATGGAATCAACTATACTCTGCGCTTTTGTCTGAATAACACTAGCGTTCACAGGAATCTTTCTTTGGTTCAAGTCCTGTATCCACATAAATAAAAGCTTTTCCATTTTAATTAGAACGTTAGGTCTATTTTTAGTGATGATGGTATCCGATACAGAAGCTCCTGCTGAAGCGCTTTCTCGCAATTTACTGGCATTTACTTTTATATTGCGCACAGTTGAGTGGGGAAGTTCTAGGGAACGTGCGATGTCGACGGCCTTTTCGCCTTTATGCAAGCGATCCAAAATCTTTAGTCTTGATTGGAATTACCTTCCGCTGCTTTTTGCGTAAATTTCCCGAAACAGAGGAAGATGATCTTTTTCCATCCATGATATTAAAGTTTCACTTCAACCTAAAGCAATCAAGCAAGCAATACCTGCTTTTGTACTTATTAAAATAAATTAATTATGCAATTAATTATACTCTTAATCTACCGACTAGAAATACTTCTTCAGTGTCCGCTTTTAGAACAGCTCCTGAAGTGCTGGAAGCTAAGACTTTGAACACCAAACCTGGTCCTTGCTCTACTAATAGCCGCGTGAAGAGCAGCAACCCATGTCACACTCGGACCCCCTTAGTCGTATTGCTTCCAAGACTTTTTTAGCCCCGCGACAATGCTTCGCAGGACGAGCTTTCGTCGCAAATACAGAAAGTGCTTGTCTGGGCAACAAAGACTGTACGAGTATCTGAAATCCCCACTGGTCCATCTGGCAAGTACTCAACATCTAAACGCCAAAGATCGGTGGATGAGTCGTCTACGGAACAAAAAAGAGCGAAGGTTAACTGTAGCAGTTTCTTCTCGTCTGCAAGACAGAGCAAACCCTTTACCGAAGTGCTCAAAGGAAGTCTGGTGCTGGCGGTCACAGACAAAAATAACATTGATGGCAGCATTACACGTGAGAAGTGGAGGAAAGTTTATAGTTAACTTGGCAACTAGCTTTCTCAAAATCCTACAGGACTATCCCGCCCATGGACCCACTTTTGGCGACGGCGCGCGGATGGTCTTATTGCCACTCGAAGCATGTCGCCTGCTCTAGTTCGAGCCCCCAGATCCCTCTACTATCTTGAAAATCATTCAGGTCAGTAACCCCATCTTCCGACGAGTAATTGCAAAATTGCCAAACTAGAGGAAACAAAAGGAGACTCCAGGTAAGCTGTTATTGTACTTATGCAAGCGATCTCTGGCTCCTCTGGCAGAAATCGGGGGTCAAATTAGCTATGGCTACGAAGCCATAAATCTATGAGTTTATAAGAAGAATGAGGATGTGGACAGATCTGGCCTAAGCTGGATGAAAAACGCTCCAATTGCCTTATTAGAAATTACAACTATCGTATCATTACGGAGCACTGCATCATTGTAAGACATGCCATATTTATGAACGGAGAAGAGGAGGAAACCATACTACACCTCCATTGTACGTGGCAGGTTCTCTCTGCTCGTAGAAGATCGACACAGTTCAGGTGAATTGGCTAACGCCAACATCAGCTCGCTGGAAGAACTCAGCGGGTTGTCACCCATGCGTTTGTAAGCATTGAAGCTGAAGCGGCCAAAATAGGTTTAGCGATATACGAAGCGCAAAACCAAGTATTGGGTTGGCCAATAAGTTCCCTTTGTTTTTTTAGGCGGAATGAAAGATTAAATATTTATTTTTAGGAAAAACTTTAATCAGTTATATATGCACCATTATTTTCTACCACTTTATGTCATCTTTCGGGCAATTTCATAATGCCCCTTTTGTAAAACGTTTGATTTTTATTGGCGAAGAATTGCTCTAAGTCGATTTTACAAGCTTCCAGCGAGACGAAATTTTTTCCAGTTCTGCAGGGACCGGAATAAATGGTAATCGTAAGGTGCAAGATCAGGTGAATACGGCGGGTGAGGTAAAACATCCCATCAAAACTGCACCAACTTCTGCCGAGTATGCAAAGAGACATGCCGTCTAGCGTGGTCTTGATGAAACACGACGCCCTTCCGGTTAGCCAATTCCAGTCATTTTTCGGTGATTGCATCCTTCAGTTTATCCAACTGAGAGCAGTATTTATTGGAATCAATGGTTTGGTTTAATGATGTGTCAACCAAAGTTGATAAACCGAGTTACATTTATATCAAACCGAGTTTGCGAAACCAATGGAACGAACCGAATAAGAAACCGCATTCAACCGAGTTGAACACACCGTTCGGTTTAAGTTGGTTACTAACACATGAATGTACCCGTAACCGGTATATAACCCCTAGCCTCCACTGGCAATCATTTATTCCAAGAAATATGAAATATGCAATCGAAATTTCCAATGGAGACCACAAATGAAATGAATTATTTCAAGAAATTTGCGGTCTCTATTGGAAATTTCAATTGCTTGACATATTTCTTGCAATGAATTATTGGCAGTGGAGACTAGGGGTAAAGCCGAGTTGGAAAGGAGCCTATTTTTTCTATACAAGCCGAGTTGCACTACCCGATTCTATACCTATTTGGAATTCGGTTTCGTTTCGGTTTCTCATGAGACGGTGGCTCCTGTTTTCTTTCACTGTTGTTTTTTTTTTTTTTTCTTGTGTATGCGCTATTTTGGTGTGTGCAGTGTGTTCCATAGGCGAACCCCACATGCGGATCAGTAGAAATGCGGTGAAGTGGGAGGGTTGTGATCCCTTGTTTTCGGATCATAGCCTCGCTGATAAAAGGAAGAAGAAGAAGAAGTGTGTTCCATCGAACCAAGCCAATATAGCGTATACACACCGAGTGAAACCGAGTTGCAAGCCGATTCATGAATTCGTATTCGGTTCGGTTTTAGTTTCTTTTGTGACGGTGGGATAATTTTGTTACAAACCGAGTTAGCCAACCCGGTTTGCAACTCGGTTTGCTTATATTCCAACTCGCGTGAATTCAGTTTGAGAAATGTTCGGTTTGGTACATCACTAGTTTGGTTATGCGGGAGGAGCTCACAGTACACAATTCCCTTCCAATCCCACCAAATACAGAGCATAACCTTCTTAGGGTGAAGACAAGCTTTTGGAATGGCTAAAAGTGGCTCACCTCTTTTGCTCCATGATCCTTTCCGTTCCGCGTTATTGTAAAGTTTCAACTTTTCATCGCCCGTTATCATCCGTTTTAAAAATGGTTCACTTTCGTTGAGTTTCTGCAGGGAATCGCTAATGGAGACACGATCCAATACATTTTTTTCACTCAAATTGTGCGACAGCCAAATATCGTATCGATTTACGTATTGCAGTTTACGCAAGTGACTTTCTACGCTTGATTTCGATATATCAAATATATCAGCTATGTGTCTGGTTGTGTAGCGTGCATTATTTTCAACTAGAGCTTTAATTTGGTCCCCATCAATCTCAACCAGTCGTTCAAAACGGGGCAAGTCAGAACATGTGTTCTGACTTGACATCACGAAAACGCCGGAACCACTCGCGAACAGTCCAAGCGCTTACAGAGTTATCCCCGTGCACAGCGCAAATCTTCTTAAGTGTTTGTGCAGCGTTTTTTCCTTTCCGAAAATAAAAGAGCATAATATGCCGAAAATACTCGTTATTTGCCTCCATTTTCAAAAGTTTACCAAATGCGTAAAACACAACCGATCGTAATGAACTTTCTTTCACATATACACTGCGAGGTATATTTAAAGAAGAAAAAACTGCAAGCTCGAAGCAACATTTACAAACGACGTCATTCAAAGTTAACGGGAACACTAACGATAAACAGAAGGAATTTATGGGCCAACCCAATATATGCTGTCAACAAGAAGGGACATTCAACACCGACGAATTGGACAGAACGTCACAGTGGGCAGCTATAACTTAGTAAGGGACTTTGTCTACCTTGGCCCTGCTATAAACTCTGAGAGCGACATCAACACAAAAATCAAGCGAAGAATAATTCTTGCAAATCGGTGTTTTTTTTTTTTTTTTTCGGCTTATAAGGCACAGTAAAGCCATATCTCGAACAACTAAGGAGACTCTGTATAAGACTCTGTTCATCCCGGTCCTGTTTTACGGCGCGGAGACATGGACGTTATTAAAAGAGGATGAAGATATCCTTGGTCGCTTCGGGAGAAAAATCATTCGTAAGACATTCGGTCCCGTTTGCGTTGACGGGATTTGGAGGAGAAGATTCAATCACGAACTATACGAGCTGTACAGCGACATCGATTTAGTCAAAAAAAACTGCTTATTGGACGTCTGAGATGGCTAGGACATGTAGAGCGAATGGACACCAACGCTCCAGCCTGTAGAGTCTTCGAAAAAAAACCTGACGGCAGCTTTACTGAAGATAAAGAACGAAGAGCATCACTGCTCTTAGAAACTCACTTCCCCGGAAGTTCGCAGAACACCTGTGACGGGAGCATGACCAACACGACCAGACCTCGGAAGGAAGATTGAGAGATCGCAGGGGCTATCTGTTTCAGAGGGAGAATCGAGTGGGCAATTAGCTCTTTTCAGACCTTCAAGTCACCAGGTGCGGATGGTATTATACCAGCCCTATTGCAAAGGGGGCAAACAAAAACTACTACCACACCTGGTCAGAATAACAAAAAGCAGTCTTGCATTGGGATATATCCCAAACCAATGGAGACGGGCGAAAGTTGTGTTTATACTAAAAATGGGGAAGAAGGACCCAACACAGCCTAAGTCATACAGACCGATCAGCCTAACATCGTTTCTTCTCAAAACAATGGAGAACGCTGTGGACAACCATTTAAGGGAGGATGTACTTAATACATCCCCACTGCATTATCGTCAGCATACATACAGAGCGGGCACATCCACTGAGACTGCTCTTTATCCGCTGACGGAAACCATCTAAAGTGTTTTTGAAATAAAAGAGATAGTAATCTCCGCCTTCCTACACATCGAAAGGGCATTTGATAATACTTTACATGAAGCTATTAAACGAGCCCTTGACAGAAAGGGAGTTAGGAGAACAGTATCTAAGTGGATGTATGAGTTGCTGAGAACAAGATCACCAGAAACTCAAACATCACATAGAATTATCAGGGTCAACACAACAAGAGGATACCCACAAGGAGGAGTGTTATCTCCCCTAATGTGAAGTCTTGTTGTGGATGAGCTTCTTGAAAAATTAGCAAACCTTGGAATTAATTGTCAAGCCTACGCTGATGACATTGAACTGATTGCCAGGGGGAAAATCGATATGTGATATTATACAAAGGGGCCTAACAGTAACTCAAGAATGGTGCAGCACGGCTGCGCTCAATATAAACCCGGCCAAAACCATAATAGTACCGTTCACGAGGAAGAGGAAACTTGAACTGAAGCCAATCCGGCTGTCGGGCATGATACTGACACCGGTAAAGGAAATGAAATATCTAGGACTACACCTAGATAGCCAACTCTTGTGGAAGAAACACATAGAGGAGATATCCAAAAAAGCTACCCGTGCTCTATAGATATGCAGGAGCCTAGCGGGTAAGTTTTGGGGATTTAGTCCAAACATTCTAAGATGGATGTATATTACCATTGTGAGACCAATGAACACTTATGGAGCAATAGCATGGACAAAGCGAACTAGTCTAGTCACTACGAGGGAGACACTCACTAAAGTGCAAAGACTTGTGTGCATCTGCATCACTGGGGCCATGGAAACGTGTCCAACTGCAGCCATGGAAGTACTCCTGGAGCTAACACCGCTCCATCTTGTAGTGGAGCAAAATGCACAGCGGACGATCCTAAGGATGGCAAAAGAAGGTATTGGAAGGGAGAAATGTGTTGGTTCGAGAGAATACGATGCACTTCTCAAAAAACTTCCTCTTCTGGCCGTCCCCAGGGACGACAGTATCAGGAAATTTAACTTTGGAAAAAACTTTATTATAAAGTTAAGTAACAAGAAAGAGTGGAGCAACGAATCCACGATATACGGACTGGGTATCCACACAATAAAGTGGTATACAGACGGTTCGAGAACTGGAGAGGGCACAGGGGCGGGTGTATTTGGGCCAAGGACCAAGCACTCAGAACCCATGGGCAAGTGCACCAGCATCTTTCAAGCTGCAATATGCGCTATAGACAGATGCATCCAACTCAATCTCGAAAAGGGATACAGCAACTGCGACATAGCAATACTGTCAAAACTTGTGTGGGAATGCCTATGCAAACTTAATGAATTGGGCAGAAACAATAAAGTTACGCTTTACTGGATAACCGGTCATGTCGGGATAAAAGGTAACGAAGCAGCAGACGCCTTGGCAAGACAAGAGGCTGCAGAACCCTTCATTGGACCTGAACCATTCTGCGGAGTGGGGGAATACACCATACGCGAGAAATTCAGGAAAATGGAGAGAGAAGACAGGGCAAGAACCTGGAACAACACCACAGGCCTGAGGCAAGCTAAGAAACTACTGGGATGTTACAACCGGAAAAGATTCGAAGCTTGCATCTGCCTTAGCAAGAATAACCTACGGATCCAAACAGGCTTCCTAACGTGGCACTGCAAACTCAGGGAGCATCTACGAACACAAGGTATAACAAATGAAGGCCTTTGCAGATTCTGTAACGAGTCATGTGAGTCTTATGGGTCACTGACCCACAAAAGATTGAAATACTTGGGCAAATACCAAGCATCAGAAGAGGATATGCCAACCATGGACCCGCTTCTCATTCTCAGATTCTTAAAAGAAACTGGTCTGGAAAAAGACCTCTAAGGTGAACTATTCTCGCCAAGGCAAAGTAAGAGCATATGACGTTCAAACACTTGCAATTCCGCAGGAATTGCAATTGCGAAGGGGACTCTAACGAGGGAACAAACTTCTCCAAGGTATTAGCGGGGGGTACAATAGACCATTAGGTCGCAGTGCAAATAACTCTACACAAATAATAATAATAATAAGAGTCTTTGAATCTAACCCCGAGGGACGACGCAGTAGTGCACCTCCTCGCCGTAGGTAGCACGCACAAGTTCAAGGTGACCTCGACCAACTTGGAGTGCGCAACTGGAGGCAATTAACTAAAGACCAAGCTAAATGGAGAGGCCCAGGTTCACCTCGAACGGTAGCGCCTCCTAAGTAAGTAAGTAACATCAGCTCCAATTGGTTATAAGGGTAGTTCTTTCTCGGGATCATAGTTCCATGTGGTACCTCAATGGACCTATCCTGGTCTAAGTGTGGTTAACATACCATAACCTAACCTAATTGAACTCAATAAAAATCAAGATAGTTTTTCTTCCGTCTTCTCTAAAAGGTTGGTTTTGTTGGAAGTCCACTTTTAACATCAAACGATTCGCAATGCTTATTGCAAGGGGAGTTTTTTTCAGATAAAAGTTTTATGACCGAATTTATAATACATCTACAAGCGTATCAACATTTGCAGTTTGCAATTTACAAGTGTACGCCCTTTTAGCGATACCGAGTGACGATATTCTCTCTATTTTAACTGCGCTCGTGCACCCTACAAGTACGATACTTTAACATTCCTGGAAACATTTATAAGCCATTTGGAATGGTATTTTTTACGATAAAAAATCATTTCTCTTTGAGTGTCGTGTCTTTCAAATAAAAAATGTTATATTCAAGTACCCACTTCTGAGATTAAAATCTCATATATAATATTATAACTTTTAACTATGCGCAAATAATTACAATTTCGTAATCATTATTTTTAAATTAAGTGGGAAGTACAAATACATTCGTATGTGCAATTGAATCGGTGATATCGCCATCACGATTACTTGGTATCACTTGGCTCTATTAATCATTTTAGCCCTAGTGTAATTAATTATATGAGTATTATCAGCATTATTTAATTAGCCTTGCTAATACGGGGAGATTTAGAATGTACTTTTGCTTAAAGTCATATGGTTTTAATTAGGAGATACAGACTATCGGAAGTGATTACGAGAATTTCGATAACGCCTTATGTGTACGTCACTCACGCCCACACTAATATCGTTAGCAATAAGAAATTCACAAACAAAAAAATAAATAAATAAGATAAACACAAATATATTTACCTTTGGACACAATTCATTCATAAAAGAGATTAGGGGAAGATTTTTGAATGCTCTTGCAATCGAATACTAACTTTAAGTACCTGATGGGTTTTTGTGCTTCAGACATCCACCCTTTTCGTTTTTGTCTAGTTTGCCAGGCCAAGCTTCCTGATATTTCCGATAAAGAAATAAAACAAATAAATATTTGGCGCAACAGCGAGAAACTTTCTCGAGACAACAATACTCTCGGATGTTTGTCAGACGTTCGCGAGAGGTGGGAATGTGAAAAAACTTGTTGGTGTTTTCTGGGACTCGAACTTGGAACCTCACGCGCAGTGTTCCGACACATTAACCACTTACGCCACGGCACCAATCTCGATTGTTTTGTCTTTTAATCTGGTATTCGATTGAACCTGGGAGCTGAGATTTATGTGCCCAAGTTGAAACTAATTAGAAGGGTGTACATCGGACTATATCGAAGCTAGCACGAGAACAGAGTTTTACATTAATAAATGATCTGTTAGGAAATCCTGGTGTAAAAGGTTTGCTGGTTTTTTGCTTTAGTACATCCATGGTGCAATTAGTTAGTTCGTGTCCAAGTACAGCAGATCGTCTTAATAATAGATTAGTTACGATATTCAGAAGAATAACTCCTAGGTACTTAGCTCTAGAAGATAAGGAGAGTATCTGACCGTTTAGTCGAAGAAGCGGAGCTGAGGACGAAGAGTGCAGAGCACAAAATATGTGGGATTCCTTACAGCGAACTTGCTTAAAGAAGGCCAAATCACTGCTAAGAGCTCCAAAAGGCCACCATCAACACGCCAAAGAAACATGGCGGTGGAGTGATGGAGCTAAGAAGGTGATAAATGAGAAGAAAGCGGCTTTCAAGGCATGGTCAAAGTGCACCTCTAATTATAGTGACGAAAAAGCTCGTCTCGAAATGGAATACAGATGTTGCAAGAAAAAAGCGAAGAAGAAGTGCGCCCAGCTTCAAGCAGAGAGTACGGAGGGTCTGTATCGGGAGCTGGAGGAAATATCTTCCCCGGTGGCTGATGCAAAGCAGGCCATCCAGGAGCTGCGAAGACACAATATAAACAAGAGCGCAACCATCTTCAAAATAGCAGCCCAAAGAAGGAGGAATGCTCAGGAGATTCGTTCGGCAAAGTTCATTAACAATGCTCATGGCCATCTTCTTGTGGATGACGACAAAGTTCTGCTATACTTTCCAAGAGCCACCCCTGACTGTGAAGAAATACCCGGCAATACAGTCGAAGAAGTAAGTGAGGCGGTCTAATATTCCAAGAAACGAAAAGCCGTTGGGCCAGACGGGATGCCCTTTGAGTTCTGGAAAAAGATGGGAAACGCCGGGTGCAGATAGCTCAGAATTCTCATCTCCAAATTTGTGAGAGGTGATCCAATGCTGAATCAATGGAGGGAAAGTTACCTTCACCCAGTATACAAAGGGAAGAGTGATACGCGAAACTGGGATAACTACCGTTCGGTCAAGCTGATGTCACACACCATGAAGATCGTTGAGCGGGTATTAGATGGCCGACTGCGAAAAATAATACGGCTATCTGATGATCAGTGCGGGTTTGTCGCAGGTAAATCAACCACAGATGCAATCCAATGTATGGTATAAGGATCATAATGGAAAAACATCGTGATTCCTTAAGGGATTTGCATATTGTATTGGTTGACTTTGAAAAGGCATTCGACAGACAACCACGAGATCTGATATGGGTGGCGCTAAGACATCGAGGGGTCCCAGAAACCTATGTACAGATGATCATGGACATGAACGAAGGAGCAAAGACAAGAGTAGTATGCCCCGCTGGAGTAACCGAACAGTTCCCAATCAAAGTCGGGGTGCACCAGGGAAGCGTTTTAAATCATTTGCTCTTTATTACAGTGCTTGATAATCTGCTTGAAGGTAAAGTGACGGACCCCAAGGTACATCAGTTATTCTTTGCTGACGATGGAGCCATCATAAGTGAGGATCCTACATCCCTGCAATGAGCACTTGATGTGTGGGTGGACGTTCTAGAGGGAAATGGGTATCGCATTAGTTCAAAAAAGGCAGAGTACTTGTGCTGCCCGTTCTCTGATCCACTCAAGCCTATTCCGGACATTTATTTGAATGGAACAGTGCTTCCCAAGTGCGAAAAGTTCAAATATCTGGGATCTATGATCAATAGCAAAGCGACTTGTGATGACGACATCAATCATCGTGTAAGCGTAGGGTGGTTGAAGTGGGTGGCGAGAAAATTCCGCTATCTTCTGTGACAGAAAAATGCCACCTGAGTTGAAAGGAAGGCTCTACACCGCAGTTGTGCGTCCAGCGCACACATACGGTTCACAATGTTGGACGATGTACAAAACGGATGAGAGTAAATTAACGGCAGCTGAGATGAAGATGCTTCGTATGACAGCAGGAGTGACAAAGCTTGATCGAATAAGAAGTTCCAAGATCCGTGGAAATTTTCACATCAAGGAAACCAACGTACAAAAAATAGAGCGCGACCGGCTCAGCTGGTATTGCCACTTTCAGAGAAGAAATCATTTGAACCCTGTTAAAAAGGCAATATCAATGCACGTTCCAAAGACATAACGATGTAGGAAAGGCAGACCTATAAACGCCTGGATCAGACAAATGCGACGACATCGGCATTTCATTGGCCTCAGTAACCGAGTGATCCAAAATCGGCAGGCCTGCCGATATTTTCTGAGGTCAAATAGGCGAACCCCATAGGCGGATCAGTAGAAATGCGGTGAAGTGGGAGGGTTGTGATCCCTTGTTTTCGGATCATAACCTCGCTGATAAAAGAAAGAAGAAGTCGAGGAAGCGTGAACTCGGGAATTTTCGTTTTTGTGGTGAAAAGCATCAGTTCAGGTTTGTTTGGGTTGACTCCATGTCCACACTTTCTGGCCCATGCAGTGACTTTACTTAGAGCACTCTGCATGATCTCACTTATCACGGAGGGAAAATGTCCCGACACTAAGATCACCATGTCGTCCACATACTCAATTACTTTAATTCTTTCTCTGTCTAAGCATAAAAGGGTTTTATTCATGACTATTAGCCATAGTAGAGGTGAGATGACCCCACCTTGGGGCGTTCCTCTACTGTCTTTCCTAGAGTTGCCTGAATAATTCTAGTGCTGAGCATAGACTATCCATTGGCTTAGATAGTTTTCTATGCCCAGCTCCGTGAGGGACTCTAGAATTACTTCAGTATGTACATTGCTAAAAGCTCTTTCTATGTCTAGAAAGGTAGCTAAAGTGTATTCCCTATACTGTATGGATGTTTCTATTGTTCGCACTACTTCATGAAGAGCTGTTTCCGTAGATCTTCTTTTGAGGTATCCGTGCTGGGATTTGGAGAGAGATGACTCGATTGTATCTCGCAGATGGTTGTCTAGAACGCACTCGAGGGTCTTCAATACGAAGGAGGTCAGACTGATTGATCTGAAATCTTTCGCGTTCTCATGTCCGCGCCTCCCCACCTTCGGAATGAAAACCACTCTCACTCGTCTCCATGAGTGGGGTACGTGGTTATTTAAGATGCAGCTCTTGAAAATCGGTACGAGCCATGGGATTGCTACCTCTTGCTTTTTTTTTTGTAGCATAATGGGCAGAATGCCATCTAGGCCTGGCGATTTATAAGGGGCGAAGCTTCGAATGGCCTAGGAGATTTTTTCTTCGGTAATAATGTGTATTATGTGTTCCCTGTCTTATGGATATGCCGTCTGATGCAATGACACCAGAACTCCAGCTGATGCGCAAATTCAGAGTCGACTTTCCTTGTGTCCAGGACTGGCTTCGGTCAGAGTCTGAGCCGGGAATGGAATGTAGTCGTATTTTCACGGACGGTTCCAAAACCAGTCAAGGGTCTGGCGCTGGTGTCTTCGTGGAAGTCGACAACATTAGACTTCACTTCTCGTTAGGCAAATATGCGTCTGTTTTCCAAGCAGAAACTTATGCAATCCTAATGGCCATGAACTATGTTGTGAAGAACAGGTGGAAGGGACGTAGCATTTGTGTCTGTAGTGACAGTCAGGCTGCGCTTAAGGCCTTGCTTAACCCTTTAACCACTTCCAAAATAGTTCGTGAAACCAAAAACTCTTTGAACTCGGTCGCAAGGCTGAATTCTCTGTCTGTTATCTGGGTCCCAGGTCACACTGGGATCTTGGGGAACGAGATCTCCGATGAGATTGCTAGACAAGGCTCAGAGGAGGCTTTCTCAGGTCCCGAACCCGCGTTGGGTCTTCCAGCGTCTTCGGTTAGGGCTTCCATTGACGATTGGGTCTCTCACGAGCACAATTGTGTGTGGCATGACTCTCCAGGTTGCAGGTTGACTAAACGCATGCTCCCGGACGTCTGTAAGAAATCAGCGGCATTCTTGCTGTCTCTCAGCAGAAAAGACTGTAGACAACTTATCGGCGTCTTGACAGGCCACTTCGCTTTTGCCAAGCACCTTAACGTGTTAGGCTTAAGTGACACTACAATCTGCGACGCTTGTGGAGAGAGCGACGACACCGCGGAACATTATCTCTGTGAGTGTCCGGCCTTTGCTCGTATCAGGTGGCAGATTTTCGGTGCGGATGTGGTGAGTGCTGGTACTGTAAGCTCCTCATCACTGAAGTGCTTGCTTGGCTTTCTTCGAAAGTCAAGGAAATTCCAGTAAAATGGGTAAATCAGGGTTTGCTCTCTGGCAGTACAATGGACCAGTTGTGTCTGAGTGCTCCAGTCGAGTGTTTCCTATCCCGACAAAAAAAAAAAAAAAAAAAAAAATGTGTTCCCTGGATTGCAGGCATTGTGAACTGTTAGGCTTTGTGCCACTGTCTTTACATCCGGGAAAGTGAGTGTGTATTAAGATCTCTAAGGACTCTGCAGTTGACCGTCCGTCCAATTACCATCCAACCTTTTCAGGAGAGATGGATTGGAATGATCTTCCGATAGAATCTTGCGGAGTCTAGCGGAGTCTTTGAGGGTATCAATTGATTGCCAATATTCCATCCAGGACTGTTTCTTGCGGACTCTGATAGCTTTTTTGTATAATTTAAGGCTGTCTGTGTAAGGCTGCCTGTATTTGCACTTGTAGCAGATATTGAAGGTCTCTCTAGTTCCACCACGGAGGGAAGTTTTTTTTGCTGAATTTGACCGGGCACGCAACTTAAAATGCATTGTTGAAGGATTTTTCGAAAGTCTTTACTTTTGTGTCTAGTTCTGCAGTAGAGGTTATTATAGGGTTTTGAGTTCTACGTAGCTTGGATCTAACGACTTGACTAAACTTTGTCCAATCGGTTCTTTTCGGGTTTCTGTAGGGTTCCAGAGATTTTCCAGAGATAATTAACTTAATTTTTTATGCATCAGTCTTGTAGATGTAGATGTAGTTTCAGTTTATTATGAATAATTTAAAGGAAAGGTACAAATAAGACATTGTCTTTTATAGTACATAACAATATTATACAACTTGCAATAAAAGAAAAACATTCAGTGATTAAAAAAATTTTAAAGAAATTAAGTTAAAGAGAATATCATGGATAAATGATTTGGTAATTCTATAATACATTTAAATAATTAAGAACAAGACAGAAGAAAAAGAATTGAAGGGAAGTTGAAAAATTGGGAAAGGATGTGGACAAAACAGAGGAGGATGCGAGAAAACTAAGTGATTATTTGTTTTATTGTAGTTGGCAGAGCATTCCAGAGTCTGGTAGCATGGACGAAGAAAAGGCGTGACGAGTATAAATAGTTTATGGAAGGAGTTATTAGGTTTAGAGTTCTTGCAGACCGTACGAATTGCAGTTTTTCAAAGAGATAAAGGGGCTTTTACGCAACAATGATCTTGTGCATGAATGCGCAGGACCTAGCGTCGAATAAGTATTGTAGAGTACATCCAAGAACCATTTTATGGTAGTGCGATACATGGTCATGTCTACGAAGTCCAAATACATACCTTACCATGTCGTTGAAGGTAACAAGTAATTTATGGAAGGACTGAGAATCGGGTTTACAGTACACAACTACTGTGTAATCGATAAGAGGCACTAATAAGGTCTTTATAAGTCGTAATTTTGTGTCTACAGGAGTAAAACTAGATATTAGCTAAAGTTTACGCAGGCCACCATAAATTCGACCAACTGTATAATTAATGTGGTCACAGGCGGAGAGACTTATTCATCCTGAAACCAAGATTTGTTGCGGTATTCACAAATCGTATTGGAGTATTAGATATGAAAATAGGTGGTCAATTTTCAGTATTAGAATAGTTCTTCGAAATAACTAACGATTGAGATTTTCTTGGATTAATAGATAGCCTATTTTTTAGCGACCAGTTATAAATCATTAAAAGATCTTCATTCATTCTACAAACAAGATCCTCCACAAGGCCGATAGGTCTAGACAAGTTAATTTGTACATCATCTGCATATAAATGCAAGGAAACATTTGAACATACTTTAGGAATATCATTGATGTATAGGCAGAATAGAATAGGACCTAATATTGAGCCTTGAGGTACACCAGCTAGCAAATTCCTTGATTGAGATGATCTGTGTCCAACGCTTACCCTTTGACTTTGGTTATCCAAATGGTTTTTAATTAGACAGACAGAACTATTACTTAAACCGAAATATGACTTAAGTTTCTCTCAGAAAATTGCGTGATTTACGCGGTCAAAGGCCTTGGAGAAATCAAGAAAACACAGGACTGCTACGTAGTTTAAGTCAAATTTATTCTAATGTCATCAAGCACCTTAACCATAGCAGTAGAAAAACTATGCTGTGCTCGGAATCCAGATTGAACTGGGGATAATAGACTATGTCGATCTAGGTAGATTGACATCTGTTTAGTAAGGATTTTTTCAAATACTTTCGATAAGCACGGCAATATGCTAATGGGGCGAAAATTTGCTGTCGAGGAGGGTACCGATTTCTTTGCAACAGGAATTAACTTAGCCAATTTCCAACAATCAAGAAAGGATGAAGACGTAATACAGAAATTTAATATATGGGTTAGAGATCGTAAAATATGAGGTAAGATCATGCTAACAAAACGTATCGGTATTTCGTCTTCACCTACAGCATCTGATTTAATGGAACCACGTCAAGCTCCGAAACAAATTCGAAGTCAAAAGCAATTGACGGTTCATATCTTAGTTCATTATCAGATACAAAAAGCGTGTTTACTACAAAGCTGGGAATAAAAGCATTGTTAAGATCATTGGGATCAGGCATGTTGCCAGAAACGTAATTTTTGCCAATGCCAACGCTACGCAAGTTTCTCCAGAGTTTTTTTTTGGAGCTTGTTGTGTGCTCAGTTTAGATAAAAAGTATCTTTTCTTGGCTCTACGAGTCACAAAGGTTGAGAAATTTCGTGCTCGGTAATATATTTCCCAATTGCAGTTCGTCGGGCTACGCTTCCACTTCGAATACAACTTTCTCCGAATTCTTATTGCATTATGCACCTCAGACGTGAACCAGGTTGCCCCTTGTTACGCACTACAACAGTCTTTAAAGGTACATGTCTATCAAATATTTGAAGTAATAGGGCTTGTATGTGATCAACTTTATCATTTGCATTAGTAGCGTAATAAGAATGATTCCATGGTAGAAGACTTGCATCCAACTGCAAGTAATCAACAGATTCGAAATCTCTAAATTGAAAAGTCGATGGTGTTAAAGCACGAGAAAAGTCTATATTATACGTACAGAACACTAAATCATGGTCCGATACTCCTTCTAAAGATAGCTGGTCTAAGAGAAAAACATTAGACAGATCGGAAACAATGAACAAATCAAGAAGGCTAGGCGATGTATTGGGGGCAAACCAGCCCGGCGACTACCAGCCCGGAAGCGGCAACCAGGTCAAGTAACTGGAGAGCCCTGGAATCAGTTTTGAACAGATTAGCATTAAAATTTCCACAGATAATAATATGCTCAAATTCTTGAAATGCAGTAAACATTGGTTCCGGAGAAGAACTCCTGTTCGGGCTGTAAGCAACACCTGACGTTGCCATCCGTAACTTCAAGAAATAGGTACTCCATACCACTTTCTTCAGACTTACCAATTATTTTGCAATTTAGGGATGCATTACCATACACCGCAATACCCCCACCATGTGCATCAGTGATCCTGTCGTTGCAAATCAGTTTGTATTTTGGTATATTGTAAATACTGTCTGAAAAAATTGGCTTAAACCAGGTTTCTGTAATGCAAATTACATCAACGCCCGAACTACCAAGGATTAAACTAATATAATCGAATTTAGCTGCGTTGAGGCTACGAGCGTTGAGATTTGGTTGTAATGGGTTTTCCAATAAGGACTTGACAACTTTTTTTTTAAATAAAACGCAAACCATGTAAGATATTTCAAAAACTTTATTATCGGCTTGAAGTACAATCAAAACATTTATGAATGGAACTCGACTTCGTTCATATGGCCACCGCGGGCACGTTTGCAGCGGTCGATTCGTTGGACCCAATTTTCAACGACTCGGCCACACATTTCGGCCGAAACGGCCGCTATTTCGCGTTCAATGTTGGCTCTGAGCTCGTAGCGTGTGCTGTGTGGCTTGTGGCACCATCCTGTTGAAACCACATGTCGTCCAAGTCCATATCTTCCAATTCGGGCCAAAAATAAACGGTGATCATGGCGCGATAACGCTGACCATTCACAGTAACGTGACGATCGTTATCGTCGAGGAAAAAAATTTGGCCCAATAACGCCGCCGGCATGCAAACCGCACCAAACAGTTATTTTTTGTGGATGAAGTGGTGATTCATGAAGCACATGTGGATTTTCACCCGACCAATAACGCATATTTTGCTTATTGACGAACCCATTGAGCCAAAAATGAGCTTCGTCACTGAAGATGAATTTGCGATGAAATTCATCATTTTGGCGCATCTTCTCCAGAACCCAATCGGAGAACGTACGTCGCTTCAAATGGTCCATCGGCTTCAATTCTTGAGTCAGCTTGATCTTGTATGGGTGTAAACCAAGATCCTTACGCAAAATACGCCATAATGTGGTCTGAGCGATGCCCAATTCTTGAGAACGCCGTGGAATTGACTGATTTGGATCGTTTGCTACGGACGCCTGAGCGGCAGCGATATTTTCGACACTTCGACCAACCCGTTGTCTCACTGATACGGCAACATCACACAATGAATATGTAGACTCAAATGTTTGCACTAAACTTGTTATTGCCTGTCTACTAGGGCGAGAATTACGACCGAAAATTGGAGTTAACGCTCTTAAAGTTGCAGTCACCGACTCCGAATTTCGGTAGAAAATTTTTATAATTTGCAGACGTTGCTCGTTCGTGTACTTTACCATGATGAAAATGTTGAGTTTACTGAATAAATTGACAGTGAAAGTTTGATGATTAGTGAAAGAGTGTGTTCACAAATTAAACTCAAAGTTGTCAAGTCCCTATTGGAAAACCCTTTATATTACTGTGAGGTGCAAGTTCACTGCGACCTATAAAAGATCTATTGTGCCCTCCATACTAAGGCTCTAGCCGATGATATACTCGGTATACAGCAGTTTCTCCAGTTCAGCTGCTACAGCAAACCGGTGTATTTTCAGTGGATCCAGCGGAGGTAAATCCGTTTCTGATATGAGGTAGGCACCTAGGTGATTCCTTCTTTTGTTTGTCAGTGCTTCGCATTCCATAAGAAGGTGCCCTGGTGTTTCTGCGAAGTCCCTGCAGAATCTGCAGTGCACGTCTCCCTCTATTTCCAGTTTGCTAAGTTGCTCCTTAAGTCTTCAGTGATCTGTTAACATGCCCGCCAAGATGCGAAGCCGATTCTTACTAACTCTTAGGCAGGCTCTGCTTCTTTTCTGGTTCCTTTGCCTGTCTTATTTGGGGGATATCGTCCCAATGTTTGGCCCATTTGTTCTCTACTTGTTTCCTTAAGTCTTCCCTTATTTTGTGGGGTCCTATCCCACAGAACGGTTCTGGTCCAAGGAACGGCGTGTCTGATCCGTTTCTAGCTCGTTCATCAGCTGCTTCGTTCCCTCTACTCCTACATGTCCTGATACCCAGTAGAGTTACTTTGTTTGTTTCTCCCAATTTGTTGATCCTGGTGAGACATTCCCATACCAGTTTGGATCTGATCTATTGCGAGGTCAGTGCTTTAATAGCGGCTTTGCTCTCTGATAGTATTGCGATATCCTACCCGCGATATTTTCTGTCTAAGTTGAATTTCGCGCATCTTTCGATCGCGTGAAATTCTGCTTGAAATATACTGGGGAATATTCCCAGTGATTCTGAGTATCTAGACCTGGGCCCGTACACTCCTGACCCAGTGCCAGTAGATGTTTTCGATCCGTCTGTGTACCATTTAATTGTGTGTTGTTTGAGTTGGTCGTTATCGGATTCGCTGCTCCAATCTCTTTGGTTGCTCAGCTTTGAGTCAAATTTCCTTTCAAAGCAGTATTTCTTGACCATATCATCTCTGGGCCAGTCCAGAAGCGGCACCGATTTGGATAGGGTTACTCGCTCTTTATGTGCGATGCATGTTCCTTTCCCGATGCCCTCTTTGTTGATTCTGAAAATGGTCTCCTTTGCGATTCGCTCTAGCACTATGTGTAGTGGAGGTATATCTACAATTACCTCTAGTAATGCTGTGGGACAGGATCGCATCCTGTTATACATATGCAGGCTAATCTTTGCCCTTTGTTCAGAGATGTCCTTGTCGTGGTTAGCCTAGTTCTGTTAACCCATGCCACTGCACCGTATGTGATAATGGGTCTTACTATCATCAGGTACATCCATCTCAGAGTGGCTGGCCTGCAACCCCAGGTCTTTCCTGAAATGTTCCTGCACAGCAAGGCTCTGGTGGCTTTGGTAACCACAGTTTCTACATGTTCTCTCCAGAGGAGTTTGCTGTCTAGTGTTACACCTAGATACTTGACCTGTTTCCGTGGGTCAAACCTGATCCCTGCCAACAGGATGGGTTGCATACGCTTTAGCTGTCTTAGAATTGATTTGGAGTCTTTATTTTACTTCAGCCCTCTCTACCAATCACAGATCGCCTGGCAATGCGGTACACACGACACATCGAATGTACAGTGTAGGGGTCCCTTAACCTAACCTAACAAAAGCTTCCAAAATCTTGCACAATTCGACTTTTTTTTAATTCGGAAAAACCTGCCCAACAAGATTAACAATTTCCTAGTTTTTGATATAAGTACGCTGCGCTATAAGCAGAAATAATTCCGCAGATAACTAAATATTAAAAAAAAAATAAAAATAAATAAATAATCAGCACGAGCCGTGAAATTATCTCCCCACACCACATATACACATTTACGCCAACACTACTTTCATCGTCATGTTCACGAAATCAACTACGTATGTATGTACTCCGCCTGATTTTCCGCGGAATTAATTAATTTCTCGTCTCCATTCTCCTTGAATGATGAATAAATCAATTCCACGTGTATTTCATAAATCGGACTAATAAACGAAATTCCGACAAAATATCCTGGGAATTCCTGCGCAAAAACTATGCACACATTCCGGCCTCCGTTCGGCTCATTGCCTAAAAATAACCCGGAAAATCCATACCCATTATCGCCAAGTTGTGTTGTTCACCCCAATAGTAAGCGAAAACAAAAAAAAAAAAAAAAGAAACAAATTTTCCAGGGAAAATCGATGAAAAACCTGCCTTCCTCCCAAAAATGTTGATACACCACCGTGTTGCTGCAACATTTCACTTCTACACAGGTTGCCAACCAGCTGATGGGAAATTTCTCCTCCGCAACTGACAGAGACCAATTACTTGCTCCCCTTGACCCAAAAGGAGATAGAACTATCGCCATCTTAAGTCATTTATTTCTCAATTTTACTTACAAAAAAGTGGCGACAAAGTTTAAAAAACTTACCTCACATCGGAAATAGAAAATATAAATCGTATCCTTTCCGTTTCGACACCTATCCAGTTTTAAACTTAATTTTAACGCACTATTTCCATCTATTTGCGGAAATATAATTTTTTTTCTTTCAACAAAGATACTTCACTGCGCGAACACACATGAAATGAAGGAAAATAGAGAAAATAAGCATGAAAATCAAGACAAATAAAAGCAGAAAAACACCAATTTAATATAAAAAAAAAACTAGATTTTCGGAAAAAAATAATAAAGGAAAGGGAAATTTTTTCAGATACTTTAATGGCCGCCAACTTAAATTATCACAAGTGCACATACACTCACACCAACTCACATTGAAATTTTCTTTTCTTTTTTTTCCTTTCGTATGGACGAACAGATGGATTTTCTTTTTTTTTGGGGGGAGGAAATGGGAAAAAACCGAAGTTTTTTGGGCAAATTTATAGGAATATCACTTTTCCCGATGGAGCATTCAAATATTGGGTCGTAATTTTGGATTTTTTTATTGGAGAGATTGTGAAGTGAAAAAAAGTTATTTTTCTATGTGGTAGAGAGAAGAAACGAATGCGTGTGACGAGTTCCGCCACGAAAACATCACATTCGTTATACTATAAATCCCATACGACACTGAAAATGAAAAAGGAAATTTCGACTCTGTCGCAGTTTGATGAAATAGATTTTTTTTGAAATAAACGAGAGGAAGATGTTGCGAAATCTGGCTGAGAGAGAGATAGCGATGAGTTCTGGATAGGTGAACGTATTGGCTAAAAAGAGATGTACGGATCATTTTGAAGAAGAAGAAAACTTGTTCTTTTCTATTTTGTATTGGTGTGGAAGGAGCGCAGAGCTATGGGAATTTATTGATGGAAGTCAAGTGGTTTCTTTGGGGCAAAATCGAAACGGGTGAGATATGGAACATCGCATGCGCTAACAAGAAACGTTACTAGTGGATTCCACTTCAGTGTACAATTGGAATTAATCTATTGAATGGAACTATGGGAAGGTGAATACTAATCAGGGTTACCGTTTTAAAATAGTGCTTCCAGTCAGATTTGAAAACAGTCAAAAAACTAAAATATACTTACTTACTTACTTAGATGGCGCTACAGTCCGGGGTGGACCTGGGCCTCAACCAACAAACCTCTCCAGCCAGCACGGTTACGAGCCAGCTGCCTCCAGTTGCGCACGCCAAGTTGGTTGAGGTCCCCCTCCACTTGTTTGCGCCACCTACCGTGAGGTCGTCCTCTACTGCGTCGTCCATCCGGGGTGGATTCGAAGACTTTCTTAGCGGGAAGGTTGGGCTCCATCCGCTCTAAATGACCCAGCCATCTTAGTCGCTGTATGTGAACTCTTCTGGCTAAGTCGATGTCGTTGTACAGGCCGTATAGTTCGGCACTAAAATATAGTAGAAAAAAAAAAAAAAACAGTCAAATAATTGTAAACACAAATCCAGCTGGGATAAAAACGAATATTTTATTCGAAATAAAAATAACACAGAATCCATTTTCTTTCATATTTGTACATACGAGATGTATCAGAGTTGTAAAAGAATGCATTCTTTTGGGAATGCATTCAAATAAAGAATTCATATTTTTGATTGATGCAATCGAATTCAAGAAAGACTGCGATTTGAAAAAAACTCAAATCACCATTCTTTTGAAGTCAGAGATTGGTGCATCAATTTTTAGCAATCATAGAATTGAAATCATTTTTGGAAGTCAATTGAATTGACTTGACGTGATAATTCATATATTTCGTAGAAGTCAGTAGTGAATTCACTTTAAATCAGTTGAAGTCAGTGAATTCAACTAAAATTGTTTAAATTCGTTTGAAGTCAGAGAATACACTTCAATATTATTTACTTCTGCAACCAGTAAGACTAGGAAAAAATAAAGATCGTCGTGAATCTCATGAATCATTAAAAAACAAATTAAGAAATAGACACCCACTGAAGTAAAATGAATTCAAATTATTTCTGTTGATATCACTGACTTCAACCGATTTTATGTGAATTCACTGCCGACTTCAGCTAACATCAAGTGAATTCAGTAATGTAATTCAAATGATTGTTAGAAATCGAATGCATTAATCACTGACTTCAAATGAATGGTGACTTCGATTTTTTTAAATCACAGCAACATTCGCTAAACCTCAACTGGTTTCTGATTATCAGAATCGAATTCGTCAAATGCAGGTTCATCCGATTTCGTAATTCTGTTTTTACGATATTTAGTTAAATAAATATTCTCTTCACTTTTGTGCTAGATAATGGAAGCACTAATATTGTAATCGCAAATCTTGCAAGATCGGAGTACGGGTTCTCATTCGCAGCATCTTTGTGGTTGAAAGCTTCACACCAGAATGATTCTGTGCTTGAAATATTCGTCCAGCTCATGAGCATAAGGTTATCCCACTGCAATTTGATCTTTACACATTGCTCTGCATTCATACTAAACTCCTGTAGAAGTGGAGTCAACGAGCCTCTGATTGTACGTAAGCATTCGCGAATGGACATCAAATTTATTTGCTTCAAGATTTTCAAATTCGCCGGCATCCGTTGTTGCGATTCGTAAAGCAGTTTAATTAAAAAGAACTTACAATTGGCTCGAAATAAATCTTCCTGTTGAACTAGTGTTTGTTAGTCAACAAATCCAAGTACTTGTGGAGCGGAAACCTATAAATTGGTTCATTGTATTGGTGAAAAATGGAAATGTCAAAAATTCTAAATTCACGGCGAAAGTGGTTCTTCTATTTTTGTTTTTCTATTGCTACTTTGAATTTTAAAAAAGTACTAATTGGAAAGAAATGCCAGATCGAACAATTTTCAAAAGCAGTCAAAAATATACAGCTAAAAAACCAGCCGGCTGGATTTAAAAAAATCTTCCAGCTAAATCCATATCAATCCAGTCAGATCTGACTGGAAAGCAGTCAAAACGACAACCCTGGTACTAATGCCTGAAGCAAAATAGCGCCCCGGCTTCGCCTGACGTCTACGAGTTGAACTATAGGAAATCAATGTATCCTATCACAATGTCGCTTCCACCTCGACCTCACGTTTTCCAGTCGTAAAGAAAAACGTAATGCTACGTAACGACATTCTAACCCAAGGCAGAAGTTGAGATGAGCTGAGTTGAGCTTTTGCTTTGCTTTGACATCTAACAGCTGTAGAACAAAGGACAAAATGTAAATAAACATTCAATGCGCTCTCGAGGTGGATCAGGATAAACAGAATAATAAGGTATGCCAACTGAACACGCTCAATCCGTCATTTTCTTTGGACGCTGACGTCACATTGTACCGAACATCTGACAAGGAGAGTTGTGTTTGAGAAAATTTTATCAGCAAATGTTTTGGAATGTTTTGATTTTATAAAAATCCAAACTATTTCAGTCGTATCTAACTGGAAGACATCAGTGTGTTGATATCGGAGAAAAGACTTCTAGCCTACTTCCTGTTTGCTGTGGAGTACCACAGGGCTCAATTTTGGGTAGTATTTTCTTCATCCTCTATATTAATGATCTCCCACAGACTGTAAGGTATTCATCTATCAAAATATTTGCCGATGATGTGCAAATATTAATAAGTAGACCCCTTTCAGAACTCTCTCAAGCTATCATAGCTTTGAACGATGCTCTGCTACAAATACAACTCTGGGCAGAGCAAAATAAACTAAGTCTAAATCCGGCGAAATGTAAAACATTGGCAATTTACAGAACGAAAGGAGATACGACTCAGCTCCCTGATATCATATTAAGAGATACCATCATAAATAATGTCCAAAAAGCAAGGAATCTGGGCCTTGTTTTTACCGAAACGCTTACTTGGGATGATCATGTTAATGCGACTATTGGGAAAGTTTACGCTGCTATTCGCCTTCTATGGGGCACGAAAAACTTTCTTTCCATAGAAACTAAAACCTTACTCGCAAAAACTCTACTCTTACCTATTCTACTGTATGGCTGCGAAGTATATTGTAACACTGATTCCAATAACAAAAGAAAACTAAATGTCATATTCAACAATATAGCTCGATACATATATAACCTTGGACGTTACGACCACGTATCGGAACACTCAGTTAAAATCTTTGGCTGTTCTTTTGAAAAATATTTACAATTTAAAGCCTTATGCCTTATTCATCAGGTCATACGAACGGGTCAGCCAGGCTTTACTTACTTACTTACTTATATCCTTTAACCCCTCGGGGGGCATAGGGCGTCAACCACGCCTGCGCGCCGT
Organism: Brachypalpus laphriformis; assembly: GCA_945910035.1. Taxonomy (NCBI): domain Eukaryota; kingdom Metazoa; phylum Arthropoda; class Insecta; order Diptera; family Syrphidae; genus Brachypalpus; species Brachypalpus laphriformis. Next base: position 76,278,822 of record OX246755.1, on the reverse strand, counting down.
CGTGTTCGGAGTTCTGCAACGCGTTTGAGCTGGCTCCAACTCATTCCTAAAGAGCTCGATTCCTCCTCAACTGTTCTGCACCACGTTTGCCTAGGGCGTCCCGCTATTCTGCCTGCCTGGGTGAGCGGATTCCACTGCATAGCGTATTTCGCAATGGAGTTGTCTTCGCGCCGTAGGGTGTGTCCAATCCATTGCCACTTTCTTCTTCCTATAGTAATGCTTATAGGTTCTTCGCCCGTTCTCAGATAAAGTTGTTCGTTGGAGATGCGGTTCGGCCAAAAAATCCTCAAGATGATTCTTAAGCATTTGTTTACGAAGACTTGCAGCTTGCGTGTGTTAATGGTGTTCAACTTCCAGGTAGTGCAACCATAAAGCAGCACTGATTCTACGTTGGAGCGGAACAGTCGTAGCTTGGCTCTTAAGCTTCTCCAGATTTTGGACAGCATTCCGAACGCAGCTTTAGCCTTCCCTATTCTGCTGCACACATCCAGTTCGGTGCCACCGCGATTAGCCGAGACGACACTTCCTAAATATAGAAAGTTATCAACTTTCTCGACTTGCTTTCCGGCAATGTCAAGTTGAGCGCGGGTATTGGAAGTACTCAGGGCTTTTGTTTTGGCTGTGTTTATTTTTAGCCCCACTTTGTTTGCCTCAGCTTCTAGATTTTGGGCCATCAAATGAAGATCCATTATCCGATGTGAAAGTAGAGAAACATCGTCAGCGTAATCTAGGTGTTTAAGGTAAGATGTCATAGTCCAACGAATTCCAAAATTAGCTTCCGTCAATGCTGCACGGAGTACATCGCTGATAACCACCAAGAACAATAGTGGGGACAGTATGCACCCTTGACGTACTCCACTTTGGACTTCAAAGTCCTCCGACACCTTACCATTGTGCACGACGTGACACTTGCCGCCCTCATATGTAGCCTTGATAATAGCTATAAGCTTTTCTGGAATGCCTCTCCTGCGCAAGGCCAACCAGATAGCATCTCGATTCAAGCTGTCGAAAGCCTTCTCGAAGTCGATAAACAGTAAATGTAGCGGAGACCTATACTCAACGCATTGTTCGATTATGATCCGTAAGGTGTTTATGTGGTCGATGCAGGAGGATCCAGCGCGAAAGCCTGCCTGTTCGACATCGAGAGTTGAATCTAAATGTTCTTTAATTCGTTCTAGAATTATTCTAGCTATTATTTTGGCTACAGCTGGAAGAAAACATATATCTCTCCAGTTACCGCACTCCATCAAGTTTCCCTTCTTTGGAAGCTTAATGATCATCCCCCTTTTCAACTCCTGAGGAAATTGTTCACTATCCCAAGTTCTCCGTATTAGCGGATGCAGCAAATCTGCCGATGTATTTGGCGCCGCTTGAAATAGCTCGGCAGGGATGCTATCAATACACACCGCTTTGTTCTTCTTGAGGGACTTGATTGCTGTTATTATTTCAGTTTTACTGGGAGGTACAGTGCGAATTCGGGAATTTGTTGCTTCGAACTGCTCATTCGAATTCAAGATCATACCGCCGTCGTCTAAGTGATTTAGCACTGTAGCAAAATTTTCTCTCCATCTAGTGAGCTGATCCTCATCCGAAATCAGAAGGTTACAGTCTAGACTCTTCACTGGATGTTGTTTGGAGTTTCTACCACCGATGAGCTCCTTAGTGATGTTGTAAACAGTCCTACTGTCGCACCTACTCGCTGCTTCTTCAGCCCTTGAGGCCAGTGAGTTGACATATTGACGTTTGTCACGTCTCACACTACACTACGCTGCACTTCTTTCTTCTTCGCACGGTATTGGGCTTCAAGCTCGATTCTCTCTACTGTTGAGGCCGCTGCAATCCGAGCCTTGATTGCTGTACGCTCATCGATCCGTCTCCAGGTGTCTGTAGAAAGCCATGCGCGGTGGTGTTTCTGCTTTTTACCGACATACGTGCGTGCCCCAGTCGCAAAAGCATTTTTCACAGCACTCCAGTGGTCATCCATGTTCCCTATGCTGCTGATTGCTTCTGCTTCTAAGGCAAGATGGTCCCTGAACTGTTGGCGCACTTGGGGAACCTTGAGCCTGTCGATATTAAACCTGGTGATATTAAGTAGGTTTGAGCGGTTGCTGTTGACGGATGCAGTACGAAGGCGTAAATGAGCTACCATAAGATGGTGATCTCGTTCAAGTCCGACGTCAGCTCCACGTCTGTTTCGGACGTCCAGGAGACAATTTCTAAAGCGGCGACTGATCGCAATGTGGTCGATCTGGTTGGATGCTCGTTGCCTATCAGTAGAGACCCAACTGATCTAATGGCAGGTGTTATGCTTAAACAGCGTACCTCCGATGACTAGGCGGTTGGTATTGCAGAAGTCCACAAACCGCTCACCATTGTCATTATGGTCTCCCACGCCGTGAACTCCCATCACGTGCTTAAGCATGGTGTTGTTGCTACCCACCTTGGCATTGAGATCTCCCATTACCATTAAGATGTCCCCATTAGGCGTTTGGTTGTAGGCGGCCCCTAAGTGGCTATAAAAATCATCCTTTTCATCCTCAGTCGCGTCTAGAGTCGGAGCATAACACTGTATGATGGTCATTTTTCTAACTCTACTCTGGAACCTAGCCGTCAATATCCGGCCACTATGGGGTTTCCAGGATATGAGGCTACTACGTGCTGCTGGAGTTAGCATGAGTCCTACGCCAGAACTCCGTGCACTTAAAGCTGGTTTACCAGAGTAGAGCATCACAGTGCTTTTTGTTGGGGAGATGTATTCCCCAGCATCGTACCATCTTATCTCGCTCAGCCCTAAGATGTCGATTTTATACCGTGCGAATTCGCGCTCCAATTGCAGGAATCTGGCGTTATAAGGCCCTTCCTTGAGTGAGTCCAGGAGGGTCTTAACGTTCCAGAATCCGATCGTTGTCCGTGTCCGATAGCCAAAGGTCGTCAACAAATTATCCGTCCTTATCCGAGGCGATTGTTTCCGTTTCGGAGCAATAGTTTGTTTTACGGTTGCAGCTCGTTGGGCCACAGACCAACCGACACTTATCCTGTTTTTTGGCGCAGGAAGCTCGCCATTCGTCCTCTCCCGTTAGCAATTTCCGAAGAAATTCCCAGATGACACCACGAGGAGGTGGGAGTAGGGCTTACTAACAGAGCTGCTAGGTTTTCGGCTGCAGTGGCTCCTTCTCGTTACTTAGCGGACTAGCACCTATCGGGAGATGCTGCCCCTACGAGGCCTTTGTTAGTCGTTTGCCATCCTCAGCCAGACTATCTTTATAGTAAATTGGAGTTTCCTATTTCACAAAGATCATATGCATTAATTCAACCAAGATACTCCTGCTTGACATCAGAACGCACTTTTTTTGTTTATACCACCTGTCAATGGAATTCTCTGCCAATTGAAATAAGAAGAATTGAATACTGCACATCCTTCAGAATTTCCCTCCTCAGACACCTCTCTTTAATTTATTTGCCCCTTAAACATTCGCATAATATTAAAGTACATGTAGCTAACTAATTTTAAATTACATATGTATGTTCCATTTTAAACTCTTGCTATAATCATCAGTCATCACATTTTATGCATAAATTTAAATTTTGATTTCTTAAGCCTTGCACTACTAGTATAAGATATTAATCTTTTGTGTAAGTTATATTATTATGAAATAAACTAAACTAAACTAAACTAAAAGTCGTTAATGATTGGTTCGACGTATTTAATTAAAAATGTCCTTCCAGCGACTCAAGAGAAAGGGTCAAGGCGTTCGGATTGGCTCCAGAAGTACACCGTAACATAGTCGATTCCATGAGTGAAATAATGCAGAATTTGCGATCTCCTACTCGACGTTCACTACTCCATTTTCAAAAGGGAATTCAGTGGAACAACAAATCACTGTCTCAACTGTTAGAATTTAGATTTAATGTTAGATTTAAGTATGGAATAAGGTATATTATAACAAATAGACTTAATCAAGACGACTTAGAACGTTTCTTCGGTGTAATTAGGTCTAAGGCAGGCATTTTTATTTTTTATTTTTCGGGATAGGAAACACTTGACTGGAGCACTCAGACACAACTGGTCCATTGTAATACCAGAGAGCAAAGCCTGATTTACCCAATTTATTGGAATTTCCTTGACTTTCGAAGAAATCCAAGCAAGCACTTCAGTGATGAGGAGCTAACAGTACCAGCACTCACCACATCCGCACCGAAGATCTGCCACCTGATACGAGCAAAGGCCGGACACTCACAGAGATAATGTTCCGCGGTGTCGTCGCTCTCTCCACAAGCGTCACAGATTGTAGTGTTACTTAAGCCTAACACGTTAAGGTGCTTGACAAAAGCGAAGTGCCCTGTCAAGACGCCGATGCTGAGGGACAGCAAGAATGCCGCTGATATCTTACAGACGTCCGGGAGCATGTGTTTACCTGCATCCTGGAGAGTCATGCCACACACAATTGTGCTCGTGAGAGACCCAATCGTCAATGGAAGCCCTAACCGAGGACGCTGGAAGACCCAACGCGGGTTCGGGACCTGAGAAAGCCTCCTCTGAGCCTTGTCTAGCAATCTCATCGGAGATCTCGTTCCCCAAGATCCCAGTGTGACCTGGGACCCAGATAAGAGACAGAGAATTCAGCCTTGCGACCGAGTTAAAAGAGTTTTTGGTTTCACGAACGATTTTGGAAGTGGTTAAGGGGTTAAGCAAGGCCTTAAGCGCAGCCTAATGGCCATTAGGATTGCTTAAGTTTCCGCTTGGAAAACAGACGCATATTTGCCTAACGAGAAGTGAAGTCTAATGTTGTCGACTTCCACGAAGACCCCAGCGCCAGACCCTTGACTGGTTTTGGAACCATCCGTGAAAATACGATTACATTCCATTCACGGCTCAGACTCTGACCGAAGCCAGTCCTGGACACAAGGAAAGTCGACTCTGAATTTGCGCATCAGCTGGAGTTCTGGTGTCATTGCATCAGACGGCATATCCATAAGACAGGAGTCGTAAGATAAGTGTCGCGCAAGTTCATCAAAGTTCCAAAGTTCCAGTGTGGAGTATACCAAAAACCGCCCCACCTAAGACGATGGATGGCTTTGATAATGCAACCCATGATATAAGTATCAAGGGGAGGTAAGTTCAGCAAAGCGTCTAGAGCAGCGCCAGGCGTACTCGGGAAAGCTCCCGAGCAGCCGAGACGATCACCCAGACAGGCATATACGATCACCCAATACCACTAAAATTAAACTAAAGATTACGTTCTTGTAGACTAGGTAAGATAATTTCAATATAAATACATGTTTGTGATGTCCTAGTCTGTACTTAATTAGTTGGTGGGGATAAAAATAACATTACACGAGAAGTATGTAGGTAACATACTTGCACTTTGGATAAGATAGTTTCATTACAAATTTTACAATTGTACACACCTGATAATTCAAAAAAGAAAGAACTTAATTGTATTAAACGTAATCCTAAGTCACATTATTACACTTCTTATTTTAAGGACGGTCGGATGTTACTCAACAAGTAAGTGACTATAGTAACGTCGAAGAACCACAGCAAGAATGCGACGACCATCTCGTAATGAGGCAAATGCTTTCAAAATTATATCCCACAGGAAGTAACTTATTTGAAGCTCCACCAAAGGAAGAACAAGATGAAGATATTGCATTGTTAGATTTTGAGGAGTTAAAAGAAGATTCTCTTCAAAACCTTGCCGGATATATTTTAAAAAAAGTGCAAAAATAACAAGTACATCGACTCCTCTTCCAGTAGCTACACTTGGGTTGATGAGCTATCCGAAGGTGCTGATTTTGAAGTATTGAGATGAGCTTAAGAAACCAAACCAACCGTTTCTAGTCGGATATATTTAAAAAAATAACAAGTACATCGACTCCTCTTTCAGTAGCTACACTTGGGTTGATGAGCTATCTGAAGGTGGGCTTCAGAAACCAAACCAACAGTTTCTGGAACTTATGATAATCGGTGACCTAAACGCAAGAATAGGAAAAGAAAAAGGGAGAGAAAATAGATTTGCAGCTAAAATAAGAGAGTCTAAAGATATGAAATGTAATACAAGAGGAGTCAAATTGTTGGAGTTATGTGACTCTTTTGGATTGCGTGTTATGAACGGAGTATGCAATTCTGACAAATGTGGCGAATATACATTTGTGGGTCAGCAAGGTTGTTCAGTAGTGGACTATTGCCTAATTGGAGGCGATTGGATCACAATATTTGCTGATTTTGAAGTATTGAGTGTTCCATATTCGGATCATCTACCTATCACAGCAGAGTTTGCCTTAGAAAAGCTTACACAAAATGAAACAAGAAACGTGAAACTTACCATAAGCGACATTGAGAGTGTAATTAAAACATCTTATCCGGATCCCAGGCCATTCAATAAGAACATTTCAAGAATAAAGAGAAATGGTTTGATAAGGAGTGTGAAATAGCACGGAAAAGATCATTTGCATGGCTTAAAGTGTTTCGAAAATGTAGCAACAGATACTTTAAAAGTATTTATATTCAAGCAAACAATGCATTTAAGAATCTATACAAAGATAAACAGATCCGATTTTTCGAAACTGAGGCACTGAAGCTAACGTGTTGCAAGGATTCGAAAGAGTTTTGGAAGGCGATAAAAATAATCAATGGGAAGAAATTACAAATCGGTGTATAGCTTAATGCCAATATACTTCTAGATCACTTTCAAATGCTTTTAAATCCCATTACATATATATCGCCTATACACTATGCCGTAACATCGTGTAACGATGAAATATTGGATGCACGTATAACAAATGAGGAAGTACGCTTAACTATAAGGAAACTGAAATATGGAAAGGCACCAGGGTCGGATAGAATTCCAGTCGAATTTTTTAAGCATGGGAGAGATGGGCTTACCGAAAAACTAACAGCAGCAACTCAAGGAATCTATAATATTTCCTTTTTTTTTTTTTTTTTATAGTTTGCGCGCACTCAAAGGGTTATGAATACCTTTAACATGCTTACACACAGTGCGGGCGTTGGAAAGGATGGATAGAGAGAGAGAGAGAAAGATTTTTGGTGTTGTGGTTCTTGAAGCTCAGTTGTTTATGCTTCAGCTATTCTCCGGGGGTGGCGTCCAGATAACTGGGGAGATTTTTGTTACTATTGTCATTGCTTCTGATTCACAGTACTTTTTTCCCGATAATCGATGTCAAGGGCAAATCATCATCAACAGAGCGAACAATTTTTCCAGCCACATGATCAAGCTACTGCCAGTGTTATGCCTTCGCAGTGATCGGACTGACTTTGTATATTTCATGAGAAATAAATAAATGCTTGCTGACATCAGGATTTAAACCATGAACCATTAGCGTGGCAATTGACGACGTTACCACTACACCATTGCCACCCCCAATTCATAAAAAGGGAAACATTTCCGATCCAGCTAACTACCGTGCAATTTCTTTTCTTAATTCGACATACAACATTTTTGCAACGCTTTTAAATAACCGACTGTCGCAGTGGATTCATAGCAACAAGCTGCTGAGTGAATTCCAAGCAGGAATTCGCAGTGGCTATTCTACGGCAGATAATATTTTTGTATTGCAAAACATTGCTGGGACATTCATTACACAAAAAAATAAATTATATGCTTTTTTGTTGATTTTAAAGCAGCCTTCGACACAGTTGACCGAGGAGCTTTATTCTTTAAGCTCTACAACGCGAGAATGTCATCTAAGTTTGGAAAGGTTCTTGAAAGTATTTATAATGCTAACCAGTCATCTGTAGGGATTGGTTTGGAAATCTCGATTTGGTTTGAAACTAAAATGGGACTCAAACAAGGGTGCACTTTAAGCCCCTCTCTATTTGCACTGGTCATCGACGATCTTATCGAGTTTCTACCGGGAGGAATAGAATTTGCAAGAATCAGGATCAAAGCACTTCTGTTTGCTGATGATGTGGTACTGTTCGCGAATATACCTGAAAGCCTTCAACTCATGATAAATCGACTTCAAGACTTGTGCCAGCTATGGAATCTTACGGTAAATCTGTGTAAATCAAAGGTGATGGTCTTTAAAAAAGGTGGAGGAAGGATCTGCAGGAACGAGAAGTGGTACTATAATGGAAAACCATTGAAAGAGTAAACGCATATAAATATCTGGGGGTAACAATAACTAGCAATCTGAGCATGGAAAAACACTTAAAAGATAAGCTAGTAAAGGCGAAGAGTGCGATCAGTGCTACTTGGAAAAAATGCTTCTCTAATAAAAAAGTTGCACATAGCGTGAAATATAAAGTATTCGTAGCAGTGGCCGAGTCTATATTGTTTTATGGAGCGCAAGTCTGGGGATACCAAAAGTATGAAGAAGTTGAAAAACTACTTGGATATTATGTAAAGAGATGCTTTCATTTAGGAATACACCTAGGAATACACCCAACTACATGATTATTATCGAAACGGGACTGTCGCCACTTTTTGTGAAAACTCTTAAGTTTCATGTGGACTATGTAGCCAAAGTTTTAGAAATGCCAGCTGAGAGACTTCCAAAAATGTTAGCGTTGTATACCATTCAAAAGAAAAGTCTATGGTATGAGAAACTAAAGGACCAAGCAAGATACTGCGGAAGTGATTTCCATTTGTTGGAGGGACAAAGATTGTGTACGAAAGGTAGATGAGCAATATAGACAAGACTGCATCAATCAGGCTACTTCATCTATCCATCGGTCAATATACAGCGGCCTTAACCACAATTTATGAGAAAGAAATTACTTCCGCAGCGAGAACAGCCAAGAATTCAAAATGAGGGGTGAATTAGTAAAGCTCAATTATATACCACACCGCGAAGAATTACTCATTTATTGTAGCATGTGTAACCTTTCGGAGAGAGAAGAAAAAAACCATTTTATTGGAAAATGTCCGATACTGAGGGAAACAAGAAGAAATCTCCTAGGCAGTAATGTAAAATCTGAAGCTGAGATATTGGACCTCCTGAACTGCGAAGACGACATATCTAAATTCTTCCACTATTACAAAATTGCAATGGCTTATCGAGACCGAATTATAAACGAAGCCTTTTGAATTTATTGTCTCTATTACTTGCTTGTGACGCCACATATCAAACGTCAAAAGTAAGTTGGTATATTATGTCTTATATCTGTTTATCCTGGAGGTGGATGAGACGTAACGGAAGCCAAACCGAGGTCGAGGTGCTATTGTGTTTCAGGCATAATTCCTCCATACTTTTCGAAAAAGACGAAAAGCCTATTTCCAAATTCTCTTACACCAAACGTTGATGCGGAATGATCCGACTGTTATACATAGGCAAAAAAATAATTAAATAAATATTTGCCGCAACAGCTCTTTAAAAGTGCCAGGGCCTAGCTTCTCGCAACCACTCATGCTGTGTGCGTTATGTTTTCACACGAATGGAAGGGACCTACAGTTTAGTGCCGTATCCGAACGGCGATTTGAGAAGCTTTTTCGAGTCAACAATACTCTCGGATGTTTGTCAGACGCTCGCGAGAGGTGGGACCGTGAACAAACTTTTGGGTGTTTTCTGGGATTCGAACTTGGAACCTCATGCGTAGTGATCCGACACACTAACCACTTACGCCACGGCGTCCACATAGGCAAGCTTTACGGTATATGAGCAGTATGGCCAGAAGTTTTTATGAAGTATTGACCATGATTGTCGTTGGCGCTTATTGCTTTTCGACGATTATCGTTTTATTCTTCAGATGTAGCACAAATCCATTTTCATAACTTTTTCACTGTGAACGAGTTGTAATAGTAGTAGTGCAGCCACTTAATTTTCAAAAAGTGAAGTGAAGAAGGAATTAAAATCCGGAAAATTGAAGTGATACAAAAGGTGCCGTAACATAAGGCAAAATTCTAACATTTGCTATTATAACACTTTGATAAAGCGATTTTTTTTTTTGTTAGTGGAAAAACGCTAATACGCACGAGAAACATGCCCGCTCTGTTTTAAGTAGTGTATGACTCCTACTCACTAAAAAATCACCTTTAACCCCCTTTTAACCTGACACCATCCACTCCGCGACCGCTTTAGCATTACTTCAGAGTGGGGTTGTTTTCTTTCCCCTCTGGAGACCGGCTTTTTCATTTACGAGGAAAAGTTCTCGGCCTGACGCAGCGATAGTGTTCCAATCAGCAAACATTTATATTTCCTGCCTTCGTTTTGGATGGGTTAACCCCTAAGGAAATTCATCCAAAGTTGACAAAAGTTTACGGGGAGTCTGACCCTTCCATGTCAACCGTTCAAAAGTGGGCAGTTGCATTTAAACGTGGTCGCACGTCCTTCGAAGATGACCCACGTGAAGGACGGCCAAAAACCGCAACCACACCCGAAACCATCGAAAAAGTGCATGATATCGTGTTGTACGGTATGCGAGTGAAGGTGAGTGAGATAGCTGAGGCTGTGTGTATATCGGAAGAGAGGGTGCGAAACATGTTGCACAAAAACTTAGGGATACAAAACCTCTGCGCAAGATGAGTGGCGCATTTGCTGAATGCCGATCAAAAGCAAATGCCCAAACGATTTTCGCGGCAATCTTTGGACCGATTCAATAGGGATCCGACCGATTTTGTGCGGCGATTTGTCATCATGGATAAGACATGGGTCCACCACTACACACGAGAAACGAAACAGCAGTCGAAGCAGTGGGTGGAAACCGGTGGTTTAGCGCCAAAAAAAGCGAAGTCGATCGCATCCGCCGGAAAGGTCATGGCCAATGTGTTTTGGGATGCGAAAGGGATCCTGTTAATTGATTACCTTGAGAAAGGCAGAACAATTACAGGCGAATATTACTTCAACTTTCTTGACCAGCTGGATGTCAATATACGCGAGAAGAGGTCTGGCTTGAAGAAGAAAAAAATCATATTTCACCAGGACAATGCACCTGTGGGAAAACTGCGAGATTTGGGGTATGATTTGCTCGGCCATCCCCCTTATTCACCTGATTTGGCACCCTCAGACTTCCATCTGTTCCCAAACTTGAAGAAATTTTTTTTCTGGGAAGCGCTTCGCATCCAATGCAGAAGTTGAGAGGGCCGTAGATGAATATTTTAACAGGCTTCCAGACTCTCACTTCTGAGAAGGAATACTGATGTTGGAGAAACGTTGGACTAAGTGTGTTGAGGTCAACGGAGATTATGTAGAAAAATAAAATTTTTTAACTGAAAACCGCAGACTTTCATTGTCAGGCCCAGAACTTTTCACCTTGCCCTCGTAACTCCTGATGCGGGTTTCTAGTATTTTGCCGGTAAGGTGTTCATTAATTTGGTAAACTTACTGAGCGTTTACTTCCTCCTTTCTCTTTTTCGATCTGAGTACCATCTCAATGAATAAAGATATCTTATTCCACGTCTATACTCTAGACCATATTGCTTACGACATTTTCTGGGGAGAAGTTGCCTGTCTCCGACTCTAGGCTAATCCTTTCTGCTGCCCACATGTTGCAAGTAAAAAGGTGCGATGAGCATCGTCTTCCAAAGAGTCTCCGTATTGGAAGACTGCGCTCTCTACTTTTCCCATCTTGCGCAAGTACGGGTTGAAGTAACCATGTTTGGTTAGGAACTGGGTGATATAATAATTCACTTCAATGTGCTCCCGCTTTGTCCATGTAGCAACATCTCGGATCAACCGATAGGTCCACCTTCCCCTCGCTTCGGCGTTTCAGCTGCTTTGCCACTTCTGCTTCGTGGGTTGCTTCGCTTCTGTAGGTGCTGTTTCCGCTCCTATTTTTGTCTTCTTGTCGTGGACGTACTTCCTTTCTGCTGCTAGAAGATCAATGGGCAACTACAAGGACGCCCGGTTCAGACACTGTGCGGTAAGAGCTAGATAATCGGAGAGCTCCTCTTCTATGTACTGCTGCCATTTGCTTCCTGTATTTTTCCTGATTGAGCATCAGCCCGAATCTCGCAGCCATACAAGAGTATAGAGTGCGTTATCGACATCAAAAGCTTCCGTTTGTTTATTTGTGGGCCTCCTACGTTCGCTATAAGTCTGTTTAGTGCTGCGGTGATCTTTGCCACCCTGTCCGACGCGGACTTAATCTGCTGCCAGAAAGTGAATTTGGTGTTAAGTGTTATTTCCAAATACTTCACTGCTTCCTTTACAAGTACAGATTCTGATCTTACTTGGAACTCAACATTTGTGGGAATTCGACTCTTTGTCAGCAATAGCATCTCCGTTTTTTCAGTCATTAGCTTAAATCCGTGGTTTTCCATCCAGAAGGGATGCACCCGCCTCATAACATGGTTCAATTCTGCGGCAATATCATCTGCGCAACCGACTAAGAAGGCGTCTTCCAGCATCTCCATGCGTAGAATGCCGTCGTATGAGATGCTCCATAGGTCGGGACCCAAAATTGAGCCGTGCGCTGCTCCAGCAGTAATTATCTTCCTGTGTGAACCCTCCGTAGTGTTGAAAGTGTTTTTCACATCCAATGTTGCCATCACTACGATCCTTCTGGAATAATGGTTTCTCCGTTGGGCTAACTGAACTGCTGTGACCACTTCCTCTACTGCTCCAATTGTAGAATGGCTCCTTCTGAAACCATGCTGCCTCACTGATAGGTCGCCTGCTCTTCGAACGGCTTCAGCAACCTCTCTACGAGTGTTCCTGCCGTGTCCAGCAAACATAAGGGTCTGTACGCTAATAGTGTATCCGGATCGCCTTTTCTCTTGCTGATCAGTGGAAGGCGTTGAATTTTCCTGTTCCTGTGGAAAACTCCGTCTTTTAAGCAGCTGTTGTACATGCTGAGCAACAGTCGGGAGCACGTTTGAGCGATTATCTTCAGCAGTTCCGCTGGTACGCCATCAGGCACAGGGACCTTATTATTTTTGATGGCGTTTGCGGCCACGGCATACTCTTCTGCGCTGAACATGTAGAGCTGGAAATTCTTCTTGAACCCTGACTGCATGCGTATGTCACTTTGCATTACATACCTAATTGTGCTTGCCTGATTACCATAACGCTTCATTTACCATTCTGAGATTCTTAAGTCTTGACAAAATGATAGAATTTGGCCTTGTGATTGAACATTTTTTTGTTTTCTTTTCTTAGCAGCTTTATTTTTACACCAAATGTATGACACGCCCCTATCTGACTGCACACCTCGCCGTGGTGTAGGGGCCTAGTAAAGGTCAAGGATTCTAGGGTACCTATCCCCAGATGAGACATGAAGCCAAGTTGCAGTCGTCCTTACCACCCTGTCATATCCTATCCATTCCCCTCTCCCCTCCGGTGGGCCGGATCAAGGTGTTACACGACCCGTGCCGAGGATCAGCCTGGCTGGGGGCCCACTCTAAATAATAGCCCAGTCGCTAACGGAGTATCCGGATACCTGGCGACCTCCGGATTAGCCTGCCTTGCCTGCACAATGCGGATCTCTGTGCAGGTCGACGTTCCAACAACAAAACAAAACAACCAAAACAAGCAAAAAAAACAAAAAAAAAATATTCAAAAAGAGGACGGCCCTCTTGAAAAACCGTCTTCCAGCCTCCTGCGAAGCACACCTGCAAGCTCTGCTATTGCATCTCCTGCTGGCGCATTGGCTTTGAAGCCTAGCACTAGCTAAGGGAGCAGCTGCAAGCAAGTGGTCGCTCCCAGGATTGCTGAACGCGCGCCTGGTACGCTGGCGGATAGGACAGTGGTCTCAACACCTGGTCCCATCGTAAAGCCAGACCACGTAACGCGTGGGGTCAACCCCCACAATATCTCTTTACCTTCAGGGACAGCTAACTGTTCGGCCTCGAGCTTACAGCACGCTGCTCCCTCCTCCTCGAAGGATCCGCATCCCCTTCTTAAATCTCTCTCAGGGGCGACGGACAGCTCGGCTTCGAGCTCGCGGAACGTCGCTCCCTCCAAGATCTCTTACCAAGATCGACGGCTAGCCTTCAAGCTAATTCGCCGCATTCAGGCTATCCCTGAACGAGAGAGAACACAAAAATACAAAACCTCCTTAAGCTGGGCTACTAAACGTGTCCAGCTCCCCTCCGACTCATCCAACAAGGACTTATCGTCCAAACGCCAAAGATCTCAGGATGAGTCTCCCACCTTAGCAAAAAAGACCAAGGTAGTACTTGCCAACACTACCTCCAAGCCCTTCAACCAAGTACTTAAGGCACACTTGGAGATCGCGGTCGTTGACCACAGCGATCCGGATGGTAGCATCACAGCTGACAAATGGAGGAAGGTGGAGATAAAGCTCGCCACCAATTGTCTCCAAGTCTTACGTGACCATCCCGGCCCTGATGTTTCTTGCAGAAATGCTGGCTGGTATCAAGGGCACGTAAAAATCATTGCCTGTGCTGACCAAAGATCTAAGGATCTTTACAAAATTGCTGTCTCCAGATTGGGACAGGTTTGGCCAGGTGCACAGTTAGAGGTCGTGGAAAAAGACCAAATTCCTAACCGTCCTAGGACTCGTGCTACCATTCCGATCGAACCGTCCGATCTTAGGGTGATCCTGGATATCCTCAGGATCAGCAACAGCTCCCTCCCTAACCACAACTAGAAGATTGCCAAAGTGGACGAGCCGAGAGGTGACATAAGAAGCGTCATCATTGTCATCAATGAAGAGTCCCTGGCCTCCTTGGCATCTTCAAAAGGAGTGATTAACTACGGCTTCAGCACTATCACTCTTAAAGTATATAAATGCGATGAGAAAGAGCCCGAGAGAGTCCCTCCCAAACTGGACGCTTCATCCACACCAGTCGCGAGTTTCTCTTCTTCCGAGCCCATTCCCTCGCTCCCTTCGGAGCCTATTCCCCCGCTTCCCTCCGCTGTTCCACCCCTCTTGAGGCTCGACTCTTCGTCGACGGACACGGAAATGGTTGGCGCTCTTCTCAAACTGAACTTTTCCGGTCCCCTCTCTCCCTCACCATCTATCCGTGAGTCCGACTTCGGTTTGACGGACACGGAGATGGGTAGCGATCCTAATGGCCCTTCTCTTGAGGATGACCTCCTGTCATCAGATTCAGAGGATGGAAATAATACTGTGATAATGGTATCTGAACAGAGAAGTAGCTCCAATGCTGCGGATCCTTCAGATTAACCTGCATCACTCCATCTCGGCTTCGGCCTCCCTTATTCTCCGGCTTGCTAAAAACAGGGAAGACTTAGTCTTGATCCAGGAACCATGGGTTGTTGGAAACCGGGTTTGTGGCCTCAAGACTCCAAACTATAAATTAATCTACGGAAGGATGGAAGGTGAACCGAGATCTTGTATCCTTGCGAAGACCCACCTTAACATCTTTTTACTCTCTAATTTCAGCAATCAAGACATAGTCGCTACCAACCTGGAATTGCATTTAAAGAATTACTGGCTAGTTTCGGCCTATTTGGGTCACGATCAAGTGGGCCCACTCCCTCCGGACATCTTGGGGAGCTTGATTGCGAAAGCAGAGAGCCTTAAGACTGGTCTCATCATTGGCTGTGACGCGAACGCTCATCACTCAATCTGGGGCAGTTCCGACATAAATGAAAGAGGTGAGCAACTTTTTGATTTTATCCTCAGTACTAATCTCCTAATTTGTAACCGAGGGTCTAAACCGACCTTTATTACTCGTAACCGACAAGAAGTCCTGGACATTACCCTTGTCTCTGATCATATACATAACCTGGTAAAGGACTGGAGAGTCTCTGAAGAGCACTCTTTCTCAGACCATCGCTACCTCCAATTCAGTCTTGACGACCATCTACCTCATCAGAAAGTTTTTAGAAATTATAGAAAAACTAATTGGTCTCTATACAGGAAGCGCTTATTGACGCTTATTCCCTCCCTTTTGCCTACTGAACCTACTAGTACGGATGATCTTGACAGGTTGGTCAACACCTTTACATCGGCACTTAACGGTGCCTTCACTGTGGCGTGCCCTAACCGCACTCCTCGAGGTAAGAAGAAACCACCTTGGTGGAATGCAAATCTTAGTACTCTTAGGAAGGACAGCAGACTCCTCTTTAATATTGCTAAAAGCTCTCGCGAGACGGCCGACTGGGACACCTACAAACTGTCTCCCAGGAAATATAAAATCTCACTGAGGAAAGGCAACGACGCTCCTGGAGACTTTTCTGCGACAGTATTGAAGAGTCCTCGGAAGCCTCTAGGTTGCGGAAAATCCTCTCAAAAAGCCCTTCAACACCTAGCTACCTCTTACATCCAGATGGTCACTGGACCACCTCTGCTAAGGAATCCATTGACATCCTACTGGATACTCACTTCCCTGGTAGCTCCCCTGTTGCTGTTCCATTATCGGGCATTACACGTACTTGCTCTCTACCGTGCAGCAGTTCCCTGGTTATAGTAACTACAGAAAAGATCCGTTGGGCCATGCGCAGCTTCAAGCCCTTCAAGTCCCCAGGACCTGACGGCATTATTCCTGCTGAATTTCAAAAATGTGAGGACATTGTGCTTCCATGGCTCAAGGTCATCTTATCGAGCTGTGTTAATCTGGTCTACATCCCCAAGGCGTGGACCGAGGTTGAAGTTGTCTTCATTCCTAAGGCAGGTAAGAGCTCGCATGTGAAACCAAAGGATCTCCGACCTATCAGTCTATCGTCCTTTCTACTGAAAACGCTGGAAAGGCTGATTGATATTCACCTCCGTCAGAGCATTACCCCGTCTTTGCTCTCGCCGTCCCAACATGCGTACTGCAGAGGCAAATCCGTTGAAACAGCCTTACACTCGCTTGTGCGTATCATTGAAAAATCTCTGAGCATCAAAGAATATACCATGGTGGCTTTCCTTGACATTGAGGGAGCTTTTAACAATGTCAAACCAAAGGCAATCACAGACGCACTTGCAAATCTGAAGGTGGATACTTCGCTCGGAGTGTTGATCAATCAATTGCTAACACGCAGGATTATCAACACACAGCTGGGTGGAGCATCGGCCAGAAGACTTGCCTGCTGCGGAACACCCCAAGGTGGTGTTTTGTCCCTCCTCCTGTGGAATCTTGTAGTGAATGAGCTACTAGTGGACCTGGACAGGTCAGGCTGTAGAGTGATTGCCTATGCTGATGAAATTGCGATTGCTGCGTCTGGCAAGCACCCAGACACTCTCAAGGAAATCCTCCAATATGCTCTCTCTCGGCTCACTAGGTGGGCCTCCAAGTGTGGATTGGGGGTTAACCCTCATAAAACAGAACTTGTTCTCTTCACAAGGAAATATAAAGTTCCCCACGTACACCCTCCTATGAGTAATGGCACCAGTCTCACCTTCACTGTTAATGCAAAATACCTGGGTCTTATTCTGGACAGAAAACTGAACTGGAAAGCCAATCTACTAGAACGCGTAAGGAAAGCCAATGTAGCTCTCTATTCCTGTAAAAAGGCTATAGGTAGGAGCTGGGGTATGAAACTTGAAATCATTCGCTGGCTTTACGTGTCTGTTGTCAGGCCCATACTACTCTATGGCGTGATCGTTTGGTGGCCTGCCCTTGACAGGGCTGTTCACCTCTCTCAGGTAGCTAAAGTGCAACGATCCGCTTGTATGTGCATCAGTGGTGCACTAAGAACTACCCCCTCTGCGGCACTGAACATTATGTTCAACCTGTTACCCCTGGATATCCTTAGTAGACAGACTGCTGCCAGTGCGGCTATTCGTCTTGAAGCCTCCTCTCAGTGGTCTAGTTATCACATTGGCCACTCCTCGATCCTTGATCTTCTCAACTTCACACATGAAAACACGGACTACACCCCACCGAAACTGAGATTTGACCGACACTTCCGTAAGAGTATCCCTGAACCGGACGAGTGGGATGGCTCTCCCCCTGATGATGGAAATTCGGTGCACTTCTACACATATGGCTCTAAGACCGAAGGTGGGGTGGGCTGTGGTGTTTTCTCCGATAAGCTCAACCTGAGCATCTCGTTCCGCCTCCCTGATCATTGTAGCGTTTTTCAGGCGGAAATCATGGCGATTAAGGAAGCCCTGTCTTGGTTGAAATGTAATGTATTATCTGTCAGCGATATTAGCATTTTCACTGACAGTCAAGCGGCTATCAAGTCCCTGGAATCGTGCTCCTTTACTTCAAAGACCGTCTTAGACTGCCGTTTGTCTCTTACAGAAATGACAGAGCAGTTCAACATTCACCTATGCTGGGTGCCAGGTCACAGAGACGTTCCAGGAAACTGTAGGGCGGATGAACTCGCTAGACAGGGTACTACTCTAATAATTCTGCCAGATAGGCAAGCCCTAGGTATGCCCCTCGCTACATGTAAGCATCTACTGAAGCTGAACGCTATTAGCAAGACCAACCTTAGGTCGGATAGTGGCTCTACGTGTCACATTTCGAGGCAGATCTGGCCTAAGCTGGACCAGAAACGTAGTGCCGAGTTGGTTAAACTAAAGCGATTACAGATCAGCTGCGTTATCGGTGTCATCACCGGACACTGTCTAATCGGCCAACATGCCAAAAGACTTGGCCTCTTTTCCAATGACTTCTGCAGGAGCTGTAGGGACGAGGAGGAGGAGGAAACCATTCTTCACTTCCTATGCACATGTCGTGCTCTATCACGCAAAAGAATGCTCCATCTAGGAGCTCCCTTCCTTGACGACCTCAGCGATTTGGCGTCCTTAGACGTCACGAACATCCATCGCTTCATCAAAAGCTCCGGTTGGTTTTATTAGTCCCTGAGTGGTCTAATGGTAGATCCTTGACATCACAATGGACCTTTACTGGTATAAGTGTGTCTGCATCGTGGTGCAGACAGCCAATCTAACCTAACCATGACACTTAACGATTCGGTTTTAATAAAGTGTATTGTTTTGCTTTCTTCCGACAAACAAATTAATTATAAACTGTATCCCCTTGTGGGTCCTAGGGCCTCTACTACGCCTACGCGCCATCGTGTATGGTTTCTAGCAATGTGTCTGAGTTCTCCCCAACTGCATTGCCTCCTTCTCGACTGTTCTGCGCCATGTTCTCCTCGGACCGGCAGGTCTTCTGCCATCCTGAGTTAAAGGGTTCAATTGGATAGCATGGTTCGCTATGGAACTGTCACCCTTTCGGAACGTGTGACCAATCCACTGCCACTTCCATCGTTGGATGGTTGTGCCTATTGGTTCCTGACCTGTTCTCTCGTAAAGGTGTTCGTTAGAGGGCCAGAAAATCTTTAAGATATTGCGCACTCACCTATTAACGAACGTTTGCAGCTTTCTGCTTATAGCAGTGATCACTCTCCACGTGCTGCATTCATATAACAGCACAGATTCAACGTTGGAGCGGAACAGTCTTATCTTGGTGTTCAAACTGATTGCGTTGCTTCGCCATATTTTGGACAACATACCGAACTGGGACTTTGCTTTGATGATTCTGTTCTAGTTCGGTTCCACCATCGGTCGAGACAATACTCCCAAGATACCGGAAATCCTCTACTCTCTCTACCGGTTGTCCAGCAATGCATATTTGAGCCGATGAGTAAGTTCCAAGGCTGATCAATTTATTTTTTGCCGTACCGTATTAATTTTCAGCCCAACGGGGCCTGCCTCCCTCTCCACATCTGCTGTCATTTGGTGGAGGTCCATAATTCTGTGGGAGAGTAAGCATACATCGTCAGCGTAGTCAAGATGTTTCAGTTGAGATGTAGAGTTCATCGAATTCCTCCGTTTCCGGTTTCCCGTCGACAAAGCTGCACGAAGTACATCGCTAATCAACAATAGGAATAGTATTGGTGAAAGGATACAGCCTTGCCTTATCCCACTTTGGATCCCAAACTCCTTAGACAACCTTCCTTTGTACAGAACGTGACATCTGGAGCCTTCATATGTAGCTTTTATAATAGCAATTAGTTTATCGGGAATACCTCTCGTGCGTAAGGCACGCCAAATAAACTCCCTGTTGACACTATTTGGATGTGAAATGTTGAGAAGTAGGAGTGCTGAGACAGAGTTGGGACAAAAAGCCATCACAATAAGCACCACTAGAGGCTGCCCACAAGGAGGGGTATTATCACAATTGATGTGGAGCTTAGTAGTAGATGAACTACTGCACAAATTGGCATATGCCAGGGGCACGCCGACGATGTAGTCATTGTCGCAAGAGGAAAATTTGAAGAAACGCTATTTGAAATCATTCAAAGGGGTCTGAGAATCACTCAGAAGTTGTGCGAAACGGTAGGTCTTAGAGTGAAACCTACCAAAACCAGTGTAATACACTTCACTAAGAAAAGACAGCTAAAGCGTATGCAACCCATCCTACTGGAAGGGATCAGGGTCGACCCACAGAAACAAGTTAAGTATCTAGGTTTAACACTAGACAGCAAACTCATTTGGAAAGTACATGTACGTATAGAAGCTGTGGTAACCAAAGCCACTAGAGCACTTATAGTGTGCAGGAACATTTCAGGAAAAACCTAGGGATGCAGCCCAGCCACACTGAGATAGATGAACACACATGATGATAGTAAGACCCATTAGCATATACCCAGTGGCATGGGTTAACAGAACAAGGCTAACCACGACACGGACATCTCTGAACAAAGTGCAAAGATTAGCCTGCATATGTATAACAGGATGCGATCCTGTCCCACAGCATTACTAGAGGTAATTGTGGATATACCTTCGCTTCACATAGTGCTAGAGCGAATCGCCATGGAGACCATATTGAGAGTCAGTAAAAAGGGCATCGGGAAAGGAAAATGCTTCGCAAATAAAGAGCGAGTAACCCAATCCACATCAGTACCCCTTCTGAAGTGGCCCAGAGACAATACGGTCAACAAATATTGTAGTAGTAACGAATCCGATAAGTACCAATTTAAACAACACACAATTAATTGGTACACAGATGGATCGGAAACATCTACTGGCACTGGGACAGGAGTATACGAGCCCAGGAGTATACGAGCCCAGGAGTATACGAGCCCAGGAGTATACGAGCCCAGAACTAGATACTCAGAATCAATGGGAGTATTCCCCAGTATATTTCAAGAAGAAGTTCACGCGATCGAAAGACCCGGGCAATTCAACCTAGACATGAAATACCCCGGACAAGACCTAGCAATACTGTCAGACAGCCAAGGCACTATTTAAGCACAGCCCTCGCACGAGATACGGGAATGCCACAACAGGATAAAAAAAACTGAGAGAAACAAACAAAGTAACTCTCTACTAGGTACCAGGAGTAGGGGGGAACGAAGCAGATGAACTAGGAAGAAACGGATCAGACGCACTGTTCCTTAGACCAAAACCCTTTAGTGGGAACGCCACAAAATACGGGAAGACTTAAGGAAAGAGAAAGATAATAATTCCGGCAAACATTGGGACGATATTCCCCAACTAAGACAGGCAAAAGAACTTCCATAGAAATACAACCAGGAAAGAAGCGGAACCTGCCTAAAAGTTAGCAAGAATCGACTTCGCATCTTGACGGGCGTACTAACGGGATACTGCAGACTCAAGAAGCACCTTAGGAAAATGGGAATAGAGGGATACGGACACTGTACATTCTGCAGGGACTTCGCAGGAATACCAGCGCACATTCTTATGGAATGCGAAGCACTGATCCACAAAAGAAGAAATCATCTAGGTGCGTATCTACTATCAGAAATGGATCTACCTTCGCTGAATCCACTCAACATATTCGGGTTCATAGAAACAGCTGGACTGCAGGAAGTGCTCTAATCCGACTATATCATCGTCGAGAACCCTGGTATGAGGCGCACAATAGTTCTGTTAAAAGTTGCAGTGCACTTCCACCTCACTACAATTAAATCCAAATCTAACTTTAACAATACTTTAATTTTGTACAACTCGTAATACAAATGCGGACATTTACTTCTTGGATTATTATTCAAGTTAAGAGTTCCGTCAATTTGAATTTTCATTTTCGAAGATTTTGTTTTAAAGATCTTTGAAGTAACAACGAAGCTGATGTTCAGATATTTTACAGACGATAAATACTCCTCGAGAAAATCTATTTTTAATGAAAATGTTTAACTTATAATAATTTAACATTAATTTCAAAATTTTGATTGGACTTAAGCTAACATTTAGTAACCCAAGGGTTCCACACTTTTGCCTTCGTTCATCAAAAGGAAGAACATTTTGCCGATTGGAAGCACTGTAGCTATTCCAACAAGAATACATCCAGCCACAAAGTAAGGATAAAATCCTGGATAGGGATGTCCTGTGCTTGTATCGGCTTCAGTTGTTTTATTGACGGTAGTGATACTTTCGCCTAGACCACCTTGGGTAAATCTAGCCGATTCATCATTCCTCTTGGCAACACGTACCGACTCTGGTTCTTCGTATACAGGTTCAGTGTTCGAAATTCTTACGAATGCAATTTTTGTAAGTTCAACTGGCTGTTTGTACTGCCGGAACCCAGAACCAAAGTTCTCGTATAGATCACCACGAAACTCACGACGATGCTCGCTCCATTGACCGACAAGATCGACTTTTGTTGAGGATTTAGGACTCATTGGTCGGCCAAAGTAAAATTTCTATAAAAAACAGTTTAAAGGCAAAGTTCAATTAAGAAAGTGAAAACAAAAACTCATTACCTTTCTAATCTCGACGCTTCCAGCTCCATTTACTAAATCAATTACGTTGTCCTTGTGATCGAAAGCGAGTGGTAATTTCTCAAGACTTCCATTGACAAAAGCTGTCGTATCCAGTTTTACTTTTTCCATGAAACCATAGTCAATGCTACCGTATATGGTTTTTTCCTCATCACTAGGATTCTTGATAATGCTCTTACCCAGGAGGGTCTTGTAGCTATGTGTCACGTTGGTCCATGGTTCGAAAGTAACGTTTCGAATTTCATAGAGTATAGGGAGGATTTCAACTAAAACGTTGACGTCGGAATCTAAGCCGAACTAGAAAAGAATGTAAGTCAGTCTCTTTCGATGAGCTTTTTAGCGAAAACACTTACGTTATCATCTTCAAAGATCATCAGAACGCATGAAAATTTGTTCATATTTTCTGACAGCATATCACTTTGGGTAAAATAACAAAGTTCCGTCCTTAATTTTTTCTGATGTGTGGCCTTAGCAATGTAGAAGTTTCTCTGTAAAGGAAACAAAATATAAAAGATAAAAAGTTAAATTTAATGAAGCGGACGCAACTACATCAAGGAGGTGCGACAATAGGACCGCCTGCAGAATAACCAAATAGCTGACATGTGGCCGCAGCTCCAGTTAACACCCAGTGAAAGGGAAGGATCATTTTGCTATGGTTTTTAACCGCATATTCAATAGGGATATGCTTTCATATCAGACTCAGGTGCCCGAGCTGAGTAATACCCGAATACACACCACGACCCTCAGTAAGGATGAGATCACTCGCGATCACTTAAAAGCACTTAAAATCAAGAATTTGGTAGGACTTGACGGTATTCCCGCGGAGCTCTTACCAGCAGCGCTAACAACATCTGAGCTATTGCTTTCACTTATAGAGAGCAACAATCAAATCCTTGGAATTGAGCTCTGTAAACTCTTTAGTAGCTCTGGACTGCCGACGGTCAACGTGTCACATTTCGAGACAGATCTGGAATAGGCTTGACCAAAAACGTAGTGCCGAGTTGGTCAAGCTAAAGCGATCACATATCAGCTGCGTTGGACGCTTGCTTATAGGCCAACACGCTAAAAGACTTGGCCTCTTCTCCAATGATTTCTGCAGAAGTTGTAGGGCCGAGGAGGAGGAAGAAACCATCCTTCATCTCCTATGCACTGTCCCATAAAAGAATGCTCCATAGGGTCCCTCTTCCTTGAAGACCTCGGCGATCTGGCGTTCTTAGACATCATGTGCATTCATTGCTTTATCAAAAGCTCCGGTTGGTTTTGTTAGTCCCTGAGTGGCCTAATGGTTGATCCATGGTATCACAAAGAACCTCCACTGGTCTAAGTGTGTCTGCACTGTCGCGCGGACAGCCAACCTAACCTAACCTAACCTAGACTGCCAATCGCCTCTCGTGGAGATGGCTGAGCAGTTCAATATTCACCTGTGTTGGGTGCTGGGGCATAGAGACATTCCGCAGAATTGTAAGACCGATGAGCGAATCCAGAAAAGATTCTTGAGATTTGCTTTACGTGGGCTTCCATGGTCCGACATTTACAACCTCCCGTCCTATCAATCAAGGCCAAAGTTAATTAACCTTAACTCGCTTGAGGATAGGAGGAAGGTTGCTAAAGTGGTTTTGTTCACAGAGTGCTTACAAATGATATTGATTCCTCCGGAATTTTGAACTGTATTAACATTAATGTCCCATCGACCAATCTATGTAATAATAGATTTTTTACTATTACACATTCGCGCACTAACTACGGTCGCTCATCCTCTATTAATGGGTTATTGATAACTTACCACGCTAATGCTATTTTGATTAATTTTAATATATCTTTGGTATCTCTTAAAAAGAGATTGATAGGTAATATTCAGTCATGATTGCTAAATCTACGGATATGCTTCAAAATGTTTTTGTATTTATAACATATCTTATTTGATTCGATTTGTATATCACTTTATTGTTTTTCTTTCATTTAAGCTAGATGTGACCGAGAGTACAAATCTTAGACGGGAAAGTGGGCCAACATGTGTAGCGACTAAACAGATTTGGCCAAAGCTGGACCTAAAACGTTGTCCAAAATACGGCGCAGCAATGCAATCAGTTTGAGCACCAACCTAAGACTGTTTGGCTTCAACGTAGAATCCGTGCTGTTATATGGATGCAACACATAGATATTGGCCATTACTATATCTAGAAAGCTCTAAATTGTTGGTCGTACTCCTCGCAAGGGTGCTAGCTGCGTAGAATGCTTAGAAATGCAGGAGGACTTATTAACTCAGGATGGCAGAACAACTAGCCGACCGAAAAATATCTGACTCAGAACTGGTGAAAAGTGATCACACTAACTAGGGAAGATTTGAAAATATTCAGCTTTCTTTCATGCTATATGATCTTTCGCGCTGGAGGGTAAAGTTGTCTTACCTGAATTATATCCATGACCACGGTTAAAGGAAATGGTTCTGTGAGCGATGGGATGGATGAAAATTTGCGTATAATGTTGAATATCTTTTTTAGGCTTTAGGAACGAAATTGAAGATAATGTTGAACTGAGCGTTCCACATACGACAACCTATGAACTTGAGGTTGAAGTTGATCGCTTCGTTGAGATCGTACAGCTCGCCTCTTGGAATAATACGCCCAATCCAAGGAAAACGCCAGACAGATACGGTTTACGATATCCTCCGGAAATAAAAGAATTGGTCAAGGAAAAAAGAAAAGCGCGTAAAAAATGGCAACAGAGTCGTGCTCCGCAGCATAAAGCACACTTGAATCGTCTGTGCAATTTGTTGAAGAAGACTATTAAGGATTTTAAGAATCGTGCAATAGGCTCTTACCTTGAAAGTTTAACAGCGAAAAAAGATTCCAATTGTTCACTTTGGAAAGCTGTAAAAGGCACCAAAAAGCCCAAAGTCCCCGCGGCGCCAATCAAATTAAATCAAAATGAATGGGCGAGGGGAGATAAAGAAAAAGCGCACGTCTTTGCGGCCCACCTGGAAGAAACCTTTAAACCGTACGATGGTCAAGTGGTTTACGACAACCGCAATAGGCTGGATTTACCATCTGACGATTTAATGCTCACAAGTACAACG
Source organism: Brachypalpus laphriformis (assembly GCA_945910035.1). Classification (NCBI taxonomy): domain Eukaryota; kingdom Metazoa; phylum Arthropoda; class Insecta; order Diptera; family Syrphidae; genus Brachypalpus; species Brachypalpus laphriformis. Next base: position 76,253,228 of record OX246755.1, on the reverse strand, counting down.
CTAAGGGAACTCACACATGAGATCGAGAATCTAAAACCTAAGAAATCTCCTGGCTATGATTTGATTACCGGAGAAATTCTCAAAGTTTTACCTAGAAAAGCATTGATTAAGCTTCTCCATATTGTAAATGCTGCACTTAGATTAAAACACGCGCCGAGCCAATGGAAAGTTGCGGAAGTCATAATGGTTTCAAAACCAGGAAAACCGCCAAATGAAGTAAAATCGTATAGACCAATTTCGCTTCTTCCAATCATATCGAAAATTTTCGAGAGAATATTATTAAGGCGTGTCCAACCGGTTATAGAAGAAAATAATCTTATCCCTGACCACCAGTTTGGGTTCAGAAGTAAGCATTCGACGATTGACCAGGTGCGTAGAATTACTGACGTAATCGAGAAAGCACTTGAAGAAAAAAAGATTTGCTCAAGCGTATTTCTTGACGTCTCGCAAGCCTTTGACAAGGTGTGGCATGATGGCTTGAAATGCAAACTACGACAAGTTCTCCCTGTATGCTTATACGATATTTCAGAATCGTATCTCGGGAATAGACTCTTTCGTGTTAGACATGGAGTCGAATACTCCGAGCTCAAGGAAATTTCGGCCGGCGTACCGCAAGGAAGCGTTCTTGGGCCGCCTCTCTATTTGCTATATACTCGTGTTATACCGAACGAAGATGGCACTATCCTTGCTATGTTTGCCGATGACACCGCTATCCTAGCAGTAGGTAAAACAATCGAAGAAACGACTGCAAAACTGCAAAACGCACTGACGAGGGACTGGCGGATCGCCCTCAACGAATCTAAATCTGTTCACGTGAATTTCACTAACAAGAAAACTAATGACTTGCCAATTTTTCTAAACTCGGCCCGAATATCCTTTGCAAACGAGGCCAAATACCTGGGAATGACTCTCGACGCAAGGCTGAAATGGAATACGCACGTGAAAATGAAACGTAAAGAACTCGAAATCAAATATAGAGAAATGTACTGGTTACTCGGAAAACATTCCCAGCTCAGTACTGAGAACAAACTGCTTTTATACAAGTAACTGCTAAAGCCGGTGTGGACCTACGGTATACAACTTTGGGGTTGTACCAAGAATACAAATGCCAATATTTTACAAGCTTTTCAAAAAAAAGTGCTAAGAGAAATTGTCCAAGCACCGTGGTATAGTAGAAACGACGATATCAACAGGGATCTCGGAATTCCGACCGACAATCGAAGCTGAAACTAGAAGCTTCGCGAGAAAGCATAGACACCGACTAATCGGACATGTCAACAATACAGTCCTACAAATTTTGGATGAGAGCAATTTATTGCGCCGACTACAAAGGACGAAACCTTTCGACTTGGCGAGATAATGATTAACCGCGTCTAGATTGCGAAATATGCAGGATCCTTCAGTGGAAAGTAACCTGCCAAGCGTTTTTATTTCATGATAGAAAAATTGCTTGATAAGTTTATACTTAGTTGCGATATCTAACAAATTTATATCGAAGGGTGGTGTTTTTTAAGTCAGTAAGAATCTGACACTACTATGAGCACGCGCTTGCTATTCTCATCGTGTCTATGGAAGATTTTTCACCTACCCTCGGAAAGAAAAAAACTGGACATAAAGTAAGTCATATTAAGGCGCAAAGCTTGGATCCAAAAATTGATGAATTCCGTGGGTTGGGTCAGAAGTAGACATCGTATGTGTTTCTGCAACTTGGTTTCGGGAAAACATTGATGATGTGCATTATAGTTTGCAAGGGTATAACATGTTTTGTGTGGATAGGAGTGAGGGAATAGGTGGTGGTGTTGCACTCTATGTTCGCATTGGAATTAATTCCAAAATGGTAACCAAATCAACTCCTGGTAGTTTAATAGATTACTGTTTTATCAACATTAATGAATATGACTGTCTGCTTGGTGTGGTCTATAGACCAAACTCTAGCATTGACCTCTCAGCTCTCTATTCAGTGTTAGAAAATTTGTCTTCTTCATTCACTAATGTAATTTTAATTGTAATGTTTTAAATGATGTCGTTTCTATGCCATTTATAGAAAACATGAAAACCTTAAGTCTACACTCAGTCAACTCAAATATCCCGACACATTTCTCCAATACCACTAGTACACTGTTGGAATTATTCTTTGTAAGTGATTGTCAAAATGTTCTCTTCTACAATCAGTTATCTGCCCCAGTGTTTTCATGGCACGACTTGATTTTTGCCACATTTAACATGGCCTCTTATCCTCCACAAACATATACATACAGAAACTACAATCAAATCAATGCTGATCTCTTTGAATTGGACATCTTGCAGGTGAGCTGGCAACAAATATACTTCTTGTTGTCCTCCGATTCGCAAGTTGATTTACTTCAAAATAAGATCCTATTTTTGTTCCTCTGAAAATCAAACATACTAATACTGCGCAACCAAGTTGCCTCCAAAATAAGGCAAGCTAAAAGGCCATACTTCTCTACCCGGCTTAATAGTAATTTAGGTACCAAAAAACTGTGGAAAAATCTTAGAGATATAGGTGTAGGTCGCAATAAAAAAACATGACCTAGAAGATGTTGATCCCGATCAGCTAAATAATGAATTTTTGAATTCGCAAGCGGCAGTCCCTACCACTTTGCATACAAATCTTGAGCACCTTTATAGGAATGAATCTGAATCTCAAAACGGTTTTCAATTTCGCAATGTTGTTCAGACCGATGTACTTGATACGATTCTTAAAATTAAATCCAAATCTGTAGGCGTTGATGAGATTCATCCAACATTTATGAAAGCCATACTACCGCACGCTCTCCCGTGCTAATTCACGTATTTAACACTATCATTTTAACTTCCACATATCCTGCTATTTGGAAGGCAGCGAAAATAATTCCAATCTTAAAAAAACAATGATCCAGGCATTCTCCGGCCGAATATAGGCCTATTTCTATACTTCCATTCCTATCTAAAGTTTTTGAGAAATTAATCCATAAGCAGTTATCAGACCATCTGCACAGATCTAACTTTCTTTGCCAAAGTCAATCCGGTTTTATGCCAAAACACAGCTGCATAACAGCGCTATGGACAACGGCAACATCACCTTTTTAACTTGGCTTGATTTCTCCAAAGATTTTGATACGGTCAACCATGCCTTATTGCTTGAAAAACTCAAAACTGGCTGCCTCTTCTCTTCTTCTGCCCTAAAATTAATTGGTTCTTATCTCACCGAAAGAAAACAATCTGTCGTCGTGCAAAATAAACGATCTCAGTTCATAGATACCATAACAGGAGTACCACAAGGTTCGATCTTGGGCCCGCTGTTGTTCTCTATTTTTATAAACCACCTTCCACACACAGTTTCGAATTCATCCTTGCACATGTGTGCTGACGACGTCCAAATTTATACCAACAGTAAGGTAGGAATGATTGAGGACTGTGTGAGCAGATTGAACGACGATTTGAAAGAGATCTTTCATTGGTCCGAGAGAAACTGCCTAAGATTGAACCCGAATAAGTCTAGTTGTCTCGTTATATATAAATCCAAACTTGATCTAAGCTGCTTCCCTCCAGTCTACTTGGGAAGTTCAGTGCTCTAATATGTAGATAAAGCTAGGAACTTAGGCATTTGTTTCAATCGAACTTTGGAATGGGACGACCACATCCATTGTCATTGGGAAGGTGTACTTTTGCCTAAGCAACTTATCCATGTCGAAGTATTACACTCCTTTGAGTATGAAAATAATGTTAGTAAAATCTCTTGTTGTACCCATAATTGCATACGGCTGTGAAATTTTTATTGGCTATAGTGCCGAGTGCAAAAGAAAATTAACTGTTGTTTTCAATAATGTTGTCCGCTACGTTTTTAACCTACGACGCTTTGATCACGTATCTCCTTATGTTAAAAAGATACTCGAATGTTCGCTCCATACGTACCTTAATTATAGAACTTTAGTGTTTTTGCACCAAACGATGACGTGCAAATAGCCCACTTATTTATCTAACAAACTTCGTTTCTCCATTTCAACAAGATCGTTTATCTTTATTCAACCTCGATTTACATGCCTAGCTACTGAACGACAATTTTTCGTTTACCATATGCCGTCCGCTCGTGGAACTCGTTGCCCATCAGCGTCAGAAGATTGTGTGGCTCTAATGCGTTTGGTGATGTCCTGTTTAGGCATTTGACAGACGAAAGAAATACTATGTTAAATAGTATAAAGCTTTTTATACTTTAAATTTTAAAATTATTATTATTATTTTTCTCTACTTATTTTCTTTTTATAAAATAGACTTACTTTTATAATGAATACTTTACCTGAACTCTATTTAAGTGTGTACCTTTTTCTTATTTTATATTGTTTCCTGCTATATCTATGTATATTTTTCCCATGTCTGTTTTAAAATTGAATTAATAACTTTTACTAGTTAAAGATTGTTACAAACTATTGTAAAAGATTTTTTGTGAAATATCATAAATTATGAAATTATGCTTTGGATAGAGCTCAAGTACTCGTATAGTGGGAAAATCTGCACTCGATGGGCGAAGTTATTATTGCCTCCGAGATGAAGGTATCAAAGAGCTGTGTTCATCATACTTTTGAACGACTGGGAGCTATAAAGATAAAGCACGTCCAGAAAAAAAAATAACTATAACTGAACACGACGATTAGTTTATTGTGACAACCAGCAGATAAAACAGATAAAAAAAAATAGAAGAAAGTCGCTCCAAACCTGTGTCTCCCACGACGATTAAGCAAAGCTCGATAAACAACTATGCGAAAATCCTTGATTCGACTGCAAGGATCTACCAGTTGGATGACAGTAACCCAAGAGGATTACGTAGAAGCGAATTTAAAGAAAGTATATGCTCCTGTGGTGGGCAAAATCGCATCATCACCTCCCCGTGGTGCCCGCTGGATAGCTATCTGATAGTGAACTAACGATGAGCGTATGCTGAGTCTGACGATATATGGGTAACTGAACACTCGGACCTGCGTAAGCACATCTGGGTGAACTTCAGCGCGCATATCTTTAACCGGACGAGGCATCTCTTGCTGACCTGATCGGCTGAAATATGCGTCTCAGAAGTCTAACAAGAGGTCCTCAGAAGGAGGACGTGCGGCGGATGAATTTTCCTGATGGAATCAACGGTGACGTCTACAGGCCAGCGGAAACCTTACCGGAGCTACTTCGACATATTTGAAGCTGAGGTCTGTAAGGTTTTTTAATACTTCGTCAGGGTATTGAAAAAGAGATGGTGGCGGATGAACCCTTAATGGGCCAACGGCAGCGCTCATATCCCCGAAGTGGGTTACTGACATCGGTGTATCCGGCCCCTCGTCCTAGGGGTTGCTAAAAAAGGATCTGGTCCTCCAGGTTGGGGGTTGTGCCGTCGGGTTAACTTCCCTACCACGTAAAAAAAACCTTCGGTTACGAAGCAACCAACAGCCTCGGATACGGATGAATTTACTGTGGACGACCCAAGCAAACGTAAAAAGGACAACGATCTTCGTGTCTGCACGTGGAATGTTAGGTCCCTCTACAAACCACGTGCAGCCGAACAACTTGCGGAGGCCCTAGAGTGTCTCAATGCAGACATTACCGCCATCGAAGAAGTGCGATGGGATGGGCCGCGCAAAAGGAGTATGAAAAACTGCGACATCTACTACGGGGATTGCTACAGACAAAAAGGACAGCGTCTATTCGGGTGCAGATTTGTTATTGGAGGCAGACTTAGGCAAGAAGTCTTGAGTTTCAGGCATGTGAACGAGCGCCTAATGACTATCCGTATCAAGGCTAAATTTGCCAACATTAGCCTAATATGCGTTCACGCCCCTCATGAGGAGAAGGACGACGCGACAAAGGACGACTTCTACCAGCTCTTGGACAAGACGTATGAGCAATGCCCTAGCCACGACGTTAAAATTATCCTAGGTGATTTTAACGCAAAGCTAGGAAGAGAGGACGTCTTTAGTAGCGTGGTCGGAAAGCACAGCCTGCACGACAACACATCCGACAACGGACTCAGGCTAATGGACTTTGCAGCGGGGCGAAACTTTGTCGTAGCTAGTACGCGGTTCCCACGTCTCGATATTCACAAAGGAACATGGCTCTCCTTTGATCGAAAAATCGTCAACCAAATCGATCACATTGCGATCGACGCAAGGCACTCTTCCAGTATTCTGGGTGTCCGGACTTTCCGAGGAGCCAACGTGGACTCGGATCACTACCTAGTTGTAGCCAAGGTACGGATGCGGATATCCAGAACGGAGCGAAATCAACGAAATACTGTGAGGAAATTCGACGTCGGGCGGCTACAATCGCAAGAGACCGCCAGGACCTTTGCCGATCATGTTTCTTCTAATCTCAAAGTCCTATGCCGCCAGCAGCAAATGCGGAAGACCAGTGGCAGCGTTGCCAACAAGCCATCAGAGATGCCGCCTCTGATGTACTGAGTTTCTCTCGCCCACCAAAACGAAACCCCTGGTTTGATGAGGAATGCCGCCAAGCACATGCAGCAAAACAAGAGGCGTACAAAGCGGCGCTGCATAGAAGGACTAGAGCTGCTTACGAGCTCTACGTGCGCAGGAGAAAAGAGGAATATCGGCTTCTCAAGAAGAAGAAAAAAGAGCATGAGAAGTGCTCGATCGAGGAGATTGAGAGACTTTATTGCAGGAATAATGTTCGAAAATTTTACCAAAGGGTAAAAAGAACATGCCAGGGTTTCAAAGCCAGAACAGAAGCCTGCAGGGACGAAAATGGCAACATAGTAGTGGAATCGCAGTCGGTGCTGAGGATATGGAAGGAACACTTTTGCAGACTGTTAAACGGCGATGATGACCAATATTCCGCTGTCAGGCAGAATGAGCCATTCAACAGTGACGATGGTAGTCAAGATTCCCGTCAACCCGATCAGAATGAAGTGAGGATAGCGATATCTAAACATAAATCCGACAAAGCTGCTGGAGCCGACGACCTTGCCGCTAAACTTTTCAAGGCAGGAGGAGATGAGTTGGTAAGGAGCATGCACCAGCTTATCTGTAAAATCTGGTCGGACGAAAGTATGCCCGATGAATGGAACCTCAGCATCGTTTGCCCGATCCTGAAGAAAGGAGACCCTCTGAACTGCGCCAATTACAGAGGTATAAGTCTCCTCAACATCGCATATAAAATCCTGTCTGCCGTATTATGTGAACGCATAAAACCGATCGCCAACAACCTGATAGGTCCTTATCAGTGCGGCTTCAGGCCGGGAAAGTCCACCATTGACCAAATATTCACACTACGATAGATCTTGGAAAAAACCCATGAATACAAAATCGATACGCACCACCTCTTTATCGATTTCAAAGTTGCCTATGATAGCGTGTATAGAGACGAGTTATACAGAGCCATGTCTAGTCTTGGCATCCCTGCCAAGCTCGTCTGTTTGTGCAGAATGACGATGGAGAACTCTCGCTGCTCCATCAAAGTCGGTAAGAACATCACCGAACCGTTCGATGTCAGGAAAGGTCTTAGACAAGGTGACGCGCTATCATGCGATCTCTTTAATAAAGTACTTGAGAGAATTGTACGAAACTCACAAGCCAACACCGGAGGTACAATCTTTTACAAGTCTGTACAACTACTCGCTTATGCCGATGACATTGACATAATCGGAAGAACTCAGCGGGCCGTCTATGGGGCATTTACGAGTATTGAGATCGAGGCAGCAAAGATGGGTCTAGCGGTCAATGAAAGCAAAACAAAATATATGCTGTCTACAAAAAAGGACACCCAACATCGGCGTCTTGGACAGAATGCCACAATAGACAGATATAATTTTGAGATAGTAAAGGATTTTGTCTACCTACGCTCTATGGTGAACTCCGCAAATGACATCAGTAGGGAGATCACACGAAGAATTACTCTTGCCAATTGTTGTTTCTATGGGCTAAAACGGCAATTGAGTAGCAAAGCCCTATCTCGAACTACTAAGGTAACTCTTTATAAGACACTAATCATCCCAGTCCTGCTGTATGGCGCAGAGGCATGGGCTTTGACAAAACCGGATGAGGATGCCCTTGGTTATTTCGAGAGAAAAGTTCTTCGAGCGATCTTTTGTCCCGTCTGCATAGACGGTGAGTGGAGAAGAAGGTACAATGCCGAGCTATACTGCATGTACAAGGACATCGACTTAGCCAGAAGAGTTCACATACACCGACTAAGATGGCTGGGTCATTTAGAGCGGATGGAGCCCAACGTTCCCGCTAAGGAAGTTTTCGAATCCACCCCGGATGGACGACGCAGTAGAGGAAGACCTCGCGGTAGGTGGCGCAAACAAATGGAGGGGGGCATCAACCAACTTGGCGTGCGCAACTGGAGGCAGCTGGCTCGTAATCGTGCTGGCTGGAGAGGTTTGTTGGTTGAGGCCCAGATCCAACCCGGACCGTAGCGCCATCTAAGTAAGTAAGTAAGTATATGCTCCTGTATACCATGGACTGGTGAATTTGTGTTTGAGGTGCATACGAGTATTTGGTAAAATACATATACATGACCTACGGTCGTCAGAGCGCCGAATTAAAAGTTCTGTGTAAGGCCAGCAATTAGGCATGGTAGCGCTCATTATGCTCTTGGAATGTTTTTATAGAAACACCATCAATGTCTGCCCAGACAGGAGTGGGGATACTCACTATTGAATGTTGAAGTGGAGCGATTAGAAGGAGAGTCACAATCTTAAAGCTTAAGCTTGAAAGATCGACTCTGGGGCAGGTATATGCGCCCAACCTTGAGTCGGAGTATGCGGCTTTCTTACATGAATTAGATACTGCCCTTCAAAAGGTTGTAATATAGACTCGTTTGTTCTAACGGGGGACTTAAATGCTCACTTAGTTGCAGATGTTTTGATATGGGGGAGTGTGATTAGGAAGAACGGTGGTGCTGATTAAAATCCGAACGGAGAGAAGTTGTTGAATTTTTACCGAATGAATATTGTCTTCCCACACAAATACATTCGCAAAGTCTTCACCAAGAGTCTTCAGAACAAGTAGCCTATCAATTTCTTTGTGGCACTATGTGTATAGGATGATTTGTGATGTTCGTGTATTGAAAGTGTAAATCGTGTCATAAGGATAGTGTGTATCCCCTTTCAAAGCGTAAGCTAAGCATAGTTACGCGCATACGATAGTAGAGCCTACAGGACCACGAGATAAGGAATAGCCAGAAGAAAACCTTTAAAGTGAGTTGAAACGCAAAGAACTTGCAAATTTGCTGTGAAAACAATGGAAGAATAGAAGTCCAGCGAGAAATCGGAACGCATCGACAGATCTGAAAACAAGGCCATCTTCCAGCTCAGAAGAAGGAAGTTGAATATCGTTGAAGTAGTGAGATTGAAACATGGTACACTTCTTTCCAATGAAAACGACATCTGGTATTACAGAACTATGGTCGACAGTAGGGCGGAAAATAATCACATAGTAGAGGAAATCGTAGTAGTGTCTGTTTTAAGTCTCGCAGCAAAAGTGTTTGCTAAGGCGTTCGAATTAGAAACGCTGTGGTTGAGTCTAGGTTGGAGGATTTTTCCCTGACAAAGGTACATACGAGCAGTTATTCTTACTCGGAATTGTGCTTCAAAAGGCGTAGGAGTATGCGTAACCTACCTGCATCTCTCTTGTGGATTTCAAAAAGGCATATATTTTTTTCTAGTATCTTGGGAGTATTGTCTCGACCGATGGTGGAACCGAACTGAATATAGTCAACAGGATTGCCAAAACAAAGTTCGCATCCACGAACAGTTTAAACACCAAGCTACGTTAGGTTAGGTATGTGGGCTGGCAGGGAGGGACGCTCTCTGCCACACTCAGGTCAGCGTTGACCCATGGGGGAAAAAGTAATCCCTTACCCAATGAAACTAAAAACTACTAACTCAGTCACTTACTTTATTTCTGCCTACAAACCACCCTGAGGATTTGATGAAGTTTAGCATCTTTTCTGTCGAATCGCCGGAGAGTTCCTCGAGATCCTGGAAGAAATATTTACCAAGGAACATTTTCCTGGAGTGTTGAAGACTCGGACAGTGGCACAAGAAGTGGGTTGTGTCCTCAAAAAAATTCTCTCGGTCCTTGCTTTGTCGAATGATGTCCATAGCTTCCTAGTGGTGGCGCAAGTTTCCATGGAGTTCCATATTATATTCGCTTCCTCAATGGTTTTATTTCCTGCAGCGAGCTTGAGTGTGCAAGGCGGGATACACACAGGGGGGTCAACTTGTTCTGGTAGGGCTGCTGAGCCGATTCTCGCCATCTTGTCGGCCTTCTCATTGCCTGGGATACCCTCGTGTCCAGGGACCCAATAGAGTGATACCTTGTGCTGTGTTCCAAGAACCCTGAGCTCTTCTCGACAACACTTCACAAGCTTCGATTTAATTTCTATGGCAGTAATCGCTTTTATAGCTGCCTGGCTGTCGATAATGATGGTGATACCTTCTGGCGGTATTGCCCTTACCGCAATACTTACTTACTCGCGGGCGGCTGTTGCCACTGCTAAGACCTCTGCTTGGAAAACACTGCGGAGAAGATACCTTATCCTACACCAGTGCTCATTTTTGAACCATCTGTGTAGATGGCTATAGATTCGGCATTAGGTATATGACCGCTTTTCCAATCTTCCTTGCTAGGGTAGGCGGTAGAGAAAGGCCTTACAAAGTCTAAATATGGCGTCATGTAATCCGTTACGGGCATGAGGCCAAAGTAATCGAGTAGGATCATCGAGTGACCTTTTCTACTTGGTTTCCAGTTTGTTTGCTTTTCTTTGGTGTTTCCATAAAAATTTCTGTTAGCAGGAGACGGTGTTGCCGAGCGATAGCCTCTCTCAGGATCACTTTGCAATCTTTTAACCGAGGCTTCATGAAACTTCACTGAAAGTGATCAGATGCCGGCTTTGTTTGATGAACATGGTATTTAACACGATAAGACCGTGTTATTTGCACATGCTTAGGATGTCTTCACCAGGAAGGTTCCTGGTGCCGTATCCTAGTTCTTCATGGCAGTCTTCATAGTCTTCGTTTAACTTCCCGACATGTCCATTCAAATCTCCTCCAACAAACAGAAACTCTTCCTTTGGGATGTTCTTAAGGAGATTGTGGAAATCTTCCCAAAATCCATGTTTATTTCTCGGATTGCACCCATTTTGGGGAGCATATGCACTGACAATATTCTACACCTCTCCTTGTATTACTAGTTTGAGAAACATCAAACGGTCGCTAGACTTGGAAATGCTCAAGACGTTACCAAGTAGCTCTGCCGCAAAGTTGATACCGATTCCGTTCCGCAGTAGAACATCTTGTAATCTTTTGTCCTAACGTCCAAGAATCGCGCCCGATTTCCGATGTGTTTCCATTTCGTCTCTTGGACACACAAGATATCCACCCGGCTTCTACTCATCATTTCTTCCAGCTCGTAACTTCCACCGGTCATGCTTCCAACTCGCGACCCTCAAATTTTTTCGAAACTGTTTCATTATTTTGCTAGCCCCCGGAATCCGTATAGATCTGACCCGAACATTTCTGCTCGGTCCAGCATCAGTACCATGCACAGTAGGGGTAGTGCCTTTCCTTTTTGCAAGTATTACCATAATGATACAGTTTTGCAATACAATTTTTTGCACCATATTTCGATGGTGTTTGTTGATTGACGCGTGCATGCTCCTGTTTTAGTATTGTTTGATCATTATTTTATGACACCGGTGATCTCCAGTCGTGTCAACCCACGGACTCGCATGCACACTTGTAAGAGAGTTTTTAAGATAGTCTATGTGTCGCTAGGCTCACTTGGGTGTTATATTGCCTAGATCTGATTTGTCCCCTTAGTCGCCTTTTATGACAAGCGCTAGTTGTTGGGGGGTGCTGCAGTGATACTCTTAACCCGTCCTTGCACGGGGAGAATAGAGATACCATTATATGCAATGGAACCCTTTAACTCAGGATGGCGGAAGACCTGGCGGACCGAGGAAAATATGGCGCAGAACATTCGAGAAGGAGGCACGGCAGTTGGAGAAAAGTTGTGAAGAGCTCAGACACGTTGCCAGAAACCGTACGCGATGGCGCGTAGGCGTAGTAGAGGCCCTAGGACTAACAAGGAGATACAGGACATAAGTAAGTAAGTAAGTAAGTATTTTGCTCAATTGCTAGAGCAATATCCTACCAGGTATAAAATACAATTTTATTGCCAGAATGTTGAAATTTGTAAAAAGTAATTCAACATGTATAGGTGGGGTTTCTTATGAAGAATAATTTAAATATTTCATTAAGTAAAATAACTTAAAGGTGAGGCAATTTTTTCAAGTATTTTGTATTGTTCTCATTCTTTCAATCAGTATATAACTTTTTTATATTTTTCCAAATGTGTTAAAAGTTTTTAATTTCACTTACTTTGAATATTCTACAGGTGGTGCGAAAGTCTTTGTCTTCAGTGTAGGTACATTTGTAGGTACCAAATAAAAACGTTGCTATAACTGCTATTTTAATCTACTTGTCAATTATTGAAAACAAACAATTCCTCGTAAAACTCATTGGTGACATAATTTCGTTAGACACCGCGTTCCAAAGCGTCATAATAATACTTCACTTTGCTACATCCAAGATAGTAATATCGAAGTCAATGGTGAGTCGTTTCGTAAAAAGAAAATGTAATCAGGTATTTTTTTTTACTATCTTATCGTAAGGTGACTCGTATACTTATTTAAATACGCCTTAATTTGGCTGAGGAATTAGAATAAAAAGAAGACAAACTTATTTGTAATTACCTCTTTTTTATTAAGCCCCTGTGCTATACTGTCCCTGACAGTCTGCAATGGAACCCAACCCAACAGTGGATTCGATTGCTCCTGACAAAGTCGTTTGTAAGACTGGCGATCTTCTAGTATTCCTTCACGAATCCTGAAGTAAGAATAATCACCCTTTATGTTCTTCACATGATCCTTGCACATTGTCCGATAGAAAGTATCCTGCAAATAGAAACGTTGTTATTTTCAATTTCTGTAAACAATACAATACTCATATATAGGATCAAATTGGGTAATGGTGGTCGATTTATAAGAACTTCACACATTCGTTTATACTACCTTATACAAAATAATTTGATCGGATAGAAGAAAACACAATTTAAATAAAAAAATTAAATGTACATATATGAAGTAGAATGATCGGCTCATGCCGGTCAGTTTTGCTCATGACACTTTTCACAAACATGTTTGTCAGCTTTGTTCACCTTCATCCTCCATATCATCGTGAAATTAGAAATCATACTTGAATGACCATAGTAAGACAATTGGCCCCCGTGATAGTACTTAGTGATATAGTGTATGTATACTTACTTACTTACTTACTTACTTTACTTACATAGTTGGCGTTAAAGTCTGGGTGGACTTGTGTCTTAACCAGCCGGTTCGATGATTAGCCAGCCATGCGCGCGCCAAGTTGGTTGAGGCATCTTTCCAATTGTTCCCGCCACCTAAGGTGAAGCGTCGTCTCTTGGGAATGGATTTTAAGACTTTTTGCGCTGAGGCGTTGAAGTCCATTCGCTCTAAATGCCCTCGCCATATCAGTCGCTGTATGTGTGCTCCTCTGGCTTGATCGATATCTCTATACAGGTCTTCCAATTCTTGATTATATCTCCTCCTCCGCTCTTCGTCTATGCAGATGTGTTCATAAATCAATCGAAGTGTATGTATACCTCGTACAATTTGTCATATCCAAACCTGGCCGGTATTATGAGCTCACCGGTATTGTCCCATTCTTCCCAATATTTAATTGTCAAAAAAAATGTGTGTGGGCGCCGTGGCGCGAGTGGTTAGTGTGTCGGATCACTGCGAGGTTCTATGTTCGAATCCCCGAAAACACCAACAAGTTTTTTTTCACGGTCCCACATCTCGCGAACGTCTGACAAACATCCGAGAGTATTGTTGTCTCGAAAAAGCTTCTCAAAACAAATTGCCCTTCGGATACGGCACTAAACTGTAGGTTGCTTCCATTCTTGTGGAAAATATAACGCACACAATACGAGTGGTTGCGAGAAGCTAGCTTGAAGAACTGCTGCGCCAGCTATTTACTTATTTATTTATTTTTTTTAAATGTTTATGTAGATACATATGAAGGTAAGTGGAGTTGGCAGTTCGAAATAGAACCCAATTAGAGCTATTTTGCGGCATTTTTGTACCACACCTCATGTAACCTGGTTGTATGTATGATATAATAAAGTTTTCGGTTAAAGTGAGATATATACTAAACCCAGTTTGTGGAGTTCAGGTAAACGATGAGGGCCCCTCCTTTTGTCAGGTCGTCGAAGAAGGGCTTACCTAGGGTACTTTTTCCGGTTCTCTGCAAAGAAGTTTCTTGTTAGCATCTCTGCAGATACGGCAGAAGGTGTTATAGAGAATACCAAGTTTGTCTTAGTAGCTCATTTGATTTAGGTTTGTTGTAGTTGTGCATGCTCCATCATCCTTAAAAATTCTTAGCGGAACGTTGACTCTTTCTGTCAGAGAGCCGATAAGAGCTGACCATTGCCTAGCCAGATCGTCTGATGGGAATCGGACACACAACGGCTGTATCCCAATTGTCATACTTAGCTGAAGACCCCATTTTTACCGACCATTCAATTTGGGTGGTAAAGTTTTGTGTTTTGGCTTGGCGCTATAACTCACAATGTAAAGGCCGCAGCTGAAACTTTATAATAACCTGCAAAACACGGACAGCGGAATGCCCTAGGCACCTCACTGGTGCAGAACAGTTGAGGTATACAGGTATACATGAGGCGGTTAACGTCATAGTGGTGTAAGTCATATGTAGCTCATATTAAAAACTTAAGATTTGCAGCGCGCAAACTAACTTACTATTACTTACTACATATCGCCCGTTTCTTTAATCTATCAAACTTGTGCAACTATCTGCCATCGGAATAGTGAAATGTTAACTTACTACAACATTTTCATGCAACAGATTGGCATGAAATGCTGCAGATTGCTAAACGGCGACGATGAACAATATTCCGCTGTCAGGCAGAATGAGCCATTCAACAGCGACGATGATAGTCAAGATTCCCGTCAATCCGATCAGAATAAAGTGAGGATAGCGATATCTAAGCTTAAATCCAACAAAGCTGCTGAATCGGACAGCCTTGTCGCCGAGCTTTTTAATGCAGGTGGAGATGAGCTGGTAAGGAGTATGCACCAGCTCCTCTGTAAAATCTGACCGGAAAAACATATCTGTTGTTTACAAGAAGGAATATCATCGTCTTGGACAGAACGCAATAATAGACA
Source organism: Brachypalpus laphriformis (assembly GCA_945910035.1). Taxonomy (NCBI): domain Eukaryota; kingdom Metazoa; phylum Arthropoda; class Insecta; order Diptera; family Syrphidae; genus Brachypalpus; species Brachypalpus laphriformis. The sequence continues at coordinate 76,237,958 of OX246755.1, read as the reverse complement.
GATATAATTTTGGGGTAGTAAAGGACTTTGTCTGCCTAAGCTCTATGGCGAACTCTGCAAATGACACCAGTGGGGAGTTCGAACGAAGAATTCCCCTTACAAATCGCTGTTTTCATGGGCTAAGCAGGTTATTAAGTATTAAAGCCCTATCTCGAACTTCTAAGATAACTTTGTATTATACACTAATCATCCCAGTTCTGCTGTATGGCGCAGAGGCATGGATTTTGTCAAAATCGCATGAGGAGGCCCTTAGTTACTCGTACTTTGAGAGAAAAATTCTTTGAGTGATTTTTGGTACCGTCTGCATAGACGGTGATTGGAGGAGAAAGTACAATGCCGTACTATACGGTGTCTACAAGGACATCAACTTAGCCAGAAGAGTTCAGATATAACGACTAACATGACTGGGTCATGTTGAGCGGATGGTGTTCCTGGCCGGAAAATCTTGGAATCCACCCCGGATGAACGGCGCAGTAGAGAATGACCTCGCAGGAGGTGTAGCAAACAAGTGGAGGGACCTTAACCAACTTCGCACGTGCAACTGGAGGCGGCTGGCTCGTAACCGGACTGGCTGGAGAGATTTGCTGATTGAGGCTCAAGTCTACCCCGGACTGTAGCGCCATCTAAGTAATTATGTAATGGATTGCAACCTACAATATGAATTCTTACAGACAGTTCTACATAGAAATCACGATCATAATATTAGACACAACTTCTGTGAAATTACTTATTTCACTAACACGGAAGTGATATTCGTCTTCTTAATTTTTAATGGGTTACGTCCAGCGCCCTGGATTAAGGCTGTTTTTCAATAAATTTTATAAGCATTATTAAAATTGACTATTGCATTATTTTATAGTAGCCCTTGAAAAGAAAAATCTAAGTTTTTCTTTTTTTAGTCAAACAGATCACTGCCGAAAAATTACCACCTCCCGTGGCCTATAACACAATACAACAAGTGCTTGTTAAACAAATGAAATTAAGCAACTGTTGAAAATGTTTGTAACACGTAACAGTAAATCTTCGGGCACTACAACAATTGTTTTGGAAAAGTTAATAAATTCTAACCGACGCACTGTGACCGCCAAGTTAGAATTAAACAGTCGCGATAGGGTTTATTTGACTTTATTTACCGGGAAGGTCATTTAGAATTTGTTTAGCCAATAACTATTTATTTTTTAAAATTTTATTTTTTTTTTTGATTTCGAATCGGACAGTGACAACGATAATCAAGAAATTAACAAAGTATTTAAAGTCTAATTTGTTCGTTAAAAAATTTCATGCGCCAATTAGTTGTTGATTTTTTCTTAAAAGTTTCTTCCACCAATTACGTTCACCAACTAATAAAATCAAAGCGCTAAGTGTTGGGAAAAAATATTAATTATAGCCTTGCTTTGATTGGGGACAGGATCTCTGTACTATAGGGGGGAGAATGTAAAGAATTATACGATATCGATTAACGTTTGAACGTCATTCTCTAAAAGTTTCAAATTTGCACATTCATAGTTCTTGCGTGAGGAGGAGGTGTTCCCAGATTGCGGGGAAAAGCGCCACTTTTGGCACTTTTTGAGTTGAAAAGAGGAAAAGGCGAAACTGTCTCAAAAAAAGGGGAAAACGCGTATTTGAAATATTGTTTCTGAAATCACAAAATCTAATAATATTAAGTTACCAACATGCATAAATCTTCGTTGTCAACGAATGATTTGTTTTACCGAACAGCGTACAAAAGTATAACTACGCACTGAACCGGTCCAATAGTTTACGTGACATTGTAACTCCTTTTTTGGGTTCTTGTCTTCGAATTGTAAGTCCAACCGTACTCAAAAATAAACCTTTTTCTTTTTTTGCACCTTTATACAAATGCTTTTTAAATATGTTTCTTGGTAGTGAATTAAATGATCTCTTAGAAATTTTAACATACCGAACATTAGTTCCGTAAATTTGCAAGAAGGATGGATTATCAACAAAATTAGCTGATGAAAAGGATATGTTTCCAAAACTTGAAAACTTGTAGAACTTATTTTCTGTCTTCCGCACACAGTGGAGCAGGAGCTGAACGCCCTTTTTCTGTTGTTAATTTAAATAAAACTAAAAAGAAACAAACTTTAGAATCCTACACTTTGCCCAATTCTATAGTCAAAGACTTTGCTAAAAAAAATTGAATTGCGTTGAATTTGGAGTTGAGAAGGGATGGCTTAAGCTTCACAATTCCAAGATGTACCTATAAAAGTAAAATATCAGCCTATCGAAGTATCCGATCAGAATGGAATTGCGGAAAATTCGTTCGATATAAAGGGTGAAGTGAGCGCCGCCCGTAGCGTAAGTGGTTAGTGTGTCCAACCACTGCGCGTGAGGTTCCAAGTTCGAATTCCAGAAATGACCAACAAGTTTTTTCACGGTCCCACCTCTCGCGAACGTCTGACAAACATCCGAGAGTATTGTTGTCTCGAAAAAGCTTCTCAAAACAAATTGCCCTTCGGATACGGCACTAAACTGTAGGCCCCTTCCATTCGTTGTGGAAAATATAACACACACAATATGAGTGGTTGCGAAAAGCTAGGTCCTGGCACTTAAGAGCTGTTGCGCCAAATATTATAATACCTAAATTCATGTTTTATGTCAAGTCTGTGAGTTAATACACGTTGATATTTTCTGTTCGAAGACGCATACTAGGAAGGTTATACGCGTTCCGATCGAATTTTTTTTTTACGTTTCAGAATTTATTCCAAACGGATACTTCGATAAGGCTGCATATGTATGTATTATAGAGGCTCAATTATGTGATGTTATTCATGTTTTTTTTAAACGTTTAATGAATACCTGTCGTCTTATTGACATTGTGTTGATTTGCTTTACTAAGCCTTAGATTATTTTTTGTTGTATAGTAATAACTTTTGACTTAGTTTCGCATAATATTTTAAGTTTTGAATGAAGTTTTCGTTTCTGGTTTTTTTTTCTTTAATTAAATGTTTTTATTAAAGCATGGCTTTTTTTAAAACGAGAAATTTGAGTTTCTTTTCAGTAATATGGGGTTTTTTCTTTTGTTTTTAAAAAAGGGGAATATTGCGGGAAAAATAGACTGTAAAAAAGGGGGAAAAAGACAAAATGCGACAAAAAAAGGGGAAATTCGTTTAGAAAATCTGGGAACACTGTGAGGAGGACAATATTATAAATGATGTTAGTAAAGTGGTGTTAGCAAAATAACCGTGTGTCGGTGTGTAAGAGAAAACACTTCTGCAATAAATGAAGTTGAATTTTAGAAAGAAGTATGTTGGCCAAAGAACGACTTGCCTCTGCTGCGCCTGGCTCTGCTCTATATGCTTTGCTGAACTTACTTCCTCTTGATACTTATGTCATGGGATGCATTATCAAAGTCATCCATTGTTTTATGCCGGGGGGTTTTTGGTAAACTCCACACTGGAATTTTGATGAACTTGCGTGACACTTATCATACGACACCGGTTTCATGGATATGCCGTCTGATGCAATGACAACAATACTTCAGCTGACACGTAAATTCAGAGTCGACTTTCCTTGTGTTCAGGACTGGTTTCGGCCAGAGTCTGAGCCAAAAATAGAATGCAGTCGTATTTGCACGGGCGGCTCCAAAACCAGTCAAGGATCTGGCACTGGTGTCTTCGTGGAAGATGACAACATTAGAATTCTTTCCTCGTTAACTTATACAATCCTAATGGCCATGAACTATGTTGCGAATATCAAGTGGAATGGCCGTAGTATTTGTGTATGTAGTGACGATCAGACTGCGCTTGCGTAACCAGGGTTTGCTCTCTGGTAGTATAATGGGCCAGTTGTGTCTGAGTACTTCAGTCAAGCGTTTCCTACCCAAGGTTAGGTTAGGTTAGGTTAGGTTAGGTAGGGTTATGAGGTTATCATAAAACACTAGGCACCAAAGTGGGCCCATCGCAATCCCTAGGGAACCTTCACGGCAGAAGACCTAAACCCATTCTCCCAAGCAATTAATCTCCCTACAGAATCTGAAAAGATCCTTGTTATGGTTTAGGGACCTCACCTCTTCAAGGTTATCGAAGAAGTATCTTCCAAGATGCTTTAGCCTTGTCCTGTCAATTCCTTGACATTCACAGAGTATATGAGTTATATCCTCTGAGACATGTAGGTCGTCGCAGTACCTACAAACATCCGTATCGGATAACCCTAGTCTCATGGCATGCCTCCTTAGGAGACAGTGGCCAGAGAGTATTCCTATCACTGTTCTTAACCTCGATCTATCTAACTTGATTATCTCCCCAGACTTTCTGCGATCTAGCACAGGCCACAAGGTCTTAGACACCCTGTGACCATCTATGTTTGACCATCTTAGATTAGCCGTGTCAATGATTTTATCCCGAATAATTTCCTTCCCCACGCACCCTGGTGGCTTAATACTAACAATTATATCGCTACGTGGGAGCCCCGCTCCTCTTTTAGCCAGCGCGTCGGCCTGCTCGTTGCCTTCAATATCGCAGTGTCCAGGTACCCAGCATAATCTGACTCGGTTCTGCGTACATAATGCCCTAAGCATTGTGCGGCAATTCCTGATTAACTCAGATTTGGTGACGTAAGACTCTAGCGCCTTTAGCGCAGCCTGACTGTCAATGTAGATGGCGATATTCTTATCGGATATTGATCCCATCTCAAGTAATTCCGCAGCTTTAAGTACAGCTAGAACCTCTGCTTGGAACACACTGCATGTGTCCGGAAGTCTCAGGGTCACCTGTAGGTTCGTATCTCTCGAGTAAATACCTGACCCCGTGCCCTCGTTGGTCTTAGAACCATCTGTGTATATTGCAATCTCGTTATGGACAGAGACTGTCTTCCTTCGCCAGTCCTCTCTAATTGGATACAGTACTTCGTATGGTGTGTCGAAGTCTAAGGTGCCAAGTATATCGTCCGATTCGTCAGGGATTCCGGGAAAAGATTCCTTGAGAATGGAGCTGTGTCCTATGTTATTAGTCCTGAAGAGACCAACGTTAGTGAGCCGAAGCGCACTATTGCCCGCTTGAAATTTAATTTGTAGGTCTAATGGTAAAAGTGCAGCCGTAGGTGTTGTGCGTAGAGCACCCGTGATGGCAATGCAAGCTGTTCTTTGTACCATGGCCAACATATCCCGTGTGTTTTTCGTATTCGTTGCCTTCCACCACACAAGAGCCCCATACGTGAGTATGGGTCTGATTACCATGATGTATAGCCAGTGCATCATTGCGGGCTTCAGGCCCCATTTTTTCCCCGCGGTCCGCTTACAGAGGAAAAGAGCATTATAAGCTTTGCGGACCCTTTCCTGTATGTTAAGTTTCCAATTTAGTTTCCTATCTAGCATTATCCCAAGATATCTAGCGCGATCCGAAAGGGAAAGCTCCACCCCTGCTAGCTTAGGCAGTTTGAAGGGTGGTATCTTGTATCTTTTGCTGAAGAGTACCAATTCGGTTTTATCCGGGTTGACGTGTAGTCCACACCCTCTAGCCCATTTTTCTAGACTATTAAGAGCTGATTCCATAATTTCACTTAATGTGTCAAGGAACTTGCCCTGAACTAAAATCACCACGTCGTCTGCGTAAGCAGTGATGCTTATGCCTGTGCTGCTTAGTTCTTTAAGTATCTCATCGATGACTAGAACCCAGAGGAGGGGTGAGATAACGCCTCCCTGCGGAGTCCCCCTGGTAACGGATTTTCTTATTGAACTGTTTCCGATAGTGGAGTTAATGTTTCTAGTGCCGAGCATATTGCAGAGCCAATTGGTAATGCTATGCTCGATGTTCACTGTTTCCAGGGCCTGTTTGATGGCCCTTCCTTCTACGTTATTGAACGCCCCTTCTATATCTAGGAAGGCTGCTAGTGCATATTCCTTATGGTGAAGGCTAGTCTCTATCTTCCCTACCACGTCGCGTAAAGCTGTTTCCACCGATTTCCCCTTCAGATATGCGTGCTGAGCTTTGCATAGAATCCCGTTGCAACACTTACTTCTGATGTGAATATCAAGAAGTCTTTCAAGTGTCTTGAGGAGGAATGACGAGAGACTTATGGGTCTGTAGTCTTTCGCTGAAGTGTGGCTTGGTTTACCTGCTTTAGGTATGAATATAACCCGCACTTCCCTCCATGCCACTGGTACGTAACATGTTTCCTACCCAAAAAATAAATAAATATTTACGTAAGAATGTACACCTTACCATAGAGACCTTTTTTTTAGAAAGGTGGAAATTTGCCGTGCAATCGATGGTATTTTGATCAACATACCTACAAATAATGAATTAGTTTTCATTGATCGGCTTGGTAAGAATTTGCTGAAATATACGGCAGTATATTGACCAGACTTATGATTCTATTGTATTACAATACACAACGGTGAGCGGTTTGTGGACTTCTGCAATACAAACCGCTTAGTCATTGGAGGTACGCTGTTTAAGCATAACACCTTCCACAAGATCAGTTGGATCTCTACTGATAGGCATCGAACATCCAACCAGATCGACCACATTGCGATCAGTTGCCGCTTTAGAAATTGTCTTCTAGGACAATTGCCACCTTGCCTTAGAAGCAGAAGCAATCAGCAGCACAATGCAGGAGAGCATGAATGATCACTGAAATGCTGTGAAAAATGCCTTTACAGCTGGGGCACGCACCTTTGTCGGTAAAAGGCAGAAAAACCATCGCACGTGGCTATCTGCAGACAGCTGGAGATGGATCGATGAGCGTACAGCAATCAAGGCTCGGATTGCAGTGGCATCAGTAGTAGAGAGAACCGAGCTTGAAGCCCAATATCGTGCGAAAAAGAAAGAAGCGCAGCGCAGTGTGAGACGTGACAAACGTCAATATGTCAACTCACTGGCCTCAAGGGCTGAAGAAGCAGCGAGTAAGTGCGACAGTAGGACTGTTTACAACATCACTAAGGAGCTCATTGGTGGTCGAAACTCCAAACAACATCCAGTGAAGAGTCTAGACTGTAACCTTCTGAATTCGGATGAGGATCAGCTCACTAGATGGAGAGAACATTTTGCTACAGTGCTAAATCACTTAGACGATGGTGGTATGATCTCGAATTCGAATGAGCCGTTTGAAGCAATTAATTGACGAATTCTCACTGCACCTCCCAGTAAATAATAACAGCAATCAAGTCCCTTAAGAAGAGCAAGGCGGTGGGTATTTATGGCATCACTGCCGAACTATTTCAAGTAGCGCCAAATATAGTACATCGGCAGATTTGCTCCTCTAATACGGAGAACTTGGGATAGTGAACAATTTCCGCAGGTGTGGAAAAGATGTATGAACATTAAGCTTCCGGAAAACTCGAAGGAATGCGCGAACTGGAGAGGCATTTGCTTCCTTCCAACCGTAGCCAAAATAACAGCAAGAATAATTTTGGAACGAATCGAAGAGCATTTAGATTCAACTCTCGACGTCGAACGGGTAGGATTTCGTGTTGGATCCTCGTGCATCGACCACATAAACACCTTACAGATCATAATCGAACAATGCGTTGAGTACAAGTCTCACATTTGCAGATTATCGACTCGATTAAGTCAAACGGTAGTGCATGCGGTCATATAAAAATACAAGCATTTTTACTCAGCTGAGGCCTACCAACTCCTACTCTCAAACTTCACGCGGTGACAGCCGGGTGCCTAGTACTTTAAGCCAAAAAATGGGTAACCAACGCCGTTTGGCGGACTCCTGGCGGCAGCAGATGAGAGAGGGGGGAAGAGTGTTTTCTCACTAGAGCACTTCTTCCTGTTCCAGGCGGAAGCGGACGAATTCCCTAGACGGAGTCAACGGTGGCGTCTATAGTTCCAGTAAGGTTGAACTTAGTGAATACCTTACGCGAGCTGCATCGACGTATTTGGATCACAGGTCGGTAAGGAATTTCCAATGTTGGTCAGGACCTTGGAATGGAGATGGTGGCGGAGGAGCCCTTAATGGGCCAACGCCAGCGCTCGTACTCTCGTAGTGGACTACTGACACCGGTGTACCCGGCCCATCGTCCTAGGGGAATAATTAAGGAACTGGACCCCAGGTTGGGGGTTGTGCCGTCGGTGTAACTTCCCTACCACGTAAAAAATCGATGGTTCCGAAATAACCAAAAGCCTCGGATAAGGATGACTCAACTGATGACGACCCCAGCAAACGAAATAAGGACAACGACCTTCGGATCTGTACGTGGAATGTGCTGTCCCTTTACAGACCATTTGCAGCCGAACAACTAGCAGAGGCCCTATACTGCCAAAAAGCAGAAATTACCGCCATCCAGGAAATGCGATGGGATGGGTCGGGCAAAAAGAGGATGAAAAACTGTGACATCTACTACGGTGATTGCTACAGAGGCAACAGGCAACGCTTATTCGGATGCGGATTTGTCATACGCGGTAGACTTAGGCAAGAAGTCTTAAGCTTCCGACACGTTAGCGAGCATATTATGACTATCCGGATCAAGGCGAAATTCGCTAACATAAGCCTAATATGTGTTCATGCCCCCACGGAAGAAAAGGACCCTGCCACCAAAGAGTGTTTTTACGAGCTCCTCGACAAAACATACGAGCAATGTCCTAAATACGACGTTAAAATCGTATTGGGCGCCAAAATAGGAAAGGAGAACGTCTTTGGTAGGGCAGTCGGTAAGCATAGCCTACACGACACCACGTCTGATAACGGACTAAGGCTAATTGATTTCGCTGTGGAGCGAAATGTCACCATAGCAAGCACATGGTTTCCTCATCTCGATATTCATAAGCAGACATGGCGGTCCAATGATCATGTAACGATCAACCAAGTTGATCATATTGCGATCGACGCTAGGCATGCCTTCAGTATTCTGGATGTCCGGACCTTCCGAGCGGCCAACATAGACTCGGATCATTACCTTATTGTAGCCAAGGTACGAATGCGGCTATCCCAATCTGAGCAATAAAGAAGAATCACTGTGAGAAAATTTAACGTCGAAACGCTACAATCGCAAGAGACCTCCAGACTCTTCGCTGAACGCGTATCCCGAAATCTCTCAATCATCCCTATGCCGCCAGCATCAAGTGCCGAAGAGGAGTGGCAACGCTACCAACATGCCATCAGAAAGGCCGCGGCTGATGTGCTGGGTCTCGCTCGCCCACCACCGCGAAACCCCTGGTTTGACGAAGAATGCCGGCGAGTGCATGCAGCAAAACAAGAGGCATACAAAGCGGCGCTGCAAAGAAAACCGAGAGCTGCTTGTGAGCTCTACGAGCAAAAGAGACGGGAAGAACATCGGCTTCTCCAGAAGAAGAAGAAATAGCATGAGAAGCGCGCGTTTGAGAATATCAAGAGTTTATACTCCAGGAACAATGTACGGAAGCTTTACCAAAAGGTAAAAAGAACGTGTCAGAGGAGCAATACCCGTACTGAAACCTGTAGAGATGAAAATGGAAACCTCGTAGTAGAATCACAGTCGGTGCTGAGAATATGGAAAAACTACTTCTGCAGACTGTATAACGGCGACGAAGACTATCGCAACTAAGTATTAACTTATCAAGCAATTTTTCTATCATGAAATAAAAACGTTTGGCAGGTTTCTTTCCACTGAAAGATCCTGCATATTCCGCAATCTAGACGCGGTTAATCATTTCGCGCCAAGTCGAAAGGTTTCGTCCTTTGTAGTCGGCGCAATAAATTGCTCTCATCCAAAATTTGTAGGACATGTCCGATTAGTCGGTTTCTATGCTTTCTCGCGAAGCTTCTAGTTTCAGCTTCGATTGTCGGAATTCCGAGATCCCTGTGGATATCGTCGTTTCTACTATACCACGGTGCTTGGACAATTTCCCTTAGCACTTTATTTTGAAAAGCTTGTAAAATATTTGAATTTGTTTTCTTGGTACAACCCCAAAGTTGTATACCGTGAAAATGAAAATGGAAAACTCGTAGTATAATAGAATCACAGTCGGTGCTGAGAATATGGAAAAACTACTTCTGCAGACTGTATAACGGCGACGAAGGCCAATATCCCGCGGTCAGGCAGAATGAACCATTCAACATGGACGATGATAGTCAAAATTTCCGTCCACCTGACCAAAACGAAATGAGGATAGCAATATCCAAGCTAAAATCCAACAAGGCTGCTGGACCTAAAGGGGTTATCGGCCGAACTTTTCAAGGCAGCTGGTGGTGAATTGGTGGAGTGCATACACCAACTCATCTCTAAGATTTGGTCAGACGAGTATATGCCTGATGAATGGAATCTCAGCATCGTTTGCCCGATCCACAAGAAAGGAGACCCCCTCAATTGCGTCAGTTATAGATGCATCAGTCTCCTCAACATCGCATTCAAGATCTTTTCTGCGATTTCGTATGAACGCCTGAAACCTTTTATCAACAGCCTGATTGGACCCTATCAGTGCGGTTTCAGGGCAGGAAAGTCCACCGTCGATCAAATCTTCACACTTCGGCAGATCCTGCAGAAAACCCAAGAATTCCAAATCGATACTCACCACCTCTTTATTGATGTCAAGGCCGCCTATGACAGCATCTATAGAGAAGAGCTTTATAGAGCCATGTCTAGTTTTGACATCCCTGCCGAACTTGTCCGTCTGTGCAGGCTGACGATGGAGAACGCTCGCTGCTCCATCAAGGTCGGTAATGACCTCACCGAGACCTTTGATGATAAAAAAGATTTTAGACAAGGTGACGCGCTGTCATGTGACTTCTTTAATATTGTACTTGAACGGATTGTGCGGAACTCACAAGCCAACACCGGAGGCACAATCTATTACAAGTCTGTACAACTGCTTGCATACGCCGACGATATAGACTCAGCGGGCTGTCACCGGTGCGTTTACAAGCATTGAGGCGGAAGCGGCCAAAATGGGTTTAGCGATAAACGAGGGCAAAACCAAGTATATGCTGTCAACAAGAAGGGAAAACCAACGCTGATGAATTGGACAGAACTTCACAATGGGCAGCTATAACTTCGAGGTAGTAAGGGACTTTGTCTACATTGGCTCTGCTATAAATTCTACAAGCAAAATCAGCGCAGAAATTAATCGAAGAATAACTCTTGCCAATTGCTGTTTTTTTGGGCTTATAAGGCAATTCAACAGTAAAGCCCTATCTCGAACAACTAAGGAGACTCTATATAAGACCTTAATCATCCCAGTCCTGCTTTATGGCGCTGAAACATGGACTTTATTAAAAGAGGATGAAGATATCCTTGGTCGCTTTGAGAGAAAAATTCTTCGTAAGATTTTCGGTCCCGTTTGCGTTGACGGGTTTTGGAGGAGAAGATTCAATAACGAACTATACGAGCTATACAGCGACATCGACCTAGTCAAAAAACTGCGTATTGGACGTCTGAGATGACTAGGACATGTAGAGCGAATGGACACCAACGCTCCGGTCCGCGGAGTCTTCGAATCTAACCCCGAGGGACGACGCAGTAGAGGGAATCATCGCCGTAGGTGGCGCGCACAAGTTCAAGGGGACCTCGACCAACTTGGAGTGCGCAACTGGAGGCAATTAGCTAAAGACCGAGCTAAATGGAGAGGCTTGTTGGTTGATGCAGGAGTTGGAGTTGGTAAGTAGAAGTTTTTACTCTCAACAAGTCATATTTGGCAATTTATTAGTTTTTGGCTCTCAAAGTACGCGAACGGACCTAATAGGCCGGTGTGAATGTAAAAACTGCCAAGTGGAATCAGCTGATTGCCAAATGAGTCAAAGAGTTTGTGATTACATTTCAAAAAGTCAATAGACATACAAAATAAATGCAAAGTATCTTGTAGAAAATTCTGTGATGTATGAATGTTCTCCCAAAACATTTCTTTTTAAGTTAATATTAATCTGTTGGTTTTCACACGAGATTAATTTGTTCATTATAATTTTTTTTTAATGACAGTTGGCTCGAAATGGCTCGCTTTTCATTCGCGTACTTTTGCTCAGATTTTCCGCTCTCTGAGAGTCATGTCATAATTGACTAGTTTTTGGATCGGAAAGTACGTAATGTAAGCTGTTTTTTTTTTTTATATATGTAATTCTGTCAATTAAATGTCTGTCAAATAAATGTATAAATCTTTCTCAAAAAAAAAAATGTATACCGAATTTCTTGTAGGTGTGTCTGTTGTTACACTTTCACTATCTAAACAAGTTAGTCTTTTGGTGAAGATATGGGTAAATTCGCAGTCACTGCTCGCAATACTAGTACAGTATGATCATAGCTCCTTAAGTACAAAATGTTGGACCTACATAATTCTGGTATAGTTTACTTATGTGATTTAATAGTATCTACTTACTGTTTATTAAAAACAAAAAAAGCCACAATAAATAAGAAAATAACACACCTTTTCCTTCTGAGTAAAAGCTGTGGCCAAAATTTCACACTGACGATGTTCATCTTTAATCTCGTTTGAATCTTTGCGAATGCAAAATTTACTGCCACTCGTGTGTACTGCAAGTGATATTACAGCAAGTACCACCAGAAGATACACATTATGTAAGTACGCCATTGGTCGATATTTTAAAATTTCTACCCCGAAACTTAAAAACTTTAAAAAAAGAAAAAAAAAAACGCAACCCGCGGTGAAACTTCGCGTTTAACTAATTAAAAATTGCAAAGAAAAATTTCCGGCCGATTCGCGGGCTAGAAATTGAATCCTAATCAGTAATGGGTTAGTTTAGCAGTGATAAGATAGTAGCTATAACACGACTGAATGGTAGGGCACGGCAATCAGGTAACCAACATTGTTTAGCAAGGTAAATCATTCACGCGTCAGAATGGTAGTCGATAAAATTTTGATTGGAAGATTCGCATACATGTGCTGATTATAATCTTGGGACTCTGACGACAGAGCTGATAGAGTTTCAAAAGATTTTGTATCTTTATATGGCACAGAGATGATTGATTATACAATATAATTAACACGTAAGTGTTATGATATTTTATTAGCGATTATTTGTTTTAAAACTGGCCTATGCTGGCCGAATTTTTACGTGAAACCTGGTTTAAACCAGAGCAAGTTTGCAGTAATTTAGAGAAGGCCAAGGTGATTGTTTATTATAGGATTAAGGGCTCGCGTGTTGGTTTCACGGCACGTTTTGTGCTGCGATTTCATTTAGATAATTCATTAAATATTGAGTTATGTTCTAATTAATTTTTATTGTAAAGGTATGTGAAGTTATTTGACTTGGGTACAGTCCGACGTCCAATAACTATGATTAGCAGAGTTCTTCTCAGAATGGTACACTTAAACCGTTATTGTTTTGATTCTCATAATTATAATAAAAATAATAATAAATTTATTTCTTCATTGAATCAAATTAATGTACATCGGTACAACATTTTGAATGGTGTCACTTGCGGAGTTCACCATAGAGCCTAGGTCGAAAAAGTCATTTACTACCTCAAAATTATATCTGTCTATTATGGCGTCCTGTCCAAGACGCCGATGTTGGGCGTCTATTAGACAACGTATATTTTGGTTTGCTTTCATTGACCGCATTCGTGTGAAAAATATAACGCACACAACATAAGTGGTTGCGCGAAGCTAGGCCCTGGCACGTAAAGAGCTATTGCACCAAATATATATGTATGTAGAGGTTATTACACAGCGGGTAGTATGGTTCTGAATCAACATGCTTAATCAATATTATTAATCGTCTTCTCGACTTTTGCTTTCGAGAGAGTAAAGCTTTCACTTTATTCCTAAATAGAGAGAGTTCAAAGGTTAATTAATCTCTAGTACATAACAACTATGCTGCCGTCAAGCTGATCTCACTCTCGCTGATGCTGCTGTGCTGTAACTGTGCCGTTTCTAAGCTGAACCTTTTTTTATATCAAGCTGTATAAAACTGTAGTATAACATAAATTTTGTCCCTAATTTTAATTGTACCAAATTTATATCGATAAATCGAAATTAACTCGAATTAAACTGAATTTTTATACGATGGAATTGTTTCATTCAGTCTTACTACTTTTTCGACAGCAATCCTACAATTTTGGTGTCAGAAGTCCTCGAAAGGTTCGGTCGTAAAATAGCCCTAAGCCGAAAAAACAACCGTGAACCTTTTGTTTAACTATTAAGAGTAGATAGATAGATTTTTATTTCGTATATAAATTTAGTTACAGAATTTGTGTTGTTGCACATTTTACAGAGTTTTGATAATTGAGATATTATCTTTCAACTGAAACATTATTTATATTTATTAAGAGCGTATATAGGAAAAACGTGGCAAACTTGAAGGAAAATATGAAAAAAAACCTTCAATAGAAAAAAACAAAAATAATAAAGTAAGTAAAATTAGTAAATAAATAAAAACAAAAATAGATAAATAAATTTATATATAAATAAAAAATAAACAAATAAGCCATAAGCAAATACTTAAACAAGTATAATTAAATAAATATATATTTAAATAAATGATAAACAAAAAACAAGAAACAAATAAGTACTCAAACAAGAGTAAATAAGTAAGTAAATAAATAAACAAATAAATAAATATTTTAATAAATAAATAAGTAAATAAATAAATAAATAGATAATAAATAAAATTAATAAATAAATAAATAGTATAAATAACTAACTAAATAGATAAATAAATAAGTAAATAAATAAATAAATAAATAAATAAATAAATAAGTAAATATATATGGTATAAATAAATTACATAAATAAATAATAAACAAAAAAATTACTGAAAAAAGCAAATTTAGGAAAAAGAAACATACTCGTACATGTGTACATATATATACACAAATAAATCAATAAATAAGTAACAAAAAAATGTAAAGAATTTAATATAAAGTACATAAATAAATTGATATAAAGGAGTAAGTGCATTTACATTTTTACAATCTTAAGTATTCAATGCATTCACTAGCGGGTTGTCAGCAAAACTGCATCTTGTTTTAAACGTGTTATTGAGTTTACGGATTCTATTGGCTCTCAATTCAACATTCGCTCTTTGGTGAATATCAAGAGTTGCGTGGTGCCAAGGTAAGCCTAGCATCATTTTCAAAAGCTTGTTTTGTGACACTTGCAATTTTTTTATATGGCACGCTGCCGAGTCGCCCCATACCTGGCACCCATATAGCAGAATTGCCTGAAAAATTACTTTGTGCAGTGTAATTTTGTTGTCAGTGGGAAGAAGTGATTTTCTGTTAATGAAAGGGTACAACATTTTTATTGCTATTCCGATTTTCTTTAAAGTTTTGACGATATGGTCCTTAAATGTCAACTTGGTATCTAGATAAATACCAAGATATCTAACGGAGGATTCCCAATTTATGCTACTTCCATTTAGCTGAAGCAGGCTGCTGGGAAGACAGCAAAATTTTCTTTTTCGGGTGAAAAAAACTGCTTGTGTTTTCCCTTCGTTCAGCTTGATTTTCCATTTGTGATAGTATTTTACTAATATCTCCATTCCATTTTGAAGATTCCTGTCAATATTGAGAGCGAGTTCATGAGATGAAAATATTGCGGTGTCATCTGCAAAAATGGCTATATCACAGTTGAGTAACTTTGGGATGTCAGATGTATAAATGTTTTACAGGATTGGGGCAAGAACTGAGCCTTGTGGAACACCCGGTCGAAAATATACTAAGTCAGAAACACTACTATTAACATGGATTTTGAAACGACGACTGGACAAGAAACTTTGGGCTACTTTACAGATATAAGAAGGAAAGTTTAAACTTATTATTTTATATTAGGCCTTCATGCCAAACAGAGTCAAATGCCTTTTCAATGTCTAATAAGACCATACCAGTAGATTTCCCATGTGACCGATTTTGTTTGACACAGTTGCATATTCTCAGTGCCTGACGGGCTGTACTGTGATGAGGCCTAAAGCCAAACTGTTCGTTGGGGTAGATTTGGTGAAGTTCTATCAACTTTACGATTTGTTCTTTTAGTACTTTTTCGTATACTTTACTAAGGTTGCTTAGTAGACTGATAGGTCTATAACTTTCCAGGCTTTCTTGAGGCTTACCAGCTTTTAATATCGGTACCACTTTTGCAAGTTTCCACATATCAGGAAAGTATTGCATTTTTAAACACGCGTTTATAATAAATGTTATGAATTTTATACCTGCTTTAGGCAATTGCTTTAGGTAAATGTTTCTTAACATATCAAGACCACCTGTTTTCTGAGGACGTAGGTTGCTTAATATAAACTCTATGTCTTCTTCGGTAACAAAAATGGTTAAAGAAGAATGGTTTGTTCCTCCAGCCACAAAAGCTTGAATGGTGTTATTCACGAGGGTGTTGGTGTGTGCATCACCTAAATTTTGAGAGACAACATGATTTTTGGAAAAATTTACGGCAAGTGCATTGGCTTTTTCAACATCGGTAAAGTATGTGCCCGACGAGTTTTTGAGGTAAGGTAATTGTCTGCTTTTATTTTTTACCAATTTAATTATGTTTCAGAAAGGTTTATCGTTATTGTCCAGTGTACTGAGTTTTTTGTTCCACTCATTTTTACGGTGCTCTAAAATTTGTTTGGCTATTTGTTTATTTAGGTATGTCATTTGGTGGCGAAAAAAGGGATGACGATGCCTCACCCAATTTCGTCTGGAATTATTTCTGAGTTTAATTAAGAACAATATGTAGGAAGGTAACTTTAAGCAGTAGTTTTTTTTGCAATTTTTGGTATACTAGCCTCGACCAAACTTAGAGCGTGTTCTGAAAAATCATTTACTATGCAGTCAACGTCTTCCTTAGTTAAAATGTCGTCGATATTCAGGGGCATGTTTTGAAGTTTTGATTTAACTTCAGAACGAAAACGTGTCCAGTTCGCATTTTTCAAATCTTGGACATATTGTACTTTTATTTCGCCTGACCATAGAAGACGACAACAAACCGGGTTGTGATCGGAGCTAAGTTCACTTATCGAAGTCGTTTGATTGAATAGTAATAAAAGTGCGTATTGCAATTTTAAACTAGAGGATCGGGTTGCGAAGATAATTTCAATACATAAAAAACCGAAATATAAACATGGCTATGGTGTGATATATTGTACATAAAGGCAAGAGTGTTAAAAACCGAACAATTTTACGGTAAAAGAAAAGAAAAGAGATCATGCAAATTAATTAATGGAACCGCTTAATGATATAAGCAAGATAGGATTTATCCAGCTTGGAGTTACAGTTCGAATTGAATTTAAGAAAACTTTCTTACAGCTATCGCAAAAAGGAAGATCTTATTAGAAGATTGACTGATGCTATTAGGAGAGAGAATTTGACACAACATTTTTTTGAGTAGCCAAAGCCAGTTTGAGCTTATGACCAATGATAGTGACGATAATAATAATGGGCGCCAGGAAACAGACAGTGGGCGCCGTGGCGTAAGTGGTTAGTGTGTCGGATCACTACGCATGAGGTTCCAAGTTCGAATACCAGAAAACACCAAAAAGTTTTTTCACGGTCTCACCTCTCGCGAGCGTCTGACAAACATCCGAGAGTATTGTTGTGACGAAAAAGTTTCTCAAATCGCCGTTCGGAGTCGGCATTAAACTGTAGGTCCCTTCCATTCGTGTGAAAAATATAACGCACACAACATGAGTGGTTGCGAGAAGCTAGCCCCTGCCACTTTAAGGAGCTGTTGCACCAAATATTTGTATTTGAGGAAACCGACAACGGCAAAGTGTAGGAGAGATTAAAAACGGAACGGCGGAAGTGGATAAAACTAATATCTCTCTGGAAATAGATAGCGAAAAATCGAGTCCATTTGTCATGTCTACTGCCAGAAAAGTCATGTCTACTGCGGTGTAGAGCCTTCCTTTCAACTTAGGTGGCATTTTTCTGTCACAGATAGCGGAATTTTCTCACCACTTCATCCACCTTACGCTTACGCCATGATTGATGTTGTCATCACAGGTTGTTTTGCTATTGATCATAGATCCCAGATATTTGAACTTTTCGCACTTGGGAAGCACTGTTCCATTCAAATAAATGTCTGGAATAGACCTGAGTGGATCAGAGAACGGGCAGCGCAAGTACTCTGTCTTTTTTGAACTAATTCGATACCCATTTCCCTCCAAAACTTCCACCCACACATCATGTGCTCGTTGCAGGGATGTAGGATCCTCACTTATGATGGCTTCATCGTCAGCAAAGAATAACTGATGTACCTTGGGGTCCATCACTTTACCTTCAAGCAGATAATCAAGGACTGTAATAAAGAGCAAAGGACATAAAACGCTTCCCTGGTGTACCCCGACTTTGACTGGGAACTCTTCGGTCACTCCAGCCGGGCATCTTACTCTTGTCTTTGCTCCTTCGTACATGTCCATGATCATCTGTACATAGGTTTCTGGAACCCCTTGATGTCTTAGCGCCACCCATATTCTATCTCGTGGTTGTCTGTCGAATGCCTTTTCAAAGTCAACCAATACAATATGCAAATCCCTTAAGGAATCACGATGTTTTTCCATTATGATCCTTATACTTTGGATTGCATCTGTGGTTGATTTACCCGAGACAAACCCGCACTGATCATCAGATAGCCGTATTATTTTTCGCAGTCGGCCACCTAATACCCGCTCAACTATCTTCATGGTGTGCGACATCAGCTTGATCGAATGGTAGTTATCACAGTTTCGCGTATCACCCTTCCCTTTGTATACAGGGAGAAGGTAACTTTCCCTCCATTGATTCGGCATTGGATCACCTCTCACGAATTTGGAGATGAGAATTCTGAGACATCTGAACCCGATGTCTCCCATCTTTTTCCAGAACTCAGAGGGCATCTCGTCTGGCCCAACCGCTTTTCGTTTTTTGGAGTATTTGACCGCCTCACTAACTTCTTCGACTGTAATGTCGGGTATTTCTTCACAGTTAGGGGTGGCTCTTGGAAAGTATAGCCGGGGAAACTGTTCATTTACCTCTGCAGAATTTTGTCGTCATCCACAAGAAGCTGGCCATGAGCATTGCTAATGAACTTTGGCGAACGAATCTCCTGAGCATTCTTCCTTCTTTGGGCGGCTATTTTGAAGATAGTGGCGCTCTTTGCATCAGCAACCGGGGAAAATATTTTCTCCAGCTCCCGATACAGGCCCTCCGTACTCTCTGCTTGAAGCTGGGCGCACTTCTTCTTCGCTTTCTTCTTGCAGCATCTGTATTCCATTTCGAGGCGAACTTTTTCGTCATTATTATTAGAGGGGCACTTTGACCAAGCTTTGAAAGCCGCTTTCTTCTCATTTATCACATTCTTAGCTTCATCACTCTACCACCACGTTTCTTTGGCGTGTTGATGGTGGCCTTTTGAAGCTCCTAGCAGTGATTTGGCCTTCTTTAAGCAAGTTCGCTGTAGGAAATCCCACATATTTTGTGCTCTGCACTCTTCATCCTCAGCTCCGTTGATGGTGTGAGAGAGGTAATTTTTCATTACGAAAACAAAAGCCTCGCCTTTTTCTTTGCCCAGATTGTACCACACTGCGCTGCAGTGATATTCTTAACCCGTCCCTGCACGGGTGAGAGTGACATTCAGCAATATCTCTACGCAAGACGTTTATTACGTGGTGCTGCTAAGCTAGTTGTTGCGACTAGCAAAGGAGTCACCTCTTGGAAGACTTGAAGGAGCTATAAAAAAGGAGTTTGGAGCTTTAGAAGGTAGAAGGAAACAACCACGAGAAACCTAGTTGGAATATATCTACAGCATAGTCCAGATAGCGAGCAGAGGAACGGTTGATGACGAGTCGCTAATTCATACATAATTGCGGGAATTCCGGATGAATTGTTATGCAAAACAATCCTCTATGAATTAAAGACACTTGATGACTTGAAGCATAATTTAAGAGCTTATCAGGCAATGAAGTCGCAAATGGGAACAAATGCGCTTAATACTAATGAATCCGGGGCTAGGAAGAGTGGTTATTTAAGCAACAAGCTTCGATGTTACAACTGCGGATCGTTGCATCATTTGACAGCAAGCTGCCCAAGTAAGTCGAAAGGAGCTAGATGTTTAAATTGCGGAGATTTTGGACATATGGCCAATAAGTGCTCAAAACCAAAGAAACCAAAGGAAGGCAGCATCGAACGAGTTAACGTAGTGGTAACTGATGATCTTCATATACCGGTCTATGCATTGGAAAGTGAGTTTAGTGCTCTTGTGGATACTGGCAATACCATAACGTTGATACGAAGATCAGTGTGGGTAAACTCTAAGGCAAGCTAGGCACTAACTGGTCCTGCAATCCCGTTAATTGGACTAGGTGGGACTGTGCAAATGTCTTTGAGATCAGTGAAGGTACTCCTTACCATAAATGGTGTTGATTATCTAACTGCTTGTCACGTTGTTCCCGATCAGTGGATCCCAGCCGACATCTTTATAGGTAAGGATATTCTTAAAAAAGTAACTCTCGTTATAGAAAAGGCTCGAGTCCAACTCCGAAAAGCAGAGCCGGAGATACATAAACGTCGCCGATTTACTACAAGAAGATGGACTTTCCTGGCTTTTGGACATCAGCGACCTTGCCAACCGGCAAGCCATAAGGGAACTGGTTTCCGGTTATAGTCCAAAAAAAAACCCTTCGTCCTGTATTCAAATGCACATCGAGCTGGAAGACGACAGGCCAATATACCAGAAGCCGAGGAGACTAGCCCCACCAGAAAAGATAGCAGTCAGCCGACAAATACAGGAGTGGTTAGACGATGGAATAATCCAGCCTTGTTGTTCAGACTTTGCAAGTCCCATCGTGGTTAAGAAAAGGGATGGTTTTATGCGCCTCTGCATAGACTTTAGGAAGCTTAACGAGAAGGTAATAAAGGACCGTTTTCCCTTGCCCAATATTGATGATGTTTTGCAAAGTTTATATCGCGTTCGACATTAGACTTAAAAAACGGGTTTTTTTCATGTGGATGTTGACGAAGCTAGGAGAAAGTATACGTCATTTGTGGTACCAGATAGACAATACGAATTCTTAAAGGTTCCCTTTGGACTTTGTAATTCTCCCTCAATTTTCCAAAGATTTATAAACTCAATTTTTAAAGTTTTGATTCGAAATGAAACGGTTTTAATTTATGTGGACGATATAATAATCTCTTCTAATACAATCGGTGACAATTGAAATAGTTTACGGCAGGTGTTAAGAATCACGGAAGAGAACGGATTAGTTATTAAATTGAAAAAGTGCGAGTTTCTGCGACGAAAGGTAAACTTCCTGGGACATGTCCTAGAAGATGGTAACATAAAGCCCTCACCGGAGGTTAGGTTAGGTAGATGGGTGCCTTGTGACAAGGAGTCACTGCTCACTCAGACCAACAGTACGGGTCCATTGTGCCCAATCATTTAACCCTGGAAACGCTGTTAAGAAAATCCGCCGTTAGAACCACCCAGAAAGTGATATGAATCTCAGGAGGTCTGCTAGCTCAACACTACCCAAGTCCTCCAGCTCCGAGAAGAAGTAACTACCAAGAGTCCTCATTCTTCTGACGGATAGGGCAGGACAGTCACACAACAGGTGACGAACAGATTCAATTTCTTCTTCGTCCCTGCAGCTTCTGCAATAGTCATTATGCAGCACACCGAGTCGTTCCGCGTGAACGCCAATGACACAATGTCCGGTAATTATGCAAGAAATGACCCGTGCGTTATAACGACTAAGTCTTACCAGAGAGGTTGATCTCTTCTTGCTGTAGGCCGGCCATAGCGCATGTTTCCAGATGAGCCCAGCGCCTGTTTTCTCGACCGGTGGCTTCATCCTCTATTTTTTTCCACAAGGAGCTGATCGGGATTGCTACAGAGGGGAGGGCCCGCGATAAGTGCAGCGCCGACCCTTTCCTAGCAAGCTCGTCAGCCCTTTCGTTACCTTCGATATCCATATGCCCTGGTACCCAGCAGAGGGTCACCGCATTGGCTCTGGATATCTCGTTTAAGAGTGATTTACAGCTTCTCACGAGCCTCGACCTAACTACGACAGAGTCCAGAGCCTTAACGGCTGCCTGGCTGTCTATATAGACAGTGATCGTTTTGCCAATGATATTACTCTCGCGTATAATTTCCGCAGCCTGTATAATGGCTGCGACCTCGGCCTGGAAGACGCTGAAGTCGTCGTTTATTCTAAAGGAGCGGTTTATTCCTAGGGCCTCACAATAAACTCCGGCTCCCGTGCCAACGTCCATCTTAGAACCGTCGGTATAGAAAGCCAACTCCTTTTTCTTCGTGGTTCTACGATTCTTCCAGTATATTCTATCGGGAATTCTTGTAGTGAATCTCCTTTCGAATGCTAGCGTCGGATTCATGTGATCAGTTCCCGTCAATCCGCTGGTGATCCCCCATCGGGACAAAATGGAGGCATGACCGTAAAGGCTTGATGACCACAACCGGCCTTCTCTCAGTCTTACAGCGGTTTTAGCCGCCAAACTGCTGCAGTATATGTAAAGCGGAATGAAACTAAGCGTGGTTTCCATTGCCGCCGTTGGTGTTGTTCTTATTGATCCCATGACACCGATGCACGCCGCCCTCTGGATTTTGGTGAGGTTTGAAAGCAGGTATTGCCTCTCAAGTGCCGTCCACCATACTAGTGAACCATATGTGAGAATGGGTCTTACAACCGCCGTGTATATCCAGTACACCACAGCCGGTTTGAAGCCCCACGTATTGCTGAAAGCCTTTTTGCAGGAGTAGAAAGCTACGCTTGCTATTTTAACGCGTTCGGCAATATTTTCCTTCCAGTTAAGTTTGGAATCTAAAACTACGCCCAGATACCGAGCTGAACTTGAGATACTTAGTTCAGTGCCACCAATATTTGGGGGTCTGAAGGTAGGGATTGATCTCCTCTTAGTGAAGAGAACTACCTCCGTCTTTGAAGGATTCACTCCCAGCCCTTTGCTGTTGACCCAGTTGTCCACTAGTTGTAGCGCGAAATTGAGCCTTTCACTTAGGACTGGAGGAAATTTTCCCGAAACCAGGATAAAGATATCGTCTGCATAGGCTGTCACGTTGAAGCCGTTTTCCTTCAGTGTTACCAAGATCTCATCCACCACAAGGAGCCATATTAGCGGGGACAAGACTCCACCTTGGGGTGTTCCTCTGCAGACCCTTCTCCGGATGGTTACATCTCCTTGCGTTGAAGATATTATCCTTGATTGAAGCATCTGCCCAATCCAGTTGCAGAGGCCCGTGCTGACATGTGCTCTGT
Organism: Brachypalpus laphriformis; assembly: GCA_945910035.1. Classification (NCBI taxonomy): domain Eukaryota; kingdom Metazoa; phylum Arthropoda; class Insecta; order Diptera; family Syrphidae; genus Brachypalpus; species Brachypalpus laphriformis. Next base: position 76,214,861 of record OX246755.1, on the reverse strand, counting down.
GCAGACTGCTCAGGATTGCGTTAGAGCTTACGTTGTTGAACGCTCCTTCAATGTCGAGGAACGCCCCAAGAGTGAACTTCTTGAAGTGGAGGGATCTTTCTATGCTCGATACGACCCGGTGGAGGGCCGTGTCTACCGATCTGCCGCAGATGTATGCGTGTTGTGATTTAGATAGGTAATCATCGCCGATCACACCTCTTATATAAACATCTATCAAACGTTTCAAAGTTTTCAGCAAAAAGGACGATAGACTGATAGGTCTCAGGTCTCTTGCGTTTGTCTGGCTCGCTTTTCCCGCTTTGGGAATGAAAACAACGCGCACCTCCCGCCATGCTTTAGGAACATAACCTAGCTTAAGGCATCCTGTGAAGATACGTTTGAGCCATGGAATAGCAATATCCACTGACTCTTGCAGCATCACAGGTCGAATGTTATCCATTCCTGGTGCCTTATATGGAGCAAATGATTTAATTGCATATGCTATCTTGTCATCATCTATTATATAACCCACCTCTTCCGCACTTATTCCCGATGACGTCTCTGGAATGGTTGGATCAACTCCAGAGATTGATGTACATCCAGGAAAGTGAGTACTCAGTAGTTTCCTCGTGTGATTCTGCCCAGGTGCCATCGCTTTTCCTGATATTGGATTCCGGCGTTGGTGTCTTGGCCAGGACCTTCCTTAGGCGGGACGCTTCGTTTGTTGATTCTATAGATACGCAAAAGAACCTCCAAGAGTTCTTCTTTGCGAACCTAATCTCTTTCTTGAGGAGCTTCACGCTTTCTTTATAGGTGGACCACTCGACGACCCCCTCCTTAGCGAGGTTCCACCCTACTCTTGAAATACGAATGAGTTCCGCTATTCTATCGTTCCACCATGGTGGACGCTTTTTACCGCTAAGCCTACTAACCGGACAGGACTTCTCGAAGGATCGCGTAAGGGAACCAGTCAGTGCATCGACTGCATTGCCAACTGCTTCAGTCGAGTCGAGGTCCTCAGTGAGGTGATACACTGATTTCCTCAGTTCTCTCTTGAATTTTGACCAGTTTGCCCTACGCGGATTTCTGAAAGTCCCACTCCCATGAGTAGTAAGTTGTAGCTTGAAGAGTATCCAACAGTGGTCAGATAGTGACGCCTTGTTGGAGACTCTCCGGTTAACAGCTTCAACAGAGCTCTGGTCAGAAATAAAAGTTATATCCAAGACTTCCCTTCTATTAGACGTTACAAAGGTGGGGTCATTGCCTCTATTACAAATAAAAAGATTGGTTTCAAGAATATAATTAAACAAAACTTCGCCTCTAGCATTGATGTCGGTGCTACCCCACAGAGTATGGTGGGCGTTGGCATCACATCCCAAGACTAAGTTTTTCTCACCTCTTTGAGACGCTGATATGAGCGACCTCAGATTTTCCGAGGGGACATTGATGCCGTCATCGTTGGGTAGGTACGCAGACGCCACCGTGCAGTTTCCATTCACCCCTCTCACGTTTACCACTGTCAAGTCGCCGGAGCTGAAATGAGATAACATTAGTATGTTTAAACTCTTTTTGGCCACGATACACGTCCTTACCTTGCCAGCGTCGCTTTTATAATATACATTATAGTTTTTTGACCCTAATCCCATCACGCGATTGTTATGAATCGACGGTTCCTGGATTAGGGCCAGATCCAGCTGCTCAAGCTTCAAGTTGTCGGAGGCGACCACACTATGATGAAGATTGATTTGCACTATCTGCATCGGTTGTGGCAATCTCAACTTCCATAGCGTCAGTCGCCCCATCATTCTCCGCACGTTGAGTCCGCTTTAGGAGCTTTAGAGTTACCTTTCCCGCTCCATAGCACAACCTCAACAGCTTGTCTGCCAGAAGTGAGGCCGGGGGTTCATTCATAAGAATGATCAATCCTTTGGTCCCATTCTTCGCCTCTTCCTCCCCGACGACCTCCCAGCCCTTCATATCAGTAGAAGGGTTCTGCCCTTTTAGGAAGCCGAGGATCTCTGTTTTGTCCACACCCCAGTCAGGAACACAGAGCCTTCCCTTGGGCATGGTGGGTATCTCCTCTGGGGTTTTTTTTTTTTTTTTTTTTTTTGATTGGGAGGGGTAATCTTCAAAAGACGAAACTCAGTACGTCCTGAGTAACAGTGTGTGACTCTTACCCACTAAACCCCCCTCCCACGACCGCCCCATTCCCCGCGGTACTGCCGTCAAGCATTTCATCGCGGGGGGGGTTTTAGTCTGATGTATTCGACTAGTGCATGTTTGCATTATCCTGCTCAGCATTGATTGTATTTCGCCGGTCTGATTCTTTCCTTTCTCTTTCTAGGGTTCTTAGAATCTTCATTATGCGCATTGTGCTCCCAGCGACTGCGTCCCATGCCTCCTGGCTTTTGAGCATTTCGCCAACGATGTTTTCTGGCGTCAGTGGGTGGCCGAGTTCACGCCTTAGTGCATTCCTTTCGTCGAGGAATCTTGGGCATTAAAAAAATATATGTTCCGCGTTTTCTACGCAGTCAGCGCAATGTGGACAGTAAGGGCTATTGTCGTGTTTATACTTATGTAAGTTCCCGTTAGGAACTGCGTTAAATAGAACTCAAGTTCTCCATGTTGTCTGTCGAACCATGACTGGATTTGGTGTATGAGCCTATGGGTCCACCTGCCTTTCTCAGAAGCATTCCAGCGTTCTTGCCATTCTCTTAGGCTTTCTGCTCTATAGAGCCGGTTTTCGCTGGCCTCGTTTCTTTCTCTTCTTGCGCAGTACTGACGTTGCTGTTCTACTGCCAGGATATCTACTGGGAGCATTCTCGCTACCACGCAAGCTGCATCGCTAGAAGTAGTGCGAAATGCGCAGCTAGCTCTCAATGCACATATTCGATACACAGATGTGATATGTGATCTGTATGTTTTAATTGCCATGGCCCCGGCCCAAATTGGTGCGGCGTATAGGATTATAGACGTAACCACTCTAGCCAGCAGTAACCTACGGCTATGTCTTGGTCCTCCTATGTTGGGCATGATACGCGCGAGTGCGGCACTTGCTATTGCACCTTTTCGGCCTACATACTCAAGGTGATCTCTAAATGAAAGTCTCGTATCTATCATGACACCTAGGTATTTTATATGCGGTTTAGATGTTATTTCATGGCCGCCGACTATAATGGTGAGAGTTTCTACCTTCTTTCTACTACTTATCAGGACTGCTTCAGTTTTATGCTCCGCCAGTGTTAGACCAACTGAGGTGAGCCATTTTCGTATTATCCTTATTGTAGCATTGCTTATCTGTTCCACCTCCTCCAACAGTTTAGCAGTGACAATAATGGCGATATCATCAGCAAATCCCACTATTTTTGTTTCTGCGGGTATAGGAAGTCGCAGTATACCGTCATACATAATATTCCAGAACAAAGGGCCAAGGACTGAGCCCTGTGGTACTCCGCCTGTGATCTTATATTCCTTGGGGCCGCGGTCTGTATTGTATACCAAGATTCTGCACCTGAAGTAGTCAACAATAACGTCTATGAGGTATTGTGGAACTCTCATCCTTCTGAGCGCTTGTAAGATGTGACTCCAATTTGCCGTATTGAAGGCGTTTTTTATATCAAGAGTTATAACCAAGCAGTACTTTTTGGAACCGCCTCTCCATCTTCTTCTCTGTATAGCCTCTTGTGCCGTTTTAACTACCACATTGATTGCATCTGTTGTTGAGCGCGCTTTTCGAAAACCGTATTGGTGTTCTGAAAGACCTCCAGGTTCTTGAATTGCTGCCTCTACCCTGTTACAGATGATTCGCTCCAATATTTTGCCAGCCGTATCTCCTCTGGGGGTACCGCTCGCAATGCAGCACCCTCCCAGAGTTTAAAACCGCGAACCGTGGCCTTCACAAAGTCAAGCGATAACCGATCCTTGCAGTCTATCATAATGACCCCACGATGCCACTTCGCTCTCCCTGTGGGTGCAGTTCCGCCGGCATTCTTTCGAATACGGTCGAAGATTGCTCCAGCTAAGGCCTTCTCAATCATCTGACCGCATTCTTGGGAATACTGGCCACTAGGTTTTCCGAAATCCACCACAGCTAGCTGCAGTGAACTTCGAATAGCCCCGCTGAAGAGCATCCCCGTTTCAGCCTTCGACCTTTTGGGGGGATTTTTTGTGTGCTCCGAAGACCTAAGCCTCTTTGACACAAACTCCTCCCGCCTGGTCTCGGCCATCCTACGACGATGTTCAGCGGCCCTCGAGGTTTCTGGCTGAGCCCCAGCAGGACCTGCCTTAGCGGCAGCGGTCTTGCTGGTTTTCATCTTTGTGGTTGCTCCTTTTCCGCCAAGGTTTGCCTTAGGGGCAGCGACCTTACGGCTGGCCTTGGTTTCAGCAACGCTCTGTTTAGGCGCAGGCCTCGTCAGAGCGTCCTTTGCTATTGTATCAATAGCCCAGGCCAGGGAGTTCTTTTCCTTATCGGAGATGGAAGAGGGATCTTTTGCGTCCAGCACTGACTTGACATGCGTTGCTCTACGGAACAACCGCCGTCTCATCTAGCCTGGAGAGACCTTCTTCCCCCCCTTTGGTTTCCGGTGACCCTCGGATGGATCTGCTAAAAGCCGCTACTCCATCTCCATAGAGATCTCCTCATCCGAGCTAGCTGCCGATGGTGGCTGCAGCTCGGCCAGTACCGGTATGCCCACGGGTAGCGTGTCAGCTTCCGGACTGGTGTCTGTTGTTATTGTTGTTTTGGTTCATTTTTGTTCCCACGAGTAAGGCCGGAAATTGTAGTTCGCCCCGCCAGAGCCGCCATGCCGGGGTAAGGCATTCACTATACACAGACCTCGCCAGGGCGTCTGTGAGAGCTCGTTAGTGGTTGGTTTTGTGTATCCCCCCAACCTTTCATCTTTCGGCACGGTTTTAAAAACGCTCACACCACCGGTAGAATTAGGGAGACTATCTCTTGGTTTTTTGGACCTCAGGTAGTCTAGGAGTCCGGCACTCGCCGACACGTCTCCGCAGAAAACCTTCAGCCATACATAAGCCCCAGCAACGCGACAAGGTGGATAGTCATCGCTGGGGAGCCCTCACCGGAAAAGAGCAATGCTGTGAGAAATTTCCATATTCCCAACAACTTAAAACAGGTTCAAAGTTTTTTGGGGTTGACCAGTTACTTCCGGAAATTTATAAAAGGCTACTCATTGATTGCGAAGCCTTTAACCGATTTAATCCGTAAGAAAGTACCATTTGTTTTTAGCGAAAAGAAGCTTGTAGCCGTTCAACGCTCAAAGAGATGTTGTGGAAGGATCCCGTTTTAAAACTGTTTGATCCTACTCTACCGACGCAGCTGCACACTGATGCCAGTAAGGATGGGTATGGTGGTGTGCTCCTGCAGAAACATGGTGAAGACGATCAGTGGCATCCCGTTTTCTATCTTAGTTACAAAACATCAGGCAGTGAGAAAAATTGTACTAGTTATGAGTTGGAAGTTTTAGCCATTATCAAAAGTCAAAAAAAATTAAGAGTTTACCTACTAGGATTAAATTTTGATGTTTTCACAGACTGTAAGGCATTTGAACTTACGATGGGAAAAAAGGACCTTTGCGGTCGAGTTGCGCGATGGGCCCTGGTAATAGACGAGTTTCAGTGCAAAGTTCACCATCGTGCCGGTTCTGCTAAGCGACATGACATGTAAATGCGTTAAGCCGCTACCCAAGTGTAATGCCAATTCGGCATGCTATTTTCGAACAAATACGTAACTCTTAGCGTAAAGACGAGTACTGCCGGTTGATAACAACGATTCTTTAAGAGCAGCCATACGAGGATTTTGTCATACGACAAGATGTCATGTATAAGTTGACTGACGGAAGGTACCTATTAGTCGTGCCGAAGAGTTTGCAGTGACAAGTTATACAAAGCATTCATGAGAATGGGCACATCAGCTCCCGTAAGTTAATTGCTGCCACACAAGCTGAGTACTTCATTCCAAAGCTGGGAAATAAGGTGGTGGAAGTTCTTGCAAACTGCGTACCCTGTATTTTGACCAAACGAAAAAGTGGGAAACAAGTGGGGTTTTTGAACCCCATAGATAAGGGCTAGTTAACATTACAGACGTTTCATTTGGATCAGTTGAGGCCATTACCATCTACGGCCAAAAACTATAAGTATCTCTTTGTTGTAGTAGATAGTTTTACAAAATTTTCTTGGATATTTCCAGTAAAGTCAACATGTTCTGATGAGGTTATCCAAAAGATGGAGTTTCTGAATCAAACATTTGGCAATCTCATCAGGTTAATAACGGATAGAGGCGCAGCATTTACCTCGACCAGCTTCAAGACCTATTGCGAGGACCAGGGTATCCATCACGTTACCATCACGACCGGCGTACCACGAGGAAATGGACAAGTTGAACGGATCAACCAAACTATAATTGCGGTTTTATCGAAGATGTCCATCGATGATCCTATGAAATGGTGGAAGCACGTATCTCCTCTGCAAAAAGTGATCAACTCAACGAAAACAAGAGCCACCAACAAAACGCCGTTCGAACTGTTGATTGGAATACCAATGAACTGTCCGGAAATAGGAAGCCTGCGAGAAATTATGGAGCACGACAAAATAGCAGCCTTTGAAGAAGACCGGAGGGAAATGCGAGCGGAAGCCAAGTTGCAAATTGAAATCATACAGGAGGAGAACATGAATGGGTTTAACAAGAAAAGGAAAAGTGCTCGGCAGTATGCGGTGGGTGATCTTGTTGCTATCAAGTCAACCCAGTTTGGATCGGGGCTTAAGCTGTATCCCAAATACTTAGGTCCCTATAAGATAACAAAAATTAAGAAGAAGGACGAAGGACCTATCGTTACGAGTACTTCAGCAGACTATACGAAGCCATGGGTCAATTTGGAGGATGAAGAGTTTTCATCTAAGTCAGATGAACCGCAGGATGGTCTGATGTAGAGGTTATTACACAGCGGGTAGTATGATTCTGAATCAACATGCTTAAGCAACATTTTTAATGTATATATATAATATTCCTAATCATCTTCTCGACTTTTGCTTTCGAGAGAGTAAAGCTTTCACTTTAGTCCTAAATAGAGAGAGTTCAAAGGTTAATTAATCTCTAGTACATAACAACCTCTATGCTGCCGGCAAGCTGATATCGCTCTCGTTGATGCTGCTGTGCTGTGACCGTGCCATTTCTAAGCTGAACCTTTTTTATATCAAGCTGTAAAAAACTGTAGTATCACATAAATTTTTTGCCTCATTTTAATTGTACCAAATTTATATCGATAAATCGAAATTAACTCTAATTAAACAGAATTTTTATACGTTGGAAGGGTTTTATTCGCTTTTACTATTTTTTCGACAGCAATCCTGCATATATATATATTTCATTGAGGGCTAGACCCATCTTTGCTCCCTTGATGTTAATATTCGCAAAGGACTCTTCTTCCCACTATGTCAATGTACAGACATGTTGGTGTTGGCTTGTGGGTTTCGTACAATTCTTTGAAGTATTATGTTAAAGAGGTCACATGATAGCTTACTTATTTTACTTATGTCCTGTATCCCCTTGTGGGTCCTACTCCTACGCGCCATTGTGTACGGTTTCTGGCAATGTGCCTGAGTTCTCCCCAACTTTTCCCCAACTGCCGTGCCTCCTTCTCGACTGTTCTGCGCCATGTACTCTTCGGACCGCCAGGTTTTCTGCCATCCTGAGTTAAAGGGTTCCATTGCATAGCATGGTTCACTATGGAACGGTTACCCTTTCGGAACGTGTGACCAATCCACTGCCACTTCCATCGTTGGATGGTTGTGCCTATTGGTTCCTGACCCGTTCTCTCGTAAAGGTGTTCGTTAGAGATACGATTGGGCCAGAAAATCCTTAAGATATTGCGTAGGCACCTATTAACGAACGTTTGCAGCTTTGCGGTGATAGTAGTGGTCACTCTCCACGTGCTGCATTCATATAACAGCACGGATTCAACGTTGGAGCGGAATAGTCTTATCTTGGTGTTCAAATTGATTGCATTGCTTCGCCATATTTTGGACAACATACCGAATGTGGACTTTGCTTTCGCGATCCTGTTGGCTATATTCAGTTCGGTTCCACCATCGGTCGAGACAATACTCCCAAGATACTCGAAATCCTCTACTCTCTCTACCGGTTGTACAGCAATGCATATTTGAGCCGATGAGTTAGTTCCAAGGCTGATAATTTTAGTTTTGCCGTACCGTATTAATTTTCAGGCCGACGGCGCCTGCCTCCCTTTCCACATCTGCTGTCATTTGGTGGAGGTTCATAATTCTGTGGGACAGTAAGCATATATCGTCAGCGTAGTCAAGATGTTTCAGTTGAGATGTAGAGTCCATCGAATTCCTCCGTTTCCCATCGACAAAGCTGCACGAAGTACATCGCTAATCAACAATGTAAATAGTATTGGTGAAATGATACAGCCTTGTCTTACCCCACTTTGGATCTCAAATTCCTCAGACAACCTTCTCTGTGCAGAACGTGACATTTGAAGCCTTCATATGCAGCTTTGATAATAGCAATTAGTTTATCGGGAATACCTCTTCTGCGTAAGGCACGCCAAATAAACTCCCTGTTGACACTATCGAACTGACTTCGCAAAATCGATGAACAGCAGGTGGAGTGGCGATCGACAATCAATGCACTGTTCGATGATAATCCGCAGGGTGTTGATGTGGTTGACACAGGAGGATCCAGAGCGGAAGCCTGCTTGTTCGGCATCGAAAGTGTTTTCGAGATGTTGTTTGATTCGCTCCAGGATGATTTTAGCTATTATCTTAGCTACAGCAGGCAGCACGCAGTTACCCCTCCAGTTTCCGCACTCCGTTAAATTTCCTTTTTTAGGAAGTTTGACGATCATTCCATTTTCCACTCATTAGGAAAGCTTTCAGCTTCACAAGCTCTCCCTATCAGTGGAAGCAGAAGCTCAACCGATATTGTTGGCGCTGCTCGTAAGAGCTCTGCTAGAATACCGTCAAGTCCTACCGCCTTGTTGGTTTTGAGTGCCTTAATCGCGGTAGTGATCTCATTATTACTGGGAATCGTGGTGCGTATTCGGGAACTTCTCACCTCGGGCATCTCAGTTTGATTTGGGAGCATATCGCTAGCGAATACGCGGTTCAAAACCGTAGCAAAATGCTCTTTCCATATCTTGAGTTGGTCCTCATCCAAAATGAGCAAGGAACCCTCTAGGCTTTTCACTGGGTGTTGGCTGAAGCTGCGACCACCGTTCAGCTCTTTGGTGATTCTGTAAACGGTGATTCTGTAAACTGCGGTCGCACCTCCGTGCAGGTTCTTCTGCTCTTGTGGCCACCGCGTTGATATAGTTGCGCCTGTCACGTCGCACGCTGAACTTCTTTCATCTTCGTGCGATATAAGGACTCTAGCTCGCTTCTCCCTGCTGCTGGAGTAGCTGCAACGCGAGCTTTCAGCTGTTTTCTTTCGTCAGTCCGTCTCCAGGTATCCTCGAAAAGCCACGCCCTATGTCCTCTCTGAGATCGACCGACAATTCTTTCAGCACCAGATGTAAAAATATTTTTCACAGCACACCAATGATCTTGGATATTTGCGGGCATTGAGCTTCTGATTGCTTCCACACCTTGCGAAAAGTGCTCCCTTAGTTGTTGGCGCACTGAGGGATCGCTAAGTCTATCGATGTTGAACCTGGGCATTCGTGGGATCTTCGAACTGCAGCAGTGCGTAGTTGGAGAGTAGCTATCATAAGATGGTGATCTCGTACTATCCCCACATCTGCCCCTCGCCTGTTTCGGACGTCCAGGAGACTACTTCTAAAATGGCGGCTGATGGCAAAACAGTTAATTTGGTTGGAGGTTGCTTGCTTGTCGTTGAAAATCCAGCTGACTTTGTGGCAGGTCTTGTGCTCAAACATGGTGCCACCTATCACAAGGCGGTTGGTATTGCAGAAATCCACAAACCCTTCTCCTTTGTCATTGCGGTTGCCTAGTCCATGCTTCCCGATTACATGTTTGAGCCCTTCGTTGCCGTTGCCTAACTTGGCATTCAAAATCATTCAAAGCAAGCACTTCATCATGAACTTGATTGTTGCGCTACTGTCCCAAGCCAAGTTTTGAGCAGTCAGTAGTTTCCCGATCAATCGCAGTGCAGGTCGCATGATAGCGCGTCATCTTGTTAAAGGCATTTCCTGATATCGAACGGTTCGGTGCTGATCTTTCCCACTAGAGAAGCGAGAGTTCTCCATCGCCAATGGACACGCTTGCCAGGGATGCCGAGACTAGACATGACTCTGCATAACTCCTTTTTATACACACTACCCCAGACAACTTTGAAATCGATGAAAATGTGATGCCTATCGATTTTATAAGCGTTAGCATCTATGATCAAACATCACGTTAGCGTCTAACACCATTTAATCCCCTTATTACTTTTCAGTACGTTTTAGAATTATTTGTTGTCCGTGGTCATTAGTAAGATTGTGGATATAACGAATATTCTTTTGTTTGCATAGCTCTTTGTAGGCTTTGTTACTATCTTGGTAGAACTTTTCTTATAAACTCAGAACGTAAACTTCTCACTAGCTCGAGATACGCAAAAGCATCAAACCAGGCTTCTCCTTTAATTATCGGGGACTGTCCTTCTAGAAATTTCTAAGCTTGCTTGTTGATAGATACGCACACACCTGCAACATTTCCTGCCACTAAGTTATCCATCCATATTGGCCCCAACCTTTGTATCTCTAGATCTAATATCATTGACTTTACAGGTAAATGGAGCGTACCGTGGTGGAATGACCAGCTAGAGATACTCCGCAAAAGGGTGAGTAAACTTTTAAACACCGCAAAACGCAATAAAAATTGGGACGAATATAGGTCCGCTTTGACTAAATTCAACATATAGTTGAGGAAATCCAAGAAAACAGCATGGAGAAAGAACTGCGAAAATATCGAGTCCCTTCCAGTAGCAGCCCGTCTGCAAAAGGCTCACTCAAAGGATCATTCCAATGGGGTGGGATTGCTCATCAAATCTGATGGCACCTACACCGCCAACCGAAGGGAAACCCAGGAAACTCTGCTCGAGGTTCACTTCCCTGGCTCAACAATTCTAAGCGACAACGTACCTGTTGCTCCTGAAGGCTCGACATGTGGCACATCCAGAAGAGTCAACAGCTTGTCTGGAAATCTGTTCAGTCAGGAAAAAATTAAATGGGCAATCGGTTCATTTAAACCCTTTAAGGCACCTGGCAGTGATGGTATTTTTCCAGCTCTCATACAGAAAGCTCTGGATTACATCTTGCCTGCCTTGGTAGCTCTATTTAGAACAAGCTTCAACCTGGGATACATTCCACTAACTTGGCGGGAGGTGTTATGTGGTGTTTGTGCCTAAGCTAGGTAACAAACCCAGCGAGCTACCCAAATCCTACCGTATAATTAGCTTGACATCGTTTTTCTTGAAAACCATGGAAAGACTGCTAGACTTACACATTAGAGGCATTCTTGAAAATACTATACCTCTGCATTCTATTCAATTTGCATACAGGAAAGGTCGATCTACGGAAGGCGCCCTTCACTATCTCGTCACTGAGATTAAAGCTGCCTACCGCTCCAAAGAAATCGCCTTTTGTGCATTCCTTCACATAGAAGGTGCTTTTGATAACACTGGTTATGAATCCACCACTAGTGCTATGAGACGCAGGGTAATAGACGAACCTACTACCAGATGGGTTAGGAACATGCTCGATAGCCGCATAATAACATCTTCCTCTGGAGAGGTCTCTGTGACGGTCTCCGCGGCCAAAGGCTGCCCCCAAGGCGGCGTCCTCTCGCCTCTCTTATGGTCACTCGTGGTGGATGACTTATTGAACACACTTAATAGTTCAGGTTTCACACCCATATGCTATGCAGATGATCTGGTGATCATCATTAAAGGCAAACATGAAGACAATGTGTGTCAACTCATGCATAATGCACTCATTGTAGTCTCGGACTGGTGTGCTGGGGAGGGCCTATCGATTAACCCCAGCAAGGCAGTCGTTGTACCGTTTACAAGAAGAAGAACGCTGAATATTGGCTCAGTGACTCTAAACGGCACAACAATCAATTTTTCCGATGAGGTCAAGTATCTAGGAATTGTCCTGGATAAGAAGCTTAACTGGAACTCCCATATTAAGCATAAAATTGCCAAGACGACTACTACCTTGTGGGCCTGTTGTCGTATGTACGGCAAGACCTGGGGCCTGTCTCCAAAAGTCATTTTCTGGTTATACACCACGGTTGTAAGACCCATTCTGAAATACGCTTCCGTAGTCTGGTGGACGAAAACCAAAGAGGTTACAACCATTAATAAACTCACAAAACTTCAAAGACTAGCTTGCCTCGGCATCACAGGTACTATGCACACTTGTCCCACAACAGCCCTTGAAGCCATAATCGGACTTACTCCGTTACATATATTTATAAAAAAAGTGGCAATCCGCAGTGCAGTTAGTCTTAGAAAATCAGATGCCAATAGTACACGGGATCACGTGAATCTCATGGAGCTATCGTCCGGCTTCCCCGAGCTAGACATGCTCAGCACGGTCTCCGACTTTACGCCCAAATCACTCTACTTTGGTAGAAGGTTTGAGATTGTGATCCCAAGCCGTGATATATGGAATAATGGGGGACCGTCGCTTGATCCAAAAGGTATAGTGTGGTACACCGATGGATCAAAAATGGATTCAGGAGTTGGCGTCGGTGTGTATGGACCCAACCATGAAATTTCGAAATCACTCGGAAAGAGTCCCAGTGTTTTCCAGGCCGAGCTTTACGCCATTGAAACTTGTGCTAACATTAACCTGCAATCAGGCATCAAAGGTGCCTCTATCCATATACTCACCGATAGCCAAGCGGCGCTCAAAGCACTGGTCTCCCATTTGATCAGTTCAAAATCAGTTCTAAGCTGCTTCGACAGCTTACAAAATCTGTGCCGACACAATAAAGTAAAATTGTGGTGGGTACCGGGTCATGTAGGCGTTGATGGCAATGAAACTGCAGACCTGCTAGCTAGGAAGGACTCCTCTGAGTTGTTCACTGGACCTGAACCCTTTTGCGGGATACCCGATTCCGCCTTCAAACTTACCCTAAACATTTGGGAACGCAACATGTGCATCTCCCACTGGAATAACTCCCAAGGTCTCAGGCAGGCTAAAAGACCTGTTCAACCCTTCACCTGCCGATATCACCTGCCGCCTCTGCCTAGAAGAGGACGAAACCACAGAGCACATACTATGTGAGTGTGTAACTCTGTGTAGCACTAGGAGAAGCTTTTTCCTTAAAGTGATCATATCTCCAAAATATCTAAGGAACCCCTCCGCAGCCGTAATTATAGCTTTCATAAGGAGAGTAGAAGTACTGCTGCCCTAAAAGTGGCCTATGGTACAATAGATCTCCTTGGTCGCAGTGCCTACACGCCATTTGGGAGTGGCCACACACCTGTTTAAAAAAAAAAATCATTGACGGTTTTAATTTCAAATCTTACGTTTACTTGCTTTCTTAAATCCCTTCACCCCTCGATGGGCATAGGGCTTTAACGAAGCCTGCGCGCTATCTTGTTCGGAGTTCTGCAACGCGTTTAAGCTGCCTCTAACTCATTCCCAAAGAGCTTGATACCTCCTTGACTGTTTTGTGCCATATTTGCCTAGGAAATCTAGCTGTTTTGCTTGCCTGGGATTCCACTGCATGGCCTACTTCGCAATGGAGTTGTCGTCGCGCTGTATGGTGTATTTAATCCACTGCAACTTTCTCCTTCGCACAATAATGCCTATATGTTATTGGCCCGTTCTCAGGTGAAGTTAACTCGAGATACGATTGAGCCAAAAGATTTTCAAAATGATTCTTAGACATCTATTACGATTTTACCCCCTTCGGGTAGGGGTTAGAATATACCCGAGGTAGGCATGCCTGTCGTAAGAGGCGACTAAAATCCACCCTCCGTATACCGAGTATGGCGTATACAAAAAACATGCAATGAACAAAACAAAAGATTTGAATACCCCAGGTGGCAGTCCAGGTAAACTGGAAAATCCACCCTCTTCGGAGGTCGGCTCTACGGATTCTGGGGAGAGCCATTTATTGCACCTTATAAATCCCTTCTCAAAAAGTGCAAGAGTATCTCGATCTCCACCAACAAGATCGAACGTCTCCGGAAAAAGAAGTCCGCCGGAAGCGCAAACGCGTGTAAAACGGGACTCAGCGAAATCTAAAAGCATTGAGGAGGAAAACGACGTACTCCTTACCAAGCTTACCGAAATGGAGTTACTCTATCGTGAGCTTAAGAAAGAGGTAGATTTACTCAGGCAAGAAAATAATGCCCAAAAAAACACGTACCTACAAAAAGAAAATACAGTTAGCCCACATCGCTCACCTAGTCGCGAATACCAGACGGATGAAGAAGAGCTAACACGCGAAACGAATTGGGTCGAAAAGAAACGCAAAGCTGGTTCCTCACCGGAAGTCGAGCCACAAAAAGATGAAAAGCGCAAGGAGATGCAAGAAAAGCAACAACAACAAAAATTACGTCCTCCGCCACCGATAAACGTCGTTGGAATTACGGACTATAATAAGTTGCATTGCCTCCTTAAAGGAACTCTGGCATCGACGTTTAAGGTGACATCTCTGCGAAACAATACGTGGAAAATCAATGTCGATGATGCCGACGGTTACCGATCAGTATCTAAAAAATGAAATGCCGAAAAGATTCAGTGGTATACTTATGAAAATAAGTTAGAAAGACCACTGCGTGTTGTAGCAAGGGGACTCCACCCCTCGTGCACTAAAGAAGATGTAATGCACGACCTTCAAGACAAAGGCTTTAAAATTCTTGATGCCGTCAATATTATCAAGAAGGAGAAGCAACAGTCGGAGGGAGATCATGAAAAATTGGTAAAGCGCGGACTTCCACTATTCATGCTTAGTTTTGACAAAGACGAAAATAAAGATATTATATATGGTATCAAGACTATTCTAAACATCGTGGTCAAAATCGAACCTATGCGTAAGAGCTCCAGATCGATCCCTCCCGATCCCGCAGACTTACTGCCAGAAAGAACCGCGATGCGTTAAATACGCAGGCAAACATCTCTCGGAAGAGTGTCACCTAAATAAGCAAACGCCAGCCACCTGCACAAACTGCAAAGCAAAACATCCTGCGAACTATCGAGGTTGCGAAGTGGCGAAAGAGCTTCAAAAACGCCGCGATACGCTTCAAAATTCGATGCGTCCGAATATGAAACCAATCAAGAACAGACCCAAAATAGCTACGAGAAAAGCAGCGAAAGATAGAAAGTCCATCAATATTGACTTAAGATCGGTTAATGATAAAAAATCCGAAAGTAATAGAGATAAGGTGACAGAAGCAAAATCTCTGAATATTGGCGTGCAGTCTTATGCTCAAGCGGCGAAGGCAGTTAAGGGTACGTACACGACCGACAACTCACGGGAGATCAAAGCAAGAAACCGTCCAAACTATAATGTAAAGACTCCTACTCAAGTTGCGACATTGAAAAATGCTGATAGAGGTAGTTCAGAAGATCATGTATCCAACGTTTTTTCCCTAATTCTTGCGAAACTTGAAGAGCAATGCAAAACAAATAAACTAATTTTCGAGAGACTAGCTGCACTAGAAAACAACATTCATAACACGCGCACTTCAACCAGAATATGAAAGAAAGACTTAAAATTCTTACTTGGAACGCCAACGGGCTCATACAAAGACTCGACGAGTTAGAAATACTTACTTACTTAGGTGGCGCTACAGTTCAGGGTGAACCTGGGCCTCAACCAACAAGCCTCTCCATTTAGCTCGGTCTTTAGCTAATTGCCTCCAGTTGCGCACTCCAAGTTGGTCGAGGTCCCCTTGAACTTGTGCGCGCCACCTACGGCGATAATTCCCTCTACTGCGTCGTCCCTCGGGGTTAGATTCGAAGACTCTGCGGGCCGGAGCGTTGGTGTCCATTCATGACTAGGTCGATGTCGCTGTACAGCTCGTATAGTTCGTGATTGAATCTTCTCCTCCAAAACCCGTCAACGCAAACGGGACCGAAAATCTTACGAAGAATTTTTCTCTCGAAGCGACCAAGGATATCTTCATCATCTTTTAATAAAGTCCATGTTTCAGCGCCGTAAAGCAGGACTGGGATGATCAAGGTCTTATATAGAGTCTCCTTAGTTGTTCGAGAGAGGGCTTTACTGTTGAATTGCCTTATAAGCCCAAAAAAACAGCGATTGGCAAGAGTTATTCTTCGATTGATTTCTGCGCTGATTTTGTTTGCTGAATTTATAGCAGAGCCAAGGTAGAAAAAGTCCCTTACTACCTCGAAGTTATAGCTGCCCACGGTGACGTTTTGTCCAATTCGTCGATGTTGGTTTTCCCTCCTTGTTGACAGCATATACTTGGTTTTGCCCTCGTTTATCGCCAAACCCATTTTGGCCGCTTCCGCCTCAATGCTTGCAAACGCACCGGTGACAGCCCGCTGAGATCTTCCGATAATGTCTATATCGTCGGCGTATGCAAGCAGTTATACAGACTTGTAATAGATTGTGCCTCCGGTGTTGGCTTGTGAGTTCCGCACAATCCGTTCAAGTACAATATTGAAGAAGTCACATGACAGCGCGTCACCTTGTCTAAAACCTTTTTTGACATCAAAGGTCTCGGTGAGGTCATTACCGACCTTGATGGAGCAGCGAGCGTTCTCCATCGTCAGCCTGCACAGACGGACAAGTTTGGCAGGGATGTCAAAACTAGACATGGCTCTATAAAGCTCTTCTCTATAGATGCTGTCATAGGCGGCCTTGAAATCGATAAAGAGGTGGTGAGTATCGATTTGGAATTCTTGGGTTTTCTCCAGGATCTGCCGAAGTAAGAAGATTTGATCGATGGTGGACTTTGCTGGCCTGAAACCGCACTGATAGGGTCCAATCAGGCTGTTGATAAAAGGTTTCAGGCGTTCACACAGTATCGCAGAAAAGATCTTGTATGCGATGTTGAGGAGACTGATGCCCCTATAATTGGCGCAGTTGAGGGGGTCTCCTTTCTTGTGGATCGGGCAAATGATGCTGAGATTCCATTCATCAGGCATACACTCCTCTGACCAAATATTAGAAATGAGTTGGTGTATGCACTCTACCAATTCATCCCCAGCTGCCTTGAAAAGTTCGGCCGGTAAACCGTCAGGTCCAGCAGCCTTGTTCGATTTTAGCTTGGATATTGCTATCCTCACTTCGTTTTGGTCAGGTGGACGGAAATTTTGACTATCATCGTCCATGTTGAATGGTTCATTCTGCCTGACAGTGGGATGTTGGTCTTCGTCGCCGTTATACAGTCTGCAGAAGTAGTTTTTCCATATTCTCAGCATCGACTGTGATTCTACTACGAGGTTTCCATTCTCATCTCTACAGGTTTCTGTACGGGTATTACTTCTCTGACATGTTCTTTTTACCTTTTGGTAAAACTTCCGTACATTGTTCCTGGAGTATAAACTCTCGATATTCTCAAACGCGCGCTTCTCATGCTCTTTCTTCTTCTTTTGGAGAAGCCGATGTTCTTCCCGTCTCTTTTGCTCGTAGAGCTCACGAGCAGCTCTCGTCTTCCTTTGCAGCGCCGTTTTGTATGTCTCTTGTTTTGCCGCATGCACTCGCCGGCATTCTTCGTCAAACCAGGGGTTTCGCGGTGGTGGGCGAGCGAGACCCAGCACATCAGTCGCGGCGTTTCTGATGGCATGTTGGCAGCGTTTCCACTGGTCTTCGGTACTTGATGCTGGCGGCAAAGGGGTGATTGAGAGATTTCGGGATACGCGTTCAGCGAAGAGTCTGGCGGTCTCTTGCGATTGTAGCTTTTCGACGTTAAATTTTCTCACAGTAATTCTTCTTTGTTGCTCAGATTGGGATATCCGCATTCGTACCTTGGCTACAACAAGGTAATGATCCGAGTCTATGTTGGCCGCTCGGAAGGTCCGGACATCCAGAATACTGGAGGCATGCCTTGCGCCGATCGCAATATGATCAATTTGGTTGATCGTGACATGATCATTGGACCGCCATGTCTGCTTATGAATATCGAGATGAGGAAACCATGTGCTTGCTATGGTGACATTTCGCTCCACAGCGAAATCAATTAGCCTTAGTCCGTTATCAGACGTGGTGTCGTGTAGGCTATGCTTACCGACTGCCCTACCGAAGACGTCCTCCTTTCCTATTTTGGCGTTAAAATCGCCCAATACGATCTTAACGTCGTATTTAGGACATTGCTCGTATGTTTTGTCGAGGAGCTCGTAGAAACACTCTTTGGTGGCAGGGTCCTTTCCTTCTGTGGGGGCATGAACACATATTAGGCTTATGTTAGCGAATTTAGCCTTGATCCGGATAGTCATAATACACTCGCTCACGTGTCGGAAGCTTAAGACTTCTTGCCTAAGTCTGCCGCGTATGACAAATCCGCATCCGAATAAGCGTTGCCTGTTGCCTCTGTAGCAATCACCGTAGTAGATGTCACAGTTTTTCATCCTCTTTTTGCTTGGCCCATCCCATCGCACTTCCTGGATGGCGGTAATATCTGCTTTATAGCAGTCTAGGGCCTCTACTAGTTGTTCGGCTGCACGTGGTCTGTAAAGGGACAGAACATTCCACGTACAGATCCGAAGGTCGTTGTCCTTATTTCGTTTGCTGTTGAGTTAGAAATATTTATACGAAAAAAAGATATTGATATATCCTTAGTCTGTGAAACTCATCCGACAAAGCAATCGAATATTAAGATAAGGGGATATAGCGTGTATCACGCCTTTCACCCATCGGAAAGAGCCAGGGGCGGATCATCTTTGCTTATAAAAGAATCTATCGAACACTCAGCAGAAATAAAGATTGAATTAGAAGCAATGCAAGTAAGCACGGTACGAGTTAGAAATAGACATTTTGCTTTCAACATTTCGTCTATATATTGTCCACTGCGATGTAAACTTGAAGAAAGTGATTTCACAAACATCTTCAACTTCCTTAAACCAAATTTTATTATATTACGCGAAACACCCCTTCTGGGGTTCAAGGTACGCCTCTCAGAAAGGTAGAAAGCTTTATAATGCGGGTATGCAATTCAGTTGTGATTTTTACTCGACGGGTAAACCAACATATTGGCCGACTGATAGAAATAAGATACCAGATCTGATTGATTTCTTTGTTGTTAAAGGAATATCTGGCAACTGTATAAAAGTTGAAGAAAGCTTTGAACTCTCCTCTGATCATTCTCCAATCATTATGACGATAAGCGAAGCTCTGATTAAAAAAGTAGGACCGGCCAGATTAACCGGCGCGAAAACTAATTGGGATGGCTTTAAAAAAGATATTGAAGCAAATATTGAGCTGAGCGTATCACTTAAAACGCCCTATGAACTTGAAGTTGAAGTAGATCGCTTCGTCGAAATCTTACAGGATGCCGCGTGGAAGAATACTCCCAAACCAAAGAGAACCCCGACCATTCAAACTTATCCGCAGGAAATAAAAGAGATGATTAAGGAGAAGAGAAAAGCATGCAAAAAATGGTAACAAACTCGGGCTCCGCAACATAAAGCAGATCTTAACCGTTTGTGCAACTCACTAAAAAGAGCTATTAAAGACCTTAAGAATAATGAAATACAAACTTACCTAGAAAGCTTAACGGCAGAAAAAGATTCTAACTATTCGCTTTGGAAGGCTATAAAAGGTATTAAAAAACCTCAAATTCAAGCCGCGCCAATTAGGAAAAATCAAGGCGAATGGGCCAGGCATGATAAAGAGAAAGCGCAACTTTTTGCCACCCATCTGGAAGAAACTTTCAAACCGTTTGATGGACAAGCTCTTATTGAAAATATAAATACGTCGTATATAACCAATAGCGTAATAAGAAATGCAACACTTACCGAACTTAAGGAAGAAATAAAGAAACTTACACCTAAGAAAGCTCCTGGATATGACCTAATTACGGGAGAGGTTCTTAAAGCACTACCAAGAAAAGCTCTAATTAAGCTTCTGTTCATTATAAACGCCGCGATTAGACTAGAATATGTTCCCAGTCAATGGAAAGTCGCCGAAGTTATAATGATCCTTAAGCCTGGAAAACCGCCGAATGAAAAAACGTCTTATAGATCGATTTCGCTTCTTCCAATTATATCCAAAGTGTTCGAGAGAATATTGGTTAGGCGAATGCAGCCAGTAATAGAAGAAGGGCATCTCATTCCGGATCATCAATTCGGATTCAGAAGTAAGCATTCTACAGTTGAACAAGTACATCGAATAACACATGTAATCGAAAAATCACTTGAAGAAAAAAAGATTTGTTCAAGCGTATTCCTTGACGTTTCTCAAGCCTTTGACAAGGTCTGGCACGAAGGCTCAAAGTTTAAATTACGACAAGTTCTGCCAGAGCACCTATATAATATTTTGAAGAACTATCTTACGAATAGACTATTCCGCGTCAAATGTGGAAACGAATATTCTGATTTTAAGGAAATAATGGCTGGGGTGCCGCAAGGAAGCGTTCTTGGTCCAGTCTTATATCTTTTATACACTCGTGATATACCGCAAGTAGAAGGCACTGAGCTAGCTACATTTGCCGACGACACTGCTATCTTGGCAGTAGGTAGCACGGTCGAAGATAGTACAGAAAAACTGCAAGAAGTTTTGGATAGAGTAAATGAATGGACAAAGATTTGGCGGATCGCACTCAACGAGACCAAATCTGTTCATGTAAATTTTCCTTATAAGAAAGTAAATAATTTGCCGATCTATTCAAACTAGGTTCAAATCCCCTTTGCAAACGAGGCTAAGTATCTTGGAATGATACTTGATACAAAGCTAAAATGGAAAACGCACGTAAAGAAAAAACACAAAGAACTAGATAATAAATATAGAGAAATGTATTGGTTACTTGGAAAATATTCCAAGCTTAATATAGATAACAAACTGCTTTTATATAAGCAAGTGCTAAAGCCTGTATGGACATATGGTATACAACTCTGGGGTTGTACCAAAATAAGTAACATTCAAATTTTACAAACTTTTGAGAACAAAGTGCTAAGAGGTATTGTTAATGCACCATGGTATATCCGAAACAGCGATATCCACAGAGATCTTGGCATTGAAACAATCGAAGACGAAATCAAAAACTCCGCGAGAAAGCATAAAAGTCGAATAGAAAGTCACGTTAATATAACAGTCCTCCAAGTGTTGGATGAAAGAAGAAATTTACTACGCCGTCTACAAAAAATCAAACCTTTAGACTTAGCGCGATAAGTAACCGCGTCTAAACTGCGGAGATAGCAGGAACTTCAATTGGGAAGGTACCTGCAAAACGTCATTATTTCTCGAAACGAAAACTACTTGATAAGTCGAATACTTAGTTGTAGTAAAAATGAAAACAAGTCTGTTTTGAAGGGAGTTTTTTTAGTGGGTAAGAATCCCACACTACTATGAGCACGCGCTGTCGATCCTCATAGTGTCTTGTTGAAGATTTTCACCTACCTCGAAAAAAAAAAAAATAATAATTTACGAAGGTTTGAAGGAGAACATTGCTTCCCCAGACTTTTGGCAGCATTCCCAAGGCAGCTTTAGCCTTCCCGATTCTGCTGCACACATCCAATTCAGTGCCACCGCGGTCAGCCCAGACCACACTTCCTAAAGGACGATTCACAGCTCAGCGACCTGCGAATGCGAATGAGCGAATATTCGCAAATTTTGACATTTTACTCACAGCTGCTTTTTTTGTGGTCGCGCCAATCCGCGAATTTGAGTTGTCATTCATTTTATAACTAATTGCCTAAACGTGAAAAATGCATAAATACATAGCGTAGCTTTCATTTAAAAGGTAATATCCTACATTCTTTCGATAAATTCAACCACGATCTTACCCACCAAGAACAAAGCAAACGAATTGTGAGTTTAAACTCTCGCGAATGTTTTGGTTGCGGGAATGTGGATTGCGTCCTACATGTGTGGAATGTGAATAAAAGTTGACAGTTCGCAGAAATCATTCGCTTATTCGCGGAAAAATCGGCGAATTGTTAATTTCTTCGCAGAAACTAATTACAATTCAAGTTTTTATATATTAATCAATAGATAAATTAAGCTCCATTGCTTTGGAATAATAAAATTGCCAAGGGCGTGCTTATAAATGTGCTAAAAACTGTTTGTTCGCAGTTTGAGCATTCGCAGTTCGCTGAGCTGTGAATGGACCTTAACTATAGAAAGTTGTCTACTTTCTCGACTACCTGTCTGGCAATGTTAAGTTGAGCTAGGATGTTACATGTGCTCAGGGCCTTTGTTTTGAGTGTGTTTACCTTAAGCACCACTTTGTTTGCTTCAGCTTCTAGATTTTGAGCCAACTTATAAAGGTCGAAGTGTTTAAGGTAAGATGTCATAGTCCATCGAATAATATTGTTAACTTCCATCAATGCTGCATGACATCGCAGATGACCACCAAGAAAAACAGCAGAGACAGTATGCAGCCCTGTAGGACTGGGGTTCATGACGGCAACTCAAGACTTCTTGCCTAAGTCTGCCTCCAATGGCAAATCCGCATCCGAATAGACGCTGTCATTGTTGTCTGTAGCAATCGCCGTAGTAGATGTCGCAGTTTTTCATCCTCCTTTTGCCCGGCCCATCCCATCGCACTTCTTCGATGGCGGTAATGTCCGCTTTGAGACACTCTAGGGCCTCTGCAAGTTGTTCGGCTGCACGTGGTTTGTAGAGAGACCTAACATTCAGTGCAGACACGAAGATCGTTGTCCTTTTTACGTTTGCTTGGGTCGCCAACAGCACAGTCATACGTATCGGAGGCTGTTGGTTGCCTCGCAACTGAACGTTTTTTTACGTGATAGGGAAGTTAACCCGACGGCCCAACCCCCAACATGGAGAACCAGATCCTTTTTTTGCAACCCCTAGGACGAGGCGCCGGATGCACCGACGTCAGTAACCCACTTCGGGGA
The DNA here is from genome assembly GCA_945910035.1 of Brachypalpus laphriformis. Lineage (NCBI taxonomy): Eukaryota > Metazoa > Arthropoda > Insecta > Diptera > Syrphidae > Brachypalpus > Brachypalpus laphriformis. The sequence continues at coordinate 76,191,894 of OX246755.1, read as the reverse complement.
TATGAGAGCTGCCATTAACCCATTAAGGGTTCATCCGCCACCAGCTCTTTTTCAATAAACTGACGTAGTATTAAAAATCCTTACAGACCTCAGCTCCAAATATGTCGAAGTAGCTCCGGTAAGTAGCTCCGCTGGTCTGTTGACGTCACCGCTGATTCCATCGAGAGAATTCATCCGCCAAACTATGCACCGCATAGGAAATCCAGTTACAGATTTGAAATCTGTACACATGTGCGCTTCTAATGACGCAAGAATTACACGGATCGGTGATTGGTCGGAAAATTCGATATCTGGCGATGGCGGCATGGCTGCTTCCCCCAATCCAAACTAAGCCACAAAAATATTATTTCCTCGAAAACTACGCATCGCATAGGAAATCCAGTTACAGATTTGAAATCTGCACACATGTGCGCTTCTACTGACGCAAAAATTACACGGATCGGTGATTGGTCGGAAAATTCGATATCTGGCGACCCCGGCATGGCTGTTTCCGCCAATCCAAACTAAGCCACAAAAATATTATTTCCTCGAAAACTAGGCATTGCATAGGAAATCCAGTTACAGATTTGAAATCTGCACACATGTGCGCTTCTACTGACGCAAAAATTACACGGATCGGTGATTGGTCGGAAAATTCGGCTGTTTCCGCCAATCCAAACTAAGCCACAAAAATATTATTTCCTCGAAAACTACCCATTTCATAGGAAATCCAGTTACAGATTTGAAATCTGCACACATGTGCGCTTCTACTGACGCAAAAATTACACGGATCGGTGATTGGTCGGAAAATTCGATATCTGGCGATGCCGGCATGTCTGTTTCCGCCAATCCAAGTTAAGCCACAAAAATCTTAGTTCCTCGAAAACTATGCACCGCATAGGAAATCCAGTTACAGATTTGAAATCTGCACACATGTGCGCTCTTAACGATGTAAAAATCACACGGATCGGTGATTGGTCGGAAAATTCGATATCTGGCGACCCCGGCATGGCTGTTTCCGCCAATCCAAACTAAGCCACAAAAATATTATTTCCTCGAAAACTACGCATTGCATAGGAAATCCAGTTACAGATTTGAAATCTGCACACATGTGCGCTTCTAATGACGCAAAAATTACTCGGATCGGTGATTGGTCGGAAAACTCGATATCTGGCGATGCCGGCATGGCTGTTTAAGCCAATCCAAACTAAGCCACAAAAATCGTATTTCCTCGAAAACTACGCATTGCATAGGAAATCCAGTTACTGATTTGAAATCTGCACACATGTGCGGTTCTAATGACGTAGAAATTACACGGATCGGTGATTGGTCGGAAAATTCGATATCTGGCGATGCTGGCATGTCTGTTTCCGCCAATCCAAGCTAAGCCTTTACTTACTTAGGTGGCGCTACAGTTCGGGGCGAACCTGGGCCTCAACCAACAAGCCTCTCCATTTAGCTCGGTCTTTAGCTAATTGCCTCCAGTTGCGCACTCCAAGTTGGTCGAGGTCCCCTTGAACTTGTGCGCGCCACCTACGGCGATGATTCCCTCTACTGCGTCATCCCTCCGGGTTAGATTCGAAGACTCTGCGGGCCGGAGCGTTGGTGTCCATTCGCTCTACATGTCCTAGCCATCTCAGACGTCCAATACGCAGTTTTTTGACTAGGTCGATGTCGCTGTACAGCTCGTATAGTTCGTGATTGAATCTTCTCCTCCAAAACCCGTCAACGCAAACGGGACCGAAAATCTTACGAAGAATTTTTCTCTCGAAGCGACCAAGGATATCTTTATCCTCTTTTAATAAAATCCATGTTTCAGCGCCGTAAAGCAGGACTGGGATGATCAAGGTCTTATATAGAGTCTCCTTAGTTGTTCGAGATAGGGCTTTCCTGTTGAATTGAATTATAAGCCCAAAAAAACAGCGATTGGCAAGAGTTATTCTTCGATTGATTTCTGCGCTGATTTTGTTTGCTGAATTTATAGCAGAGCCAAGGTAGACAAAGTCCCTTACTACCTCGAAGTTATAGCTGCCCACGGTGACGTTTTGTCCAATTCGTCGATGTTGGTTTTCCATTCTAGTTGACAGCATATACTTGGTTTTGCCCTCGTTTATCGCCAACCTCATTTTGGCCGCTTCCGCCTCAATGCTTGCAAAAGCACCGGTGACAGCCCGCTGCGATCTTCCGATAATGTCTATATCGTCGGAGTATGCAAGCAGTTGTACAGACTTGTAATAGATTGTGCCTCCGGAGGGAAGCTAAGCCACAAAAATCGTATTTCCTCGAAAACTATGCACCGCATAGGAAATCCACTTACAGATTTGAAATCTGCACACATGTACGCTTCTAATGACGTAGAAATTACACGGATCGGTGAATGGTCGGAAAATTCGATATCTGGCGATGCCGGCATGGCTGTTTCCGCCAATCCAAACTAAGCCACAAACACCTTATTTCCTAGAAAACTATGCACCGCATAGGAAATCCAGTTACAGATTTGAAATCTGCACACATGTGCGCTTCTAATGACGTAGAAATTACACGGATCGGTGATTGGTCGGAAAATTCGATATCTGGCGATGCCGGCATGGCTGTTTCCGCCAATCCAAACTAAGCCACAAAAATCGTATTTCCTCGAAAACTATGCACCGCATAGGAAATCCAGTTACAGATTTGAAATCTGCACACATGTGCGCTCTTAACGACGCAAAAATTACACGTATCGGTGATTGGTCGGAAAATTCGATATCTGGCGACACCGGCATGGCTGTTTCCGCCAATCCAAACTAAGCCACAAAAATATTATTTCCTCGAAAACTATGCACCGCATAGGAAATCCAGTTACAAATCTGAAATCTGCACACATGTGCGCTCCTAACGACGTAGAAATTACATGGATCGGTGATTGGTTGGAAAATTCGATATCTGGCGATGCCGGCATGGCTTTTTCCGCCAATCCAAACTAAGCCACAAAAATATTATTTCCTCGAAAACTATGCACCGCATAGGAAATCCAGTTACAGATTTGAAATCTGCACACATGTGCGCTCCTAACGACGTAGAAATTACACGGATCGGTGATTGGTCGGAAAATTCGATATCTGGCGATGCCGGCATGGCTTTTTCCGCCAATCCAAACTAAGCCACAAAAATATTATTTCCTCGAAAACTATGCACCGCATAGGAAATCCAGTTACAGATTTGAAATCTGCACACATGTGCACTTCTAATGACGTAAAAATTACACGGATCGGTGATTGGTCGGAAAATTCGATATCTGGCGACACCGGCATGGCTGTTTCCGCCAATCCATGCTAAGCCACAAAAATCATATTTCCTCGAAAACTATGCACTGCATAGGAAATCCAGTTACAAATCTGAAATCTGCACACATGTGCGCTTCTAACGACGTAGAAATTACACGGATCGGTGATTGGTCGGAAAGTTCGATATCTGGCGACACCGGCATGGCTGTTTCCGCCATTAAAAGCTAAGCCACAAAAATCTTATTTCCTCGAAAACTACGCACCGCATAGGAAATCCAGTTACAGATTAGAAGTCTGCACACATGTGCGCTCCTAACGACGTAAAAATTACACGGATCGGTGATTGGTCGGAAAATTCGATATCTGGCGATGCCGGCATGGCTGTTTCCGCCAATCCAAACTAAGCCACCAAAATCTTATTTCCTCGAAAACTACGCACCGCATAGGAAATCCAGTTACAGATTTGAAATCTGCACACATGTGCGCTCCTAACGACGTAAGAATTACACGGATCGGTGATTGGTCGGAAAATTCGATATCTGGCGACACCGGCATGGCTGTTTCCGCCAATCCAAGCTAAGCCACAAAAATCTTATTTCCTCGAAAACTATGCACTGCATAGGAAATCCAGTTACAAATCTGAAATCTGCACACATGTGCGCTCCTAACGACGTAGAAATTACACGGATCGGTGATTGGTCGGAAAATTCGATATCTGGCGATGCCGGCATGGCTGTTTCCGCCAATACAAACTAAGCCACCAAAATCTTATCTCCTCGAAAACTACGCACCGCATAGGAAATCCAGTTACAGATTTGAAATCTGCACACATGTGCGCTCTTAACGACGCAAAAATTACACGTATCGGTGATTGGTCGGAAAATTCGATATCTGGCGACACCGGCATGGCTGTTTCCGCCAATCCAAACTAAGCCACAAAAATATTATTTCCTCGAAAACTATGCACCGCATAGGAAATCCAGTTACAAATTTGAAATCTGCACACATGTGCGCTCCTAACGACGTAAAAATTACACGGATCGGTGATTGGTCGGAAAATTCGATATCTGGCGACACCGGCATGGCTGTTTCCGCCAATCCAAGCTAAGCCACCAAAATCTTATTTCCTCGAAAACTATGCACTGCATAGGAAATCCAGTTACAAATCTGAAATCTGCACACATGTGCGCTCCTAACGACGTAGAAATTACACGGATCGGTGATTGGTCGGAAAATTCGATATCTGGCGATGCCGGCATGGCTGTTTCCGCCAATCCAAACTAAGCCACCAAAATCTTATTTCCTCGAAAACTACGCACCGCATAGGAAATCCAGTTACAGATTTGAAATCTGCACACATGTGCGCTCCTAACGACGTAAAAATTACACGGATCGGTGATTGGTCGGAAAATTCGATATCTGGCGACACCGGCATGGCTGTTTCCGCCAATCCAAGCTAAGCCACAAAAATCTTATTTCCTCGAAAACTATGCACTGCATAGGAAATCCAGTTACAAATCTGAAATCTGCACACATGTGCGCTCCTAACGACGTAGAAATTACACGGATCGGTGATTGGTCGGAAAGTTCGATATCTGGCGACACCGGCATGGCTGTTTCCGCCATTAAAAGCTAAGCCACAAAAATCTTATTTCCTCGAAAACTACGCACCGCATAGGAAATCCAGTTACAGATTAGAAGTCTGCACACATGTGCGCTCCTAACGACGTAAAAATTACACGGATCGGTGATTGGTCGGAAAATTCGATATCTGGCGATGCCGGCATGGCTGTTTCCGCCAATCCAAACTAAGCCACCAAAATCTTATCTCCTCGAAAACTACGCACCGCATAGGAAATCCAGTTACAGATTTGAAATCTGCACACATGTGCGCTCCTAACGACGTAGAAATTACACGGATCGGTGATTGGTCGGAAAATTCGATATCTGGCGATGCCGGCATGGCTTTTTCCGCCAATCCAAACTAATCCATGAAAATCTCATTTCCTGGAAAACTACGCACCGCATAGGAAATCCAGTTACAGATTAGAAGTCTGCACACATGTGCGCTCTTAACGACGTAAAAATGACACGGATCGGTGATTGGTCGGAAAATCCGATATCTGGCGATGCCGGCATGGCTGTTTCCGCCAATCCAAACTAAGCCACAAAAATCTTATTTCCTCGAAAACTATGCACCGCATAGGAAATCCAGTTACGGATTTGAAATCTGCACACATGTGCGCTCTTAACGACGCAAAAATTGCACGGATCGGTGATTGGTCGGAAAATTCGATATCTGGCGACACCGGCATGGCTGTTTCCGCCAATCCAAACTAAGCCACAAAAATCTTATTTCCTCGAAAACTATGCACCGCATAGGAAATCCAGTTACAGATTTGAAATCTGCACACATGTGCGCTCTTAACGACGTAAAAACGACACGGATCGGTGATTGGTCGGAAAATTCGATATCTGGCGATGCCGGCATGGCGGTTTCCGCCAATCCAAACTAAGCCACAAAAATCTTATTTCCTCGAAAACTACGCATCGCATAGGAAATCCAGTTACAGATTTGAAATCTGCACACATGTGCGCTTCTAATGACGTTAAATTTACACGGATCGGTGATTGGTCGGAAAATTCGATATCTGGCGACACCGGCATGGCTGTTTCCGCCAATCCATGCTAAGCCACAAAAATCTTATTTCCTCGAAAACTATGCACTGCATAGGAAATCCAGTTACAAATCTGAAATCTGCACACATGTGCGCTTCTAACGACGTAGAAATTACACGGATCGGTGATTGGTCGGAAAGTTCGATATCTGGCGACACCGGCATGGCTGTTTCCGCCATTAAAAGCTAAGCCACAAAAATCTTATTTCCTCGAAAACTACGCACCGCATAGGAAATCCAGTTACAGATTAGAAGTCTGCGCACATGTGCGCTCCTAACGACGTAAAAATTACACGGATCGGTGATTGGTCGGAAAATTCGATATCTGGCGATGCCGGCATGGCTGTTTCCGCCAATCCAAACTAAGCCACCAAAATCTTATTTCCTCGAAAACTACGCACCGCATAGGAAATCCAGTTACAGATTTGAAATCTGCACACATGTGCGCTTCTAATGATGTAAAAATTACACGGATCGGTGATTGGTCGGAAAATTCGATATCTGGCGATGCCGGCATGGCTGTTTCCGCCAATCCAAACTAAGCCACCAAAATCTTATCTCCTCGAAAACTACGCACCGCATAGGAAATCCAGTTACAGATTTGAAATCTGCACACATGTGCGCTCCTAACGACGTAGAAATTACACGGATCGGTGATTGGTCGGAAAATTCGATATCTGGCGATGCCGGCATGGCTTTTTCCGCCAATCCAAACTAATCCATGAAAATCTCATTTCCTGGAAAACTACGCACCGCATAGGAAATCCAGTTACAGATTAGAAGTCTGCACACATGTGCGCTCTTAACGACGTAAAAATGACACGGATCGGTGATTGGTCGGAAAATTCGATATCTGGCGATGCCGGCATGGCTGATTCTGCCAATCCAAACTAAGCCACCAAAATCTTATTTCCTCGAAAACTATGCGCCGCATAGGAAATCCAGTTACAGATTTGAAATCTGCACACATGTGCGCTCCTAATGACGTAGAAATTACACGGATCGGTGATTGGTCGGAAAATTCGATATCTGGCGATGCCGGCATGGCTGATTCTGCCTATCCAAACTAAGCCACCAAAATCTTATTTCCTCGAAAACTATGCACTGCATAGGAAATCCAGTTACAGATTTGAAATCTGCACACATGTGCGCTCCTAACGACGTAAGAATTACACGGATCGGTGATTGGTCGGAAAATTCGATATCTGGCGACACCGGCATGGCTGTTTCCGCCAATCCAAACTAAGCCACAAAAATCTTATTTCCTCGAAAACTATGCACCGCATAGGAAATCCAGTTACAGATTTGAAATCTGCACACATGTGCGCTCTTAACGACGTAAAAACGACACGGATCGGTGATTGGTCGGAAAATTCGATATCTGGCGATGCCGGCATGGCGGTTTCCGCCAATCCAAACTAAGCCACAAAAATCTTATTTCCTCGAAAACTACGCATCGCATAGGAAATCCAGTTACAGATTTGAAATCTGCACACATGTGCGCTTCTAATGACGTTAAATTTACACGGATCGGTGATTGGTCGGAAAATTCGATATCTGGCGACACCGGCATGGCTGTTTCCGCCAATCCATGCTAAGCCACAAAAATCTTATTTCCTCGAAAACTATGCACTGCATAGGAAATCCAGTTACAAATCTGAAATCTGCACACATGTGCGCTTCTAACGACGTAGAAATTACACGGATCGGTGATTGGTCGGAAAGTTCGATATCTGGCGACACCGGCATGGCTGTTTCCGCCATTAAAAGCTAAGCCACAAAAATCTTATTTCCTCGAAAACTACGCACCGCATAGGAAATCCAGTTACAGATTAGAAGTCTGCACACATGTGCGCTCCTAACGACGTAAAAATTACACGGATCGGTGATTGGTCGGAAAATTCGATATCTGGCGATGCCGGCATGGCTGTTTCCGCCAATCCAAACTAAGCCACCAAAATCTTATTTCCTCGAAAACTACGCACCGCATAGGAAATCCAGTTACAGATTTGAAATCTGCACACATGTGCGCTCCTAACGACGTAAGAATTACACGGATCGGTGATTGGTCGGAAAATTCGATATCTGGCGACACCGGCATGGCTGTTTCCGCCAATCCAAGCTAAGCCACAAAAATCTTATTTCCTCGAAAACTATGCACTGCATAGGAAATCCAGTTACAAATCTGAAATCTGCACACATGTGCGCTCCTAACGACGTAGAAATTACACGGATCGGTGATTGGTCGGAAAATTCGATATCTGGCGATGCCGGCATGGCTGTTTCCGCCAATACAAACTAAGCCACCAAAATCTTATCTCCTCGAAAACTACGCACCGCATAGGAAATCCAGTTACAGATTTGAAATCTGCACACATGTGCGCTCTTAACGACGCAAAAATTACACGTATCGGTGATTGGTCGGAAAATTCGATATCTGGCGACACCGGCATGGCTGTTTCCGCCAATCCAAACTAAGCCACAAAAATATTATTTCCTCGAAAACTATGCACCGCATAGGAAATCCAGTTACAAATTTGAAATCTGCACACATGTGCGCTCCTAACGACGTAAAAATTACACGGATCGGTGATTGGTCGGAAAATTCGATATCTGGCGACACCGGCATGGCTGTTTCCGCCAATCCAAGCTAAGCCACCAAAATCTTATTTCCTCGAAAACTATGCACTGCATAGGAAATCCAGTTACAAATCTGAAATCTGCACACATGTGCGCTCCTAACGACGTAGAAATTACACGGATCGGTGATTGGTCGGAAAATTCGATATCTGGCGATGCCGGCATGGCTGTTTCCGCCAATCCAAACTAAGCCACCAAAATCTTATTTCCTCGAAAACTATGCACTGCATAGGAAATCCAGTTACAAATCTGAAATCTGCACACATGTGCGCTCCTAACGACGTAGAAATTACACGGATCGGTGATTGGTCGGAAAATTCGATATCTGGCGATGCCGGCATGGCTGTTTCCGCCAATACAAACTAAGCCACCAAAATCTTATTTCCTCGAAAACTATGCACTGCATAGGAAATCCAGTTACAGATTTGAAATCTGCACACATGTGCGCTCCTAACGACGTAAGAATTACACGGATCGGTGATTGGTCGGAAAATTCGATATCTGGCGACACCGGCATGGCTGTTTCCGCCAATCCAAGCTAAGCCACAAAAATCTTATTTCCTCGAAAACTATGCACTGCATAGGAAATCCAGTTACAAATCTGAAATCTGCACACATGTGCGCTCCTAACGACGTAGAAATTACACGGATCGGTGATTGGTCGGAAAATTCGATATCTGGCGATGCCGGCATGGCTGTTTCCGCCAATACAAACTAAGCCACCAAAATCTTATCTCCTCGAAAACTACGCACCGCATAGGAAATCCAGTTACAGATTTGAAATCTGCACACATGTGCGCTCCTAACGACGTAAAAATTACACGGATCGGTGATTGGTCGGAAAATTCGATATCTGGCGACACCGGCATGGCTGTTTCCGCCAATCCAAGCTAAGCCACAAAAATCTTATTTCCTCGAAAACTATGCACTGCATAGGAAATCCAGTTACAAATCTGAAATCTGCACACATGTGCGCTCCTAACGACGTAGAAATTACACGGATCGGTGATTGGTCGGAAAATTCGATATCTGGCGATGCCGGCATGGCTGTTTCCGCCAATACAAACTAAGCCACCAAAATCTTATCTCCTCGAAAACTACGCACCGCATAGGAAATCCAGTTACAGATTTGAAATCTGCAGACATGTGCGCTCTTAACGACGCAAAAATTACACGTATCGGTGATTGGTCGGAAAATTCGATATCTGGCGACACCGGCATGGCTGTTTCCGCCAATCCAAACTAAGCCACAAAAATATTATTTCCTCGAAAACTATGCACCGCATAGGAAATCCAGTTACAAATTTGAAATCTGCACACATGTGCGCTCCTAACGACGTAAAAATTACACGGATCGGTGATTGGTCGGAAAATTCGATATCTGGCGACACCGGCATGGCTTTTTCCGCCAATCCAAACTAAGCCACAAAAATATTATTTCCTCGAAAACTATGCACCGCATAGGAAATCCAGTTACAGATTTGAAATCTGCACACATGTGCGCTCCTAACGACGTAGAAATTACACGGATCGGTGATTGGTCGGAAAATTCGATATCTGGCGACACCGGCATGGCTGTTTCCGCCATTAAAAGCTAAGCCACAAAAATCTTATTTCCTCGAAAACTACGCACCGCATAGGAAATCCAGTTACAGATTAGAAGTCTGCACACATGTGCGCTCCTAACGACGTAAAAATTACACGGATCGGTGATTGGTCGGAAAATTCGATATCTGGCGACACCGGCATGGCTGTTTCCGCCAATCCAAGCTAAGCCACAAAAATCTTATTTCCTCGAAAACTATGCACTGCATAGGAAATCCAGTTACAAATCTGAAATCTGCACACATGTGCGCTCCTAACGACGTAGAAATTACACTGATCGGTGATTGGTCGGAAAATTCGATATCTGGCGATGCCGGCATGGCTTTTTCCGCCAATCCAAGCTAAGCCACAAAAATCTTATTTCCTCGAAAACTATGCACTGCATAGGAAATCCAGTTACAAATCTGAAATCTGCACACATGTGCGCTCCTAACGACGTAGAAATTACACGGATCGGTGATTGGTCGGAAAATTCGATATCTGGCGATGCCGGCGTGGCTGTTTCCGCCAATACAAACTAAGCCACCAAAATCTTATCTCCTCGAAAACTACGCACTGCATAGGAAATCCAGTTACAAATCTGAAATCTGCACACATGTGCGCTCCTAACGACGTAGAAATTACACGAATCGGTGATTGGTCGGAAAAATCGATATCTGGCGATGCCGGCATGGCTTTTTCCGCCAATCCAAGCTAAGCCACAAAAATCTTATTTCCTCGAAAACTATGCACTGCATAGGAAATCCAGTTACAAATCTGAAATCTGCACACATGTGCGCTCCTAACGACGTAGAAATTACACGGATCGGTGATTGGTCGGAAAATTCGATATCTGGCGATGCCGGCATGGCTGTTTCCGCCAATACAAACTAAGCCACCAAAATCTTATCTCCTCGAAAACTACGCACTGCATAGGAAATCCAGTTACAAATCTGAAATCTGCACACATGTGCGCTCCTAACGACGTAGAAATTACACGAATCGGTGATTGGTCGGAAAAATCGATATCTGGCGATGCCGGCATGGTTGATTCTGCCAATCCAAACTAAGCCACCAAAATCTTATCTCCTCGAAAACTACGCACCGCATAGGAAATCCAGTTACAGATTTGAAATCTGCACACATGTGCGCTTCTAATGATGTAAAAATTACACGGATCGGTGATTGGTCGGAAAATTCGATATCTGGCGATGCCGGCATGGCTGTTTCCGCCAATCCAAACTAAGCCACCAAAATCTTATCTCCTCGAAAACTACGCACCGCATAGGAAATCCAGTTACAGATTTGAAATCTGCACACATGTGCGCTCCTAACGACGTAGAAATTACACGGATCGGTGATTGGTCGGAAAATTCGATATCTGGCGATGCCGGCATGGCTTTTTCCGCCAATCCAAACTAATCCATGAAAATCTCATTTCCTGGAAAACTACGCACCGCATAGGAAATCCAGTTACAGATTAGAAGTCTGCACACATGTGCGCTCTTAACGACGTAAAAATGACACGGATCGGTGATTGGTCGGAAAATCCGATATCTGGCGATGCCGGCATGGCTGTTTCCGCCAATCCAAACTAAGCCACAAAAATCTTATTTCCTCGAAAACTATGCACCGCATAGGAAATCCAGTTACGGATTTGAAATCTGCACACATGTGCGCTCTTAACGACGCAAAAATTGCACGGATCGGTGATTGTTCGGAAAATTCGATATCTGGCGACACCGGCATGGCTGTTTCCGCCAATCCAAACTAAGCCACAAAAATCTTATTTCCTCGAAAACTATGCACCGCATAGGAAATCCAGTTACAGATTTGAAATCTGCACACATGTGCGCTCTTAACGACGTAAAAACGACACGGATCGGTGATTGGTCGGAAAATTCGATATCTGGCGATGCCGGCATGGCTGTTTCCGCCAATCCAAACTAAGCCACAAAAATCTTATTTCCTCGAAAACTACGCATCGCATAGGAAATCCAGTTACAGATTTGAAATCTGCACACATGTGCGCTTCTAATGACGTTAAATTTACACGGATCGGTGATTGGTCGGAAAATTCGATATCTGGCGATGCCGGCATGGCTGTTTCCGCCAATCCAAACTAAGCCACAAAAATCTTATTTCCTCGAAAACTACGCATCGCATAGGAAATCCAGTTACAGATTTGAAATCTGCACACATGTGCGCTCTTAACGACGTAAAAACGACACGGATCGGTGATTGGTCGGAAAATTCGATATCTGGCGATGCCGGAATGGCTGTTTCCGCCAATCCAAACTAAGCCACAAAAATCTTATTTCCTCGAAAACTACGCATCGCATAGGAAATCCAGTTACAGATTTGAAATCTGCACACATGTGCGCTTCTAATGACGTAAAAATTACACGGATCGGTGACTGGTCGGAAAATTCGATATCTGGCGATGCCGGCATGGCTGTTTCCGCCAATCCAAACTAAGCCACAAAAATCTTATTTCCTCGAAAACTACGCATCGCATAGGAAATCCAGTTACAGATTTGAAATCTGCACACATGTGCGCTCTTAACGACGTAAAAACGACACGGATCGGTGATTGGTCGGAAAATTCGATATCTGGCGATGCCGGCATGGCTGTTTCCGCCAATCCAAACTAAGCCACAAAAATCTTATCTCCTCGAAAACTACGCACCGCATAACAAATCCAGTTACAGATTTGAAATCTGCACACATGTGCGCTTCTAATGACGTAAAAATTACACGGATCGGTGATTGGTCGGAAAATTCGATATCTGGCGATGCCGGCATGGCTGTTTCCGCCAATCCAAACTAAGCCACCAAAATCTTATCTCCTCGAAAACTACGCACCGCATAGGAAATCCAGTTACAGATTTGAAATCTGCACACATGTGCGCTTCTAACGACGTAGAAATTACACGGATCGGTGATTGGTCGGAAAATTCGATATCTGGCGATGCCGGCATGGCTTTTTCCGCCAATCCAAGCTAAGCCACAAAAATCTTATTTCCTCGAAAACTATGCACTGCATAGGAAATCCAGTTACAAATTTGAAATCTGCACACATGTGCGCTCCTAACGACGTAGAAATTACACTGATCGGTGATTGGTCGGAAAATTCGATATCTGGCGATGCCGGCATGGCTTTTTCCGCCAATCCAAACTAATCCACGAAAATCTCATTTCCTCGAAAACTACGCACCGCATAGGAAATCCAGTTACAGATTAGAAGTCTGCACACATGTGCGCTCTTAACGACGTAAAAATGACACGGATCGGTGATTGGTCGGAAAATCCGATATCTGGCGATGCCGGCATGGCTGTTTCCGCCAATCCAAACTAAGCCACAAAAATCTTATTTCCTCGAAAACTATGCACCGCATAGGAAATCCAGTTACGGATTTGAAATCTGCACACATGTGCGCTCTTAACGACGCAAAAATTGCACGGATCCGTGATTGGTCGGAAAATTCGATATCTGGCGACACCGGCATGGCTGTTTCCGCCAATCCAAACTAAGCCACAAAAATCTTATTTCCTTGAAAACTATGCACCGCATAGGAAATCCAGTTACAGATTTGAAATCTGCACACATGTGCGCTCTTAACGACGTAAAAACGACACGGATCGGTGATTGGTCGGAAAATTCGATATCTGGCGATGCCGGCATGGCTGTTTCCGCCAATCCAAACTAAGCCACAAAAATCTTATTTCCTCGAAAACTACGCATCGCATAGGAAATCCAGTTACAGATTTGAAATCTGCACACATGTGCGCTTCTAATGACGTAAAAATTACACGGATCGGTGATTGGTCGGAAAATTCGATATCTGGCGATGCCGGCATGGCTGTTTCCGCCAATCCAAACTAAGCCACAAAAATCTTATTTCCTCGAAAACTACGCATCGCATAGGAAATCCAGTTACAGATTTGAAATCTGCACACATGTGCGCTCTTAACGACGTAAAAACGACACGGATCGGTGATTGGTCGGAAAATTCGATATCTGGCGATGCCGGCATGGCTGTTTCCGCCAATCCAAGCTAAGCCACAAAAATCTTATTTCCTCGAAAACTATGCACTGCATAGGAAATCCAGTTACAAATTTGAAATCTGCACACATGTGCGCTCCTAACGACGTAGAAATTACACTGATCGGTGATTGGTCGGAAAATTCGATATCTGGCGATGCCGGCATGGCTTTTTCCGCCAATCCAAACTAATCCACGAAAATCTCATTTCCTCGAAAACTACGCACCGCATAGGAAATCCAGTTACAGATTAGAAGTCTGCACACATGTGCGCTCTTAACGACGTAAAAATGACACGGATCGGTGATTGGTCGGAAAATCCGATATCTGGCGATGCCGGCATGGCTGTTTCCGCCAATCCAAACTAAGCCACAAAAATCTTATTTCCTCGAAAACTATGCACCGCATAGGAAATCCAGTTACAGATTTGAAATCTGCACACATGTGCGCTCTTAACGACGTAAAAACGACACGGATCGGTGATTGGTCGGAAAATTCGATATCTGGCGATGCCGGCATGGCTGTTTCCGCCAATCCAAACTAAGCCACAAAAATCTTATTTCCTCGAAAACTACGCATCGCATAGGAAATCCAGTTACAGATTTGAAATCTGCACACATGTGCGCTTCTAATGACGTAAAAATTACACGGATCGGTGATTGGTCGGAAAATTCGATATCTGGCGATGCCGGCATGGCTGTTTCCGCCAATCCAAACTAAGCCACAAAAATCTTATTTCCTCGAAAACTACGCATCGCATAGGAAATCCAGTTACAGATTTGAAATCTGCACACATGTGCGCTCTTAACGACGTAAAAACGACACGGATCGGTGATTGGTCGGAAAATTCGATATCTGGCGATGCCGGCATGGCTGTTTCCGCCAATCCAAACTAAGCCACAAAAATCTTATTTCCTCGAAAACTACGCATCGCATAGGAAATCCAGTTACAGATTTGAAATCTGCACACATGTGCGCTTCTAATGACGTAAAAATTACACGGATCGGTGATTGGTCGGAAAATTCGATATCTGGCGATGCCGGCATGGCTGTTTCCGCCAATCCAAACTAAGCCACAAAAATCTTATTTCCTCGAAAACTACGCATCGCATAGGAAATCCAGTTACAGATTTGAAATCTGCACACATGTGCGCTCTTAACGACGTAAAAACGACACGGATCGGTGATTGGTCGGAAAATTCGATATCTGGCGATGCCGGCATGGCTGTTTCCGCCAATCCAAACTAAGCCACAAAAATCTTATTTCCTCGAAAACTACGCATCGCATAGGAAATCCAGTTACAGATTTGAAATCTGCACACATGTGCGCTCTTAACGACGTAAAAACGACACGGATCGGTGATTGGTCGGAAAATTCGATATCTGGCGATGCCGGCATGGCTGTTTCCGCCAATCCAAACTAAGCCACAAAAATCTTATTTCCTCGAAAACTACGCATCGCATAGGAAATCCAGTTACAGATTTGAAATCTGCACACATGTGCGCTTCTAATGACGTAAAAATTACACGGATCGGTGATTGGTCGGAAAATTCGATATCTGGCGATGCCGGCATGGCTTTTTCCGCCAATCCAAGCTAAGCCACAAAAATCTTATTTCCTCGAAAACTATGCACTGCATAGGAAATCCAGTTACAAATTTGAAATCTGCACACATGTGCGCTCCTAACGACGTAGAAATTACACTGATCGGTGATTGGTCGGAAAATTCGATATCTGGCGATGCCGGCATGGCTTTTTCCGCCAATCCAAACTAATCCACGAAAATCTCATTTCCTCGAAAACTACGCACCGCATAGGAAATCCAGTTACAGATTAGAAGTCTGCACACATGTGCGCTCTTAACGACGTAAAAATGACACGGATCGGTGATTGGTCGGAAAATCCGATATCTGGCGATGCCGGCATGGCTGTTTCCGCCAATCCAAACTAAGCCACAAAAATCTTATTTCCTCGAAAACTATGCACCGCATAGGAAATCCAGTTACAGATTTGAAATCTGCACACATGTGCGCTCTTAACGACGTAAAAACGACACGGATCGGTGATTGGTCGGAAAATTCGATATCTGGCGATGCCGGCATGGCTGTTTCCGCCAATCCAAACTAAGCCACAAAAATCTTATTTCCTCGAAAACTACGCATCGCATAGGAAATCCAGTTACAGATTTGAAATCTGCACACATGTGCGCTTCTAATGACGTAAAAATTACACGGATCGGTGATTGGTCGGAAAATTCGATATCTGGCGATGCCGGCATGGCTGTTTCCGCCAATCCAAACTAAGCCACAAAAATCTTATTTCCTCGAAAACTACGCATCGCATAGGAAATCCAGTTACAGATTTGAAATCTGCACACATGTGCGCTCTTAACGACGTAAAAACGACACGGATCGGTGATTGGTCGGAAAATTCGATATCTGGCGATGCCGGCATGGCTGTTTCCGCCAATCCAAACTAAGCCACAAAAATCTTATTTCCTCGAAAACTACGCATCGCATAGGAAATCCAGTTACAGATTTGAAATCTGCACACATGTGCGCTCTTAACGACGTAAAAACGACACGGATCGGTGATTGGTCGGAAAATTCGATATCTGGCGATGCCGGCATGGCTGTTTCCGCCAATCCAAACTAAGCCACAAAAATCTTATTTCCTCGAAAACTACGCATCGCATAGGAAATCCAGTTACAGATTTGAAATCTGCACACATGTGCGCTTCTAATGACGTAAAAATTACACGGATCGGTGATTGGTCGGAAAATTCGATATCTGGCGATGCCGGCATGGCTTTTTCCGCCAATCCAAGCTAAGCCACAAAAATCTTATTTCCTCGAAAACTATGCACTGCATAGGAAATCCAGTTACAAATTTGAAATCTGCACACATGTGCGCTCCTAACGACGTAGAAATTACACTGATCGGTGATTGGTCGGAAAATTCGATATCTGGCGATGCCGGCATGGCTTTTTCCGCCAATCCAAACTAATCCACGAAAATCTCATTTCCTCGAAAACTACGCACCGCATAGGAAATCCAGTTACAGATTAGAAGTCTGCACACATGTGCGCTCTTAACGACGTAAAAATGACACGGATCGGTGATTGGTCGGAAAATCCGATATCTGGCGATGCCGGCATGGCTGTTTCCGCCAATCCAAACTAAGCCACAAAAATCTTATTTCCTCGAAAACTATGCACCGCATAGGAAATCCAGTTACGGATTTGAAATCTGCACACATGTGCGCTCTTAACGACGCAAAAATTGCACGGATCGGTGATTGGTCGGAAAATTCGATATCTGGCGACACCGGCATGGCTGTTTCCGCCAATCCAAACTAAGCCACAAAAATCTTATTTCCTCGAAAACTATGCACCGCATAGGAAATCCAGTTACAGATTTGAAATCTGCACACATGTGCGCTCTTAACGACGTAAAAACGACACGGATCGGTGATTGGTCGGAAAATTCGATATCTGGCGATGCCGGCATGGCTGTTTCCGCCAATCCAAACTAAGCCACAAAAATCTTATCTCCTCGAAAACTACGCACCGCATAGGAAATCCAGTTACAGATTTGAAATCTGCACACATGTGCGCTTCTAACGACGTAGAAATTACACGGATCGGTGATTGGTCGGAAAATTCGATATCTGGCGATGCCGGCATGGCTTTTTCCGCCAATCCAAGCTAAGCCACAAAAATCTTATTTCCTCGAAAATTATGCACTGCATAGGAAATCCAGTTACAAATTTGAAATCTGCACACATGTGCGCTCCTAACGACGTAGAAATTACACTGATCGGTGATTGGTCGGAAAATTCGATATCTGGCGATGCCGGCATGGCTTTTTCCGCCAATCCAAACTAATCCACGAAAATCTCATTTCCTCGAAAACTACGCACCGCATAGGAAATCCAGTTACAGATTTGAAATCTGCACACATGTGCGCTCTTAACGACGTAAAAATGACACGGATCGGTGATTGGTCGGAAAATCCGATATCTGGCGATGCCAGCATGGCTGTTTCCGCCAATCCAAACTAAGCCACAAAAATCTTATCTCCTCGAAAACTACGCACCGCATAGGAAATCCAGTTACGGATTTGAAATCTGCACACATGTGCGCTCCTAACGACGTAGAAATTACACGGATCGGTGATTGGTCGGAAAATTCGATATCTGGCGACACCGGCATGGCTGTTTCCGCCAATCCAAACTAAGCCACAAAAATCTTATTTCCTCGAAAACTACGCATCGCATAGGAAATCCAGTTACAGATTTGAAATCTGCACACATGTGCGCTTCTAATGACGTAAAAATTACACGGATCGGTGATTGGTCGGAAAATTCGATATCTGGCGATGCCGGCATGGCTGTTTCCGCCAATCCAAACTAAGCCACAAAAATCTTATCTCCTCGAAAACTACGCACCGCATAGGAAATCCAGTTACAGATTTGAAATCTGCACACATGTGCGCTTCTAACGACGTAGAAATTACACGGATCGGTGATTGGTCGGAAAATTCGATATCTGGCGATGCCGGCATGGCTTTTTCCGCCAATCCAAGCTAAGCCACAAAAATCTTATTTCCTCGAAAATTATGCACTGCATAGGAAATCCAGTTACAAATTTGAAATCTGCACACATGTGCGCTCCTAACGACGTAGAAATTACACTGATCGGTGATTGGTCGGAAAATTCGATATCTGGCGATGCCGGCATGGCTGTTTCCGCCAATCCAAACTAAGCCACAAAAATCTTATTTCCTCGAAAACTACGCATCGCATAGGAAATCCAGTTACAGATTTGAAATCTGCACACATGTGCGCTTCTAATGACGTAAAAATTACACGGATCGGTGATTGGTCGGAAAATTCGATATCTGGCGATGCCGGCATGGCTGTTTCCGCCAATCCAAACTAAGCCACAAAAATCTTATCTCCTCGAAAACTACGCACCGCATAGGAAATCCAGTTACAGATTTGAAATCTGCACACATGTGCGCTTCTAACGACGTAGAAATTACACGGATCGGTGATTGGTCGGAAAATTCGATATCTGGCGATGCCGGCATGGCTTTTTCCGCCAATCCAAGCTAAGCCACAAAAATCTTATTTCCTCGAAAATTATGCACTGCATAGGAAATCCAGTTACAAATTTGAAATCTGCACACATGTGCGCTCCTAACGACGTAGAAATTACACTGATCGGTGATTGGTCGGAAAATTCGATATCTGGCGATGCCGGCATGGCTGTTTCCGCCAATCCAAACTAAGCCACAAAAATCTTATTTCCTCGAAAACTACGCATCGCATAGGAAATCCAGTTACAGATTTGAAATCTGCACACATGTGCGCTTCTAATGACGTAAAAATTACACGGATCGGTGATTGGTCAGAAAATTCGATATCTGGCGATGCCGGCATGGCTGTTTCCGCCAATCCAAACTAAGCCACAAAAATCTTATTTCCTCGAAAACTACGCATCGCATAGGAAATCCAGTTACAGATTTGAAATCTGCACACATGTGCGCTTCTAATGACGTAAAAATTACACGGATCGGTGATTGGTCGGAAAATTCGATATCTGGCGATGCCGGCATGGCTGTTTCCGCCAATCCAAACTAAGCCACAAAAATCTTATTTCCTCGAAAACTACGCATCGCATAGGAAATCCAGTTACAGATTTGAAATCTGCACACATGTGCGCTCTTAACGACGTAAAAACGACACGGATCGGTGATTGGTCGGAAAATTCGATATCTGGCGATGCCGGCATGGCTGTTTCCGCCAATCCAAACTAAGCCACAAAAATCTTATTTCCTCGAAAACTACGCATCGCATAGGAAATCCAGTTACAGATTTGAAATCTGCACACATGTGCGCTCTTAACGACGTAAAAACGACACGGATCGGTGATTGGTCGGAAAATTCGATATCTGGCGATGCCGGCATGGCTGTTTCCGCCAATCCAAACTAAGCCACAAAAATCTTATTTCCTCGAAAACTACGCATCGCATAGGAAATCCAGTTACAGATTTGAAATCTGCACACATGTGCGCTTCTAATGATGTGAAAATTACACGGATCGGTGATTGGTCGGAAAATTCGATATCTGGCGATGCCGGCATGGTTGATTCTGCCAATCCAAACTAAGCCACCAAAATCTTATCTCCTCGAAAACTACGCACCGCATAGGAAATCCAGTTACAGATTTGAAATCTGCACACACGTGCGCTTCTAATGATGTGAAAATTACACGGATCGGTGATTGGTCGGAAAATTCGATATCTGGCGATGCCGGCATGGTTGATTCTGCCAATCCAAACTAAGCCACCAAAATCTTATCTCCTCGAAAACTACGCACCGCATAGGAAATCCAGTTACAGATTTGAAATCTGCACACATGTGCGCTTCTAATGACGTAAAAATTACACGGATCGGTGATTGGTCGGAAAATTCGATATCTGGCGATGCCGGCATGGCTGTTTCCGCCAATCCAAACTAAGCCACAAAAATCTTATTTCCTCGAAAACTACGCATCGCATAGGAAATCCAGTTACAGATTTGAAATCTGCACACATGTGCGCTTCTAATGATGTGAAAATTACACGGATCGGTGATTGGTCGGAAAATTCGATATCTGGCGATGCCGGCATGGTTGATTCTGCCAATCCAAACTAAGCCACCAAAATCTTATCTCCTCGAAAACTACGCACCGCATAGGAAATCCAGTTACAGATTTGAAATCTGCACACATGTGCGCTTCTAATGATGTGAAAATTACACGGATCGGTGATTGGTCGGAAAATTCGATATCTGGCGATGCCGGCATGGTTGATTCTGCCAATCCAAACTAAGCCACCAAAATCTTATCTCCTCGAAAACTACGCACCGCATAGGAAATCCAGTTACAGATTTGAAATCTGCACACATGTGCGCTTCTAATGATGTGAAAATTACACGGATCGGTGATTGGTCGGAAAATTCGATATCTGGCGATGCCGGCATGGTTGATTCTGCCAATCCAAACTAAGCCACCAAAATCTTATCTCCTCGAAAACTACGCACCGCATAGGAAATCCAGTTACAGATTTGAAATCTGCACACATGTGCGCTTCTAATGATGTGAAAATGACACGGATCGGTGATTGGTCGGAAAATTCGATATCTGGCGATGCCGGCATGGCTGTTTCCGCCAATCCAAACTAAGCCACAAAAATCTTATTTCCTCGAAAACTACGCACCGCATAGGAAATCCAGTTACAGATTAGAAGTCTGCACACATGTGCGTTCTTAACGACGTAAAAATGACACGGATCGGTGATTGGTCGGAAAATTCGATATCTGGCGATGCCGGCATGGCTGTTTCCGCCAATCCAAACTAAGCCACAAAAATCTTATTTCCTCGAAAACTACGCATCGCATAGGAAATCCAGTTACAGATTTGAAATCTGCACACATGTGCGCTTCTAATGACGTAAAAATTACACGGATCGGTGATTGGTCGGAAAATTCGATATCTGGCGATGCCGGCATGGCTGTTTCCGCCAATCCAAACTAAGCCACAAAAATCTTATTTCCTCGAAAACTACGCATCGCATAGGAAATCCAGTTACAGATTTGAAATCTGCACACATGTGCGCTCTTAACGACGTAAAAACGACACGGATCGGTGATTGGTCGGAAAATTCGATATCTGGCGATGCCGGCATGGCTGTTTCCGCCAATCCAAACTAAGCCACAAAAATCTTATTTCCTCGAAAACTACGCATCGCATAGGAAATCCAGTTACAGATTTGAAATCTGCACACATGTGCGCTTCTAATGACGTAAAAATTACACGGATCGGTGATTGGTCGGAAAATTCGATATCTGGCGATGCCGGCATGGCTGTTTCCGCCAATCCAAACTAAGCCACAAAAATCTTATTTCCTCGAAAACTACGCATCGCATAGGAAATCCAGTTACAGATTTGAAATCTGCACACATGTGCGCTTCTAATGACGTAAAAATTACACGGATCGGTGATTGGTCGGAAAATTCGATATCTGGCGATGCCGGCATGGCTGTTTCCGCCAATCCAAACTAAGCCACCAAAATCTTATCTCCTCGAAAACTACGCACCGCATAGGAAATCCAGTTACAGATTTGAAATCTGCACACATGTGCGCTTCTAATGATGTGAAAATGACACGGATCGGTGATTGGTAGGAAAATTCGATATCTGGCGATGCCGGCATGGCTGTTTCCGCCAATCCAAACTAAGCCACAAAAATCTTATTTCCTCGAAAACTACGCACCGCATAGGAAATCCAGTTACAGATTAGAAGTCTGCACACATGTGCGCTTCTAATGACGTAAAAATTACACGGATCGGTGATTGGTCGGAAAATTCGATATCTGGCGATACCGGCATGGCTGTTTCCGCCAATCCAAACTAAGCCACAAAAATCTTATTTCCTCGAAAACTACGCATCGCATAGGAAATCCAGTTACAGATTTGAAATCTGCACACATGTGCGCTCTTAACGACGTAAAAACGACACGGATCGGTGATTGGTCGGAAAATTCGATATCTGGCGATGCCGGCATGGCTGTTTCCGCCAATCCAAACTATGCCACAAAAATCTTATTTCCTCGAAAACTACGCATCGCATAGGAAATCCAGTTACAGATTTGAAATCTGCACACATGTGCGCTCTTAACGACGTAAAAACGACACGGATCGGTGATTGGTCGGAAAATTCGATATCTGGCGATGCCGGCATGGCTGTTTCCGCCAATCCAAACTAAGCCACAAAAATCTTATTTCCTCGAAAACTACGCATCGCATAGGAAATCCAGTTACAGATTTGAAATCTGCACACATGTGCGCTTCTAATGACGTAAAAATTACACGGATCGGTGATTGGTCGGAAAATTCGATATCTGGCGATGCCGGCATGGCTGTTTCCGCCAATCCAAACTAAGCCACAAAAATCTTATTTCCTCAAAAACTACGCATCGCATAGGAAATCCAGTTACAGATTTGAAATCTGCACACATGTGCGCTTCTAATGACGTAAAAATTACACGGATCGGTGATTGGTCGGAAAATTCGATATCTGGCGATGCCGGCATGGCTGTTTCCGCCAATCCAAACTAAGCCACCAAAATCTTATCTCCTCGAAAACTACGCACCGCATAGGAAATCCAGTTACAGATTTGAAATCTGCACACATGTGCGCTTCTAATGATGTGAAAATGACACGGATCGGTGATTGGTCGGAAAATTCGATATCTGGAGATGCCGGCATGGCTGTTTCCGCCAATCCAAACTAAGCCACAAAAATCTTATTTCCTCGAAAACTACGCACCGCATAGGAAATCCAGTTACAGATTAGAAGTCTGCACACATGTGCGCTTTTAACGACGTAAAAATGACATGGATCGGTGATTGGTCGGAAAATTCGATATCTGGCGATGCCGGCATGGCTGTTTCCGCCAATCCAAACTAAGCCACAAAAATCTTATTTCCTCGAAAACTACGCATCGCATAGGAAATCCAGTTACAGATTTGAAATCTGCACACATGTGCGCTTCTAATGACGTAAAAATTACACGGATCGGTGATTGGTCGGAAAATTCGATATCTGGCGATGCCGGCATGGCTGTTTCCGCCAATCCAAACTAAGCCACAAAAATCTTATTTCCTCGAAAACTACGCATCGCATAGGAAATCCAGTTACAGATTTGAAATCTGCACACATGTGCGCTCTTAACGACGTAAAAACGACACGGATCGGTGATTGGTCGGAAAATTCGATATCTGGCGATGCCGGCATGGCTGTTTCCGCCAATCCAAACTAAGCCACAAAAATCTTATTTCCTCGAAAACTACGTGCTGCATAGGAAATCCAGTTACAGATTTGAAATCTGCACACATGTGCGCTTCTAATGACGTAAAAATTACACGGATCGGTGATTGGTCGGAAAATTCGATATCTGGCGATGCCGGCATGGCTGTTTCCGCCAATCCAAACTAAGCCACAAAAATCTTATTTCCTCGAAAACTACGCATCGCATAGGAAATCCAGTTACAGATTTGAAATCTGCACACATGTGCGCTTCTAATGATGTGAAAATTACACGGATCGGTGATTGGTCGGAAAATTCGATATCTGGCGATGCCGGCATGGCTGTTTCCGCCAATCCAAACTAAGCCACAAAAATCTTATTTCCTCGAAAACTACGCATCGCATAGGAAATCCAGTTACAGATTTGTAATCTGCACACATGTGCGCTCCTAACGACGTAGAAATTACACGGATCGGTGATTGGTCGGAAAATTCGATATCTGGCGATGCCGGCATGGCTTTTTCCGCCAATCCAAGCTAAGCCACAAAAATCTTATTTCCTCGAAAACTATGCACTGCATAGGAAATCCAGTTACAAATTTGAAATCTGCACACATGTGCGCTCCTAACGACGTAGAAATTACACTGATCGGTGATTGGTCGGAAAATTCGATATCTGGCGATGCCGGCATGGCTTTTTCCGCCAATCCAAACTAATCCACGAAAATCTCATTTCCTCGAAAACTACGCACCGCATAGGAAATCCAGTTACAGATTAGAAGTCTGCACACATGTGCGCTCTTAACGACGTAAAAATGACACGGATCGGTGATTGGTCGGAAAATCCGATATCTGGCGATGCCGGCATGGCTGTTTCCGCCAATCCAAACTAAGCCACAAAAATCTTATTTCCTCGAAAACTATGCACCGCATAGGAAATCCAGTTACGGATTTGAAATCTGCACACATGTGCGCTCTTAACAACGCAAAAATTGCACGGATCGGTGATTGGTCGGAAAATTCGATATCTGGCGACACCGGCATGGCTGTTTCCGCCAATCCAAACTAAGCCACAAAAATCTTATTTCCTCGAAAACTATGCACCGCATAGGAAATCCAGTTACAGATTTGAAATCTGCACACATGTGCGCTCTTAACGACGTAAAAATGACACGGATCGGTGATTGGTCGGAAAATTCGATATCTGGCGATGCCGGCATGGCTGTTTCCGCCAATCCAAACTAAGCCACAAAAATCTTATTTCCTCGAAAACTACGCATCGCATAGGAAATCCAGTTACAGATTTGAAATCTGCACACATGTGCGCTTCTAATGACGTAAAAATTACACGGATCGGTGATTGGTCGGAAAATTCGATATCTGGCGATGCCGGCATGGCTGTTTCCGCCAATCCAAACTAAGCCACAAAAATCTTATTTCCTCGAAAACTACGCATCGCATAGGAAATCCAGTTACAGATTTGAAATCTGCACACATGTGCGCTCTTAACGACGTAAAAACGACACGGATCGGTGATTGGTCGGAAAATTCGATATCTGGCGATGCCGGCATGGCTGTTTCCGCCAATCCAAACTAAGCCACAAAAATCTTATTTCCTCGAAAACTACGCATCGCATAGGAAATCCAGTTACAGATTTGAAATCTGCACACATGCGCGCTTCTAATGACGTAAAAATTACACGGATCGGTGATTGGTCGGAAAATTCGATATCTGGCGATGCCGGCATGGCTGTTTCCGCCAATCCAAACTAAGCCACAAAAATCTTATTTCCTCGAAAACTACGCATCGCATAGGAAATCCAGTTACAGATTTGAAATCTGCACACATGTGCGCTCTTAACGACGTAAAAACGACACGGATCGGTGATTGGTCGGAAAATTCGATATCTGGCGATGCCGGCATGGCTGTTTCCGCCAATCCAAACTAAGCCACAAAAATCTTATTTCCTCGAAAACTACGCATCGCATAGGAAATCCAGTTACAGATTTGAAATCTGCACACATGTGCGCTTCTAATGACGTAAAAATTACACGGATCGGTGATTAGTCGGAAAATTCGATATCTGGCGATGCCGGCATGGCTGTTTCCGCCAATCCAAACTAAGCCACAAAAATCTTATTTCCTCGAAAACTACGCATCGCATAGGAAATCCAGTTACAGATTTGAAATCTGCACACATGTGCGCTCTTAACGACGTAAAAACGACACGGATCGGTGATTGGTCGGAAAATTCGATATCTGGCGATGCCGGCATGGCTGTTTCCGCCAATCCAAACTAAGCCACCAAAATCTTATCTCCTCGAAAACTACGCACCGCATAGGAAATCCAGTTACAGATTTGAAATCTGCACACATGTGCGCTTCTAATGATGTGAAAATTAAACGGATCGGTGATTGGTCGGAAAATTCGATATCTGGCGATGCCGGCATGGCTGTTTCCGCCAATCCAAACTAAGCCACCAAAATCTTATCTCCTCGAAAACTACGCACCGCATAGGAAATCCAGTTACAGATTTGAAATCTGCACACATGTGCGCTTCTAATGATGTGAAAATTACACGGATCGGTGATTGGTCGGAAAATTCGATATCTGGCGATGCCGGCATGGTTGATTCTGCCAATCCAAACTAAGCCACCAAAATCTTATCTCCTCGAAAACTACGCACCGCATAGGAAATCCAGTTACAGATTTGAAATCTGCACACACGTGCGCTTCTAATGATGTGAAAATTACACGGATCGGTGATTGGTCGGAAAATTCGATATCTGGCGATGCCGGCATGGTTGATTCTGCCAATCCAAACTAAGCCACCAAAATCTTATCTCCTCGAAAACTACGCACCGCATAGGAAATCCAGTTACAGATTTGAAATCTGCACACATGTGCGCTTCTAATGACGTAAAAATTACACGGATCGGTGATTGGTCGGAAAATTCGATATCTGGCGATGCCGGCATGGCTGTTTCCGCCAATCCAAACTAAGCCACAAAAATCTTATTTCCTCGAAAACTACGCATCGCATAGGAAATCCAGTTACAGATTTGAAATCTGCACACATGTGCGCTTCTAATGATGTGAAAATTACACGGATCGGTGATTGGTCGGAAAATTCGATATCTGGCGATGCCGGCATGGTTGATTCTGCCAATCCAAACTAAGCCACCAAAATCTTATCTCCTCGAAAACTACGCACCGCATAGGAAATCCAGTTACAGATTTGAAATCTGCACACATGTGCGCTTCTAATGATGTGAAAATTACACGGATCGGTGATTGGTCGGAAAATTCGATATCTGGCGATGCCGGCATGGTTGATTCTGCCAATCCAAACTAAGCCACCAAAATCTTATCTCCTCGAAAACTACGCACCGCATAGGAAATCCAGTTACAGATTTGAAATCTGCACACATGTGCGCTTCTAATGATGTGAAAATGACACGGATCGGTGATTGGTCGGAAAATTCGATATCTGGCGATGCCGGCATGGCTGTTTCCGCCAATCCAAACTAAGCCACAAAAATCTTATTTCCTCGAAAACTACGCACCGCATAGGAAATCCAGTTACAGATTAGAAGTCTGCACACATGTGCGTTCTTAACGACGTAAAAATGACACGGATCGGTGATTGGTCGGAAAATTCGATATCTGGCGATGCCGGCATGGCTGTTTCCGCCAATCCAAACTAAGCCACAAAAATCTTATTTCCTCGAAAACTACGCATCGCATAGGAAATCCAGTTACAGATTTGAAATCTGCACACATGTGCGCTTCTAATGACGTAAAAATTACACGGATCGGTGATTGGTCGGAAAATTCGATATCTGGCGATGCCGGCATGGCTGTTTCCGCCAATCCAAACTAAGCCACAAAAATCTTATTTCCTCGAAAACTACGCATCGCATAGGAAATCCAGTTACAGATTTGAAATCTGCACACATGTGCGCTCTTAACGACGTAAAAACGACACGGATCGGTGATTGGTCGGAAAATTCGATATCTGGCGATGCCGGCATGGCTGTTTCCGCCAATCCAAACTAAGCCACAAAAATCTTATTTCCTCGAAAACTACGCATCGCATAGGAAATCCAGTTACAGATTTGAAATCTGCACACATGTGCGCTTCTAATGACGTAAAAATTACACGGATCGGTGATTGGTCGGAAAATTCGATATCTGGCGATGCCGGCATGGCTGTTTCCGCCAATCCAAACTAAGCCACAAAAATCTTATTTCCTCGAAAACTACGCATCGCATAGGAAATCCAGTTACAGATTTGAAATCTGCACACATGTGCGCTCTTAACGACGTAAAAACGACACGGATCGGTGATTGGTCGGAAAATTCGATATCTGGCGATGCCGGCATGGCTGTTTCCGCCAATCCAAACTAAGCCACAAAAATCTTATTTCCTCGAAAACTACGCATCGCATAGGAAATCCAGTTACAGATTTGAAATCTGCACACATGCGCGCTTCTAATGACGTAAAAATTACACGGATCGGTGATTGGTCGGAAAATTCGATATCTGGCGATGCCGGCATGGCTGTTTCCGCCAATCCAAACTAAGCCACAAAAATCTTATTTCCTCGAAAACTACGCATCGCATAGGAAATCCAGTTACAGATTTGAAATCTGCACACATGTGCGCTCTTAACGACGTAAAAACGACACGGATCGGTGATTGGTCGGAAAATTCGATATCTGGCGATGCCGGCATGGCTGTTTCCGCCAATCCAAACTAAGCCACAAAAATCTTATTTCCTCGAAAACTACGCATCGCATAGGAAATCCAGTTACAGATTTGAAATCTGCACACATGTGCGCTTCTAATGACGTAAAAATTACACGGATCGGTGATTAGTCGGAAAATTCGATATCTGGCGATGCCGGCATGGCTGTTTCCGCCAATCCAAACTAAGCCACAAAAATCTTATTTCCTCGAAAACTACGCATCGCATAGGAAATCCAGTTACAGATTTGAAATCTGCACACATGTGCGCTCTTAACGACGTAAAAACGACACGGATCGGTGATTGGTCGGAAAATTCGATATCTGGCGATGCCGGCATGGCTGTTTCCGCCAATCCAAACTAAGCCACCAAAATATTATTTCCTCGAAAACTACGCATCGCATAGGAAATCCAGTTACAGATTCAAAATCTGCACACACGTACGCTTCTAATGACGTAAAGATTACACGGATCGGTGACTGGTCGGAAAATTCAATATCTAAGCCACAAAAATCGTATTTCCTCGAAAACTACGCATCGCATAGGAAATCCAGTTACAGATTCAAAATCTGCACACATGTGCGCTTCTAATGACGTAAAAATTGCATGGATCGGTGATTGGTCGGAAAATCCGATATCTGGCGATGCCGGCATGGCTGTTTCCGCCAATCCAAACTAAGCCACAAAAATATTATTTCCTCGAAAACTATGCACCGCATAGGAAATCCAGTTACAGATTCAAAATCTGCACACATGTGCGCTCTTAACGACGCAAAAATTGCACGGATCGGTGATTGGTCGGAAAATTCGATATCTGGCGACACCGGCATGGCTGTTTCCGCCAATCCAAGCTAAGCCACAAAAATATTATTTCCTCGAAAACTACGCACCGCATAGGAAATCCAGTTACAGATTTGAAATCTGCACACATGTGCGCTCTTAACGACGTAAAAACGACACGGATCGGTGATTGGTCGGAAAATTCGATATCTGGCGATGCCGGCATGGCTGTTTCCGCCAATCCAAACTAAGCCACCAAAATCTTATCTCCTCGAAAACTACGCACGGCATAGGAAATCCAGTTACAGATTTGAAATCTGCACACATGTGCGCTTCTAATGATGTGAAAATGACACGGATCGGTGATTGGTCGGAAAATTCGATATCTGGCGATGCCGGCATGGCTGTTTCCGCCAATCCAAACTAAGCCACAAAAATCTTATTTCCTCGAAAACTACGCACCGCATAGGAAATCCAGTTACAGATTAGAAGTCTGCACACATGTGCGCTCTTAACGACGTAAAAATGACACGGATCGGTGATTGGTCGGAAAATTCGATATCTGGCGATGCCGGCATGGCTGTTTCCGCCAATCCAAACTAAGCCACAAAAATCTTATTTCCTCGAAAACTACGCATCGCATAGGAAATCCAGTTACAGATTTGAAATCTGCACACATGTGCGCTCCTAACGACGTAGAAATTACACGGATCGGTGATTGGTCGGAAAATTCGATATCTGGCGATGCCGGCATGGCTGTTTCCGCCAATCCAAGCTAAGCCACAAAAATCTTATTTCCTCGAAAACTACGCATCGCATAGGAAATCCAGTTACAGATTTGAAATCTGCACACATGTGCGCTCCTAACGACGTAGAAATTACACGGATCGGTGATTGGTCGGAAAATTCGATATCTGGCGATGCCGGCATGGCTGTTTCCGCCAATACAAACTAAGCCACCAAAATCTTATCTCCTCGAAAACTACGCACCGCATAGGAAATCCAGTTACAGATTTGAAATCTGCACACATGTGCGCTCCTAACGACGTAGAAATTACACGGATCGGTGATTGGTCGGAAAATTCGATATCTGGCGATGCCGGCATGGCTGTTTCCGCCAATCCAAGCTAAGCCACAAAAATCTTATTTCCTCGAAAACTACGCATCGCATAGGAAATCCAGTTACAGATTTGAAATCTGCACACATGTGCGCTTCTAATGACGTAAAGATTACACGGATCGGTGACTGGTCGGAAAATTCGATATCTAAGCCACAAAAATCGTATTTCCTCGAAAACTACGCATCGCATAGGAAATCCAGTTACAGATTTGAAATCTGCACACATGTGCGCTTCTAATGACGTAAAAATTACACGGATCGGTGATTGGTCGGAAAATTCGATATCTGGCGATGCCGGCATGGCTGTTTCCGCCAATACAAACTAAGCCACCAAAATCTTATCTCCTCGAAAACTACGCACCGCATAGGAAATCCAGTTACAGATTTGAAATCTGCACACATGTGCGCTTCTAATGATGTGAAAATGACACGGATCGGTGATTGGTCGGAAAATTCGATATCTGGCGATGCCGGCATGGCTGTTTCCGCCAATCCAAACTAAGCCACAAAAATCTTATTTCCTCGAAAACTACGCACCGCATAGGAAATCCAGTTACAGATTAGAAGTCTGCACACATGTGCGCTCTTAACGACGTAAAAATGACACGGATCGGTGATTGGTCCTAAAATCCGATATCTGGCGATGCCGGCATGGCTGTTTCCGCCAATCCAAACTAAGCCACAAAAATCTTATTTCCTCGAAAACTATGCACCGCAGAGGAAATCCAGTTACGGATTTGAAATCTGCACACATGTGCGCTCTTAACGACGCAAAAATTGCACGGATCGGTGATTGGTCGGAAAATTCGATATCTGGCGACACCGGCATGGCTGTTTCCGCCAATCCAAACTAAGCCACAAAAATCTTATTTCCTCGAAAACTACGCACCGCATAGGAAATCCAGTTACAGATTAGAAGTCTGCACACATGTGCGCTCTTAACGACGTAAAAATGACACGGGTCGGTGATTGGTCGGAAAATTCGATATCTGGCGATGCCGGCATGGCTGTTTCCGCCAATCCAAACTAAGCCACAAAAATCTTATCTCCTCGAAAACTACGCACCGCATAGGAAATCCAGTTACAGATTTGAAATCTGCACACATGTGCGCTTCTAATGATGTGAAAATGACACGGATCGGTGATTGGTCGGAAAATTCGATATCTGGCGATGCCGGCATGGCTGTTTCCGCCAATCCAAACTAAGCCACAAAAATCTTATTTCCTCGAAAACTACGCACCGCATAGGAAATCCAGTTACAGATTAGAAGTCTGCACACATGTGCGCTCTTAACGACGTAAAAATGACACGGATCGGTGATTGGTCGGAAAATCCGATATCTGGCGATGCCGGCATGGCTGTTTCCGCCAATCCAAACTAAGCCACAAAAATCTTATTTCCTCGAAAACTATGCACTGCATAGGAAATCCAGTTACGGATTTGAAATCTGCACACATGCGCGCTCTTAACGACGCAAAAATTGCACGGATCGGTGATTGGTCGGAAAATTCGATATCTGGCGACACCGGCATGGCTGTTTCCGCCAATCCAAACTAAGCCACAAAAATCTTATTTCCTCGAAAACTATGCACCGCATAGGAAATCCAGTTACAGATTTGAAATCTGCACACATGTGCGCTCTTAACGACGTAAAAACGACACGGATCGGTGATTGGTCGGAAAATTCGATATCTGGCGATGCCGGCATGGCTGTTTCCGCCAATCCAAACTAAGCCACAAAAATCTTATTTCCTCGAAAACTACGCATCGCATAGGAAATCCAGTTACAGATTTGAAATCTGCACACATGTGCGCTTCTAATGACGTAAAAATTACACGGATCGGTGATTGGTCGGAAAATTCGATATCTGGCGATGCCGGCATGGCTGTTTCCGCCAATCCAAACTAAGCCACCAAAATCTTATCTCCTCGAAAACTACGCACCGCATAGGAAATCCAGTTACAGATTTGAAATCTGCACACATGTGCGCTTCTAATGACGTAAAAATTACACGGATCGGTGATTGGTCGGAAAATTCGATATCTGGCGATGCCGGCATGGCTGTTTCCGCCAATCCAAACTAAGCCACAAAAATCTTATTTCCTCGAAAACTACGCATCGCATAGGAAATCCAGTTACAGATTTGTAATCTGCACACATGTGCGCTCCTAACGACGTAGAAATTACACGGATCGGTGATTGGTCGGAAAATCCGATATCTGGCGATGCCGGCATGGCTGTTTCCGCCAATCCAAACTAAGCCACAAAAATCTTATTTCCTCGAAAACTATGCACCGCATAGGAAATCCAGTTACGGATTTGAAATCTGCACACATGTGCGCTCTTAACGACGCAAAAATTGCACGGATCGGTGATTGGTCGGAAAATTCGATATCTGGCGACACCGGCATGGCTGTTTCCGCCAATCCAAACTAAGCCACAAAAATCTTATCTCCTCGAAAACTATGCACCGCATAGGAAATCCAGTTACAGATTTGAAATCTGCACACATGTGCGCTCTTAACGACGTAAAAATGACACGGATCGGTGATTGGTCGGAAAATTCGATATCTGGCGATGCCGGCATGGCTGTTTCCGCCAATCCAAACTAAGCCACAAAAATCTTATCTCCTCGAAAACTATGCACCGCATAGGAAATCCAGTTACAGATTTGAAATCTGCACACATGTGCGCTCTTAACGACGTAAAAACGACACGGATCGGTGATTGGTCGGAAAATTCGATATCTGGCGATGCCGGCATGGCTGTTTCCGCCAATCCAAACTAAGCCACAAAAATCTTATTTCCTCGAAAACTACGCATCGCATAGGAAATCCAGTTACAGATTTGAAATCTGCACACATGTGCGCTTCTAATGACGTAAAAATTACACGGATCGGTGATTGGTCGGAAAATTCGATATCTGGCGATGCCGGCATGGCTGTTTCCGCCAATCCAAACTAAGCCACAAAAATCTTATTTCCTCGAAAACTACGCATCGCATAGGAAATCCAGTTACAGATTTGAAATCTGCACACATGTGCGCTCTTAACGACGTAAAAACGACACGGATCGGTGATTGGTCGGAAAATTCGATATCTGGCGATGCCGGCATGGCTGTTTCCGCCAATCCAAACTAAGCCACAAAAATCTTATTTCCTCGAAAACTACGCATCGCATAGGAAATCCAGTTACAGATTTGAAATCTGCACACATGTGCGCTTCTAATGACGTAAAAATTACACGGATCGGTGATTGGTCGGAAAATTCGATATCTGACGATGCCGGCATGGCTGTTTCCGCCAATCCAAACTAAGCCACAAAAATCTTATTTCCTCGAAAACTACGCATCGCATAGGAAATCCAGTTACAGATTTGAAATCTGCACACATGTGCGCTTCTAATGACGTAAAAATTACACGGATCGGTGATTGGTCGGAAAATTCGATATCTGGCGATGCCGGCATGGCTGTTTCCGCCAATCCAAACTAAGCCACAAAAATCTTATTTCCTCGAAAACTACGCATCGCATAGGAAATCCAGTTACAGATTTGAAATCTGCACACATGTGCGCTCTTAACGACGTAAAAACGACACGGATCGGTGATTGGTCGGAAAATTCGATATCTGGCGATGCCGGCATGGCTGTTTCCGCCAATCCAAACTAAGCCACAAAAATCTTATTTCCTCGAAAACTACGCATCGCATAGGAAATCCAGTTACAGATTTGTAATCTGCACACATGTGCGCTCCTAACGACGTAGAAATTACACGGATCGGTGATTGGTCGGAAAATTCGATATCTGGCGATGCCGGCATGGCTTTTTCCGCCAATCCAAGCTAAGCCACAAAAATCTTATTTCCTCGAAAACTACGCATCGCATAGGAAATCCAGTTACAGATTTGAAATCTGCACACATGTGCGCTCTTAACGACGTAAAAACGACACGGATCGGTGATTGGTCGGAAAATTCGATATCTGGCGATGCCGGCATGGCTGTTTCCGCCAATCCAAACTAAGCCACAAAAATCTTATTTCCTCGAAAACTACGCATCGCATAGGAAATCCAGTTACAGATTTGAAATCTGCACACATGTGCGCTTCTAATGACGTAAAAATTACACGGATCGGTGATTGGTCGGAAAATTCGATATCTGACGATGCCGGCATGGCTGTTTCCGCCAATCCAAACTAAGCCACAAAAATCTTATTTCCTCGAAAACTACGCATCGCATAGGAAATCCAGTTACAGATTTGAAATCTGCACACATGTGCGCTCTTAACGACGTAAAAACGACACGGATCGGTGATTGGTCGGAAAATTCGATATCTGGCGATGCCGGCATGGCTGTTTCCGCCAATCCAAACTAAGCCACAAAAATCTTATTTCCTCGAAAACTACGCATCGCATAGGAAATCCAGTTACAGATTTGAAATCTGCACACATGTGCGCTTCTAATGACGTAAAAATTACACGGATCGGTGATTGGTCGGAAAATTCGATATCTGGCGATGCCGGCATGGCTGTTTCCGCCAATCCAAACTAAGCCACAAAAATCTTATTTCCTCGAAAACTACGCATCGCATAGGAAATCCAGTTACAGATTTGAAATCTGCACACATGTGCGCTCTTAACGACGTAAAAACGACACGGATCGGTGATTGGTCGGAAAATTCGATATCTGGCGATGCCGGCATGGCTGTTTCCGCCAATCCAAACTAAGCCACAAAAATCTTATTTCCTCGAAAACTACGCATCGCATAGGAAATCCAGTTACAGATTTGAAATCTGCACACATGTGCGCTCTTAATGACGTAAAAACGACACGGATCGGTGATTGGTCGGAAAATTCGATATCTGGCGATGCCGGCATGGCTGTTTCCGCCAATCCAAACTAAGCCACCAAAATCTTATCTCCTCGAAAACTACGCACCGCATAGGAAATCCAGTTACAGATTTGAAATCTGCACACATGTGCGCTTCTAATGATGTGAAAATGACACGGATCGGTGATTGGTCGGAAAATTCGATATCTGGCGATGCCGGCATGGCTGTTTCCGCCAATCCAAACTAAGCCACAAAAATCTTATTTCCTCGAAAACTACGCACCGCATAACAAATCCAGTTACAGATTTGAAATCTGCACACATGTGCGCTTCTAATGACGTAAAAATTACACGGATCGGTGATTGGTCGGAAAATTCGATATCTGGCGATGCCGGCATGGCTGTTTCCGCCAATCCAAACTAAGCCACAAAAATCTTATTTCCTCGAAAACTACGCATCGCATAGGAAATCCAGTTACAGATTTGAAATCTGCACACATGTGCGCTTCTAATGACGTAAAAATTACACGGATCGGTGATTGGTCGGAAAATTCGATATCTGGCGATGCCGGCATGGCTGTTTCCGCCAATCCAAACTAAGCCACAAAAATCTTATTTCCTCGAAAACTACGCATCGCATAGGAAATCCAGTTACAGATTTGAAATCTGCACACATGTGCGCTCTTAACGACGTAAAAACGACACGGATCGGTGATTGGTCGGAAAATTCGATATCTGGCGATGCCGGCATGGCTGTTTCCGCCAATCCAAACTAAGCCACAAAAATCTTATTTCCTCGAAAACTACGCATCGCATAGGAAATCCAGTTACAGATTTGAAATCTGCACACATGTGCGCTCTTAACGACGTAAAAACGACACGGATCGGTGATTGGTCGGAAAATTCGATATCTGGCGATGCCGGCATGGCTGTTTCCGCCAATCCAAACTAAGCCACAAAAATCTTATTTCCTCGAAAACTACGCATCGCATAGGAAATCCAGTTACAGATTTGTAATCTGCACACATGTGCGCTCCTAACGACGTAGAAATTACACGGATCGGTGATTGGTCGGAAAATTCGATATCTGGCGATGCCGGCATGGCTTTTTCCGCCAATCCAAGCTAAGCCACAAAAATCTTATTTCCTCGAAAACTACGCATCGCATAGGAAATCCAGTTACAGATTTGAAATCTGCACACATGTGCGCTCTTAACGACGTAAAAACGACACGGATCGGTGATTGGTCGGAAAATTCGATATCTGGCGATGCCGGCATGGCTGTTTCCGCCAATCCAAACTAAGCCACAAAAATCTTATTTCCTCGAAAACTACGCATCGCATAGGAAATCCAGTTACAGATTTGAAATCTGCACACATGTGCGCTTCTAATGACGTAGAAATTACACGGATCGGTGATTGGTCGGAAAATTCGATATCTGACGATGCCGGCATGGCTGTTTCCGCCAATCCAAACTAAGCCACAAAAATCTTATTTCCTCGAAAACTACGCATCGCATAGGAAATCCAGTTACAGATTTGAAATCTGCACACATGTGCGCTCTTAACGACGTAAAAACGACACGGATCGGTGATTGGTCGGAAAATTCGATATCTGGCGATGCCGGCATGGCTGTTTCCGCCAATCCAAACTAAGCCACAAAAATCTTATTTCCTCGAAAACTACGCATCGCATAGGAAATCCAGTTACAGATTTGAAATCTGCACACATGTGCGCTTCTAATGACGTAAAAATTACACGGATCGGTGATTGGTCGGAAAATTCGATATCTGGCGATGCCGGCATGGCTGTTTCCGCCAATCCAAACTAAGCCACAAAAATCTTATTTCCTCGAAAACTACGCATCGCATAGGAAATCCAGTTACAGATTTGAAATCTGCACACATGTGCGCTCTTAACGACGTAAAAACGACACGGATCGGTGATTGGTCGGAAAATTCGATATCTGGCGATGCCGGCATGGCTGTTTCCGCCAATCCAAACTAAGCCACAAAAATCTTATTTCCTCGAAAACTACGCATCGCATAGGAAATCCAGTTACAGATTTGAAATCTGCACACATGTGCGCTTCTAATGACGTAAAAATTACACGGATCGGTGATTGGTCGGAAAATTCGATATCTGGCGATGCCGGCATGGCTGTTTCCGCCAATCCAAACTAAGCCACAAAAATCTTATTTCCTCGAAAACTACGCATCGCATAGGAAATCCAGTTACAGATTTGAAATCTGCACACATGTGCGCTTCTAATGACGTAAAAATTACACGGATCGGTGATTGGTCGGAAAATTCGATATCTGGCGATGCCGGCATGGCTGTTTCCGCCAATCCAAACTAAGCCACAAAAATCTTATTTCCTCGAAAACTACGCATCGCATAGGAAATCCAGTTACAGATTTGAAATCTGCACACATGTGCGCTCTTAACGACGTAAAAACGACACGGATCGGTGATTGGTCGGAAAATTCGATATCTGGCGATGCCGGCATGGCTGTTTCCGCCAATCCAAACTAAGCCACAAAAATCTTATCTCCTCGAAAACTATGCACCGCATAGGAAATCCAGTTACAGATTTGAAATCTGCACACATGTGCGCTCTTAACGACGTAAAAACGACACGGATCGGTGATTGGTCGGAAAATTCGATATCTGGCGATGCCGGCATGGCTGGTTCCGCCAATCCAAACTAAGCCACAAAAATCTTATTTCCTCGAAAACTACGCATCGCATAGGAAATCCAGTTACAGATTTGAAATCTGCACACATGTGCGCTTCTAATGACGTAAAAATTACACGGATCGGTGATTGGTCGGAAAATTCGATATCTGGCGATGCCGGCATGGCTGTTTCCGCCAATCCAAACTAAGCCACAAAAATCTTATTTCCTCGAAAACTACGCATCGCATAGGAAATCCAGTTACAGATTAGAAGTCTGCACACATGTGCGCTCTTAACGACGTAAAAATGACACGGATCGGTGATTGGTCGGAAAATTCGATATCTGGCGATGCCGGCATGGCTGTTTCCGCCAATCCAAACTAAGCCACAAAAATCTTATCTCCTCGAAAACTACGCACCGCATAACAAATCCAGTTACAGATTTGAAATCTGCAC
Organism: Brachypalpus laphriformis; assembly: GCA_945910035.1. NCBI lineage: Eukaryota > Metazoa > Arthropoda > Insecta > Diptera > Syrphidae > Brachypalpus > Brachypalpus laphriformis. The sequence goes on along the minus strand of OX246755.1, from coordinate 76,153,223 downwards.
ACATGTGCGCTTCTAATGACGTAAAAATTACACGGATCGGTGATTGGTCGGAAAATTCGATATCTGGCGATGCCGGCATGGCTGTTTCCGCCAATCCAAACTAAGCCACAAAAATCTTATTTCCTCGAAAACTACGCATCGCATAGGAAATCCAGTTACAGATTAGAAGTCTGCACACATGTGCGCTCTTAACGACGTAAAAATGACACGGATCGGTGATTGGTCGGAAAATTCGATATCTGGCGATGCCGGCATGGCTGTTTCCGCCAATCCAAACTAAGCCACAAAAATCTTATTTCCTCGAAAACTACGCATCGCATAGGAAATCCAGTTACAGATTTGAAATCTGCACACATGTGCGCTTCTAATGACGTAAAAATTACACGGATCGGTGATTGGTCGGAAAATTCGATATCTGGCGATGCCGGCATGGCTGTTTCCGCCAATCCAAACTAAGCCACAAAAATCTTATTTCCTCGAAAACTACGCATCGCATAGGAAATCCAGTTACAGATTTGAAATCTGCACACATGTGCGCTCTTAACGACGTAAAAACGACACGGATCGGTGATTGGTCGGAAAATTCGATATCTGGCGATGCCGGCATGGCTGTTTCCGCCAATCCAAACTAAGCCACAAAAATCTTATTTCCTCGAAAACTACGCATCGCATAGGAAATCCAGTTACAGATTTGAAATCTGCACACATGTGCGCTTCTAATGACGTAAAAATTACACGGATCGGTGATTGGTCGGAAAATTCGATATCTGGCGATGCCGGCATGGCTGTTTCCGCCAATCCAAACTAAGCCACAAAAATCTTATTTCCTCGAAAACTACGCATCGCATAGGAAATCCAGTTACAGATTTGAAATCTGCACACATGTGCGCTCTTAACGACGTAAAAACGACACGGATCGGTGATTGGTCGGAAAATTCGATATCTGGCGATGCCGGCATGGCTGTTTCCGCCAATCCAAACTAAGCCACAAAAATCTTATTTCCTCGAAAACTACGCATCGCATAGGAAATCCAGTTACAGATTTGAAATCTGCACACATGTGCGCTCTTAACGACGTAAAAACGACACGGATCGGTGATTGGTCGGAAAATTCGATATCTGGCGATGCCGGCATGGCTGTTTCCGCCAATCCAAACTAAGCCACAAAAATCTTATTTCCTCGAAAACTACGCATCGCATAGGAAATCCAGTTACAGATTTGTAATCTGCACACATGTGCGCTCCTAACGACGTAGAAATTACACGGATCGGTGATTGGTCGGAAAATTCGATATCTGGCGATGCCGGCATGGCTTTTTCCGCCAATCCAAGCTAAGCCACAAAAATCTTATTTCCTCGAAAACTACGCATCGCATAGGAAATCCAGTTACAGATTTGAAATCTGCACACATGTGCGCTCTTAACGACGTAAAAACGACACGGATCGGTGATTGGTCGGAAAATTCGATATCTGGCGATGCCGGCATGGCTGTTTCCGCCAATCCAAACTAAGCCACAAAAATCTTATTTCCTCGAAAACTACGCATCGCATAGGAAATCCAGTTACAGATTTGAAATCTGCACACATGTGCGCTTCTAATGACGTAGAAATTACACGGATCGGTGATTGGTCGGAAAATTCGATATCTGACGATGCCGGCATGGCTGTTTCCGCCAATCCAAACTAAGCCACAAAAATCTTATTTCCTCGAAAACTACGCATCGCATAGGAAATCCAGTTACAGATTTGAAATCTGCACACATGTGCGCTCTTAACGACGTAAAAACGACACGGATCGGTGATTGGTCGGAAAATTCGATATCTGGCGATGCCGGCATGGCTGTTTCCGCCAATCCAAACTAAGCCACAAAAATCTTATTTCCTCGAAAACTACGCATCGCATAGGAAATCCAGTTACAGATTTGAAATCTGCACACATGTGCGCTTCTAATGACGTAAAAATTACACGGATCGGTGATTGGTCGGAAAATTCGATATCTGGCGATGCCGGCATGGCTGTTTCCGCCAATCCAAACTAAGCCACAAAAATCTTATTTCCTCGAAAACTACGCATCGCATAGGAAATCCAGTTACAGATTTGAAATCTGCACACATGTGCGCTCTTAACGACGTAAAAACGACACGGATCGGTGATTGGTCGGAAAATTCGATATCTGGCGATGCCGGCATGGCTGTTTCCGCCAATCCAAACTAAGCCACAAAAATCTTATTTCCTCGAAAACTACGCATCGCATAGGAAATCCAGTTACAGATTTGAAATCTGCACACATGTGCGCTTCTAATGACGTAAAAATTACACGGATCGGTGATTGGTCGGAAAATTCGATATCTGGCGATGCCGGCATAGCTGTTTCCGCCAATCCAAACTAAGCCACAAAAATCTTATTTCCTCGAAAACTACGCATCGCATAGGAAATCCAGTTACAGATTTGAAATCTGCACACATGTGCGCTTCTAATGACGTAAAAATTACACGGATCGGTGATTGGTCGGAAAATTCGATATCTGGCGATGCCGGCATGGCTGTTTCCGCCAATCCAAACTAAGCCACAAAAATCTTATTTCCTCGAAAACTACGCATCGCATAGGAAATCCAGTTACAGATTTGAAATCTGCACACATGTGCGCTCTTAACGACGTAAAAACGACACGGATCGGTGATTGGTCGGAAAATTCGATATCTGGCGATGCCGGCATGGCTGTTTCCGCCAATCCAAACTAAGCCACAAAAATCTTATCTCCTCGAAAACTATGCACCGCATAGGAAATCCAGTTACAGATTTGAAATCTGCACACATGTGCGCTCTTAACGACGTAAAAACGACACGGATCGGTGATTGGTCGGAAAATTCGATATCTGGCGATGCCGGCATGGCTGGTTCCGCCAATCCAAACTAAGCCACAAAAATCTTATTTCCTCGAAAACTACGCATCGCATAGGAAATCCAGTTACAGATTTGAAATCTGCACACATGTGCGCTTCTAATGACGTAAAAATTACACGGATCGGTGATTGGTCGGAAAATTCGATATCTGGCGATGCCGGCATGGCTGTTTCCGCCAATCCAAACTAAGCCACAAAAATCTTATTTCCTCGAAAACTACGCATCGCATAGGAAATCCAGTTACAGATTAGAAGTCTGCACACATGTGCGCTCTTAACGACGTAAAAATGACACGGATCGGTGATTGGTCGGAAAATTCGATATCTGGCGATGCCGGCATGGCTGTTTCCGCCAATCCAAACTAAGCCACAAAAATCTTATCTCCTCGAAAACTACGCACCGCATAACAAATCCAGTTACAGATTTGAAATCTGCACACATGTGCGCTTCTAATGACGTAAAAATTACACGGATCGGTGATTGGTCGGAAAATTCGATATCTGGCGATGCCGGCATGGCTGTTTCCGCCAATCCAAACTAAGCCACAAAAATCTTATTTCCTCGAAAACTACGCATCGCATAGGAAATCCAGTTACAGATTTGTAATCTGCACACATGTGCGCTCCTAACGACGTAGAAATTACACGGATCGGTGATTGGTCGGAAAATTCGATATCTGGCGATGCCGGCATGGCTTTTTCCGCCAATCCAAGCTAAGCCACAAAAATCTTATTTCCTCGAAAACTATGCACTGCATAGGAAATCCAGTTACAAATTTGAAATCTGCACACATGTGCGCTCCTAACGACGTAGAAATTACACTGATCGGTGATTGGTCGGAAAATTCGATATCTGGCGATGCCGGCATGGCTTTTTCCGCCAATCCAAACTAATCCACGAAAATCTCATTTCCTCGAAAACTACGCACCGCATAGGAAATCCAGTTACAGATTAGAAGTCTGCACACATGTGCGCTCTTAACGACGTAAAAATGACACGGATCGGTGATTGGTCGGAAAATCCGATATGTGGCGATGCCGGCATGGCTGTTTCCGCCAATCCAAACTAAGCCACAAAAATCTTATTTCCTCGAAAACTACGCATCGCATAGGAAATCCAGTTACAGATTTGAAATCTGCACACATGTGCGCTTCTAATGACGTAAAAATTACACGGATCGGTGATTGGTCGGAAAATTCGATATCTGGCGATGCCGGCATGGCTGTTTCCGCCAATCCAAACTAAGCCACAAAAATCTTATTTCCTCGAAAACTACGCATCGCATAGGAAATCCAGTTACAGATTTGAAATCTGCACACATGTGCGCTCTTAACGACGTAAAAACGACACAGATCGGTGATTGGTCGGAAAATTCGATATCTGGCGATGCCGGCATGGCTGTTTCCGCCAATCCAAACTAAGCCACAAAAATCTTATTTCCTCGAAAACTACGCATCGCATAGGAAATCCAGTTACAGATTTGAAATCTGCACACATGTGCGCTTCTAATGACGTAAAAATTACACGGATCGGTGATTGGTCGGAAAATTCGATATCTGGCGATGCCGGCATGGCTGTTTCCGCCAATCCAAACTAAGCCACAAAAATCTTATTTCCTCGAAAACTACGCATCGCATAGGAAATCCAGTTACAGATTTGAAATCTGCACACATGTGCGCTTCTAATGACGTAAAAATTACACGGATCGGTGATTGGTCGGAAAATTCGATATCTGGCGATGCCGGCATGGCTGTTTCCGCCAATCCAAACTAAGCCACAAAAATCTTATTTCCTCGAAAACTACGCATCGCATAGGAAATCCAGTTACAGATTTGAAATCTGCACACATGTGCGCTCTTAACGACGTAAAAACGACACAGATCGGTGATTGGTCGGAAAATTCGATATCTGGCGATGCCGGCATGGCTGTTTCCGCCAATCCAAACTAAGCCACAAAAATCTTATTTCCTCGAAAACTACGCATCGCATAGGAAATCCAGTTACAGATTTGAAATCTGCACACATGTGCGCTTCTAATGACGTAAAAATTACACGGATCGGTGATTGGTCGGAAAATTCGATATCTGGCGATGCCGGCATGGCTGTTTCCGCCAATCCAAACTAAGCCACAAAAATCTTATTTCCTCGAAAACTACGCATCGCATAGGAAATCCAGTTACAGATTTGAAATCTGCACACATGTGCGCTCTTAACGACGTAAAAACGACACGGATCGGTGATTGGTCGGAAAATTCGATATCTGGCGATGCCGGCATGGCTGTTTCCGCCAATCCAAACTAAGCCACAAAAATCTTATTTCCTCGAAAACTACGCATCGCATAGGAAATCCAGTTACAGATTTGAAATCTGCACACATGTGCGCTTCTAATGACGTAAAAATTACACGGATCGGTGATTGGTCGGAAAATTCGATATCTGGCGATGCCGGCATGGCTGTTTCCGCCAATCCAAACTAAGCCACAAAAATCTTATTTCCTCGAAAACTACGCATCGCATAGGAAATCCAGTTACAGATTTGAAATCTGCACACATGTGCGCTCTTAACGACGTAAAAACGACACAGATCGGTGATTGGTCGGAAAATTCGATATCTGGCGATGCCGGCATGGCTGTTTCCGCCAATCCAAACTAAGCCACAAAAATCTTATTTCCTCGAAAACTACGCATCGCATAGGAAATCCAGTTACAGATTTGAAATCTGCACACATGTGCGCTTCTAATGACGTAAAAATTACACGGATCGGTGATTGGTCGGAAAATTCGATATCTGGCGATGCCGGCATGGCTGTTTCCGCCAATCCAAACTAAGCCACAAAAATCTTATTTCCTCGAAAACTACGCATCGCATAGGAAATCCAGTTACAGATTTGAAATCTGCACACATGTGCGCTCTTAACGACGTAAAAACGACACGGATCGGTGATTGGTCGGAAAATTCGATATCTGGCGATGCCGGCATGGCTGTTTCCGCCAATCCAAACTAAGCCACAAAAATCTTATTTCCTCGAGAACTACGCATCGCATAGGAAATCCAGTTACAGATTTGAAATCTGCACACATGTGCGCTTCTAATGACGTAAAAATTACACGGATCGGTGATTGGTCGGAAAGTTCGATATCTGGCGATGCCGGCATGGCTGTTTCCGCCAATCCAAACTAAGCCACAAAAATCTTATTTCCTCGAAAACTACGCATCGCATAGGAAATCCAGTTACAGATTTGAAATCTGCACACATGTGCGCTCTTAACGACGTAAAAACGACACGGATCGGTGATTGGTCGGAAAATTCGATATCTGGCGATGCCGGCATGGCTGTTTCCGCCAATCCAAACTAAGCCACAAAAATCTTATTTCCTCGAAAACTACGCATCGCATAGGAAATCCAGTTACAGATTTGAAATCTGCACACATGTGCGCTTCTAATGACGTAAAAATTACACGGATCGGTGATTGGTCGGAAAATTCGATATCTGGCGATGCCGGCATGGCTGTTTCCGCCAATCCAAACTAAGCCACAAAAATCTTATTTCCTCGAAAACTACGCATCGCATAGGAAATCCAGTTACAGATTTGAAATCTGCACACATGTGCGCTCTTAACGACGTAAAAACGACACGGATCGGTGATTGGTCGGAAAATTCGATATCTGGCGATGCCGGCATGGCTGTTTCCGCCAATCCAAACTAAGCCACAAAAATCTTATTTCCTCGAAAACTACGCATCGCATAGGAAATCCAGTTACAGATTTGAAATCTGCACACATGTGCGCTTCTAATGACGTAAAAATTACACGGATCGGTGATTGGTCGGAAAATTCGATATCTGGCGATGCCGGCATGGCTGTTTCCGCCAATCCAAACTAAGCCACAAAAATCTTATTTCCTCGAAAACTACGCATCGCATAGGAAATCCAGTTACAGATTTGAAATCTGCACACATGTGCGCTCTTAACGACGTAAAAACGACACAGATCGGTGATTGGTCGGAAAATTCGATATCTGGCGATGCCGGCATGGCTGTTTCCGCCAATCCAAACTAAGCCACAAAAATCTTATTTCCTCGAAAACTACGCATCGCATAGGAAATCCAGTTACAGATTTGAAATCTGCACACATGTGCGCTTCTAATGACGTAAAAATTACACGGATCGGTGATTGGTCGGAAAATTCGATATCTGGCGATGCCGGCATGGCTGTTTCCGCCAATCCAAACTAAGCCACAAAAATCTTATTTCCTCGAAAACTACGCATCGCATAGGAAATCCAGTTACAGATTTGAAATCTGCACACATGTGCGCTCTTAACGACGTAAAAACGACACGGATCGGTGATTGGTCGGAAAATTCGATATCTGGCGATGCCGGCATGGTTGATTCTGCCAATCCAAACTAAGCCACCAAAATCTTATCTCCTCGAAAACTACGCACCGCATAGGAAATCCAGTTACAGATTTGAAATCTGCACACATGTGCGCTTCTAATGACGTAAAAATTACACGGATCGGTGATTGGTCGGAAAATTCGATATCTGGCGATGCCGGCATGGCTGTTTCCGCCAATCCAAACTAAGCCACAAAAATCTTATTTCCTCGAAAACTACGCATCGCATAGGAAATCCAGTTACAGATTTGAAATCTGCACACATGTGCGCTCTTAACGACGTAAAAACGACACGGATCGGTGATTGGTCGGAAAATTCGATATCTGGCGATGCCGGCATGGCTGTTTCCGCCAATCCAAACTAAGCCACAAAAATCTTATTTCCTCGAGAACTACGCATCGCATAGGAAATCCAGTTACAGATTTGAAATCTGCACACATGTGCGCTTCTAATGACGTAAAAATTACACGGATCGGTGATTGGTCGGAAAGTTCGATATCTGGCGATGCCGGCATGGCTGTTTCCGCCAATCCAAACTAAGCCACAAAAATCTTATTTCCTCGAAAACTACGCATCGCATAGGAAATCCAGTTACAGATTTGAAATCTGCACACATGTGCGCTTCTAATGACGTAAAAATTACACGGATCGGTGATTGGTCGGAAAATTCGATATCTGGCGATGCCGGCATGGCTGTTTCCGCCAATCCAAACTAAGCCACAAAAATCTTATTTCCTCGAAAACTACGCATCGCATAGGAAATCCAGTTACAGATTTGTAATCTGCACACATGTGCGCTCCTAACGACGTAGAAATTACACGGATCGGTGATTGGTCGGAAAATTCGATATCTGGCGATGCCGGCATGGCTTTTTCCGCCAATCCAAGCTAAGCCACAAAAATCTTATTTCCTCGAAAACTACGCATCGCATAGGAAATCCAGTTACAGATTTGAAATCTGCACACATGTGCGCTTCTAATGACGTAAAAATTACACGGATCGGTGATTGGTCGGAAAATTCGATATCTGGCGATGCCGGCATGGCTGTTTCCGCCAATCCAAACTAAGCCACAAAAATCTTATTTCCTCGAAAACTACGCATCGCATAGGAAATCCAGTTACAGATTTGAAATCTGCACACATGTGCGCTTCTAATGACGTAAAAATTACACGGATCGGTGATTGGTCGGAAAATTCGATATCTGGCGATGCCGGCATGGCTGTTTCCGCCAATCCAAACTAAGCCACAAAAATCTTATTTCCTCGAAAACTACGCATCGCATAGGAAATCCAGTTACAGATTTGAAATCTGCACACATGTGCGCTCTTAACGACGTAAAAACGACACAGATCGGTGATTGGTCGGAAAATTCGATATCTGGCGATGCCGGCATGGCTGTTTCCGCCAATCCAAACTAAGCCACAAAAATCTTATTTCCTCGAAAACTACGCATCGCATAGGAAATCCAGTTACAGATTTGAAATCTGCACACATGTGCGCTTCTAATGACGTAAAAATTACACGGATCGGTGATTGGTCGGAAAATTCGATATCTGGCGATGCCGGCATGGCTGTTTCCGCCAATCCAAACTAAGCCACAAAAATCTTATTTCCTCGAAAACTACGCATCGCATAGGAAATCCAGTTACAGATTTGAAATCTGCACACATGTGCGCTCTTAACGACGTAAAAACGACACGGATCGGTGATTGGTCGGAAAATTCGATATCTGGCGATGCCGGCATGGTTGATTCTGCCAATCCAAACTAAGCCACCAAAATCTTATCTCCTCGAAAACTACGCACCGCATAGGAAATCCAGTTACAGATTTGAAATCTGCACACATGTGCGCTTCTAATGACGTAAAAATTACACGGATCGGTGATTGGTCGGAAAATTCGATATCTTTCGATGCCGGCATGGCTGTTTCCGCCAATCCAAACTAAGCCACAAAAATCTTATTTCCTCGAAAACTACGCATCGCATAGGAAATCCAGTTACAGATTTGAAATCTGCACACATGTGCGCTCTTAACGACGTAAAAACGACACGGATCGGTGATTGGTCGGAAAATTCGATATCTGGCGATGCCGGCATGGCTGTTTCCGCCAATCCAAACTAAGCCACAAAAATCTTATTTCCTCGAGAACTACGCATCGCATAGGAAATCCAGTTACAGATTTGAAATCTGCACACATGTGCGCTTCTAATGACGTAAAAATTACACGGATCGGTGATTGGTCGGAAAGTTCGATATCTGGCGATGCCGGCATGGCTGTTTCCGCCAATCCAAACTAAGCCACAAAAATCTTATTTCCTCGAAAACTACGCATCGCATAGGAAATCCAGTTACAGATTTGAAATCTGCACACATGTGCGCTTCTAATGACGTAAAAATTACACGGATCGGTGATTGGTCGGAAAATTCGATATCTGGCGATGCCGGCATGGCTGTTTCCGCCAATCCAAACTAAGCCACAAAAATCTTATTTCCTCGAAAACTACGCATCGCATAGGAAATCCAGTTACAGATTTGTAATCTGCACACATGTGCGCTCCTAACGACGTAGAAATTACACGGATCGGTGATTGGTCGGAAAATTCGATATCTGGCGATGCCGGCATGGCTTTTTCCGCCAATCCAAGCTAAGCCACAAAAATCTTATTTCCTCGAAAACTATGCACTGCATAGGAAATCCAGTTACAAATTTGAAATCTGCACACATGTGCGCTCCTAACGACGTAGAAATTACACTGATCGGTGATTGGTCGGAAAATTCGATATCTGGCGATGCCGGCATGGCTTTTTCCGCCAATCCAAACTAATCCACGAAAATCTCATTTCCTCGAAAACTACGCACCGCATAGGAAATCCAGTTACAGATTAGAAGTCTGCACACATGTGCGCTCTTAACGACGTAAAAATGACACGGATCGGTGATTGGTCGGAAAATCCGATATGTGGCGATGCCGGCATGGCTGTTTCCGCCAATCCAAACTAAGCCACAAAAATCTTATTTCCTCGAAAACTACGCATCGCATAGGAAATCCAGTTACAGATTTGAAATCTGCACACATGTGCGCTTCTAATGACGTAAAAATTACACGGATCGGTGATTGGTCGGAAAATTCGATATCTGGCGATGCCGGCATGGCTGTTTCCGCCAATCCAAACTAAGCCACAAAAATCTTATTTCCTCGAAAACTACGCATCGCATAGGAAATCCAGTTACAGATTTGAAATCTGCACACATGTGCGCTCTTAACGACGTAAAAACGACACAGATCGGTGATTGGTCGGAAAATTCGATATCTGGCGATGCCGGCATGGCTGTTTCCGCCAATCCAAACTAAGCCACAAAAATCTTATTTCCTCGAAAACTACGCATCGCATAGGAAATCCAGTTACAGATTTGAAATCTGCACACATGTGCGCTTCTAATGACGTAAAAATTACACGGATCGGTGATTGGTCGGAAAATTCGATATCTGGCGATGCCGGCATGGCTGTTTCCGCCAATCCAAACTAAGCCACAAAAATCTTATTTCCTCGAAAACTACGCATCGCATAGGAAATCCAGTTACAGATTTGAAATCTGCACACATGTGCGCTTCTAATGACGTAAAAATTACACGGATCGGTGATTGGTCGGAAAATTCGATATCTGGCGATGCCGGCATGGCTGTTTCCGCCAATCCAAACTAAGCCACAAAAATCTTATTTCCTCGAAAACTACGCATCGCATAGGAAATCCAGTTACAGATTTGAAATCTGCACACATGTGCGCTCTTAACGACGTAAAAACGACACAGATCGGTGATTGGTCGGAAAATTCGATATCTGGCGATGCCGGCATGGCTGTTTCCGCCAATCCAAACTAAGCCACAAAAATCTTATTTCCTCGAAAACTACGCATCGCATAGGAAATCCAGTTACAGATTTGAAATCTGCACACATGTGCGCTTCTAATGACGTAAAAATTACACGGATCGGTGATTGGTCGGAAAATTCGATATCTGGCGATGCCGGCATGGCTGTTTCCGCCAATCCAAACTAAGCCACAAAAATCTTATTTCCTCGAAAACTACGCATCGCATAGGAAATCCAGTTACAGATTTGAAATCTGCACACATGTGCGCTCTTAACGACGTAAAAACGACACGGATCGGTGATTGGTCGGAAAATTCGATATCTGGCGATGCCGGCATGGCTGTTTCCGCCAATCCAAACTAAGCCACAAAAATCTTATTTCCTCGAAAACTACGCATCGCATAGGAAATCCAGTTACAGATTTGAAATCTGCACACATGTGCGCTTCTAATGACGTAAAAATTACACGGATCGGTGATTGGTCGGAAAATTCGATATCTGGCGATGCCGGCATGGCTGTTTCCGCCAATCCAAACTAAGCCACAAAAATCTTATTTCCTCGAAAACTACGCATCGCATAGGAAATCCAGTTACAGATTTGAAATCTGCACACATGTGCGCTCTTAACGACGTAAAAACGACACAGATCGGTGATTGGTCGGAAAATTCGATATCTGGCGATGCCGGCATGGCTGTTTCCGCCAATCCAAACTAAGCCACAAAAATCTTATTTCCTCGAAAACTACGCATCGCATAGGAAATCCAGTTACAGATTTGAAATCTGCACACATGTGCGCTTCTAATGACGTAAAAATTACACGGATCGGTGATTGGTCGGAAAATTCGATATCTGGCGATGCCGGCATGGCTGTTTCCGCCAATCCAAACTAAGCCACAAAAATCTTATTTCCTCGAAAACTACGCATCGCATAGGAAATCCAGTTACAGATTTGAAATCTGCACACATGTGCGCTCTTAACGACGTAAAAACGACACGGATCGGTGATTGGTCGGAAAATTCGATATCTGGCGATGCCGGCATGGCTGTTTCCGCCAATCCAAACTAAGCCACAAAAATCTTATTTCCTCGAGAACTACGCATCGCATAGGAAATCCAGTTACAGATTTGAAATCTGCACACATGTGCGCTTCTAATGACGTAAAAATTACACGGATCGGTGATTGGTCGGAAAGTTCGATATCTGGCGATGCCGGCATGGCTGTTTCCGCCAATCCAAACTAAGCCACAAAAATCTTATTTCCTCGAAAACTACGCATCGCATAGGAAATCCAGTTACAGATTTGAAATCTGCACACATGTGCGCTCTTAACGACGTAAAAACGACACGGATCGGTGATTGGTCGGAAAATTCGATATCTGGCGATGCCGGCATGGCTGTTTCCGCCAATCCAAACTAAGCCACAAAAATCTTATTTCCTCGAAAACTACGCATCGCATAGGAAATCCAGTTACAGATTTGAAATCTGCACACATGTGCGCTTCTAATGACGTAAAAATTACACGGATCGGTGATTGGTCGGAAAATTCGATATCTGGCGATGCCGGCATGGCTGTTTCCGCCAATCCAAACTAAGCCACAAAAATCTTATTTCCTCGAAAACTACGCATCGCATAGGAAATCCAGTTACAGATTTGAAATCTGCACACATGTGCGCTCTTAACGACGTAAAAACGACACGGATCGGTGATTGGTCGGAAAATTCGATATCTGGCGATGCCGGCATGGCTGTTTCCGCCAATCCAAACTAAGCCACAAAAATCTTATTTCCTCGAAAACTACGCATCGCATAGGAAATCCAGTTACAGATTTGAAATCTGCACACATGTGCGCTTCTAATGACGTAAAAATTACACGGATCGGTGATTGGTCGGAAAATTCGATATCTGGCGATGCCGGCATGGCTGTTTCCGCCAATCCAAACTAAGCCACAAAAATCTTATTTCCTCGAAAACTACGCATCGCATAGGAAATCCAGTTACAGATTTGAAATCTGCACACATGTGCGCTCTTAACGACGTAAAAACGACACAGATCGGTGATTGGTCGGAAAATTCGATATCTGGCGATGCCGGCATGGCTGTTTCCGCCAATCCAAACTAAGCCACAAAAATCTTATTTCCTCGAAAACTACGCATCGCATAGGAAATCCAGTTACAGATTTGAAATCTGCACACATGTGCGCTTCTAATGACGTAAAAATTACACGGATCGGTGATTGGTCGGAAAATTCGATATCTGGCGATGCCGGCATGGCTGTTTCCGCCAATCCAAACTAAGCCACAAAAATCTTATTTCCTCGAAAACTACGCATCGCATAGAAAATCCAGTTACAGATTTGAAATCTGCACACATGTGCGCTCTTAACGACGTAAAAACGACACGGATCGGTGATTGGTCGGAAAATTCGATATCTGGCGATGCCGGCATGGTTGATTCTGCCAATCCAAACTAAGCCACCAAAATCTTATCTCCTCGAAAACTACGCACCGCATAGGAAATCCAGTTACAGATTTGAAATCTGCACACATGTGCGCTTCTAATGACGTAAAAATTACACGGATCGGTGATTGGTCGGAAAATTCGATATCTGGCGATGCCGGCATGGCTGTTTCCGCCAATCCAAACTAAGCCACAAAAATCTTATTTCCTCGAAAACTACGCATCGCATAGGAAATCCAGTTACAGATTTGAAATCTGCACACATGTGCGCTCTTAACGACGTAAAAACGACACGGATCGGTGATTGGTCGGAAAATTCGATATCTGGCGATGCCGGCATGGCTGTTTCCGCCAATCCAAACTAAGCCACAAAAATCTTATTTCCTCGAGAACTACGCATCGCATAGGAAATCCAGTTACAGATTTGAAATCTGCACACATGTGCGCTTCTAATGACGTAAAAATTACACGGATCGGTGATTGGTCGGAAAGTTCGATATCTGGCGATGCCGGCATGGCTGTTTCCGCCAATCCAAACTAAGCCACAAAAATCTTATTTCCTCGAAAACTACGCATCGCATAGGAAATCCAGTTACAGATTTGAAATCTGCACACATGTGCGCTCTTAACGACGTAAAAACGACACGGATCGGTGATTGGTCGGAAAATTCGATATCTGGCGATGCCGGCATGGCTGTTTCCGCCAATCCAAACTAAGCCACAAAAATCTTATTTCCTCGAAAACTACGCATCGCATAGGAAATCCAGTTACAGATTTGAAATCTGCACACATGTGCGCTTCTAATGACGTAAAAATTACACGGATCGGTGATTGGTCGGAAAATTCGATATCTGGCGATGCCGGCATGGCTGTTTCCGCCAATCCAAACTAAGCCACAAAAATCTTATTTCCTCGAAAACTACGCATCGCATAGGAAATCCAGTTACAGATTTGAAATCTGCACACATGTGCGCTCTTAACGACGTAAAAACGACACGGATCGGTGATTGGTCGGAAAATTCGATATCTGGCGATGCCGGCATGGCTGTTTCCGCCAATCCAAACTAAGCCACAAAAATCTTATTTCCTCGAGAACTACGCATCGCATAGGAAATCCAGTTACAGATTTGAAATCTGCACACATGTGCGCTTCTAATGACGTAAAAATTACACGGATCGGTGATTGGTCGGAAAGTTCGATATCTGGCGATGCCGGCATGGCTGTTTCCGCCAATCCAAACTAAGCCACAAAAATCTTATTTCCTCGAAAACTACGCATCGCATAGGGAATCCAGTTACAGATTTGAAATCTGCACACATGTGCGCTCTTAACGACGTAAAAACGACACGGATCGGTGATTGGTCGGAAAATTCGATATCTGGCGATGCCGGCATGGCTGTTTCCGCCAATCCAAACTAAGCCACAAAAATCTTATTTCCTCGAAAACTACGCATCGCATAGGAAATCCAGTTACAGATTTGAAATCTGCACACATGTGCGCTTCTAATGACGTAAAAATTACACGGATCGGTGATTGGTCGGAAAATTCGATATCTGGCGATGCCGGCATGGCTGTTTCCGCCAATCCAAACTAAGCCACAAAAATCTTATTTCCTCGAAAACTACGCATCGCATAGGAAATCCAGTTACAGATTTGAAATCTGCACACATGTGCGCTCTTAACGACGTAAAAACGACA
This sequence comes from Brachypalpus laphriformis, assembly GCA_945910035.1. NCBI lineage: Eukaryota > Metazoa > Arthropoda > Insecta > Diptera > Syrphidae > Brachypalpus > Brachypalpus laphriformis. The sequence continues at coordinate 76,137,879 of OX246755.1, read as the reverse complement.
CGGATCGGTGATTGGTCGGAAAATTCGATATCTGGCGATGCCGGCATGGCTGTTTCCGCCAATCCAAACTAAGCCACAAAAATCTTATTTCCTCGAAAACTACGCATCGCATAGGAAATCCAGTTACAGATTTGAAATCTGCACACATGTGCGCTTCTAATGATGTGAAAATTACACGGATCGGTGATTGGTCGGAAAATTCGATATCTGGCGATGCCGGCATGGTTGATTCTGCCAATCCAAACTAAGCCACCAAAATCTTATCTCCTCGAAAACTACGCACCGCATAGGAAATCCAGTTACAGATTTGAAATCTGCACACATGTGCGCTTCTAATGATGTGAAAATTGCACGGATCGGTGATTGGTCGGAAAATTCGATGTCTGGCGATGCCGGCATGGTTGATTCTGCCAATCCAAACTAAGCCACCAAAATCTTATCTCCTCGAAAACTACGCACCGCATAGGAAATCCAGTTACAGATTTGAAATCTGCACACATGTGCGCTTCTAATGACGTAAAAATTACACGGATCGGTGATTGGTCGGAAAATTCGATATCTGGCGATGCCGGCATGGCTGTTTCCGCCAATCCAAACTAAGCCACAAAAATCTTATTTCCTCGAAAACTACGCATCGCATAGGAAATCCAGTTACAGATTTGAAATCTGCACACATGTGCGCTTCTAATGATGTGAAAATTACACGGATCGGTGATTGGTCGGAAAATTCGATATCTGGCGATGCCGGCATGGTTGATTCTGCCAATCCAAACTAAGCCACCAAAATCTTATCTCCTCGAAAACTACGCACCGCATAGGAAATCCAGTTACAGATTTGAAATCTGCACACATGTGCGCTTCTAATGACGTAAAAATTACACGGATCGGTGATTGGTCGGAAAATTCGATATCTGGCGATGCCGGCATGGCTGTTTCCGCCAATCCAAACTAAGCCACAAAAATCTTATTTCCTCGAAAACTACGCATCCCATAGGAAATCCAGTTACAGATTTGTAATCTGCACACATGTGCGCTCCTAACGACGTAGAAATTACACGGATCGGTGATTGGTCGGAAAATTCGATATCTGGCGATGCCGGCATGGCTTTTTCCGCCAATCCAAGCTAAGCCACAAAAATCTTATTTCCTCGAAAACTATGCACTGCATAGGAAATCCAGTTACAAATTTGAAATCTGCACACATGTGCGCTCCTAACGACGTAGAAATTACACTGATCGGTGATTGGTCGGAAAATTCGATATCTGGCGATGCCGGCATGGCTTTTTCCGCCAATCCAAACTAATCCACCAAAATCTCATTTCCTCGAAAACTACGCACCGCATAGGAAATCCAGTTACAGATTAGAAGTCTGCACACATGTGCGCTCTTAACGACGTAAAAATGACACGGATCGGTGATTGGTCGGAAAATCCGATATCTGGCGATGCCGGCATGGCTGTTTCCGCCAATCCAAACTAAGCCACAAAAATATTATTTCCTCGAAAACTATGCACCGCATAGGAAATCCAGTTACGGATTTGAAATCTGCACACATGTGCGCTCTTAACGACGCAAAAATTGCACGGATCGGTGATTGGTCGGAAAATTCGATATCTGGCGACACCGGCATGGCTGTTTCCGCCAATCCAAACTAAGCCACAAAAATCTTATTTCCTCGAAAACTATGCACCGCATAGGAAATCCAGTTACAGATTTGAAATCTGCACACATGTGCGCTCTTAACGACGTAAAAACGACACGGATCGGTGATTGGTCGGAAAATTCGATATCTGGCGATGCCGGCATGGCTGTTTCCGCCAATCCAAACTAAGCCACAAAAATCTTATTTCCTCGAAAACTACGCATCGCATAGGAAATCCAGTTACAGATTTGAAATCTGCACACATGTGCGCTTCTAATGACGTAAAAATTACACGGATCGGTGATTGGTCGGAAAATTCGATATCTGGCGATGCCGGCATGGCTGTTTCCGCCAATCCAAACTAAGCCACAAAAATCTTATTTCCTCGAAAACTACGCATCCCATAGGAAATCCAGTTACAGATTTGAAATCTGCACACATGTGCGCTTCTAATGACGTAAAAATTCCACGGATCGGTGATTGGTCGGAAAATTCGATATCTGGCGATGCCGGCATGGCTGTTTCCGCCAATCCAAACTAAGCCACAAAAATCTTATTTCCTCGAAAACTACGCATCGCATAGGAAATCCAGTTACAGATTTGAAATCTGCACACATGTGCGCTTCTAATGACGTAAAAATTACACGGATCGGTGATTGGTCGGAAAATTCGATATCTGGCGACACCGGCATGGCTGTTTCCGCCAATCCAAACTAAGCCACAAAAATCTTATTTCCTCGAAAACTATGCACCGCATAGGAAATCCAGTTACAGATTTGAAATCTGCACACATGTGCGCTTCTAATGATGTGAAAATTACACGGATCGGTGATTGGTCGGAAAATTCGATATCTGGCGATGCCGGCATGGTTGATTCTGCCAATCCAAACTAAGCCACAAAAATCTTATTTCCTCGGAAACTACGCACCGCATAGGAAATCCAGTTACAGATTAGAAGTCTGCACACATGTGCGCTCTTAACGACGTAAAAATGACACGGATCGGTGATTGGTCGGAAAATTCGATATCTGGCGATGCCGGCATGGCTGTTTCCGCCAATCCAAACTAAGCCACAAAAATCTTATCTCCTCGAAAACTACGCACCGCATAACAAATCCAGTTACAGATTTGAAATCTGCACACATGTGCGCTTCTAATGATATGAAAATGACACGGATCGCTGATTGGTCGGAAAATTCGATATCTGGCGATGCCGGCATGGCTGTTTCCGCCAATCCAAACTAAGCCACAAAAATCTTATTTCCTCGAAAACTACGCATCGCATAGGAAATCCAGTTACAGATTTGAAATCTGCACACATGTGCGCTTCTAATGATGTGAAAATTACACGGATCGGTGATTGGTCGGAAAATTCGATATCTGGCGATGCCGGCATGGTTGATTCTGCCAATCCAAACTAAGCCACCAAAATCTTATCTCCTCGAAAACTACGCACCGCATAGGAAATCCAGTTACAGATTTGAAATCTGCACACATGTGCGCTTCTAATGATGTGAAAATTACACGGATCGGTGATTGGTCGGAAAATTCGATATCTGGCGATGCCGGCATGGTTGATTCTGCCAATCCAAACTAAGCCACCAAAATCTTATCTCCTCGAAAACTACGCACCGCATAGGAAATCCAGTTACAGATTTGAAATCTGCACACATGTGCGCTTCTAATGACGTAAAAATTACACGGATCGGTGATTGGTCGGAAAATTCGATATCTGGCGATGCCGGCATGGCTGTTTCCGCCAATCCAAACTAAGCCACAAAAATATTATTTCCTCGAAAACTATGCACCGCATAGGAAATCCAGTTACGGATTTGAAATCTGCACACATGTGCGCTCTTAACGACGCAAAAATTGCACGGATCGGTGATTGGTCGGAAAATTCGATATCTGGCGACACCGGCATGGCTGTTTCCGCCAATCCAAACTAAGCCACAAAAATCTTATTTCCTCGAAAACTATGCACCGCATAGGAAATCCAGTTACAGATTTGAAATCTGCACACATGTGCGCTCTTAACGACGTAAAAACGACACGGATCGGTGATTGGTCGGAAAATTCGATATCTGGCGATGCCGGCATGGCTGTTTCCGCCAATCCAAACTAAGCCACAAAAATCTTATTTCCTCGAAAACTACGCATCGCATAGGAAATCCAGTTACAGATTTGAAATCTGCACACATGTGCGCTTCTAATGACGTAAAAATTACACGGATCGGTGATTGGTTGGAAAATTCGATATCTGGCGATGCCGGCATGGCTGTTTCCGCCAATCCAAACTAAGCCACAAAAATCTTATTTCCTCGAAAACTACGCATCCCATAGGAAATCCAGTTACAGATTTGAAATCTGCACACATGTGCGCTTCTAATGACGTAAAAATTCCACGGATCGGTGATTGGTCGGAAAATTCGATATCTGGCGATGCCGGCATGGCTGTTTCCGCCAATCCAAGCTAAGCCACAAAAATCTTATTTCCTCGAAAACTATGCACTGCATAGGAAATCCAGTTACAAATCTGAAATCTGCACACATGTGCGCTCCTAACGACGTAGAAATTACACGGATCGGTGATTGGTCGGAAAATTAGATATCTGGCGATGCCGGCATGGCTGTTTCCGCCAATCCAAGCTAAGCCACAAAAATATTATTTCCTCGAAAACTATGCACCGCATAGGAAATCCAGTTACGGATTTGAAATCTGCACACATGTGCGCTCTTAACGACGCAAAAATTACACGGATCGGTGATTGGTCGGAAAATTCGATATCTGGCGACACCGGCATGGCTGTTTCCGCCAATCCAAACTAAGCCACAAAAATCTTATTTCCTCGAAAACTATGCACCGCATAGGAAATCCAGTTACAGATTTGAAATCTGCACACATGTGCGCTCTTAACGACGTAAAAACGACACGGATCGGTGATTGGTCGGAAAATTCGATATCTGGCGATGCCGGCATGGCTGTTTCCGCCAATCCAAACTAAGCCACAAAAATCTTATTTCCTCGAAAACTACGCATCGCATAGGAAATCCAGTTACAGATTTGAAATCTGCACACATGTGCGCTCTTAACGACGTAAAAACGACACGGATCGGTGATTGGTCGGAAAATTCGATATCTGGCGATGCCGGCATGGCTGTTTCCGCCAATCCAAACTAAGCCACAAAAATCTTATTTCCTCGAAAACTACGCATCGCATAGGAAATCCAGTTACAGATTTGAAATCTGCACACATGTGCGCTCTTAACGACGCAAAAACGACACGGATCGGTGATTGGTCGGAAAATTCGATATCTGGCGACACCGGCATGGCTGTTTCCGCCAGTCCAAACTAAGCCACAAAAATCTTATTTCCTCGAAAACTATGCACCGCATAGGAAATCCAGTTACAGATTTGAAATCTGCACACATGTGCGCTTCTAATGATGTGAAAATTACACGGATCGGTGATTGGTCGGAAAATTCGATATCTGGCGATGCCGGCATGGTTGATTCTGCCAATCCAAACTAAGCCACAAAAATCTTATTTCCTCGGAAACTACGCACCGCATAGGAAATCCAGTTACAGATTAGAAGTCTGCACACATGTGCGCTCTTAACGACGTAAAAATGACACGGATCGGTGATTGGTCGGAAAATTCGATATCTGGCGATGCCGGCATGGCTGTTTCCGCCAATCCAAACTAAGCCACAAAAATCTTATCTCCTCGAAAACTACGCACCGCATAACAAATCCAGTTACAGATTTGAAATCTGCACACATGTGCGCTTCTAATGATATGAAAATGACACGGATCGCTGATTGGTCGGAAAATTCGATATCTGGCGATGCCGGCATGGCTGTTTCCGCCAATCCAAACTAAGCCACAAAAATCTTATTTCCTCGAAAACTACGCATCGCATAGGAAATCCAGTTACAGATTTGAAATCTGCACACATGTGCGCTTCTAATGATGTGAAAATTACACGGATCGGTGATTGGTCGGAAAATTCGATATCTGGCGATGCCGGCATGGTTGATTCTGCCAATCCAAACTAAGCCACCAAAATCTTATCTCCTCGAAAACTACGCACCGCATAGGAAATCCAGTTACAGATTTGAAATCTGCACACATGTGCGCTTCTAATGATGTGAAAATTACACGGATCGGTGATTGGTCGGAAAATTCGATATCTGGCGATGCCGGCATGGTTGATTCTGCCAATCCAAACTAAGCCACCAAAATCTTATCTCCTCGAAAACTACGCACCGCATAGGAAATCCAGTTACAGATTTGAAATCTGCACACATGTGCGCTTCTAATGACGTAAAAATTACACGGATCGGTGATTGGTCGGAAAATTCGATATCTGGCGATGCCGGCATGGTTGATTCTGCCAATCCAAACTAAGCCACCAAAATCTTATCTCCTCGAAAACTACGCACCGCATAGGAAATCCAGTTACAGATTTGAAATCTGCACACATGTGCGCTTCTAATGACGTAAAAATTACACGGATCGGTGATTGGTCGGAAAATTCGATATCTGGCGATGCCGGCATGGCTGTTTCCGCCAATCCAAACTAAGCCACAAAAATCTTATTTCCTCGAAAACTACGCATCGCATAGGAAATCCAGTTACAGATTTGAAATCTGCACACATGTGCGCTTCTAATGATGTGAAAATTACACGGATCGGTGATTGGTCGGAAAATTCGATATCTGGCGATGCCGGCATGGTTGATTCTGCCAATCCAAACTAAGCCACCAAAATCTTATCTCCTCGAAAACTACGCACCGCATAGGAAATCCAGTTACAGATTTGAAATCTGCACACATGTGCGCTCTTAACGACGTAAAAACGACACGGATCGGTGATTGGTCGGAAAATTCGATATCTGGCGATGCCGGCATGGCTGTTTCCGCCAATCCAAACTAAGCCACAAAAATCTTATTTCCTCGAAAACTACGCATCGCATAGGAAATCCAGTTACAGATTTGAAATCTGCACACATGTGCGCTTCTAATGACGTAAAAATTACACGGATCGGTGATTGGTCGGAAAATTCGATATCTGGCGATGCCGGCATGGCTGTTTCCGCCAATCCAAACTAAGCCACAAAAATCTTATTTCCTCGAAAACTACGCATCCCATAGGAAATCCAGTTACAGATTTGAAATCTGCACACATGTGCGCTTCTAATGACGTAAAAATTCCACGGATCGGTGATTGGTCGGAAAATTCGATATCTGGCGATGCCGGCATGGCTGTTTCCGCCAATCCAAGCTAAGCCACAAAAATCTTATTTCCTCGAAAACTATGCACTGCATAGGAAATCCAGTTACAAATCTGAAATCTGCACACATGTGCGCTCCTAACGACGTAGAAATTACACGGATCGGTGATTGGTCGGAAAATTAGATATCTGGCGATGCCGGCATGGCTGTTTCCGCCAATCCAAGCTAAGCCACAAAAATATTATTTCCTCGAAAACTATGCACCGCATAGGAAATCCAGTTACGGATTTGAAATCTGCACACATGTGCGCTCTTAACGACGCAAAAATTACACGGATCGGTGATTGGTCGGAAAATTCGATATCTGGCGACACCGGCATGGCTGTTTCCGCCAATCCAAACTAAGCCACAAAAATCTTATTTCCTCGAAAACTATGCACCGCATAGGAAATCCAGTTACAGATTTGAAATCTGCACACATGTGCGCTCTTAACGACGTAAAAACGACACGGATCGGTGATTGGTCGGAAAATTCGATATCTGGCGATGCCGGCATGGCTGTTTCCGCCAATCCAAACTAAGCCACAAAAATCTTATTTCCTCGAAAACTACGCATCGCATAGGAAATCCAGTTACAGATTTGAAATCTGCACACATGTGCGCTCTTAACGACGTAAAAACGACACGGATCGGTGATTGGTCGGAAAATTCGATATCTGGCGATGCCGGCACGGCTGTTTCCGCCAATCCAAACTAAGCCACAAAAATCTTATTTCCTCGAAAACTACGCATCGCATAGGAAATCCAGTTACAGATTTGAAATCTGCACACATGTGCGCTCTTAACGACGTAAAAACGACACGGATCGGTGATTGGTCGGAAAATTCGATATCTGGCGACACCGGCATGGCTGTTTCCGCCAATCCAAACTAAGCCACAAAAATCTTATTTCCTCGAAAACTATGCACCGCATAGGAAATCCAGTTACAGATTTGAAATCTGCACACATGTGCGCTTCTAATGATGTGAAAATTACACGGATCGGTGATTGGTCGGAAAATTCGATATCTGGCGATGCCGGCATGGTTGATTCTGCCAATCCAAACTAAGCCACAAAAATCTTATTTCCTCGGAAACTACGCACCGCATAGGAAATCCAGTTACAGATTAGAAGTCTGCACACATGTGCGCTCTTAACGACGTAAAAATGACACGGATCGGTGATTGGTCGGAAAATTCGATATCTGGCGATGCCGGCATGGCTGTTTCCGCCAATCCAAACTAAGCCACAAAAATCTTATCTCCTCGAAAACTACGCACCGCATAACAAATCCAGTTACAGATTTGAAATCTGCACACATGTGCGCTTCTAATGATATGAAAATGACACGGATCGCTGATTGGTCGGAAAATTCGATATCTGGCGATGCCGGCATGGCTGTTTCCGCCAATCCAAACTAAGCCACAAAAATCTTATTTCCTCGAAAACTACGCATCGCATAGGAAATCCAGTTACAGATTTGAAATCTGCACACATGTGCGCTTCTAATGATGTGAAAATTACACGGATCGGTGATTGGTCGGAAAATTCGATATCTGGCGATGCCGGCATGGTTGATTCTGCCAATCCAAACTAAGCCACCAAAATCTTATCTCCTCGAAAACTACGCACCGCATAGGAAATCCAGTTACAGATTTGAAATCTGCACACATGTGCGCTTCTAATGATGTGAAAATTACACGGATCGGTGATTGGTCGGAAAATTCGATATCTGGCGATGCCGGCATGGTTGATTCTGCCAATCCAAACTAAGCCACCAAAATCTTATCTCCTCGAAAACTACGCACCGCATAGGAAATCCAGTTACAGATTTGAAATCTGCACACATGTGCGCTTCTAATGACGTAAAAATTACACGGATCGGTGATTGGTCGGAAAATTCGATATCTGGCGATGCCGGCATGGTTGATTCTGCCAATCCAAACTAAGCCACCAAAATCTTATCTCCTCGAAAACTACGCACCGCATAGGAAATCCAGTTACAGATTTGAAATCTGCACACATGTGCGCTTCTAATGACGTAAAAATTACACGGATCGGTGATTGGTCGGAAAATTCGATATCTGGCGATGCCGGCATGGCTGTTTCCGCCAATCCAAACTAAGCCACAAAAATCTTATTTCCTCGAAAACTACGCATCGCATAGGAAATCCAGTTACAGATTTGAAATCTGCACACATGTGCGCTTCTAATGATGTGAAAATTACACGGATCGGTGATTGGTCGGAAAATTCGATATCTGGCGATGCCGGCATGGTTGATTCTGCCAATCCAAACTAAGCCACCAAAATCTTATCTCCTCGAAAACTACGCACCGCATAGGAAATCCAGTTACAGATTTGAAATCTGCACACATGTGCGCTTCTAATGACGTAAAAATTACATGGATCGGTGATTGGTCGGAAAATTCGATATCTGGCGATGCCGGCATGGCTTTTTCCGCCAATCCAAGCTAAGCCACAAAAATCTTATTTCCTCCAAAACTATGCACTGCATAGGAAATCCAGTTACAAATTTGAAATCTGCACACATGTGCGCTCCTAACGACGTAGAAATTACACTGATCGGTGATTGGTCGGAAAATTCGATATCTGGCGATGCCGGCATGGCTTTTTCCGCCAATCCAAACTAATCCACCAAAATCTCATTTCCTCGAAAACTACGCACCGCATAGGAAATCCAGTTACGGATTTGAAATCTGCACACATGTGCGCTCTTAACGACGCAAAAATTGCACGGATCGGTGATTGGTCGGAAAATTTGATATCTGGCGACACCGGCATGGCTGTTTCCGCCAATCCAAACTAAGCCACAAAAATCTTATTTCCTCGAAAACTATGCACCGCATAGGAAATCCAGTTACGGATTTGAAATCTGCACACATGTGCGCTCTTAACGACGCAAAAATTGCACGGATCGGTGATTGGTCGGAAAATTTGATATCTGGCGACACCGGCATGGCTGTTTCCGCCAATCCAAACTAAGCCACAAAAATCTTATTTCCTCGAAAACTATGCACCGCATAGGAAATCCAGTTACAGATTTGAAATCTGCACACATGTGCGCTCTTAACGACGTAAAAACGACACGGATCGGTGATTGGTCGGAAAATTCGATATCTGGCGATGCCGGCATGGCTGTTTCCGCCAATCCAAACTAAGCCACAAAAATCTTATTTCCTCGAAAACTACGCATCGCATAGGAAATCCAGTTACAGATTTGAAATCTGCACACATGTGCGCTTCTAATGACGTAAAAATTACACGGATCGGTGATTGGTCGGAAAATTCGATATCTGGCGATGCCGGCATGGCTGTTTCCGCCAATCCAAACTAAGCCACAAAAATCTTATTTCCTCGAAAACTACGCATCGCATAGGAAATCCAGTTACAGATTTGAAATCTGCACACATGTGCGCTTCTAATGACGTAAAAATTATACGGATCGGTGATTGGTCGGAAAATTCGATATCTGGCGATGCCGGCATGGCTGTTTCCACCAATCCAAACTAAGCCACAAAAATCGTATTTCCTCGAAAACTACGCATCGCATAGGAAATCCAGTTACAGATTTGAAATCTGCACACATGTGCACTTCTAATGACGTAAAAATTCCACGGATCGGTGATTGGTCGGAAAATTCGATATCTGGCGATGCCGGCATGGCTGTTTCCGCCAATCCAAGCTAAGCCACAAAAATCTTATTTCCTCGAAAACTATGCACTGCATAGGAAATCCAGTTACAAATCTGAAATCTGCACACATGTGCGCTCCTAACGACGTAGAAATTACACGGATCGGTGATTGGTCGGAAAATTAGATATCTGGCGATGCCGGCATGGCTGTTTCCGCCAATCCAAGCTAAGCCACAAAAATCTTATTTCCTCGAAAACTATGCACTGCATAGGAAATCCAGTTACAAATCTGAAATCTGCACACATGTGCGCTCCTAACGACGTAGAAATTACACGGATCGGTGATTGGTCGGAAAATTAGATATCTGGCGATGCCGGCATGGCTGTTTCCGCCAATCCAAGCTAAGCCACAAAAATCTTATTTCCTCGAAAACTATGCACCGCATAGGAAATCCAGTTACAGATTTGAAATCTGCACACATGTGCGCTCTTAACGACGCAAAAATTGCACGGATCGGTGATTGGTCGGAAAATTCGATATCTGGCGACACCGGCATGGCTGTTTCCGCCAATCCAAACTAAGCCATAAAAATATTATTTCCTCGAAAACTATGCACCGCATAGGAAATCCAGTTACAGATTTGAAATCTGCACACATGTGCGCTTCTAATGACGTAAAAATTACACGGATCGGTGATTGGTCGGAAAATTCGATATCTGGCGACACCGGCATGGCTGTTTCCGCCAATCCAAACTAAGCCACAAAAATCTTATTTCCTCGAAAACTATGCACTGCATAGGAAATCCAGTTACAAATCTGAAATCTGCACACATGTGCGCTCCTAACGACGTAGAAATTACACGGATCGGTGATTGGTCGGAAAATTCGATATCTGGCGACACCGGCATGGCTGTTTCCGCCAATCCAAACTAAGCCACAAAAATCTTATTTCCTCGAAAACTACGCACCGCATAGGAAATCCAGTTACAGATTCAAAATCTGCACACATGTGGGCTTCTAATGACGTAAAAATTACACGGATCGGTGATTGGTCGTAAAATCCGATATCTGGCTGTTTCCGCCAATCCAAACTAAGCCACAAAAATATTATTTCCTCGAAAACTATGCACCGCATAGGAAATCCAGTTACGGATTTGAAATCTGCACACATGTGCGCTCTTAACGACGCAAAAATTGCACGGATCGGTGATTGGTCGGAAAATTCGATATCTGGCGACACCGGCATGGCTGTTTCCGCCAATCCAAACTAAGCCACAAAAATCTTATTTCCTCGAAAACTATGCACCGCATAGGAAATCCAGTTACAGATTTGAAATCTGCACACATGTGCGCTCTTAACGACGTAAAAACGACACGGATCGGTGAGTGGTCGGAAAATTCGATATCTGGCGACACCGGCATGGCTGTTTCCGCCAATCCGAACTAAGCCACAAAAAACTTATTTCCTCGAAAACTACGCATCGCATAGGAAATCCAGTTACAGATTTGAAATCTGCACACATGTGCGCTCCTAACGACGTAGAAATTACACGGATCGGTGATTGGTCGGAAAATTAGATATCTGGCGATGCCGGCATGGCTGTTTCCGCCAATCCAAACTAAGCCACAAAAATCTTATTTCCTCGAAAACTACGCATCGCATAGGAAATCCAGTTACAGATTTGAAATCTGCACACATGTGCGCTTCTAATGACGTAAAAATTACACGGATCGGTGATTGGTCGGAAAATTTGATATCTGGCGACACCGGCATGGCTGTTTCCGCCAATCCAAACTAAGCCACAAAAATCTTATTTCCTCGAAAACTACGCATCGCATAGGAAATCCAGTTACAGATTTGTAATCTGCACACATGTGCGCTCCTAACGACGTAAAAATTACACGGATCGGTGATTGGTCGGAAAATTCGATATCTGGCGACACCGGCATGGCTGTTTCCGCCAATCCAAACTAAGCCACAAAAATATTATTTCCTCGAAAACTATGCACCGCATAGGAAATCCAGTTACAGATTTGAAATCTGCACACATGTGCGCTTCTAACGACGTAAAAATTACACGGATCGGTGATTGGTCGGAAAATTCGATATCTGGCGACACCGGCATGGCTGTTTCCGCCAATCCAAACTAAGCCACAAAAATCTTATTTCCTCGAAAACTATGCACTGCATAGGAAATCCAGTTACAAATCTGAAATCTGCACACATGTGCGCTCCTAACGACGTAGAAATTACACGGATCGGTGATTGGTCGGAAAATTCGATATCTGGCGACACCGGCATGGCTGTTTCCGCCAATCCAAACTAAGCCACAAAAATCTTATTTCCTCGAAAACTACGCACCGCATAGGAAATCCAGTTACAGATTCAAAATCTGCACACATGTGGGCTTCTAATGACGTAAAAATTACACGGATCGGTGATTGGTCGTAAAATCCGATATCTGGCGATGCCGGCATGGCTGTTTCCGCCAATCCAAACTAAGCCACAAAAATATTATTTCCTCGAAAACTATGCACCGCATAGGAAATCCAGTTACGGATTTGAAATCTGCACACATGTGCGCTCTTAACGACGCAAAAATTGCACGGATCGGTGATTGGTCGGAAAATTCGATATCTGGCGACACCGGCATGGCTGTTTCCGCCAATCCAAACTAAGCCACAAAAATCTTATTTCCTCGAAAACTATGCACCGCATAGGAAATCCAGTTACAGATTTGAAATCTGCACACATGTGCGCTCTTAACGACGTAAAAACGACACGGATCGGTGAGTGGTCGGAAAATTCGATATCTGGCGACACCGGCATGGCTGTTTCCGCCAATCCGAACTAAGCCACAAAAAACTTATTTCCTCGAAAACTACGCATCGCATAGGAAATCCAGTTACAGATTTGAAATCTGCACACATGTGCGCTCCTAACGACGTAGAAATTACACGGATCGGTGATTGGTCGGAAAATTAGATATCTGGCGATGCCGGCATGGCTGTTTCCGCCAATCCAAACTAAGCCACAAAAATCTTATTTCCTCGAAAACTAAGCATCGCATAGGAAATCCAGTTACAGATTTGAAATCTGCACACATGTGCGCTTCTAATGACGTAAAAATTACACGGATCGGTGATTGGTCGGAAAATTCGATATCTGGCGACACCGGCATGGCTGTTTCCGCCAATCCAAACTAAGCCACAAAAATCTTATTTCCTCGAAAACTACGCATCGCATAGGAAATCCAGTTACAGATTTGAAATCTGCACACATGTGCGCTTCTAATGACGTAGAAATTACACGGATCGGTGATTGGTCGGAAAATTAGATATCTGGCGATGCCGGCATGGCTGTTTCCGCCAATCCAAACTAAGCCACAAAAATCTTATTTCCTCGAAAACTACGCATCGCATAGGAAATCCAGTTACAGATTTGAAATCTGCACACATGTGCGCTCCTAACGACGTAGAAATTACACGGATCGGTGATTGGTCGGAAAATTAGATATCTGGCGATGCCGGCATGGCTGTTTCCGCCAATCCAAACTAAGCCACAAAAATCTTATTTCCTCGAAAACTACGCATCGCATAGGAAATCCAGTTACAGATTTGAAATCTGCACACATGTGCGCTCCTAACGACGTAGAAATTACACGGATCGGTGATTGGTCGGAAAATTCGATATCTGGCGATGCCGGCATGGCTGTTTCCGCCAATCCAAACTAAGCCACAAAAATCTTATTTCCTCGAAAACTACGCATCGCATAGGAAATCCAGTTACAGATTTGAAATCTGCACACATGTGCGCTTCTAATGACGTAAAAATTACACGGATCGGTGATTGGTCGGAAAATTCGATATCTGGCGATGCCGGCATGGCTGTTTCCGCCAATCCAAACTAAGCCACAAAAATCGTATTTCCTCGAAAACTACGCATCGCAAAGGAAATCCAGTTACAGATTTGAAATCTGCACACATGTGCGCTTCTAATGACGTAAAAATTCCACGGATCGGTGATTGGTCGGAAAATTCGATATCTGGCGATGCCGGCATGGCTGTTTCTGCCAATCCAAGCTAAGCCACAAAAATCTTATTTCCTCGAAAACTATGCACTGCATAGGAAATCCAGTTACAAATCTGAAATCTGCACACATGTGCGCTCCTAACGACGTAGAAATTACACGGATCGGTGATTGTTCGGAAAATTAGATATCTGGCGATGCCGGCATGGCTGTTTCCGCCAATCCAAGCTAAGCCACAAAAATATTATTTCCTCGAAAACTATGCACCGCATAGGAAATCCAGTTACGGATTTGAAATCTGCACACATGTGCGCTCTTAACGACGCAAAAATTACACGGATCGGTGATTGGTCGGAAAATTAGATATCTGGCGATGCCGGCATGGCTGTTTCCGCCAATCCAAACTAAGCCACAAAAATCTTATTTCCTCGAAAACTACGCATCGCATAGGAAATCCAGTTACAGATTTGAAATCTGCACACATGTGCGCTCTTAACGACGCAAAAATTGCACGGATCGGTGATTGGTCGGAAAATTAGATATCTGGCGATGCCGGCATGGCTGTTTCCGCCAATCCAAACTAAGCCACAAAAATCTTATTTCCTCGAAAACTACGCATCGCATAGGAAATCCAGTTACAGATTTGAAATCTGCACACATGTGCGCTCCTAACGACGTAGAAATTACACGGATCGGTGATTGGTCGGAAAATTAGATATCTGGCGATGCCGGCATGGCTGTTTCCGCCAATCCAAACTAAGCCACCAAAATCTTATTTCCTCGAAAACTACGCATCGCATAGGAAATCCAGTTACAGATTTGAAATCTGCACACATGTGCGCTCCTAACGACGTAGAAATTACACGGATCGGTGATTGGTCGGAAAATTAGATATCTGGCGATGCCGGCATGGCTGTTTCCGCCAATCCAAACTAAGCCACAAAAATCTTATTTCCTCGAAAACTACGCATCGCATAGGAAATCCAGTTACAGATTTGTAATCTGCACACATGTGCGCTCCTAACGACGTAAAAATTACACGGATCGGTGATTGGTCGGAAAATTCGATATCTGGCGACACCGGCATGGCTGTTTCCGCCAATCCAAACTAAGCCACAAAAATCTTATTTCCTCGAAAACTATGCACCGCATAGGAAATCCAGTTACAGATTTGAAATCTGCACACATGTGCGCTCTTAACGACGTAAAAACGACACGGATCGGTGATTGGTCGGAAAATTCGATATCTGGCGACACCGGCATGGCTGTTTCCGCCAATCCAAACTAAGCCACAAAAATCTTATTTCCTCGAAAACTATGCACTGCATAGGAAATCCAGTTACAAATCTGAAATCTGCACACATGTGCGCTCCTAACGACGTAGAAATTACACGGATCGGTGATTGGTCGGAAAATTAGATATCTGGCGATGCCGGCATGGCTGTTTCCGCCAATCCAAACTAAGCCACAAAAATCTTATTTCCTCGAAAACTACGCATCGCAAAGGAAATCCAGTTACAGATTTGAAATCTGCACACATGTGCGCTTCTAATGACGTAAAAATTCCACGGATCGGTGATTGGTCGGAAAATTCGATATCTGGCGATGCCGGCATGGCTGTTTCCGCCAATCCAAGCTAAGCCACAAAAATCTTATTTCCTCGAAAACTATGCACTGCATAGGAAATCCAGTTACAAATCTGAAATCTGCACACATGTGCGCTCCTAACGACGTAGAAATTACACGGATCGGTGATTGGTCGGAAAATTAGATATCTGGCGATGCCGGCATGGCTGATTCCGCCAATCCAAGCTAAGCCACAAAAATATTATTTCCTCGAAAACTATGCACCGCATAGGAAATCCAGTTACGGATTTGAAATCTGCACACATGTGCACTTCTAATGACGTAAAAATTACACGGATCGGTGATTGGTCGGAAAATTCGATATCTGGCGACACCGGCATGGCTGTTTCCGCCAATCCAAACTAAGCCACAAAAATCGTATTTCCTCGAAAACTACGCATCGCAAAGGAAATCCAGTTACAGATTTGAAATCTGCACACATGTGCGCTTCTAATGACGTAAAAATTCCACGGATCGGTGATTGGTCGGAAAATTCGATATCTGGCGATGCCGGCATGGCTGTTTCCGCCAATCCAAGCTAAGCCACAAAAATCTTATTTCCTCGAAAACTATGCACTGCATAGGAAATCCAGTTACAAATCTGAAATCTGCACACATGTGCGCTCCTAACGACGTAGAAATTACACGGATCGGTGATTGGTCGGAAAATTAGATATCTGGCGATGCCGGCATGGCTGATTCCGCCAATCCAAGCTAAGCCACAAAAATATTATTTCCTCGAAAACTATGCACCGCATAGGAAATCCAGTTACGGATTTGAAATCTGCACACATGTGCACTTCTAATGACGTAAAAATTACACGGATCGGTGATTGGTCGGAAAATTCGATATCTGGCGACACCGGCATGGCTGTTTCCGCCAATCCAAACTAAGCCACAAAAATCTTATTTCCTCGAAAACTACGCATCGCATAGGAAATCCAGTTACAGATTTGTAATCTGCACACATGTGCGCTCCTAACGACGTAAAAATTACACGGATCGGTGATTGGTCGGAAAATTCGATATCTGGCGACACCGGCATGGCTGTTTCCGCCAATCCAAACTAAGCCACAAAAATCTTATTTCCTCGAAAACTATGCACCGCATAGGAAATCCAGTTACAGATTTGAAATCTGCACACATGTGCGCTCTTAACGACGTAAAAACGACACGGATCGGTGATTGGTCGGAAAATTCGATATCTGGCGACACCGGCATGGCTGTTTCCGCCAATCCAAACTAAGCCACAAAAATCTTATTTCCTCGAAAACTATGCACTGCATAGGAAATCCAGTTACAAATCTGAAATCTGCACACATGTGCGCTCCTAACGACGTAGAAATTACACGGATCGGTGATTGGTCGGAAAATTAGATATCTGGCGATGCCGGCATGGCTGTTTCCGCCAATCCAAACTAAGCCACAAAAATCTTATTTCCTCGAAAACTACGCATCGCATAGGAAATCCAGTTACAGATTTGAAATCTGCACACATGTGCGCTTCTAATGACGTAGAAATTACACGGATCGGTGATTGGTCGGAAAATTCGATATCTGGCGACACCGGCATGGCTGTTTCCGCCAATCCAAACTAAGCCACAAAAATCTTATTTCCTCGAAAACTACGCATCGCATAGGAAATCCAGTTACAGATTTGAAATCTGCACACATGTGCGCTTCTAATGACGTAGAAATTACACGGATCGGTGATTGGTCGGAAAATTCGATATCTGGCGACACCGGCATGGCTGTTTCCGCCAATCCAAACTAAGCCACAAAAATCTTATTTCCTCGAAAACTACGCATCGCATAGGAAATCCAGTTACAGATTTGTAATCTGCACACATGTGCGCTCCTAACGACGTAAAAATTACACGGATCGGTGATTGGTCGGAAAATTCGATATCTGGCGATGCCGGCATGGCTTTTTCCGCCAATCCAAGCTAAGCCACAAAAATCTTATTTCCTCGAAAACTATGCACTGCATAGGAAATCCAGTTACAAATTTGAAATCTGCACACATGTGCGCTCCTAACGACGCAGAAATTACACGGATTTTGGATTGGTCGGAAAATTCGATATCTGGCGATGCCGGCATGGCTGTTTCCGCCAATCCAAACTAAGCCACAAAAATCTTATTTCCTCGAAAACTATGCACCGCATAGGAAATCCAGTTACAGATTTGAAATCTGCACACATGTGCGCTCCTTACGACGTAAAAATTACACGGATCGGTGATTGGTCGGAAAATTCGATATCTGGCGACACCGGCATGGCTGTTTCCGCCAATCCAAACTAAGCCACAAAAATCTTATTTCCTCGAAAACTACGCATCGCATAGGAAATCCAGTTACAGATTTGAAATCTGCACACATGTGCGCTTCTAATGACGTAGAAATTACACGGATCGGTGATTGGTCGGAAAATTAGATATCTGGCGATGCCGGCATGGCTGTTTCCGCCAATCCAAACTAAGCCACAAAAATCTTATTTCCTCGAAAACTACGCATCGCATAGGAAATCCAGTTACAGATTTGTAATCTGCACACATGTGCGCTCCTAACGACGTAAAAATTACACGGATCGGTGATTGGTCGGAAAATTCGATATCTGGCGATGCCGGCATGGCTGTTTCCGCCAATCCAAACTAAGCCACAAAAATCTTATTTCCTCGAAAACTATGCACCGCATAGGAAATCCAGTTACAGATTTGAAATCTGCACACATGTGCGCTTCTAATGACGTAGAAATTACACGGATCGGTGATTGGTCGGAAAATTCGATATCTGGCGACACCGGCATGGCTGTTTCCGCCAATCCAAACTAAGCCACAAAAATCTTATTTCCTCGAAAACTATGCACCGCATAGGAAATCCAGTTACAGATTTGAAATCTGCACACATGTGCGCTCCTTACGACGTAAAAATTACACGGATCGGTGATTGGTCGGAAAATTCGATATCTGGCGATGCCGGCATGGCTTTTTCCGCCAATCCAAGCTAAGCCACAAAAATCTTATTTCCTCGAAAACTATGCACTGCATAGGAAATCCAGTTACAAATTTGAAATCTGCACACATGTGGGCTTCTAATGACGTAAAAATTACACGGATCGGTGATTGGTCGTAAAATCCGATATCTGGCGATGCCGGCATGGCTGTTTCCGCCAATCCAAACTAAGCCACAAAAATATTATTTCCTCGAAAACTATGCACCGCATAGGAAATCCAGTTACGGATTTGAAATCTGCACACATGTGCGCTCTTAACGACGCAAAAATTGCACGGATCGGTGATTGGTCGGAAAATTCGATATCTGGCGACACCGGCATGGCTGTTTCCGCCAATCCAAACTAAGCCACAAAAATCTTATTTCCTCGAAAACTATGCACCGCATAGGAAATCCAGTTACAGATTTGAAATCTGCACACATGTGCGCTCTTAACGACGTAAAAACGACACGGATCGGTGAGTGGTCGGAAAATTCGATATCTGGCGACACCGGCATGGCTGTTTCCGCCAATCCGAACTAAGCCACAAAAAACTTATTTCCTCGAAAACTACGCATCGCATAGGAAATCCAGTTACAGATTTGAAATCTGCACACATGTGCGCTCCTAACGACGTAGAAATTACACGGATCGGTGATTGGTCGGAAAATTAGATATCTGGCGATGCCGGCATGGCTGTTTCCGCCAATCCAAACTAAGCCACAAAAATCTTATTTCCTCGAAAACTACGCATCGCATAGGAAATCCAGTTACAGATTTGAAATCTGCACACATGTGCGCTTCTAATGACGTAAAAATTACACGGATCGGTGATTGGTCGGAAAATTCGATATCTGGCGACACCGGCATGGCTGTTTCCGCCAATCCAAACTAAGCCACAAAAATCTTATTTCCTCGAAAACTACGCATCGCATAGGAAATCCAGTTACAGATTTGTAATCTGCACACATGTGCGCTCCTAACGACGTAAAAATTACACGGATCGGTGATTGGTCGGAAAATTCGATATCTGGCGACACCGGCATGGCTGTTTCCGCCAATCCAAACTAAGCCACAAAAATATTATTTCCTCGAAAACTATGCACCGCATAGGAAATCCAGTTACAGATTTGAAATCTGCACACATGTGCGCTTCTAATGACGTAAAAATTACACGGATCGGTGATTGGTCGGAAAATTCGATATCTGGCGACACCGGCATGGCTGTTTCCGCCAATCCAAACTAAGCCACAAAAATCTTATTTCCTCGAAAACTATGCACTGCATAGGAAATCCAGTTACAAATCTGAAATCTGCACACATGTGCGCTCCTAACGACGTAGAAATTACACGGATCGGTGATTGGTCGGAAAATTCGATATCTGGCGACACCGGCATGGCTGTTTCCGCCAATCCAAACTAAGCCACAAAAATCTTATTTCCTCGAAAACTACGCACCGCATAGGAAATCCAGTTACAGATTCAAAATCTGCACACATGTGGGCTTCTAATGACGTAAAAATTACACGGATCGGTGATTGGTCGTAAAATCCGATATCTGGCGATGCCGGCATGGCTGTTTCCGCCAATCCAAACTAAGCCACAAAAATATTATTTCCTCGAAAACTATGCACCGCATAGGAAATCCAGTTACGGATTTGAAATCTGCACACATGTGCGCTCTTAACGACGCAAAAATTGCACGGATCGGTGATTGGTCGGAAAATTCGATATCTGGCGACACCGGCATGGCTGTTTCCGCCAATCCAAACTAAGCCACAAAAATCTTATTTCCTCGAAAACTATGCACCGCATAGGAAATCCAGTTACAGATTTGAAATCTGCACACATGTGCGCTCTTAACGACGTAAAAACGACACGGATCGGTGAGTGGTCGGAAAATTCGATATCTGGCGACACCGGCATGGCTGTTTCCGCCAATCCGAACTAAGCCACAAAAAACTTATTTCCTCGAAAACTACGCATCGCATAGGAAATCCAGTTACAGATTTGAAATCTGCACACATGTGCGCTCCTAACGACGTAGAAATTACACGGATCGGTGATTGGTCGGAAAATTAGATATCTGGCGATGCCGGCATGGCTGTTTCCGCCAATCCAAACTAAGCCACAAAAATCTTATTTCCTCGAAAACTACGCATCGCATAGGAAATCCAGTTACAGATTTGAAATCTGCACACATGTGCGCTTCTAATGACGTAAAAATTACACGGATCGGTGATTGGTCGGAAAATTCGATATCTGGCGACACCGGCATGGCTGTTTCCGCCAATCCAAACTAAGCCACAAAAATCTTATTTCCTCGAAAACTACGCATCGCATAGGAAATCCAGTTACAGATTTGAAATCTGCACACATGTGCGCTTCTAATGACGTAGAAATTACACGGATCGGTGATTGGTCGGAAAATTAGATATCTGGCGATGCCGGCATGGCTGTTTCCGCCAATCCAAACTAAGCCACAAAAATCTTATTTCCTCGAAAACTACGCATCGCATAGGAAATCCAGTTACAGATTTGAAATCTGCACACATGTGCGCTCCTAACGACGTAGAAATTACACGGATCGGTGATTGGTCGGAAAATTAGATATCTGGCGATGCCGGCATGGCTGTTTCCGCCAATCCAAACTAAGCCACAAAAATCTTATTTCCTCGAAAACTACGCATCGCATAGGAAATCCAGTTACAGATTTGAAATCTGCACACATGTGCGCTCCTAACGACGTAGAAATTACACGGATCGGTGATTGGTCGGAAAATTCGATATCTGGCGATGCCGGCATGGCTGTTTCCGCCAATCCAAACTAAGCCACAAAAATCTTATTTCCTCGAAAACTACGCATCGCATAGGAAATCCAGTTACAGATTTGAAATCTGCACACATGTGCGCTTCTAATGACGTAAAAATTACACGGATCGGTGATTGGTCGGAAAATTCGATATCTGGCGATGCCGGCATGGCTGTTTCCGCCAATCCAAACTAAGCCACAAAAATCTTATTTCCTCGAAAACTACGCATCGCATAGGAAATCCAGTTACAGATTTGAAATCTGCACACATGTGCGCTCCTAATGACGTAGAAATTACACGGATCGGTGATTGGTCGGAAAATTAGATATCTGGCGATGCCGGCATGGCTGATTCCGCCAATCCAAGCTAAGCCACAAAAATATTATTTCCTCGAAAACTATGCACCGCATAGGAAATCCAGTTACGGATTTGAAATCTGCACACATGTGCACTTCTAATGACGTAAAAATTCCACGGATCGGTGATTGGTCGGAAAATTCGATATCTGGCGATGCCGGCATGGCTGTTTCCGCCAATCCAAGCTAAGCCACAAAAATCTTATTTCCTCGAAAACTATGCACTGCATAGGAAATCCAGTTACAAATCTGAAATCTGCACACATGTGCGCTCCTAACGACGTAGAAATTACACGGATCGGTGATTGTTCGGAAAATTAGATATCTGGCGATGCCGGCATGGCTGTTTCCGCCAATCCAAGCTAAGCCACAAAAATATTATTTCCTCGAAAACTATGCACCGCATAGGAAATCCAGTTACGGATTTGAAATCTGCACACATGTGCGCTCTTAACGACGCAAAAATTACACGGATCGGTGATTGGTCGGAAAATTAGATATCTGGCGATGCCGGCATGGCTGTTTCCGCCAATCCAAACTAAGCCACAAAAATCTTATTTCCTCGAAAACTACGCATCGCATAGGAAATCCAGTTACAGATTTGAAATCTGCACACATGTGCGCTCTTAACGACGCAAAAATTGCACGGATCGGTGATTGGTCGGAAAATTAGATATCTGGCGATGCCGGCATGGCTGTTTCCGCCAATCCAAACTAAGCCACAAAAATCTTATTTCCTCGAAAACTACGCATCGCATAGGAAATCCAGTTACAGATTTGAAATCTGCACACATGTGCGCTCCTAACGACGTAGAAATTACACGGATCGGTGATTGGTCGGAAAATTAGATATCTGGCGATGCCGGCATGGCTGTTTCCGCCAATCCAAACTAAGCCACCAAAATCTTATTTCCTCGAAAACTACGCATCGCATAGGAAATCCAGTTACAGATTTGAAATCTGCACACATGTGCGCTCCTAACGACGTAGAAATTACACGGATCGGTGATTGGTCGGAAAATTCGATATCTGGCGATGCCGGCATGGCTGTTTCCGTCAATCCAAACTAAGCCACAAAAATCTTATTTCCTCGAAAACTACGCATCGCATAGGAAATCCAGTTACAGATTTGAAATCTGCACACATGTGCGCTTCTAATGACGTAAAAATTACACGGATCGGTGATTGGTCGGAAAATTCGATATCTGGCGATGCCGGCATGGCTGTTTCCGCCAATCCAAGCTAAGCCACAAAAATATTATTTCCTCGAAAACTATGCACCGCATAGGAAATCCAGTTACGGATTTGAAATCTGCACACATGTGCACTTCTAATGACGTAAAAATTACACGGATCGGTGATTGGTCGGAAAATTCGATATCTGGCGACACCGGCATGGCTGTTTCCGCCAATCCAAACTAAGCCACAAAAATCGTATTTCCTCGAAAACTACGCATCGCAAAGGAAATCCAGTTACAGATTTGAAATCTGCACACATGTGCGCTTCTAATGACGTAAAAATTCCACGGATCGGTGATTGGTCGGAAAATTCGATATCTGGCGATGCCGGCATGGCTGTTTCCGCCAATCCAAGCTAAGCCACAAAAATCTTATTTCCTCGAAAACTATGCACTGCATAGGAAATCCAGTTACAAATCTGAAATCTGCACACATGTGCGCTCCTAACGACGTAGAAATTACACGGATCGGTGATTGGTCGGAAAATTAGATATCTGGCGATGCCGGCATGGCTGATTCCGCCAATCCAAGCTAAGCCACAAAAATATTATTTCCTCGAAAACTATGCACCGCATAGGAAATCCAGTTACGGATTTGAAATCTGCACACATGTGCACTTCTAATGACGTAAAAATTACACGGATCGGTGATTGGTCGGAAAATTCGATATCTGGCGACACCGGCATGGCTGTTTCCGCCAATCCAAACTAAGCCACAAAAATCTTATTTCCTCGAAAACTACGCATCGCATAGGAAATCCAGTTACAGATTTGTAATCTGCACACATGTGCGCTCCTAACGACGTAAAAATTACACGGATCGGTGATTGGTCGGAAAATTCGATATCTGGCGACACCGGCATGGCTGTTTCCGCCAATCCAAACTAAGCCACAAAAATCTTATTTCCTCGAAAACTATGCACCGCATAGGAAATCCAGTTACAGATTTGAAATCTGCACACATGTGCGCTCTTAACGACGTAAAAACGACACGGATCGGTGATTGGTCGGAAAATTCGATATCTGGCGACACCGGCATGGCTGTTTCCGCCAATCCAAACTAAGCCACAAAAATCTTATTTCCTCGAAAACTATGCACTGCATAGGAAATCCAGTTACAAATCTGAAATCTGCACACATGTGCGCTCCTAACGACGTAGAAATTACACGGATCGGTGATTGGTCGGAAAATTAGATATCTGGCGATGCCGGCATGGCTGTTTCCGCCAATCCAAACTAAGCCACAAAAATCTTATTTCCTCGAAAACTACGCATCGCATAGGAAATCCAGTTACAGATTTGAAATCTGCACACATGTGCGCTTCTAATGACGTAAAAATTACACGGATCGGTGATTGGTCGGAAAATTCGATATCTGGCGACACCGGCATGGCTGTTTCCGCCAATCCAAACTAAGCCACAAAAATCTTATTTCCTCGAAAACTACGCATCGCATAGGAAATCCAGTTACAGATTTGAAATCTGCACACATGTGCGCTTCTAATGACGTAGAAATTACACGGATCGGTGATTGGTCGGAAAATTAGATATCTGGCGATGCCGGCATGGCTGTTTCCGCCAATCCAAACTAAGCCACAAAAATCTTATTTCCTCGAAAACTACGCATCGCATAGGAAATCCAGTTACAGATTTGTAATCTGCACACATGTGCGCTCCTAACGACGTAAAAATTACACGGATCGGTGATTGGTCGGAAAATTCGATATCTGGCGATGCCGGCATGGCTTTTTCCGCCAATCCAAGCTAAGCCACAAAAATCTTATTTCCTCGAAAACTATGCACTGCATAGGAAATCCAGTTACAAATTTGAAATCTGCACACATGTGCGCTCCTAACGACGCAGAAATTACACGGATTTTGGATTGGTCGGAAAATTCGATATCTGGCGATGCCGGCATGGCTGTTTCCGCCAATCCAAACTAAGCCACAAAAATCTTATTTCCTCGAAAACTATGCACCGCATAGGAAATCCAGTTACAGATTTGAAATCTGCACACATGTGCGCTCCTTACGACGTAAAAATTACACGGATCGGTGATTGGTCGGAAAATTCGATATCTGGCGACACCGGCATGGCTGTTTCCGCCAATCCAAACTAAGCCACAAAAATCTTATTTCCTCGAAAACTACGCATCGCATAGGAAATCCAGTTACAGATTTGAAATCTGCACACATGTGCGCTTCTAATGACGTAGAAATTACACGGATCGGTGATTGGTCGGAAAATTAGATATCTGGCGATGCCGGCATGGCTGTTTCCGCCAATCCAAACTAAGCCACAAAAATCTTATTTCCTCGAAAACTACGCATCGCATAGGAAATCCAGTTACAGATTTGTAATCTGCACACATGTGCGCTCCTAACGACGTAAAAATTACACGGATCGGTGATTGGTCGGAAAATTCGATATCTGGCGATGCCGGCATGGCTGTTTCCGCCAATCCAAACTAAGCCACAAAAATCTTATTTCCTCGAAAACTATGCACCGCATAGGAAATCCAGTTACAGATTTGAAATCTGCACACATGTGCGCTCCTAACGACGTAAAAATTACACGGATCGGTGATTGGTCGGAAAATTCGATATCTGGCGACACCGGCATGGCTGTTTCCGCCAATCCAAACTAAGCCACAAAAATCTTATTTCCTCGAAAACTATGCACCGCATAGGAAATCCAGTTACAGATTTGAAATCTGCACACATGTGCGCTCCTTACGACGTAAAAATTACACGGATCGGTGATTGGTCGGAAAATTCGATATCTGGCGATGCCGGCATGGCTTTTTCCGCCAATCCAAGCTAAGCCACAAAAATCTTATTTCCTCGAAAACTATGCACTGCATAGGAAATCCAGTTACAAATTTGAAATCTGCACACATGTGCGCTCCTAACGACGCAGAAATTACACGGATTTTTGATTGGTCGGAAAATTCGATATCTGGCGATGCCGGCATGGCTGTTTCCGCCAATCCAAACTAAGCCACAAAAATCTTATTTCCTCGAAAACTATGCACCGCATAGGAAATCCAGTTACAGATTTGAAATCTGCACACATGTGCGCTCTTAACGACGTAAAAATTACACGGATCGGTGATTGGTCGGAAAATTCGATATCTGGCGATGCCGGCATGGCTGATTCTGCCAATCCAAACTAAGCCACCAAAATCTTATTTCCTCGAAAACTGCGCACCGCATAGGAAATGCAGTTACAGATTTGAAATCCGCACACATGTGCGCTCTTAACGACGTAAGAATTACACGGATCGGTGATTGGTTGGAAAATTCGACATCTGGCGATGCCGGCATGGCTGATTCTGCCAATCCAAACTAAGCCACAAAAATCTTATTTCCTCCAAAACTACGCACCGCATAGGAAATCCAGTTACAGATTTGAAATCTGCACACATGTGCGCTCCTAATGACGTAGAAATTACACGGATCGGTGATTGGTCGGAAAATTCGATATCTGGCGATGTCGGCATGGCTGATTCTGCCAATCCAAACTAAGCCACCAAAATCTTATTTCCCCGAAAACTATGCGCCGCATGGGAAATCCAGTTACAGATTTGAAATCTGCACACATGTGCGCTCTTAACGACGTAAAAATTACACGGATCGGTGATTGGTCGGAAAATTCGATATCTGGCGATGCCGGCATGGCTGATTCTGCCAATCCAAACTAAGCCTCCAAAATCTTATTTCCTCGAAAACTATGCGCCGCATGGGAAATCCAGTTACAGATTTGAAATCTGCACACATGTGCGCTCTTAACGACGTAAAAATTACACGGATCGGTGATTGGTCGGAAAATTCGACATCTGGCGATGCCGGCATGGCTGATTCTGCCAATCCAAACTAAGCCTCCAAAATCTTATTTCCTCGAAAACTATGCGCCGCATGGGAAATCCAGTAACAGATTTGAAATCTGCACACATGTGCGCTCCTAATGACGTAGAAATTACACGGATCGGTGATTGGTCGGAAAATTCGACATCTGGCGATGCCGGCATGGCTGATTCTGCCTATCCAAACTAAGCCTCCAAAATCTTATTTCCTCGAAAACTATGCGCCGCATGGGAAATCCAGTTACAGATTTGAAATCTGCACACATGTGCGCTCCTAATGACGTAGAAATTACACGGATCGGTGATTGGTCGGAAAATTCGATATCTGGCGATGCCGGCATGGCTGATTCTGCCAATCCAAACTAAGTCACCAAAATCTTATTTCCCCGAAAACTATGCGCCGCATGGGAAATCCAGTTACAGATTTGAAATCTGCACACATGTGCGCTCTTAACGACGTAAAAATTACACGGATCGGTGATTGGTCGGAAAATTCGATATCTGGCGTTGCCGGCATGGCTGATTCTGCCAATCCAAACTAAGCCACAAAAATCTTATTTCCTCCAAAACTACGCACCGCATAGGGAATCCAGTTACAGATTTGAAATCTGCACACATGTGCGCTCCTAATGACGTAGAAATTACACGGATCGGTGATTGGTCGGAAAATTCGATATCTGGCGATGCCGGCATGGCTGATTCTGCCAATCCAAACTAAGCCTCCAAAATCTTATTTCCTCGAAAACTATGCGCCGCATGGGAAATCCAGTTACAGATTTGAAATCTGCACACATGTGCGCTCTTAACGACGTAAAAATTACACGGATCGGTGATTGGTCGGAAAATTCGACATCTGGCGATGCCGGCATGGCTGATTCTGCCAATCCAAACTAAGCCTCCAAAATCTTATTTCCTCGAAAACTATGCGCCGCATGGGAAATCCAGTTACAGATTTGAAATCTGCACACATGTGCGCTCCTAATGACGTAGAAATTACACGGATCGGTGATTGGTCGGAAAATTCGACATCTGGCGATGCCGGCATGGCTGATTCTGCCTATCCAAACTAAGCCTCCAAAATCTTATTTCCTCGAAAACTATGCGCCGCATGGGAAATCCAGTTACAGATTTGAAATCTGCACACATGTGCGCTCCTAATGACGTAGAAATTACACGGATCGGTGATTGGTCGGAAAATTAGATATCTGGCGATGCCGGCATGGCTGATTCCGCCAATCCAAGCTAAGCCACAAAAATATTATTTCCTCGAAAACTATGCACCGCATAGGAAATCCAGTTACGGATTTGAAATCTGCACACATGTGCACTTCTAATGACGTAAAAATTACACGGATCGGTGATTGGTCGGAAAATTCGATATCTGGCGACACCGGCATGGCTGTTTCCGCCAATCCAAACTAAGCCACAAAAATCTTATTTCCTCGAAAACTACGCATCGCATAGGAAATCCAGTTACAGATTTGTAATCTGCACACATGTGCGCTCTTAACGACGTAAAAATTACACGGATCGGTGATTGGTCGGAAAATTCGATATCTGGCGACACCGGCATGGCTGTTTCCGCCAATCCAAACTAAGCCACAAAAATCTTATTTCCTCGAAAACTACGCATCGCATAGGAAATCCAGTTACAGATTTGTAATCTGCACACATGTGCGCTCCTAACGACGTAAAAATTACACGGATCGGTGATTGGTCGGAAAATTCGATATCTGGCGACACCGGCATGGCTGTTTCCGCCAATCCAAACTAAGCCACAAAAATCTTATTTCCTCGAAAACTATGCACCGCATAGGAAATCCAGTTACAGATTTGAAATCTGCACACATGTGCGCTCTTAACGACGTAAAAATTACACGGATCGGTGATTGGTCGGAAAATTCGACATCTGGCGATGCCGGCATGGCTGATTCTGCCAATCCAAACTAAGCCTCCAAAATCTTATTTCCTCGAAAACTATGCGCCGCATGGGAAATCCAGTTACAGATTTGAAATCTGCACACATGTGCGCTCCTAATGACGTAGAAATTACACGGATCGGTGATTGGTCGGAAAATTCGACATCTGGCGATGCCGGCATGGCTGATTCTGCCTATCCAAACTAAGCCTCCAAAATCTTATTTCCTCGAAAACTATGCGCCGCATGGGAAATCCAGTTACAGATTTGAAATCTGCACACATGTGCGCTCCTAATGACGTAGAAATTACACGGATCGGTGATTGGTCGGAAAATTAGATATCTGGCGATGCCGGCATGGCTGATTCCGCCAATCCAAGCTAAGCCACAAAAATATTATTTCCTCGAAAACTATGCACCGCATAGGAAATCCAGTTACGGATTTGAAATCTGCACACATGTGCACTTCTAATGACGTAAAAATTACACGGATCGGTGATTGGTCGGAAAATTCGATATCTGGCGACACCGGCATGGCTGTTTCCGCCAATCCAAACTAAGCCACAAAAATCTTATTTCCTCGAAAACTACGCATCGCATAGGAAATCCAGTTACAGATTTGTAATCTGCACACATGTGCGCTCCTAACGACGTAAAAATTACACGGATCGGTGATTGGTCGGAAAATTCGATATCTGGCGACACCGGCATGGCTGTTTCCGCCAATCCAAACTAAGCCACAAAAATCTTATTTCCTCGAAAACTACGCATCGCATAGGAAATCCAGTTACAGATTTGTAATCTGCACACATGTGCGCTCCTAATGACGTAGAAATTACACGGATCGGTGATTGGTCGGAAAATTCGATATCTGGCGATGCCGGCATGGCTGATTCTGCCAATCCAAACTAAGTCACCAAAATCTTATTTCCCCGAAAACTATGCGCCGCATGGGAAATCCAGTTACAGATTTGAAATCTGCACACATGTGCGCTCTTAACGACGTAAAAATTACACGGATCGGTGATTGGTCGGAAAATTCGATATCTGGCGATGCCGGCATGGCTGATTCTGCCAATCCAAACTAAGCCACCAAAATCTTATTTCCTCGAAAACTACGCACCGCATAGGAAATGCAGTTACAGATTTGAAATCCGCACACATGTGCGCTCTTAACGACGTAAAAATTACACGGATCGGTGATTGGTCGGAAAATTCGATATCTGGCGTTGCCGGCATGGCTGATTCTGCCAATCCAAACTAAGCCACAAAAATCTTATTTCCTCCAAAACTACGCACCGCATAGGGAATCCAGTTACAGATTTGAAATCTGCACACATGTGCGCTCCTAATGACGTAGAAATTACACGGATCGGTGATTGGTCGGAAAATTCGATATCTGGCGATGCCGGCATGGCTGATTCTGCCAATCCAAACTAAGCCTCCAAAATCTTATTTCCTCGAAAACTATGCGCCGCATGGGAAATCCAGTTACAGATTTGAAATCTGCACACATGTGCGCTCTTAACGACGTAAAAATTACACGGATCGGTGATTGGTCGGAAAATTCGACATCTGGCGATGCCGGCATGGCTGATTCTGCCAATCCAAACTAAGCCTCCAAAATCTTATTTCCTCGAAAACTATGCGCCGCATGGGAAATCCAGTTACAGATTTGAAATCTGCACACATGTGCGCTCCTAATGACGTAGAAATTACACGGATCGGTGATTGGTCGGAAAATTCGACATCTGGCGATGCCGGCATGGCTGATTCTGCCTATCCAAACTAAGCCTCCAAAATCTTATTTCCTCGAAAACTATGCGCCGCATGGGAAATCCAGTTACAGATTTGAAATCTGCACACATGTGCGCTCCTAATGACGTAGAAATTACACGGATCGGTGATTGGTCGGAAAATTAGATATCTGGCGATGCCGGCATGGCTGATTCCGCCAATCCAAGCTAAGCCACAAAAATATTATTTCCTCGAAAACTATGCACCGCATAGGAAATCCAGTTACGGATTTGAAATCTGCACACATGTGCACTTCTAATGACGTAAAAATTACACGGATCGGTGATTGGTCGGAAAATTCGATATCTGGCGACACCGGCATGGCTGTTTCCGCCAATCCAAACTAAGCCACAAAAATCTTATTTCCTCGAAAACTACGCATCGCATAGGAAATCCAGTTACAGATTTGTAATCTGCACACATGTGCGCTCCTAACGACGTAAAAATTACACGGATCGGTGATTGGTCGGAAAATTCGATATCTGGCGACACCGGCATGGCTGTTTCCGCCAATCCAAACTAAGCCACAAAAATCTTATTTCCTCGAAAACTATGCACCGCATAGGAAATCCAGTTACAGATTTGAAATCTGCACACATGTGCGCTCTTAACGACGTAAAAACGACACGGATCGGTGATTGGTCGGAAAATTCGATATCTGGCGACACCGGCATGGCTGTTTCCGCCAATCCAAACTAAGCCACAAAAATCTTATTTCCTCGAAAACTATGCACTGCATAGGAAATCCAGTTACAAATCTGAAATCTGCACACATGTGCGCTCCTAACGACGTAGAAATTACACGGATCGGTGATTGGTCAGAAAATTAGATATCTGGCGATGCCGGCATGGCTGTTTCCGCCAATCCAAACTAAGCCACAAAAATCTTATTTCCTCGAAAACTATGCACTGCATAGGAAATCCAGTTACAAATTTGAAATCTGCACACATGTGCGCTCCTAACGACGCAGAAATTACACGGATTTTGGATTGGTCGGAAAATTCGATATCATGGCTGTTTCCGCCAATCCAAACTAAGCCACAAAAATCTTATTTCCTCGAAAACTATGCACCGCATAGGAAATCCAGTTACAGATTTGAAATCTGCACACATGTGCGCTCCTTACGACGTAAAAATTACACGGATCGGTGATTGGTCGGAAAATTCGATATCTGGCGACACCGGCATGGCTGTTTCCGCCAATCCAAACTAAGCCACAAAAATCTTATTTCCTCGAAAACTACGCATCGCATAGGAAATCCAGTTACAGATTTGAAATCTGCACACATGTGCGCTCCTAACGACGTAGAAATTACACGGATCGGTGATTGGTCGGAAAATTAGATATCTGGCGATGCCGGCATGGCTGTTTCCGCCAATCCAAACTAAGCCACAAAAATCTTATTTCCTCGAAAACTACGCATCGCATAGGAAATCCAGTTACAGATTTGAAATCTGCACACATGTGCGCTTCTAATGACGTAAAAATTACACGGATCGGTGATTGGTCGGAAAATTCGATATCTGGCGACACCGGCATGGCTGTTTCCGCCAATCCAAACTAAGCCACAAAAATCTTATTTCCTCGAAAACTACGCATCGCATAGGAAATCCAGTTACAGATTTGAAATCTGCACACATGTGCGCTTCTAATGACGTAGAAATTACACGGATCGGTGATTGGTCGGAAAATTAGATATCTGGCGATGCCGGCATGGCTGTTTCCGCCAATCCAAACTAAGCCACAAAAATCTTATTTCCTCGAAAACTACGCATCGCATAGGAAATCCAGTTACAGATTTGTAATCTGCACACATGTGCGCTCCTAACGACGTAAAAATTACACGGATCGGTGATTGGTCGGAAAATTCGATATCTGGCGATGCCGGCATGGCTTTTTCCGCCAATCCAAGCTAAGCCACAAAAATCTTATTTCCTCGAAAACTATGCACTGCATAGGAAATCCAGTTACAAATTTGAAATCTGCACACATGTGCGCTCCTAACGACGCAGAAATTACACGGATTTTGGATTGGTCGGAAAATTCGATATCTGGCGATGCCGGCATGGCTGTTTCCGCCAATCCAAACTAAGCCACAAAAATCTTATTTCCTCGAAAACTATGCACCGCATAGGAAATCCAGTTACAGATTTGAAATCTGCACACATGTGCGCTCCTTACGACGTAAAAATTACACGGATCGGTGATTGGTCGGAAAATTCGATATCTGGCGACACCGGCATGGCTGTTTCCGCCAATCCAAACTAAGCCACAAAAATCTTATTTCCTCGAAAACTACGCATCGCATAGGAAATCCAGTTACAGATTTGAAATCTGCACACATGTGCGCTTCTAATGACGTAGAAATTACACGGATCGGTGATTGGTCGGAAAATTAGATATCTGGCGATGCCGGCATGGCTGTTTCCGCCAATCCAAACTAAGCCACAAAAATCTTATTTCCTCGAAAACTACGCATCGCATAGGAAATCCAGTTACAGATTTGTAATCTGCACACATGTGCGCTCCTAACGACGTAAAAATTACACGGATCGGTGATTGGTCGGAAAATTCGATATCTGGCGATGCCGGCATGGCTGTTTCCGCCAATCCAAACTAAGCCACAAAAATCTTATTTCCTCGAAAACTATGCACCGCATAGGAAATCCAGTTACAGATTTGAAATCTGCACACATGTGCGCTCCTAACGACGTAAAAATTACACGGATCGGTGATTGGTCGGAAAATTCGATATCTGGCGACACCGGCATGGCTGTTTCCGCCAATCCAAACTAAGCCACAAAAATCTTATTTCCTCGAAAACTATGCACCGCATAGGAAATCCAGTTACAGATTTGAAATCTGCACACATGTGCGCTCCTTACGACGTAAAAATTACACGGATCGGTGATTGGTCGGAAAATTCGATATCTGGCGATGCCGGCATGGCTTTTTCCGCCAATCCAAGCTAAGCCACAAAAATCTTATTTCCTCGAAAACTATGCACTGCATAGGAAATCCAGTTACAAATTTGAAATCTGCACACATGTGCGCTCCTAACGACGCAGAAATTACACGGATTTTTGATTGGTCGGAAAATTCGATATCTGGCGATGCCGGCATGGCTGTTTCCGCCAATCCAAACTAAGCCACAAAAATCTTATTTCCTCGAAAACTATGCACCGCATAGGAAATCCAGTTACAGATTTGAAATCTGCACACATGTGCGCTCTTAACGACGTAAAAATTACACGGATCGGTGATTGGTCGGAAAATTCGATATCTGGCGATGCCGGCATGGCTGATTCTGCCAATCCAAACTAAGCCACCAAAATCTTATTTCCTCGAAAACTGCGCACCGCATAGGAAATGCAGTTACAGATTTGAAATCCGCACACATGTGCGCTCTTAACGACGTAAGAATTACACGGATCGGTGATTGGTTGGAAAATTCGACATCTGGCGATGCCGGCATGGCTGATTCTGCCAATCCAAACTAAGCCACAAAAATCTTATTTCCTCCAAAACTACGCACCGCATAGGAAATCCAGTTACAGATTTGAAATCTGCACACATGTGCGCTCCTAATGACGTAGAAATTACACGGATCGGTGATTGGTCGGAAAATTCGATATCTGGCGATGTCGGCATGGCTGATTCTGCCAATCCAAACTAAGCCACCAAAATCTTATTTCCCCGAAAACTATGCGCCGCATGGGAAATCCAGTTACAGATTTGAAATCTGCACACATGTGCGCTCTTAACGACGTAAAAATTACACGGATCGGTGATTGGTCGGAAAATTCGATATCTGGCGATGCCGGCATGGCTGATTCTGCCAATCCAAACTAAGCCTCCAAAATCTTATTTCCTCGAAAACTATGCGCCGCATGGGAAATCCAGTTACAGATTTGAAATCTGCACACATGTGCGCTCTTAACGACGTAAAAATTACACGGATCGGTGATTGGTCGGAAAATTCGACATCTGGCGATGCCGGCATGGCTGATTCTGCCAATCCAAACTAAGCCTCCAAAATCTTATTTCCTCGAAAACTATGCGCCGCATGGGAAATCCAGTAACAGATTTGAAATCTGCACACATGTGCGCTCCTAATGACGTAGAAATTACACGGATCGGTGATTGGTCGGAAAATTCGACATCTGGCGATGCCGGCATGGCTGATTCTGCCTATCCAAACTAAGCCTCCAAAATCTTATTTCCTCGAAAACTATGCGCCGCATGGGAAATCCAGTTACAGATTTGAAATCTGCACACATGTGCGCTCCTAATGACGTAGAAATTACACGGATCGGTGATTGGTCGGAAAATTCGATATCTGGCGATGCCGGCATGGCTGATTCTGCCAATCCAAACTAAGTCACCAAAATCTTATTTCCCCGAAAACTATGCGCCGCATGGGAAATCCAGTTACAGATTTGAAATCTGCACACATGTGCGCTCTTAACGACGTAAAAATTACACGGATCGGTGATTGGTCGGAAAATTCGATATCTGGCGATGCCGGCATGGCTGATTCTGCCAATCCAAACTAAGCCACCAAAATCTTATTTCCTCGAAAACTACGCACCGCATAGGAAATGCAGTTACAGATTTGAAATCCGCACACATGTGCGCTCTTAACGACGTAAAAATTACACGGATCGGTGATTGGTCGGAAAATTCGATATCTGGCGTTGCCGGCATGGCTGATTCTGCCAATCCAAACTAAGCCACAAAAATCTTATTTCCTCCAAAACTACGCACCGCATAGGGAATCCAGTTACAGATTTGAAATCTGCACACATGTGCGCTCCTAATGACGTAGAAATTACACGGATCGGTGATTGGTCGGAAAATTCGATATCTGGCGATGCCGGCATGGCTGATTCTGCCTATCCAAACTAAGCCACCAAAATCTTATTTCCTCGAAAACTACGCACCGCATAGGAAATGCAGTTACAGATTTGAAATCCGCACACATGTGCGCTCTTAACGACGTAAAAATTACACGGATCGGTGATTGGTCGGAAAATTCGATATCTGGCGTTGCCGGCATGGCTGATTCTGCCAATCCAAACTAAGCCACAAAAATCTTATTTCCTCCAAAACTACGCACCGCATAGGGAATCCAGTTACAGATTTGAAATCTGCACACATGTGCGCTCCTAATGACGTAGAAATTACACGGATCGGTGATTGGTCGGAAAATTCGATATCTGGCGATGCCGGCATGGCTGATTCTGCCAATCCAAACTAAGCCTCCAAAATCTTATTTCCTCGAAAACTATGCGCCGCATGGGAAATCCAGTTACAGATTTGAAATCTGCACACATGTGCGCTCTTAACGACGTAAAAATTACACGGATCGGTGATTGGTCGGAAAATTCGACATCTGGCGATGCCGGCATGGCTGATTCTGCCAATCCAAACTAAGCCTCCAAAATCTTATTTCCTCGAAAACTATGCGCCGCATGGGAAATCCAGTTACAGATTTGAAATCTGCACACATGTGCGCTCCTAATGACGTAGAAATTACACGGATCGGTGATTGGTCGGAAAATTCGACATCTGGCGATGCCGGCATGGCTGATTCTGCCTATCCAAACTAAGCCTCCAAAATCTTATTTCCTCGAAAACTATGCGCCGCATGGGAAATCCAGTTACAGATTTGAAATCTGCACACATGTGCGCTCCTAATGACGTAGAAATTACACGGATCGGTGATTGGTCGGAAAATTCGATATCTGGCGATGCCGGCATGGCTGTTTCCGCCAATCCAAACTAAGCCACAAAAATCTTATTTCCTCGAAAACTATGCACCGCATAGGAAATCCAGTTACAGATTTGAAATCTGCACACATGTGCGCTCCTTACGACGTAAAAATTACACGGATCGGTGATTGGTCGGAAAATTCGATATCTGGCGATGCCGGCATGGCTTTTTCCGCCAATCCAAGCTAAGCCACAAAAATCTTATTTCCTCGAAAACTATGCACTGCATAGGAAATCCAGTTACAAATTTGAAATCTGCACACATGTGCGCTCCTAACGACGCAGAAATTACACGGATTTTTGATTGGTCGGAAAATTCGATATCTGGCGATGCCGGCATGGCTGTTTCCGCCAATCCAAACTAAGCCACAAAAATCTTATTTCCTCGAAAACTATGCACCGCATAGGAAATCCAGTTACAGATTTGAAATCTGCACACATGTGCGCTCTTAACGACGTAAAAATTACACGGATCGGTGATTGGTCGGAAAATTCGATATCTGGCGATGCCGGCATGGCTGATTCTGCCAATCCAAACTAAGCCACCAAAATCTTATTTCCTCGAAAACTGCGCACCGCATAGGAAATGCAGTTACAGATTTGAAATCCGCACACATGTGCGCTCTTAACGACGTAAGAATTACACGGATCGGTGATTGGTTGGAAAATTCGACATCTGGCGATGCCGGCATGGCTGATTCTGCCAATCCAAACTAAGCCACAAAAATCTTATTTCCTCCAAAACTACGCACCGCATAGGAAATCCAGTTACAGATTTGAAATCTGCACACATGTGCGCTCCTAATGACGTAGAAATTACACGGATCGGTGATTGGTCGGAAAATTCGATATCTGGCGATGTCGGCATGGCTGATTCTGCCAATCCAAACTAAGCCACCAAAATCTTATTTCCCCGAAAACTATGCGCCGCATGGGAAATCCAGTTACAGATTTGAAATCTGCACACATGTGCGCTCTTAACGACGTAAAAATTACACGGATCGGTGATTGGTCGGAAAATTCGACATCTGGCGATGCCGGCATGGCTGATTCTGCCAATCCAAACTAAGCCTCCAAAATCTTATTTCCTCGAAAACTATGCGCCGCATGGGAAATCCAGTTACAGATTTGAAATCTGCACACATGTGCGCTCCTAATGACGTAGAAATTACACGGATCGGTGATTGGTCGGAAAATTCGACATCTGGCGATGCCGGCATGGCTGATTCTGCCAATCCAAACTAAGCCTCCAAAATCTTATTTCCTCGAAAACTATGCGCCGCATGGGAAATCCAGTTACAGATTTGAAATCTGCACACATGTGCGCTCCTAATGACGTAGAAATTACACGGATCGGTGATTGGTCGGAAAATTCGACATCTGGCGATGCCGGCATGGCTGATTCTGCCTATCCAAACTAAGCCTCCAAAATCTTATTTCCTCGAAAACTATGCGCCGCATGGGAAATCCAGTTACAGATTTGAAATCTGCACACATGTGCGCTCCTAATGACGTAGAAATTACACGGATCGGTGATTGGTCGGAAAATTCGATATCTGGCGATGCCGGCATGGCTGTTTCCGCCAATCCAAACTAAGCCACAAAAATCTTATTTCCTCGAAAACTATGCACCGCATAGGAAATCCAGTTACAGATTTGAAATCTGCACACATGTGCGCTCCTTACGACGTAAAAATTACACGGATCGGTGATTGGTCGGAAAATTCGATATCTGGCGATGCCGGCATGGCTTTTTCCGCCAATCCAAGCTAAGCCACAAAAATCTTATTTCCTCGAAAACTATGCACTGCATAGGAAATCCAGTTACAAATTTGAAATCTGCACACATGTGCGCTCCTAACGACGCAGAAATTACACGGATTTTTGATTGGTCGGAAAATTCGATATCTGGCGATGCCGGCATGGCTGTTTCCGCCAATCCAAACTAAGCCACAAAAATCTTATTTCCTCGAAAACTATGCACCGCATAGGAAATCCAGTTACAGATTTGAAATCTGCACACATGTGCGCTCTTAACGACGTAAAAATTACACGGATCGGTGATTGGTCGGAAAATTCGATATCTGGCGATGCCGGCATGGCTGATTCTGCCAATCCAAACTAAGCCACCAAAATCTTATTTCCTCGAAAACTGCGCACCGCATAGGAAATGCAGTTACAGATTTGAAATCCGCACACATGTGCGCTCTTAACGACGTAAGAATTACACGGATCGGTGATTGGTTGGAAAATTCGACATCTGGCGATGCCGGCATGGCTGATTCTGCCAATCCAAACTAAGCCACAAAAATCTTATTTCCTCCAAAACTACGCACCGCATAGGAAATCCAGTTACAGATTTGAAATCTGCACACATGTGCGCTCCTAATGACGTAGAAATTACACGGATCGGTGATTGGTCGGAAAATTCGATATCTGGCGATGCCGGCATGGCTGATTCTGCCTATCCAAACTAAGCCACCAAAATCTTATTTCCTCGAAAACTACGCACCGCATAGGAAATGCAGTTACAGATTTGAAATCCGCACACATGTGCGCTCTTAACGACGTAAAAATTACACGGATCGGTGATTGGTCGGAAAATTCGATATCTGGCGTTGCCGGCATGGCTGATTCTGCCAATCCAAACTAAGCCACAAAAATCTTATTTCCTCCAAAACTACGCACCGCATAGGGAATCCAGTTACAGATTTGAAATCTGCACACATGTGCGCTCCTAATGACGTAGAAATTACACGGATCGGTGATTGGTCGGAAAATTCGATATCTGGCGATGCCGGCATGGCTGATTCTGCCTATCCAAACTAAGCCTCCAAAATCTTATTTCCTCGAAAACTATGCGCCGCATGGGAAATCCAGTTACAGATTTGAAATCTGCACACATGTGCGCTCTTAACGACGTAAAAATTACACGGATCGGTGATTGGTCGGAAAATTCGATATCTGGCGATGCCGGCATGGCTGATTCTGCCAATCCAAACTAAGCCACCAAAATCTTATTTCCTCGAAAACTACGCACCGCATAGGAAATGCAGTTACAGATTTGAAATCCGCACACATGTGCGCTCTTAACGACGTAAAAATTACACGGATCGGTGATTGGTCGGAAAATTCGATATCTGGCGTTGCCGGCATGGCTGATTCTGCCAATCCAAACTAAGCCACAAAAATCTTATTTCCTCCAAAACTACGCACCGCATAGGGAATCCAGTTACAGATTTGAAATCTGCACACATGTGCGCTCCTAATGACGTAGAAATTACACGGATCGGTGATTGGTCGGAAAATTCGATATCTGGCGATGCCGGCATGGCTGATTCTGCCTATCCAAACTAAGCCTCCAAAATCTTATTTCCTCGAAAACTATGCGCCGCATGGGAAATCCAGTTACAGATTTGAAATCTGCACACATGTGCGCTCTTAACGACGTAAAAATTACACGGATCGGTGATTGGTCGGAAAATTCGATATCTGGCGATGCCGGCATGGCTGATTCTGCCAATCCAAACTAAGCCACCAAAATCTTATTTCCTCGAAAACTACGCACCGCATAGGAAATGCAGTTACAGATTTGAAATCCGCACACATGTGCGCTCTTAACGACGTAAAAATTACACGGATCGGTGATTGGTCGGAAAATTCGATATCTGGCGTTGCCGGCATGGCTGATTCTGCCAATCCAAACTAAGCCACAAAAATCTTATTTCCTCCAAAACTACGCACCGCATAGGGAATCCAGTTACAGATTTGAAATCTGCACACATGTGCGCTCCTAATGACGTAGAAATTACACGGATCGGTGATTGGTCGGAAAATTCGATATCTGGCGATGCCGGCATGGCTGATTCTGCCTATCCAAACTAAGCCACCAAAATCTTATTTCCTCGAAAACTACGCACCGCATAGGAAATGCAGTTACAGATTTGAAATCCGCACACATGTGCGCTCTTAACGACGTAAAAATTACACGGATCGGTGATTGGTCGGAAAATTCGATATCTGGCGTTGCCGGCATGGCTGATTCTGCCAATCCAAACTAAGCCACAAAAATCTTATTTCCTCCAAAACTACGCACCGCATAGGGAATCCAGTTACAGATTTGAAATCTGCACACATGTGCGCTCCTAATGACGTAGAAATTACACGGATCGGTGATTGGTCGGAAAATTCGATATCTGGCGATGCCGGCATGGCTGATTCTGCCAATCCAAACTAAGCCTCCAAAATCTTATTTCCTCGAAAACTATGCGCCGCATGGGAAATCCAGTTACAGATTTGAAATCTGCACACATGTGCGCTCTTAACGACGTAAAAATTACACGGATCGGTGATTGGTCGGAAAATTCGACATCTGGCGATGCCGGCATGGCTGATTCTGCCAATCCAAACTAAGCCTCCAAAATCTTATTTCCTCGAAAACTATGCGCCGCATGGGAAATCCAGTTACAGATTTGAAATCTGCACACATGTGCGCTCCTAATGACGTAGAAATTACACGGATCGGTGATTGGTCGGAAAATTCGACATCTGGCGATGCCGGCATGGCTGATTCTGCCTATCCAAACTAAGCCTCCAAAATCTTATTTCCTCGAAAACTATGCGCCGCATGGGAAATCCAGTTACAGATTTGAAATCTGCACACATGTGCGCTCCTAATGACGTAGAAATTACACGGATCGGTGATTGGTCGGAAAATTCGATATCTGGCGATGCCGGCATGGCTGATTCTGCCAATCCAAACTAAGCCACCAAAATCTTATTTCCCCGAAAACTATGCGCCGCATGGGAAATCCAGTTACAGATTTGAAATCTGCACACATGTGCGCTCTTAACGACGTAAAAATTACACGGATCGGTGATTGGTCGGAAAATTCGATATCTGGCGATGCCGGCATGGCTGATTCTGCCAATCCAAACTAAGCCACCAAAATCTTATTTCCTCGAAAACTACGCACCGCATAGGAAATGCAGTTACAGATTTGAAATCCGCACACATGTGCGCTCTTAACGACGTAAAAATTACACGGATCGGTGATTGGTCGGAAAATTCGATATCTGGCGTTGCCGGCATGGCTGATTCTGCCAATCCAAACTAAGCCACAAAAATCTTATTTCCTCCAAAACTACGCACCGCATAGGGAATCCAGTTACAGATTTGAAATCTGCACACATGTGCGCTCCTAATGACGTAGAAATTACACGGATCGGTGATTGGTCGGAAAATTCGATATCTGGCGATGCCGGCATGGCTGATTCTGCCTATCCAAACTAAGCCACCAAAATCTTATTTCCTCGAAAACTACGCACCGCATAGGAAATGCAGTTACAGATTTGAAATCCGCACACATGTGCGCTCTTAACGACGTAAAAATTACACGGATCGGTGATTGGTCGGAAAATTCGATATCTGGCGATGCCGGCATGGCTGATTCTGCCAATCCAAACTAAGCCACAAAAATCTTATTTCCTCCAAAACTACGCACCGCATAGGAAATCCAGTTACAGATTTGAAATCTGCACACATGTGCGCTCTTAACGACGTAAAAATTACACGGATCGGTGATTGGTCGGAAAATTCGACATCTGGCGATGCCGGCATGGCTGATTCTGCCAATCCAAACTAAGCCACTAAAATCTTATTTCCTCGAAAACTGCGCACCGCATAGGAAATGCAGTTACAGATTTGAAATCCGCACACATGTGCGCTCTTAACGACGTAAAAATTACACGGATCGGTGATTGGTCGGAAAATTCGACATCTGGCGATGCCGGCATGGCTGATTCTGCCAATCCAAACTAAGCCACCAAAATCTTATTTCCTCGAAAACTACGCACCGCATAGGAAATCCAGTTACAGATTTGAAATCCGCACACATGTGCGCTCTTAACGACGTAAAAATTACACGGATCGGTGATTGGTCGGAAAATTCGATATCTGGCGATGCCGGCATGGCTGATTCTGCCAATCCAAACTAAGCCACCAAAATCTTATTTCCTCGAAAACTACGCGCCGCATAGGAAATCCAGTTACAGATTTGAAATCTGCACACATGTGCGCTCTTAACGACGTAAAAATTACACGGATCGGTGATTGGTCGGAAAATTCGATATCTGGCGATGCCGGCATGGCTGTTTCCGCCAATCCAAACTAAGCCTCCAAAATCTTATTTCCTCGAAAACTATGCGCCGCATGGGAAATCCAGTTACAGATTTGAAATCTGCACACATGTGCGCTCCTAATGACGTAGAAATTACACGGATCGGTGATTGGTCGGAAAATTCGATATCTGGCGATGCCGGCATGGCTGATTCTGCCAATCCAAACTAAGCCACCAAAATCTTATTTCCTCGAAAACTATGCGCCGCATGGGAAATCCAGTTACAGATTTGAAATCTGCACACATGTGCGCTCCTAATGACGTAGAAATTACACGGATCGGTGATTGGTCGGAAAATTCGATATCTGGCGATGCCGGCATGGCTGATTCTGCCAATCCAAACTAAGCCACCAAAATCTTATTTCCTCGAAAACTACGCGCCGCATAGGAAATCCAGTTACAGATTTGAAATCTGCACACATGTGCGCTCTTAACGACGTAAAAATTACACGGATCGGTGATTGGTCGGAAAATTCGATATCTGGCGATGCCGGCATGGCTGTTTCCGCCAATCCAAACTAAGCCTCCAAAATCTTATTTCCTCGAAAACTATGCGCCGCATGGGAAATCCAGTTACAGATTTGAAATCTGCACACATGTGCGCTCCTAATGACGTAGAAATTACACGGATCGGTGATTGGTCGGAAAATTCGATATCTGGCGATGCCGGCATGGCTGATTCTGCCAATCCAAACTAAGCCACCAAAATCTTATTTCCTCGAAAACTATGCGCCGCATGGGAAATCCAGTTACAGATTTGAAATCTGCACACATGTGCGCTCTTAACGACGTAAAAATTACACGGATCGGTGATTGGTCGGAAAATTCGATATCTGGCGATGCCGGCATGGCTGATTCTGCCAATCCAAACTAAGCCACCAAAATCTTATTTCCTCGAAAACTATGCGCCGCATGGGAAATCCAGTTACAGATTTGAAATCTGCACACATGTGCGCTCTTAACGACGTAAAAATTACACGGATCGGTGATTGGTCGGAAAATTCGATATCTGGCGATGCCGGCATGGCTGATTCTGCCTATCCAAACTAAGCCTCCAAAATCTTATTTCCTCGAAAACTATGCGCCGCATGGGAAATCCAGTTACAGATTTGAAATCTGCACACATGTGCGCTCTTAACGACGTAAAAATTACACGGATCGGTGATTGGTCGGAAAATTCGATATCTGGCGATGCCGGCATGGCTGATTCTGCCAATCCAAACTAAGCCACCAAAATCTTATTTCCTCGAAAACTACGCACCGCATAGGAAATGCAGTTACAGATTTGAAATCCGCACACATGTGCGCTCTTAACGACGTAAAAATTACACGGATCGGTGATTGGTCGGAAAATTCGATATCTGGCGTTGCCGGCATGGCTGATTCTGCCAATCCAAACTAAGCCACAAAAATCTTATTTCCTCCAAAACTACGCACCGCATAGGGAATCCAGTTACAGATTTGAAATCTGCACACATGTGCGCTCCTAATGACGTAGAAATTACACGGATCGGTGATTGGTCGGAAAATTCGATATCTGGCGATGCCGGCATGGCTGATTCTGCCTATCCAAACTAAGCCTCCAAAATCTTATTTCCTCGAAAACTATGCGCCGCATGGGAAATCCAGTTACAGATTTGAAATCTGCACACATGTGCGCTCTTAACGACGTAAAAATTACACGGATCGGTGATTGGTCGGAAAATTCGATATCTGG
The DNA here is from genome assembly GCA_945910035.1 of Brachypalpus laphriformis. NCBI lineage: Eukaryota > Metazoa > Arthropoda > Insecta > Diptera > Syrphidae > Brachypalpus > Brachypalpus laphriformis. The sequence continues at coordinate 76,092,991 of OX246755.1, read as the reverse complement.
CGATGCCGGCATGGCTGATTCTGCCAATCCAAACTAAGCCACCAAAATCTTATTTCCTCGAAAACTACGCACCGCATAGGAAATGCAGTTACAGATTTGAAATCCGCACACATGTGCGCTCTTAACGACGTAAAAATTACACGGATCGGTGATTGGTCGGAAAATTCGATATCTGGCGTTGCCGGCATGGCTGATTCTGCCAATCCAAACTAAGCCACAAAAATCTTATTTCCTCCAAAACTACGCACCGCATAGGGAATCCAGTTACAGATTTGAAATCTGCACACATGTGCGCTCCTAATGACGTAGAAATTACACGGATCGGTGATTGGTCGGAAAATTCGATATCTGGCGATGCCGGCATGGCTGATTCTGCCTATCCAAACTAAGCCACCAAAATCTTATTTCCTCGAAAACTACGCACCGCATAGGAAATGCAGTTACAGATTTGAAATCCGCACACATGTGCGCTCTTAACGACGTAAAAATTACACGGATCGGTGATTGGTCGGAAAATTCGATATCTGGCGTTGCCGGCATGGCTGATTCTGCCAATCCAAACTAAGCCACAAAAATCTTATTTCCTCCAAAACTACGCACCGCATAGGGAATCCAGTTACAGATTTGAAATCTGCACACATGTGCGCTCCTAATGACGTAGAAATTACACGGATCGGTGATTGGTCGGAAAATTCGATATCTGGCGATGCCGGCATGGCTGATTCTGCCAATCCAAACTAAGCCTCCAAAATCTTATTTCCTCGAAAACTATGCGCCGCATGGGAAATCCAGTTACAGATTTGAAATCTGCACACATGTGCGCTCTTAACGACGTAAAAATTACACGGATCGGTGATTGGTCGGAAAATTCGACATCTGGCGATGCCGGCATGGCTGATTCTGCCAATCCAAACTAAGCCTCCAAAATCTTATTTCCTCGAAAACTATGCGCCGCATGGGAAATCCAGTTACAGATTTGAAATCTGCACACATGTGCGCTCCTAATGACGTAGAAATTACACGGATCGGTGATTGGTCGGAAAATTCGACATCTGGCGATGCCGGCATGGCTGATTCTGCCTATCCAAACTAAGCCTCCAAAATCTTATTTCCTCGAAAACTATGCGCCGCATGGGAAATCCAGTTACAGATTTGAAATCTGCACACATGTGCGCTCCTAATGACGTAGAAATTACACGGATCGGTGATTGGTCGGAAAATTCGATATCTGGCGATGCCGGCATGGCTGATTCTGCCAATCCAAACTAAGCCACCAAAATCTTATTTCCCCGAAAACTATGCGCCGCATGGGAAATCCAGTTACAGATTTGAAATCTGCACACATGTGCGCTCTTAACGACGTAAAAATTACACGGATCGGTGATTGGTCGGAAAATTCGATATCTGGCGATGCCGGCATGGCTGATTCTGCCAATCCAAACTAAGCCACCAAAATCTTATTTCCTCGAAAACTACGCACCGCATAGGAAATGCAGTTACAGATTTGAAATCCGCACACATGTGCGCTCTTAACGACGTAAAAATTACACGGATCGGTGATTGGTCGGAAAATTCGATATCTGGCGTTGCCGGCATGGCTGATTCTGCCAATCCAAACTAAGCCACAAAAATCTTATTTCCTCCAAAACTACGCACCGCATAGGGAATCCAGTTACAGATTTGAAATCTGCACACATGTGCGCTCCTAATGACGTAGAAATTACACGGATCGGTGATTGGTCGGAAAATTCGATATCTGGCGATGCCGGCATGGCTGATTCTGCCTATCCAAACTAAGCCACCAAAATCTTATTTCCTCGAAAACTACGCACCGCATAGGAAATGCAGTTACAGATTTGAAATCCGCACACATGTGCGCTCTTAACGACGTAAAAATTACACGGATCGGTGATTGGTCGGAAAATTCGATATCTGGCGATGCCGGCATGGCTGATTCTGCCAATCCAAACTAAGCCACAAAAATCTTATTTCCTCCAAAACTACGCACCGCATAGGAAATCCAGTTACAGATTTGAAATCTGCACACATGTGCGCTCTTAACGACGTAAAAATTACACGGATCGGTGATTGGTCGGAAAATTCGACATCTGGCGATGCCGGCATGGCTGATTCTGCCAATCCAAACTAAGCCACTAAAATCTTATTTCCTCGAAAACTGCGCACCGCATAGGAAATGCAGTTACAGATTTGAAATCCGCACACATGTGCGCTCTTAACGACGTAAAAATTACACGGATCGGTGATTGGTCGGAAAATTCGACATCTGGCGATGCCGGCATGGCTGATTCTGCCAATCCAAACTAAGCCACCAAAATCTTATTTCCTCGAAAACTACGCACCGCATAGGAAATCCAGTTACAGATTTGAAATCCGCACACATGTGCGCTCTTAACGACGTAAAAATTACACGGATCGGTGATTGGTCGGAAAATTCGATATCTGGCGATGCCGGCATGGCTGATTCTGCCAATCCAAACTAAGCCACCAAAATCTTATTTCCTCGAAAACTACGCGCCGCATAGGAAATCCAGTTACAGATTTGAAATCTGCACACATGTGCGCTCTTAACGACGTAAAAATTACACGGATCGGTGATTGGTCGGAAAATTCGATATCTGGCGATGCCGGCATGGCTGTTTCCGCCAATCCAAACTAAGCCTCCAAAATCTTATTTCCTCGAAAACTATGCGCCGCATGGGAAATCCAGTTACAGATTTGAAATCTGCACACATGTGCGCTCCTAATGACGTAGAAATTACACGGATCGGTGATTGGTCGGAAAATTCGATATCTGGCGATGCCGGCATGGCTGATTCTGCCAATCCAAACTAAGCCACCAAAATCTTATTTCCTCGAAAACTATGCGCCGCATGGGAAATCCAGTTACAGATTTGAAATCTGCACACATGTGCGCTCCTAATGACGTAGAAATTACACGGATCGGTGATTGGTCGGAAAATTCGATATCTGGCGATGCCGGCATGGCTGATTCTGCCAATCCAAACTAAGCCACCAAAATCTTATTTCCTCGAAAACTACGCGCCGCATAGGAAATCCAGTTACAGATTTGAAATCTGCACACATGTGCGCTCTTAACGACGTAAAAATTACACGGATCGGTGATTGGTCGGAAAATTCGATATCTGGCGATGCCGGCATGGCTGTTTCCGCCAATCCAAACTAAGCCTCCAAAATCTTATTTCCTCGAAAACTATGCGCCGCATGGGAAATCCAGTTACAGATTTGAAATCTGCACACATGTGCGCTCCTAATGACGTAGAAATTACACGGATCGGTGATTGGTCGGAAAATTCGATATCTGGCGATGCCGGCATGGCTGATTCTGCCAATCCAAACTAAGCCACCAAAATCTTATTTCCTCGAAAACTATGCGCCGCATGGGAAATCCAGTTACAGATTTGAAATCTGCACACATGTGCGCTCTTAACGACGTAAAAATTACACGGATCGGTGATTGGTCGGAAAATTCGATATCTGGCGATGCCGGCATGGCTGATTCTGCCAATCCAAACTAAGCCACCAAAATCTTATTTCCTCGAAAACTATGCGCCGCATGGGAAATCCAGTTACAGATTTGAAATCTGCACACATGTGCGCTCTTAACGACGTAAAAATTACACGGATCGGTGATTGGTCGGAAAATTCGATATCTGGCGATGCCGGCATGGCTGATTCTGCCAATCCAAACTAAGCCACCAAAATCTTATTTCCTCGAAAACTATGCGCCGCATAGGAAATCCAGTTACAGATTTGAAATCTGCACACATGTGCGCTCCTAATGACGTAGAAATTACACGGATCGGTGATTGGTCGGAAAATTCGATATCTGGCGATGCCGGCATGGCTGATTCTGCCAATCCAAACTAAGCCACTAAAATCTTATTTCCTCGAAAACTGCGCACCGCATAGGAAATCCAGTTACAGATTTGAAATCTGCACACATGTGCGCTCCTAATGACGTAGAAATTACACGGATCGGTGATTGGTCGGAAAATTCGATATCTGGCGATGCCGGCATGGCTGATTCTGCCAATCCAAACTAAGCCACCAAAATCTTATTTCCTCGAAAACTACGCGCCGCATAGGAAATCCAGTTACAGATTTGAAATCTGCACACATGTGCGCTCTTAACGACGTAAAAATTACACGGATCGGTGATTGGTCGGAAAATTCGATATCTGGCGATGCCGGCATGGCTGTTTCCGCCAATCCAAACTAAGCCTCCAAAATCTTATTTCCTCGAAAACTATGCGCCGCATGGGAAATCCAGTTACAGATTTGAAATCTGCACACATGTGCGCTCCTAATGACGTAGAAATTACACGGATCGGTGATTGGTCGGAAAATTCGATATCTGGCGATGCCGGCATGGCTGATTCTGCCAATCCAAACTAAGCCACCAAAATCGTATTTCCTCGAAAACTATGCGCCGCATGGGAAATCCAGTTACAGATTTGAAATCTGCACACATGTGCGCTCTTAACGACGTAAAAATTACACGGATCGGTGATTGGTCGGAAAATTCGATATCTGGCGATGCCGGCATGGCTGATTCTGCCAATCCAAACTAAGCCACCAAAATCTTATTTCCTCGAAAACTATGCGCCGCATGGGAAATCCAGTTACAGATTTGAAATCTGCACACATGTGCGCTCTTAACGACGTAAAAATTACACGGATCGGTGATTGGTCGGAAAATTCGATATCTGGCGATGCCGGCATGGCTGATTCTGCCAATCCAAACTAAGCCACTAAAATCTTATTTCCTCGAAAACTGCGCACCGCATAGGAAATCCAGTTACAGATTTGAAATCTGCACACATGTGCGCTCCTAATGACGTAGAAATTACACGGATCGGTGATTGGTCGGAAAATTCGATATCTGGCGATGCCGGCATGGCTGATTCTGCCAATCCAAACTAAGCCACCAAAATCTTATTTCCTCGAAAACTACGCGCCGCATAGGAAATCCAGTTACAGATTTGAAATCTGCACACATGTGCGCTCTTAACGACGTAAAAATTACACGGATCGGTGATTGGTCGGAAAATTCGATATCTGGCGATGCCGGCATGGCTGTTTCCGCCAATCCAAACTAAGCCTCCAAAATCTTATTTCCTCGAAAACTATGCGCCGCATGGGAAATCCAGTTACAGATTTGAAATCTGCACACATGTGCGCTCCTAATGACGTAGAAATTACACGGATCGGTGATTGGTCGGAAAATTCGATATCTGGCGATGCCGGCATGGCTGATTCTGCCAATCCAAACTAAGCCACCAAAATCTTATTTCCTCGAAAACTATGCGCCGCATGGGAAATCCAGTTACAGATTTGAAATCTGCACACATGTGCGCTCTTAACGACGTAAAAATTACACGGATCGGTGATTGGTCGGAAAATTCGATATCTGGCGATGCCGGCATGGCTGATTCTGCCAATCCAAACTAAGCCACCAAAATCTTATTTCCTCGAAAACTATGCGCCGCATGGGAAATCCAGTTACAGATTTGAAATCTGCACACATGTGCGCTCTTAACGACGTAAAAATTACACGGATCGGTGATTGGTCGGAAAATTCGATATCTGGCGATGCCGGCATGGCTGATTCTGCCAATCCAAACTAAGCCACAAAAATCTTATTTCCTCCAAAACTACGCACCGCATAGGAAATCCAGTTACAGATTTGAAATCTGCACACATGTGCGCTCTTAACGACGTAAAAATTACACGGATCGGTGATTGGTCGGAAAATTCGATATCTGGCGATGCCGGCATGGCTGATTCTGCCAATCCAAACTAAGCCACCAAAATCTTATTTCCTCGAAAACTATGCGCCGCATAGGAAATCCAGTTACAGATTTGAAATCTGCACACATGTGCGCTCCTAATGACGTAGAAATTACACGGATCGGTGATTGGTCGGAAAATTCGATATCTGGCGATGCCGGCATGGCTGATTCTGCCAATCCAAACTAAGCCACCAAAATCTTATTTCCTCGAAAACTATGCGCCGCATGGGAAATCCAGTTACAGATTTGAAATCTGCACACATGTGCGCTCTTAACGACGTAAAAATTACACGGATCGGTGATTGGTCGGAAAATTCGATATCTGGCGATGCCGGCATGGCTGATTCTGCCAATCCAAACTAAGCCACCAAAATCTTATTTCCTCGAAAACTATGCGCCGCATAGGAAATCCAGTTACAGATTTGAAATCTGCACACATGTGCGCTCCTAATGACGTAGAAATTACACGGATCGGTGATTGGTCGGAAAATTCGATATCTGGCGATGCCGGCATGGCTGATTCTGCCAATCCAAACTAAGCCACCAAAATCTTATTTCCTCGAAAACTATGCGCCGCATAGGAAATCCAGTTACAGATTTGAAATCTGCACACATGTGCGCTCCTAATGACGTAGAAATTACACGGATCGGTGATTGGTCGGAAAATTCGATATCTGGCGATGCCGGCATGGCTGATTCTGCCAATCCAAACTAAGCCACCAAAATCTTATTTCCTCGAAAACTATGCGCCGCATGGGAAATCCAGTTACAGATTTGAAATCCGCACACATGTGCGCTCTTAACGACGTAAAAATTACACGGATCGGTGATTGGTCGGAAAATTCGATATCTGGCGATGCCGGCATGGCTGTTTCCGCCAATCCAAACTAAGCCTCCAAAATCTTATTTCCTCGAAAACTATGCGCCGCATGGGAAATCCAGTTACAGATTTGAAATCTGCACACATGTGCGCTCCTAATGACGTAGAAATTACACGGATCGGTGATTGGTCGGAAAATTCGATATCTGGCGATGCCGGCATGGCTGATTCTGCCAATCCAAACTAAGCCACCAAAATCTTATTTCCTCGAAAACTATGCGCCGCATAGGAAATCCAGTTACAGATTTGAAATCTGCACACATGTGCGCTCCTAATGACGTAGAAATTACACGGATCGGTGATTGGTCGGAAAATTCGATATCTGGCGATGCCGGCATGGCTGATTCTGCCAATCCAAACTAAGCCACCAAAATCTTATTTCCTCGAAAACTATGCGCCGCATAGGAAATCCAGTTACAGATTTGAAATCTGCACACATGTGCGCTCCTAATGACGTAGAAATTACACGGATCGGTGATTGGTCGGAAAATTCGATATCTGGCGATGCCGGCATGGCTGATTCTGCCAATCCAAACTAAGCCACCAAAATCTTATTTCCTCGAAAACTATGCGCCGCATGGGAAATCCAGTTACAGATTTGAAATCCGCACACATGTGCGCTCTTAACGACGTAAAAATTACACGGATCGGTGATTGGTCGGAAAATTCGATATCTGGCGATGCCGGCATGGCTGTTTCCGCCAATCCAAACTAAGCCTCCAAAATCTTATTTCCTCGAAAACTATGCGCCGCATGGGAAATCCAGTTACAGATTTGAAATCTGCACACATGTGCGCTCCTAATGACGTAGAAATTACACGGATCGGTGATTGGTCGGAAAATTCGATATCTGGCGATGCCGGCATGGCTGATTCTGCCAATCCAAACTAAGCCACAAAAATCTTATTTCCTCCAAAACTACGCACCGCATAGGAAATCCAGTTACAGATTTGAAATCTGCACACATGTGCGCTCTTAACGACGTAAAAATTACACGGATCGGTGATTGGTCGGAAAATTCGATATCTGGCGATGCCGGCATGGCTGATTCTGCCAATCCAAACTAAGCCACCAAAATCTTATTTCCTCGAAAACTACGCACCGCATAGGAAATGCAGTTACAGATTTGAAATCCGCACACATGTGCGCTCTTAACGACGTAAAAATTACACGGATCGGTGATTGGTCGGAAAATTCGATATCTGGCGTTGCCGGCATGGCTGATTCTGCCAATCCAAACTAAGCCACAAAAATCTTATTTCCTCCAAAACTACGCACCGCATAGGAAATCCAGTTACAGATTTGAAATCTGCACACATGTGCGCTCTTAACGACGTAAAAATTACACGGATCGGTGATTGGTCGGAAAATTCGACATCTGGCGATGCCGGCATGGCTGATTCTGCCAATCCAAACTAAGCCACAAAAATCTTATTTCCTCCAAAACTACGCACCGCATAGGAAATCCAGTTACAGATTTGAAATCTGCACACATGTGCGCTCTTAACGACGTAAAAATTACACGGATCGGTGATTGGTCGGAAAATTCGATATCTGGCGATGCCGGCATGGCTGATTCTGCCAATCCAAACTAAGCCACAAAAATCTTATTTCCTCCAAAACTACGCACCGCATAGGAAATCCAGTTACAGATTTGAAATCTGCACACATGTGCGCTCTTAACGACGTAAAAATTACACGGATCGGTGATTGGTCGGAAAATTCGACATCTGGCGATGCCGGCATGGCTGATTCTGCCAATCCAAACTAAGCCACTAAAATCTTATTTCCTCGAAAACTGCGCACCGCATAGGAAATGCAGTTACAGATTTGAAATCCGCACACATGTGCGCTCTTAACGACGTAAAAATTACACGGATCGGTGATTGGTCGGAAAATTCGATATCTGGCGATGCCGGCATGGCTGTTTCCGCCAATCCAAACTAAGCCTCCAAAATCTTATTTCCTCGAAAACTATGCGCCGCATGGGAAATCCAGTTACAGATTTGAAATCTGCACACATGTGCGCTCCTAATGACGTAGAAATTACACGGATCGGTGATTGGTCGGAAAATTCGATATCTGGCGATGCCGGCATGGCTGATTCTGCCAATCCAAACTAAGCCACCAAAATCTTATTTCCTCGAAAACTATGCGCCGCATGGGAAATCCAGTTACAGATTTGAAATCTGCACACATGTGCGCTCTTAACGACGTAAAAATTACACGGATCGGTGATTGGTCGGAAAATTCGATATCTGGCGATGCCGGCATGGCTGATTCTGCCAATCCAAACTAAGCCACCAAAATCTTATTTCCTCGAAAACTATGCGCCGCATAGGAAATCCAGTTACAGATTTGAAATCTGCACACATGTGCGCTCCTAATGACGTAGAAATTACACGGATCGGTGATTGGTCGGAAAATTCGATATCTGGCGATGCCGGCATGGCTGATTCTGCCAATCCAAATTAAGCCACCAAAATCTTATTTCCTCGAAAACTATGCGCCGCATAGGAAATCCAGTTACAGATTTGAAATCTGCACACATGTGCGCTCCTAATGACGTAGAAATTACACGGATCGGTGATTGGTCGGAAAATTCGATATCTGGCGATGCCGGCATGGCTGATTCTGCCAATCCAAACTAAGCCACCAAAATCTTATTTCCTCGAAAACTATGCGCCGCATAGGAAATCCAGTTACAGATTTGAAATCTGCACACATGTGCGCTCCTAATGATGTAGAAATTACACGGATCGGTGATTGGTCGGAAAATTCGATATCTGGCGATGCCGGCATGGCTGATTCTGCCAATCCAAACTAAGCCACCAAAATCTTATTTCCTCGAAAACTATGCGCCGCATAGGAAATCCAGTTACAGATTTGAAATCTGCACACATGTGCGCTCCTAATGACGTAGAAATTACACGGATCGGTGATTGGTCGGAAAATTCGATATCTGGCGATGCCGGCATGGCTGATTCTGCCTATCCAAACTAAGCCACCCAAATCTTATTTCCTCGAAAACTACGCACCGCATAGGAAATGCAGTTACAGATTTGAAATCCGCACACATGTGCGCTCTTAACGACGTAAAAATTACACGGATCGGTGATTGGTCGGAAAATTCGATATCTGGCGATGCCGGCATGGCTGATTCTGCCAATCCAAACTAAGCCACAAAAATCTTATTTCCTCCAAAACTACGCACCGCATAGGAAATCCAGTTACAGATTTGAAATCTGCACACATGTGCGCTCTTAACGACGTAAAAATTACACGGATCGGTGATTGGTCGGAAAATTCGATATCTGGCGATGCCGGCATGGCTGATTCTGCCAATCCAAACTAAGCCACCAAAATCTTATTTCCTCGAAAACTGCGCACCGCATAGGAAATCCAGTTACAGATTTGAAATCTGCACACATGTGCGCTCTTAACGACGTAAAAATTACACGGATCGGTGATTGGTCGGAAAATTCGATATCTGGCGATGCCGGCATGGCTGATTCTGCCAATCCAAACTAAGCCACAAAAATCTTATTTCCTCCAAAACTACGCACCGCATAGGAAATCCAGTTACAGATTTGAAATCTGCACACATGTGCGCTCTTAACGACGTAAAAATTACACGGATCGGTGATTGGTCGGAAAATTCGATATCTGGCGATGCCGGCATGGCTGATTCTGCCAATCCAAACTAAGCCACAAAAATCTTATTTCCTCCAAAACTACGCACCGCATAGGAAATCCAGTTACAGATTTGAAATCTGCACACATGTGCGCTCTTAACGACGTAAAAATTACACGGATCGGTGATTGGTCGGAAAATTCGATATCTGGCGATGCCGGCATGGCTGATTCTGCCAATCCAAACTAAGCCACCAAAATCTTATTTCCTCGAAAACTACGCACCGCATAGGAAATGCAGTTACAGATTTGAAATCCGCACACATGTGCGCTCTTAACGACGTAAAAATTACACGGATCGGTGATTGGTCGGAAAATTCGATATCTGGCGATGCCGGCATGGCTGATTCTGCCAATCCAAACTAAGCCACAAAAATCTTATTTCCTCGAAAACTATGCGCCGCATGGGAAATCCAGTTACAGATTTGAAATCTGCACACATGTGCGCTCTTAACGACGTAAAAATTACACGGATCGGTGATTGGTCGGAAAATTCGATATCTGGCGATGCCGGCATGGCTGATTCTGCCAATCCAAACTAAGCCACCAAAATCTTATTTCCTCGAAAACTATGCGCCGCATGGGAAATCCAGTTACAGATTTGAAATCTGCACACATGTGCGCTCTTAACGACGTAAAAATTACACGGATCGGTGATTGGTCGGAAAATTCGATATCTGGCGATGCCGGCATGGCTGATTCTGCCAATCCAAACTAAGCCACCAAAATCTTATTTCCTCGAAAACTATGCGCCGCATAGGAAATCCAGTTACAGATTTGAAATCTGCACACATGTGCGCTCCTAATGACGTAGAAATTACACGGATCGGTGATTGGTCGGAAAATTCGATATCTGGCGATGCCGGCATGGCTGATTCTGCCAATCCAAACTAAGCCACTAAAATCTTATTTCCTCGAAAACTGCGCACCGCATAGGAAATGCAGTTACAGATTTGAAATCCGCACACATGTGCGCTCTTAACGACGTAAAAATTACACGGATCGGTGATTGGTCGGAAAATTCGATATCTGGCGATGCCGGCATGGCTGTTTCCGCCAATCCAAACTAAGCCTCCAAAATCTTATTTCCTCGAAAACTATGCGCCGCATGGGAAATCCAGTTACAGATTTGAAATCTGCACACATGTGCGCTCCTAATGACGTAGAAATTACACGGATCGGTGATTGGTCGGAAAATTCGATATCTGGCGATGCCGGCATGGCTGATTCTGCCAATCCAAACTAAGCCACTAAAATCTTATTTCCTCGAAAACTGCGCACCGCATAGGAAATGCAGTTACAGATTTGAAATCCGCACACATGTGCGCTCTTAACGACGTAAAAATTACACGGATCGGTGATTGGTCGGAAAATTCGATATCTGGCGATGCCGGCATGGCTGATTCTGCCAATCCAAACTAAGCCACCAAAATCTTATTTCCTCGAAAACTACGCACCGCATAGGAAATGCAGTTACAGATTTGAAATCCGCACACATGTGCGCTCTTAACGACGTAAAAATTACACGGATCGGTGATTGGTCGGAAAATTCGATATCTGGCGATGCCGGCATGGCTGATTCTGCCAATCCAAACTAAGCCACCAAAATCTTATTTCCTCGAAAACTACGCACCGCATAGGAAATGCAGTTACAGATTTGAAATCCGCACACATGTGCGCTCTTAACGACGTAAAAATTACACGGATCGGTGATTGGTCGGAAAATTCGATATCTGGCGATGCCGGCATGGCTGATTCTGCCAATCCAAACTAAGCCACCAAAATCTTATTTCCTCGAAAACTATGCGCCGCATAGGAAATCCAGTTACAGATTTGAAATCCGCACACATGTGCGCTCTTAACGACGTAAAAATTACACGGATCGGTGATTGGTCGGAAAATTCGATATCTGGCGATGCCGGCATGGCTGATTCTGCCAATCCAAACTAAGCCACAAAAATCTTATTTCCTCCAAAACTACGCACCGCATAGGAAATCCAGTTACAGATTTGAAATCTGCACACATGTGCGCTCTTAACGACGTAAAAATTACACGGATCGGTGATTGGTCGGAAAATTCGATATCTGGCGATGCCGGCATGGCTGATTCTGCCAATCCAAACTAAGCCACCAAAATCTTATTTCCTCGAAAACTGCGCACCGCATAGGAAATCCAGTTACAGATTTGAAATCTGCACACATGTGCGCTCTTAACGACGTAAAAATTACACGGATCGGTGATTGGTCGGAAAATTCGATATCTGGCGATGCCGGCATGGCTGATTCTGCCAATCCAAACTAAGCCACAAAAATCTTATTTCCTCCAAAACTACGCACCGCATAGGAAATCCAGTTACAGATTTGAAATCTGCACACATGTGCGCTCTTAACGACGTAAAAATTACACGGATCGGTGATTGGTCGGAAAATTCGATATCTGGCGATGCCGGCATGGCTGATTCTGCCAATCCAAACTAAGCCACAAAAATCTTATTTCCTCCAAAACTACGCACCGCATAGGAAATCCAGTTACAGATTTGAAATCTGCACACATGTGCGCTCTTAACGACGTAAAAATTACACGGATCGGTGATTGGTCGGAAAATTCGATATCTGGCGATGCCGGCATGGCTGATTCTGCCAATCCAAACTAAGCCACCAAAATCTTATTTCCTCGAAAACTACGCACCGCATAGGAAATGCAGTTACAGATTTGAAATCCGCACACATGTGCGCTCTTAACGACGTAAAAATTACACGGATCGGTGATTGGTCGGAAAATTCGATATCTGGCGATGCCGGCATGGCTGATTCTGCCAATCCAAACTAAGCCACAAAAATCTTATTTCCTCGAAAACTATGCGCCGCATGGGAAATCCAGTTACAGATTTGAAATCTGCACACATGTGCGCTCTTAACGACGTAAAAATTACACGGATCGGTGATTGGTCGGAAAATTCGATATCTGGCGATGCCGGCATGGCTGATTCTGCCAATCCAAACTAAGCCACCAAAATCTTATTTCCTCGAAAACTATGCGCCGCATGGGAAATCCAGTTACAGATTTGAAATCTGCACACATGTGCGCTCTTAACGACGTAAAAATTACACGGATCGGTGATTGGTCGGAAAATTCGATATCTGGCGATGCCGGCATGGCTGATTCTGCCAATCCAAACTAAGCCACCAAAATCTTATTTCCTCGAAAACTATGCGCCGCATAGGAAATCCAGTTACAGATTTGAAATCTGCACACATGTGCGCTCCTAATGACGTAGAAATTACACGGATCGGTGATTGGTCGGAAAATTCGATATCTGGCGATGCCGGCATGGCTGATTCTGCCAATCCAAACTAAGCCACTAAAATCTTATTTCCTCGAAAACTGCGCACCGCATAGGAAATGCAGTTACAGATTTGAAATCCGCACACATGTGCGCTCTTAACGACGTAAAAATTACACGGATCGGTGATTGGTCGGAAAATTCGATATCTGGCGATGCCGGCATGGCTGTTTCCGCCAATCCAAACTAAGCCTCCAAAATCTTATTTCCTCGAAAACTATGCGCCGCATGGGAAATCCAGTTACAGATTTGAAATCTGCACACATGTGCGCTCCTAATGACGTAGAAATTACACGGATCGGTGATTGGTCGGAAAATTCGATATCTGGCGATGCCGGCATGGCTGATTCTGCCAATCCAAACTAAGCCACTAAAATCTTATTTCCTCGAAAACTGCGCACCGCATAGGAAATGCAGTTACAGATTTGAAATCCGCACACATGTGCGCTCTTAACGACGTAAAAATTACACGGATCGGTGATTGGTCGGAAAATTCGATATCTGGCGATGCCGGCATGGCTGATTCTGCCAATCCAAACTAAGCCACCAAAATCTTATTTCCTCGAAAACTACGCACCGCATAGGAAATGCAGTTACAGATTTGAAATCCGCACACATGTGCGCTCTTAACGACGTAAAAATTACACGGATCGGTGATTGGTCGGAAAATTCGATATCTGGCGATGCCGGCATGGCTGATTCTGCCAATCCAAACTAAGCCACAAAAATCTTATTTCCTCGAAAACTATGCGCCGCATGGGAAATCCAGTTACAGATTTGAAATCTGCACACATGTGCGCTCTTAACGACGTAAAAATTACACGGATCGGTGATTGGTCGGAAAATTCGATATCTGGCGATGCCGGCATGGCTGATTCTGCCAATCCAAACTAAGCCACCAAAATCTTATTTCCTCGAAAACTATGCGCCGCATAGGAAATCCAGTTACAGATTTGAAATCTGCACACATGTGCGCTCCTAATGACGTAGAAATTACACGGATCGGTGATTGGTCGGAAAATTCGATATCTGGCGATGCCGGCATGGCTGATTCTGCCAATCCAAACTAAGCCACTAAAATCTTATTTCCTCGAAAACTGCGCACCGCATAGGAAATGCAGTTACAGATTTGAAATCCGCACACATGTGCGCTCTTAACGACGTAAAAATTACACGGATCGGTGATTGGTCGGAAAATTCGATATCTGGCGATGCCGGCATGGCTGTTTCCGCCAATCCAAACTAAGCCTCCAAAATCTTATTTCCTCGAAAACTATGCGCCGCATGGGAAATCCAGTTACAGATTTGAAATCTGCACACATGTGCGCTCCTAATGACGTAGAAATTACACGGATCGGTGATTGGTCGGAAAATTCGATATCTGGCGATGCCGGCATGGCTGATTCTGCCAATCCAAACTAAGCCACTAAAATCTTATTTCCTCGAAAACTGCGCACCGCATAGGAAATGCAGTTACAGATTTGAAATCCGCACACATGTGCGCTCTTAACGACGTAAAAATTACACGGATCGGTGATTGGTCGGAAAATTCGATATCTGGCGATGCCGGCATGGCTGATTCTGCCAATCCAAACTAAGCCACCAAAATCTTATTTCCTCGAAAACTATGCGCCGCATGGGAAATCCAGTTACAGATTTGAAATCTGCACACATGTGCGCTCTTAACGACGTAAAAATTACACGGATCGGTGATTGGTCGGAAAATTCGATATCTGGCGATGCCGGCATGGCTGATTCTGCCAATCCAAACTAAGCCACCAAAATCTTATTTCCTCGAAAACTATGCGCCGCATGGGAAATCCAGTTACAGATTTGAAATCTGCACACATGTGCGCTCTTAACGACGTAAAAATTACACGGATCGGTGATTGGTCGGAAAATTCGATATCTGGCGATGCCGGCATGGCTGATTCTGCCAATCCAAACTAAGCCACCAAAATCTTATTTCCTCGAAAACTACGCACCGCATAGGAAATGCAGTTACAGATTTGAAATCCGCACACATGTGCGCTCTTAACGACGTAAAAATTACACGGATCGGTGATTGGTCGGAAAATTCGATATCTGGCGATGCCGGCATGGCTGATTCTGCCAATCCAAACTAAGCCACAAAAATCTTATTTCCTCGAAAACTATGCGCCGCATGGGAAATCCAGTTACAGATTTGAAATCTGCACACATGTGCGCTCTTAACGACGTAAAAATTACACGGATCGGTGATTGGTCGGAAAATTCGATATCTGGCGATGCCGGCATGGCTGATTCTGCCAATCCAAACTAAGCCACCAAAATCTTATTTCCTCGAAAACTATGCGCCGCATGGGAAATCCAGTTACAGATTTGAAATCTGCACACATGTGCGCTCTTAACGACGTAAAAATTACACGGATCGGTGATTGGTCGGAAAATTCGATATCTGGCGATGCCGGCATGGCTGATTCTGCCAATCCAAACTAAGCCACCAAAATCTTATTTCCTCGAAAACTATGCGCCGCATAGGAAATCCAGTTACAGATTTGAAATCTGCACACATGTGCGCTCCTAATGACGTAGAAATTACACGGACCGGTGATTGGTCGGAAAATTCGATATCTGGCGATGCCGGCATGGCTGATTCTGCCAATCCAAACTAAGCCACTAAAATCTTATTTCCTCGAAAACTGCGCACCGCATAGGAAATGCAGTTACAGATTTGAAATCCGCACACATGTGCGCTCTTAACGACGTAAAAATTACACGGATCGGTGATTGGTCGGAAAATTCGATATCTGGCGATGCCGGCATGGCTGTTTCCGCCAATCCAAACTAAGCCTCCAAAATCTTATTTCCTCGAAAACTATGCGCCGCATGGGAAATCCAGTTACAGATTTGAAATCTGCACACATGTGCGCTCCTAATGACGTAGAAATTACACGGATCGGTGATTGGTCGGAAAATTCGATATCTGGCGATGCCGGCATGGCTGATTCTGCCAATCCAAACTAAGCCACTAAAATCTTATTTCCTCGAAAACTGCGCACCGCATAGGAAATGCAGTTACAGATTTGAAATCCGCACACATGTGCGCTCTTAACGACGTAAAAATTACACGGATCGGTGATTGGTCGGAAAATTCGATATCTGGCGATGCCGGCATGGCTGATTCTGCCAATCCAAACTAAGCCACCAAAATCTTATTTCCTCGAAAACTACGCACCGCATAGGAAATGCAGTTACAGATTTGAAATCCGCACACATGTGCGCTCTTAACGACGTAAAAATTACACGGATCGGTGATTGGTCGGAAAATTCGATATCTGGCGATGCCGGCATGGCTGATTCTGCCAATCCAAACTAAGCCACAAAAATCTTATTTCCTCGAAAACTATGCGCCGCATGGGAAATCCAGTTACAGATTTGAAATCTGCACACATGTGCGCTCTTAACGACGTAAAAATTACACGGATCGGTGATTGGTCGGAAAATTCGATATCTGGCGATGCCGGCATGGCTGATTCTGCCAATCCAAACTAAGCCACAAAAATCTTATTTCCTCCAAAACTACGCACCGCATAGGAAATCCAGTTACAGATTTGAAATCTGCACACATGTGCGCTCTTAACGACGTAAAAATTACACGGATCGGTGATTGGTCGGAAAATTCGATATCTGGCGATGCCGGCATGGCTGATTCTGCCAATCCAAACTAAGCCACCAAAATCTTATTTCCTCGAAAACTACGCACCGCATAGGAAATGCAGTTACAGATTTGAAATCCGCACACATGTGCGCTCTTAACGACGTTAAAATTACACGGATCGGTGATTGGTCGGAAAATTCGATATCTGGCGATGCCGGCATGGCTGATTCTGCCAATCCAAACTAAGCCACAAAAATCTTATTTCCTCGAAAACTATGCGCCGCATGGGAAATCCAGTTACAGATTTGAAATCTGCACACATGTGCGCTCTTAACGACGTAAAAATTACACGGATCGGTGATTGGTCGGAAAATTCGATATCTGGCGATGCCGGCATGGCTGATTCTGCCAATCCAAACTAAGCCACCAAAATCTTATTTCCTCGAAAACTATGCGCCGCATGGGAAATCCAGTTACAGATTTGAAATCTGCACACATGTGCGCTCTTAACGACGTAAAAATTACACGGATCGGTGATTGGTCGGAAAATTCGATATCTGGCGATGCCGGCATGGCTGATTCTGCCAATCCAAACTAAGCCACTAAAATCTTATTTCCTCGAAAACTGCGCACCGCATAGGAAATGCAGTTACAGATTTGAAATCCGCACACATGTGCGCTCTTAACGACGTAAAAATTACACGGATCGGTGATTGGTCGGAAAATTCGATATCTGGCGATGCCGGCATGGCTGATTCTGCCAATCCAAACTAAGCCACCAAAATCTTATTTCCTCGAAAACTACGCACCGCATAGGAAATGCAGTTACAGATTTGAAATCCGCACACATGTGCGCTCTTAACGACGTAAAAATTACACGGATCGGTGATTGGTCGGAAAATTCGATATCTGGCGATGCCGGCATGGCTGATTCTGCCAATCCAAACTAAGCCACTAAAATCTTATTTCCTCGAAAACTGCGCACCGCATAGGAAATGCAGTTACAGATTTGAAATCCGCACACATGTGCGCTCTTAACGACGTAAAAATTACACGGATCGGTGATTGGTCGGAAAATTCGATATCTGGCGATGCCGGCATGGCTGATTCTGCCAATCCAAACTAAGCCACTAAAATCTTATTTCCTCGAAAACTATGCGCCGCATGGGAAATCCAGTTACAGATTTGAAATCTGCACACATGTGCGCTCCTAATGACGTAGAAATTACACGGATCGGTGATTGGTCGGAAAATTCGATATCTGGCGATGCCGGCATGGCTGATTCTGCCAATCCAAACTAAGCCACTAAAATCTTATTTCCTCGAAAACTGCGCACCGCATAGGAAATGCAGTTACAGATTTGAAATCCGCACACATGTGCGCTCTTAACGACGTAAAAATTACACGGATCGGTGATTGGTCGGAAAATTCGATATCTGGCGATGCCGGCATGGCTGATTCTGCCAATCCAAACTAAGCCACCAAAATCTTATTTCCTCGAAAACTACGCACCGCATAGGAAATGCAGTTACAGATTTGAAATCCGCACACATGTGCGCTCTTAACGACGTAAAAATTACACGGATCGGTGATTGGTCGGAAAATTCGATATCTGGCGATGCCGGCATGGCTGATTCTGCCAATCCAAACTAAGCCACAAAAATCTTATTTCCTCGAAAACTATGCGCCGCATGGGAAATCCAGTTACAGATTTGAAATCTGCACACATGTGCGCTCTTAACGACGTAAAAATTACACGGATCGGTGATTGGTCGGAAAATTCGATATCTGGCGATGCCGGCATGGCTGATTCTGCCAATCCAAACTAAGCCACCAAAATCTTATTTCCTCGAAAACTATGCGCCGCATGGGAAATCCAGTTACAGATTTGAAATCTGCACACATGTGCGCTCTTAACGACGTAAAAATTACACGGATCGGTGATTGGTCGGAAAATTCGATATCTGGCGATGCCGGCATGGCTGATTCTGCCAATCCAAACTAAGCCACAAAAATCTTATTTCCTCCAAAACTACGCACCGCATAGGAAATCCAGTTACAGATTTGAAATCTGCACACATGTGCGCTCTTAACGACGTAAAAATTACACGGATCGGTGATTGGTCGGAAAATTCGATATCTGGCGATGCCGGCATGGCTGATTCTGCCAATCCAAACTAAGCCACCAAAATCTTATTTCCTCGAAAACTACGCACCGCATAGGAAATGCAGTTACAGATTTGAAATCCGCACACATGTGCGCTCTTAACGACGTAAAAATTACACGGATCGGTGATTGGTCGGAAAATTCGATATCTGGCGATGCCGGCATGGCTGATTCTGCCAATCCAAACTAAGCCACAAAAATCTTATTTCCTCGAAAACTATGCGCCGCATGGGAAATCCAGTTACAGATTTGAAATCTGCACACATGTGCGCTCTTAACGACGTAAAAATTACACGGATCGGTGATTGGTCGGAAAATTCGATATCTGGCGATGCCGGCATGGCTGATTCTGCCAATCCAAACTAAGCCACCAAAATCTTATTTCCTCGAAAACTATGCGCCGCATGGGAAATCCAGTTACAGATTTGAAATCTGCACACATGTGCGCTCTTAACGACGTAAAAATTACACGGATCGGTGATTGGTCGGAAAATTCGATATCTGGCGATGCCGGCATGGCTGATTCTGCCAATCCAAACTAAGCCACCAAAATCTTATTTCCTCGAAAACTATGCGCCGCATAGGAAATCCAGTTACAGATTTGAAATCTGCACACATGTGCGCTCCTAATGACGTAGAAATTACACGGATCGGTGATTGGTCGGAAAATTCGATATCTGGCGATGCCGGCATGGCTGATTCTGCCAATCCAAACTAAGCCACCAAAATCTTATTTCCTCGAAAACTATGCGCCGCATAGGAAATCCAGTTACAGATTTGAAATCTGCACACATGTGCGCTCCTAATGACGTAGAAATTACACGGATCGGTGATTGGTCGGAAAATTCGATATCTGGCGATGCCGGCATGGCTGATTCTGCCAATCCAAACTAAGCCACCAAAATCTTATTTCCTCGAAAACTATGCGCCGCATAGGAAATCCAGTTACAGATTTGAAATCTGCACACATGTGCGCTCCTAATGACGTAGAAATTACACGGATCGGTGATTGGTCGGAAAATTCGATATCTGGCGATGCCGGCATGGCTGATTCTGCCAATCCAAACTAAGCCACAAAAATCTTATTTCCTCCAAAACTACGCACCGCATAGGAAATGCAGTTACAGATTTGAAATCCGCACACATGTGCGCTCCTAATGACGTAGAAATTACACGGATCGGTGATTGGTCGGAAAATTCGATATCTGGCGATGCCGGCATGGCTGTTTCCGCCAATCCAAACTAAGCCTCCAAAATCTTATTTCCTCGAAAACTATGCGCCGCATGGGAAATCCAGTTACAGATTTGAAATCTGCACACATGTGCGCTCCTAATGACGTAGAAATTACACGGATCGGTGATTGGTCGGAAAATTCGATATCTGGCGATGCCGGCATGGCTGATTCTGCCAATCCAAACTAAGCCACCAAAATCTTATTTCCTCGAAAACTATGCGCCGCATGGGAAATCCAGTTACAGATTTGAAATCTGCACACATGTGCGCTCTTAACGACGTAAAAATTACACGGATCGGTGATTGGTCGGAAAATTCGATATCTGGCGATGCCGGCATGGCTGATTCTGCCAATCCAAACTAAGCCACCAAAATCTTATTTCCTCGAAAACTATGCGCCGCATGGGAAATCCAGTTACAGATTTGAAATCTGCACACATGTGCGCTCTTAACGACGTAAAAATTACACGGATCGGTGATTGGTCGGAAAATTCGATATCTGGCGATGCCGGCATGGCTGATTCTGCCAATCCAAACTAAGCCACCAAAATCTTATTTCCTCGAAAACTATGCGCCGCATAGGAAATCTAGTTACAGATTTGAAATCTGCACACATGTGCGCTCCTAATGACGTAGAAATTACACGGATCGGTGATTGGTCGGAAAATTCGATATCTGGCGATGCCGGCATGGCTGATTCTGCCAATCCAAACTAAGCCACTAAAATCTTATTTCCTCGAAAACTGCGCACCGCATAGGAAATGCAGTTACAGATTTGAAATCCGCACACATGTGCGCTCTTAACGACGTAAAAATTACACGGATCGGTGATTGGTCGGAAAATTCGATATCTGGCGATGCCGGCATGGCTGTTTCCGCCAATCCAAACTAAGCCTCCAAAATCTTATTTCCTCGAAAACTATGCGCCGCATGGGAAATCCAGTTACAGATTTGAAATCTGCACACATGTGCGCTCCTAATGACGTAGAAATTACACGGATCGGTGATTGGTCGGAAAATTCGATATCTGGCGATGCCGGCATGGCTGATTCTGCCAATCCAAACTAAGCCACCAAAATCTTATTTCCTCGAAAACTATGCGCCGCATAGGAAATCCAGTTACAGATTTGAAATCTGCACACATGTGCGCTCCTAATGACGTAGAAATTACACGGATCGGTGATTGGTCGGAAAATTCGATATCTGGCGATGCCGGCATGGCTGATTCTGCCAATCCAAACTAAGCCACAAAAATCTTATTTCCTCCAAAACTACGCACCGCATAGGAAATCCAGTTACAGATTTGAAATCTGCACACATGTGCGCTCCTAATGACGTAGAAATTACACGGATCGGTGATTGGTCGGAAAATTCGATATCTGGCGATGCCGGCATGGCTGATTCTGCCAATCCAAACTAAGCCACCAAAATCTTATTTCCTCGAAAACTATGCGCCGCATGGGAAATCCAGTTACAGATTTGAAATCTGCACACATGTGCGCTCTTAACGACGTAAAAATTACACGGATCGGTGATTGGTCGGAAAATTCGATATCTGGCGATGCCGGCATGGCTGATTCTGCCAATCCAAACTAAGCCACCAAAATCTTATTTCCTCGAAAACTATGCGCCGCATGGGAAATCCAGTTACAGATTTGAAATCTGCACACATGTGCGCTCTTAACGACGTAAAAATTACACGGATCGGTGATTGGTCGGAAAATTCGATATCTGGCGATGCCGGCATGGCTGATTCTGCCAATCCAAACTAAGCCACCAAAATCTTATTTCCTCGAAAACTATGCGCCGCATAGGAAATCCAGTTACAGATTTGAAATCTGCACACATGTGCGCTCTTAACGACGTAAAAATTACACGGATCGGTGATTGGTCGGAAAATTCGATATCTGGCGATGCCGGCATGGCTGTTTCCGCCAATCCAAACTAAGCCTCCAAAATCTTATTTCCTCGAAAACTATGCGCCGCATGGGAAATCCAGTTACAGATTTGAAATCTGCACACATGTGCGCTCCTAATGACGTAGAAATTACACGGATCGGTGATTGGTCGGAAAATTCGATATCTGGCGATGCCGGCATGGCTGATTCTGCCAATCCAAACTAAGCCACCAAAATCTTATTTCCTCGAAAACTATGCGCCGCATGGGAAATCCAGTTACAGATTTGAAATCTGCACACATGTGCGCTCTTAACGACGTAAAAATTACACGGATCGGTGATTGGTCGGAAAATTCGATATCTGGCGATGCCGGCATGGCTGATTCTGCCAATCCAAACTAAGCCACCAAAATCTTATTTCCTCGAAAACTATGCGCCGCATAGGAAATCCAGTTACAGATTTGAAATCTGCACACATGTGCGCTCTTAACGACGTAAAAATTACACGGATCGGTGATTGGTCGGAAAATTCGATATCTGGCGATGCCGGCATGGCTGATTCTGCCAATCCAAACTAAGCCACCAAAATCTTATTTCCTCGAAAACTATGCGCCGCATGGGAAATCCAGTTACAGATTTGAAATCTGCACACATGTGCGCTCTTAACGACGTAAAAATTACACGGATCGGTGATTGGTCGGAAAATTCGATATCTGGCGATGCCGGCATGGCTGATTCTGCCAATCCAAACTAAGCCACCAAAATCTTATTTCCTCGAAAACTATGCGCCGCATGGGAAATCCAGTTACAGATTTGAAATCTGCACACATGTGCGCTCTTAACGACGTAAAAATTACACGGATCGGTGATTGGTCGGAAAATTCGATATCTGGCGATGCCGGCATGGCTGATTCTGCCAATCCAAACTAAGCCACCAAAATCTTATTTCCTCGAAAACTATGCGCCGCATAGGAAATCCAGTTACAGATTTGAAATCTGCACACATGTGCGCTCTTAACGACGTAAAAATTACACGGATCGGTGATTGGTCGGAAAATTCGATATCTGGCGATGCCGGCATGGCTGTTTCCGCCAATCCAAACTAAGCCTCCAAAATCTTATTTCCTCGAAAACTATGCGCCGCATGGGAAATCCAGTTACAGATTTGAAATCTGCACACATGTGCGCTCCTAATGACGTAGAAATTACACGGATCGGTGATTGGTCGGAAAATTCGATATCTGGCGATGCCGGCATGGCTGATTCTGCCAATCCAAACTAAGCCACCAAAATCTTATTTCCTCGAAAACTATGCGCCGCATGGGAAATCCAGTTACAGATTTGAAATCTGCACACATGTGCGCTCTTAACGACGTAAAAATTACACGGATCGGTGATTGGTCGGAAAATTCGATATCTGGCGATGCCGGCATGGCTGATTCTGCCAATCCAAACTAAGCCACCAAAATCTTATTTCCTCGAAAACTATGCGCCGCATAGGAAATCCAGTTACAGATTTGAAATCTGCACACATGTGCGCTCTTAACGACGTAAAAATTACACGGATCGGTGATTGGTCGGAAAATTCGATATCTGGCGATGCCGGCATGGCTGTTTCCGCCAATCCAAACTAAGCCTCCAAAATCTTATTTCCTCGAAAACTATGCGCCGCATGGGAAATCCAGTTACAGATTTGAAATCTGCACACATGTGCGCTCCTAATGACGTAGAAATTACACGGATCGGTGATTGGTCGGAAAATTCGATATCTGGCGATGCCGGCATGGCTGATTCTGCCAATCCAAACTAAGCCACCAAAATCTTATTTCCTCGAAAACTATGCGCCGCATGGGAAATCCAGTTACAGATTTGAAATCTGCACACATGTGCGCTCTTAACGACGTAAAAATTACACGGATCGGTGATTGGTCGGAAAATTCGATATCTGGCGATGCCGGCATGGCTGATTCTGCCAATCCAAACTAAGCCACCAAAATCTTATTTCCTCGAAAACTATGCGCCGCATGGGAAATCCAGTTACAGATTTGAAATCTGCACACATGTGCGCTCTTAACGACGTAAAAATTACACGGATCGGTGATTGGTCGGAAAATTCGATATCTGGCGATGCCGGCATGGCTGATTCTGCCAATCCAAACTAAGCCACCAAAATCTTATTTCCTCGAAAACTATGCGCCGCATAGGAAATCCAGTTACAGATTTGAAATCTGCACACATGTGCGCTCCTAATGACGTAGAAATTACACGGATCGGTGATTGGTCGGAAAATTCGATATCTGGCGATGCCGGCATGGCTGATTCTGCCAATCCAAACTAAGCCACTAAAATCTTATTTCCTCGAAAACTGCGCACCGCATAGGAAATGCAGTTACAGATTTGAAATCCGCACACATGTGCGCTCTTAACGACGTAAAAATTACACGGATCGGTGATTGGTCGGAAAATTCGATATCTGGCGATGCCGGCATGGCTGTTTCCGCCAATCCAAACTAAACCTCCAAAATCTTATTTCCTCGAAAACTATGCGCCGCATGGGAAATCCAGTTACAGATTTGAAATCTGCACACATGTGCGCTCCCAATGACGTAGAAATTACACGGATCGGTGATTGGTCGGAAAATTCGATATCTGGCGATGCCGGCATGGCTGATTCTGCCAATCCAAACTAAGCCACCAAAATCTTATTTCCTCGAAAACTATGCGCCGCATGGGAAATCCAGTTACAGATTTGAAATCTGCACATATGTGCGCTCTTAACGACGTAAAAATTACACGGATCGGTGATTGGTCGGAAAATTCGATATCTGGCGATGCCGGCATGGCTGATTCTGCCAATCCAAACTAAGCCACAAAAATCTTATTTCCTCCAAAACTACGCACCGCATAGGAAATCCAGTTACAGATTTGAAATCTGCACACATGTGCGCTCCTAATGACGTAGAAATTACACGGATCGGTGATTGGTCGGAAAATTCGATATCTGGCGATGCCGGCATGGCTGATTCTGCCAATCCAAACTAAGCCACAAAAATCTTATTTCCTCCAAAACTACGCACCGCATAGGAAATCCAGTTACAGATTTGAAATCTGCACACATGTGCGCTCTTAACGACGTAAAAATTACACGGATCGGTGATTGGTCGGAAAATTCGATATCTGGCGATGCCGGCATGGCTGATTCTGCCAATCCAAACTAAGCCACCAAAATCTTATTTCCTCGAAAACTACGCACCGCATAGGAAATGCAGTTACAGATTTGAAATCCGCACACATGTGCGCTCTTAACGACGTAAAAATTACACGGATCGGTGATTGGTCGGAAAATTCGATATCTGGCGTTGCCGGCATGGCTGATTCTGCCAATCCAAACTAAGCCACAAAAATCTTATTTCCTCCAAAACTACGCACCGCATAGGAAATCCAGTTACAGATTTGAAATCTGCACACATGTGCGCTCTTAACGACGTAAAAATTACACGGATCGGTGATTGGTCGGAAAATTCGACATCTGGCGATGCCGGCATGGCTGATTCTGCCAATCCAAACTAAGCCACAAAAATCTTATTTCCTCCAAAACTACGCACCGCATAGGAAATCCAGTTACAGATTTGAAATCTGCACACATGTGCGCTCTTAACGACGTAAAAATTACACGGATCGGTGATTGGTCGGAAAATTCGATATCTGGCGATGCCGGCATGGCTGATTCTGCCAATCCAAACTAAGCCACAAAAATCTTATTTCCTCCAAAACTACGCACCGCATAGGAAATCCAGTTACAGATTTGAAATCTGCACACATGTGCGCTCTTAACGACGTAAAAATTACACGGATCGGTGATTGGTCGGAAAATTCGACATCTTGCGATGCCGGCATGGCTGATTCTGCCAATCCAAACTAAGCCACTAAAATCTTATTTCCTCGAAAACTGCGCACCGCATAGGAAATGCAGTTACAGATTTGAAATCCGCACACATGTGCGCTCTTAACGACGTAAAAATTACACGGATCGGTGATTGGTCGGAAAATTCGATATCTGGCGATGCCGGCATGGCTGTTTCCGCCAATCCAAACTAAGCCTCCAAAATCTTATTTCCTCGAAAACTATGCGCCGCATGGGAAATCCAGTTACAGATTTGAAATCTGCACACATGTGCGCTCCTAATGACGTAGAAATTACACGGATCGGTGATTGGTCGGAAAATTCGATATCTGGCGATGCCGGCATGGCTGATTCTGCCAATCCAAACTAAGCCACTAAAATCTTATTTCCTCGAAAACTACGCACCGCATAGGAAATGCAGTTACAGATTTGAAATCCGCACACATGTGCGCTCTTAACGACGTAAAAATTACACGGATCGGTGATTGGTCGGAAAATTCGATATCTGGCGATGCCGGCATGGCTGATTCTGCCAATCCAAACTAAGCCACAAAAATCTTATTTCCTCCAAAACTACGCACCGCATAGGAAATCCAGTTACAGATTTGAAATCCGCACACATGTGCGCTCTTAACGACGTAAAAATTACACGGATCGGTGATTGGTCGGAAAATTCGACATCTGGCGATGCCGGCATGGCTGATTCTGCCAATCCAAACTAAGCCACTAAAATCTTATTTCCTCGAAAACTGCGCACCGCATAGGAAATGCAGTTACAGATTTGAAATCCGCACACATGTGCGCTCTTAACGACGTAAAAATTACACGGATCGGTGATTGGTCGGAAAATTCGATATCTGGCGATGCCGGCATGGCTGTTTCCGCCAATCCAAACTAAGCCTCCAAAATCTTATTTCCTCGAAAACTATGCGCCGCATGGGAAATCCAGTTACAGATTTGAAATCTGCACACATGTGCGCTCCTAATGACGTAGAAATTACACGGATCGGTGATTGGTCGGAAAATTCGATATCTGGCGATGCCGGCATGGCTGATTCTGCCAATCCAAACTAAGCCACTAAAATCTTATTTCCTCGAAAACTACGCACCGCATAGGAAATGCAGTTACAGATTTGAAATCCGCACACATGTGCGCTCTTAACGACGTAAAAATTACACGGATCGGTGATTGGTCGGAAAATTCGATATCTGGCGATGCCGGCATGGCTGATTCTGCCAATCCAAACTAAGCCACAAAAATCTTATTTCCTCCAAAACTACGCACCGCATAGGAAATCCAGTTACAGATTTGAAATCCGCACACATGTGCGCTCTTAACGACGTAAAAATTACACGGATCGGTGATTGGTCGGAAAATTCGACATCTGGCGATGCCGGCATGGCTGATTCTGCCAATCCAAACTAAGCCACTAAAATCTTATTTCCTCGAAAACTGCGCACCGCATAGGAAATGCAGTTACAGATTTGAAATCCGCACACATGTGCGCTCTTAACGACGTAAAAATTACACGGATCGGTGATTGGTCGGAAAATTCGATATCTGGCGATGCCGGCATGGCTGTTTCCGCCAATCCAAACTAAGCCTCCAAAATCTTATTTCCTCGAAAACTATGCGCCGCATGGGAAATCCAGTTACAGATTTGAAATCTGCACACATGTGCGCTCCTAATGACGTAGAAATTACACGGATCGGTGATTGGTCGGAAAATTCGATATCTGGCGATGCCGGCATGGCTGATTCTGCCAATCCAAACTAAGCCACCAAAATCTTATTTCCTCGAAAACTATGCGCCGCATGGGAAATCCAGTTACAGATTTGAAATCTGCACACATGTGCGCTCTTAACGACGTAAAAATTACACGGATCGGTGATTGGTCGGAAAATTCGATATCTGGCGATGCCGGCATGGCTGATTCTGCCAATCCAAACTAAGCCACCAAAATCTTATTTCCTCGAAAACTATGCGCCGCATAGGAAATCCAGTTACAGATTTGAAATCTGCACACATGTGCGCTCCTAATGACGTAGAAATTACACGGATCGGTGATTGGTCGGAAAATTCGATATCTGGCGATGCCGGCATGGCTGATTCTGCCAATCCAAACTAAGCCACCAAAATCTTATTTCCTCGAAAACTGCGCACCGCATAGGAAATGCAGTTACAGATTTGAAATCTGCACACATGTGCGCTCTTAACGACGTAAAAATTACACGGATCGGTGATTGGTCGGAAAATTCGACATCTGGCGATGCCGGCATGGCTGATTCTGCCAATCCAAACTAAGCCACCAAAATCTTATTTCCTCGAAAACTACGCACCGCATAGGAAATGCAGTTACAGATTTGAAATCCGCACACATGTGCGCTCTTAACGACGTAAAAATAACACGGATCGGTGATTGGTCGGAAAATTCGATATCTGGCGATGCCGGCATGGCTGATTCTGCCAATCCAAACTAAGCCACCAAAATCTTATTTCCTCGAAAACTATGCGCCGCATAGGAAATCCAGTTACAGATTTGAAATCTGCACACATGTGCGCTCCTAATGATGTAGAAATTACACGGATCGGTGATTGGTCGGAAAATTCGATATCTGGCGATGCCGGCATGGCTGATTCTGCCAATCCAAACTAAGCCACCAAAATCTTATTTCCTCGAAAACTATGCGCCGCATAGGAAATCCAGTTACAGATTTGAAATCTGCACACATGTGCGCTCCTAATGATGTAGAAATTACACGGATCGGTGATTGGTCGGAAAATTCGATATCTGGCGATGCCGGCATGGCTGATTCTGCCAATCCAAACTAAGCCACCAAAATCTTATTTCCTCGAAAACTATGCGCCGCATAGGAAATCCAGTTACAGATTTGAAATCTGCACACATGTGCGCTCCTAATGACGTAGAAATTACACGGATCGGTGATTGGTCGGAAAATTCGATATCTGGCGATGCCGGCATGGCTGATTCTGCCTATCCAAACTAAGCCACCAAAATCTTATTTCCTCGAAAACTACGCACCGCATAGGAAATGCAGTTACAGATTTGAAATCCGCACACATGTGCGCTCTTAACGACGTAAAAATTACACGGATCGGTGATTGGTCGGAAAATTCGATATCTGGCGATGCCGGCATGGCTGATTCTGCCAATCCAAACTAAGCCACAAAAATCTTATTTCCTCCAAAACTACGCACCGCATAGGAAATCCAGTTACAGATTTGAAATCTGCACACATGTGCGCTCTTAACGACGTAAAAATTACACGGATCGGTGATTGGTCGGAAAATTCGATATCTGGCGATGCCGGCATGGCTGATTCTGCCAATCCAAACTAAGCCACAAAAATCTTATTTCCTCCAAAACTACGCACCGCATAGGAAATCCAGTTACAGATTTGAAATCTGCACACATGTGCGCTCTTAACGACGTAAAAATTACACGGATCGGTGATTGGTCGGAAAATTCGATATCTGGCGATGCCGGCATGGCTGATTCTGCCAATCCAAACTAAGCCACCAAAATCTTATTTCCTCGAAAACTACGCACCGCATAGGAAATGCAGTTACAGATTTGAAATCCGCACACATGTGCGCTCTTAACGTCGTAAAAATTACACGGATCGGTGATTGGTCGGAAAATTCGATATCTGGCGATGCCGGCATGGCTGATTCTGCCAATCCAAACTAAGCCACAAAAATCTTATTTCCTCGAAAACTATGCGCCGCATGGGAAATCCAGTTACAGATTTGAAATCTGCACACATGTGCGCTCTTAACGACGTAAAAATTACACGGATCGGTGATTGGTCGGAAAATTCGATATCTGGCGATGCCGGCATGGCTGATTCTGCCAATCCAAACTAAGCCACCAAAATCTTATTTCCTCGAAAACTATGCGCCGCATGGGAAATCCAGTTACAGATTTGAAATCTGCACACATGTGCGCTCTTAACGACGTAAAAATTACACGGATCGGTGATTGGTCGGAAAATTCGATATCTGGCGATGCCGGCATGGCTGATTCTGCCAATCCAAACTAAGCCACCAAAATCTTATTTCCTCGAAAACTATGCGCCGCATAGGAAATCCAGTTACAGATTTGAAATCTGCACACATGTGCGCTCCTAATGACGTAGAAATTACACGGATCGGTGATTGGTCGGAAAATTCGATATCTGGCGATGCCGGCATGGCTGATTCTGCCAATCCAAACTAAGCCACTAAAATCTTATTTCCTCGAAAACTGCGCACCGCATAGGAAATGCAGTTACAGATTTGAAATCCGCACACATGTGCGCTCTTAACGACGTAAAAATTACACGGATCGGTGATTGGTCGGAAAATTCGATATCTGGCGATGCCGGCATGGCTGATTCTGCCAATCCAAACTAAGCCACCAAAATCTTATTTCCTCGAAAACTACGCACCGCATAGGAAATGCAGTTACAGATTTGAAATCCGCACACATGTGCGCTCTTAACGACGTAAAAATTACACGGATCGGTGATTGGTCGGAAAATTCGATATCTGGCGATGCCGGCATGGCTGATTCTGCCAATCCAAACTAAGCCACAAAAATCTTATTTCCTCGAAAACTATGCGCCGCATGGGAAATCCAGTTACAGATTTGAAATCTGCACACATGTGCGCTCTTAACGACGTAAAAATTACACGGATCGGTGATTGGTCGGAAAATTCGATATCTGGCGATGCCGGCATGGCTGATTCTGCCAATCCAAACTAAGCCACCAAAATCTTATTTCCTCGAAAACTACGCACCGCATAGGAAATGCAGTTACAGATTTGAAATCTGCACACATGTGCGCTCTTAACGACGTAAAAATTACACGGATCGGTGATTGGTCGGAAAATTCGATATCTGGCGATGCCGGCATGGCTGATTCTGCCAATCCAAACTAAGCCACAAAAATCTTATTTCCTCCAAAACTACGCACCGCATAGGAAATCCAGTTACAGATTTGAAATCTGCACACATGTGCGCTCTTAACGACGTAAAAATTACACGGATCGGTGATTGGTCGGAAAATTCGATATCTGGCGATGCCGGCATGGCTGATTCTGCCAATCCAAACTAAGCCACCAAAATCTTATTTCCTCGAAAACTACGCACCGCATAGGAAATGCAGTTACAGATTTGAAATCCGCACACATGTGCGCTCTTAACGACGTAAAAATTACACGGATCGGTGATTGGTCGGAAAATTCGATATCTGGCGATGCCGGCATGGCTGATTCTGCCAATCCAAACTAAGCCACAAAAATCTTATTTCCTCGAAAACTATGCGCCGCATGGGAAATCCAGTTACAGATTTGAAATCTGCACACATGTGCGCTCTTAACGACGTAAAAATTACACGGATCGGTGATTGGTCGGAAAATTCGATATCTGGCGATGCCGGCATGGCTGATTCTGCCAATCCAAACTAAGCCACCAAAATCTTATTTCCTCGAAAACTATGCGCCGCATGGGAAATCCAGTTACAGATTTGAAATCTGCACACATGTGCGCTCTTAACGACGTAAAAATTACACGGATCGGTGATTGGTCGGAAAATTCGATATCTGGCGATGCCGGCATGGCTGATTCTGCCAATCCAAACTAAGCCACCAAAATCTTATTTCCTCGAAAACTATGCGCCGCATAGGAAATCCAGTTACAGATTTGAAATCTGCACACATGTGCGCTCCTAATGACGTAGAAATTACACGGATCGGTGATTGGTCGGAAAATTCGATATCTGGCGATGCCGGCATGGCTGATTCTGCCAATCCAAACTAAGCCACTAAAATCTTATTTCCTCGAAAACTGCGCACCGCATAGGAAATGCAGTTACAGATTTGAAATCCGCACACATGTGCGCTCTTAACGACGTAAAAATTACACGGATCGGTGATTGGTCGGAAAATTCGATATCTGGCGATGCCGGCATGGCTGATTCTGCCAATCCAAACTAAGCCACCAAAATCTTATTTCCTCGAAAACTACGCACCGCATAGGAAATGCAGTTACAGATTTGAAATCCGCACACATGTGCGCTCTTAACGACGTAAAAATTACACGGATCGGTGATTGGTCGGAAAATTCGATATCTGGCGATGCCGGCATGGCTGATTCTGCCAATCCAAACTAAGCCACAAAAATCTTATTTCCTCGAAAACTATGCGCCGCATGGGAAATCCAGTTACAGATTTGAAATCTGCACACATGTGCGCTCTTAACGACGTAAAAATTACACGGATCGGTGATTGGTCGGAAAATTCGATATCTGGCGATGCCGGCATGGCTGATTCTGCCAATCCAAACTAAGCCACCAAAATCTTATTTCCTCGAAAACTACGCACCGCATAGGAAATGCAGTTACAGATTTGAAATCTGCACACATGTGCGCTCTTAACGACGTAAAAATTACACGGATCGGTGATTGGTCGGAAAATTCGATATCTGGCGATGCCGGCATGGCTGATTCTGCCAATCCAAACTAAGCCACAAAAATCTTATTTCCTCCAAAACTACGCACCGCATAGGAAATCCAGTTACAGATTTGAAATCTGCACACATGTGCGCTCTTAACGACGTAAAAATTACACGGATCGGTGATTGGTCGGAAAATTCGATATCTGGCGATGCCGGCATGGCTGATTCTGCCAATCCAAACTAAGCCACCAAAATCTTATTTCCTCGAAAACTACGCACCGCATAGGAAATGCAGTTACAGATTTGAAATCCGCACACATGTGCGCTCTTAACGACGTAAAAATTACACGGATCGGTGATTGGTCGGAAAATTCGATATCTGGCGATGCCGGCATGGCTGATTCTGCCAATCCAAACTAAGCCACAAAAATCTTATTTCCTCGAAAACTATGCGCCGCATGGGAAATCCAGTTACAGATTTGAAATCTGCACACATGTGCGCTCCT
Source organism: Brachypalpus laphriformis (assembly GCA_945910035.1). Lineage (NCBI taxonomy): Eukaryota > Metazoa > Arthropoda > Insecta > Diptera > Syrphidae > Brachypalpus > Brachypalpus laphriformis. The sequence goes on along the minus strand of OX246755.1, from coordinate 76,059,428 downwards.
AATGACGTAGAAATTACACGGATCGGTGATTGGTCGGAAAATTCGATATCTGGCGATTCCGGCATGGCTGATTCTGCCAATCCAAACTAAGCCACCAAAATCTTATTTCCTCGAAAACTATGCGCCGCATGGGAAATCCAGTTACAGATTTGAAATCTGCACACATGTGCGCTCTTAACGACGTAAAAATTACACGGATCGGTGATTGGTCGGAAAATTCGATATCTGGCGATGCCGGCATGGCTGATTCTGCCAATCCAAACTAAGCCACCAAAATCTTATTTCCTCGAAAACTATGCGCCGCATGGGAAATCCAGTTACAGATTTGAAATCTGCACACATGTGCGCTCTTAACGATGTAAAAATTACACGGATCGGTGATTGGTCGGAAAATTCGATATCTGGCGATGCCGGCATGGCTGATTCTGCCAATCCAAACTAAGCCACCAAAATCTTATTTCCTCGAAAACTATGCGCCGCATGGGAAATCCAGTTACAGATTTGAAATCTGCACACATGTGCGCTCTTAACGACGTAAAAATTACACGGATCGGTGATTGGTCGGAAAATTCGATATCTGGCGATGCCGGCATGGCTGATTCTGCCAATCCAAACTAAGCCACCAAAATCTTATTTCCTCGAAAACTATGCGCCGCATGGGAAATCCAGTTACAGATTTGAAATCTGCACACATGTGCGCTCTTAACGACGTAAAAATTACACGGATCGGTGATTGGTCGGAAAATTCGATATCTGGCGATGCCGGCATGGCTGATTCTGCCAATCCAAACTAAGCCACCAAAATCTTATTTCCTCGAAAACTACGCACCGCATAGGAAATGCAGTTACAGATTTGAAATCCGCACACATGTGCGCTCTTAACGTCGTAAAAATTACACGGATCGGTGATTGGTCGGAAAATTCGATATCTGGCGATGCCGGCATGGCTGATTCTGCCAATCCAAACTAAGCCACAAAAATCTTATTTCCTCGAAAACTATGCGCCGCATGGGAAATCCAGTTACAGATTTGAAATCTGCACACATGTGCGCTCTTAACGACGTAAAAATTACACGGATCGGTGATTGGTCGGAAAATTCGATATCTGGCGATGCCGGCATGGCTGATTCTGCCAATCCAAACTAAGCCACCAAAATCTTATTTCCTCGAAAACTATGCGCCGCATGGGAAATCCAGTTACAGATTTGAAATCTGCACACATGTGCGCTCTTAACGACGTAAAAATTACACGGATCGGTGATTGGTCGGAAAATTCGATATCTGGCGATGCCGGCATGGCTGATTCTGCCAATCCAAACTAAGCCACCAAAATCTTATTTCCTCGAAAACTATGCGCCGCATAGGAAATCCAGTTACAGATTTGAAATCTGCACACATGTGCGCTCCTAATGACGTAGAAATTACACGGATCGGTGATTGGTCGGAAAATTCGATATCTGGCGATGCCGGCATGGCTGATTCTGCCAATCCAAACTAAGCCACTAAAATCTTATTTCCTCGAAAACTGCGCACCGCATAGGAAATGCAGTTACAGATTTGAAATCCGCACACATGTGCGCTCTTAACGACGTAAAAATTACACGGATCGGTGATTGGTCGGAAAATTCGATATCTGGCGATGCCGGCATGGCTGATTCTGCCAATCCAAACTAAGCCACCAAAATCTTATTTCCTCGAAAACTACGCACCGCATAGGAAATGCAGTTACAGATTTGAAATCCGCACACATGTGCGCTCTTAACGACGTAAAAATTACACGGATCGGTGATTGGTCGGAAAATTCGATATCTGGCGATGCCGGCATGGCTGATTCTGCCAATCCAAACTAAGCCACAAAAATCTTATTTCCTCGAAAACTATGCGCCGCATGGGAAATCCAGTTACAGATTTGAAATCTGCACACATGTGCGCTCTTAACGACGTAAAAATTACACGGATCGGTGATTGGTCGGAAAATTCGATATCTGGCGATGCCGGCATGGCTGATTCTGCCAATCCAAACTAAGCCACCAAAATCTTATTTCCTCGAAAACTACGCACCGCATAGGAAATGCAGTTACAGATTTGAAATCTGCACACATGTGCGCTCTTAACGACGTAAAAATTACACGGATCGGTGATTGGTCGGAAAATTCGATATCTGGCGATGCCGGCATGGCTGATTCTGCCAATCCAAACTAAGCCACAAAAATCTTATTTCCTCCAAAACTACGCACCGCATAGGAAATCCAGTTACAGATTTGAAATCTGCACACATGTGCGCTCTTAACGACGTAAAAATTACACGGATCGGTGATTGGTCGGAAAATTCGATATCTGGCGATGCCGGCATGGCTGATTCTGCCAATCCAAACTAAGCCACCAAAATCTTATTTCCTCGAAAACTACGCACCGCATAGGAAATGCAGTTACAGATTTGAAATCCGCACACATGTGCGCTCTTAACGACGTAAAAATTACACGGATCGGTGATTGGTCGGAAAATTCGATATCTGGCGATGCCGGCATGGCTGATTCTGCCAATCCAAACTAAGCCACAAAAATCTTATTTCCTCGAAAACTATGCGCCGCATGGGAAATCCAGTTACAGATTTGAAATCTGCACACATGTGCGCTCTTAACGACGTAAAAATTACACGGATCGGTGATTGGTCGGAAAATTCGATATCTGGCGATGCCGGCATGGCTGATTCTGCCAATCCAAACTAAGCCACCAAAATCTTATTTCCTCGAAAACTATGCGCCGCATGGGAAATCCAGTTACAGATTTGAAATCTGCACACATGTGCGCTCCTAATGACGTAGAAATTACACGGATCGGTGATTGGTCGGAAAATTCGATATCTGGCGATTCCGGCATGGCTGATTCTGCCAATCCAAACTAAGCCACCAAAATCTTATTTCCTCGAAAACTATGCGCCGCATGGGAAATCCAGTTACAGATTTGAAATCTGCACACATGTGCGCTCTTAACGACGTAAAAATTACACGGATCGGTGATTGGTCGGAAAATTCGATATCTGGCGATGCCGGCATGGCTGATTCTGCCAATCCAAACTAAGCCACCAAAATCTTATTTCCTCGAAAACTATGCGCCGCATGGGAAATCCAGTTACAGATTTGAAATCTGCACACATGTGCGCTCTTAACGATGTAAAAATTACACGGATCGGTGATTGGTCGGAAAATTCGATATCTGGCGATGCCGGCATGGCTGATTCTGCCAATCCAAACTAAGCCACCAAAATCTTATTTCCTCGAAAACTACGCACCGCATAGGAAATGCAGTTACAGATTTGAAATCCGCACACATGTGCGCTCTTAACGACGTAAAAATAACACGGATCGGTGATTGGTCGGAAAATTCGATATCTGGCGATGCCGGCATGGCTGATTCTGCCAATCCAAATTAAGCCACCAAAATCTTATTTCCTCGAAAACTATGCGCCGCATAGGAAATCCAGTTACAGATTTGAAATCTGCACACATGTGCGCTCCTAATGACGTAGAAATTACACGGATCGGTGATTGGTCGGAAAATTCGATATCTGGCGATGCCGGCATGGCTGATTCTGCCAATCCAAACTAAGCCACAAAAATCTTATTTCCTCCAAAACTACGCACCGCATAGGAAATCCAGTTACAGATTTGAAATCCGCACACATGTGCGCTCTTAACGACGTAAAAATTACACGGATCGGTGATTGGTCGGAAAATTCGACATCTGGCGATGCCGGCATGGCTGATTCTGCCAATCCAAACTAAGCCACTAAAATCTTATTTCCTCGAAAACTGCGCACCGCATAGGAAATGCAGTTACAGATTTGAAATCCGCACACATGTGCGCTCTTAACGACGTAAAAATTACACGGATCGGTGATTGGTCGGAAAATTCGATATCTGGCGATGCCGGCATGGCTGTTTCCGCCAATCCAAACTAAGCCTCCAAAATCTTATTTCCTCGAAAACTATGCGCCGCATGGGAAATCCAGTTACAGATTTGAAATCTGCACACATGTGCGCTCCTAATGACGTAGAAATTACACGGATCGGTGATTGGTCGGAAAATTCGATATCTGGCGATGCCGGCATGGCTGATTCTGCCAATCCAAACTAAGCCACTAAAATCTTATTTCCTCGAAAACTACGCACCGCATAGGAAATGCAGTTACAGATTTGAAATCCGCACACATGTGCGCTCTTAACGACGTAAAAATTACACGGATCGGTGATTGGTCGGAAAATTCGATATCTGGCGATGCCGGCATGGCTGATTCTGCCAATCCAAACTAAGCCACAAAAATCTTATTTCCTCCAAAACTACGCACCGCATAGGAAATCCAGTTACAGATTTGAAATCCGCACACATGTGCGCTCTTAACGACGTAAAAATTACACGGATCGGTGATTGGTCGGAAAATTCGACATCTGGCGATGCCGGCATGGCTGATTCTGCCAATCCAAACTAAGCCACTAAAATCTTATTTCCTCGAAAACTGCGCACCGCATAGGAAATGCAGTTACAGATTTGAAATCCGCACACATGTGCGCTCTTAACGACGTAAAAATTACACGGATCGGTGATTGGTCGGAAAATTCGATATCTGGCGATGCCGGCATGGCTGTTTCCGCCAATCCAAACTAAGCCTCCAAAATCTTATTTCCTCGAAAACTATGCGCCGCATGGGAAATCCAGTTACAGATTTGAAATCTGCACACATGTGCGCTCCTAATGACGTAGAAATTACACGGATCGGTGATTGGTCGGAAAATTCGATATCTGGCGATGCCGGCATGGCTGATTCTGCCAATCCAAACTAAGCCACCAAAATCTTATTTCCTCGAAAACTATGCGCCGCATGGGAAATCCAGTTACAGATTTGAAATCTGCACACATGTGCGCTCTTAACGACGTAAAAATTACACGGATCGGTGATTGGTCGGAAAATTCGATATCTGGCGATGCCGGCATGGCTGATTCTGCCAATCCAAACTAAGCCACCAAAATCTTATTTCCTCGAAAACTATGCGCCGCATAGGAAATCCAGTTACAGATTTGAAATCTGCACACATGTGCGCTCCTAATGACGTAGAAATTACACGGATCGGTGATTGGTCGGAAAATTCGATATCTGGCGATGCCGGCATGGCTGATTCTGCCAATCCAAACTAAGCCACCAAAATCTTATTTCCTCGAAAACTGCGCACCGCATAGGAAATGCAGTTACAGATTTGAAATCTGCACACATGTGCGCTCTTAACGACGTAAAAATTACACGGATCGGTGATTGGTCGGAAAATTCGACATCTGGCGATGCCGGCATGGCTGATTCTGCCAATCCAAACTAAGCCACTAAAATCTTATTTCCTCGAAAACTGCGCACCGCATAGGAAATGCAGTTACAGATTTGAAATCCGCACACATGTGCGCTCTTAACGACGTAAAAATTACACGGATCGGTGATTGGTCGGAAAATTCGATATCTGGCGATGCCGGCATGGCTGATTCTGCCAATCCAAACTAAGCCACCAAAATCTTATTTCCTCGAAAACTACGCACCGCATAGGAAATGCAGTTACAGATTTGAAATCCGCACACATGTGCGCTCTTAACGACGTAAAAATTACACGGATCGGTGATTGGTCGGAAAATTCGATATCTGGCGATGCCGGCATGGCTGATTCTGCCAATCCAAACTAAGCCACAAAAATCTTATTTCCTCGAAAACTATGCGCCGCATGGGAAATCCAGTTACAGATTTGAAATCTGCACACATGTGCGCTCTTAACGACGTAAAAATTACACGGATCGGTGATTGGTCGGAAAATTCGATATCTGGCGATGCCGGCATGGCTGATTCTGCCAATCCAAACTAAGCCACCAAAATCTTATTTCCTCGAAAACTACGCACCGCATAGGAAATGCAGTTACAGATTTGAAATCTGCACACATGTGCGCTCTTAACGACGTAAAAATTACACGGATCGGTGATTGGTCGGAAAATTCGATATCTGGCGATGCCGGCATGGCTGATTCTGCCAATCCAAACTAAGCCACAAAAATCTTATTTCCTCCAAAACTACGCACCGCATAGGAAATCCAGTTACAGATTTGAAATCTGCACACATGTGCGCTCTTAACGACGTAAAAATTACACGGATCGGTGATTGGTCGGAAAATTCGATATCTGGCGATGCCGGCATGGCTGATTCTGCCAATCCAAACTAAGCCACCAAAATCTTATTTCCTCGAAAACTACGCACCGCATAGGAAATGCAGTTACAGATTTGAAATCCGCACACATGTGCGCTCTTAACGACGTAAAAATTACACGGATCGGTGATTGGTCGGAAAATTCGATATCTGGCGATGCCGGCATGGCTGATTCTGCCAATCCAAACTAAGCCACAAAAATCTTATTTCCTCGAAAACTATGCGCCGCATGGGAAATCCAGTTACAGATTTGAAATCTGCACACATGTGCGCTCTTAACGACGTAAAAATTACACGGATCGGTGATTGGTCGGAAAATTCGATATCTGGCGATGCCGGCATGGCTGATTCTGCCAATCCAAACTAAGCCACCAAAATCTTATTTCCTCGAAAACTATGCGCCGCATGGGAAATCCAGTTACAGATTTGAAATCTGCACACATGTGCGCTCCTAATGACGTAGAAATTACACGGATCGGTGATTGGTCGGAAAATTCGATATCTGGCGATTCCGGCATGGCTGATTCTGCCAATCCAAACTAAGCCACCAAAATCTTATTTCCTCGAAAACTATGCGCCGCATGGGAAATCCAGTTACAGATTTGAAATCTGCACACATGTGCGCTCTTAACGACGTAAAAATTACACGGATCGGTGATTGGTCGGAAAATTCGATATCTGGCGATGCCGGCATGGCTGATTCTGCCAATCCAAACTAAGCCACCAAAATCTTATTTCCTCGAAAACTATGCGCCGCATGGGAAATCCAGTTACAGATTTGAAATCTGCACACATGTGCGCTCTTAACGATGTAAAAATTACACGGATCGGTGATTGGTCGGAAAATTCGATATCTGGCGATGCCGGCATGGCTGATTCTGCCAATCCAAACTAAGCCACCAAAATCTTATTTCCTCGAAAACTACGCACCGCATAGGAAATGCAGTTACAGATTTGAAATCCGCACACATGTGCGCTCTTAACGACGTAAAAATAACACGGATCGGTGATTGGTCGGAAAATTCGATATCTGGCGATGCCGGCATGGCTGATTCTGCCAATCCAAATTAAGCCACCAAAATCTTATTTCCTCGAAAACTATGCGCCGCATAGGAAATCCAGTTACAGATTTGAAATCTGCACACATGTGCGCTCCTAATGACGTAGAAATTACACGGATCGGTGATTGGTCGGAAAATTCGATATCTGGCGATGCCGGCATGGCTGATTCTGCCAATCCAAACTAAGCCACAAAAATCTTATTTCCTCCAAAACTACGCACCGCATAGGAAATCCAGTTACAGATTTGAAATCCGCACACATGTGCGCTCTTAACGACGTAAAAATTACACGGATCGGTGATTGGTCGGAAAATTCGACATCTGGCGATGCCGGCATGGCTGATTCTGCCAATCCAAACTAAGCCACTAAAATCTTATTTCCTCGAAAACTGCGCACCGCATAGGAAATGCAGTTACAGATTTGAAATCCGCACACATGTGCGCTCTTAACGACGTAAAAATTACACGGATCGGTGATTGGTCGGAAAATTCGATATCTGGCGATGCCGGCATGGCTGTTTCCGCCAATCCAAACTAAGCCTCCAAAATCTTATTTCCTCGAAAACTATGCGCCGCATGGGAAATCCAGTTACAGATTTGAAATCTGCACACATGTGCGCTCCTAATGACGTAGAAATTACACGGATCGGTGATTGGTCGGAAAATTCGATATCTGGCGATGCCGGCATGGCTGATTCTGCCAATCCAAACTAAGCCACTAAAATCTTATTTCCTCGAAAACTACGCACCGCATAGGAAATGCAGTTACAGATTTGAAATCCGCACACATGTGCGCTCTTAACGACGTAAAAATTACACGGATCGGTGATTGGTCGGAAAATTCGATATCTGGCGATGCCGGCATGGCTGATTCTGCCAATCCAAACTAAGCCACAAAAATCTTATTTCCTCCAAAACTACGCACCGCATAGGAAATCCAGTTACAGATTTGAAATCCGCACACATGTGCGCTCTTAACGACGTAAAAATTACACGGATCGGTGATTGGTCGGAAAATTCGACATCTGGCGATGCCGGCATGGCTGATTCTGCCAATCCAAACTAAGCCACTAAAATCTTATTTCCTCGAAAACTGCGCACCGCATAGGAAATGCAGTTACAGATTTGAAATCCGCACACATGTGCGCTCTTAACGACGTAAAAATTACACGGATCGGTGATTGGTCGGAAAATTCGATATCTGGCGATGCCGGCATGGCTGTTTCCGCCAATCCAAACTAAGCCTCCAAAATCTTATTTCCTCGAAAACTATGCGCCGCATGGGAAATCCAGTTACAGATTTGAAATCTGCACACATGTGCGCTCCTAATGACGTAGAAATTACACGGATCGGTGATTGGTCGGAAAATTCGATATCTGGCGATGCCGGCATGGCTGATTCTGCCAATCCAAACTAAGCCACCAAAATCTTATTTCCTCGAAAACTATGCGCCGCATGGGAAATCCAGTTACAGATTTGAAATCTGCACACATGTGCGCTCTTAACGACGTAAAAATTACACGGATCGGTGATTGGTCGGAAAATTCGATATCTGGCGATGCCGGCATGGCTGATTCTGCCAATCCAAACTAAGCCACCAAAATCTTATTTCCTCGAAAACTATGCGCCGCATAGGAAATCCAGTTACAGATTTGAAATCTGCACACATGTGCGCTCCTAATGACGTAGAAATTACACGGATCGGTGATTGGTCGGAAAATTCGATATCTGGCGATGCCGGCATGGCTGATTCTGCCAATCCAAACTAAGCCACCAAAATCTTATTTCCTCGAAAACTGCGCACCGCATAGGAAATGCAGTTACAGATTTGAAATCTGCACACATGTGCGCTCTTAACGACGTAAAAATTACACGGATCGGTGATTGGTCGGAAAATTCGACATCTGGCGATGCCGGCATGGCTGATTCTGCCAATCCAAACTAAGCCACCAAAATCTTATTTCCTCGAAAACTACGCACCGCATAGGAAATGCAGTTACAGATTTGAAATCCGCACACATGTGCGCTCTTAACGACGTAAAAATAACACGGATCGGTGATTGGTCGGAAAATTCGATATCTGGCGATGCCGGCATGGCTGATTCTGCCAATCCAAACTAAGCCACCAAAATCTTATTTCCTCGAAAACTATGCGCCGCATAGGAAATCCAGTTACAGATTTGAAATCTGCACACATGTGCGCTCCTAATGATGTAGAAATTACACGGATCGGTGATTGGTCGGAAAATTCGATATCTGGCGATGCCGGCATGGCTGATTCTGCCAATCCAAACTAAGCCACCAAAATCTTATTTCCTCGAAAACTATGCGCCGCATAGGAAATCCAGTTACAGATTTGAAATCTGCACACATGTGCGCTCCTAATGATGTAGAAATTACACGGATCGGTGATTGGTCGGAAAATTCGATATCTGGCGATGCCGGCATGGCTGATTCTGCCAATCCAAACTAAGCCACCAAAATCTTATTTCCTCGAAAACTATGCGCCGCATAGGAAATCCAGTTACAGATTTGAAATCTGCACACATGTGCGCTCCTAATGACGTAGAAATTACACGGATCGGTGATTGGTCGGAAAATTCGATATCTGGCGATGCCGGCATGGCTGATTCTGCCTATCCAAACTAAGCCACCAAAATCTTATTTCCTCGAAAACTACGCACCGCATAGGAAATGCAGTTACAGATTTGAAATCCGCACACATGTGCGCTCTTAACGACGTAAAAATTACACGGATCGGTGATTGGTCGGAAAATTCGATATCTGGCGATGCCGGCATGGCTGATTCTGCCAATCCAAACTAAGCCACAAAAATCTTATTTCCTCCAAAACTACGCACCGCATAGGAAATCCAGTTACAGATTTGAAATCTGCACACATGTGCGCTCTTAACGACGTAAAAATTACACGGATCGGTGATTGGTCGGAAAATTCGATATCTGGCGATGCCGGCATGGCTGATTCTGCCAATCCAAACTAAGCCACAAAAATCTTATTTCCTCCAAAACTACGCACCGCATAGGAAATCCAGTTACAGATTTGAAATCTGCACACATGTGCGCTCTTAACGACGTAAAAATTACACGGATCGGTGATTGGTCGGAAAATTCGATATCTGGCGATGCCGGCATGGCTGATTCTGCCAATCCAAACTAAGCCACCAAAATCTTATTTCCTCGAAAACTACGCACCGCATAGGAAATGCAGTTACAGATTTGAAATCCGCACACATGTGCGCTCTTAACGTCGTAAAAATTACACGGATCGGTGATTGGTCGGAAAATTCGATATCTGGCGATGCCGGCATGGCTGATTCTGCCAATCCAAACTAAGCCACAAAAATCTTATTTCCTCGAAAACTATGCGCCGCATGGGAAATCCAGTTACAGATTTGAAATCTGCACACATGTGCGCTCTTAACGACGTAAAAATTACACGGATCGGTGATTGGTCGGAAAATTCGATATCTGGCGATGCCGGCATGGCTGATTCTGCCAATCCAAACTAAGCCACAAAAATCTTATTTCCTCCAAAACTACGCACCGCATAGGAAATCCAGTTACAGATTTGAAATCCGCACACATGTGCGCTCTTAACGACGTAAAAATTACACGGATCGGTGATTGGTCGGAAAATTCGACATCTGGCGATGCCGGCATGGCTGATTCTGCCAATCCAAACTAAGCCACTAAAATCTTATTTCCTCGAAAACTGCGCACCGCATAGGAAATGCAGTTACAGATTTGAAATCCGCACACATGTGCGCTCTTAACGACGTAAAAATTACACGGATCGGTGATTGGTCGGAAAATTCGATATCTGGCGATGCCGGCATGGCTGTTTCCGCCAATCCAAACTAAGCCTCCAAAATCTTATTTCCTCGAAAACTATGCGCCGCATGGGAAATCCAGTTACAGATTTGAAATCTGCACACATGTGCGCTCCTAATGACGTAGAAATTACACGGATCGGTGATTGGTCGGAAAATTCGATATCTGGCGATGCCGGCATGGCTGATTCTGCCAATCCAAACTAAGCCACTAAAATCTTATTTCCTCGAAAACTACGCACCGCATAGGAAATGCAGTTACAGATTTGAAATCCGCACACATGTGCGCTCTTAACGACGTAAAAATTACACGGATCGGTGATTGGTCGGAAAATTCGATATCTGGCGATGCCGGCATGGCTGATTCTGCCAATCCAAACTAAGCCACAAAAATCTTATTTCCTCCAAAACTACGCACCGCATAGGAAATCCAGTTACAGATTTGAAATCCGCACACATGTGCGCTCTTAACGACGTAAAAATTACACGGATCGGTGATTGGTCGGAAAATTCGACATCTGGCGATGCCGGCATGGCTGATTCTGCCAATCCAAACTAAGCCACTAAAATCTTATTTCCTCGAAAACTGCGCACCGCATAGGAAATGCAGTTACAGATTTGAAATCCGCACACATGTGCGCTCTTAACGACGTAAAAATTACACGGATCGGTGATTGGTCGGAAAATTCGATATCTGGCGATGCCGGCATGGCTGTTTCCGCCAATCCAAACTAAGCCTCCAAAATCTTATTTCCTCGAAAACTATGCGCCGCATGGGAAATCCAGTTACAGATTTGAAATCTGCACACATGTGCGCTCCTAATGACGTAGAAATTACACGGATCGGTGATTGGTCGGAAAATTCGATATCTGGCGATGCCGGCATGGCTGATTCTGCCAATCCAAACTAAGCCACCAAAATCTTATTTCCTCGAAAACTATGCGCCGCATGGGAAATCCAGTTACAGATTTGAAATCTGCACACATGTGCGCTCTTAACGACGTAAAAATTACACGGATCGGTGATTGGTCGGAAAATTCGATATCTGGCGATGCCGGCATGGCTGATTCTGCCTATCCAAACTAAGCCACCAAAATCTTATTTCCTCGAAAACTACGCACCGCATAGGAAATGCAGTTACAGATTTGAAATCCGCACACATGTGCGCTCTTAACGACGTAAAAATTACACGGATCGGTGATTGGTCGGAAAATTCGATATCTGGCGATGCCGGCATGGCTGATTCTGCCAATCCAAACTAAGCCACAAAAATCTTATTTCCTCCAAAACTACGCACCGCATAGGAAATCCAGTTACAGATTTGAAATCTGCACACATGTGCGCTCTTAACGACGTAAAAATTACACGGATCGGTGATTGGTCGGAAAATTCGATATCTGGCGATGCCGGCATGGCTGATTCTGCCAATCCAAACTAAGCCACAAAAATCTTATTTCCTCCAAAACTACGCACCGCATAGGAAATCCAGTTACAGATTTGAAATCTGCACACATGTGCGCTCTTAACGACGTAAAAATTACACGGATCGGTGATTGGTCGGAAAATTCGATATCTGGCGATGCCGGCATGGCTGATTCTGCCAATCCAAACTAAGCCACCAAAATCTTATTTCCTCGAAAACTACGCACCGCATAGGAAATGCAGTTACAGATTTGAAATCCGCACACATGTGCGCTCTTAACGTCGTAAAAATTACACGGATCGGTGATTGGTCGGAAAATTCGATATCTGGCGATGCCGGCATGGCTGATTCTGCCAATCCAAACTAAGCCACAAAAATCTTATTTCCTCGAAAACTATGCGCCGCATGGGAAATCCAGTTACAGATTTGAAATCTGCACACATGTGCGCTCTTAACGACGTAAAAATTACACGGATCGGTGATTGGTCGGAAAATTCGATATCTGGCGATGCCGGCATGGCTGATTCTGCCAATCCAAACTAAGCCACAAAAATCTTATTTCCTCCAAAACTACGCACCGCATAGGAAATCCAGTTACAGATTTGAAATCCGCACACATGTGCGCTCTTAACGACGTAAAAATTACACGGATCGGTGATTGGTCGGAAAATTCGACATCTGGCGATGCCGGCATGGCTGATTCTGCCAATCCAAACTAAGCCACTAAAATCTTATTTCCTCGAAAACTGCGCACCGCATAGGAAATGCAGTTACAGATTTGAAATCCGCACACATGTGCGCTCTTAACGACGTAAAAATTACACGGATCGGTGATTGGTCGGAAAATTCGATATCTGGCGATGCCGGCATGGCTGTTTCCGCCAATCCAAACTAAGCCTCCAAAATCTTATTTCCTCGAAAACTATGCGCCGCATGGGAAATCCAGTTACAGATTTGAAATCTGCACACATGTGCGCTCCTAATGACGTAGAAATTACACGGATCGGTGATTGGTCGGAAAATTCGATATCTGGCGATGCCGGCATGGCTGATTCTGCCAATCCAAACTAAGCCACTAAAATCTTATTTCCTCGAAAACTACGCACCGCATAGGAAATGCAGTTACAGATTTGAAATCCGCACACATGTGCGCTCTTAACGACGTAAAAATTACACGGATCGGTGATTGGTCGGAAAATTCGATATCTGGCGATGCCGGCATGGCTGATTCTGCCAATCCAAACTAAGCCACAAAAATCTTATTTCCTCCAAAACTACGCACCGCATAGGAAATCCAGTTACAGATTTGAAATCCGCACACATGTGCGCTCTTAACGACGTAAAAATTACACGGATCGGTGATTGGTCGGAAAATTCGACATCTGGCGATGCCGGCATGGCTGATTCTGCCAATCCAAACTAAGCCACTAAAATCTTATTTCCTCGAAAACTGCGCACCGCATAGGAAATGCAGTTACAGATTTGAAATCCGCACACATGTGCGCTCTTAACGACGTAAAAATTACACGGATCGGTGATTGGTCGGAAAATTCGATATCTGGCGATGCCGGCATGGCTGTTTCCGCCAATCCAAACTAAGCCTCCAAAATCTTATTTCCTCGAAAACTATGCGCCGCATGGGAAATCCAGTTACAGATTTGAAATCTGCACACATGTGCGCTCCTAATGACGTAGAAATTACACGGATCGGTGATTGGTCGGAAAATTCGATATCTGGCGATGCCGGCATGGCTGATTCTGCCAATCCAAACTAAGCCACCAAAATCTTATTTCCTCGAAAACTATGCGCCGCATGGGAAATCCAGTTACAGATTTGAAATCTGCACACATGTGCGCTCTTAACGACGTAAAAATTACACGGATCGGTGATTGGTCGGAAAATTCGATATCTGGCGATGCCGGCATGGCTGATTCTGCCAATCCAAACTAAGCCACCAAAATCTTATTTCCTCGAAAACTATGCGCCGCATAGGAAATCCAGTTACAGATTTGAAATCTGCACACATGTGCGCTCCTAATGACGTAGAAATTACACGGATCGGTGATTGGTCGGAAAATTCGATATCTGGCGATGCCGGCATGGCTGATTCTGCCAATCCAAACTAAGCCACCAAAATCTTATTTCCTCGAAAACTGCGCACCGCATAGGAAATGCAGTTACAGATTTGAAATCTGCACACATGTGCGCTCTTAACGACGTAAAAATTACACGGATCGGTGATTGGTCGGAAAATTCGATATCTGGCGATGCCGGCATGGCTGATTCTGCCAATCCAAACTAAGCCACCAAAATCTTATTTCCTCGAAAACTGCGCACCGCATAGGAAATGCAGTTACAGATTTGAAATCTGCACACATGTGCGCTCTTAACGACGTAAAAATTACACGGATCGGTGATTGGTCGGAAAATTCGATATCTGGCGATGCCGGCATGGCTGTTTCCGCCAATCCAAACTAAGCCTCCAAAATCTTATTTCCTCGAAAACTATGCGCCGCATGGGAAATCCAGTTACAGATTTGAAATCTGCACACATGTGCGCTCCTAATGACGTAGAAATTACACGGATCGGTGATTGGTCGGAAAATTCGATATCTGGCGATGCCGGCATGGCTGATTCTGCCAATCCAAACTAAGCCACTAAAATCTTATTTCCTCGAAAACTACGCACCGCATAGGAAATGCAGTTACAGATTTGAAATCCGCACACATGTGCGCTCTTAACGACGTAAAAATTACACGGATCGGTGATTGGTCGGAAAATTCGATATCTGGCGATGCCGGCATGGCTGATTCTGCCAATCCAAACTAAGCCACAAAAATCTTATTTCCTCCAAAACTACGCACCGCATAGGAAATCCAGTTACAGATTTGAAATCCGCACACATGTGCGCTCTTAACGACGTAAAAATTACACGGATCGGTGATTGGTCGGAAAATTCGACATCTGGCGATGCCGGCATGGCTGATTCTGCCAATCCAAACTAAGCCACTAAAATCTTATTTCCTCGAAAACTGCGCACCGCATAGGAAATGCAGTTACAGATTTGAAATCCGCACACATGTGCGCTCTTAACGACGTAAAAATTACACGGATCGGTGATTGGTCGGAAAATTCGATATCTGGCGATGCCGGCATGGCTGTTTCCGCCAATCCAAACTAAGCCTCCAAAATCTTATTTCCTCGAAAACTATGCGCCGCATGGGAAATCCAGTTACAGATTTGAAATCTGCACACATGTGCGCTCCTAATGACGTAGAAATTACACGGATCGGTGATTGGTCGGAAAATTCGATATCTGGCGATGCCGGCATGGCTGATTCTGCCAATCCAAACTAAGCCACTAAAATCTTATTTCCTCGAAAACTACGCACCGCATAGGAAATGCAGTTACAGATTTGAAATCCGCACACATGTGCGCTCTTAACGACGTAAAAATTACACGGATCGGTGATTGGTCGGAAAATTCGATATCTGGCGATGCCGGCATGGCTGATTCTGCCAATCCAAACTAAGCCACAAAAATCTTATTTCCTCCAAAACTACGCACCGCATAGGAAATCCAGTTACAGATTTGAAATCCGCACACATGTGCGCTCTTAACGACGTAAAAATTACACGGATCGGTGATTGGTCGGAAAATTCGACATCTGGCGATGCCGGCATGGCTGATTCTGCCAATCCAAACTAAGCCACTAAAATCTTATTTCCTCGAAAACTGCGCACCGCATAGGAAATGCAGTTACAGATTTGAAATCCGCACACATGTGCGCTCTTAACGACGTAAAAATTACACGGATCGGTGATTGGTCGGAAAATTCGATATCTGGCGATGCCGGCATGGCTGTTTCCGCCAATCCAAACTAAGCCTCCAAAATCTTATTTCCTCGAAAACTATGCGCCGCATGGGAAATCCAGTTACAGATTTGAAATCTGCACACATGTGCGCTCCTAATGACGTAGAAATTACACGGATCGGTGATTGGTCGGAAAATTCGATATCTGGCGATGCCGGCATGGCTGATTCTGCCAATCCAAACTAAGCCACCAAAATCTTATTTCCTCGAAAACTATGCGCCGCATGGGAAATCCAGTTACAGATTTGAAATCTGCACACATGTGCGCTCTTAGCGACGTAAAAATTACACGGATCGGTGATTGGTCGGAAAATTCGATATCTGGCGATGCCGGCATGGCTGATTCTGCCAATCCAAACTAAGCCACCAAAATCTTATTTCCTCGAAAACTATGCGCCGCATAGGAAATCCAGTTACAGATTTGAAATCTGCACACATGTGCGCTCCTAATGACGTAGAAATTACACGGATCGGTGATTGGTCGGAAAATTCGATATCTGGCGATGCCGGCATGGCTGATTCTGCCAATCCAAACTAAGCCACCAAAATCTTATTTCCTCGAAAACTGCGCACCGCATAGGAAATGCAGTTACAGATTTGAAATCTGCACACATGTGCGCTCTTAACGACGTAAAAATTACACGGATCGGTGATTGGTCGGAAAATTCGACATCTGGCGATGCCGGCATGGCTGATTCTGCCAATCCAAACTAAGCCACCAAAATCTTATTTCCTCGAAAACTACGCACCGCATAGGAAATGCAGTTACAGATTTGAAATCCGCACACATGTGCGCTCTTAACGACGTAAAAATAACACGGATCGGTGATTGGTCGGAAAATTCGATATCTGGCGATGCCGGCATGGCTGATTCTGCCAATCCAAACTAAGCCACCAAAATCTTATTTCCTCGAAAACTATGCGCCGCATAGGAAATCCAGTTACAGATTTGAAATCTGCACACATGTGCGCTCCTAATGATGTAGAAATTACACGGATCGGTGATTGGTCGGAAAATTCGATATCTGGCGATGCCGGCATGGCTGATTCTGCCAATCCAAACTAAGCCACCAAAATCTTATTTCCTCGAAAACTATGCGCCGCATAGGAAATCCAGTTACAGATTTGAAATCTGCACACATGTGCGCTCCTAATGATGTAGAAATTACACGGATCGGTGATTGGTCGGAAAATTCGATATCTGGCGATGCCGGCATGGCTGATTCTGCCAATCCAAACTAAGCCACCAAAATCTTATTTCCTCGAAAACTATGCGCCGCATAGGAAATCCAGTTACAGATTTGAAATCTGCACACATGTGCGCTCCTAATGACGTAGAAATTACACGGATCGGTGATTGGTCGGAAAATTCGATATCTGGCGATGCCGGCATGGCTGATTCTGCCTATCCAAACTAAGCCACCAAAATCTTATTTCCTCGAAAACTACGCACCGCATAGGAAATGCAGTTACAGATTTGAAATCCGCACACATGTGCGCTCTTAACGACGTAAAAATTACACGGATCGGTGATTGGTCGGAAAATTCGATATCTGGCGATGCCGGCATGGCTGATTCTGCCAATCCAAACTAAGCCACAAAAATCTTATTTCCTCCAAAACTACGCACCGCATAGGAAATCCAGTTACAGATTTGAAATCTGCACACATGTGCGCTCTTAACGACGTAAAAATTACACGGATCGGTGATTGGTCGGAAAATTCGATATCTGGCGATGCCGGCATGGCTGATTCTGCCAATCCAAACTAAGCCACAAAAATCTTATTTCCTCCAAAACTACGCACCGCATAGGAAATCCAGTTACAGATTTGAAATCTGCACACATGTGCGCTCTTAACGACGTAAAAATTACACGGATCGGTGATTGGTCGGAAAATTCGATATCTGGCGATGCCGGCATGGCTGATTCTGCCAATCCAAACTAAGCCACCAAAATCTTATTTCCTCGAAAACTACGCACCGCATAGGAAATGCAGTTACAGATTTGAAATCCGCACACATGTGCGCTCTTAACGTCGTAAAAATTACACGGATCGGTGATTGGTCGGAAAATTCGATATCTGGCGATGCCGGCATGGCTGATTCTGCCAATCCAAACTAAGCCACAAAAATCTTATTTCCTCGAAAACTATGCGCCGCATGGGAAATCCAGTTACAGATTTGAAATCTGCACACATGTGCGCTCTTAACGACGTAAAAATTACACGGATCGGTGATTGGTCGGAAAATTCGATATCTGGCGATGCCGGCATGGCTGATTCTGCCAATCCAAACTAAGCCACCAAAATCTTATTTCCTCGAAAACTATGCGCCGCATGGGAAATCCAGTTACAGATTTGAAATCTGCACACATGTGCGCTCTTAACGACGTAAAAATTACACGGATCGGTGATTGGTCGGAAAATTCGATATCTGGCGATGCCGGCATGGCTGATTCTGCCAATCCAAACTAAGCCACCAAAATCTTATTTCCTCGAAAACTATGCGCCGCATAGGAAATCCAGTTACAGATTTGAAATCTGCACACATGTGCGCTCCTAATGACGTAGAAATTACACGGATCGGTGATTGGTCGGAAAATTCGATATCTGGCGATGCCGGCATGGCTGATTCTGCCAATCCAAACTAAGCCACAAAAATCTTATTTCCTCCAAAACTACGCACCGCATAGGAAATCCAGTTACAGATTTGAAATCTGCACACATGTGCGCTCTTAACGACGTAAAAATTACACGGATCGGTGATTGGTCGGAAAATTCGATATCTGGCGATGCCGGCATGGCTGATTCTGCCAATCCAAACTAAGCCACCAAAATCTTATTTCCTCGAAAACTACGCACCGCATAGGAAATGCAGTTACAGATTTGAAATCCGCACACATGTGCGCTCTTAACGACGTAAAAATTACACGGATCGGTGATTGGTCGGAAAATTCGATATCTGGCGATGCCGGCATGGCTGATTCTGCCAATCCAAACTAAGCCACAAAAATCTTATTTCCTCGAAAACTATGCGCCGCATGGGAAATCCAGTTACAGATTTGAAATCTGCACACATGTGCGCTCTTAACGACGTAAAAATTACACGGATCGGTGATTGGTCGGAAAATTCGATATCTGGCGATGCCGGCATGGCTGATTCTGCCAATCCAAACTAAGCCACCAAAATCTTATTTCCTCGAAAACTATGCGCCGCATGGGAAATCCAGTTACAGATTTGAAATCTGCACACATGTGCGCTCTTAACGACGTAAAAATTACACGGATCGGTGATTGGTCGGAAAATTCGATATCTGGCGATGCCGGCATGGCTGATTCTGCCAATCCAAACTAAGCCACCAAAATCTTATTTCCTCGAAAACTATGCGCCGCATGGGAAATCCAGTTACAGATTTGAAATCTGCACACATGTGCGCTCTTAACGACGTAAAAATTACACGGATCGGTGATTGGTCGGAAAATTCGATATCTGGCGATGCCGGCATGGCTGATTCTGCCAATCCAAACTAAGCCACCAAAATCTTATTTCCTCGAAAACTATGCGCCGCATAGGAAATCCAGTTACAGATTTGAAATCTGCACACATGTGCGCTCCTAATGACGTAGAAATTACACGGATCGGTGATTGGTCGGAAAATTCGATATCTGGCGATGCCGGCATGGCTGATTCTGCCAATCCAAACTAAGCCACAAAAATCTTATTTCCTCCAAAACTACGCACCGCATAGGAAATCCAGTTACAGATTTGAAATCTGCACACATGTGCGCTCTTAACGACGTAAAAATTACACGGATCGGTGATTGGTCGGAAAATTCGATATCTGGCGATGCCGGCATGGCTGATTCTGCCAATCCAAACTAAGCCACCAAAATCTTATTTCCTCGAAAACTACGCACCGCATAGGAAATGCAGTTACAGATTTGAAATCCGCACACATGTGCGCTCTTAACGACGTAAAAATTACACGGATCGGTGATTGGTCGGAAAATTCGATATCTGGCGATGCCGGCATGGCTGATTCTGCCAATCCAAACTAAGCCACAAAAATCTTATTTCCTCGAAAACTATGCGCCGCATGGGAAATCCAGTTACAGATTTGAAATCTGCACACATGTGCGCTCTTAACGACGTAAAAATTACACGGATCGGTGATTGGTCGGAAAATTCGATATCTGGCGATGCCGGCATGGCTGATTCTGCCAATCCAAACTAAGCCACCAAAATCTTATTTCCTCGAAAACTATGCGCCGCATGGGAAATCCAGTTACAGATTTGAAATCTGCACACATGTGCGCTCTTAACGACGTAAAAATTACACGGATCGGTGATTGGTCGGAAAATTCGATATCTGGCGATGCCGGCATGGCTGATTCTGCCAATCCAAACTAAGCCACCAAAATCTTATTTCCTCGAAAACTATGCGCCGCATAGGAAATCCAGTTACAGATTTGAAATCTGCACACATGTGCGCTCCTAATGACGTAGAAATTACACGGATCGGTGATTGGTCGGAAAATTCGATATCTGGCGATGCCGGCATGGCTGATTCTGCCAATCCAAACTAAGCCACTAAAATCTTATTTCCTCGAAAACTGCGCACCGCATAGGAAATGCAGTTACAGATTTGAAATCCGCACACATGTGCGCTCTTAACGACGTAAAAATTACACGGATCGGTGATTGGTCGGAAAATTCGATATCTGGCGATGCCGGCATGGCTGATTCTGCCAATCCAAACTAAGCCACCAAAATCTTATTTCCTCGAAAACTACGCACCGCATAGGAAATGCAGTTACAGATTTGAAATCCGCACACATGTGCGCTCTTAACGACGTAAAAATTACACGGATCGGTGATTGGTCGGAAAATTCGATATCTGGCGATGCCGGCATGGCTGATTCTGCCAATCCAAACTAAGCCACAAAAATCTTATTTCCTCGAAAACTATGCGCCGCATGGGAAATCCAGTTACAGATTTGAAATCTGCACACATGTGCGCTTCTAATGACGTAAAAATTACACGGATCGGTGATTGGTCGGAAAATTCGATATCTGGCGATGCCGGCATGGCTGTTTCCGCCAATCCAAACTAAGCCACCAAAATCTTATTTCCTCGAAAACTACGCACCGCATAGGAAATGCAGTTACAGATTTGAAATCTGCACACATGTGCGCTCTTAACGACGTAAAAATTACACGGATCGGTGATTGGTCGGAAAATTCGATATCTGGCGATGCCGGCATGGCTGATTCTGCCAATCCAAACTAAGCCACAAAAATCTTATTTCCTCCAAAACTACGCACCGCATAGGAAATCCAGTTACAGATTTGAAATCTGCACACATGTGCGCTCTTAACGACGTAAAAATTACACGGATCGGTGATTGGTCGGAAAATTCGATATCTGGCGATGCCGGCATGGCTGATTCTGCCAATCCAAACTAAGCCACCAAAATCTTATTTCCTCGAAAACTACGCACCGCATAGGAAATGCAGTTACAGATTTGAAATCCGCACACATGTGCGCTCTTAACGACGTAAAAATTACACGGATCGGTGATTGGTCGGAAAATTCGATATCTGGCGATGCCGGCATGGCTGATTCTGCCAATCCAAACTAAGCCACAAAAATCTTATTTCCTCGAAAACTATGCGCCGCATGGGAAATCCAGTTACAGATTTGAAATCTGCACACATGTGCGCTCTTAACGACGTAAAAATTACACGGATCGGTGATTGGTCGGAAAATTCGATATCTGGCGATGCCGGCATGGCTGATTCTGCCAATCCAAACTAAGCCACCAAAATCTTATTTCCTCGAAAACTATGCGCCGCATGGGAAATCCAGTTACAGATTTGAAATCTGCACACATGTGCGCTCCTAATGACGTAGAAATTACACGGATCGGTGATTGGTCGGAAAATTCGATATCTGGCGATTCCGGCATGGCTGATTCTGCCAATCCAAACTAAGCCACCAAAATCTTATTTCCTCGAAAACTATGCGCCGCATGGGAAATCCAGTTACAGATTTGAAATCTGCACACATGTGCGCTCTTAACGACGTAAAAATTACACGGATCGGTGATTGGTCGGAAAATTCGATATCTGGCGATGCCGGCATGGCTGATTCTGCCAATCCAAACTAAGCCACCAAAATCTTATTTCCTCGAAAACTATGCGCCGCATGGGAAATCCAGTTACAGATTTGAAATCTGCACACATGTGCGCTCTTAACGATGTAAAAATTACACGGATCGGTGATTGGTCGGAAAATTCGATATCTGGCGATGCCGGCATGGCTGATTCTGCCAATCCAAACTAAGCCACCAAAATCTTATTTCCTCGAAAACTATGCGCCGCATGGGAAATCCAGTTACAGATTTGAAATCTGCACACATGTGCGCTCTTAACGACGTAAAAATTACACGGATCGGTGATTGGTCGGAAAATTCGATATCTGGCGATGCCGGCATGGCTGATTCTGCCAATCCAAACTAAGCCACCAAAATCTTATTTCCTCGAAAACTATGCGCCGCATGGGAAATCCAGTTACAGATTTGAAATCTGCACACATGTGCGCTCTTAACGACGTAAAAATTACACGGATCGGTGATTGGTCGGAAAATTCGATATCTGGCGATGCCGGCATGGCTGATTCTGCCAATCCAAACTAAGCCACCAAAATCTTATTTCCTCGAAAACTACGCACCGCATAGGAAATGCAGTTACAGATTTGAAATCCGCACACATGTGCGCTCTTAACGTCGTAAAAATTACACGGATCGGTGATTGGTCGGAAAATTCGATATCTGGCGATGCCGGCATGGCTGATTCTGCCAATCCAAACTAAGCCACAAAAATCTTATTTCCTCGAAAACTATGCGCCGCATGGGAAATCCAGTTACAGATTTGAAATCTGCACACATGTGCGCTCTTAACGACGTAAAAATTACACGGATCGGTGATTGGTCGGAAAATTCGATATCTGGCGATGCCGGCATGGCTGATTCTGCCAATCCAAACTAAGCCACCAAAATCTTATTTCCTCGAAAACTATGCGCCGCATGGGAAATCCAGTTACAGATTTGAAATCTGCACACATGTGCGCTCTTAACGACGTAAAAATTACACGGATCGGTGATTGGTCGGAAAATTCGATATCTGGCGATGCCGGCATGGCTGATTCTGCCAATCCAAACTAAGCCACCAAAATCTTATTTCCTCGAAAACTATGCGCCGCATAGGAAATCCAGTTACAGATTTGAAATCTGCACACATGTGCGCTCCTAATGACGTAGAAATTACACGGATCGGTGATTGGTCGGAAAATTCGATATCTGGCGATGCCGGCATGGCTGATTCTGCCAATCCAAACTAAGCCACTAAAATCTTATTTCCTCGAAAACTGCGCACCGCATAGGAAATGCAGTTACAGATTTGAAATCCGCACACATGTGCGCTCTTAACGACGTAAAAATTACACGGATCGGTGATTGGTCGGAAAATTCGATATCTGGCGATGCCGGCATGGCTGATTCTGCCAATCCAAACTAAGCCACCAAAATCTTATTTCCTCGAAAACTACGCACCGCATAGGAAATGCAGTTACAGATTTGAAATCCGCACACATGTGCGCTCTTAACGACGTAAAAATTACACGGATCGGTGATTGGTCGGAAAATTCGATATCTGGCGATGCCGGCATGGCTGATTCTGCCAATCCAAACTAAGCCACAAAAATCTTATTTCCTCGAAAACTATGCGCCGCATGGGAAATCCAGTTACAGATTTGAAATCTGCACACATGTGCGCTCTTAACGACGTAAAAATTACACGGATCGGTGATTGGTCGGAAAATTCGATATCTGGCGATGCCGGCATGGCTGATTCTGCCAATCCAAACTAAGCCACCAAAATCTTATTTCCTCGAAAACTACGCACCGCATAGGAAATGCAGTTACAGATTTGAAATCTGCACACATGTGCGCTCTTAACGACGTAAAAATTACACGGATCGGTGATTGGTCGGAAAATTCGATATCTGGCGATGCCGGCATGGCTGATTCTGCCAATCCAAACTAAGCCACAAAAATCTTATTTCCTCCAAAACTACGCACCGCATAGGAAATCCAGTTACAGATTTGAAATCTGCACACATGTGCGCTCTTAACGACGTAAAAATTACACGGATCGGTGATTGGTCGGAAAATTCGATATCTGGCGATGCCGGCATGGCTGATTCTGCCAATCCAAACTAAGCCACCAAAATCTTATTTCCTCGAAAACTACGCACCGCATAGGAAATGCAGTTACAGATTTGAAATCCGCACACATGTGCGCTCTTAACGACGTAAAAATTACACGGATCGGTGATTGGTCGGAAAATTCGATATCTGGCGATGCCGGCATGGCTGATTCTGCCAATCCAAACTAAGCCACAAAAATCTTATTTCCTCGAAAACTATGCGCCGCATGGGAAATCCAGTTACAGATTTGAAATCTGCACACATGTGCGCTCTTAACGACGTAAAAATTACACGGATCGGTGATTGGTCGGAAAATTCGATATCTGGCGATGCCGGCATGGCTGATTCTGCCAATCCAAACTAAGCCACCAAAATCTTATTTCCTCGAAAACTATGCGCCGCATGGGAAATCCAGTTACAGATTTGAAATCTGCACACATGTGCGCTCCTAATGACGTAGAAATTACACGGATCGGTGATTGGTCGGAAAATTCGATATCTGGCGATTCCGGCATGGCTGATTCTGCCAATCCAAACTAAGCCACCAAAATCTTATTTCCTCGAAAACTATGCGCCGCATGGGAAATCCAGTTACAGATTTGAAATCTGCACACATGTGCGCTCTTAACGACGTAAAAATTACACGGATCGGTGATTGGTCGGAAAATTCGATATCTGGCGATGCCGGCATGGCTGATTCTGCCAATCCAAACTAAGCCACCAAAATCTTATTTCCTCGAAAACTATGCGCCGCATGGGAAATCCAGTTACAGATTTGAAATCTGCACACATGTGCGCTCTTAACGATGTAAAAATTACACGGATCGGTGATTGGTCGGAAAATTCGATATCTGGCGATGCCGGCATGGCTGATTCTGCCAATCCAAACTAAGCCACCAAAATCTTATTTCCTCGAAAACTACGCACCGCATAGGAAATGCAGTTACAGATTTGAAATCCGCACACATGTGCGCTCTTAACGACGTAAAAATAACACGGATCGGTGATTGGTCGGAAAATTCGATATCTGGCGATGCCGGCATGGCTGATTCTGCCAATCCAAATTAAGCCACCAAAATCTTATTTCCTCGAAAACTATGCGCCGCATAGGAAATCCAGTTACAGATTTGAAATCTGCACACATGTGCGCTCCTAATGACGTAGAAATTACACGGATCGGTGATTGGTCGGAAAATTCGATATCTGGCGATGCCGGCATGGCTGATTCTGCCAATCCAAACTAAGCCACCAAAATCTTATTTCCTCGAAAACTATGCGCCGCATAGGAAATCCAGTTACAGATTTGAAATCTGCACACATGTGCGCTCCTAATGACGTAGAAATTACACGGATCGGTGATTGGTCGGAAAATTCGATATCTGGCGATGCCGGCATGGCTGATTCTGCCAATCCAAACTAAGCCACCAAAATCTTATTTCCTCGAAAACTATGCGCCGCATAGGAAATCCAGTTACAGATTTGAAATCTGCACACATGTGCGCTCCTAATGACGTAGAAATTACACGGATCGGTGATTGGTCGGAAAATTCGATATCTGGCGATGCCGGCATGGCTGATTCTGCCTATCCAAACTAAGCCACCAAAATCTTATTTCCTCGAAAACTACGCACCGCATAGGAAATGCAGTTACAGATTTGAAATCCGCACACATGTGCGCTCTTAACGACGTAAAAATTACACGGATCGGTGATTGGTCGGAAAATTCGATATCTGGCGATGCCGGCATGGCTGATTCTGCCAATCCAAACTAAGCCACAAAAATCTTATTTCCTCCAAAACTACGCACCGCATAGGAAATCCAGTTACAGATTTGAAATCTGCACACATGTGCGCTCTTAACGACGTAAAAATTACACGGATCGGTGATTGGTCGGAAAATTCGATATCTGGCGATGCCGGCATGGCTGATTCTGCCAATCCAAACTAAGCCACCAAAATCTTATTTCCTCGAAAACTGCGCACCGCATAGGAAATCCAGTTACAGATTTGAAATCTGCACACATGTGCGCTCTTAACGACGTAAAAATTACACGGATCGGTGATTGGTCGGAAAATTCGACATCTGGCGATGCCGGCATGGCTGATTCTGCCAATCCAAACTAAGCCACAAAAATCTTATTTCCTCCAAAACTACGCACCGCATAGGAAATCCAGTTACAGATTTGAAATCTGCACACATGTGCGCTCTTAACGACGTAAAAATTACACGGATCGGTGATTGGTCGGAAAATTCGACATCTGGCGATGCCGGCATGGCTGATTCTGCCAATCCAAACTAAGCCACCAAAATCTTATTTCCTCGAAAACTACGCACCGCATAGGAAATGCAGTTACAGATTTGAAATCCGCACACATGTGCGCTCTTAACGACGTAAAAATTACACGGATCGGTGATTGGTCGGAAAATTCGATATCTGGCGCTGCCGGCATGGCTGATTCTGCCAATCCAAACTAAGCCACAAAAATCTTATTTCCTCCAAAACTACGCACCGCATAGGAAATCCAGTTACAGATTTGAAATCTGCACACATGTGCGCTCCTAATGACGTAGAAATTACACGGATCGGTGATTGGTCGGAAAATTCGATATCTGGCGATGCCGGCATGGCTGATTCTGCCAATCCAAACTAAGCCACCAAAATCTTATTTCCTCGAAAACTATGCGCCGCATGGGAAATCCAGTTACAGATTTGAAATCTGCACACATGTGCGCTCCTAATGACGTAGAAATTACACGGATCGGTGATTGGTCGGAAAATTCGATATCTGGCGATGCCGGCATGGCTGATTCTGCCAATCCAAACTAAGCCACCAAAATCTTATTTCCTCGAAAACTATGCGCCGCATGGGAAATCCAGTTACAGATTTGAAATCTGCACACATGTGCGCTCTTAACGACGTAAAAATTACACGGATCGGTGATTGGTCGGAAAATTCGATATCTGGCGATGCCGGCATGGCTGATTCTGCCAATCCAAACTAAGCCACCAAAATCTTATTTCCTCGAAAACTATGCGCCGCATGGGAAATCCAGTTACAGATTTGAAATCTGCACACATGTGCGCTCTTAACGACGTAAAAATTACACGGATCGGTGATTGGTCGGAAAATTCGATATCTGGCGATGCCGGCATGGCTGATTCTGCCAATCCAAACTAAGCCACCAAAATCTTATTTCCTCGAAAACTACGCACCGCATAGGAAATGCAGTTACAGATTTGAAATCCGCACACATGTGCGCTCTTAACGACGTAAAAATTACACGGATCGGTGATTGGTCGGAAAATTCGATATCTGGCGATGCCGGCATGGCTGATTCTGCCAATCCAAACTAAGCCACAAAAATCTTATTTCCTCCAAAACTACGCACCGCATAGGAAATCCAGTTACAGATTTGAAATCTGCACACATGTGCGCTCCTAATGACGTAGAAATTACACGGATCGGTGATTGGTCGGAAAATTCGATATCTGGCGATGCCGGCATGGCTGATTCTGCCAATCCAAACTAAGCCACCAAAATCTTATTTCCTCGAAAACTATGCGCCGCATGGGAAATCCAGTTACAGATTTGAAATCTGCACACATGTGCGCTCTTAACGACGTAAAAATTACACGGATCGGTGATTGGTCGGAAAATTCGATATCTGGCGATGCCGGCATGGCTGATTCTGCCAATCCAAACTAAGCCACCAAAATCTTATTTCCTCGAAAACTATGCGCCGCATGGGAAATCCAGTTACAGATTTGAAATCTGCACACATGTGCGCTCTTAACGACGTAAAAATTACACGGATCGGTGATTGGTCGGAAAATTCGATATCTGGCGATGCCGGCATGGCTGATTCTGCCAATCCAAACTAAGCCACCAAAATCTTATTTCCTCGAAAACTATGCGCCGCATAGGAAATCCAGTTACAGATTTGAAATCTGCACACATGTGCGCTCCTAATGACGTAGAAATTACACGGATCGGTGATTGGTCGGAAAATTCGATATCTGGCGATGCCGGCATGGCTGATTCTGCCAATCCAAACTAAGCCACCAAAATCTTATTTCCTCGAAAACTGCGCACCGCATAGGAAATGCAGTTACAGATTTGAAATCTGCACACATGTGCGCTCTTAACGACGTAAAAATTACACGGATCGGTGATTGGTCGGAAAATTCGACATCTGGCGATGCCGGCATGGCTGATTCTGCCAATCCAAACTAAGCCACCAAAATCTTATTTCCTCGAAAACTACGCACCGCATAGGAAATGCAGTTACAGATTTGAAATCCGCACACATGTGCGCTCTTAACGACGTAAAAATAACACGGATCGGTGATTGGTCGGAAAATTCGATATCTGGCGATGCCGGCATGGCTGATTCTGCCAATCCAAACTAAGCCACAAAAATCTTATTTCCTCCAAAACTACGCACCGCATAGGAAATCCAGTTACAGATTTGAAATCTGCACACATGTGCGCTCCTAATGACGTAGAAATTACACGGATCGGTGATTGGTCGGAAAATTCGATATCTGGCGATGCCGGCATGGCTGATTCTGCCAATCCAAACTAAGCCACCAAAATCTTATTTCCTCGAAAACTATGCGCCGCATGGGAAATCCAGTTACAGATTTGAAATCTGCACACATGTGCGCTCCTAATGACGTAGAAATTACACGGATCGGTGATTGGTCGGAAAATTCGATATCTGGCGATGCCGGCATGGCTGATTCTGCCAATCCAAACTAAGCCACCAAAATCTTATTTCCTCGAAAACTATGCGCCGCATGGGAAATCCAGTTACAGATTTGAAATCTGCACACATGTGCGCTCTTAACGACGTAAAAATTACACGGATCGGTGATTGGTCGGAAAATTCGATATCTGGCGATGCCGGCATGGCTGATTCTGCCAATCCAAACTAAGCCACAAAAATCTTATTTCCTCCAAAACTACGCACCGCATAGGAAATCCAGTTACAGATTTGAAATCTGCACACATGTGCGCTCCTAATGACGTAGAAATTACACGGATCGGTGATTGGTCGGAAAATTCGATATCTGGCGATGCCGGCATGGCTGATTCTGCCAATCCAAACTAAGCCACCAAAATCTTATTTCCTCGAAAACTATGCGCCGCATGGGAAATCCAGTTACAGATTTGAAATCTGCACACATGTGCGCTCCTAATGACGTAGAAATTACACGGATCGGTGATTGGTCGGAAAATTCGATATCTGGCGATGCCGGCATGGCTGATTCTGCCAATCCAAACTAAGCCACCAAAATCTTATTTCCTCGAAAACTATGCGCCGCATGGGAAATCCAGTTACAGATTTGAAATCTGCACACATGTGCGCTCTTAACGACGTAAAAATTACACGGATCGGTGATTGGTCGGAAAATTCGATATCTGGCGATGCCGGCATGGCTGATTCTGCCAATCCAAACTAAGCCACCAAAATCTTATTTCCTCGAAAACTATGCGCCGCATGGGAAATCCAGTTACAGATTTGAAATCTGCACACATGTGCGCTCTTAACGACGTAAAAATTACACGGATCGGTGATTGGTCGGAAAATTCGATATCTGGCGATGCCGGCATGGCTGATTCTGCCAATCCAAACTAAGCCACCAAAATCTTATTTCCTCGAAAACTACGCACCGCATAGGAAATGCAGTTACAGATTTGAAATCCGCACACATGTGCGCTCTTAACGACGTAAAAATTACACGGATCGGTGATTGGTCGGAAAATTCGATATCTGGCGATGCCGGCATGGCTGATTCTGCCAATCCAAACTAAGCCACCAAAATCTTATTTCCTCGAAAACTATGCGCCGCATAGGAAATCCAGTTACAGATTTGAAATCTGCACACATGTGCGCTCCTAATGACGTAGAAATTACACGGATCGGTGATTGGTCGGAAAATTCGATATCTGGCGATGCCGGCATGGCTGATTCTGCCAATCCAAACTAAGCCACCAAAATCTTATTTCCTCGAAAACTGCGCACCGCATAGGAAATGCAGTTACAGATTTGAAATCTGCACACATGTGCGCTCTTAACGACGTAAAAATTACACGGATCGGTGATTGGTCGGAAAATTCGACATCTGGCGATGCCGGCATGGCTGATTCTGCCAATCCAAACTAAGCCACCAAAATCTTATTTCCTCGAAAACTATGCGCCGCATAGGAAATCCAGTTACAGATTTGAAATCTGCACACATGTGCGCTCCTAATGACGTAGAAATTACACGGATCGGTGATTGGTCGGAAAATTCGATATCTGGCGATGCCGGCATGGCTGATTCTGCCAATCCAAACTAAGCCACCAAAATCTTATTTCCTCGAAAACTATGCGCCGCATAGGAAATCCAGTTACAGATTTGAAATCTGCACACATGTGCGCTCCTAATGACGTAGAAATTACACGGATCGGTGATTGGTCGGAAAATTCGATATCTGGCGATGCCGGCATGGCTGATTCTGCCAATCCAAACTAAGCCACCAAAATCTTATTTCCTCGAAAACTATGCGCCGCATAGGAAATCCAGTTACAGATTTGAAATCTGCACACATGTGCGCTCCTAATGACGTAGAAATTACACGGATCGGTGATTGGTCGGAAAATTCGATATCTGGCGATGCCGGCATGGCTGATTCTGCCAATCCAAACTAAGCCACCAAAATCTTATTTCCTCGAAAACTATGCGCCGCATAGGAAATCCAGTTACAGATTTGAAATCTGCACACATGTGCGCTCCTAATGACGTAGAAATTACACGGATCGGTGATTGGTCGGAAAATTCGATATCTGGCGATGCCGGCATGGCTGATTCTGCCAATCCAAACTAAGCCACCAAAATCTTATTTCCTCGAAAACTATGCGCCGCATAGGAAATCCAGTTACAGATTTGAAATCTGCACACATGTGCGCTCCTAATGACGTAGAAATTACACGGATCGGTGATTGGTCGGAAAATTCGATATCTGGCGATGCCGGCATGGCTGATTCTGCCTATCCAAACTAAGCCACCAAAATCTTATTTCCTCGAAAACTACGCACCGCATAGGAAATGCAGTTACAGATTTGAAATCCGCACACATGTGCGCTCTTAACGACGTAAAAATTACACGGATCGGTGATTGGTCGGAAAATTCGATATCTGGCGATGCCGGCATGGCTGATTCTGCCAATCCAAACTAAGCCACAAAAATCTTATTTCCTCCAAAACTACGCACCGCATAGGAAATCCAGTTACAGATTTGAAATCTGCACACATGTGCGCTCTTAACGACGTAAAAATTACACGGATCGGTGATTGGTCGGAAAATTCGATATCTGGCGATGCCGGCATGGCTGATTCTGCCAATCCAAACTAAGCCACCAAAATCTTATTTCCTCGAAAACTGCGCACCGCATAGGAAATGCAGTTACAGATTTGAAATCCGCACACATGTGCGCTCTTAACGACGTAAAAATTACACGGATCGGTGATTGGTCGGAAAATTCGACATCTGGCGATGCCGGCATGGCTGATTCTGCCAATCCAAACTAAGCCACCAAAATCTTATTTCCTCGAAAACTACGCACCGCATAGGAAATGCAGTTACAGATTTGAAATCCGCACACATGTGCGCTCTTAACGACGTAAAAATTACACGGATCGGTGATTGGTCGGAAAATTCGATATCTGGCGATGCCGGCATGGCTGATTCTGCCAATCCAAACTAAGCCACAAAAATCTTATTTCCTCCAAAACAACGCACCGCATAGGAAATCCAGTTACAGATTTGAAATCTGCACACATGTGCGCTCCTAATGACGTAGAAATTACACGGATCGGTGATTGGTCGGAAAATTCGATATCTGGCGATGCCGGCATGGCTGATTCTGCCAATCCAAACTAAGCCACCAAAAATCTTATTTCCTCGAAAACTACGCACCGCATAGGAAATGCAGTTACAGATTTGAAATCCGCACACATGTGCGCTCTTAACGACGTAAAAATTACACGGATCGGTGATTGGTCGGAAAATTCGATATCTGGCGATGCCGGCATGGCTGATTCTGCCAATCCAAACTAAGCCACAAAAATCTTATTTCCTCCAAAACTGCGCACCGCATAGGAAATCCAGTTACAGATTTGAAATCTGCACACATGTGCGCTCTTAACGACGTAAAAATTACACGGATCGATGATTGGTCGGAAAATTCGATATCTGGCGATTCCGGCATGGCTGATTCTGCCAATCCAAACTAAGCCACCAAAATCTTATTTCCTCGAAAACTATGCGCCGCATGGGAAATCCAGTTACAGATTTGAAATCTGCACACATGTGCGCTCTTAACGACGTAAAAATTACACGGATCGGTGATTGGTCGGAAAATTCGATATCTGGCGATGCCGGCATGGCTGATTCTGCCAATCCAAACTAAGCCACCAAAATCTTATTTCCTCGAAAACTATGCGCCGCATAGGAAATCCAGTTACAGATTTGAAATCTGCACACATGTGCGCTCCTAATGACGTAGAAATTACACGGATCGGTGATTGGTCGGAAAATTCGATATCTGGCGATGCCGGCATGGCTGATTCTGCCAATCCAAACTAAGCCACCAAAATCTTATTTCCTCGAAAACTATGCGCCGCATAGGAAATCCAGTTACAGATTTGAAATCTGCACACATGTGCGCTCCTAATGACGTAGAAATTACACGGATCGGTGATTGGTCGGAAAATTCGATATCTGGCGATGCCGGCATGGCTGATTCTGCCTATCCAAACTAAGCCACCAAAATCTTATTTCCTCGAAAACTACGCACCGCATAGGAAATGCAGTTACAGATTTGAAATCCGCACACATGTGCGCTCTTAACGACGTAAAAATTACACGGATCGGTGATTGGTCGGAAAATTCGATATCTGGCGATGCCGGCATGGCTGATTCTGCCAATCCAAACTAAGCCACAAAAATCTTATTTCCTCCAAAACTACGCACCGCATAGGAAATCCAGTTACAGATTTGAAATCTGCACACATGTGCGCTCTTAACGACGTAAAAATTACACGGATCGGTGATTGGTCGGAAAATTCGATATCTGGCGATGCCGGCATGGCTGATTCTGCCAATCCAAACTAAGCCACCAAAATCTTATTTCCTCGAAAACTGCGCACCGCATAGGAAATGCAGTTACAGATTTGAAATCCGCACACATGTGCGCTCTTAACGACGTAAAAATTACACGGATCGGTGATTGGTCGGAAAATTCGACATCTGGCGATGCCGGCATGGCTGATTCTGCCAATCCAAACTAAGCCACCAAAATCTTATTTCCTCGAAAACTACGCACCGCATAGGAAATGCAGTTACAGATTTGAAATCCGCACACATGTGCGCTCTTAACGACGTAAAAATTACACGGATCGGTGATTGGTCGGAAAATTCGATATCTGGCGATGCCGGCATGGCTGATTCTGCCAATCCAAACTAAGCCACAAAAATCTTATTTCCTCCAAAACAACGCACCGCATAGGAAATCCAGTTACAGATTTGAAATCTGCACACATGTGCGCTCTTAACGACGTAAAAATTACACGGATCGATGATTGGTCGGAAAATTCGATATCTGGCGATTCCGGCATGGCTGATTCTGCCAATCCAAACTAAGCCACCAAAATCTTATTTCCTCGAAAACTATGCGCCGCATGGGAAATCCAGTTACAGATTTGAAATCTGCACACATGTGCGCTCTTAACGACGTAAAAATTACACGGATCGGTGATTGGTCGGAAAATTCGATATCTGGCGATGCCGGCATGGCTGATTCTGCCAATCCAAACTAAGCCACCAAAATCTTATTTCCTCGAAAACTATGCGCCGCATAGGAAATCCAGTTACAGATTTGAAATCTGCACACATGTGCGCTCCTAATGACGTAGAAATTACACGGATCGGTGATTGGTCGGAAAATTCGATATCTGGCGATGCCGGCATGGCTGATTCTGCCAATCCAAACTAAGCCACCAAAATCTTATTTCCTCGAAAACTATGCGCCGCATAGGAAATCCAGTTACAGATTTGAAATCTGCACACATGTGCGCTCCTAATGACGTAGAAATTACACGGATCGGTGATTGGTCGGAAAATTCGATATCTGGCGATGCCGGCATGGCTGATTCTGCCTATCCAAACTAAGCCACCAAAATCTTATTTCCTCGAAAACTACGCACCGCATAGGAAATGCAGTTACAGATTTGAAATCCGCACACATGTGCGCTCTTAACGACGTAAAAATTACACGGATCGGTGATTGGTCGGAAAATTCGATATCTGGCGATGCCGGCATGGCTGATTCTGCCAATCCAAACTAAGCCACAAAAATCTTATTTCCTCCAAAACTACGCACCGCATAGGAAATCCAGTTACAGATTTGAAATCTGCACACATGTGCGCTCTTAACGACGTAAAAATTACACGGATCGGTGATTGGTCGGAAAATTCGATATCTGGCGATGCCGGCATGGCTGATTCTGCCAATCCAAACTAAGCCACCAAAATCTTATTTCCTCGAAAACTGCGCACCGCATAGGAAATGCAGTTACAGATTTGAAATCCGCACACATGTGCGCTCTTAACGACGTAAAAATTACACGGATCGGTGATTGGTCGGAAAATTCGACATCTGGCGATGCCGGCATGGCTGATTCTGCCAATCCAAACTAAGCCACCAAAATCTTATTTCCTCGAAAACTACGCACCGCATAGGAAATGCAGTTACAGATTTGAAATCCGCACACATGTGCGCTCTTAACGACGTAAAAATTACACGGATCGGTGATTGGTCGGAAAATTCGATATCTGGCGATGCCGGCATGGCTGATTCTGCCAATCCAAACTAAGCCACAAAAATCTTATTTCCTCCAAAACAACGCACCGCATAGGAAATCCAGTTACAGATTTGAAATCTGCACACATGTGCGCTCCTAATGACGTAGAAATTACACGGATCGGTGATTGGTCGGAAAATTCGATATCTGGCGATGCCGGCATGGCTGATTCTGCCAATCCAAACTAAGCCACCAAAAATCTTATTTCCTCGAAAACTACGCACCGCATAGGAAATGCAGTTACAGATTTGAAATCCGCACACATGTGCGCTCTTAACGACGTAAAAATTACACGGATCGATGATTGGTCGGAAAATTCGATATCTGGCGATTCCGGCATGGCTGATTCTGCCAATCCAAACTAAGCCACCAAAATCTTATTTCCTCGAAAACTATGCGCCGCATGGGAAATCCAGTTACAGATTTGAAATCCGCACACATGTGCGCTCTTAACGACGTAAAAATTACACGGATCGGTGATTGGTCGGAAAATTCGATATCTGGCGATGCCGGCATGGCTGATTCTGCCAATCCAAACTAAGCCACAAATACTTATTTCCTCCAAAACTACGCACCGCATAGGAAATGCAGTTACAGATTTGAAATCCGCACACATGTGCGCTCTTAACGACGTAAAAATTACACGGATCGGTGATTGGTCGGAAAATTCGATATCTGGCGATGCCGGCATGGCTGATTCTGCCAATCCAAACTAAGCCACCAAAATCTTATTTCCTCGAAAACTGCGCACCGCATAGGAAATGCAGTTACAGATTTGAAATCCGCACACATGTGCGCTCTTAACGACGTAAAAATTACACGGATCGGTGATTGGTCGGAAAATTCGACATCTGGCGATGCCGGCATGGCTGATTCTGCCAATCCAAACTAAGCCACCAAAATCTTATTTCCTCGAAAACTACGCACCGCATAGGAAATGCAGTTACAGATTTGAAATCCGCACACATGTGCGCTCTTAACGACGTAAAAATTACACGGATCGGTGATTGGTCGGAAAATTCGATATCTGGCGATGCCGGCATGGCTGATTCTGCCAATCCAAACTAAGCCACAAAAATCTTATTTCCTCCAAAACAACGCACCGCATAGGAAATCCAGTTACAGATTTGAAATCTGCACACATGTGCGCTCCTAATGACGTAGAAATTACACGGATCGGTGATTGGTCGGAAAATTCGATATCTGGCGATGCCGGCATGGCTGATTCTGCCAATCCAAACTAAGCCACCAAAAATCTTATTTCCTCGAAAACTACGCACCGCATAGGAAATGCAGTTACAGATTTGAAATCCGCACACATGTGCGCTCTTAACGACGTAAAAATTACACGGATCGGTGATTGGTCGGAAAATTCGATATCTGGCGATGCCGGCATGGCTGATTCTGCCAATCCAAACTAAGCCACAAAAATCTTATTTCCTCCAAAACTGCGCACCGCATAGGAAATCCAGTTACAGATTTGAAATCTGCACACATGTGCGCTCTTAACGACGTAAAAATTACACGGATCGATGATTGGTCGGAAAATTCGATATCTGGCGATTCCGGCATGGCTGATTCTGCCAATCCAAACTAAGCCACCAAAATCTTATTTCCTCGAAAACTACGCACCGCATAGGAAATGCAGTTACAGATTTGAAATCCGCACACATGTGCGCTCTTAACGACGTAAAAATTACACGGATCGGTGATTGGTCGGAAAATTCGACATCTGGCGATGCCGGCATGGCTGATTCTGCCAATCCAAACTAAGCCACCAAAATCTTATTTCCTCGAAAACTACGCACCGCATAGGAAATGCAGTTACAGATTTGAAATCCGCACACATGTGCGCTCTTAACGACGTAAAAATTACACGGATCGGTGATTGGTCGGAAAATTCGATATCTGGCGATGCCGGCATGGCTGATTCTGCCAATCCAAACTAAGCCACCAAAAATCTTATTTCCTCGAAAACTACGCACCGCATAGGAAATGCAGTTACAGATTTGAAATCCGCACACATGTGCGCTCTTAACGACGTAAAAATTACACGGATCGGTGATTGGTCGGAAAATTCGATATCTGGCGATGCCGGCATGGCTGATTCTGCCAATCCAAACTAAGCCACCAAAATCTTATTTCCTCGAAAACTGCGCACCGCATAGGAAATGCAGTTACAGATTTGAAATCCGCACACATGTGCGCTCTTAACGACGTAAAAATTACACGGATCGGTGATTGGTCGGAAAATTCGATATCTGGCGATGCCGGCATGGCTGATTCTGCCAATCCAAACTAAGCCACAAATACTTATTTCCTCCAAAACAACGCACCGCATAGGAAATCCAGTTACAGATTTGAAATCTGCACACATGTGCGCTCTTAACGACGTAAAAATTACACGGATCGGTGATTGGTCGGAAAATTCGATATCTGGCGATGCCGGCATGGCTGATTCTGCCAATCCAAACTAAGCCACAAAAATCTTATTTCCTCGAAAACTGCGCACCGCATAGGAAATGCAGTTACAGATTTGAAATCCGCACACATGTGCGCTCTTAACGACGTAAAAATTACACGGATCGGTGATTGGTCGGAAAATTCGATATCTGGCGATGCCGGCATGGCTGATTCTGCCAATCCAAACTAAGCCACAAATACTTATTTCCTCCAAAACTACGCACCGCATAGGAAATCCAGTTACAGATTTGAAATCTGCACACATGTGCGCTCTTAACGACGTAAAAATTACACGGATCGGTGATTGGTCGGAAAATTCGATATCTGGCGATGCCGGCATGGCTGATTCTGCCAATCCAAACTAAGCCACCAAAATCTTATTTCCTCGAAAACTGCGCACCGCATAGGAAATGCAGTTACAGATTTGAAATCCGCACACATGTGCGCTCTTAACGACGTAAAAATTACACGGATCGGTGATTGGTCGGAAAATTCGACATCTGGCGATGCCGGCATGGCTGATTCTGCCAATCCAAACTAAGCCACCAAAATCTTATTTCCTCGAAAACTGCGCACCGCATAGGAAATGCAGTTACAGATTTGAAATCCGCACACATGTGCGCTCTTAACGACGTAAAAATTACACGGATCGGTGATTGGTCGGAAAATTCGATATCTGGCGATGCCGGCATGGCTGATTCTGCCAATCCAAACTAAGCCACAAATACTTATTTCCTCCAAAACTACGCACCGCATAGGAAATGCAGTTACAGATTTGAAATCCGCACACATGTGCGCTCTTAACGACGTAAAAATTACACGGATCGGTGATTGGTCGGAAAATTCGATATCTGGCGATGCCGGCATGGCTGATTCTGCCAATCCAAACTAAGCCACAAAAATCTTATTTCCTCCAAAACTACGCACCGCATAGGAAATCCAGTTACAGATTTGAAATCTGCACACATGTGCGCTCTTAACGACGTAAAAATTACACGGATCGGTGATTGGTCGGAAAATTCGATATCTGGCGATGCCGGCATGGCTGATTCTGCCAATCCAAACTAAGCCACCAAAATCTTATTTTCTCGAAAACTATGCGCCGCATAGGAAATCCAGTTACAGATTTGAAATCTGCACACATGTGCGCTCCTAATGACGTAGAAATTACACGGATCGGTGATTGGTCGGAAAATTCGATATCTGGCGATGCCGGCATGGCTGATTCTGCCAATCCAAACTAAGCCACTAAAATCTTATTTCCTCGAAAACTGCGCACCGCATAGGAAATGCAGTTACAGATTTGAAATCCGCACACATGTGCGCTCTTAACGACGTAAAAATTACACGGATCGGTGATTGGTCGGAAAATTCGATATCTGGCGATGCCGGCATGGCTGATTCTGCCAATCCAAACTAAGCCACCAAAATCTTATTTCCTCGAAAACTATGCGCCGCATGGGAAATCCAGTTACAGATTTGAAATCTGCACACATGTGCGCTCCTAATGACGTAGAAATTACACGGATCGGTGATTGGTCGGAAAATTCGATATCTGGCGATGCCGGCATGGCTGATTCTGCCAATCCAAACTAAGCCACTAAAATCTTATTTCCTCGAAAACTGCGCACCGCATAGGAAATGCAGTTACAGATTTGAAATCCGCACACATGTGCGCTCTTAACGACGTAAAAATTACACGGATCGGTGATTGGTCGGAAAATTCGATATCTGGCGATGCCGGCATGGCTGATTCTGCCAATCCAAACTAAGCCACAAAAATCTTATTTCCTCCAAAACTACGCACCGCATAGGAAATCCAGTTACAGATTTGAAATCTGCACACATGTGCGCTCTTAACGACGTAAAAATTACACGGATCGGTGATTGGTCGGAAAATTCGACATCTGGCGATGCCGGCATGGCTGATTCTGCCAATCCAAACTAAGCCACTAAAATCTTATTTCCTCGAAAACTGCGCACCGCATAGGAAATGCAGTTACAGATTTGAAATCCGCACACATGTGCGCTCTTAACGACGTAAAATATACACGGATCGGTGATTGGTCGGAAAATTCGATATCTGGCGATGCCGGCATGGCTGTTTCCGCCAATCCAAACTAAGCCTCCAAAATCTTATTTCCTCGAAAACTATGCGCCGCATGGGAAATCCAGTTACAGATTTGAAATCTGCACACATGTGCGCTCCTAATGACGTAGAAATTACACGGATCGGTGATTGGTCGGAAAATTCGATATCTGGCGATGCCGGCATGGCTGATTCTGCCAATCCAAACTAAGCCACCAAAATCTTATTTCCTCGAAAACTATGCGCCGCATGGGAAATCCAGTTACAGATTTGAAATCTGTACACATGTGCGCTCTTAACGACGTAAAAATTACACGGATCGGTGATTGGTCGGAAAATTCGATATCTGGCGATGCCGGCATGGCTGATTCTGCCAATCCAAACTAAGCCACAAAAATCTTATTTCCTCGAAAACTATGCGCCGCATGGGAAATCCAGTTACAGATTTGAAATCTGCACACATGTGCGCTCTTAACGACGTAAAAATTACACGGATCGGTGATTGGTCGGAAAATTCGATATCTGGCGATGCCGGCATGGCTGATTCTGCCAATCCAAACTAAGCCACCAAAATCTTATTTCCTCCAAAACTATGCGCCGCATAGGAAATCCAGTTACAGATTTGAAATCTGCACACATGTGCGCTCCTAATGACGTAGAAATTACACGGATCGGTGATTGGTCGGAAAATTCGATATCTGGCGATGCCGGCATGGCTGATTCTGCCTATCCAAACTAAGCCACCAAAATCTTATTTCCTCGAAAACTACGCACCGCATAGGAAATGCAGTTACAGATTTGAAATCCGCACACATGTGCGCTCTTAACGACGTAAAAATTACACGGATCGGTGATTGGTCGGAAAATTCGACATCTGGCGATGCCGGCATGGCTGATTCTGCCAATCCAAACTAAGCCACCAAAATCTTATTTCCTCGAAAACTACGCACCGCATAGGAAATGCAGTTACAGATTTGAAATCCGCACACATGTGCGCTCTTAACGACGTAAAAATAACACGGATCGGTGATTGGTCGGAAAATTCGATATCTGGCGATGCCGGCATGGCTGATTCTGCCAATCCAAACTAAGCCACCAAAATCTTATTTCCTCGAAAACTATGCGCCGCATAGGAAATCCAGTTACAGATTTGAAATCTGCACACATGTGCGCTCCTAATGACGTAGAAATTACACGGATCGGTGATTGGTCGGAAAATTCGATATCTGGCGATGCCGGCATGGCTGATTCTGCCAATCCAAACTAAGCCACCAAAATCTTATTTCCTCGAAAACTATGCGCCGCATAGGAAATCCAGTTACAGATTTGAAATCTGCACACATGTGCGCTCCTAATGACGTAGAAATTACACGGATCGGTGATTGGTCGGAAAATTCGATATCTGGCGATGCCGGCATGGCTGATTCTGCCTATCCAAACTAAGCCACCAAAATCTTATTTCCTCGAAAACTACGCACCGCATAGGAAATGCAGTTACAGATTTGAAATCCGCACACATGTGCGCTCTTAACGACGTAAAAATTACACGGATCGGTGATTGGTCGGAAAATTCGATATCTGGCGATGCCGGCATGGCTGATTCTGCCAATCCAAACTAAGCCACAAAAATCTTATTTCCTCCAAAACTACGCACCGCATAGGAAATCCAGTTACAGATTTGAAATCTGCACACATGTGCGCTCTTAACGACGTAAAAATTACACGGATCGGTGATTGGTCGGAAAATTCGATATCTGGCGATGCCGGCATGGCTGATTCTGCCAATCCAAACTAAGCCACAAAAATCTTATTTCCTCCAAAACTACGCACCGCATAGGAAATCCAGTTACAGATTTGAAATCTGCACACATGTGCGCTCTTAACGACGTAAAAATTACACGGATCGGTGATTGGTCGGAAAATTCGACATCTGGCGATGCCGGCATGGCTGATTCTGCCAATCCAAACTAAGCCACCAAAATCTTATTTCCTCGAAAACTGCGCACCGCATAGGAAATGCAGTTACAGATTTGAAATCCGCACACATGTGCGCTCTTAACGACGTAAAAATTACACGGATCGGTGATTGGTCGGAAAATTCGATATCTGGCGATGCCGGCATGGCTGATTCTGCCAATCCAAACTAAGCCACAAATACTTATTTCCTCCAAAACAACGCACCGCATAGGAAATCCAGTTACAGATTTGAAATCTGCACACATGTGCGCTCTTAACGACGTAAAAATTACACGGATCGGTGATTGGTCGGAAAATTCGATATCTGGCGATGCCGGCATGGCTGATTCTGCCAATCCAAACTAAGCCACAAAAATCTTATTTCCTCGAAAACTGCGCACCGCATAGGAAATGCAGTTACAGATTTGAAATCCGCACACATGTGCGCTCTTAACGACGTAAAAATTACACGGATCGGTGATTGGTCGGAAAATTCGATATCTGGCGATGCCGGCATGGCTGATTCTGCCAATCCAAACTAAGCCACAAATACTTATTTCCTCCAAAACTACGCACCGCATAGGAAATCCAGTTACAGATTTGAAATCTGCACACATGTGCGCTCTTAACGACGTAAAAATTACACGGATCGGTGATTGGTCGGAAAATTCGATATCTGGCGATGCCGGCATGGCTGATTCTGCCAATCCAAACTAAGCCACCAAAATCTTATTTCCTCGAAAACTGCGCACCGCATAGGAAATGCAGTTACAGATTTGAAATCCGCACACATGTGCGCTCTTAACGACGTAAAAATTACACGGATCGGTGATTGGTCGGAAAATTCGACATCTGGCGATGCCGGCATGGCTGATTCTGCCAATCCAAACTAAGCCACCAAAATCTTATTTCCTCGAAAACTGCGCACCGCATAGGAAATGCAGTTACAAATTTGAAATCCGCACACATGTGCGCTCTTAACGACGTAAAAATTACACGGATCGGTGATTGGTCGGAAAATTCGATATCTGGCGATGCCGGCATGGCTGATTCTGCCAATCCAAACTAAGCCACAAATACTTATTTCCTCCAAAACTACGCACCGCATAGGAAATGCAGTTACAGATTTGAAATCCGCACACATGTGCGCTCTTAACGACGTAAAAATTACACGGATCGGTGATTGGTCGGAAAATTCG
The DNA here is from genome assembly GCA_945910035.1 of Brachypalpus laphriformis. Classification (NCBI taxonomy): domain Eukaryota; kingdom Metazoa; phylum Arthropoda; class Insecta; order Diptera; family Syrphidae; genus Brachypalpus; species Brachypalpus laphriformis. Next base: position 76,016,090 of record OX246755.1, on the reverse strand, counting down.
ATATCTGGCGATGCCGGCATGGCTGATTCTGCCAATCCAAACTAAGCCACAAATACTTATTTCCTCCAAAACTACGCACCGCATAGGAAATCCAGTTACAGATTTGAAATCTGCACACATGTGCGCTCTTAACGACGTAAAAATTACACGGATCGGTGATTGGTCGGAAAATTCGACATCTGGCGATGCCGGCATGGCTGATTCTGCCAATCCAAACTAAGCCACTAAAATCTTATTTCCTCGAAAACTGCGCACCGCATAGGAAATGCAGTTACAGATTTGAAATCCGCACACATGTGCGCTCTTAACGACGTAAAATATACACGGATCGGTGATTGGTCGGAAAATTCGATATCTGGCGATGCCGGCATGGCTGTTTCCGCCAATCCAAACTAAGCCTCCAAAATCTTATTTCCTCGAAAACTATGCGCCGCATGGGAAATCCAGTTACAGATTTGAAATCTGCACACATGTGCGCTCCTAATGACGTAGAAATTACACGGATCGGTGATTGGTCGGAAAATTCGATATCTGGCGATGCCGGCATGGCTGATTCTGCCAATCCAAACTAAGCCACCAAAATCTTATTTCCTCGAAAACTATGCGCCGCATGGGAAATCCAGTTACAGATTTGAAATCTGTACACATGTGCGCTCTTAACGACGTAAAAATTACACGGATCGGTGATTGGTCGGAAAATTCGATATCTGGCGATGCCGGCATGGCTGATTCTGCCAATCCAAACTAAGCCACAAAAATCTTATTTCCTCGAAAACTATGCGCCGCATGGGAAATCCAGTTACAGATTTGAAATCTGCACACATGTGCGCTCTTAACGACGTAAAAATTACACGGATCGGTGATTGGTCGGAAAATTCGATATCTGGCGATGCCGGCATGGCTGATTCTGCCAATCCAAACTAAGCCACCAAAATCTTATTTCCTCGAAAACTATGCGCCGCATAGGAAATCCAGTTACAGATTTGAAATCTGCACACATGTGCGCTCCTAATGACGTAGAAATTACACGGATCGGTGATTGGTCGGAAAATTCGATATCTGGCGATGCCGGCATGGCTGATTCTGCCTATCCAAACTAAGCCACCAAAATCTTATTTCCTCGAAAACTACGCACCGCATAGGAAATGCAGTTACAGATTTGAAATCCGCACACATGTGCGCTCTTAACGACGTAAAAATTACACGGATCGGTGATTGGTCGGAAAATTCGACATCTGGCGATGCCGGCATGGCTGATTCTGCCAATCCAAACTAAGCCACCAAAATCTTATTTCCTCGAAAACTACGCACCGCATAGGAAATGCAGTTACAGATTTGAAATCCGCACACATGTGCGCTCTTAACGACGTAAAAATAACACGGATCGGTGATTGGTCGGAAAATTCGATATCTGGCGATGCCGGCATGGCTGATTCTGCCAATCCAAACTAAGCCACCAAAATCTTATTTCCTCGAAAACTATGCGCCGCATAGGAAATCCAGTTACAGATTTGAAATCTGCACACATGTGCGCTCCTAATGACGTAGAAATTACACGGATCGGTGATTGGTCGGAAAATTCGATATCTGGCGATGCCGGCATGGCTGATTCTGCCAATCCAAACTAAGCCACCAAAATCTTATTTCCTCGAAAACTATGCGCCGCATAGGAAATCCAGTTACAGATTTGAAATCTGCACACATGTGCGCTCCTAATGACGTAGAAATTACACGGATCGGTGATTGGTCGGAAAATTCGATATCTGGCGATGCCGGCATGGCTGATTCTGCCTATCCAAACTAAGCCACCAAAATCTTATTTCCTCGAAAACTACGCACCGCATAGGAAATGCAGTTACAGATTTGAAATCCGCACACATGTGCGCTCTTAACGACGTAAAAATTACACGGATCGGTGATTGGTCGGAAAATTCGATATCTGGCGATGCCGGCATGGCTGATTCTGCCAATCCAAACTAAGCCACAAAAATCTTATTTCCTCCAAAACTACGCACCGCATAGGAAATCCAGTTACAGATTTGAAATCTGCACACATGTGCGCTCTTAACGACGTAAAAATTACACGGATCGGTGATTGGTCGGAAAATTCGATATCTGGCGATGCCGGCATGGCTGATTCTGCCAATCCAAACTAAGCCACAAAAATCTTATTTCCTCCAAAACTACGCACCGCATAGGAAATCCAGTTACAGATTTGAAATCTGCACACATGTGCGCTCTTAACGACGTAAAAATTACACGGATCGGTGATTGGTCGGAAAATTCGACATCTGGCGATGCCGGCATGGCTGATTCTGCCAATCCAAACTAAGCCACCAAAATCTTATTTCCTCGAAAACTGCGCACCGCATAGGAAATGCAGTTACAGATTTGAAATCCGCACACATGTGCGCTCTTAACGACGTAAAAATTACACGGATCGGTGATTGGTCGGAAAATTCGATATCTGGCGATGCCGGCATGGCTGATTCTGCCAATCCAAACTAAGCCACAAATACTTATTTCCTCCAAAACAACGCACCGCATAGGAAATCCAGTTACAGATTTGAAATCTGCACACATGTGCGCTCTTAACGACGTAAAAATTACACGGATCGGTGATTGGTCGGAAAATTCGATATCTGGCGATGCCGGCATGGCTGATTCTGCCAATCCAAACTAAGCCACAAAAATCTTATTTCCTCGAAAACTGCGCACCGCATAGGAAATGCAGTTACAGATTTGAAATCCGCACACATGTGCGCTCTTAACGACGTAAAAATTACACGGATCGGTGATTGGTCGGAAAATTCGATATCTGGCGATGCCGGCATGGCTGATTCTGCCAATCCAAACTAAGCCACAAATACTTATTTCCTCCAAAACTACGCACCGCATAGGAAATCCAGTTACAGATTTGAAATCTGCACACATGTGCGCTCTTAACGACGTAAAAATTACACGGATCGGTGATTGGTCGGAAAATTCGATATCTGGCGATGCCGGCATGGCTGATTCTGCCAATCCAAACTAAGCCACCAAAATCTTATTTCCTCGAAAACTGCGCACCGCATAGGAAATGCAGTTACAGATTTGAAATCCGCACACATGTGCGCTCTTAACGACGTAAAAATTACACGGATCGGTGATTGGTCGGAAAATTCGACATCTGGCGATGCCGGCATGGCTGATTCTGCCAATCCAAACTAAGCCACCAAAATCTTATTTCCTCGAAAACTGCGCACCGCATAGGAAATGCAGTTACAGATTTGAAATCCGCACACATGTGCGCTCTTAACGACGTAAAAATTACACGGATCGGTGATTGGTCGGAAAATTCGATATCTGGCGATGCCGGCATGGCTGATTCTGCCAATCCAAACTAAGCCACAAATACTTATTTCCTCCAAAACTACGCACCGCATAGGAAATGCAGTTACAGATTTGAAATCCGCACACATGTGCGCTCTTAACGACGTAAAAATTACACGGATCGGTGATTGGTCGGAAAATTCGATATCTGGCGATGCCGGCATGGCTGATTCTGCCAATCCAAACTAAGCCACAAAAATCTTATTTCCTCCAAAACTACGCACCGCATAGGAAATCCAGTTACAGATTTGAAATCTGCACACATGTGCGCTCTTAACGACGTAAAAATTACACGGATCGGTGATTGGTCGGAAAATTCGATATCTGGCGATGCCGGCATGGCTGATTCTGCCAATCCAAACTAAGCCACCAAAATCTTATTTTCTCGAAAACTATGCGCCGCATAGGAAATCCAGTTACAGATTTGAAATCTGCACACATGTGCGCTCCTAATGACGTAGAAATTACACGGATCGGTGATTGGTCGGAAAATTCGATATCTGGCGATGCCGGCATGGCTGATTCTGCCAATCCAAACTAAGCCACTAAAATCTTATTTCCTCGAAAACTGCGCACCGCATAGGAAATGCAGTTACAGATTTGAAATCCGCACACATGTGCGCTCTTAACGACGTAAAAATTACACGGATCGGTGATTGGTCGGAAAATTCGATATCTGGCGATGCCGGCATGGCTGATTCTGCCAATCCAAACTAAGCCACCAAAATCTTATTTCCTCGAAAACTATGCGCCGCATGGGAAATCCAGTTACAGATTTGAAATCTGCACACATGTGCGCTCCTAATGACGTAGAAATTACACGGATCGGTGATTGGTCGGAAAATTCGATATCTGGCGATGCCGGCATGGCTGATTCTGCCAATCCAAACTAAGCCACTAAAATCTTATTTCCTCGAAAACTGCGCACCGCATAGGAAATGCAGTTACAGATTTGAAATCCGCACTCATGTGCGCTCTTAACGACGTAAAAATTACACGGATCGGTGATTGGTCGGAAAATTCGATATCTGGCGATGCCGGCATGGCTGATTCTGCCAATCCAAACTAAGCCACAAAAATCTTATTTCCTCCAAAACTACGCACCGCATAGGAAATCCAGTTACAGATTTGAAATCTGCACACATGTGCGCTCTTAACGACGTAAAAATTACACGGATCGGTGATTGGTCGGAAAATTCGACATCTGGCGATGCCGGCATGGCTGATTCTGCCAATCCAAACTAAGCCACTAAAATCTTATTTCCTCGAAAACTGCGCACCGCATAGGAAATGCAGTTACAGATTTGAAATCCGCACACATGTGCGCTCTTAATGACGTAAAAATTACACGGATCGGTGATTGGTCGGAAAATTCGATATCTGGCGATGCCGGCATGGCTGTTTCCGCCAATCCAAACTAAGCCTCCAAAATCTTATTTCCTCGAAAACTATGCGCCGCATGGGAAATCCAGTTACAGATTTGAAATCTGCACACATGTGCGCTCCTAATGACGTAGAAATTACACGGATCGGTGATTGGTCGGAAAATTCGATATCTGGCGATGCCGGCATGGCTGATTCTGCCAATCCAAACTAAGCCACCAAAATCTTATTTCCTCGAAAACTATGCGCCGCATGGGAAATCCAGTTACAGATTTGAAATCTGTACACATGTGCGCTCTTAACGACGTAAAAATTACACGGATCGGTGATTGGTCGGAAAATTCGATATCTGGCGATGCCGGCATGGCTGATTCTGCCAATCCAAACTAAGCCACAAAAATCTTATTTCCTCGAAAACTATGCGCCGCATGGGAAATCCAGTTACAGATTTGAAATCTGCACACATGTGCGCTCTTAACGACGTAAAAATTACACGGATCGGTGATTGGTCGGAAAATTCGATATCTGGCGATGCCGGCATGGCTGATTCTGCCAATCCAAACTAAGCCACCAAAATCTTATTTCCTCGAAAACTATGCGCCGCATAGGAAATCCAGTTACAGATTTGAAATCTGCACACATGTGCGCTCCTAATGACGTAGAAATTACACGGATCGGTGATTGGTCGGAAAATTCGATATCTGGCGATGCCGGCATGGCTGATTCTGCCTATCCAAACTAAGCCACCAAAATCTTATTTCCTCGAAAACTACGCACCGCATAGGAAATGCAGTTACAGATTTGAAATCCGCACACATGTGCGCTCTTAACGACGTAAAAATTACACGGATCGGTGATTGGTCGGAAAATTCGACATCTGGCGATGCCGGCATGGCTGATTCTGCCAATCCAAACTAAGCCACCAAAATCTTATTTCCTCGAAAACTACGCACCGCATAGGAAATGCAGTTACAGATTTGAAATCCGCACACATGTGCGCTCTTAACGACGTAAAAATAACACGGATCGGTGATTGGTCGGAAAATTCGATATCTGGCGATGCCGGCATGGCTGATTCTGCCAATCCAAATTAAGCCACCAAAATCTTATTTCCTCGAAAACTATGCGCCGCATAGGAAATCCAGTTACAGATTTGAAATCTGCACACATGTGCGCTCCTAATGACGTAGAAATTACACGGATCGGTGATTGGTCGGAAAATTCGATATCTGGCGATGCCGGCATGGCTGATTCTGCCAATCCAAACTAAGCCACCAAAATCTTATTTCCTCGAAAACTATGCGCCGCATAGGAAATCCAGTTACAGATTTGAAATCTGCACACATGTGCGCTCCTAATGACGTAGAAATTACACGGATCGGTGATTGGTCGGAAAATTCGATATCTGGCGATGCCGGCATGGCTGATTCTGCCTATCCAAACTAAGCCACCAAAATCTTATTTCCTCGAAAACTACGCACCGCATAGGAAATGCAGTTACAGATTTGAAATCCGCACACATGTGCGCTCTTAACGACGTAAAAATTACACGGATCGGTGATTGGTCGGAAAATTCGATATCTGGCGATGCCGGCATGGCTGATTCTGCCAATCCAAACTAAGCCACAAAAATCTTATTTCCTCCAAAACTACGCACCGCATAGGAAATCCAGTTACAGATTTGAAATCTGCACACATGTGCGCTCTTAACGACGTAAAAATTACACGGATCGGTGATTGGTCGGAAAATTCGATATCTGGCGATGCCGGCATGGCTGATTCTGCCAATCCAAACTAAGCCACAAAAATCTTATTTCCTCCAAAACTACGCACCGCATAGGAAATCCAGTTACAGATTTGAAATCTGCACACATGTGCGCTCTTAACGACGTAAAAATTACACGGATCGGTGATTGGTCGGAAAATTCGACATCTGGCGATGCCGGCATGGCTGATTCTGCCAATCCAAACTAAGCCACCAAAATCTTATTTCCTCGAAAACTACGCACCGCATAGGAAATACAGTTACAGATTTGAAATCCGCACACATGTGCGCTCTTAACGACGTAAAAATTACACGGATCGGTGATTGGTCGGAAAATTCGACATCTGGCGATGCCGGCATGGCTGATTCTGCCAATCCAAACTAAGCCACCAAAATCTTATTTCCTCGAAAACTACGCACCGCATAGGAAATGCAGTTACAGATTTGAAATCCGCACACATGTGCGCTCTTAACGACGTAAAAATTACACGGATCGGTGATTGGTCGGAAAATTCGATATCTGGCGATGCCGGCATGGCTGATTCTGCCAATCCAAACTAAGCCACCAAAAATCTTATTTCCTCGAAAACTACGCACCGCATAGGAAATGCAGTTACAGATTTGAAATCCGCACACATGTGCGCTCTTAACGACGTAAAAATTACACGGATCGGTGATTGGTCGGAAAATTCGATATCTGGCGATGCCGGCATGGCTGATTCTGCCAATCCAAACTAAGCCACCAAAATCTTATTTCCTCGAAAACTATGCGCCGCATAGGAAATCCAGTTACAGATTTGAAATCTGCACACATGTGCGCTCCTAATGACGTAGAAATTACACGGATCGGTGATTGGTCGGAAAATTCGATATCTGGCGATGCCGGCATGGCTGATTCTGCCAATCCAAACTAAGCCACCAAAATCTTATTTCCTCGAAAACTATGCGCCGCATAGGAAATCCAGTTACAGATTTGAAATCTGCACACATGTGCGCTCCTAATGACGTAGAAATTACACGGATCGGTGATTGGTCGGAAAATTCGATATCTGGCGATGCCGGCATGGCTGATTCTGCCAATCCAAACTAAGCCACCAAAATCTTATTTCCTCGAAAACTATGCGCCGCATAGGAAATCCAGTTACAGATTTGAAATCTGCACACATGTGCGCTCCTAATGACGTAGAAATTACACGGATCGGTGATTGGTCGGAAAATTCGATATCTGGCGATGCCGGCATGGCTGATTCTGCCAATCCAAACTAAGCCACCAAAATCTTATTTCCTCGAAAACTATGCGCCGCATAGGAAATCCAGTTACAGATTTGAAATCTGCACACATGTGCGCTCCTAATGACGTAGAAATTACACGGATCGGTGATTGGTCGGAAAATTCGATATCTGGCGATGCCGGCATGGCTGATTCTGCCAATCCAAACTAAGCCACCAAAATCTTATTTCCTCGAAAACTATGCGCCGCATAGGAAATCCAGTTACAGATTTGAAATCTGCACACATGTGCGCTCCTAATGACGTAGAAATTACACGGATCGGTGATTGGTCGGAAAATTCGATATCTGGCGATGCCGGCATGGCTGATTCTGCCAATCCAAACTAAGCCACCAAAATCTTATTTCCTCGAAAACTATGCGCCGCATAGGAAATCCAGTTACAGATTTGAAATCTGCACACATGTGCGCTCCTAATGACGTAGAAATTACACGGATCGGTGATTGGTCGGAAAATTCGATATCTGGCGATGCCGGCGTGGCTGATTCTGCCTATCCAAACTAAGCCACCAAAATCTTATTTCCTCGAAAACTACGCACCGCATAGGAAATGCAGTTACAGATTTGAAATCCGCACACATGTGCGCTCTTAACGACGTAAAAATTACACGGATCGGTGATTGGTCGGAAAATTCGATATCTGGCGATGCCGGCATGGCTGATTCTGCCAATCCAAACTAAGCCACAAAAATCTTATTTCCTCCAAAACTACGCACCGCATAGGAAATCCAGTTACAGATTTGAAATCTGCACACATGTGCGCTCTTAACGACGTAAAAATTACACGGATCGGTGATTGGTCGGAAAATTCGATATCTGGCGATGCCGGCATGGCTGATTCTGCCAATCCAAACTAAGCCACCAAAATCTTATTTCCTCGAAAACTGCGCACCGCATAGGAAATGCAGTTACAGATTTGAAATCCGCACACATGTGCGCTCTTAACGACGTAAAAATTACACGGATCGGTGATTGGTCGGAAAATTCGACATCTGGCGATGCCGGCATGGCTGATTCTGCCAATCCAAACTAAGCCACCAAAATCTTATTTCCTCGAAAACTACGCACCGCATAGGAAATGCAGTTACAGATTTGAAATCCGCACACATGTGCGCTCTTAACGACGTAAAAATTACACGGATCGGTGATTGGTCGGAAAATTCGATATCTGGCGATGCCGGCATGGCTGATTCTGCCAAACCAAACTAAGCCACAAAAATCTTATTTCCTCCAAAACAACGCACCGCATAGGAAATCCAGTTACAGATTTGAAATCTGCACACATGTGCGCTCCTAATGACGTAGAAATTACACGGATCGGTGATTGGTCGGAAAATTCGATATCTGGCGATGCCGGCATGGCTGATTCTGCCAATCCAAACTAAGCCACCAAAAATCTTATTTCCTCGAAAACTACGCACCGCATAGGAAATGCAGTTACAGATTTGAAATCCGCACACATGTGCGCTCTTAACGACGTAAAAATTACACGGATCGATGATTGGTCGGAAAATTCGATATCTGGCGATTCCGGCATGGCTGATTCTGCCAATCCAAACTAAGCCACCAAAATCTTATTTCCTCGAAAACTATGCGCCGCATGGGAAATCCAGTTACAGATTTGAAATCTGCACACATGTGCGCTCTTAACGACGTAAAAATTACACGGATCGGTGATTGGTCGGAAAATTCGATATCTGGCGATGCCGGCATGGCTGATTCTGCCAATCCAAACTAAGCCACCAAAATCTTATTTCCTCGAAAACTATGCGCCGCATAGGAAATCCAGTTACAGATTTGAAATCTGCACACATGTGCGCTCCTAATGACGTAGAAATTACACGGATCGGTGATTGGTCGGAAAATTCGATATCTGGCGATGCCGGCATGGCTGATTCTGCCAATCCAAACTAAGCCACCAAAATCTTATTTCCTCGAAAACTATGCGCCGCATAGGAAATCCAGTTACAGATTTGAAATCTGCACACATGTGCGCTCCTAATGACGTAGAAATTACACGGATCGGTGATTGGTCGGAAAATTCGATATCTGGCGATGCCGGCATGGCTGATTCTGCCAATCCAAACTAAGCCACAAAAATCTTATTTCCTCCAAAACAACGCACCGCATAGGAAATCCAGTTACAGATTTGAAATCTGCACACATGTGCGCTCCTAATGACGTAGAAATTACACGGATCGGTGATTGGTCGGAAAATTCGATATCTGGCGATGCCGGCATGGCTGATTCTGCCAATCCAAACTAAGCCACCAAAAATCTTATTTCCTCGAAAACTACGCACCGCATAGGAAATGCAGTTACAGATTTGAAATCCGCACACATGTGCGCTCTTAACGACGTAAAAATTACACGGATCGATGATTGGTCGGAAAATTCGATATCTGGCGATTCCGGCATGGCTGATTCTGCCAATCCAAACTAAGCCACCAAAATCTTATTTCCTCGAAAACTATGCGCCGCATGGGAAATCCAGTTACAGATTTGAAATCTGCACACATGTGCGCTCTTAACGACGTAAAAATTACACGGATCGGTGATTGGTCGGAAAATTCGATATCTGGCGATGCCGGCATGGCTGATTCTGCCAATCCAAACTAAGCCACCAAAATCTTATTTCCTCGAAAACTATGCGCCGCATAGGAAATCCAGTTACAGATTTGAAATCTGCACACATGTGCGCTCCTAATGACGTAGAAATTACACGGATCGGTGATTGGTCGGAAAATTCGATATCTGGCGATGCCGGCATGGCTGATTCTGCCAATCCAAACTAAGCCACCAAAATCTTATTTCCTCGAAAACTATGCGCCGCATAGGAAATCCAGTTACAGATTTGAAATCTGCACACATGTGCGCTCCTAATGACGTAGAAATTACACGGATCGGTGATTGGTCGGAAAATTCGATATCTGGCGATGCCGGCATGGCTGATTCTGCCAATCCAAACTAAGCCACCAAAATCTTATTTCCTCGAAAACTATGCGCCGCATAGGAAATCCAGTTACAGATTTGAAATCTGCACACATGTGCGCTCCTAATGACGTAGAAATTACACGGATCGGTGATTGGTCGGAAAATTCGATATCTGGCGATGCCGGCATGGCTGATTCTGCCAATCCAAACTAAGCCACAAAAATCTTATTTCCTCCAAAACAACGCACCGCATAGGAAATCCAGTTACAGATTTGAAATCTGCACACATGTGCGCTCCTAATGACGTAGAAATTACACGGATCGGTGATTGGTCGGAAAATTCGATATCTGGCGATGCCGGCATGGCTGATTCTGCCAATCCAAACTAAGCCACCAAAAATCTTATTTCCTCGAAAACTACGCACCGCATAGGAAATGCAGTTACAGATTTGAAATCCGCACACATGTGCGCTCTTAACGACGTAAAAATTACACGGATCGGTGATTGGTCGGAAAATTCGATATCTGGCGATGCCGGCATGGCTGATTCTGCCAATCCAAACTAAGCCACAAAAATCTTATTTCCTCCAAAACTGCGCACCGCATAGGAAATCCAGTTACAGATTTGGAATCTGCACACATGTGCGCTCTTAACGACGTAAAAATTACACGGATCGATGATTGGTCGGAAAATTCGATATCTGGCGATTCCGGCATGGCTGATTCTGCCAATCCAAACTAAGCCACCAAAATCTTATTTCCTCGAAAACTATGCGCCGCATGGGAAATCCAGTTACAGATTTGAAATCTGCACACATGTGCGCTCTTAACGACGTAAAAATTACACGGATCGGTGATTGGTCGGAAAATTCGATATCTGGCGATGCCGGCATGGCTGATTCTGCCAATCCAAACTAAGCCACCAAAATCTTATTTCCTCGAAAACTATGCGCCGCATAGGAAATCCAGTTACAGATTTGAAATCTGCACACATGTGCGCTCCTAATGACGTAGAAATTACACGGATCGGTGATTGGTCGGAAAATTCGATATCTGGCGATGCCGGCATGGCTGATTCTGCCAATCCAAACTAAGCCACCAAAATCTTATTTCCTCGAAAACTATGCGCCGCATAGGAAATCCAGTTACAGATTTGAAATCTGCACACATGTGCGCTCCTAATGACGTAGAAATTACACGGATCGGTGATTGGTCGGAAAATTCGATATCTGGCGATGCCGGCATGGCTGATTCTGCCTATCCAAACTAAGCCACCAAAATCTTATTTCCTCGAAAACTACGCACCGCATAGGAAATGCAGTTACAGATTTGAAATCCGCACACATGTGCGCTCTTAACGACGTAAAAATTACACGGATCGGTGATTGGTCGGAAAATTCGATATCTGGCGATGCCGGCATGGCTGATTCTGCCAATCCAAACTAAGCCACAAAAATCTTATTTCCTCCAAAACTACGCACCGCATAGGAAATCCAGTTACAGATTTGAAATCTGCACACATGTGCGCTCTTAACGACGTAAAAATTACACGGATCGGTGATTGGTCGGAAAATTCGATATCTGGCGATGCCGGCATGGCTGATTCTGCCAATCCAAACTAAGCCACCAAAATCTTATTTCCTCGAAAACTGCGCACCGCATAGGAAATGCAGTTACAGATTTGAAATCCGCACACATGTGCGCTCTTAACGACGTAAAAATTACACGGATCGGTGATTGGTCGGAAAATTCGACATCTGGCGATGCCGGCATGGCTGATTCTGCCAATCCAAACTAAGCCACCAAAATCTTATTTCCTCGAAAACTACGCACCGCATAGGAAATGCAGTTACAGATTTGAAATCCGCACACATGTGCGCTCTTAACGACGTAAAAATTACACGGATCGGTGATTGGTCGGAAAATTCGATATCTGGCGATGCCGGCACGGCTGATTCTGCCAATCCAAACTAAGCCACAAAAATCTTATTTCCTCCAAAACAACGCACCGCATAGGAAATCCAGTTACAGATTTGAAATCTGCACACATGTGCGCTCCTAATGACGTAGAAATTACACGGATCGGTGATTGGTCGGAAAATTCGATATCTGGCGATGCCGGCATGGCTGATTCTGCCAATCCAAACTAAGCCACCAAAAATCTTATTTCCTCGAAAACTACGCATCGCATAGGAAATGCAGTTACAGATTTGAAATCCGCACACATGTGCGCTCTTAACGACGTAAAAATTACACGGATCGGTGATTGGTCGGAAAATTCGATATCTGGCGATGCCGGCATGGCTGATTCTGCCAATCCAAACTAAGCCACAAAAATCTTATTTCCTCCAAAACTGCGCACCGCATAGGAAATCCAGTTACAGATTTGAAATCTGCACACATGTGCGCTCTTAACGACGTAAAAATTACACGGATCGATGATTGGTCGGAAAATTCGATATCTGGCGATTCCGGCATGGCTGATTCTGCCAATCCAAACTAAGCCACCAAAATCTTATTTCCTCGAAAACTATGCGCCGCATGGGAAATCCAGTTACAGATTTGAAATCTGCACACATGTGCGCTCTTAACGACGTAAAAATTACACGGATCGGTGATTGGTCGGAAAATTCGATATCTGGCGATGCCGGCATGGCTGATTCTGCCAATCCAAACTAAGCCACAAAAATCTTATTTCCTCCAAAACAACGCACCGCATAGGAAATCCAGTTACAGATTTGAAATCTGCACACATGTGCGCTCCTAATGACGTAGAAATTACACGGATCGGTGATTGGTCGGAAAATTCGATATCTGGCGATGCCGGCATGGCTGATTCTGCCAATCCAAACTAAGCCACCAAAAATCTTATTTCCTCGAAAACTACGCACCGCATAGGAAATGCAGTTACAGATTTGAAATCCGCACACATGTGCGCTCTTAACGACGTAAAAATTACACGGATCGATGATTGGTCGGAAAATTCGATATCTGGCGATTCCGGCATGGCTGATTCTGCCAATCCAAACTAAGCCACCAAAATCTTATTTCCTCGAAAACTATGCGCCGCATGGGAAATCCAGTTACAGATTTGAAATCTGCACACATGTGCGCTCTTAACGACGTAAAAATTACACGGATCGGTGATTGGTCGGAAAATTCGATATCTGGCGATGCCGGCATGGCTGATTCTGCCAATCCAAACTAAGCCACCAAAATCTTATTTCCTCGAAAACTATGCGCCGCATAGGAAATCCAGTTACAGATTTGAAATCTGCACACATGTGCGCTCCTAATGACGTAGAAATTACACGGATCGGTGATTGGTCGGAAAATTCGATATCTGGCGATGCCGGCATGGCTGATTCTGCCAATCCAAACTAAGCCACCAAAATCTTATTTCCTCGAAAACTATGCGCCGCATAGGAAATCCAGTTACAGATTTGAAATCTGCACACATGTGCGCTCCTAATGACGTAGAAATTACACGGATCGGTGATTGGTCGGAAAATTCGATATCTGGCGATGCCGGCATGGCTGATTCTGCCAATCCAAACTAAGCCACCAAAATCTTATTTCCTCGAAAACTATGCGCCGCATAGGAAATCCAGTTACAGATTTGAAATCTGCACACATGTGCGCTCCTAATGACGTAGAAATTACACGGATCGGTGATTGGTCGGAAAATTCGATATCTGGCGATGCCGGCATGGCTGATTCTGCCTATCCAAACTAAGCCACCAAAATCTTATTTCCTCGAAAACTACGCACCGCATAGGAAATGCAGTTACAGATTTGAAATCCGCACACATGTGCGCTCTTAACGACGTAAAAATTACACGGATCGGTGATTGGTCGGAAAATTCGATATCTGGCGATGCCGGCATGGCTGATTCTGCCAATCCAAACTAAGCCACAAAAATCTTATTTCCTCCAAAACTACGCACCGCATAGGAAATCCAGTTACAGATTTGAAATCTGCACACATGTGCGCTCTTAACGACGTAAAAATTACACGGATCGGTGATTGGTCGGAAAATTCGATATCTGGCGATGCCGGCATGGCTGATTCTGCCAATCCAAACTAAGCCACCAAAATCTTATTTCCTCGAAAACTGCGCACCGCATAGGAAATGCAGTTACAGATTTGAAATCCGCACACATGTGCGCTCTTAACGACGTAAAAATTACACGGATCGGTGATTGGTCGGAAAATTCGACATCTGGCGATGCCGGCATGGCTGATTCTGCCAATCCAAACTAAGCCACCAAAATCTTATTTCCTCGAAAACTACGCACCGCATAGGAAATGCAGTTACAGATTTGAAATCCGCACACATGTGCGCTCTTAACGACGTAAAAATTACACGGATCGGTGATTGGTCGGAAAATTCGATATCTGGCGATGCCGGCATGGCTGATTCTGCCAATCCAAACTAAGCCACAAAAATCTTATTTCCTCCAAAACAACGCACCGCATAGGAAATCCAGTTACAGATTTGAAATCTACACACATGTGCGCTCCTAATGACGTAGAAATTACACGGATCGGTGATTGGTCGGAAAATTCGATATCTGGCGATGCCGGCATGGCTGATTCTGCCAATCCAAACTAAGCCACCAAAAATCTTATTTCCTCGAAAACTACGCACCGCATAGGAAATGCAGTTACAGATTTGAAATCCGCACACATGTGCGCTCTTAACGACGTAAAAATTACACGGATCGGTGATTTGTCGGAAAATTCGATATCTGGCGATGCCGGCATGGCTGATTCTGCCAATCCAAACTAAGCCACAAAAATCTTATTTCCTCCAAAACTGCGCACCGCATAGGAAATCCAGTTACAGATTTGGAATCTGCACACATGTGCGCTCTTAACGACGTAAAAATTACACGGATCGATGATTGGTCGGAAAATTCGATATCTGGCGATTCCGGCATGGCTGATTCTGCCAATCCAAACTAAGCCACCAAAATCTTATTTCCTCGAAAACTATGCGCCGCATGGGAAATCCAGTTACAGATTTGAAATCTGCACACATGTGCGCTCTTAACGACGTAAAAATTACACGGATCGGTGATTGGTCGGAAAATTCGATATCTGGCGATGCCGGCATGGCTGATTCTGCCAATCCAAACTAAGCCACCAAAATCTTATTTCCTCGAAAACTATGCGCCGCATAGGAAATCCAGTTACAGATTTGAAATCTGCACACATGTGCGCTCCTAATGACGTAGAAATTACACGGATCGGTGATTGGTCGGAAAATTCGATATCTGGCGATGCCGGCATGGCTGATTCTGCCAATCCAAACTAAGCCACCAAAATCTTATTTCCTCGAAAACTACGCATCGCATAGGAAATGCAGTTACAGATTTGAAATCTGCACACATGTGCGCTCCTAATGACGTAGAAATTACACGGATCGGTGATTGGTCGGAAAATTCGATATCTGGCGATGCCGGCATGGCTGATTCTGCCAATCCAAACTAAGCCACCAAAAATCTTATTTCCTCGAAAACTACGCATCGCATAGGAAATGCAGTTACAGATTTGAAATCCGCACACATGTGCGCTCTTAACGACGTAAAAATTACACGGATCGGTGATTGGTCGGAAAATTCGATATCTGGCGATGCCGGCATGGCTGATTCTGCCAATCCAAACTAAGCCACAAAAATCTTATTTCCTCCAAAACTGCGCACCGCATAGGAAATCCAGTTACAGATTTGAAATCTGCACACATGTGCGCTCTTAACGACGTAAAAATTACACGGATCGATGATTGGTCGGAAAATTCGATATCTGGCGATTCCGGCATGGCTGATTCTGCCAATCCAAACTAAGCCACCAAAATCTTATTTCCTCGAAAACTATGCGCCGCATGGGAAATCCAGTTACAGATTTGAAATCTGCACACATGTGCGCTCTTAACGACGTAAAAATTACACGGATCGGTGATTGGTCGGAAAATTCGATATCTGGCGATGCCGGCATGGCTGATTCTGCCAATCCAAACTAAGCCACCAAAATCTTATTTCCTCGAAAACTACGCACCGCATAGGAAATGCAGTTACAGATTTGAAATCCGCACACATGTGCGCTCTTAACGACGTAAAAATAACACGGATCGGTGATTGGTCGGAAAATTCGATATCTGGCGATGCCGGCATGGCTGATTCTGCCAATCCAAACTAAGCCACCAAAATCTTATTTCCTCGAAAACTATGCGCCGCATAGGAAATCCAGTTACAGATTTGAAATCTGCACACATGTGCGCTCCTAATGACGTAGAAATTACACGGATCGGTGATTGGTCGGAAAATTCGATATCTGGCGATGCCGGCATGGCTGATTCTGCCAATCCAAACTAAGCCACCAAAATCTTATTTCCTCGAAAACTATGCGCCGCATAGGAAATCCAGTTACAGATTTGAAATCTGCACACATGTGCGCTCCTAATGACGTAGAAATTACACGGATCGGTGATTGGTCGGAAAATTCGATATCTGGCGATGCCGGCATGGCTGATTCTGCCAATCCAAACTAAGCCACCAAAATCTTATTTCCTCGAAAACTATGCGCCGCATAGGAAATCCAGTTACAGATTTGAAATCTGCACACATGTGCGCTCCTAATGACGTAGAAATTACACGGATCGGTGATTGGTCGGAAAATTCGATATCTGGCGATGCCGGCATGGCTGATTCTGCCTATCCAAACTAAGCCACCAAAATCTTATTTCCTCGAAAACTACGCACCGCATAGGAAATGCAGTTACAGATTTGAAATCCGCACACATGTGCGCTCTTAACGACGTAAAAATTACACGGATCGGTGATTGGTCGGAAAATTCGATATCTGGCGATGCCGGCATGGCTGATTCTGCCAATCCAAACTAAGCCACCAAAATCTTATTTCCTCGAAAACTGCGTACCGCATAGGAAATGCAGTTACAGATTTGAAATCCGCACACATGTGCGCTCTTAACGACGTAAAAATTACACGGATCGGTGATTGGTCGGAAAATTCGACATCTGGCGATGCCGGCATGGCTGATTCTGCCAATCCAAACTAAGCCACCAAAATCTTATTTCCTCGAAAACTACGCACCGCATAGGAAATGCAGTTACAGATTTGAAATCCGCACACATGTGCGCTCTTAACGACGTAAAAATTACACGGATCGGTGATTGGTCGGAAAATTCGATATCTGGCGATGCCGGCATGGCTGATTCTGCCAATCCAAACTAAGCCACAAAAATCTTATTTCCTCCAAAACAACGCACCGCATAGGAAATCCAGTTACAGATTTGAAATCTGCACACATGTGCGCTCCTAATGACGTAGAAATTACACGGATCGGTGATTGGTCGGAAAATTCGATATCTGGCGATGCCGGCATGGCTGATTCTGCCAATCCAAACTAAGCCACCAAAAATCTTATTTCCTCGAAAACTACGCACCGCATAGGAAATGCAGTTACAGATTTGAAATCCGCACACATGTGCGCTCTTAACGACGTAAAAATTACACGGATCGGTGATTGGTCGGAAAATTCGATATCTGGCGATGCCGGCATGGCTGATTCTGCCAATCCAAACTAAGCCACAAAAATCTTATTTCCTCCAAAACTGCGCACCGCATAGGAAATCCAGTTACAGATTTGAAATCTGCACACATGTGCGCTCTTAACGACGTAAAAATTACACGGATCGATGATTGGTCGGAAAATTCGATATCTGGCGATTCCGGCATGGCTGATTCTGCCAATCCAAACTAAGCCACCAAAATCTTATTTCCTCGAAAACTACGCACCGCATAGGAAATGCAGTTACAGATTTGAAATCCGCACACATGTGCGCTCTTAACGACGTAAAAATTACACGGATCGGTGATTGGTCGGAAAATTCGACATCTGGCGATGCCGGCATGGCTGATTCTGCCAATCCAAACTAAGCCACCAAAATCTTATTTCCTCGAAAACTACGCACCGCATAGGAAATGCAGTTACAGATTTGAAATCCGCACACATGTGCGCTCTTAACGACGTAAAAATTACACGGATCGGTGATTGGTCGGAAAATTCGATATCTGGCGATGCCGGCATGGCTGATTCTGCCAATCCAAACTAAGCCACCAAAATCTTATTTCCTCGAAAACTGCGCACCGCATAGGAAATGCAGTTACAGATTTGAAATCCGCACACATGTGCGCTCTTAACGACGTAAAAATTACACGGATCGGTGATTGGTCGGAAAATTCGATATCTGGCGATGCCGGCATGGCTGATTCTGCCAATCCAAACTAAGCCACAAATACTTATTTCCTCCAAAACTACGCACCGCATAGGAAATCCAGTTACAGATTTGAAATCTGCACACATGTGCGCTCTTAACGACGTAAAAATTACACGGATCGGTGATTGGTCGGAAAATTCGATATCTGGCGATGCCGGCATGGCTGATTCTGCCAATCCAAACTAAGCCACCAAAATCTTATTTCCTCGAAAACTGCGCACCGCATAGGAAATGCAGTTACAGATTTGAAATCCGCACACATGTGCGCTCTTAACGACGTAAAAATTACACGGATCGGTGATTGGTCGGAAAATTCGACATCTGGCGATGCCGGCATGGCTGATTCTGCCAATCCAAACTAAGCCACCAAAATCTTATTTTCTCGAAAACTATGCGCCGCATAGGAAATCCAGTTACAGATTTGAAATCTGCACACATGTGCGCCATTAACGACGTAAAAATTACACGGATCGGTGATTGGTCGGAAAATTCGATATCTGGCGATGCCGGCATAGCTGTTTCCGCCAATCCAAACTAAGCCACAAAAATATTATTTCCTCGAAAACTACGCATCGCATAGGAAATCCAGTTACGGATTTGAAATCTGCACACATGTGCGCTTCCAATGACGTAAAAATTACACGGATCGGTGATTGGTCGGAAAATTCGATGGCTGTTTCCGCCAATCCAAGCTAAGCCACAAAAATCTTATTTCCTCGAAAACTATGCACCGCATAGGAAATCCAGTTACAGATTTGAAATCTGCACACATGTGCGCTCCTAACGACGTAAAAATTATACGGATCGGTGATTGGTCGGAAAATTCGATATCTGGCGACCCCGGCAAGCCTGTTTCCGACAATCCAAACTAAGCCACAAAAATATTATTTCCTCGAAAACTACGCATCGCATAGGAAATCCAGTTACCGATTTGAAATCTGCACACACGTGCGCTTCTAATGACGTAAAAATTACACGGATCGGTGATTGGTCGGAAAACTCGATATCTGGCGATGCCGGCATGGCTGTTTCCGCCAATCCAAGCTAAGCCACATACACCTTATTTCCTAGAAAACTATGCACCGCATAGGAAATCCAGTTACAGATTTGAAATCTGCACACATGTGCGCTCCTAACGACGTAAAAATGACACGGATCGGTGATTGGTCGGAAAATTCGATATCTGGCGACCCCGGCAAGCCTGTTTCCGACAATCCAAACTAAGCCACAAAAATATTATTTCCTCGAAAACTACGCATCGCATAGGAAATCCAGTTACAGATTTGAAATCTGCACACATGTGCGCTCCTAATGACGTAGAAATTACACGGATCGGTGATTGGTCGGAAAATTCGATATCTGGCGATGCCGGCATGGCTGATTCTGCCAATCCAAACTAAGCCACAAATACTTATTTCCTCCAAAACTACGCACCGCATAGGAAATCCAGTTACAGATTTGAAATCTGCACACATGTGCGCTCTTAACGACGTAAAAATTACACGGATCGGTGATTGGTCGGAAAATTCGATATCTGGCGATGCCGGCATGGCTGATTCTGCCAATCCAAACTAAGCCACAAAAATCTTATTTCCTCGAAAACTGCGCACCGCATAGGAAATGCAGTTACAGATTTGAAATCCGCACACATGTGCGCTCTTAACGACGTAAAAATTACACGGATCGGTGATTGGTCGGAAAATTCGATATCTGGCGATGCCGGCATGGCTGATTCTGCCAATCCAAACTAAGCCACAAATACTTATTTCCTCCAAAACTACGCACCGCATAGGAAATCCAGTTACAGATTTGAAATCTGCACACATGTGCGCTCTTAACGACGTAAAAATTACACGGATCGGTGATTGGTCGGAAAATTCGATATCTGGCGATGCCGGCATGGCTGATTCTGCCAATCCAAACTAAGCCACCAAAATCTTATTTCCTCGAAAACTGCGCACCGCATAGGAAATGCAGTTACAGATTTGAAATCCGCACACATGTGCGCTCTTAACGACGTAAAAATTACACGGATCGGTGATTGGTCGGAAAATTCGACATCTGGCGATGCCGGCATGGCTGATTCTGCCAATCCAAACTAAGCCACCAAAATCTTATTTTCTCGAAAACTATGCGCCGCATAGGAAATCCAGTTACAGATTTGAAATCTGCACACATGTGCGCTCCTAATGACGTAGAAATTACACGGATCGGTGATTGGTCGGAAAATTCGATATCTGGCGATGCCGGCATGGCTGATTCTGCCAATCCAAACTAAGCCACTAAAATCTTATTTCCTCGAAAACTGCGCACCGCATAGGAAATGCAGTTACAGATTTGAAATCCGCACACATGTGCGCTCTTAACGACGTAAAAATTACACGGATCGGTGATTGGTCGGAAAATTCGATATCTGGCGATGCCGGCATGGCTGATTCTGCCAATCCAAACTAAGCCACCAAAATCTTATTTCCTCGAAAACTATGCGCCGCATGGGAAATCCAGTTACAGATTTGAAATCTGCACACATGTGCGCTCCTAATGACGTAGAAATTACACGGATCGGTGATTGGTCGGAAAATTCGATATCTGGCGATGCCGGCATGGCTGATTCTGCCAATCCAAACTAAGCCACTAAAATCTTATTTCCTCGAAAACTGCGCACCGCATAGGAAATGCAGTTACAGATTTGAAATCCGCACACATGTGCGCTCTTAACGACGTAAAAATTACACGGATCGGTGATTGGTCGGAAAATTCGATATCTGGCGATGCCGGCATGGCTGATTCTGCCAATCCAAACTAAGCCACAAAAATCTTATTTCCTCCAAAACTACGCACCGCATAGGAAATCCAGTTACAGATTTGAAATCTGCACACATGTGCGCTCTTAACGACGTAAAAATTACACGGATCGGTGATTGGTCGGAAAATTCGACATCTGGCGATGCCGGCATGGCTGATTCTGCCAATCCAAACTAAGCCACTAAAATCTTATTTCCTCGAAAACTGCGCACCGCATAGGAAATGCAGTTACAGATTTGAAATCCGCACACATGTGCGCTCTTAACGACGTAAAAATTACACGGATCGGTGATTGGTCGGAAAATTCGATATCTGGCGATGCCGGCATGGCTGTTTCCGCCAATCCAAACTAAGCCTCCAAAATCTTATTTCCTCGAAAACTATGCGCCGCATGGGAAATCCAGTTACAGATTTGAAATCTGCACACATGTGCGCTCCTAATGACGTAGAAATTACACGGATCGGTGATTGGTCGGAAAATTCGATATCTGGCGATGCCGGCATGGCTGATTCTGCCAATCCAAACTAAGCCACCAAAATCTTATTTCCTCGAAAACTATGCGCCGCATGGGAAATCCAGTTACAGATTTGAAATCTGTACACATGTGCGCTCTTAACGACGTAAAAATTACACGGATCGGTGATTGGTCGGAAAATTCGATATCTGGCGATGCCGGCATGGCTGATTCTGCCAATCCAAACTAAGCCACAAAAATCTTATTTCCTCGAAAACTATGCGCCGCATGTTAAATCCAGTTACAGATTTGAAATCTGCACACATGTGCGCTCTTAACGACGTAAAAATTACACGGATCGGTGATTGGTCGGAAAATTCGATATCTGGCGATGCCGGCATGGCTGATTCTGCCAATCCAAACTAAGCCACCAAAATCTTATTTCCTCGAAAACTATGCGCCGCATAGGAAATCCAGTTACAGATTTGAAATCTGCACACATGTGCGCTCCTAATGACGTAGAAATTACACGGATCGGTGATTGGTCGGAAAATTCGATATCTGGCGATGCCGGCATGGCTGATTCTGCCTATCCAAACTAAGCCACCAAAATCTTATTTCCTCGAAAACTACGCACCGCATAGGAAATGCAGTTACAGATTTGAAATCCGCACACATGTGCGCTCTTAACGACGTAAAAATTACACGGATCGGTGATTGGTCGGAAAATTCGACATCTGGCGATGCCGGCATGGCTGATTCTGCCAATCCAAACTAAGCCACCAAAATCTTATTTCCTCGAAAACTACGCACCGCATAGGAAATGCAGTTACAGATTTGAAATCCGCACACATGTGCGCTCTTAACGACGTAAAAATAACACGGATCGGTGATTGGTCGGAAAATTCGATATCTGGCGATGCCGGCATGGCTGATTCTGCCAATCCAAATTAAGCCACCAAAATCTTATTTCCTCGAAAACTATGCGCCGCATAGGAAATCCAGTTACAGATTTGAAATCTGCACACATGTGCGCTCCTAATGACGTAGAAATTACACGGATCGGTGATTGGTCGGAAAATTCGATATCTGGCGATGCCGGCATGGCTGATTCTGCCAATCCAAACTAAGCCACCAAAATCTTATTTCCTCGAAAACTATGCGCCGCATAGGAAATCCAGTTACAGATTTGAAATCTGCACACATGTGCGCTCCTAATGACGTAGAAATTACACGGATCGGTGATTGGTCGGAAAATTCGATATCTGGCGATGCCGGCATGGCTGATTCTGCCTATCCAAACTAAGCCACCAAAATCTTATTTCCTCGAAAACTACGCACCGCATAGGAAATGCAGTTACAGATTTGAAATCCGCACACATGTGCGCTCTTAACGACGTAAAAATTACACGGATCGGTGATTGGTCGGAAAATTCGATATCTGGCGATGCCGGCATGGCTGATTCTGCCAATCCAAACTAAGCCACCAAAATCTTATTTCCTCGAAAACTATGCGCCGCATAGGAAATCCAGTTACAGATTTGAAATCTGCACACATGTGCGCTCCTAATGACGTAAAAATTACACGGATCGGTGATTGGTCGGAAAATTCGATATCTGGCGATGCCGGCATGGCTGATTCTGCCAATCCAAACTAAGCCACAAAAATCTTATTTCCTCCAAAACTACGCACCGCATAGGAAATCCAGTTACAGATTTGAAATCTGCACACATGTGCGCTCTTAACGACGTAAAAATTACACGGATCGGTGATTGGTCGGAAAATTCGACATCTGGCGATGCCGGCATGGCTGATTCTGCCAATCCAAACTAAGCCACCAAAATCTTATTTCCTCGAAAACTACGCACCGCATAGGAAATGCAGTTACAGATTTGAAATCCGCACACATGTGCGCTCTTAACGACGTAAAAATTACACGGATCGGTGATTGGTCGGAAAATTCGATATCTGGCGATGCCGGCATGGCTGATTCTGCCAATCCAAACTAAGCCACAAATACTTATTTCCTCCAAAACTACGCACCGCATAGGAAATCCAGTTACAGATTTGAAATCTGCACACATGTGCGCTCTTAACGACGTAAAAATTACACGGATCGGTGATTGGTCGGAAAATTCGATATCTGGCGATGCCGGCATGGCTGATTCTGCCAATCCAAACTAAGCCACCAAAATCTTATTTCCTCGAAAACTATGCGCCGCATAGGAAATCCAGTTACAGATTTGAAATCTGCACACATGTGCGCTCCTAATGACGTAGAAATTACACGGATCGGTGATTGGTCGGAAAATTCGATATCTGGCGATGCCGGCATGGCTGATTCTGCCAATCCAAACTAAGCCACCAAAATCTTATTTCCTCGAAAACTGCGCACCGCATAGGAAATGCAGTTACAGATTTGAAATCTGCACACATGTGCGCTCTTAACGACGTAAAAATTACACGGATCGGTGATTGGTCGGAAAATTCGACATCTGGCGATGCCGGCATGGCTGATTCTGCCAATCCAAACTAAGCCACCAAAATCTTATTTCCTCGAAAACTACGCACCGCATAGGAAATGCAGTTACAGATTTGAAATCCGCACACATGTGCGCTCTTAACGACGTAAAAATAACACGGATCGGTGATTGGTCGGAAAATTCGATATCTGGCGATGCCGGCATGGCTGATTCTGCCAATCCAAATTAAGCCACCAAAATCTTATTTCCTCGAAAACTATGCGCCGCATAGGAAATCCAGTTACAGATTTGAAATCTGCACACATGTGCGCTCCTAATGACGTAGAAATTACACGGATCGGTGATTGGTCGGAAAATTCGATATCTGGCGATGCCGGCATGGCTGATTCTGCCAATCCAAACTAAGCCACCAAAATCTTATTTCCTCGAAAACTATGCGCCGCATAGGAAATCCAGTTACAGATTTGAAATCTGCACACATGTGCGCTCCTAATGACGTAGAAATTACACGGATCGGTGATTGGTCGGAAAATTCGATATCTGGCGATGCCGGCATGGCTGATTCTGCCTATCCAAACTAAGCCACCAAAATCTTATTTCCTCGAAAACTACGCACCGCATAGGAAATGCAGTTACAGATTTGAAATCCGCACACATGTGCGCTCTTAACGACGTAAAAATTACACGGATCGGTGATTGGTCGGAAAATTCGATATCTGGCGATGCCGGCATGGCTGATTCTGCCAATCCAAACTAAGCCACAAAAATCTTATTTCCTCCAAAACTACGCACCGCATAGGAAATCCAGTTACAGATTTGAAATCTGCACACAGGATCGGTGATTGGTCGGAAAATTCGATATCTGGCGATGCCGGCATGGCTGATTCTGCCAATCCAAACTAAGCCACCAAAATCTTATTTCCTCGAAAACTATGCGCCGCATAGGAAATCCAGTTACAGATTTGAAATCTGCACACATGTGCGCTCCTAATGACGTAGAAATTACACGGATCGGTGATTGGTCGGAAAATTCGATATCTGGCGATGCCGGCATGGCTGATTCTGCCAATCCAAACTAAGCCACCAAAATCTTATTTCCTCGAAAACTGCGCACCGCATAGGAAATGCAGTTACAGATTTGAAATCTGCACACATGTGCGCTCTTAACGACGTAAAAATTACACGGATCGGTGATTGGTCGGAAAATTCGACATCTGGCGATGCCGGCATGGCTGATTCTGCCAATCCAAACTAAGCCACCAAAATCTTATTTCCTCGAAAACTACGCACCGCATAGGAAATGCAGTTACAGATTTGAAATCCGCACACATGTGCGCTCTTAACGACGTAAAAATAACACGGATCGGTGATTGGTCGGAAAATTCGATATCTGGCGATGCCGGCATGGCTGATTCTGCCAATCCAAATTAAGCCACCAAAATCTTATTTCCTCGAAAACTATGCGCCGCATAGGAAATCCAGTTACAGATTTGAAATCTGCACACATGTGCGCTCCTAATGACGTAGAAATTACACGGATCGGTGATTGGTCGGAAAATTCGATATCTGGCGATGCCGGCATGGCTGATTCTGCCTATCCAAACTAAGCCACCAAAATCTTATTTCCTCGAAAACTACGCACCGCATAGGAAATGCAGTTACAGATTTAAAATCCGCACACATGTGCGCTCTTAACGACGTAAAAATTACACGGATCGGTGATTGGTCGGAAAATTCGATATCTGGCGATGCCGGCATGGCTGATTCTGCCAATCCAAACTAAGCCACAAAAATCTTATTTCCTCCAAAACTACGCACCGCATAGGAAATCCAGTTACAGATTTGAAATCTGCACACATGTGCGCTCTTAACGACGTAAAAATTACACGGATCGGTGATTGGTCGGAAAATTCGATATCTGGCGATGCCGGCATGGCTGATTCTGCCAATCCAAACTAAGCCACCAAAATCTTATTTCCTCGAAAACTGCGCACCGCATAGGAAATCCAGTTACAGATTTGAAATCTGCACACATGTGCGCTCTTAACGACGTAAAAATTACACGGATCGGTGATTGGTCGGAAAATTCGATATCTGGCGATGCCGGCATGGCTGATTCTGCCAATCCAAACTAAGCCACCAAAATCTTATTTCCTCGAAAACTATGCGCCGCATAGGAAATCCAGTTACAGATTTGAAATCTGCACACATGTGCGCTCCTAATGACGTAGAAATTACACGGATCGGTGATTGGTCGGAAAATTCGATATCTGGCGATGCCGGCATGGCTGATTCTGCCAATCCAAACTAAGCCACCAAAATCTTATTTCCTCGAAAACTGCGCACCGCATAGGAAATGCAGTTACAGATTTGAAATCTGCACACATGTGCGCTCTTAACGACGTAAAAATTACACGGATCGGTGATTGGTCGGAAAATTCGACATCTGGCGATGCCGGCATGGCTGATTCTGCCAATCCAAACTAAGCCACCAAAATCTTATTTCCTCGAAAACTACGCACCGCATAGGAAATGCAGTTACAGATTTGAAATCCGCACACATGTGCGCTCTTAACGACGTAAAAATAACACGGATCGGTGATTGGTCGGAAAATTCGATATCTGGCGATGCCGGCATGGCTGATTCTGCCTATCCAAACTAAGCCACCAAAATCTTATTTCCTCGAAAACTACGCACCGCATAGGAAATGCAGTTACAGATTTGAAATCCGCACACATGTGCGCTCTTAACGACGTAAAAATTACACGGATCGGTGATTGGTCGGAAAATTCGATATCTGGCGATGCCGGCATGGCTGATTCTGCCAATCCAAACTAAGCCACAAAAATCTTATTTCCTCCAAAACTACGCACCGCATAGGAAATCCAGTTACAGATTTGAAATCTGCACACATGTGCGCTCTTAACGACGTAAAAATTACACGGATCGGTGATTGGTCGGAAAATTCGACATCTGGCGATGCCGGCATGGCTGATTCTGCCAATCCAAATTAAGCCACCAAAATCTTATTTCCTCGAAAACTATGCGCCGCATAGGAAATCCAGTTACAGATTTGAAATCTGCACACATGTGCGCTCCTAATGACGTAGAAATTACACGGATCGGTGATTGGTCGGAAAATTCGATATCTGGCGATGCCGGCATGGCTGATTCTGCCTATCCAAACTAAGCCACCAAAATCTTATTTCCTCGAAAACTACGCACCGCATAGGAAATGCAGTTACAGATTTGAAATCCGCACACATGTGCGCTCTTAACGACGTAAAAATTACACGGATCGGTGATTGGTCGGAAAATTCGATATCTGGCGATGCCGGCATGGCTGATTCTGCCAATCCAAACTAAGCCACAAAAATCTTATTTCCTCCAAAACTACGCACCGCATAGGAAATCCAGTTACAGATTTGAAATCTGCACACATGTGCGCTCTTAACGACGTAAAAATTACACGGATCGGTGATTGGTCGGAAAATTCGATATCTGGCGATGCCGGCATGGCTGATTCTGCCAATCCAAACTAAGCCACCAAAATCTTATTTCCTCGAAAACTGCGCACCGCATAGGAAATCCAGTTACAGATTTGAAATCTGCACACATGTGCGCTCTTAACGACGTAAAAATTACACGGATCGGTGATTGGTCGGAAAATTCGATATCTGGCGATGCCGGCATGGCTGATTCTGCCAATCCAAACTAAGCCACAAAAATCTTATTTCCTCCAAAACTACGCACCGCATAGGAAATCCAGTTACAGATTTGAAATCTGCACACATGTGCGCTCTTAACGACGTAAAAATTACACGGATCGGTGATTGGTCGGAAAATTCGACATCTGGCGATGCCGGCATGGCTGATTCTGCCAATCCAAACTAAGCCACCAAAATCTTATTTCCTCGAAAACTACGCACCGCATAGGAAATGCAGTTACAGATTTGAAATCCGCACACATGTGCGCTCTTAACGACGTAAAAATTACACGGATCGGTGATTGGTCGGAAAATTCGATATCTGGCGATGCCGGCATGGCTGATTCTGCCAATCCAAACTAAGCCACAAATACTTATTTCCTCCAAAACTACGCACCGCATAGGAAATCCAGTTACAGATTTGAAATCTGCACACATGTGCGCTCTTAACGACGTAAAAATTACACGGATCGGTGATTGGTCGGAAAATTCGATATCTGGCGATGCCGGCATGGCTGATTCTGCCAATCCAAACTAAGCCACCAAAATCTTATTTCCTCGAAAACTATGCGCCGCATAGGAAATCCAGTTACAGATTTGAAATCTGCACACATGTGCGCTCCTAATGACGTAGAAATTACACGGATCGGTGATTGGTCGGAAAATTCGATATCTGGCGATGCCGGCATGGCTGATTCTGCCAATCCAAACTAAGCCACCAAAATCTTATTTCCTCGAAAACTGCGCACCGCATAGGAAATGCAGTTACAGATTTGAAATCTGCACACATGTGCGCTCTTAACGACGTAAAAATTACACGGATCGGTGATTGGTCGGAAAATTCGACATCTGGCGATGCCGGCATGGCTGATTCTGCCAATCCAAACTAAGCCACCAAAATCTTATTTCCTCGAAAACTACGCACCGCATAGGAAATGCAGTTACAGATTTGAAATCCGCACACATGTACGCTCTTAACGACGTAAAAATAACACGGATCGGTGATTGGTCGGAAAATTCGATATCTGGCGATGCCGGCATGGCTGATTCTGCCAATCCAAACTAAGCCACCAAAATCTTATTTCCTCGAAAACTACGCACCGCATAGGAAATGCAGTTACAGATTTGAAATCCGCACACATGTGCGCTCTTAACGACGTAAAAATAACACGGATCGGTGATTGGTCGGAAAATTCGATATCTGGCGATGCCGGCATGGCTGATTCTGCCAATCCAAATTAAGCCACCAAAATCTTATTTCCTCGAAAACTATGCGCCGCATAGGAAATCCAGTTACAGATTTGAAATCTGCACACATGTGCGCTCCTAATGACGTAGAAATTACACGGATCGGTGATTGGTCGGAAAATTCGATATCTGGCGATGCCGGCATGGCTGATTCTGCCAATCCAAACTAAGCCACCAAAATCTTATTTCCTCGAAAACTATGCGCCGCATAGGAAATCCAGTTACAGATTTGAAATCTGCACACATGTGCGCTCCTAATGACGTAGAAATTACACGGATCGGTGATTGGTCGGAAAATTCGATATCTGGCGATGCCGGCATGGCTGATTCTGCCTATCCAAACTAAGCCACCAAAATCTTATTTCCTCGAAAACTACGCACCGCATAGGAAATGCAGTTACAGATTTGAAATCCGCACACATGTGCGCTCTTAACGACGTAAAAATTACACGGATCGGTGATTGGTCGGAAAATTCGATATCTGGCGATGCCGGCATGGCTGATTCTGCCAATCCAAACTAAGCCACAAAAATCTTATTTCCTCCAAAACTACGCACCGCATAGGAAATCCAGTTACAGATTTGAAATCTGCACACATGTGCGCTCTTAACGACGTAAAAATTACACGGATCGGTGATTGGTCGGAAAATTCGATATCTGGCGATGCCGGCATGGCTGATTCTGCCAATCCAAACTAAGCCACCAAAATCTTATTTCCTCGAAAACTGCGCACCGCATAGGAAATCCAGTTACAGATTTGAAATCTGCACACATGTGCGCTCTTAACGACGTAAAAATTACACGGATCGGTGATTGGTCGGAAAATTCGATATCTGGCGATGCCGGCATGGCTGATTCTGCCAATCCAAACTAAGCCACAAAAATCTTATTTCCTCCAAAACTACGCACCGCATAGGAAATCCAGTTACAGATTTGAAATCTGCACACATGTGCGCTCTTAACGACGTAAAAATTACACGGATCGGTGATTGGTCGGAAAATTCGACATCTGGCGATGCCGGCATGGCTGATTCTGCCAATCCAAACTAAGCCACCAAAATCTTATTTCCTCGAAAACTACGCACCGCATAGGAAATGCAGTTACAGATTTGAAATCCGCACACATGTGCGCTCTTAACGACGTAAAAATTACACGGATCGGTGATTGGTCGGAAAATTCGATATCTGGCGATGCCGGCATGGCTGATTCTGCCAATCCAAACTAAGCCACAAAAATCTTATTTCCTCCAAAACTACGCACCGCATAGGAAATCCAGTTACAGATTTAAAATCTGCACACATGTGCGCTCTTAATGACGTAGAAATTACACGGATCGGTGATTGGTCGGAAAATTCGATATCTGGCGATGCCGGCATGGCTGATTCTGCCAATCCAAACTAAGCCACAAAAATCTTATTTCCTCCAAAACTACGCACCGCATAGGAAATCCAGTTACAGATTTAAAATCTGCACACATGTGCGCTCTTAATGACGTAGAAATTACACGGATCGGTGATTGGTCGGAAAATTCGATATCTGGCGATGCCGGCATGGCTGATTCTGCCAATCCAAACTAAGCCACCAAAATCTTATTTCCTCGAAAACTATGCGCCGCATGGGAAATCCAGTTACAGATTTGAAATCTGCACACATGTGCGCTCCTAATGACGTAGAAATTACACGGATCGGTGATTGGTCGGAAAATTCGATATCTGGCGATGCCGGCATGGCTGATTCTGCCAATCCAAACTAAGCCACCAAAATCTTATTTCCTCGAAAACTGCGCACCGCATAGGAAATGCAGTTACAGATTTGAAATCTGCACACATGTGCGCTCTTAACGACGTAAAAATTACACGGATCGGTGATTGGTCGGAAAATTCGACATCTGGCGATGCCGGCATGGCTGATTCTGCCAATCCAAACTAAGCCACCAAAATCTTATTTCCTCGAAAACTACGCACCGCATAGGAAATGCAGTTACAGATTTGAAATCCGCACACATGTGCGCTCTTAACGACGTAAAAATAACACGGATCGGTGATTGGTCGGAAAATTCGATATCTGGCGATGCCGGCATGGCTGATTCTGCCAATCCAAACTAAGCCACCAAAATCTTATTTCCTCGAAAACTATGCGCCGCATAGGAAATCCAGTTACAGATTTGAAATCTGCACACATGTGCGCTCCTAATGACGTAGAAATTACACGGATCGGTGATTGGTCGGAAAATTCGATATCTGGCGATGCCGGCATGGCTGATTCTGCCAATCCAAACTAAGCCACCAAAATCTTATTTCCTCGAAAACTATGCGCCGCATGGGAAATGCAGTTACAGATTTGAAATCTGCACACATGTGCGCTCCTAATGACGTAGAAATTACACGGATCGGTGATTGGTCGGAAAATTCGATATCTGGCGATGCCGGCATGGCTGATTCTGCCAATCCAAACTAAGCCACCAAAATCTTATTTCCTCGAAAACTATGCGCCGCATAGGAAATCCAGTTACAGATTTGAAATCTGCACACATGTGCGCTCCTAATGACGTAGAAATTACACGGATCGGTGATTGGTCGGAAAATTCGATATCTGGCGATGCCGGCATGGCTGATTCTGCCTATCCAAACTAAGCCACCAAAATCTTATTTCCTCGAAAACTACGCACCGCATAGGAAATGCAGTTACAGATTTGAAATCCGCACACATGTGCGCTCTTAACGACGTAAAAATTACACGGATCGGTGATTGGTCGGAAAATTCGATATCTGGCGATGCCGGCATGGCTGATTCTGCCAATCCAAACTAAGCCACAAAAATCTTATTTCCTCCAAAACTACGCACCGCATAGGAAATCCAGTTACAGATTTGAAATCTGCACACATGTGCGCTCTTAACGACGTAAAAATTACACGGATCGGTGATTGGTCGGAAAATTCGATATCTGGCGATGCCGGCATGGCTGATTCTGCCAATCCAAACTAAGCCACAAAAATCTTATTTCCTCCAAAACTACGCACCGCATAGGAAATCCAGTTACAGATTTGAAATCTGCACACATGTGCGCTCTTAACGACGTAAAAATTACACGGATCGGTGATTGGTCGGAAAATTCGATATCTGGCGATGCCGGCATGGCTGATTCTGCCAATCCAAACTAAGCCACCAAAATCTTATTTCCTCGAAAACTGCGCACCGCATAGGAAATCCAGTTACAGATTTGAAATCCGCACACATGTGCGCTCTTAACGACGTAAAAATTACACGGATCGGTGATTGGTCGGAAAATTCGACATCTGGCGATGCCGGCATGGCTGATTCTGCCAATCCAAACTAAGCCACCAAAATCTTATTTCCTCGAAAACTATGCGCCGCATGGGAAATCCAGTTACAGATTTGAAATCTGCACACATGTGCGCTCCTAATGACGTAGAAATTACACGGATCGGTGATTGGTCGGAAAATTCGATATCTGGCGATGCCGGCATGGCTGATTCTGCCAATCCAAACTAAGCCACCAAAATCTTATTTCCTCGAAAACTATGCGCCGCATGGGAAATCCAGTTACAGATTTGAAATCTGCACACATGTGCGCTCTTAACGACGTAAAAATTACACGGATCGGTGATTGGTCGGAAAATTCGATATCTGGCGATGCCGGCATGGCTGATTCTGCCAATCCAAACTAAGCCACCAAAATCTTATTTCCTCGAAAACTATGCGCCGCATAGGAAATCCAGTTACAGATTTGAAATCTGCACACATGTGCGCTCCTAATGACGTAGAAATTACACGGATCGGTGATTGGTCGGAAAATTCGATATCTGGCGATGCCGGCATGGCTGATTCTGCCAATCCAAACTAAGCCACCAAAATCTTATTTCCTCGAAAACTATGCGCCGCATAGGAAATCCAGTTACAGATTTGAAATCTGCACACATGTGCGCTCCTAATGACGTAGAAATTACACGGATCGGTGATTGGTCGGAAAATTCGATATCTGGCGATGCCGGCATGGCTGATTCTGCCTATCCAAACTAAGCCACCAAAATCTTATTTCCTCGAAAACTACGCACCGCATAGGAAATGCAGTTACAGATTTGAAATCCGCACACATGTGCGCTCTTAACGACGTAAAAATTACACGGATCGGTGATTGGTCGGAAAATTCGATATCTGGCGATGCCGGCATGGCTGATTCTGCCAATCCAAACTAAGCCACAAAAATCTTATTTCCTCCAAAACAACGCACCGCATAGGAAATCCAGTTACAGATTTGAAATCTGCACACATGTGCGCTCTTAACGACGTAAAAATTACACGGATCGGTGATTGGTCGGAAAATTCGATATCTGGCGATGCCGGCATGGCTGATTCTGCCAATCCAAACTAAGCCACCAAAATCTTATTTCCTCGAAAACTGCGCACCGCATAGGAAATCCAGTTACAGATTTGAAATCCGCACACATGTGCGCTCTTAACGACGTAAAAATTACACGGATCGGTGATTGGTCGGAAAATTCGACATCTGGCGATGCCGGCATGGCTGATTCTGCCAATCCAAACTAAGCCACCAAAATCTTATTTCCTCGAAAACTACGCACCGCATAGGAAATGCAGTTACAGATTTGAAATCCGCACACATGTGCGCTCTTAACGACGTAAAAATTACACGGATCGGTGATTGGTCGGAAAATTCGATATCTGGCGATGCCGGCATGGCTGATTCTGCC
This sequence comes from Brachypalpus laphriformis, assembly GCA_945910035.1. Lineage (NCBI taxonomy): Eukaryota > Metazoa > Arthropoda > Insecta > Diptera > Syrphidae > Brachypalpus > Brachypalpus laphriformis. The sequence continues at coordinate 75,981,609 of OX246755.1, read as the reverse complement.
AATCCAAACTAAGCCACAAAAATCTTATTTCCTCCAAAACAACGCACCGCATAGGAAATCCAGTTACAGATTTGAAATCTGCACACATGTGCGCTCCTAATGACGTAGAAATTACACGGATCGGTGATTGGTCGGAAAATTCGATATCTGGCGATGCCGGCATGGCTGATTCTGCCAATCCAAACTAAGCCACCAAAAATCTTATTTCCTCGAAAACTACGCACCGCATAGGAAATGCAGTTACAGATTTGAAATCCGCACACATGTGCGCTCTTAACGACGTAAAAATTACACGGATCGGTGATTGGTCGGAAAATTCGATATCTGGCGATGCCGGCATGGCTGATTCTGCCAATCCAAACTAAGCCACAAAAATCTTATTTCCTCCAAAACTGCGCACCGCATAGGAAATCCAGTTACAGATTTGAAATCTGCACACATGTGCGCTCTTAACGACGTAAAAATTACACGGATCGATGATTGGTCGGAAAATTCGATATCTGGCGATTCCGGCATGGCTGATTCTGCCAATCCAAACTAAGCCACCAAAATCTTATTTCCTCGAAAACTACGCACCGCATAGGAAATGCAGTTACAGATTTGAAATCCGCACACATGTGCGCTCTTAACGACGTAAAAATTACACGGATCGGTGATTGGTCGGAAAATTCGACATCTGGCGATGCCGGCATGGCTGATTCTGCCAATCCAAACTAAGCCACCAAAATCTTATTTCCTCGAAAACTACGCACCGCATAGGAAATCCAGTTACAGATTTAAAATCTGCACACATGTGCGCTCTTAATGACGTAGAAATTACACGGATCGGTGATTGGTCGGAGAATTCGGTATCTGGCGATGCCGGCATGGCTGATTCTGCCAATCCAAACTAAGCCACCAAAATCTTATTTCCTCGAAAACTACGCACCGCATAGGAAATGCAGTTACAGATTTGAAATCCGCACACATGTGCGCTCTTAACGACGTAAAAATTACACGGATCGGTGATTGGTCGGAAAATTCGATATCTGGCGATGCCGGCATGGCTGATTCTGCCAATCCAAACTAAGCCACAAATACTTATTTCCTCCAAAACTACGCACCGCATAGGAAATCCAGTTACAGATTTGAAATCTGCACACATGTGCGCTCTTAACGACGTAAAAATTACACGGATCGGTGATTGGTCGGAAAATTCGATATCTGGCGATGCCGGCATGGCTGATTCTGCCAATCCAAACTAAGCCACCAAAATCTTATTTCCTCGAAAACTGCGCACCGCATAGGAAATGCAGTTACAGATTTGAAATCCGCACACATGTGCGCTCTTAACGACGTAAAAATTACACGGATCGGTGATTGGTCGGAAAATTCGATATCTGGCGATGCCGGCATGGCTGATTCTGCCAATCCAAACTAAGCCACAAATACTTATTTCCTCCAAAACTACGCACCGCATAGGAAATCCAGTTACAGATTTGAAATCTGCACACATGTGCGCTCTTAACGACGTAAAAATTACACGGATCGGTGATTGGTCGGAAAATTCGATATCTGGCGATGCCGGCATGGCTGATTCTGCCAATCCAAACTAAGCCACCAAAATCTTATTTCCTCGAAAACTGCGCACCGCATAGGAAATGCAGTTACAGATTTGAAATCCGCACACATGTGCGCTCTTAACGACGTAAAAATTACACGGATCGGTGATTGGTCGGAAAATTCGATATCTGGCGATGCCGGCATGGCTGATTCTGCCAATCCAAACTAAGCCACAAATACTTATTTCCTCCAAAACTACGCACCGCATAGGAAATCCAGTTACAGATTTGAAATCTGCACACATGTGCGCTCTTAACGACGTAAAAATTACACGGATCGGTGATTGGTCGGAAAATTCGATATCTGGCGATGCCGGCATGGCTGATTCTGCCAATCCAAACTAAGCCACCAAAATCTTATTTCCTCGAAAACTGCGCACCGCATAGGAAATGCAGTTACAGATTTGAAATCCGCACACATGTGCGCTCTTAACGACGTAAAAATTACACGGATCGGTGATTGGTCGGAAAATTCGACATCTGGCGATGCCGGCATGGCTGATTCTGCCAATCCAAACTAAGCCACCAAAATCTTATTTCCTCGAAAACTGCGCACCGCATAGGAAATGCAGTTACAGATTTGAAATCCGCACACATGTGCGCTCTTAACGACGTAAAAATTACACGGATCGGTGATTGGTCGGAAAATTCGATATCTGGCGATGCCGGCATGGCTGATTCTGCCAATCCAAACTAAGCCACAAATACTTATTTCCTCCAAAACTACGCACCGCATAGGAAATCCAGTTACAGATTTGAAATCTGCACACATGTGCGCTCCTAATGACGTAGAAATTACACGGATCGGTGATTGGTCGGAAAATTCGATATCTGGCGATGCCGGCATGGCTGATTCTGCCAATCCAAACTAAGCCACCAAAATCTTATTTCCTCGAAAACTACGCGCCGCATAGGAAATCCAGTTACAGATTTGAAATCTGCACACATGTGCGCTCTTAACGACGTAAAAATTACACGGATCGGTGATTGGTCGGAAAATTCGATATCTGGCGATGCCGGCATGGCTGATTCTGCCAATCCAAACTAAGCCACCAAAATCTTATTTCCTCGAAAACTGCGCACCGCATAGGAAATGCAGTTACAGATTTGAAATCTGCACACATGTGCGCTCTTAACGACGTAAAAATTACACGGATCGGTGATTGGTCGGAAAATTCGACATCTGGCGATACCGGCATGGCTGATTCTGCCAATCCAAACTAAGCCACCAAAATCTTATTTCCTCGAAAACTGCGCACCGCATAGGAAATGCAGTTACAGATTTGAAATCTGCACACATGTGCGCTCTTAACGACGTAAAAATTACACGGATCGGTGATTGGTCGGAAAATTCGATATCTGGCGATGCCGGCATGGCTGATTCTGCCAATCCAAACTAAGCCACCAAAATCTTATTTCCTCGAAAACTATGCGCCGCATAGGAAATCCAGTTACAGATTTGAAATCTGCACACATGTGCGCTCCTTACGACGTAAAAATTACACGGATCGGTGATTGGTCGGAAAATTCGATATCTGGCGATGCCGGCATGGCTGATTCTGCCAATCCAAACTAAGCCACAAAAATCTTATTTATTTCCTCCAAAACTACGCACCGCATAGGAAATCCAGTTACAGATTTGAAATCTGCACACATGTGCGCTCCTAATGACGCAGAAATTACACGGATCGGTGATTGGTCGGAAAATTCGATATCTGGCGATGCCGGCATGGCTGATTCTGCCAATCCAAACTAAGCCACCAAAATCTTATTTCCTCGAAAACTACGCGCCGCATAGGAAATCCAGTTACAGATTTGAAATCTGCACACATGTGCGCTCTTAACGACGTAAAAATTACACGGATCGGTGATTGGTCGGAAAATTCGATATCTGGCGATGCCGGCATGGCTGTTTCCGCCAATCCAAACTAAGCCTCCAAAATCTTATTTCCTCGAAAACTATGCGCCGCATGGGAAATCCAGTTACAGATTTGAAATCTGCACACATGTGCGCTCCTAATGACGTAGAAATTACACGGATCGGTGATTGGTCGGAAAATTCGATATCTGGCGATGCCGGCATGGCTGATTCTGCCAATCCAAACTAAGCCACCAAAATCTTATTTCCTCGAAAACTACGCACCGCATAGGAAATGCAGTTACAGATTTGAAATCCGCACACATGTGCGCTCTTAACGACGTAAAAATAACACGGATCGGTGATTGGTCGGAAAATTCGATATCTGGCGATGCCGGCATGGCTGATTCTGCCAATCCAAACTAAGCCACCAAAATCTTATTTCCTCGAAAACTATGCGCCGCATAGGAAATCCAGTTACAGATTTGAAATCTGCACACATGTGCGCTCCTAATGACGTAAAAATTACACGGATCGGTGATTGGTCGGAAAATTCGATATCTGGCGATGCCGGCATGGCTGATTCTGCCAATCCAAACTAAGCCACAAAAATCTTATTTATTTCCTCCAAAACTACGCACCGCATAGGAAATCCAGTTACAGATTTGAAATCCGCACACATGTGCGCTCCTAATGACGCAGAAATTACACGGATCGGTGATTGGTCGGAAAATTCGATATCTGGCGATGCCGGCATGGCTGATTCTGCCAATCCAAACTAAGCCACCAAAATCTTATTTCCTCGAAAACTACGCGCCGCATAGGAAATCCAGTTACAGATTTGAAATCTGCACACATGTGCGCTCTTAACGACGTAAAAATTACACGGATCGGTGATTGGTCGGAAAATTCGATATCTGGCGATGCCGGCATGGCTGTTTCCGCCAATCCAAACTAAGCCTCCAAAATCTTATTTCCTCGAAAACTATGCGCCGCATGGGAAATCCAGTTACAGATTTGAAATCTGCACACATGTGCGCTCCTAATGACGTAGAAATTACACGGATCGGTGATTGGTCGGAAAATTCGATATCTGGCGATGCCGGCATGGCTGATTCTGCCAATCCAAACTAAGCCACCAAAATCTTATTTCCTCGAAAACTATGCGCCGCATGGGAAATCCAGTTACAGATTTGAAATCTGCACACATGTGCGCTCTTAACGACGTAAAAATTACACGGATCGGTGATTGGTCGGAAAATTCGATATCTGGCGATGCCGGCATGGCTGATTCTGCCAATCCAAACTAAGCCACCAAAATCTTATTTCCTCGAAAACTATGCGCCGCATGGGAAATCCAGTTACAGATTTGAAATCTGCACACATGTGCGCTCTTAATGACGTAAAAATTACACGGATCGGTGATTGGTCGGAAAATTCGATATCTGGCGATGCCGGCATGGCTGATTCTGCCAATCCAAACTAAGCCACCAAAATCTTATTTCCTCGAAAACTGCGCACCGCATAGGAAATGCAGTTACAGATTTGAAATCCGCACACATGTGCGCTCTTAACGACGTAAAAATTACACGGATCGGTGATTGGTCGGAAAATTCGACATCTGGCGATGCCGGCATGGCTGATTCTGCCAATCCAAACTAAGCCACCAAAATCTTATTTCCTCGAAAACTACGCACCGCATAGGAAATGCAGTTACAGATTTGAAATCCGCACACATGTGCGCTCTTAACGACGTAAAAATAACACGGATCGGTGATTGGTCGGAAAATTCGATATCTGGCGATGCCGGCATGGCTGATTCTGCCAATCCAAACTAAGCCACCAAAATCTTATTTCCTCGAAAACTATGCGCCGCATGGGAAATCCAGTTACAGACTTGAAATCTGCACACATGTGCGCTCCTAATGACGTAGAAATTACACGGATCGGTGATTGGTCGGAAAATTCGATATCTGGCGATGCCGGCATGGCTGATTCTGCCAATCCAAACTAAGCCACCAAAATCTTATTTCCTCGAAAACTACGCACCGCATAGGAAATGCAGTTACAGATTTGAAATCCGCACACATGTGCGCTCTTAACGACGTAAAAATAACACGGATCGGTGATTGGTCGGAAAATTCGATATCTGGCGATGCCGGCATGGCTGATTCTGCCAATCCAAACTAAGCCACCAAAATCTTATTTCCTCGAAAACTACGCGCCGCATAGGAAATCCAGTTACAGATTTGAAATCTGCACACATGTGCGCTCTTAACGACGTAAAAATTACACGGATCGGTGATTGGTCGGAAAATTCGATATCTGGCGATGCCGGCATGGCTGTTTCCGCCAATCCAAACTAAGCCTCCAAAATCTTATTTCCTCGAAAACTATGCGCCGCATGGGAAATCCAGTTACAGATTTGAAATCTGCACACATGTGCGCTCCTAATGACGTAGAAATTACACGGATCGGTGATTGGTCGGAAAATTCGATATCTGGCGATGCCGGCATGGCTGATTCTGCCAATCCAAACTAAGCCACCAAAATCTTATTTCCTCGAAAACTATGCGCCGCATGGGAAATCCAGTTACAGATTTGAAATCTGCACACATGTGCGCTCTTAACGACGTAAAAATTACACGGATCGGTGATTGGTCGGAAAATTCGATATCTGGCGATGCCGGCATGGCTGATTCTGCCAATCCAAACTAAGCCACCAAAATCTTATTTCCTCGAAAACTATGCGCCGCATGGTAAATCCAGTTACAGATTTGAAATCTGCACACATGTGCGCTCTTAACGACGTAAAAATTACACGGATCGGTGATTGGTCGGAAAATTCGATATCTGGCGATGCCGGCATGGCTGATTCTGCCAATCCAAACTAAGCCACCAAAATCTTATTTCCTCGAAAACTGCGCACCGCATAGGAAATGCAGTTACAGATTTGAAATCTGCACACATGTGCGCTCTTAACGACGTAAAAATTACACGGATCGGTGATTGGTCGGAAAATTCGACATCTGGCGATGCCGGCATGGCTGATTCTGCCAATCCAAACTAAGCCACCAAAATCTTATTTCCTCGAAAACTATGCGCCGCATAGGAAATCCAGTTACAGATTTGAAATCTGCACACATGTGCGCTCCTAATGACGTAAAAATTACACGGATCGGTGATTGGTCGGAAAATTCGATATCTGGCGATGCCGGCATGGCTGATTCTGCCAATCCAAACTAAGCCACAAAAATCTTATTTATTTCCTCCAAAACTACGCACCGCATAGGAAATCCAGTTACAGATTTGAAATCTGCACACATGTGCGCTCCTAATGACGCAGAAATTACACGGATCGGTGATTGGTCGGAAAATTCGATATCTGGCGATGCCGGCATGGCTGATTCTGCCAATCCAAACTAAGCCACCAAAATCTTATTTCCTCGAAAACTACGCGCCGCATAGGAAATCCAGTTACAGATTTGAAATCTGCACACATGTGCGCTCTTAACGACGTAAAAATTACACGGATCGGTGATTGGTCGGAAAATTCGATATCTGGCGATGCCGGCATGGCTGTTTCCGCCAATCCAAACTAAGCCTCCAAAATCTTATTTCCTCGAAAACTATGCGCCGCATGGGAAATCCAGTTACAGATTTGAAATCTGCACACATGTGCGCTCCTAATGACGTAGAAATTACACGGATCGGTGATTGGTCGGAAAATTCGATATCTGGCGATGCCGGCATGGCTGATTCTGCCAATCCAAACTAAGCCACCAAAATCTTATTTCCTCGAAAACTACGCACCGCATAGGAAATGCAGTTACAGATTTGAAATCCGCACACATGTGCGCTCTTAACGACGTAAAAATAACACGGATCGGTGATTGGTCGGAAAATTCGATATCTGGCGATGCCGGCATGGCTGATTCTGCCAATCCAAACTAAGCCACCAAAATCTTATTTATTTCCTCCAAAACTACGCACCGCATAGGAAATCCAACTACAGATTTGAAATCTGCACACATGTGCGCTCCTAATGACGCAGAAATTACACGGATCGGTGATTGGTCGGAAAATTCGATATCTGGCGATGCCGGCATGGCTGATTCTGCCAATCCAAACTAAGCCACCAAAATCTTATTTCCTCGAAAACTACGCGCCGCATAGGAAATCCAGTTACAGATTTGAAATCTGCACACATGTGCGCTCTTAACGACGTAAAAATTACACGGATCGGTGATTGGTCGGAAAATTCGATATCTGGCGATGCCGGCATGGCTGTTTCCGCCAATCCAAACTAAGCCTCCAAAATCTTATTTCCTCGAAAACTATGCGCCGCATGGGAAATCCAGTTACAGATTTGAAATCTGCACACATGTGCGCTCTTAACGACGTAAAAATTACACGGATCGGTGATTGGTCGGAAAATTCGATATCTGGCGATGCCGGCATGGCTGATTCTGCCAATCCAAACTAAGCCACCAAAATCTTATTTCCTCGAAAACTATGCGCCGCATGGGAAATCCAGTTACAGATTTGAAATCTGCACACATGTGCGCTCTTAATGACGTAAAAATTACACGGATCGGTGATTGGTCGGAAAATTCGATATCTGGCGATGCCGGCATGGCTGATTCTGCCAATCCAAACTAAGCCACCAAAATCTTATTTCCTCGAAAACTGCGCACCGCATAGGAAATGCAGTTACAGATTTGAAATCCGCACACATGTGCGCTCTTAACGACGTAAAAATTACACGGATCGGTGATTGGTCGGAAAATTCGACATCTGGCGATGCCGGCATGGCTGATTCTGCCAATCCAAACTAAGCCACCAAAATCTTATTTCCTCGAAAACTACGCACCGCATAGGAAATGCAGTTACAGATTTGAAATCCGCACACATGTGCGCTCTTAACGACGTAAAAATAACACGGATCGGTGATTGGTCGGAAAATTCGATATCTGGCGATGCCGGCATGGCTGATTCTGCCAATCCAAACTAAGCCACCAAAATCTTATTTCCTCGAAAACTATGCGCCGCATGGGAAATCCAGTTACAGACTTGAAATCTGCACACATGTGCGCTCCTAATGACGTAGAAATTACACGGATCGGTGATTGGTCGGAAAATTCGATATCTGGCGATGCCGGCATGGCTGATTCTGCCAATCCAAACTAAGCCACCAAAATCTTATTTCCTCGAAAACTACGCACCGCATAGGAAATGCAGTTACAGATTTGAAATCCGCACACATGTGCGCTCTTAACGACGTAAAAATAACACGGATCGGTGATTGGTCGGAAAATTCGATATCTGGCGATGCCGGCATGGCTGATTCTGCCAATCCAAACTAAGCCACCAAAATCTTATTTCCTCGAAAACTACGCGCCGCATAGGAAATCCAGTTACAGATTTGAAATCTGCACACATGTGCGCTCTTAACGACGTAAAAATTACACGGATCGGTGATTGGTCGGAAAATTCGATATCTGGCGATGCCGGCATGGCTGTTTCCGCCAATCCAAACTAAGCCTCCAAAATCTTATTTCCTCGAAAACTATGCGCCGCATGGGAAATCCAGTTACAGATTTGAAATCTGCACACATGTGCGCTCCTAATGACGTAGAAATTACACGGATCGGTGATTGGTCGGAAAATTCGATATCTGGCGATGCCGGCATGGCTGATTCTGCCAATCCAAACTAAGCCACCAAAATCTTATTTCCTCGAAAACTACGCACCGCATAGGAAATGCAGTTACAGATTTGAAATCCGCACACATGTGCGCTCTTAACGACGTAAAAATAACACGGATCGGTGATTGGTCGGAAAATTCGATATCTGGCGATGCCGGCATGGCTGATTCTGCCAATCCAAACTAAGCCACAAAAATCTTATTTATTTCCTCCAAAACTACGCACCGCATAGGAAATCCAGTTACAGATTTGAAATCTGCACACATGTGCGCTCCTAATGACGCAGAAATTACACGGATCGGTGATTGGTCGGAAAATTCGATATCTGGCGATGCCGGCATGGCTGATTCTGCCAATCCAAACTAAGCCACCAAAATCTTATTTCCTCGAAAACTATGCGCCGCATAGGAAATCCAGTTACAGATTTGAAATCTGCACACATGTGCGCTCCTAATGACGTAAAAATTACACGGATCGGTGATTGGTCGGAAAATTCGATATCTGGCGATGCCGGCATGGCTGATTCTGCCAATCCAAACTAAGCCACAAAAATCTTATTTATTTCCTCCAAAACTACGCACCGCATAGGAAATCCAGTTACAGATTTGAAATCTGCACACATGTGCGCTCCTAATGACGCAGAAATTACACGGATCGGTGATTGGTCGGAAAATTCGATATCTGGCGATGCCGGCATGGCTGATTCTGCCAATCCAAACTAAGCCACCAAAATCTTATTTCCTCGAAAACTACGCGCCGCATAGGAAATCCAGTTACAGATTTGAAATCTGCACACATGTGCGCTCTTAACGACGTAAAAATTACACGGATCGGTGATTGGTCGGAAAATTCGATATCTGGCGATGCCGGCATGGCTGTTTCCGCCAATCCAAACTAAGCCTCCAAAATCTTATTTCCTCGAAAACTATGCGCCGCATGGGAAATCCAGTTACAGATTTGAAACCTGCACACATGTGCGCTCCTAATGACGTAGAAATTACACGGATCGGTGATTGGTCGGAAAATTCGATATCTGGCGATGCCGGCATGGCTGATTCTGCCAATCCAAACTAAGCCACCAAAATCTTATTTCCTCGAAAACTATGCGCCGCATGGGAAATCCAGTTACAGATTTGAAATCTGCACACATGTGCGCTCTTAACGACGTAAAAATTACACGGATCGGTGATTGGTCGGAAAATTCGATATCTGGCGATGCCGGCATGGCTGATTCTGCCAATCCAAACTAAGCCACCAAAATCTTATTTCCTCGAAAACTATGCGCCGCATGGGAAATCCAGTTACAGATTTGAAATCTGCACACATGTGCGCTCTTAATGACGTAAAAATTACACGGATCGGTGATTGGTCGGAAAATTCGATATCTGGCGATGCCGGCATGGCTGATTCTGCCAATCCAAACTAAGCCACCAAAATCTTATTTCCTCGAAAACTGCGCACCGCATAGGAAATGCAGTTACAGATTTGAAATCCGCACACATGTGCGCTCTTAACGACGTAAAAATTACACGGATCGGTGATTGGTCGGAAAATTCGACATCTGGCGATGCCGGCATGGCTGATTCTGCCAATCCAAACTAAGCCACCAAAATCTTATTTCCTCGAAAACTACGCACCGCATAGGAAATGCAGTTACAGATTTGAAATCCGCACACATGTGCGCTCTTAACGACGTAAAAATAACACGGATCGGTGATTGGTCGGAAAATTCGATATCTGGCGATGCCGGCATGGCTGATTCTGCCAATCCAAACTAAGCCACCAAAATCTTATTTCCTCGAAAACTATGCGCCGCATAGGAAATCCAGTTACAGATTTGAAATCTGCACACATGTGCGCTCCTAATGACGTAGAAATTACACGGATCGGTGATTGGTCGGAAAATTCGATATCTGGCGATGCCGGCATGGCTGATTCTGCCAATCCAAACTAAGCCACCAAAATCTTATTTCCTCGAAAACTATGCGCCGCATAGGAAATCCAGTTACAGATTTGAAATCTGCACACATGTGCGCTCCTAATGACGTAGAAATTACACGGATCGGTGATTGGTCGGAAAATTCGATATCTGGCGATGCCGGCATGGCTGATTCTGCCAATCCAAACTAAGCCACCAAAATCTTATTTCCTCGAAAACTATGCGCCGCATAGGAAATCCAGTTACAGATTTGAAATCTGCACACATGTGCGCTCTTAACGACGTAAAAATTACACGGATCGGTGATTGGTCGGAAAATTCGATATCTGGCGATGCCGGCATGGCTGATTCTGCCAATCCAAACTAAGCCACCAAAATCTTATTTCCTCGAAAACTATGCGCCGCATGGGAAATCCAGTTACAGATTTGAAATCTGCACACATGTGCGCTCTTAACGACGTAAAAATTACACGGATCGGTGATTGGTCGGAAAATTCGATATCTGGCGATGCCGGCATGGCTGATTCTGCCAATCCAAACTAAGCCACCAAAATCTTATTTCCTCGAAAACTATGCGCCGCATGGGAAATCCAAATACAGATTTGAAATCTGCACACATGTGCGCTCTTAACGACGTAAAAATTACACGGATCGGTGATTGGTCGGAAAATTCGATATCTGGCGATGCCGGCATGGCTGTTTCCGCCAATCCAAACTAAGCCTCCAAAATCTTATTTCCTCGAAAACTATGCGCCGCATGGGAAATCCAGTTACAGATTTGAAATCTGCACACATGTGCGCTCCTAATGACGTAGAAATTACACGGATCGGTGATTGGTCGGAAAATTCGATATCTGGCGATGCCGGCATGGCTGTTTCCGCCAATCCAAACTAAGCCACCAAAATCTTATTTCCTCGAAAACTGCGCACCGCATAGGAAATGCAGTTACAGATTTGAAATCCGCACACATGTGCGCTCTTAACGACGTAAAAATTACACGGATCGGTGATTGGTCGGAAAATTCGATATCTGGCGATGCCGGCATGGCTGATTCTGCCAATCCAAACTAAGCCACCAAAATCTTATTTCCTCGAAAACTATGCGCCGCATAGGAAATCCAGTTACAGATTTGAAATCTGCACACATGTGCGCTCCTAATGACGTAGAAATTACACGGATCGGTGATTGGTCGGAAAATTCGATATCTGGCGATGCCGGCATGGCTGTTTCCGCCAATCCAAACTAAGCCTCCAAAATCTTATTTCCTCGAAAACTATGCGCCGCATGGGAAATCCAGTTACAGATTTGAAATCTGCACACATGTGCGCTCCTAATGACGTAGAAATTACACGGATCGGTGATTGGTCGGAAAATTCGATATCTGGCGATGCCGGCATGGCTGTTTCCGCCAATCCAAACTAAGCCACCAAAATCTTATTTCCTCGAAAACTATGCGCCGCATGGGAAATCCAGTTACAGATTTGAAATCTGCACACATGTGCGCTCTTAACGACGTAAAAATTACACGGATCGGTGATTGGTCGGAAAATTCGATATCTGGCGATGCCGGCATGGCTGATTCTGCCAATCCAAACTAAGCCACCAAAATCTTATTTCCTCGAAAACTATGCGCCGCATGGGAAATCCAGTTACAGATTTGAAATCTGCACACATGTGCGCTCTTAATGACGTAAAAATTACACGGATCGGTGATTGGTCGGAAAATTCGATATCTGGCGATGCCGGCATAGCTGATTCTGCCAATCCAAACTAAGCCACCAAAATCTTATTTCCTCGAAAACTGCGCACCGCATAGGAAATGCAGTTACAGATTTGAAATCCGCACACATGTGCGCTCTTAACGACGTAAAAATTACACGGATCGGTGATTGGTCGGAAAATTCGACATCTGGCGATGCCGGCATGGCTGATTCTGCCAATCCAAACTAAGCCACCAAAATCTTATTTCCTCGAAAACTATGCGCCGCATGGGAAATCCAGTTACAGATTTGAAATCTGCACACATGTGCGCTCTTAACGACGTAAAAATTACACGGATCGGTGATTGGTCGGAAAATTCGATATCTGGCGATGCCGGCATGGCTGATTCTGCCAATCCAAACTAAGCCACCAAAATCTTATTTCCTCGAAAACTATGCGCCGCATGGGAAATCCAGTTACAGATTTGAAATCTGCACACATGTGCGCTCTTAATGACGTAAAAATTACACGGATCGGTGATTGGTCGGAAAATTCGATATCTGGCGATGCCGGCATGGCTGATTCTGCCAATCCAAACTAAGCCACCAAAATCTTATTTCCTCGAAAACTGCGCACCGCATAGGAAATGCAGTTACAGATTTGAAATCCGCACACATGTGCGCTCTTAACGACGTAAAAATTACACGGATCGGTGATTGGTCGGAAAATTCGACATCTGGCGATGCCGGCATGGCTGATTCTGCCAATCCAAACTAAGCCACCAAAATCTTATTTCCTCGAAAACTACGCACCGCATAGGAAATGCAGTTACAGATTTGAAATCCGCACACATGTGCGCTCTTAACGACGTAAAAATAACACGGATCGGTGATTGGTCGGAAAATTCGATATCTGGCGATGCCGGCATGGCTGATTCTGCCAATCCAAACTAAGCCACCAAAATCTTATTTCCTCGAAAACTATGCGCCGCATGGGAAATCCAGTTACAGACTTGAAATCTGCACACATGTGCGCTCCTAATGACGTAGAAATTACACGGATCGGTGATTGGTCGGAAAATTCGATATCTGGCGATGCCGGCATGGCTGATTCTGCCAATCCAAACTAAGCCACCAAAATCTTATTTCCTCGAAAACTACGCACCGCATAGGAAATGCAGTTACAGATTTGAAATCCGCACACATGTGCGCTCTTAACGACGTAAAAATAACACGGATCGGTGATTGGTCGGAAAATTCGATATCTGGCGATGCCGGCATGGCTGATTCTGCCAATCCAAACTAAGCCACCAAAATCTTATTTCCTCGAAAACTACGCGCCGCATAGGAAATCCAGTTACAGATTTGAAATCTGCACACATGTGCGCTCTTAACGACGTAAAAATTACACGGATCGGTGATTGGTCGGAAAATTCGATATCTGGCGATGCCGGCATGGCTGTTTCCGCCAATCCAAACTAAGCCTCCAAAATCTTATTTCCTCGAAAACTATGCGCCGCATGGGAAATCCAGTTACAGATTTGAAATCTGCACACATGTGCGCTCCTAATGACGTAGAAATTACACGGATCGGTGATTGGTCGGAAAATTCGATATCTGGCGATGCCGGCATGGCTGATTCTGCCAATCCAAACTAAGCCACCAAAATCTTATTTCCTCGAAAACTACGCACCGCATAGGAAATGCAGTTACAGATTTGAAATCCGCACACATGTGCGCTCTTAACGACGTAAAAATAACACGGATCGGTGATTGGTCGGAAAATTCGATATCTGGCGATGCCGGCATGGCTGATTCTGCCAATCCAAACTAAGCCACCAAAATCTTATTTCCTCGAAAACTATGCGCCGCATAGGAAATCCAGTTACAGATTTGAAATCTGCACACATGTGCGCTCCTAATGACGTAAAAATTACACGGATCGGTGATTGGTCGGAAAATTCGATATCTGGCGATGCCGGCATGGCTGATTCTGCCAATCCAAACTAAGCCACAAAAATCTTATTTATTTCCTCCAAAACTACGCACCGCATAGGAAATCCAGTTACAGATTTGAAATCTGCACACATGTGCGCTCCTAATGACGCAGAAATTACACGGATCGGTGATTGGTCGGAAAATTCGATATCTGGCGATGCCGGCATGGCTGATTCTGCCAATCCAAACTAAGCCACCAAAATCTTATTTCCTCGAAAACTACGCGCCGCATAGGAAATCCAGTTACAGATTTGAAATCTGCACACATGTGCGCTCTTAACGACGTAAAAATTACACGGATCGGTGATTGGTCGGAAAATTCGATATCTGGCGATGCCGGCATGGCTGTTTCCGCCAATCCAAACTAAGCCTCCAAAATCTTATTTCCTCGAAAACTATGCGCCGCATGGGAAATCCAGTTACAGATTTGAAACCTGCACACATGTGCGCTCCTAATGACGTAGAAATTACACGGATCGGTGATTGGTCGGAAAATTCGATATCTGGCGATGCCGGCATGGCTGATTCTGCCAATCCAAACTAAGCCACCAAAATCTTATTTCCTCGAAAACTATGCGCCGCATGGGAAATCCAGTTACAGATTTGAAATCTGCACACATGTGCGCTCTTAACGACGTAAAAATTACACGGATCGGTGATTGGTCGGAAAATTCGATATCTGGCGATGCCGGCATGGCTGATTCTGCCAATCCAAACTAAGCCACCAAAATCTTATTTCCTCGAAAACTATGCGCCGCATGGGAAATCCAGTTACAGATTTGAAATCTGCACACATGTGCGCTCTTAATGACGTAAAAATTACACGGATCGGTGATTGGTCGGAAAATTCGATATCTGGCGATGCCGGCATGGCTGATTCTGCCAATCCAAACTAAGCCACCAAAATCTTATTTCCTCGAAAACTGCGCACCGCATAGGAAATGCAGTTACAGATTTGAAATCCGCACACATGTGCGCTCTTAACGACGTAAAAATTACACGGATCGGTGATTGGTCGGAAAATTCGACATCTGGCGATGCCGGCATGGCTGATTCTGCCAATCCAAACTAAGCCACCAAAATCTTATTTCCTCGAAAACTACGCACCGCATAGGAAATGCAGTTACAGATTTGAAATCCGCACACATGTGCGCTCTTAACGACGTAAAAATAACACGGATCGGTGATTGGTCGGAAAATTCGATATCTGGCGATGCCGGCATGGCTGATTCTGCCAATCCAAACTAAGCCACCAAAATCTTATTTCCTCGAAAACTATGCGCCGCATAGGAAATCCAGTTACAGATTTGAAATCTGCACACATGTGCGCTCCTAATGACGTAGAAATTACACGGATCGGTGATTGGTCGGAAAATTCGATATCTGGCGATGCCGGCATGGCTGATTCTGCCAATCCAAACTAAGCCACCAAAATCTTATTTCCTCGAAAACTATGCGCCGCATGGGAAATCCAGTTACAGATTTGAAATCTGCACACATGTGCGCTCTTAACGACGTAAAAATTACACGGATCGGTGATTGGTCGGAAAATTCGATATCTGGCGATGCCGGCATGGCTGATTCTGCCAATCCAAACTAAGCCACCAAAATCTTATTTCCTCGAAAACTATGCGCCGCATGGGAAATCCAAATACAGATTTGAAATCTGCACACATGTGCGCTCTTAACGACGTAAAAATTACACGGATCGGTGATTGGTCGGAAAATTCGATATCTGGCGATGCCGGCATGGCTGTTTCCGCCAATCCAAACTAAGCCTCCAAAATCTTATTTCCTCGAAAACTATGCGCCGCATGGGAAATCCAGTTACAGATTTGAAATCTGCACACATGTGCGCTCCTAATGACGTAGAAATTACACGGATCGGTGATTGGTCGGAAAATTCGATATCTGGCGATGCCGGCATGGCTGTTTCCGCCAATCCAAACTAAGCCACCAAAATCTTATTTCCTCGAAAACTGCGCACCGCATAGGAAATGCAGTTACAGATTTGAAATCCGCACACATGTGCGCTCTTAACGACGTAAAAATTACACGGATCGGTGATTGGTCGGAAAATTCGATATCTGGCGATGCCGGCATGGCTGATTCTGCCAATCCAAACTAAGCCACCAAAATCTTATTTCCTCGAAAACTATGCGCCGCATAGGAAATCCAGTTACAGATTTGAAATCTGCACACATGTGCGCTCCTAATGACGTAGAAATTACACGGATCGGTGATTGGTCGGAAAATTCGATATCTGGCGATGCCGGCATGGCTGTTTCCGCCAATCCAAACTAAGCCTCCAAAATCTTATTTCCTCGAAAACTATGCGCCGCATGGGAAATCCAGTTACAGATTTGAAATCTGCACACATGTGCGCTCCTAATGACGTAGAAATTACACGGATCGGTGATTGGTCGGAAAATTCGATATCTGGCGATGCCGGCATGGCTGTTTCCGCCAATCCAAACTAAGCCACCAAAATCTTATTTCCTCGAAAACTATGCGCCGCATGGGAAATCCAGTTACAGATTTGAAATCTGCACACATGTGCGCTCTTAACGACGTAAAAATTACACGGATCGGTGATTGGTCGGAAAATTCGATATCTGGCGATGCCGGCATGGCTGATTCTGCCAATCCAAACTAAGCCACCAAAATCTTATTTCCTCGAAAACTATGCGCCGCATGGGAAATCCAGTTACAGATTTGAAATCTGCACACATGTGCGCTCTTAATGACGTAAAAATTACACGGATCGGTGATTGGTCGGAAAATTCGATATCTGGCGATGCCGGCATGGCTGATTCTGCCAATCCAAACTAAGCCACCAAAATCTTATTTCCTCGAAAACTGCGCACCGCATAGGAAATGCAGTTACAGATTTGAAATCCGCACACATGTGCGCTCTTAACGACGTAAAAATTACACGGATCGGTGATTGGTCGGAAAATTCGACATCTGGCGATGCCGGCATGGCTGATTCTGCCAATCCAAACTAAGCCACCAAAATCTTATTTCCTCGAAAACTACGCACCGCATAGGAAATGCAGTTACAGATTTGAAATCCGCACACATGTGCGCTCTTAACGACGTAAAAATAACACGGATCGGTGATTGGTCGGAAAATTCGATATCTGGCGATGCCGGCATGGCTGATTCTGCCAATCCAAACTAAGCCACCAAAATCTTATTTCCTCGAAAACTATGCGCCGCATAGGAAATCCAGTTACAGATTTGAAATCTGCACACATGTGCGCTCCTAATGACGTAGAAATTACACGGATCGGTGATTGGTCGGAAAATTCGATATCTGGCGATGCCGGCATGGCTGATTCTGCCAATCCAAACTAAGCCACCAAAATCTTATTTCCTCGAAAACTATGCGCCGCATGGGAAATCCAGTTACAGATTTGAAATCTGCACACATGTGCGCTCTTAACGACGTAAAAATTACACGGATCGGTGATTGGTCGGAAAATTCGATATCTGGCGATGCCGGCATGGCTGATTCTGCCAATCCAAACTAAGCCACCAAAATCTTATTTCCTCGAAAACTATGCGCCGCATGGGAAATCCAGTTACAGATTTGAAATCTGCACACATGTGCGCTCTTAACGACGTAAAAATTACACGGATCGGTGATTGGTCGGAAAATTCGATATCTGGCGATGCCGGCATGGCTGATTCTGCCAATCCAAACTAAGCCACCAAAATCTTATTTCCTCGAAAACTGCGCACCGCATAGGAAATGCAGTTACAGATTTGAAATCCGCACACATGTGCGCTCTTAACGACGTAAAAATTACACGGATCGGTGATTGGTCGGAAAATTCGATATCTGGCGATGCCGGCATGGCTGTTTCCGCCAATCCAAACTAAGCCTCCAAAATCTTATTTCCTCGAAAACTATGCGCCGCATGGGAAATCCAGTTACAGATTTGAAATCTGCACACATGTGCGCTCCTAATGACGTAGAAATTACACGGATCGGTGATTGGTCGGAAAATTCGATATCTGGCGATGCCGGCATGGCTGATTCTGCCAATCCAAACTAAGCCACCAAAATCTTATTTCCTCGAAAACTATGCGCCGCATAGGAAATCCAGTTACAGATTTGAAATCTGCACACATGTGCGCTCTTAACGACGTAAAAATTACACGGATCGGTGATTGGTCGGAAAATTCGATATCTGGCGATGCCGGCATGGCTGATTCTGCCAATCCAAACTAAGCCACCAAAATCTTATTTCCTCGAAAACTATGCGCCGCATGGGAAATCCAGTTACAGATTTGAAATCTGCACACATGTGCGCTCTTAATGACGTAAAAATTACACGGATCGGTGATTGGTCGGAAAATTCGATATCTGGCGATGCCGGCATGGCTGATTCTGCCAATCCAAACTAAGCCACCAAAATCTTATTTCCTCGAAAACTGCGCACCGCATAGGAAATGCAGTTACAGATTTGAAATCCGCACACATGTGCGCTCTTAACGACGTAAAAATTACACGGATCGGTGATTGGTCGGAAAATTCGACATCTGGCGATGCCGGCATGGCTGATTCTGCCAATCCAAACTAAGCCACCAAAATCTTATTTCCTCGAAAACTACGCACCGCATAGGAAATGCAGTTACAGATTTGAAATCCGCACACATGTGCGCTCTTAACGACGTAAAAATAACACGGATCGGTGATTGGTCGGAAAATTCGATATCTGGCGATGCCGGCATGGCTGATTCTGCCAATCCAAACTAAGCCACCAAAATCTTATTTCCTCGAAAACTATGCGCCGCATGGGAAATCCAGTTACAGACTTGAAATCTGCACACATGTGCGCTCCTAATGACGTAGAAATTACACGGATCGGTGATTGGTCGGAAAATTCGATATCTGGCGATGCCGGCATGGCTGATTCTGCCAATCCAAACTAAGCCACCAAAATCGTATTTCCTCGAAAACTACGCACCGCATAGGAAATGCAGTTACAGATTTGAAATCCGCACACATGTGCGCTCTTAACGACGTAAAAATAACACGGATCGGTGATTGGTCGGAAAATTCGATATCTGGCGATGCCGGCATGGCTGATTCTGCCAATCCAAACTAAGCCACCAAAATCTTATTTCCTCGAAAACTACGCGCCGCATAGGAAATCCAGTTACAGATTTGAAATCTGCACACATGTGCGCTCTTAACGACGTAAAAATTACACGGATCGGTGATTGGTCGGAAAATTCGATATCTGGCGATGCCGGCATGGCTGTTTCCGCCAATCCAAACTAAGCCTCCAAAATCTTATTTCCTCGAAAACTATGCGCCGCATGGGAAATCCAGTTACAGATTTGAAATCTGCACACATGTGCGCTCCTAATGACGTAGAAATTACACGGATCGGTGATTGGTCGGAAAATTCGATATCTGGCGATGCCGGCATGGCTGATTCTGCCAATCCAAACTAAGCCACCAAAATCTTATTTCCTCGAAAACTACGCGCCGCATAGGAAATCCAGTTACAGATTTGAAATCTGCACACATGTGCGCTCTTAACGACGTAAAAATTACACGGATCGGTGATTGGTCGGAAAATTCGATATCTGGCGATGCCGGCATGGCTGTTTCCGCCAATCCAAACTAAGCCTCCAAAATCTTATTTCCTCGAAAACTATGCGCCGCATGGGAAATCCAGTTACAGATTTGAAATCTGCACACATGTGCGCTCCTAATGACGTAGAAATTACACGGATCGGTGATTGGTCGGAAAATTCGATATCTGGCGATGCCGGCATGGCTGATTCTGCCAATCCAAACTAAGCCACCAAAATCTTATTTCCTCGAAAACTATGCGCCGCATGGGAAATCCAGTTACAGATTTGAAATCTGCACACATGTGCGCTCTTAACGACGTAAAAATTACACGGATCGGTGATTGGTCGGAAAATTCGATATCTGGCGATGCCGGCATGGCTGATTCTGCCAATCCAAACTAAGCCACCAAAATCTTATTTCCTCGAAAACTATGCGCCGCATGGTAAATCCAGTTACAGATTTGAAATCTGCACACATGTGCGCTCTTAACGACGTAAAAATTACACGGATCGGTGATTGGTCGGAAAATTCGATATCTGGCGATGCCGGCATGGCTGATTCTGCCAATCCAAACTAAGCCACCAAAATCTTATTTCCTCGAAAACTGCGCACCGCATAGGAAATGCAGTTACAGATTTGAAATCTGCACACATGTGCGCTCTTAACGACGTAAAAATTACACGGATCGGTGATTGGTCGGAAAATTCGACATCTGGCGATGCCGGCATGGCTGATTCTGCCAATCCAAACTAAGCCACCAAAATCTTATTTCCTCGAAAACTATGCGCCGCATAGGAAATCCAGTTACAGATTTGAAATCTGCACACATGTGCGCTCCTAATGACGTAAAAATTACACGGATCGGTGATTGGTCGGAAAATTCGATATCTGGCGATGCCGGCATGGCTGATTCTGCCAATCCAAACTAAGCCACAAAAATCTTATTTATTTCCTCCAAAACTACGCACCGCATAGGAAATCCAGTTACAGATTTGAAATCTGCACACATGTGCGCTCCTAATGACGCAGAAATTACACGGATCGGTGATTGGTCGGAAAATTCGATATCTGGCGATGCCGGCATGGCTGATTCTGCCAATCCAAACTAAGCCACCAAAATCTTATTTCCTCGAAAACTACGCGCCGCATAGGAAATCCAGTTACAGATTTGAAATCTGCACACATGTGCGCTCTTAACGACGTAAAAATTACACGGATCGGTGATTGGTCGGAAAATTCGATATCTGGCGATGCCGGCATGGCTGTTTCCGCCAATCCAAACTAAGCCTCCAAAATCTTATTTCCTCGAAAACTATGCGCCGCATGGGAAATCCAGTTACAGATTTGAAATCTGCACACATGTGCGCTCCTAATGACGTAGAAATTACACGGATCGGTGATTGGTCGGAAAATTCGATATCTGGCGATGCCGGCATGGCTGATTCTGCCAATCCAAACTAAGCCACCAAAATCTTATTTCCTCGAAAACTACGCACCGCATAGGAAATGCAGTTACAGATTTGAAATCCGCACACATGTGCGCTCTTAACGACGTAAAAATAACACGGATCGGTGATTGGTCGGAAAATTCGATATCTGGCGATGCCGGCATGGCTGATTCTGCCAATCCAAACTAAGCCACCAAAATCTTATTTCCTCGAAAACTATGCGCCGCATAGGAAATCCAGTTACAGATTTGAAATCTGCACACATGTGCGCTCCTAATGACGTAAAAATTACACGGATCGGTGATTGGTCGGAAAATTCGATATCTGGCGATGCCGGCATGGCTGATTCTGCCAATCCAAACTAAGCCACAAAAATCTTATTTATTTCCTCCAAAACTACGCACCGCATAGGAAATCCAACTACAGATTTGAAATCTGCACACATGTGCGCTCCTAATGACGCAGAAATTACACGGATCGGTGATTGGTCGGAAAATTCGATATCTGGCGATGCCGGCATGGCTGATTCTGCCAATCCAAACTAAGCCACCAAAATCTTATTTCCTCGAAAACTACGCGCCGCATAGGAAATCCAGTTACAGATTTGAAATCTGCACACATGTGCGCTCTTAACGACGTAAAAATTACACGGATCGGTGATTGGTCGGAAAATTCGATATCTGGCGATGCCGGCATGGCTGTTTCCGCCAATCCAAACTAAGCCTCCAAAATCTTATTTCCTCGAAAACTATGCGCCGCATGGGAAATCCAGTTACAGATTTGAAATCTGCACACATGTGCGCTCCTAATGACGTAGAAATTACACGGATCGGTGATTGGTCGGAAAATTCGATATCTGGCGATGCCGGCATGGCTGATTCTGCCAATCCAAACTAAGCCACCAAAATCTTATTTCCTCGAAAACTATGCGCCGCATGGGAAATCCAGTTACAGATTTGAAATCTGCACACATGTGCGCTCTTAACGACGTAAAAATTACACGGATCGGTGATTGGTCGGAAAATTCGATATCTGGCGATGCCGGCATGGCTGATTCTGCCAATCCAAACTAAGCCACCAAAATCTTATTTCCTCGAAAACTATGCGCCGCATGGGAAATCCAGTTACAGATTTGAAATCTGCACACATGTGCGCTCTTAATGACGTAAAAATTACACGGATCGGTGATTGGTCGGAAAATTCGATATCTGGCGATGCCGGCATGGCTGATTCTGCCAATCCAAACTAAGCCACCAAAATCTTATTTCCTCGAAAACTATGCGCCGCATGGGAAATCCAGTTACAGATTTGAAATCTGCACACATGTGCGCTCTTAATGACGTAAAAATTACACGGATCGGTGATTGGTCGGAAAATTCGACATCTGGCGATGCCGGCATGGCTGATTCTGCCAATCCAAACTAAGCCACCAAAATCTTATTTCCTCGAAAACTACGCACCGCATAGGAAATGCAGTTACAGATTTGAAATCCGCACACATGTGCGCTCTTAACGACGTAAAAATAACACGGATCGGTGATTGGTCGGAAAATTCGATATCTGGCGATGCCGGCATGGCTGATTCTGCCAATCCAAACTAAGCCACCAAAATCTTATTTCCTCGAAAACTATGCGCCGCATGGGAAATCCAGTTACAGACTTGAAATCTGCACACATGTGCGCTCCTAATGACGTAGAAATTACACGGATC
This sequence comes from Brachypalpus laphriformis, assembly GCA_945910035.1. NCBI lineage: Eukaryota > Metazoa > Arthropoda > Insecta > Diptera > Syrphidae > Brachypalpus > Brachypalpus laphriformis. Next base: position 75,958,046 of record OX246755.1, on the reverse strand, counting down.
GGTGATTGGTCGGAAAATTCGATATCTGGCGATGCCGGCATGGCTGATTCTGCCAATCCAAACTAAGCCACCAAAATCTTATTTCCTCGAAAACTACGCACCGCATAGGAAATGCAGTTACAGATTTGAAATCCGCACACATGTGCGCTCTTAACGACGTAAAAATAACACGGATCGGTGATTGGTCGGAAAATTCGATATCTGGCGATGCCGGCATGGCTGATTCTGCCAATCCAAACTAAGCCACCAAAATCTTATTTCCTCGAAAACTACGCGCCGCATAGGAAATCCAGTTACAGATTTGAAATCTGCACACATGTGCGCTCTTAACGACGTAAAAATTACACGGATCGGTGATTGGTCGGAAAATTCGATATCTGGCGATGCCGGCATGGCTGTTTCCGCCAATCCAAACTAAGCCTCCAAAATCTTATTTCCTCGAAAACTATGCGCCGCATGGGAAATCCAGTTACAGATTTGAAATCTGCACACATGTGCGCTCCTAATGACGTAGAAATTACACGGATCGGTGATTGGTCGGAAAATTCGATATCTGGCGATGCCGGCATGGCTGATTCTGCCAATCCAAACTAAGCCACCAAAATCTTATTTCCTCGAAAACTACGCACCGCATAGGAAATGCAGTTACAGATTTGAAATCCGCACACATGTGCGCTCTTAACGACGTAAAAATAACACGGATCGGTGATTGGTCGGAAAATTCGATATCTGGCGATGCCGGCATGGCTGATTCTGCCAATCCAAACTAAGCCACCAAAATCTTATTTCCTCGAAAACTACGCGCCGCATAGGAAATCCAGTTACAGATTTGAAATCTGCACACATGTGCGCTCTTAACGACGTAAAAATTACACGGATCGGTGATTGGTCGGAAAATTCGATATCTGGCGATGCCGGCATGGCTGTTTCCGCCAATCCAAACTAAGCCTCCAAAATCTTATTTCCTCGAAAACTATGCGCCGCATGGGAAATCCAGTTACAGATTTGAAATCTGCACACATGTGCGCTCCTAATGACGTAGAAATTACACGGATCGGTGATTGGTCGGAAAATTCGACATCTGGCGATGCCGGCATGGCTGATTCTGCCAATCCAAACTAAGCCACCAAAATCTTATTTCCTCGAAAACTATGCGCCGCATGGGAAATCCAGTTACAGATTTGAAATCTGCACACATGTGCGCTCTTAACGACGTAAAAATTACACGGATCGGTGATTGGTCGGAAAATTCGATATCTGGCGATGCCGGCATGGCTGATTCTGCCAATCCAAACTAAGCCACCAAAATCTTATTTCCTCGAAAACTATGCGCCGCATGGGAAATCCAGTTACAGATTTGAAATCTGCACACATGTGCGCTCTTAATGACGTAAAAATTACACGGATCGGTGATTGGTCGGAAAATTCGATATCTGGCGATGCCGGCATGGCTGATTCTGCCAATCCAAACTAAGCCACCAAAATCTTATTTCCTCGAAAACTGCGCACCGCATAGGAAATGCAGTTACAGATTTGAAATCCGCACACATGTGCGCTCTTAACGACGTAAAAATTACACGGATCGGTGATTGGTCGGAAAATTCGACATCTGGCGATGCCGGCATGGCTGATTCTGCCAATCCAAACTAAGCCACCAAAATCTTATTTCCTCGAAAACTACGCACCGCATAGGAAATGCAGTTACAGATTTGAAATCCGCACACATGTGCGCTCTTAACGACGTAAAAATAACACGGATCGGTGATTGGTCGGAAAATTCGATATCTGGCGATGCCGGCATGGCTGATTCTGCCAATCCAAACTAAGCCACCAAAATCTTATTTCCTCGAAAACTATGCGCCGCATAGGAAATCCAGTTACAGATTTGAAATCTGCACACATGTGCGCTCCTAATGACGTAAAAATTACACGGATCGGTGATTGGTCGGAAAATTCGATATCTGGCGATGCCGGCATGGCTGATTCTGCCAATCCAAACTAAGCCACAAAAATCTTATTTATTTCCTCCAAAACTACGCACCGCATAGGAAATCCAACTACAGATTTGAAATCTGCACACATGTGCGCTCCTAATGACGCAGAAATTACACGGATCGGTGATTGGTCGGAAAATTCGATATCTGGCGATGCCGGCATGGCTGATTCTGCCAATCCAAACTAAGCCACCAAAATCTTATTTCCTCGAAAACTACGCGCCGCATAGGAAATCCAGTTACAGATTTGAAATCTGCACACATGTGCGCTCTTAACGACGTAAAAATTACACGGATCGGTGATTGGTCGGAAAATTCGATATCTGGCGATGCCGGCATGGCTGTTTCCGCCAATCCAAACTAAGCCTCCAAAATCTTATTTCCTCGAAAACTATGCGCCGCATGGGAAATCCAGTTACAGATTTGAAATCTGCACACATGTGCGCTCCTAATGACGTAGAAATTACACGGATCGGTGATTGGTCGGAAAATTCGATATCTGGCGATGCCGGCATGGCTGATTCTGCCAATCCAAACTAAGCCACCAAAATCTTATTTCCTCGAAAACTATGCGCCGCATGGGAAATCCAGTTACAGATTTGAAATCTGCACACATGTGCGCTCTTAACGACGTAAAAATTACACGGATCGGTGATTGGTCGGAAAATTCGATATCTGGCGATGCCGGCATGGCTGATTCTGCCAATCCAAACTAAGCCACCAAAATCTTATTTCCTCGAAAACTATGCGCCGCATGGGAAATCCAGTTACAGATTTGAAATCTGCACACATGTGCGCTCTTAATGACGTAAAAATTACACGGATCGGTGATTGGTCGGAAAATTCGATATCTGGCGATGCCGGCATGGCTGATTCTGCCAATCCAAACTAAGCCACCAAAATCTTATTTCCTCGAAAACTATGCGCCGCATGGGAAATCCAGTTACAGATTTGAAATCTGCACACATGTGCGCTCTTAATGACGTAAAAATTACACGGATCGGTGATTGGTCGGAAAATTCGACATCTGGCGATGCCGGCATGGCTGATTCTGCCAATCCAAACTAAGCCACCAAAATCTTATTTCCTCGAAAACTACGCACCGCATAGGAAATGCAGTTACAGATTTGAAATCCGCACACATGTGCGCTCTTAACGACGTAAAAATAACACGGATCGGTGATTGGTCGGAAAATTCGATATCTGGCGATGCCGGCATGGCTGATTCTGCCAATCCAAACTAAGCCACCAAAATCTTATTTCCTCGAAAACTATGCGCCGCATGGGAAATCCAGTTACAGACTTGAAATCTGCACACATGTGCGCTCCTAATGACGTAGAAATTACACGGATCGGTGATTGGTCGGAAAATTCGATATCTGGCGATGCCGGCATGGCTGATTCTGCCAATCCAAACTAAGCCACCAAAATCTTATTTCCTCGAAAACTACGCACCGCATAGGAAATGCAGTTACAGATTTGAAATCCGCACACATGTGCGCTCTTAACGACGTAAAAATAACACGGATCGGTGATTGGTCGGAAAATTCGATATCTGGCGATGCCGGCATGGCTGATTCTGCCAATCCAAACTAAGCCACCAAAATCTTATTTCCTCGAAAACTACGCGCCGCATAGGAAATCCAGTTACAGATTTGAAATCTGCACACATGTGCGCTCTTAACGACGTAAAAATTACACGGATCGGTGATTGGTCGGAAAATTCGATATCTGGCGATGCCGGCATGGCTGTTTCCGCCAATCCAAACTAAGCCTCCAAAATCTTATTTCCTCGAAAACTATGCGCCGCATGGGAAATCCAGTTACAGATTTGAAATCTGCACACATGTGCGCTCCTAATGACGTAGAAATTACACGGATCGGTGATTGGTCGGAAAATTCGATATCTGGCGATGCCGGCATGGCTGATTCTGCCAATCCAAACTAAGCCACCAAAATCTTATTTCCTCGAAAACTACGCACCGCATAGGAAATGCAGTTACAGATTTGAAATCCGCACACATGTGCGCTCTTAACGACGTAAAAATAACACGGATCGGTGATTGGTCGGAAAATTCGATATCTGGCGATGCCGGCATGGCTGATTCTGCCAATCCAAACTAAGCCACCAAAATCTTATTTCCTCGAAAACTACGCGCCGCATAGGAAATCCAGTTACAGATTTGAAATCTGCACACATGTGCGCTCTTAACGACGTAAAAATTACACGGATCGGTGATTGGTCGGAAAATTCGATATCTGGCGATGCCGGCATGGCTGTTTCCGCCAATCCAAACTAAGCCTCCAAAATCTTATTTCCTCGAAAACTATGCGCCGCATGGGAAATCCAGTTACAGATTTGAAATCTGCACACATGTGCGCTCCTAATGACGTAGAAATTACACGGATCGGTGATTGGTCGGAAAATTCGACATCTGGCGATGCCGGCATGGCTGATTCTGCCAATCCAAACTAAGCCACCAAAATCTTATTTCCTCGAAAACTATGCGCCGCATGGGAAATCCAGTTACAGATTTGAAATCTGCACACATGTGCGCTCTTAACGACGTAAAAATTACACGGATCGGTGATTGGTCGGAAAATTCGATATCTGGCGATGCCGGCATGGCTGATTCTGCCAATCCAAACTAAGCCACCAAAATCTTATTTCCTCGAAAACTATGCGCCGCATGGGAAATCCAGTTACAGATTTGAAATCTGCACACATGTGCGCTCTTAATGACGTAAAAATTACACGGATCGGTGATTGGTCGGAAAATTCGATATCTGGCGATGCCGGCATGGCTGATTCTGCCAATCCAAACTAAGCCACCAAAATCTTATTTCCTCGAAAACTGCGCACCGCATAGGAAATGCAGTTACAGATTTGAAATCCGCACACATGTGCGCTCTTAACGACGTAAAAATTACACGGATCGGTGATTGGTCGGAAAATTCGACATCTGGCGATGCCGGCATGGCTGATTCTGCCAATCCAAACTAAGCCACCAAAATCTTATTTCCTCGAAAACTACGCACCGCATAGGAAATGCAGTTACAGATTTGAAATCCGCACACATGTGCGCTCTTAACGACGTAAAAATAACACGGATCGGTGATTGGTCGGAAAATTCGATATCTGGCGATGCCGGCATGGCTGATTCTGCCAATCCAAACTAAGCCACCAAAATCTTATTTCCTCGAAAACTATGCGCCGCATGGGAAATCCAGTTACAGATTTGAAATCTGCACACATGTGCGCTCTTAACGACGTAAAAATTACACGGATCGGTGATTGGTCGGAAAATTCGATATCTGGCGATGCCGGCATGGCTGATTCTGCCAATCCAAACTAAGCCACCAAAATCTTATTTCCTCGAAAACTGCGCACCGCATAGGAAATGCAGTTACAGATTTGAAATCCGCACACATGTGCGCTCTTAACGACGTAAAAATTACACGGATCGGTGATTGGTCGGAAAATTCGACATCTGGCGATGCCGGCATGGCTGATTCTGCCAATCCAAACTAAGCCACCAAAATCTTATTTCCTCGAAAACTACGCACCGCATAGGAAATGCAGTTACAGATTTGAAATCCGCACACATGTGCGCTCTTAACGACGTAAAAATAACACGGATCGGTGATTGGTCGGAAAATTCGATATCTGGCGATGCCGGCATGGCTGATTCTGCCAATCCAAACTAAGCCACCAAAATCTTATTTCCTCGAAAACTATGCGCCGCATAGGAAATCCAGTTACAGATTTGAAATCTGCACACATGTGCGCTCCTAATGACGTAGAAATTACACGGATCGGTGATTGGTCGGAAAATTCGATATCTGGCGATGCCGGCATGGCTGATTCTGCCAATCCAAACTAAGCCACCAAAATCTTATTTCCTCGAAAACTATGCGCCGCATAGGAAATCCAGTTACAGATTTGAAATCTGCACACATGTGCGCTCCTAATGACGTAGAAATTACACGGATCGGTGATTGGTCGGAAAATTCGATATCTGGCGATGCCGGCATGGCTGATTCTGCCAATCCAAACTAAGCCACCAAAATCTTATTTCCTCGAAAACTATGCGCCGCATAGGAAATCCAGTTACAGATTTGAAATCTGCACACATGTGCGCTCTTAACGACGTAAAAATTACACGGATCGGTGATTGGTCGGAAAATTCGATATCTGGCGATGCCGGCATGGCTGATTCTGCCAATCCAAACTAAGCCACCAAAATCTTATTTCCTCGAAAACTATGCGCCGCATGGGAAATCCAGTTACAGATTTGAAATCTGCACACATGTGCGCTCTTAACGACGTAAAAATTACACGGATCGGTGATTGGTCGGAAAATTCGATATCTGGCGATGCCGGCATGGCTGATTCTGCCAATCCAAACTAAGCCACCAAAATCTTATTTCCTCGAAAACTATGCGCCGCATGGGAAATCCAAATACAGATTTGAAATCTGCACACATGTGCGCTCTTAACGACGTAAAAATTACACGGATCGGTGATTGGTCGGAAAATTCGATATCTGGCGATGCCGGCATGGCTGTTTCCGCCAATCCAAACTAAGCCTCCAAAATCTTATTTCCTCGAAAACTATGCGCCGCATGGGAAATCCAGTTACAGATTTGAAATCTGCACACATGTGCGCTCCTAACGACGTAGAAATTACACGGATCGGTGATTGGTCGGAAAATTCGATATCTGGCGATGCCGGCATGGCTGTTTCCGCCAATCCAAACTAAGCCACCAAAATCTTATTTCCTCGAAAACTGCGCACCGCATAGGAAATGCAGTTACAGATTTGAAATCCGCACACATGTGCGCTCTTAACGACGTAAAAATTACACGGATCGGTGATTGGTCGGAAAATTCGATATCTGGCGATGCCGGCATGGCTGATTCTGCCAATCCAAACTAAGCCACCAAAATCTTATTTCCTCGAAAACTATGCGCCGCATAGGAAATCCAGTTACAGATTTGAAATCTGCACACATGTGCGCTCCTAATGACGTAGAAATTACACGGATCGGTGATTGGTCGGAAAATTCGATATCTGGCGATGCCGGCATGGCTGATTCTGCCAATCCAAACTAAGCCACCAAAATCTTATTTCCTCGAAAACTATGCGCCGCATAGGAAATCCAGTTACAGATTTGAAATCTGCACACATGTGCGCTCCTAATGACGTAGAAATTACACGGATCGGTGATTGGTCGGAAAATTCGATATCTGGCGATGCCGGCATGGCTGATTCTGCCAATCCAAACTAAGCCACCAAAATCTTATTTCCTCGAAAACTATGCGCCGCATAGGAAATCCAGTTACAGATTTGAAATCTGCACACATGTGCGCTCTTAACGACGTAAAAATTACACGGATCGGTGATTGGTCGGAAAATTCGATATCTGGCGATGCCGGCATGGCTGATTCTGCCAATCCAAACTAAGCCACCAAAATCTTATTTCCTCGAAAACTATGCGCCGCATGGGAAATCCAGTTACAGATTTGAAATCTGCACACATGTGCGCTCTTAACGACGTAAAAATTACACGGATCGGTGATTGGTCGGAAAATTCGATATCTGGCGATGCCGGCATGGCTGATTCTGCCAATCCAAACTAAGCCACCAAAATCTTATTTCCTCGAAAACTATGCGCCGCATGGGAAATCCAAATACAGATTTGAAATCTGCACACATGTGCGCTCTTAACGACGTAAAAATTACACGGATCGGTGATTGGTCGGAAAATTCGATATCTGGCGATGCCGGCATGGCTGTTTCCGCCAATCCAAACTAAGCCTCCAAAATCTTATTTCCTCGAAAACTATGCGCCGCATGGGAAATCCAGTTACAGATTTGAAATCTGCACACATGTGCGCTCCTAACGACGTAGAAATTACACGGATCGGTGATTGGTCGGAAAATTCGATATCTGGCGATGCCGGCATGGCTGATTCTGCCAATCTAAACTAAGCCACCAAAATCTTATTTCCTCGAAAACTACGCACCGCATAGGAAATGCAGTTACAGATTTGAAATCCGCACACATGTGCGCTCTTAACGACGTAAAAATAACACGGATCGGTGATTGGTCGGAAAATTCGATATCTGGCGATGCCGGCATGGCTGATTCTGCCAATCCAAACTAAGCCACCAAAATCTTATTTCCTCGAAAACTACGCGCCGCATAGGAAATCCAGTTACAGATTTGAAATCTGCACACATGTGCGCTCTTAACGACGTAAAAATTACACGGATCGGTGATTGGTCGGAAAATTCGATATCTGGCGATGCCGGCATGGCTGTTTCCGCCAATCCAAACTAAGCCTCCAAAATCTTATTTCCTCGAAAACTATGCGCCGCATGGGAAATCCAGTTACAGATTTGAAATCTGCACACATGTGCGCTCCTAATGACGTAGAAATTACACGGATCGGTGATTGGTCGGAAAATTCGATATCTGGCGATGCCGGCATGGCTGATTCTGCCAATCCAAACTAAGCCACCAAAATCTTATTTCCTCGAAAACTACGCACCGCATAGGAAATGCAGTTACAGATTTGAAATCCGCACACATGTGCGCTCTTAACGACGTAAAAATAACACGGATCGGTGATTGGTCGGAAAATTCGATATCTGGCGATGCCGGCATGGCTGATTCTGCCAATCCAAACTAAGCCACCAAAATCTTATTTCCTCGAAAACTATGCGCCGCATAGGAAATCCAGTTACAGATTTGAAATCTGCACACATGTGCGCTCCTAATGACGTAAAAATTACACGGATCGGTGATTGGTCGGAAAATTCGATATCTGGCGATGCCGGCATGGCTGATTCTGCCAATCCAAACTAAGCCACAAAAATCTTATTTATTTCCTCCAAAACTACGCACCGCATAGGAAATCCAGTTACAGATTTGAAATCTGCACACATGTGCGCTCCTAATGACGCAGAAATTACACGGATCGGTGATTGGTCGGAAAATTCGATATCTGGCGATGCCGGCATGGCTGATTCTGCCAATCCAAACTAAGCCACCAAAATCTTATTTCCTCGAAAACTACGCGCCGCATAGGAAATCCAGTTACAGATTTGAAATCTGCACACATGTGCGCTCTTAACGACGTAAAAATTACACGGATCGGTGATTGGTCGGAAAATTCGATATCTGGCGATGCCGGCATGGCTGTTTCCGCCAATCCAAACTAAGCCTCCAAAATCTTATTTCCTCGAAAACTATGCGCCGCATGGGAAATCCAGTTACAGATTTGAAATCTGCACACATGTGCGCTCCTAATGACGTAGAAATTACACGGATCGGTGATTGGTCGGAAAATTCGATATCTGGCGATGCCGGCATGGCTGATTCTGCCAATCCAAACTAAGCCACCAAAATCTTATTTCCTCGAAAACTACGCACCGCATAGGAAATGCAGTTACAGATTTGAAATCCGCACACATGTGCGCTCTTAACGACGTAAAAATAACACGGATCGGTGATTGGTCGGAAAATTCGATATCTGGCGATGCCGGCATGGCTGATTCTGCCAATCCAAACTAAGCCACCAAAATCTTATTTCCTCGAAAACTATGCGCCGCATAGGAAATCCAGTTACAGATTTGAAATCTGCACACATGTGCGCTCCTAATGACGTAAAAATTACACGGATCGGTGATTGGTCGGAAAATTCGATATCTGGCGATGCCGGCATGGCTGATTCTGCCAATCCAAACTAAGCCACAAAAATCTTATTTATTTCCTCCAAAACTACGCACCGCATAGGAAATCCAGTTACAGATTTGAAATCTGCACACATGTGCGCTCCTAATGACGCAGAAATTACACGGATCGGTGATTGGTCGGAAAATTCGATATCTGGCGATGCCGGCATGGCTGATTCTGCCAATCCAAACTAAGCCACCAAAATCTTATTTCCTCGAAAACTACGCGCCGCATAGGAAATCCAGTTACAGATTTGAAATCTGCACACATGTGCGCTCTTAACGACGTAAAAATTACACGGATCGGTGATTGGTCGGAAAATTCGATATCTGGCGATGCCGGCATGGCTGTTTCCGCCAATCCAAACTAAGCCTCCAAAATCTTATTTCCTCGAAAACTATGCGCCGCATGGGAAATCCAGTTACAGATTTGAAATCTGCACACATGTGCGCTCCTAATGACGTAGAAATTACACGGATCGGTGATTGGTCGGAAAATTCGATATCTGGCGATGCCGGCATGGCTGATTCTGCCAATCCAAACTAAGCCACCAAAATCTTATTTCCTCGAAAACTACGCACCGCATAGGAAATGCAGTTACAGATTTGAAATCCGCACACATGTGCGCTCTTAACGACGTAAAAATAACACGGATCGGTGATTGGTCGGAAAATTCGATATCTGGCGATGCCGGCATGGCTGTTTCCGCCAATCCAAACTAAGCCTCCAAAATCTTATTTCCTCGAAAACTATGCGCCGCATGGGAAATCCAGTTACAGATTTGAAATCTGCACACATGTGCGCTCCTAACGACGTAGAAATTACACGGATCGGTGATTGGTCGGAAAATTCGATATCTGGCGATGCCGGCATGGCTGTTTCCGCCAATCCAAACTAAGCCACCAAAATCTTATTTCCTCGAAAACTGCGCACCGCATAGGAAATGCAGTTACAGATTTGAAATCCGCACACATGTGCGCTCTTAACGACGTAAAAATTACACGGATCGGTGATTGGTCGGAAAATTCGATATCTGGCGATGCCGGCATGGCTGATTCTGCCAATCCAAACTAAGCCACCAAAATCTTATTTCCTCGAAAACTATGCGCCGCATAGGAAATCCAGTTACAGATTTGAAATCTGCACACATGTGCGCTCCTAATGACGTAGAAATTACACGGATCGGTGATTGGTCGGAAAATTCGATATCTGGCGATGCCGGCATGGCTGATTCTGCCAATCCAAACTAAGCCACCAAAATCTTATTTCCTCGAAAACTATGCGCCGCATAGGAAATCCAGTTACAGATTTGAAATCTGCACACATGTGCGCTCCTAATGACGTAGAAATTACACGGATCGGTGATTGGTCGGAAAATTCGATATCTGGCGATGCCGGCATGGCTGATTCTGCCAATCCAAACTAAGCCACCAAAATCTTATTTCCTCGAAAACTATGCGCCGCATAGGAAATCCAGTTACAGATTTGAAATCTGCACACATGTGCGCTCTTAACGACGTAAAAATTACACGGATCGGTGATTGGTCGGAAAATTCGATATCTGGCGATGCCGGCATGGCTGATTCTGCCAATCCAAACTAAGCCACCAAAATCTTATTTCCTCGAAAACTATGCGCCGCATGGGAAATCCAGTTACAGATTTGAAATCTGCACACATGTGCGCTCTTAACGACGTAAAAATTACACGGATCGGTGATTGGTCGGAAAATTCGATATCTGGCGATGCCGGCATGGCTGATTCTGCCAATCCAAACTAAGCCACCAAAATCTTATTTCCTCGAAAACTATGCGCCGCATGGGAAATCCAAATACAGATTTGAAATCTGCACACATGTGCGCTCTTAACGACGTAAAAATTACACGGATCGGTGATTGGTCGGAAAATTCGATATCTGGCGATGCCGGCATGGCTGTTTCCGCCAATCCAAACTAAGCCTCCAAAATCTTATTTCCTCGAAAACTATGCGCCGCATGGGAAATCCAGTTACAGATTTGAAATCTGCACACATGTGCGCTCCTAACGACGTAGAAATTACACGGATCGGTGATTGGTCGGAAAATTCGATATCTGGCGATGCCGGCATGGCTGATTCTGCCAATCTAAACTAAGCCACCAAAATCTTATTTCCTCGAAAACTACGCACCGCATAGGAAATGCAGTTACAGATTTGAAATCCGCACACATGTGCGCTCTTAACGACGTAAAAATAACACGGATCGGTGATTGGTCGGAAAATTCGATATCTGGCGATGCCGGCATGGCTGATTCTGCCAATCCAAACTAAGCCACCAAAATCTTATTTCCTCGAAAACTACGCGCCGCATAGGAAATCCAGTTACAGATTTGAAATCTGCACACATGTGCGCTCTTAACGACGTAAAAATTACACGGATCGGTGATTGGTCGGAAAATTCGATATCTGGCGATGCCGGCATGGCTGTTTCCGCCAATCCAAACTAAGCCTCCAAAATCTTATTTCCTCGAAAACTATGCGCCGCATGGGAAATCCAGTTACAGATTTGAAATCTGCACACATGTGCGCTCCTAATGACGTAGAAATTACACGGATCGGTGATTGGTCGGAAAATTCGATATCTGGCGATGCCGGCATGGCTGATTCTGCCAATCCAAACTAAGCCACCAAAATCTTATTTCCTCGAAAACTACGCACCGCATAGGAAATGCAGTTACAGATTTGAAATCCGCACACATGTGCGCTCTTAACGACGTAAAAATAACACGGATCGGTGATTGGTCGGAAAATTCGATATCTGGCGATGCCGGCATGGCTGATTCTGCCAATCCAAACTAAGCCACCAAAATCTTATTTCCTCGAAAACTATGCGCCGCATAGGAAATCCAGTTACAGATTTGAAATCTGCACACATGTGCGCTCCTAATGACGTAAAAATTACACGGATCGGTGATTGGTCGGAAAATTCGATATCTGGCGATGCCGGCATGGCTGATTCTGCCAATCCAAACTAAGCCACAAAAATCTTATTTATTTCCTCCAAAACTACGCACCGCATAGGAAATCCAGTTACAGATTTGAAATCTGCACACATGTGCGCTCCTAATGACGCAGGAATTACACGGATCGGTGATTGGTCGGAAAATTCGATATCTGGCGATGCCGGCATGGCTGATTCTGCCAATCCAAACTAAGCCACCAAAATCTTATTTCCTCGAAAACTACGCGCCGCATAGGAAATCCAGTTACAGATTTGAAATCTGCACACATGTGCGCTCTTAACGACGTAAAAATTACACGGATCGGTGATTGGTCGGAAAATTCGATATCTGGCGATGCCGGCATGGCTGTTTCCGCCAATCCAAACTAAGCCTCCAAAATCTTATTTCCTCGAAAACTATGCGCCGCATGGGAAATCCAGTTACAGATTTGAAACCTGCACACATGTGCGCTCCTAATGACGTAGAAATTACACGGATCGGTGATTGGTCGGAAAATTCGATATCTGGCGATGCCGGCATGGCTGTTTCCGCCAATCCAAACTAAGCCTCCAAAATCTTATTTCCTCGAAAACTATGCGCCGCATGGGAAATCCAGTTACAGATTTGAAATCTGCACACATGTGCGCTCCTAATGACGTAGAAATTACACGGATCGGTGATTGGTCGGAAAATTCGATATCTGGCGATGCCGGCATGGCTGATTCTGCCAATCCAAACTAAGCCACCAAAATCTTATTTCCTCGAAAACTACGCACCGCATAGGAAATGCAGTTACAGATTTGAAATCCGCACACATGTGCGCTCTTAACGACGTAAAAATAACACGGATCGGTGATTGGTCGGAAAATTCGATATCTGGCGATGCCGGCATGGCTGATTCTGCCAATCCAAACTAAGCCACCAAAATCTTATTTCCTCGAAAACTATGCGCCGCATAGGAAATCCAGTTACAGATTTGAAATCTGCACACATGTGCGCTCCTAATGACGTAAAAATTACACGGATCGGTGATTGGTCGGAAAATTCGATATCTGGCGATGCCGGCATGGCTGATTCTGCCAATCCAAACTAAGCCACAAAAATCTTATTTATTTCCTCCAAAACTACGCACCGCATAGGAAATCCAGTTACAGATTTGAAATCTGCACACATGTGCGCTCCTAATGACGCAGAAATTACACGGATCGGTGATTGGTCGGAAAATTCGATATCTGGCGATGCCGGCATGGCTGATTCTGCCAATCCAAACTAAGCCACCAAAATCTTATTTCCTCGAAAACTACGCGCCGCATAGGAAATCCAGTTACAGATTTGAAATCTGCACACATGTGCGCTCTTAACGACGTAAAAATTACACGGATCGGTGATTGGTCGGAAAATTCGATATCTGGCGATGCCGGCATGGCTGTTTCCGCCAATCCAAACTAAGCCTCCAAAATCTTATTTCCTCGAAAACTATGCGCCGCATGGGAAATCCAGTTACAGATTTGAAACCTGCACACATGTGCGCTCCTAATGACGTAGAAATTACACGGATCGGTGATTGGTCGGAAAATTCGATATCTGGCGATGCCGGCATGGCTGATTCTGCCAATCCAAACTAAGCCACCAAAATCTTATTTCCTCGAAAACTATGCGCCGCATGGGAAATCCAGTTACAGATTTGAAATCTGCACACATGTGCGCTCTTAACGACGTAAAAATTACACGGATCGGTGATTGGTCGGAAAATTCGATATCTGGCGATGCCGGCATGGCTGATTCTGCCAATCCAAACTAAGCCACCAAAATCTTATTTCCTCGAAAACTATGCGCCGCATGGGAAATCCAGTTACAGATTTGAAATCTGCACACATGTGCGCTCTTAATGACGTAAAAATTACACGGATCGGTGATTGGTCGGAAAATTCGATATCTGGCGATGCCGGCATGGCTGATTCTGCCAATCCAAACTAAGCCACCAAAATCTTATTTCCTCGAAAACTGCGCACCGCATAGGAAATGCAGTTACAGATTTGAAATCCGCACACATGTGCGCTCTTAACGACGTAAAAATTACACGGATCGGTGATTGGTCGGAAAATTCGACATCTGGCGATGCCGGCATGGCTGATTCTGCCAATCCAAACTAAGCCACCAAAATCTTATTTCCTCGAAAACTACGCACCGCATAGGAAATGCAGTTACAGATTTGAAATCCGCACACATGTGCGCTCTTAACGACGTAAAAATAACACGGATCGGTGATTGGTCGGAAAATTCGATATCTGGCGATGCCGGCATGGCTGATTCTGCCAATCCAAACTAAGCCACCAAAATCTTATTTCCTCGAAAACTATGCGCCGCATGGGAAATCCAGTTACAGATTTGAAATCTGCACACATGTGCGCTCCTAACGACGTAGAAATTACACGGATCGGTGATTGGTCGGAAAATTCGATATCTGGCGATGCCGGCATGGCTGTTTCCGCCAATCCAAACTAAGCCACCAAAATCTTATTTCCTCGAAAACTGCGCACCGCATAGGAAATGCAGTTACAGATTTGAAATCCGCACACATGTGCGCTCTTAACGACGTAAAAATTACACGGATCGGTGATTGGTCGGAAAATTCGATATCTGGCGATGCCGGCATGGCTGATTCTGCCAATCCAAACTAAGCCACCAAAATCTTATTTCCTCGAAAACTATGCGCCGCATGGGAAATCCAGTTACAGATTTGAAATCTGCACACATGTGCGCTCTTAACGACGTAAAAATTACACGGATCGGTGATTGGTCGGAAAATTCGATATCTGGCGATGCCGGCATGGCTGATTCTGCCAATCCAAACTAAGCCACCAAAATCTTATTTCCTCGAAAACTATGCGCCGCATGGGAAATCCAGTTACAGATTTGAAATCTGCACACATGTGCGCTCTTAATGACGTAAAAATTACACGGATCGGTGATTGGTCGGAAAATTCGATATCTGGCGATGCCGGCATGGCTGATTCTGCCAATCCAAACTAAGCCACCAAAATCTTATTTCCTCGAAAACTGCGCACCGCATAGGAAATGCAGTTACAGATTTGAAATCCGCACACATGTGCGCTCTTAACGACGTAAAAATTACACGGATCGGTGATTGGTCGGAAAATTCGACATCTGGCGATGCCGGCATGGCTGATTCTGCCAATCCAAACTAAGCCACCAAAATCTTATTTCCTCGAAAACTACGCACCGCATAGGAAATGCAGTTACAGATTTGAAATCCGCACACATGTGCGCTCTTAACGACGTAAAAATAACACGGATCGGTGATTGGTCGGAAAATTCGATATCTGGCGATGCCGGCATGGCTGATTCTGCCAATCCAAACTAAGCCACCAAAATCTTATTTCCTCGAAAACTATGCGCCGCATAGGAAATCCAGTTACAGATTTGAAATCTGCACACATGTGCGCTCCTAATGACGTAGAAATTACACGGATCGGTGATTGGTCGGAAAATTCGATATCTGGCGATGCCGGCATGGCTGATTCTGCCAATCCAAACTAAGCCACCAAAATCTTATTTCCTCGAAAACTATGCGCCGCATGGGAAATCCAGTTACAGATTTGAAATCTGCACACATGTGCGCTCTTAACGACGTAAAAATTACACGGATCGGTGATTGGTCGGAAAATTCGATATCTGGCGATGCCGGCATGGCTGATTCTGCCAATCCAAACTAAGCCACCAAAATCTTATTTCCTCGAAAACTATGCGCCGCATGGGAAATCCAGTTACAGATTTGAAATCTGCACACATGTGCGCTCTTAACGACGTAAAAATTACACGGATCGGTGATTGGTCGGAAAATTCGATATCTGGCGATGCCGGCATGGCTGATTCTGCCAATCCAAACTAAGCCACCAAAATCTTATTTCCTCGAAAACTGCGCACCGCATAGGAAATGCAGTTACAGATTTGAAATCCGCACACATGTGCGCTCTTAACGACGTAAAAATTACACGGATCGGTGATTGGTCGGAAAATTCGATATCTGGCGATGCCGGCATGGCTGTTTCCGCCAATCCAAACTAAGCCTCCAAAATCTTATTTCCTCGAAAACTATGCGCCGCATAGGAAATCCAGTTACAGATTTGAAATCTGCACACATGTGCGCTCCTAATGACGTAGAAATTACACGGATCGGTGATTGGTCGGAAAATTCGATATCTGGCGATGCCGGCATGGCTGATTCTGCCAATCCAAACTAAGCCACCAAAATCTTATTTCCTCGAAAACTGCGCACCGCATAGGAAATGCAGTTACAGATTTGAAATCCGCACACATGTGCGCTCTTAACGACGTAAAAATTACACGGATCGGTGATTGGTCGGAAAATTCGATATCTGGCGATGCCGGCATGGCTGTTTCCGCCAATCCAAACTAAGCCTCCAAAATCTTATTTCCTCGAAAACTATGCGCCGCATGGGAAATCCAGTTACAGATTTGAAATCTGCACACATGTGCGCTCCTAATGACGTAGAAATTACACGGATCGGTGATTGGTCGGAAAATTCGATATCTGGCGATGCCGGCATGGCTGATTCTGCCAATCCAAACTAAGCCACCAAAATCTTATTTCCTCGAAAACTATGCGCCGCATGGGAAATCCAGTTACAGATTTGAAATCTGCACACATGTGCGCTCTTAACGACGTAAAAATTATACGGATCGGTGATTGGTCGGAAAATTCGATATCTGGCGATGCCGGCATGGCTGATTCTGCCAATCCAAACTAAGCCACCAAAATCTTATTTCCTCGAAAACTGCGCACCGCATAGGAAATGCAGTTACAGATTTGAAATCCGCACACATGTGCGCTCTTAACGACGTAAAAATTACACGGATCGGTGATTGGTCGGAAAATTCGACATCTGGCGATGCCGGCATGGCTGATTCTGCCAATCCAAACTAAGCCACCAAAATCTTATTTCCTCGAAAACTACGCACCGCATAGGAAATGCAGTTACAGATTTGAAATCCGCACACATGTGCGCTCTTAACGACGTAAAAATAACACGGATCGGTGATTGGTCGGAAAATTCGATATCTGGCGATGCCGGCATGGCTGATTCTGCCAATCCAAACTAAGCCACCAAAATCTTATTTCCTCGAAAACTATGCGCCGCATAGGAAATCCAGTTACAGATTTGAAATCTGCACACATGTGCGCTCCTAATGACGTAGAAATTACACGGATCGGTGATTGGTCGGAAAATTCGATATCTGACGATGCCGGCATGGCTGATTCTGCCAATCCAAACTAAGCCACCAAAATCTTATTTCCTCGAAAACTATGCGCCGCATAGGAAATCCAGTTACAGATTTGAAATCTGCACACATGTGCGCTCCTAATGACGTAGAAATTACACGGATCGGTGATTGGTCGGAAAATTCGATATCTGGCGATGCCGGCATGGCTGATTCTGCCAATCCAAACTAAGCCACCAAAATCTTATTTCCTCGAAAACTATGCGCCGCATAGGAAATCCAGTTACACATTTGAAATCTGCACACATGTGCGCTCTTAACGACGTAAAAATTACACGGATCGGTGATTGGTCGGAAAATTCGATATCTGGCGATGCCGGCATGGCTGATTCTGCCAATCCAAACTAAGCCACCAAAATCTTATTTCCTCGAAAACTGCGCACCGCATAGGAAATGCAGTTACAGATTTGAAATCCGCACACATGTGCGCTCTTAACGACGTAAAAATTACACGGATCGGTGATTGGTCGGAAAATTCGATATCTCGCGATGCCGGCATGGCTGATTCTGCCAATCCAAACTAAGACACCAAAATCTTATTTCCTCGAAAACTGCGCACCGCATAGGAAATGCAGTTACAGATTTGAAATCCGCACACATGTGCGCTCTTAACGACGTAAAAATTACACGGATCGGTGATTGGTCGGAAAATTCGACATCTGGCGATGCCGGCATGGCTGATTCTGCCAATCCAAACTAAGCCACAAAAATCTTATTTCCTCCAAAACTACGCACCGCATAGGAAATCCAGTTACAGATTTGAAATCTGCACACATGTGCGCTCCTAATGACGTAGAAATTACACGGATCGGTGATTGGTCGGAAAATTCGATATCTGGCGATGCCGGCATGGCTGATTCTGCCAATCCAAACTAAGCCACCAAAATCTTATTTCCTCGAAAACTACGCGCCGCATAGGAAATCCAGTTACAGATTTGAAATCTGCACACATGTGCGCTCCTAATGACGTAGAAATTACACGGATCGGTCATTGGTCGGAAAATTCGATATCTGGCGATGCCGGCATGGCTGATTCTGCCAATCCAAACTAAGCCACCAAAATCTTATTTCCTCAAAAACTATGCGCCGCATGGGAAATCCAGTTACAGATTTGAAATCTGCACACATGTGCGCTCTTAACGACGTAAAAATTACACGGATCGGTGATTGGTCGGAAAATTCGATATCTGGCGATGCGGCATGGCTGATTCTGCCAATCCAAACTAAGCCACCAAAATCTTATTTCCTCGAAAACTACGCACCGCATAGGAAATGCAGTTACAGATTTGAAATCCGCACACATGTGCGCTCTTAACGACGTAAAAATTACACGGATCGGTGATTGGTCGGAAAATTCGATATCTGGCGATGCCGGCATGGCTGATTCTGCCAATCCAAACTAAGCCACCAAAATCTTATTTCCTCGAAAACTACGCACCGCATAGGAAATGCAGTTACAGATTTGAAATCCGCACACATGTGCGCTCTTAACGACGTAAAAATTACACGGATCGGTGATTGGTCGGAAAATTCGATATCTGGCGATGCCGGCATGGCTGATTCTGCCAATCCAAACTAAGCCACAAAAATCTTATTTCCTCCAAAACTACGCACCGCATAGGGCATCCAGTTACATATTTGAAATCTGCACACATGTGCGCTCCTAATGACGTAGAAATTACACGGATCGGTGATTGGTCGGAAAATTCGATATCTGGCGATGCCGGCATGGCTGATTCTGCCTATCCAAACTAAGCCACCAAAATCTTATTTCCTCGAAAACTACGCACCGCATAGGAAATGCAGTTACAGATTTGAAATCCGCACACATGTGCGCTCTTAACGACGTAAAAATTACACGGATCGGTGATTGGTCGGAAAATTCGATATCTGGCGATGCCGGCATGGCTGTTTCCGCCAATCCAAACTAAGCCTCCAAAATCTTATTTCCTCGAAAACTATGCGCCGCATGGGAAATCCAGTTACAGATTTGAAATCTGCACACATGTGCGCTCCTAATGACGTA
Organism: Brachypalpus laphriformis; assembly: GCA_945910035.1. NCBI lineage: Eukaryota > Metazoa > Arthropoda > Insecta > Diptera > Syrphidae > Brachypalpus > Brachypalpus laphriformis. Next base: position 75,937,978 of record OX246755.1, on the reverse strand, counting down.
GAAATTACACGGATCGGTGATTGGTCGGAAAATTTGATATCTGGCGATGCCGGCATGGCTGATTCTGCCAATCCAAACTAAGCCACCAAAATCTTATTTCCTCGAAAACTACGCACCGCATAGGAAATGCAGTTACAGATTTGAAATCCGCACACATGTGCGCTCTTAACGACGTAAAAATTACACGGATCGGTGATTGGTCGGAAAATTCGATATCTGGCGATGCCGGCATGGCTGTTTCCGCCAATCCAAACTAAGCCTCCAAAATCTTATTTCCTCGAAAACTATGCGCCGCATGGGAAATCCAGTTACAGATTTGAAATCTGCACACATGTGCGCTCCTAATGACGTAGAAATTACACGGATCGGTCATTGGTCGGAAAATTCGATATCTGGCGATGCCGGCATGGCTGATTCTGCCAATCCAAACTAAGCCACCAAAATCTTATTTCCTCAAAAACTATGCGCCGCATGGGAAATCCAGTTACAGATTTGAAATCTGCACACATGTGCGCTCTTAACGACGTAAAAATTACACGGATCGGTGATTGGTCGGAAAATTCGATATCTGGCGATGCCGGCATGGCTGATTCTGCCAATCCAAACTAAGCCACCAAAATCTTATTTCCTCGAAAACTACGCACCGCATAGGAAATGCAGTTACAGATTTGAAATCCGCACACATGTGCGCTCTTAACGACGTAAAAATTACACGGATCGGTGATTGGTCGGAAAATTCGATATCTGGCGATGCCGGCATGGCTGATTCTGCCAATCCAAACTAAGCCACAAAAATCTTATTTCCTCCAAAACTACGCACCGCATAGGGCATCCAGTTACATATTTGAAATCTGCACACATGTGCGCTCCTAATGACGTAGAAATTACACGGATCGGTGATTGGTCGGAAAATTCGATATCTGGCGATGCCGGCATGGCTGATTCTGCCTATCCAAACTAAGCCACCAAAATCTTATTTCCTCGAAAACTACGCACCGCATAGGAAATGCAGTTACAGATTTGAAATCCGCACACATGTGCGCTCTTAACGACGTAAAAATTACACGGATCGGTGATTGGTCGGAAAATTCGATATCTGGCGATGCCGGCATGGCTGTTTCCGCCAATCCAAACTAAGCCTCCAAAATCTTATTTCCTCGAAAACTATGCGCCGCATGGGAAATCCAGTTACAGATTTGAAATCTGCACACATGTGCGCTCCTAATGACGTAGAAATTACACGGATCGGTGATTGGTCGGAAAATTTGATATCTGGCGATGCCGGCATGGCTGATTCTGCCAATCCAAACTAAGCCACCAAAATCTTATTTCCTCGAAAACTACGCACCGCATAGGAAATGCAGTTACAGATTTGAAATCCGCACACATGTGCGCTCTTAACGACGTAAAAATTACACGGATCGGTGATTGGTCGGAAAATTCGATATCTGGCGATGCCGGCATGGCTGTTTCCGCCAATCCAAACTAAGCCTCCAAAATCTTATTTCCTCGAAAACTATGCGCCGCATGGGAAATCCAGTTACAGATTTGAAATCTGCACACATGTGCGCTCTTAACGACGTAAAAATTACACGGATCGGTGATTGGTCGGAAAATTCGATATCTGGCGATGCCGGCATGGCTGATTCTGCCAATCCAAACTAAGCCACCAAAATCTTATTTCCTCGAAAACTACGCACCGCATAGGAAATGCAGTTACAGATTTGAAATCCGCACACATGTGCGCTCTTAACGACGTAAAAATTACACGGATCGGTGATTGGTCGGAAAATTCGATATCTGGCGATGCCGGCATGGCTGATTCTGCCAATCCAAACTAAGCCACAAAAATCTTATTTCCTCCAAAACTACGCACCGCATAGGGAATCCAGTTACATATTTGAAATCTGCACACGTGTGCGCTCCTAATGACGTAGAAATTACACGGATCGGTGATTGGTCGGAAAATTCGATATCTGGCGATGCCGGCATGGCTGATTCTGCCAATCCAAACTAAGCCACCAAAATCTTATTTCCTCAAAAACTATGCGCCGCATGGGAAATCCAGTTACAGATTTGAAATCTGCACACATGTGCGCTCTTAACGACGTAAAAATTACACGGATCGGTGATTGGTCGGAAAATTCGACATCTGGCGATGCCGGCATGGCTGATTCTGCCAATCCAAACTAAGCCACAAAAATCTTATTTCCTCCAAAACTACGCACCGCATAGGAAATCCAGTTACAGATTTGAAATCTGCACACATGTGCGCTCTTAACGACGTAAAAATTACACGGATCGGTGATTGGTCGGAAAATTCGATATCTGGCGATGCCGGCATGGCTGTTTCCGCCAATCCAAACTAAGCCTCCAAAATCTTATTTCCTCGAAAACTATGCGCCGCATGGGAAATCCAGTTACAGATTTGAAATCTGCACACATGTGCGCTCCTAATGACGTAGAAATTACACGGATCGGTGATTGGTCGGAAAATTCGATATCTGGCGATGCCGGCATGGCTGATTCTGCCAATCCAAACTAAGCCACAAAAATCTTATTTCCTCCAAAACTACGCACCGCATAGGAAATCCAGTTACAGATTTGAAATCTGCACACATGTGCGCTCTTAACGACGTAAAAATTACACGGATCGGTGATTGGTCGGAAAATTCGATATCTGGCGATGCCGGCATGGCTGATTCTGCCAATCCAAACTAAGCCACCAAAATCTTATTTCCTCGAAAACTACGCACCGCATAGGAAATGCAGTTACAGATTTGAAATCCGCACACATGTGCGCTCTTAACGACGTAAAAATTACACGGATCGGTGATTGGTCGGAAAATTCGATATCTGGCGATGCCGGCATGGCTGATTCTGCCAATCCAAACTAAGCCACAAAAATCTTATTTCCTCCAAAACTACGCACCGCATAGGGCATCCAGTTACATATTTGAAATCTGCACACATGTGCGCTCCTAATGACGTAGAAATTACACGGATCGGTGATTGGTCGGAAAATTCGATATCTGGCGATGCCGGCATGGCTGATTCTGCCTATCCAAACTAAGCCACCAAAATCTTATTTCCTCGAAAACTACGCACCGCATAGGAAATGCAGTTACAGATTTGAAATCCGCACACATGTGCGCTCTTAACGACGTAAAAATTACACGGATCGGTGATTGGTCGGAAAATTCGATATCTGGCGATGCCGGCATGGCTGTTTCCGCCAATCCAAACTAAGCCTCCAAAATCTTATTTCCTCGAAAACTATGCGCCGCATGGGAAATCCAGTTACAGATTTGAAATCTGCACACATGTGCGCTCCTAATGACGTAGAAATTACACGGATCGGTGATTGGTCGGAAAATTTGATATCTGGCGATGCCGGCATGGCTGATTCTGCCAATCCAAACTAAGCCACCAAAATCTTATTTCCTCGAAAACTACGCACCGCATAGGAAATGCAGTTACAGATTTGAAATCCGCACACATGTGCGCTCTTAACGACGTAAAAATTACACGGATCGGTGATTGGTCGGAAAATTCGATATCTGGCGATGCCGGCATGGCTGTTTCCGCCAATCCAAACTAAGCCTCCAAAATCTTATTTCCTCGAAAACTATGCGCCGCATGGGAAATCCAGTTACAGATTTGAAATCTGCACACATGTGCGCTCTTAACGACGTAAAAATTACACGGATCGGTGATTGGTCGGAAAATTCGATATCTGGCGATGCCGGCATGGCTGATTCTGCCAATCCAAACTAAGCCACCAAAATCTTATTTCCTCGAAAACTACGCACCGCATAGGAAATGCAGTTACAGATTTGAAATCCGCACACATGTGCGCTCTTAACGACGTAAAAATTACACGGATCGGTGATTGGTCGGAAAATTCGATATCTGGCGATGCCGGCATGGCTGATTCTGCCAATCCAAACTAAGCCACAAAAATCTTATTTCCTCCAAAACTACGCACCGCATAGGGAATCCAGTTACATATTTGAAATCTGCACACGTGTGCGCTCCTAATGACGTAGAAATTACACGGATCGGTGATTGGTCGGAAAATTCGATATCTGGCGATGCCGGCATGGCTGATTCTGCCAATCCAAACTAAGCCACCAAAATCTTATTTCCTCAAAAACTATGCGCCGCATGGGAAATCCAGTTACAGATTTGAAATCTGCACACATGTGCGCTCTTAACGACGTAAAAATTACACGGATCGGTGATTGGTCGGAAAATTCGACATCTGGCGATGCCGGCATGGCTGATTCTGCCAATCCAAACTAAGCCACAAAAATCTTATTTCCTCCAAAACTACGCACCGCATAGGAAATCCAGTTACAGATTTGAAATCTGCACACATGTGCGCTCTTAACGACGTAAAAATTACACGGATCGGTGATTGGTCGGAAAATTCGATATCTGGCGATGCCGGCATGGCTGTTTCCGCCAATCCAAACTAAGCCTCCAAAATCTTATTTCCTCGAAAACTATGCGCCGCATGGGAAATCCAGTTACAGATTTGAAATCTGCACACATGTGCGCTCCTAATGACGTAGAAATTACACGGATCGGTGATTGGTCGGAAAATTCGATATCTGGCGATGCCGGCATGGCTGATTCTGCCAATCCAAACTAAGCCACCAAAATCTTATTTCCTCAAAAACTATGCGCCGCATGGGAAATCCAGTTACAGATTTGAAATCTGCACACATGTGCGCTCTTAACGACGTAAAAATTACACGGATCGGTGATTGGTCGGAAAATTCGATATCTGGCGATGCCGGCATGGCTGATTCTGCCAATCCAAACTAAGCCACCAAAATCTTATTTCCTCGAAAACTACGCACCGCATAGGAAATGCAGTTACAGATTTGAAATCCGCACACATGTGCGCTCTTAACGACGTAAAAATTACACGAATCGGTGATTGGTCGGAAAATTCGATATCTGGCGATGCCGGCATGGCTGATTCTGCCAATCCAAACTAAGCCACAAAAATCTTATTTCCTCCAAAACTACGCACCGCATAGGGAATCCAGTTACATATTTAAAATCTGCACACGTGTGCGCTCCTAATGACGTAGAAATTACACGGATCGGTGATTGGTCGGAAAATTCGATATCTGGCGATGCCGGCATGGCTGATTCTGCCTATCCAAACTAAGCCACAAAAATCTTATTTCCTCCAAAACTACGCACCGCATAGGAAATCCAGTTACAGATTTGAAATCTGCACACATGTGCGCTCTTAACGACGTAAAAATTACACGGATCGGTGATTGGTCGGAAAATTCGATATCTGGCGATGCCGGCATGGCTGATTCTGCCAATCCAAACTAAGCCACCAAAATCTTATTTCCTCGAAAACTACGCACCGCATAGGAAATGCAGTTACAGATTTGAAATCCGCACACATGTGCGCTCTTAACGACGTAAAAATTACACGGATCGGTGATTGGTCGGAAAATTCGATATCTGGCGATGCCGGCATGGCTGATTCTGCCAATCCAAACTAAGCCACCAAAATCTTATTTCCTCGAAAACTATGCGCCGCATAGGAAATCCAGTTACAGATTTGAAATCTGCACACATGTGCGCTCCTAATGACGTAGAAATTACACGGATCGGTGATTGGTCGGAAAATTCGATATCTGGCGATGCCGGCATGGCTGATTCTGCCAATCCAAACTAAGCCACCAAAATCTTATTTCCTCGAAAACTGCGCACCGCATAGGAAATGCAGTTACAGATTTGAAATCCGCACACATGTGCGCTCTTAACGACGTAAAAATTACACGGATCGGTGATTGGTCGGAAAATTCGACATCTGGCGATGCCGGCATGGCTGATTCTGCCAATCCAAACTAAGCCACAAAAATCTTATTTCCTCCAAAACTACGCACCGCATAGGAAATCCAGTTACAGATTTGAAATCTGCACACATGTGCGCTCCTAATGACGTAGAAATTACACGGATCGGTGATTGGTCGGAAAATTCGATATCTGGCGATGCCGGCATGGCTGATTCTGCCAATCCAAACTAAGCCACCAAAATCTTATTTCCTCGAAAACTACGCGCCGCATAGGAAATCCAGTTACAAATTTGAAATCTGCACACATGTGCGCTCTTAACGACGTAAAAATTACACGGATCGGTGATTGGTCGGAAAATTCGATATCTGGCGATGCCGGCATGGCTGTTTCCGCCAATCCAAACTAAGCCTCCAAAATCTTATTTCCTCGAAAACTATGCGCCGCATGGGAAATCCAGTTACAGATTTGAAATCTGCACACATGTGCGCTCCTAATGACGTAGAAATTACACGGATCGGTGATTGGTCGGAAAATTCGATATCTGGCGATGCCGGCATGGCTGATTCTGCCAATCCAAACTAAGCCACCAAAATCTTATTTCCTCAAAAACTATGCGCGGCATGGGAAATCCAGTTACAGATTTGAAATCTGCACACATGTGCGCTCTTAACGACGTAAAAATTACACGGATCGGTGATTGGTCGGAAAATTCGATATCTGGCGATGCCGGCATGGCTGATTCTGCCTATCCAAACTAAGCCACCAAAATCTTATTTCCTCGAAAACTACGCACCGCATAGGAAATGCAGTTACAGATTTGAAATCCGCACACATGTGCGCTCTTAACGACGTAAAAATTACACGGATCGGTGATTGGTCGGAAAATTCGATATCTGGCGATGCCGGCATGGCTGATTCTGCCAATCCAAACTAAGCCACCAAAATCTTATTTCCTCGAAAACTGCGCACCGCATAGGAAATGCAGTTACAGATTTGAAATCCGCACACATGTGCGCTCTTAACGACGTAAAAATTACACGGATCGGTGATTGGTCGGAAAATTCGATATCTGGCGATGCCGGCATGGCTGATTCTGCCTATCCAAACTAAGCCACCAAAATCTTATTTCCTCGAAAACTACGCACCGCATAGGAAATGCAGTTACAGATTTGAAATCCGCACACATGTGCGCTCTTAACGACGTAAAAATTACACGGATCGGTGATTGGTCGGAAAATTCGATATCTGGCGATGCCGGCATGGCTGATTCTGCCAATCCAAACTAAGCCACCAAAATCTTATTTCCTCGAAAACTGCGCACCGCATAGGAAATGCAGTTACAGATTTGAAATCCGCACACATGTGCGCTCCTAACGACGTAAAAATTACACGGATCGGTGATTGGTCGGAAAATTCGACATCTGGCGATGCCGGCATGGCTGATTCTGCCAATCCAAACTAAGCCACCAAAATCTTATTTCCTCGAAAACTACGCGCCGCATAGGAAATCCAGTTACAGATTTGAAATCTGCACACATGTGCGCTCTTAACGACGTAAAAATTACACGGATCGGTGATTGGTCGGAAAATTCGATATCTGGCGATGCCGGCATGGCTGTTTCCGCCAATCCAAACTAAGCCTCCAAAATCTTATTTCCTCGAAAACTATGCGCCGCATGGGAAATCAAGTTACAGATTTGAAATCTGCACACATGTGCGCTCCTAATGACGTAGAAATTACACGGATCGGTGATTGGTCGGAAAATTCGATATCTGGCGATGCCGGCATGGCTGATTCTGCCTATCCAAACTAAGCCACCAAAATCTTATTTCCTCGAAAACTACGCACCGCATAGGAAATGCAGTTACAGATTTGAAATCCGCACACATGTGCGCTCTTAACGACGTAAAAATTACACGGATCGGTGATTGGTCGGAAAATTCGATATCTGGCGATGCCGGCATGGCTGATTCTGCCAATCCAAACTAAGCCACCAAAATCTTATTTCCTCGAAAACTACGCGCCGCATAGGAAATCCAGTTACAGATTTGAAATCTGCACACATGTGCGCTCTTAACGACGTAAAAATTACACGGATCGGTGATTGGTCGGAAAATTCGATATCTGGCGATGCCGGCATGGCTGATTCTGCCAATCCAAACTAAGCCACCAAAATCTTATTTCCTCGAAAACTATGCGCCGCATGGGAAATCCAGTTACAGATTTGAAATCTGCACACATGTGCGCTCCTAATGACGTAGAAATTACACGGATCGGTGATTGGTCGGAAAATTCGATATCTGGCGATGCCGGCATGGCTGATTCTGCCAATCCAAACTAAGCCACCAAAATCTTATTTCCTCAAAAACTATGCGCGGCATGGGAAATCCAGTTACAGATTTGAAATCTGCACACATGTGCGCTCTTAACGACGTAAAAATTACACGGATCGGTGATTGGTCGGAAAATTCGATATCTGGCGATGCCGGCATGGCTGATTCTGCCAATCCAAACTAAGCCACCAAAATCTTATTTCCTCGAAAACTACGCACCGCATAGGAAATGCAGTTACAGATTTGAAATCCGCACACATGTGCGCTCTTAACGACGTAAAAATTACACGGATCGGTGATTGGTCGGAAAATTCGATATCTGGCGATGCCGGCATGGCTGATTCTGCCAATCCAAACTAAGCCACAAAAATTTTATTTCCTCCAAAACTACGCACCGCATAGGGAATCCAGTTACATATTTGAAATCTGCACACATGTGCGCTCCTAATGACGTAAAAATTACACGGATCGGTGATTGGTCGGAAAATTCGATATCTGGCGATGCCGGCATGGCTGATTCTGCCTATCCAAACTAAGCCACCAAAATCTTATTTCCTCGAAAACTACGCACCGCATAGGAAATGCAGTTACAGATTTGAAATCCGCACACATGTGCGCTCTTAACGACGTAAAAATTACACGGATCGGTGATTGGTCGGAAAATTCGATATCTGGCGATGCCGGCATGGCTGATTCTGCCAATCCAAACTAAGCCACCAAAATCTTATTTCCTCGAAAACTACGCGCCGCATAGGAAATCCAGTTACAGATTTGAAATCTGCACACATGTGCGCTCTTAACGACGTAAAAATTACACGGATCGGTGATTGGTCGGAAAATTCGATATCTGGCGATGCCGGCATGGCTGATTCTGCCAATCCAAACTAAGCCACCAAAATCTTATTTCCTCGAAAACTATGCGCCGCATAGGAAATCCAGTTACAGATTTGAAATCTGCACACATGTGCGCTCCTAATGACGTAGAAATTACACGGATCGGTGATTGGTCGGAAAATTCGATATCTGGCGATGCCGGCATGGCTGATTCTGCCAATCCAAACTAAGCCACCAAAATCTTATTTCCTCGAAAACTGCGCACCGCATAGGAAATGCAGTTACAGATTTGAAATCCGCACACATGTGCGCTCTTAACGACGTAAAAATTACACGGATCGGTGATTGGTCGGAAAATTCGATATCTCGCGATGCCGGCATGGCTGATTCTGCCAATCCAAACTAAGACACCAAAATCTTATTTCCTCGAAAACTGCGCACCGCATAGGAAATGCAGTTACAGATTTGAAATCCGCACACATGTGCGCTCTTAACGACGTAAAAATTACACGGATCGGTGATTGGTCGGAAAATTCGACATCTGGCGATGCCGGCATGGCTGATTCTGCCAATCCAAACTAAGCCACAAAAATCTTATTTCCTCCAAAACTACGCACCGCATAGGAAATCCAGTTACAGATTTGAAATCTGCACACATGTGCGCTCCTAATGACGTAGAAATTACACGGATCGGTGATTGGTCGGAAAATTCGATATCTGGCGATGCCGGCATGGCTGATTCTGCCAATCCAAACTAAGCCACCAAAATCTTATTTCCTCGAAAACTACGCGCCGCATAGGAAATCCAGTTACAAATTTGAAATCTGCACACATGTGCGCTCTTAACGACGTAAAAATTACACGGATCGGTGATTGGTCGGAAAATTCGATATCTGGCGATGCCGGCATGGCTGATTCTGCCTATCCAAACTAAGCCACCAAAATCTTATTTCCTCGAAAACTACGCACCGCATAGGAAATGCAGTTACAGATTTGAAATCCGCACACATGTGCGCTCTTAACGACGTAAAAATTACACGGATCGGTGATTGGTCGGAAAATTCGATATCTGGCGATGCCGGCATGGCTGATTCTGCCAATCCAAACTAAGCCACCAAAATCTTATTTCCTCGAAAACTGCGCACCGCATAGGAAATGCAGTTACAGATTTGAAATCCGCACACATGTGCGCTCTTAACGACGTAAAAATTACACGGATCGGTGATTGGTCGGAAAATTCGATATCTGGCGATGCCGGCATGGCTGATTCTGCCTATCCAAACTAAGCCACCAAAATCTTATTTCCTCGAAAACTACGCACCGCATAGGAAATGCAGTTACAGATTTGAAATCCGCACACATGTGCGCTCTTAACGACGTAAAAATTACACGGATCGGTGATTGGTCGGAAAATTCGATATCTGGCGATGCCGGCATGGCTGATTCTGCCAATCCAAACTAAGCCACCAAAATCTTATTTCCTCGAAAACTGCGCACCGCATAGGAAATGCAGTTACAGATTTGAAATCCGCACACATGTGCGCTCCTAACGACGTAAAAATTACACGGATCGGTGATTGGTCGGAAAATTCGACATCTGGCGATGCCGGCATGGCTGATTCTGCCAATCCAAACTAAGCCACCAAAATCTTATTTCCTCGAAAACTACGCGCCGCATAGGAAATCCAGTTACAGATTTGAAATCTGCACACATGTGCGCTCTTAACGACGTAAAAATTACACGGATCGGTGATTGGTCGGAAAATTCGATATCTGGCGATGCCGGCATGGCTGTTTCCGCCAATCCAAACTAAGCCTCCAAAATCTTATTTCCTCGAAAACTATGCGCCGCATGGGAAATCCAGTTACAGATTTGAAATCTGCACACATGTGCGCTCCTAATGACGTAGAAATTACACGGATCGGTGATTGGTCGGAAAATTCGATATCTGGCGATGCCGGCATGGCTGATTCTGCCTATCCAAACTAAGCCACCAAAATCTTATTTCCTCGAAAACTACGCACCGCATAGGAAATGCAGTTACAGATTTGAAATCCGCACACATGTGCGCTCTTAACGACGTAAAAATTACACGGATCGGTGATTGGTCGGAAAATTCGATATCTGGCGATGCCGGCATGGCTGATTCTGCCAATCCAAACTAAGCCACCAAAATCTTATTTCCTCGAAAACTACGCGCCGCATAGGAAATCCAGTTACAGATTTGAAATCTGCACACATGTGCGCTCTTAACGACGTAAAAATTACACGGATCGGTGATTGGTCGGAAAATTCGATATCTGGCGATGCCGGCATGGCTGATTCTGCCAATCCAAACTAAGCCACCAAAATCTTATTTCCTCGAAAACTATGCGCCGCATGGGAAATCCAGTTACAGATTTGAAATCTGCACACATGTGCGCTCCTAATGACGTAGAAATTACACGGATCGGTGATTGGTCGGAAAATTCGATATCTGGCGATGCCGGCATGGCTGATTCTGCCAATCCAAACTAAGCCACCAAAATCTTATTTCCTCGAAAACTACGCGCCGCATAGGAAATCCAGTTACAGATTTGAAATCTGCACACATGTGCGCTCTTAACGACGTAAAAATTACACGGATCGGTGATTGGTCGGAAAATTCGATATCTGGCGATGCCGGCATGGCTGTTTCCGCCAATCCAAACTAAGCCTCCAAAATCTTATTTCCTCGAAAACTATGCGCCGCATGGGAAATCCAGTTACAGATTTGAAATCTGCACACATGTGCGCTCCTAATGACGTAGAAATTACACGGATCGGTGATTGGTCGGAAAATTCGATATCTGGCGATGCCGGCATGGCTGATTCTGCCTATCCAAACTAAGCCACCAAAATCTTATTTCCTCGAAAACTACGCACCGCATAGGAAATGCAGTTACAGATTTGAAATCCGCACACATGTGCGCTCTTAACGACGTAAAAATTACACGGATCGGTGATTGGTCGGAAAATTCGATATCTGGCGATGCCGGCATGGCTGATTCTGCCAATCCAAACTAAGCCACCAAAATCTTATTTCCTCGAAAACTACGCGCCGCATAGGAAATCCAGTTACAGATTTGAAATCTGCACACATGTGCGCTCTTAACGACGTAAAAATTACACGGATCGGTGATTGGTCGGAAAATTCGATATCTGGCGATGCCGGCATGGCTGATTCTGCCAATCCAAACTAAGCCACCAAAATCTTATTTCCTCGAAAACTATGCGCCGCATGGGAAATCCAGTTACAGATTTGAAATCTGCACACATGTGCGCTCCTAATGACGTAGAAATTACACGGATCGGTGATTGGTCGGAAAATTCGATATCTGGCGATGCCGGCATGGCTGATTCTGCCAATCCAAACTAAGCCACCAAAATCTTATTTCCTCGAAAACTATGCGCCGCATGGGAAATCCAGTTACAGATTTGAAATCTGCACACATGTGCGCTCCTAATGACGTAGAAATTACACGGATCGGTGATTGGTCGGAAAATTCGATATCTGGCGATGCCGGCATGGCTGATTCTGCCTATCCAAACTAAGCCACCAAAATCTTATTTCCTCGAAAACTACGCACCGCATAGGAAATGCAGTTACAGATTTGAAATCCGCACACATGTGCGCTCTTAACGACGTAAAAATTACACGGATCGGTGATTGGTCGGAAAATTCGATATCTGGCGATGCCGGCATGGCTGATTCTGCCAATCCAAACTAAGCCACCAAAATCTTATTTCCTCGAAAACTACGCGCCGCATAGGAAATCCAGTTACAGATTTGAAATCTGCACACATGTGCGCTCTTAACGACGTAAAAATTACACGGATCGGTGATTGGTCGGAAAATTCGATATCTGGCGATGCCGGCATGGCTGATTCTGCCAATCCAAACTAAGCCACCAAAATCTTATTTCCTCGAAAACTATGCGCCGCATGGGAAATCCAGTTACAGATTTGAAATCTGCACACATGTGCGCTCCTAATGACGTAGAAATTACACGGATCGGTGATTGGTCGGAAAATTCGATATCTGGCGATGCCGGCATGGCTGATTCTGCCAATCCAAACTAAGCCACCAAAATCTTATTTCCTCAAAAACTATGCGCGGCATGGGAAATCCAGTTACAGATTTGAAATCTGCACACATGTGCGCTCCTAATGACGTAGAAATTACACGGATCGGTGATTGGTCGGAAAATTCGATATCTGGCGATGCCGGCATGGCTGATTCTGCCAATCCAAACTAAGCCACCAAAATCTTATTTCCTCGAAAACTACGCACCGCATAGGAAATGCAGTTACAGATTTGAAATCCGCACACATGTGCGCTCTTAACGACGTAAAAATTACACGGATCGGTGATTGGTCGGAAAATTCGATATCTGGCGATGCCGGCATGGCTGATTCTGCCAATCCAAACTAAGCCACAAAAATTTTATTTCCTCCAAAACTACGCACCGCATAGGGAATCCAGTTACATATTTGAAATCTGCACACATGTGCGCTCCTAATGACGTAAAAATTACACGGATCGGTGATTGGTCGGAAAATTCGATATCTGGCGATGCCGGCATGGCTGATTCTGCCTATCCAAACTAAGCCACCAAAATCTTATTTCCTCGAAAACTACGCACCGCATAGGAAATGCAGTTACAGATTTGAAATCCGCACACATGTGCGCTCTTAACGACGTAAAAATTACACGGATCGGTGATTGGTCGGAAAATTCGATATCTGGCGATGCCGGCATGGCTGATTCTGCCAATCCAAACTAAGCCACCAAAATCTTATTTCCTCGAAAACTACGCGCCGCATAGGAAATCCAGTTACAGATTTGAAATCTGCACACATGTGCGCTCTTAACGACGTAAAAATTACACGGATCGGTGATTGGTCGGAAAATTCGATATCTGGCGATGCCGGCATGGCTGATTCTGCCAATCCAAACTAAGCCACCAAAATCTTATTTCCTCGAAAACTATGCGCCGCATAGGAAATCCAGTTACAGATTTGAAATCTGCACACATGTGCGCTCCTAATGACGTAGAAATTACACGGATCGGTGATTGGTCGGAAAATTCGATATCTGGCGATGCCGGCATGGCTGATTCTGCCAATCCAAACTAAGCCACCAAAATCTTATTTCCTCGAAAACTGCGCACCGCATAGGAAATGCAGTTACAGATTTGAAATCCGCACACATGTGCGCTCTTAACGACGTAAAAATTACACGGATCGGTGATTGGTCGGAAAATTCGATATCTCGCGATGCCGGCATGGCTGATTCTGCCAATCCAAACTAAGACACCAAAATCTTATTTCCTCGAAAACTGCGCACCGCATAGGAAATGCAGTTACAGATTTGAAATCCGCACACATGTGCGCTCTTAACGACGTAAAAATTACACGGATCGGTGATTGGTCGGAAAATTCGACATCTGGCGATGCCGGCATGGCTGATTCTGCCAATCCAAACTAAGCCACAAAAATCTTATTTCCTCCAAAACTACGCACCGCATAGGAAATCCAGTTACAGATTTGAAATCTGCACACATGTGCGCTCCTAATGACGTAGAAATTACACGGATCGGTGATTGGTCGGAAAATTCGATATCTGGCGATGCCGGCATGGCTGATTCTGCCAATCCAAACTAAGCCACCAAAATCTTATTTCCTCGAAAACTACGCGCCGCATAGGAAATCCAGTTACAAATTTGAAATCTGCACACATGTGCGCTCTTAACGACGTAAAAATTACACGGATCGGTGATTGGTCGGAAAATTCGATATCTGGCGATGCCGGCATGGCTGTTTCCGCCAATCCAAACTAAGCCTCCAAAATCTTATTTCCTCGAAAACTATGCGCCGCATGGGAAATCCAGTTACAGATTTGAAATCTGCACACATGTGCGCTCCTAATGACGTAGAAATTACACGGATCGGTGATTGGTCGGAAAATTCGATATCTGGCGATGCCGGCATGGCTGATTCTGCCAATCCAAACTAAGCCACCAAAATCTTATTTCCTCAAAAACTATGCGCCGCATGGGAAATCCAGTTACAGATTTGAAATCTGCACACATGTGCGCTCTTAACGACGTAAAAATTACACGGATCGGTGATTGGTCGGAAAATTCGATATCTGGCGATGCCGGCATGGCTGATTCTGCCAATCCAAACTAAGCCACCAAAATCTTATTTCCTCGAAAACTACGCACCGCATGGGAAATGCAGTTACAGATTTGAAATCCGCACACATGTGCGCTCTTAACGACGTAAAAATTACACGGATCGGTGATTGGTCGGAAAATTCGATATCTGGCGATGCCGGCATGGCTGATTCTGCCAATCCAAACTAAGCCACAAAAATCTTATTTCCTCCAAAACTACGCACCGCATAGGGAATCCAGTTACATATTTGAAATCTGCACACATGTGCGCTCCTAATGACGTAAAAATTACACGGATCGGTGATTGGTCGGAAAATTCGATATCTGGCGATGCCGGCATGGCTGATTCTGCCTATCCAAACTAAGCCACCAAAATCTTATTTCCTCGAAAACTACGCACCGCATAGGAAATGCAGTTACAGATTTGAAATCCGCACACATGTGCGCTCTTAACGACGTAAAAATTACACGGATCGGTGATTGGTCGGAAAATTCGATATCTGGCGATGCCGGCATGGCTGATTCTGCCAATCCAAACTAAGCCACCAAAATCTTATTTCCTCGAAAACTACGCGCCGCATAGGAAATCCAGTTACAGATTTGAAATCTGCACACATGTGCGCTCTTAACGACGTAAAAATTACACGCATCGGTGATTGGTCGGAAAATTCGATATCTGGCGATGCCGGCATGGCTGTTTCCGCCAATCCAAACTAAGCCTCCAAAATCTTATTTCCTCGAAAACTATGCGCCGCATGGGAAATCCAGTTACAGATTTGAAATCTGCACACATGTGCGCTCCTAATGACGTAGAAATTACACGGATCGGTGATTGGTCGGAAAATTCGATATCTGGCGATGCCGGCATGGCTGATTCTGCCTATCCAAACTAAGCCACCAAAATCTTATTTCCTCGAAAACTACGCACCGCATAGGAAATGCAGTTACAGATTTGAAATCCGCACACATGTGCGCTCTTAACGACGTAAAAATTACACGGATCGGTGATTGGTCGGAAAATTCGATATCTGGCGATGCCGGCATGGCTGATTCTGCCAATCCAAACTAAGCCACCAAAATCTTATTTCCTCGAAAACTACGCGCCGCATAGGAAATCCAGTTACAGATTTGAAATCTGCACACATGTGCGCTCTTAACGACGTAAAAATTACACGGATCGGTGATTGGTCGGAAAATTCGATATCTGGCGATGCCGGCATGGCTGATTCTGCCAATCCAAACTAAGCCACCAAAATCTTATTTCCTCGAAAACTATGCGCCGCATGGGAAATCCAGTTACAGATTTGAAATCTGCACACATGTGCGCTCCTAATGACGTAGAAATTACACGGATC
Source organism: Brachypalpus laphriformis (assembly GCA_945910035.1). NCBI lineage: Eukaryota > Metazoa > Arthropoda > Insecta > Diptera > Syrphidae > Brachypalpus > Brachypalpus laphriformis. Next base: position 75,921,419 of record OX246755.1, on the reverse strand, counting down.
GGTGATTGGTCGGAAAATTCGATATCTGGCGATGCCGGCATGGCTGATTCTGCCAATCCAAACTAAGCCACCAAAATCTTATTTCCTCAAAAACTATGCGCGGCATGGGAAATCCAGTTACAGATTTGAAATCTGCACACATGTGCGCTCTTAACGACGTAAAAATTACACGGATCGGTGATTGGTCGGAAAATTCGATATCTGGCGATGCCGGCATGGCTGATTCTGCCAATCCAAACTAAGCCACAAAAATTTTATTTCCTCCAAAACTACGCACCGCATAGGGAATCCAGTTACATATTTGAAATCTGCACACATGTGCGCTCCTAATGACGTAAAAATTACACGGATCGGTGATTGGTCGGAAAATTCGATATCTGGCGATGCCGGCATGGCTGATTCTGCCTATCCAAACTAAGCCACCAAAATCTTATTTCCTCGAAAACTACGCACCGCATAGGAAATGCAGTTACAGATTTGAAATCCGCACACATGTGCGCTCTTAACGACGTAAAAATTACACGGATCGGTGATTGGTCGGAAAATTCGATATCTGGCGATGCCGGCATGGCTGATTCTGCCAATCCAAACTAAGCCACCAAAATCTTATTTCCTCGAAAACTGTGCACCGCATAGGAAATCCAGTTACAGATTTGAAATCCGCACACATGTGCGCTCCTAACGACGTAAAAATTACACGGATCGGTGATTGGTCGGAAAATTCGACATCTGGCGATGCCGGCATGGCTGATTCTGCCAATCCAAACTAAGCCACCAAAATCTTATTTCCTCGAAAACTACGCACCGCATAGGAAATGCAGTTACAGATTTGAAATCCGCACACATGTGCGCTCTTAACGACGTAAAAATTACACGGATCGGTGATTGGTCGGAAAATTCGATATCTGGCGATGCCGGCATGGCTGATTCTGCCAATCCAAACTAAGCCACCAAAATCTTATTTCCTCGAAAACTACGCACCGCATGGGAAATGCAGTTACAGATTTGAAATCCGCACACATGTGCGCTCTTAACGACGTAAAAATTACACGGATCGGTGATTGGTCGGAAAATTCGATATCTGGCGATGCCGGCATGGCTGATTCTGCCAATCCAAACTAAGCCACAAAAATCTTATTTCCTCCAAAACTACGCACCGCATAGGGAATCCAGTTACATATTTGAAATCTGCACACATGTGCGCTCCTAATGACGTAAAAATTACACGGATCGGTGATTGGTCGGAAAATTCGATATCTGGCGATGCCGGCATGGCTGATTCTGCCTATCCAAACTAAGCCACCAAAATCTTATTTCCTCGAAAACTACGCGCCGCATAGGAAATCCAGTTACAGATTTGAAATCTGCACACATGTGCGCTCTTAACGACGTAAAAATTACACGCATCGGTGATTGGTCGGAAAATTCGATATCTGGCGATGCCGGCATGGCTGTTTCCGCCAATCCAAACTAAGCCTCCAAAATCTTATTTCCTCGAAAACTATGCGCCGCATGGGAAATCCAGTTACAGATTTGAAATCTGCACACATGTGCGCTCCTAATGACGTAGAAATTACACGGATCGGTGATTGGTCGGAAAATTCGATATCTGGCGATGCCGGCATGGCTGATTCTGCCTATCCAAACTAAGCCACCAAAATCTTATTTCCTCGAAAACTACGCACCGCATAGGAAATGCAGTTACAGATTTGAAATCCGCACACATGTGCGCTCTTAACGACGTAAAAATTACACGGATCGGTGATTGGTCGGAAAATTCGATATCTGGCGATGCCGGCATGGCTGATTCTGCCAATCCAAACTAAGCCACCAAAATCTTATTTCCTCGAAAACTACGCGCCGCATAGGAAATCCAGTTACAGATTTGAAATCTGCACACATGTGCGCTCTTAACGACGTAAAAATTACACGGATCGGTGATTGGTCGGAAAATTCGATATCTGGCGATGCCGGCATGGCTGATTCTGCCAATCCAAACTAAGCCACCAAAATCTTATTTCCTCGAAAACTATGCGCCGCATGGGAAATCCAGTTACAGATTTGAAATCTGCACACATGTGCGCTCCTAATGACGTAGAAATTACACGGATCGGTGATTGGTCGGAAAATTCGATATCTGGCGATGCCGGCATGGCTGATTCTGCCAATCCAAACTAAGCCACCAAAATCTTATTTCCTCAAAAACTATGCGCGGCATGGGAAATCCAGTTACAGATTTGAAATCTGCACACATGTGCGCTCTTAACGACGTAAAAATTACACGGATCGGTGATTGGTCGGAAAATTCGATATCTGGCGATGCCGGCATGGCTGATTCTGCCAATCCAAACTAAGCCACAAAAATTTTATTTCCTCCAAAACTACGCACCGCATAGGGAATCCAGTTACATATTTGAAATCTGCACACATGTGCGCTCCTAATGACGTAAAAATTACACGGATCGGTGATTGGTCGGAAAATTCGATATCTGGCGATGCCGCATGGCTGATTCTGCCTATCCAAACTAAGCCACCAAAATCTTATTTCCTCGAAAACTACGCACCGCATAGGAAATGCAGTTACAGATTTGAAATCCGCACACATGTGCGCTCTTAACGACGTAAAAATTACACGGATCGGTGATTGGTCGGAAAATTCGATATCTGGCGATGCCGGCATGGCTGATTCTGCCAATCCAAACTAAGCACCAAAATCTTATTTCCTCGAAAACTGTGCACCGCATAGGAAATCCAGTTACAGATTTGAAATCCGCACACATGTGCGCTCCTAACGACGTAAAAATTACACGGATCGGTGATTGGTCGGAAAATTCGACATCTGGCGATGCCGGCATGGCTGATTCTGCCAATCCAAACTAAGCCACCAAAATCTTATTTCCTCGAAAACTACGCACCGCATAGGAAATGCAGTTACAGATTTGAAATCCGCACACATGTGCGCTCTTAACGACGTAAAAATTACACGGATCGGTGATTGGTCGGAAAATTCGATATCTGGCGATGCCGGCATGGCTGATTCTGCCAATCCAAACTAAGCCACCAAAATCTTATTTCCTCGAAAACTACGCACCGCATAGGAAATCCAGTTACAGATTTGAAATCTGCACACATGTGCGCTCTTAACGACGTAAAAATTACACGGATCGGTGATTGGTCGGAAAATTCGATATCTGGCGATGCCGGCATGGCTGATTCTGCCAATCCAAACTAAGCCACAAAAATCTTATTTCCTCCAAAACTACGCACCGCATAGGAAATGCAGTTACAGATTTGAAATCTGCACACATGTGCGCTCCTAATGACGTAGAAATTACACGGATCGGTGATTGGTCGGAAAATTCGATATCTGGCGATGCCGGCATGGCTGATTCTGCCAATCCAAACTAAGCCACCAAAATCTTATTTCCTCGAAAACTACGCACCGCATAGGAAATCCAGTTACAGATTTGAAATCTGCACACATGTGCGCTCTTAACGACGTAAAAATTACACGGATCGGTGATTGGTCGGAAAATTCGATATCTGGCGATGCCGGCATGGCTGTTTCCGCCAATCCAAACTAAGCCTCCAAAATCTTATTTCCTCGAAAACTATGCGCCGCATGGGAAATCCAGTTACAGATTTGAAATCTGCACACATGTGCGCTCCTAATGACGTAGAAATTACACGGATCGGTGATTGGTCGGAAAATTCGATATCTGGCGATGCCGGCATGGCTGATTCTGCCTATCCAAACTAAGCCACCAAAATCTTATTTCCTCGAAAACTACGCACCGCATAGGAAATGCAGTTACAGATTTGAAATCCGCACACATGTGCGCTCTTAACGACGTAAAAATTACACGGATCGGTGATTGGTCGGAAAATTCGATATCTGGCGATGCCGGCATGGCTGATTCTGCCAATCCAAACTAAGCCACCAAAATCTTATTTCCTCGAAAACTACGCGCCGCATAGGAAATCCAGTTACAGATTTGAAATCTGCACACATGTGCGCTCTTAACGACGTAAAAATTACACGGATCGGTGATTGGTCGGAAAATTCGATATCTGGCGATGCCGGCATGGCTGATTCTGCCAATCCAAACTAAGCCACCAAAATCTTATTTCCTCGAAAACTGTGCGCCGCATGGGAAATCCAGTTACAGATTTGAAATCTGCACACATGTGCGCTCCTAATGACGTAGAAATTACACGGATCGGTGATTGGTCGGAAAATTCGATATCTGGCGATGCCGGCATGGCTGATTCTGCCAATCCAAACTAAGCCACCAAAATCTTATTTCCTCAAAAACTATGCGCGGCATGGGAAATCCAGTTACAGATTTGAAATCTGCACACATGTGCGCTCTTAACGACGTAAAAATTACACGGATCGGTGATTGGTCGGAAAATTCGATATCTGGCGATGCCGGCATGGCTGATTCTGCCAATCCAAACTAAGCCACAAAAATTTTATTTCCTCCAAAACTACGCACCGCATAGGGAATCCAGTTACATATTTGAAATCTGCACACATGTGCGCTCCTAATGACGTAAAAATTACACGGATCGGTGATTGGTCGGAAAATTCGATATCTGGCGATGCCGGCATGGCTGATTCTGCCTATCCAAACTAAGCCACCAAAATCTTATTTCCTCGAAAACTACGCACCGCATAGGAAATGCAGTTACAGATTTGAAATCCGCACACATGTGCGCTCTTAACGACGTAAAAATTACACGGATCGGTGATTGGTCGGAAAATTCGATATCTGGCGATGCCGGCATGGCTGATTCTGCCAATCCAAACTAAGCCACCAAAATCTTATTTCCTCGAAAACTGCGCACCGCATAGGAAATGCAGTTACAGATTTGAAATCCGCACACATGTGCGCTCCTAACGACGTAAAAATTACACGGATCGGTGATTGGTCGGAAAATTCGACATCTGGCGATGCCGGCATGGCTGATTCTGCCAATCCAAACTAAGCCACCAAAATCTTATTTCCTCGAAAACTACGCACCGCATAGGAAATGCAGTTACAGATTTGAAATCCGCACACATGTGCGCTCTTAACGACGTAAAAATTACACGGATCGGTGATTGGTCGGAAAATTCGATATCTGGCGATGCCGGCATGGCTGATTCTGCCAATCCAAACTAAGCCACAAAAATCTTATTTCCTCCAAAACTACGCACCGCATAGGAAATCCAGTTACAGATTTGAAATCTGCACACATGTGCGCTCCTAATGACGTAGAAATTACACGGATCGGTGATTGGTCGGAAAATTCGATATCTGGCGATGCCGGCATGGCTGATTCTGCCAATCCAAACTAAGCCACCAAAATCTTATTTCCTCGAAAACTACGCACCGCATAGGAAATCCAGTTACAGATTTGAAATCTGCACACATGTGCGCTCTTAACGACGTAAAAATTACACGGATCGGTGATTGGTCGGAAAATTCGATATCTGGCGATGCCGGCATGGCTGTTTCCGCCAATCCAAACTAAGCCTCCAAAATCTTATTTCCTCGAAAACTATGCGCCGCATGGGAAATCCAGTTACAGATTTGAAATCTGCACACATGTGCGCTCCTAATGACGTAGAAATTACACGGATCGGTGATTGGTCGGAAAATTCGATATCTGGCGATGCCGGCATGGCTGATTCTGCCAATCCAAACTAAGCCACCAAAATCTTATTTCCTCAAAAACTATGCGCGGCATGGGAAATCCAGTTACAGATTTGAAATCTGCACACATGTGCGCTCTTAACGACGTAAAAATTACACGGATCGGTGATTGGTCGGAAAATTCGATATCTGGCGATGCCGGCATGGCTGATTCTGCCAATCCAAACTAAGCCACAAAAATTTTATTTCCTCCAAAACTACGCACCGCATAGGGAATCCAGTTACATATTTGAAATCTGCACACATGTGCGCTCCTAATGACGTAAAAATTACACGGATCGGTGATTGGTCGGAAAATTCGATATCTGGCGATGCCGGCATGGCTGATTCTGCCTATCCAAACTAAGCCACCAAAATCTTATTTCCTCGAAAACTACGCACCGCATAGGAAATGCAGTTACAGATTTGAAATCCGCACACATGTGCGCTCTTAACGACGTAAAAATTACACGGATCGGTGATTGGTCGGAAAATTCGATATCTGGCGATGCCGGCATGGCTGATTCTGCCAATCCAAACTAAGCCACCAAAATCTTATTTCCTCGAAAACTGCGCACCGCATAGGAAATGCAGTTACAGATTTGAAATCCGCACACATGTGCGCTCCTAACGACGTAAAAATTACACGGATCGGTGATTGGTCGGAAAATTCGACATCTGGCGATGCCGGCATGGCTGATTCTGCCAATCCAAACTAAGCCACCAAAATCTTATTTCCTCGAAAACTACGCACCGCATAGGAAATGCAGTTACAGATTTGAAATCCGCACACATGTGCGCTCTTAACGACGTAAAAATTACACGGATCGGTGATTGGTCGGAAAATTCGATATCTGGCGATGCCGGCATGGCTGTTTCCGCCAATCCAAACTAAGCCTCCAAAATCTTATTTCCTCGAAAACTATGCGCCGCATGGGAAATCCAGTTACAGATTTGAAATCTGCACACATGTGCGCTCCTAATGACGTAGAAATTACACGGATCGGTGATTGGTCGGAAAATTCGATATCTGGCGATGCCGGCATGGCTGATTCTGCCTATCCAAACTAAGCCACCAAAATCTTATTTCCTCGAAAACTACGCACCGCATAGGAAATGCAGTTACAGATTTGAAATCCGCACACATGTGCGCTCTTAACGACGTAAAAATTACACGGATCGGTGATTGGTCGGAAAATTCGATATCTGGCGATGCCGGCATGGCTGATTCTGCCAATCCAAACTAAGCCACCAAAATCTTATTTCCTCGAAAACTACGCGCCGCATAGGAAATCCAGTTACAGATTTGAAATCTGCACACATGTGCGCTCTTAACGACGTAAAAATTACACGGATCGGTGATTGGTCGGAAAATTCGATATCTGGCGATGCCGGCATGGCTGATTCTGCCAATCCAAACTAAGCCACCAAAATCTTATTTCCTCGAAAACTATGCGCCGCATGGGAAATCCAGTTACAGATTTGAAATCTGCACACATGTGCGCTCCTAATGACGTAGAAATTACACGGATCGGTGATTGGTCGGAAAATTCGATATCTGGCGATGCCGGCATGGCTGATTCTGCCAATCCAAACTAAGCCACCAAAATCTTATTTCCTCAAAAACTATGCGCGGCATGGGAAATCCAGTTACAGATTTGAAATCTGCACACATGTGCGCTCTTAACGACGTAAAAATTACACGGATCGGTGATTGGTCGGAAAATTCGATATCTGGCGATGCCGGCATGGCTGATTCTGCCAATCCAAACTAAGCCACAAAAATTTTATTTCCTCCAAAACTACGCACCGCATAGGGAATCCAGTTACATATTTGAAATCTGCACACATGTGCGCTCCTAATGACGTAAAAATTACACGGATCGGTGATTGGTCGGAAAATTCGATATCTGGCGATGCCGGCATGGCTGATTCTGCCTATCCAAACTAAGCCACCAAAATCTTATTTCCTCGAAAACTACGCACCGCATAGGAAATGCAGTTACAGATTTGAAATCCGCACACATGTGCGCTCTTAACGACGTAAAAATTACACGGATCGGTGATTGGTCGGAAAATTCGATATCTGGCGATGCCGGCATGGCTGATTCTGCCAATCCAAACTAAGCCACCAAAATCTTATTTCCTCGAAAACTGCGCACCGCATAGGAAATGCAGTTACAGATTTGAAATCCGCACACATGTGCGCTCCTAACGACGTAAAAATTACACGGATCGGTGATTGGTCGGAAAATTCGACATCTGGCGATGCCGGCATGGCTGATTCTGCCAATCCAAACTAAGCCACCAAAATCTTATTTCCTCGAAAACTACGCACCGCATAGGAAATGCAGTTACAGATTTGAAATCCGCACACATGTGCGCTCTTAACGACGTAAAAATTACACGGATCGGTGATTGGTCGGAAAATTCGATATCTGGCGATGCCGGCATGGCTGATTCTGCCAATCCAAACTAAGCCACAAAAATCTTATTTCCTCCAAAACTACGCACCGCATAGGAAATCCAGTTACAGATTTGAAATCTGCACACATGTGCGCTCCTAATGACGTAGAAATTACACGGATCGGTGATTGGTCGGAAAATTCGATATCTGGCGATGCCGGCATGGCTGATTCTGCCAATCCAAACTAAGCCACCAAAATCTTATTTCCTCGAAAACTACGCACCGCATAGGAAATCCAGTTACAGATTTGAAATCTGCACACATGTGCGCTCTTAACGACGTAAAAATTACACGGATCGGTGATTGGTCGGAAAATTCGATATCTGGCGATGCCGGCATGGCTGTTTCCGCCAATCCAAACTAAGCCTCCAAAATCTTATTTCCTCGAAAACTATGCGCCGCATGGGAAATCCAGTTACAGATTTGAAATCTGCACACATGTGCGCTCCTAATGACGTAGAAATTACACGGATCGGTGATTGGTCGGAAAATTCGATATCTGGCGATGCCGGCATGGCTGATTCTGCCAATCCAAACTAAGCCACCAAAATCTTATTTCCTCAAAAACTATGCGCGGCATGGGAAATCCAGTTACAGATTTGAAATCTGCACACATGTGCGCTCTTAACGACGTAAAAATTACACGGATCGGTGATTGGTCGGAAAATTCGATATCTGGCGATGCCGGCATGGCTGATTCTGCCAATCCAAACTAAGCCACAAAAATTTTATTTCCTCCAAAACTACGCACCGCATAGGGAATCCAGTTACATATTTGAAATCTGCACACATGTGCGCTCCTAATGACGTAAAAATTACACGGATCGGTGATTGGTCGGAAAATTCGATATCTGGCGATGCCGGCATGGCTGATTCTGCCTATCCAAACTAAGCCACCAAAATCTTATTTCCTCGAAAACTACGCACCGCATAGGAAATGCAGTTACAGATTTGAAATCCGCACACATGTGCGCTCTTAACGACGTAAAAATTACACGGATCGGTGATTGGTCGGAAAATTCGATATCTGGCGATGCCGGCATGGCTGATTCTGCCAATCCAAACTAAGCCACCAAAATCTTATTTCCTCGAAAACTGCGCACCGCATAGGAAATGCAGTTACAGATTTGAAATCCGCACACATGTGCGCTCCTAACGACGTAAAAATTACACGGATCGGTGATTGGTCGGAAAATTCGACATCTGGCGATGCCGGCATGGCTGATTCTGCCAATCCAAACTAAGCCACCAAAATCTTATTTCCTCGAAAACTACGCACCGCATAGGAAATGCAGTTACAGATTTGAAATCCGCACACATGTGCGCTCTTAACGACGTAAAAATTACACGGATCGGTGATTGGTCGGAAAATTCGATATCTGGCGATGCCGGCATGGCTGATTCTGCCAATCCAAACTAAGCCACAAAAATCTTATTTCCTCCAAAACTACGCACCGCATAGGAAATCCAGTTACAGATTTGAAATCTGCACACATGTGCGCTCCTAATGACGTAGAAATTACACGGATCGGTGATTGGTCGGAAAATTCGATATCTGGCGATGGCTGATTCTGCCAATCCAAACTAAGCCACCAAAATCTTATTTCCTCGAAAACTACGCGCCGCATAGGAAATCCAGTTACAGATTTGAAATCTGCACACATGTGCGCTCTTAACGACGTAAAAATTACACGGATCGGTGATTGGTCGGAAAATTCGATATCTGGCGATGCCGGCATGGCTGTTTCCGCCAATCCAAACTAAGCCTCCAAAATCTTATTTCCTCGAAAACTATGCGCCGCATGGGAAATCCAGTTACAGATTTGAAATCTGCACACATGTGCGCTCCTAATGACGTAGAAATTACACGGATCGGTGATTGGTCGGAAAATTCGATATCTGGCGATGCCGGCATGGCTGATTCTGCCAATCCAAACTAAGCCACCAAAATCTTATTTCCTCGAAAACTATGCGCCGCATGGGAAATCCAGTTACAGATTTGAAATCTGCACACATGTTCGCTCTTAACGACGTAAAAATTACACGGATCGGTGATTGGTCGGAAAATTCGATATCTGGCGATGCCGGCATGGCTGATTCTGCCAATCCAAACTAAGCCACCAAAATCTTATTTCCTCGAAAACTATGCGCCGCATAGGAAATCCAGTTACAGATTTGAAATCTGCACACATGTGCGCTCCTAATGACGTAGAAATTACACGGATCGGTGATTGGTCGGAAAATTCGATATCTGGCGATGCCGGCATGGCTGATTCTGCCAATCCAAACTAAGCCACCAAAATCTTATTTCCTCGAAAACTATGCGCCGCATAGGAAATCCAGTTACAGATTTGAAATCTGCACACATGTGCGCTCTTAACGACGTAAAAATTACACGGATCGGTGATTGGTCGGAAAATTCGATATCTGGCGATGCCGGCATGGCGGTGTCCGCCAATCCAAACTAAGCCACCAAAATCTTATTTCCTCGAAAACTGCGCACCGCATAGGAAATGCAGTTACAGATTTGAAATCCGCACACATGTGCGCTCTTAACGACGTAAAAATTACACGGATCGGTGATTGGTCGGAAAATTCGACATCTGGCGATGCCGGCATGGCTGATTCTGCCAATCCAAACTAAGCCACAAAAATCTTATCTCCTCGAAAACTACGCACCGCATAAGAAATGCAGTTACAGATTTGAAATCCGCACACATGTGCGCTCTTAACGACGTAAAAATTACACGGATCGGTGATTGGTCGGAAAATTCGACATCTGGCGATGCCGGCATGGCTGATTCTGCCAATCCAAACTAAGCCACAAAAATCTTATCTCCTCGAAAACTACGCACCGCATAGGAAATGCAGTTACAGATTTGAAATCCGCACACATGTGCGCTCTTAACGACGTAAAAATTACATGGATCGGTGATTGGTCGGAAAATTCGATATCTGGCGATGCCGGCATGGCTGATTCTGCCAATCCAAACTAAGCCACCAAAATCTTATTTCCTCGAAAACTATGCACCGCATAGGAAATGCAGTTACAGATTTGAAATCCGCACACATGTGCGCTCTTAACGACGTAAAAATTACACGGATCGGTGATTGGTCGGAAAATTCGATATCTGGCGATGCCGGCATGGCTGTTTCCGCCAATCCAAACTAAGCCTCCAAAATCTTATTTCCTCGAAAACTACGCGTCGCATAGGAAATCCAGTTACAGATTTGAAATCTGCACACATGTGCGCTCTTAACGACGTAAAAAATACACGGATCGGTGATTGGTCGGAAAATTCGATATCTGGCGATGCCGGCATGGCGGTGTCCGCCAATCCAAACTAAGCCACCAAAATCTTATTTCCTCGAAAACTGCGCACCGCATAGGAAATGCAGTTACAGATTTGAAATCCGCACACATGTGCGCTCTTAACGACGTAAAAATTACACGGATCGGTGATTGGTCGGAAAATTCGACATCTGGCGATGCCGGCATGGCTGATTCTGCCAATCCAAACTAAGCCACAAAAATCTTATCTCCTCGAAAACTACGCACCGCATAGGAAATGCAGTTACAGATTTGAAATCCGCACACATGTGCGCTCTTAACGACGTAAAAATTACACGGATCGGTGATTGGTCGGAAAATTCGACATCTGGCGATGCCGGCATGGCTGATTCTGCCAATCCAAACTAAGGCACAAAAATCTTATCTCCTCGAAAACTACGCACCGCATAGGAAATGCAGTTACAGATTTGAAATCCGCACACATGTGCGCTCTTATCGACGTAAAAATTACATGGATCGGTGATTGGTCGGAAAATTCGATATCTGGCGATGCCGGCATGGCTGATTCTGCCAATCCAAACTAAGCCACAAAAATCTTATTTCCTCGAAAACTACGCACCGCATAGGAAATCCAGTTACAGATTTGAAATCCGCACACATGTGCGCTCTTAACGACGAAAAAATTACACGGATCGGTGATTGGTCGGAAAATTCGATATCTGGCGATGCCGGCATGGCTGATTCTGCCAATCCAAACTAAGCCACCAAAATCTTATTTCCTTCAAAACTATGCACCGCATAGGAAATGCAGTTACAGATTTGAAATCCGCACACATGTGCGCTCTTAACGACGTAAAAATTACACGGATCGGTGATTGGTCGGAAAATTCGACATCTGGCGATGCCGGCATGGCTGATTCTGCCAATCCAAACTAAGCCACAAAAATCTTATTTCCTTCAAAACTATGCACCGCATAGGAAATCCAGTTACAGATTTGAAATCCGCACACATGTGCGCTCTTAACGACGTAAAAATTACACGGATCGGTGATTGGTCGGAAAATTCGATATCTGGCGATGCCGGCATGGCTGATTCTGCCAATGCAAACTAAGCCACAAAAATCTTATCTCCTCGAAAACTACGCACCGCATAGGAAATGCAGTTACAGATTTGAAATCCGCACACATGTGCGCTCTTAACGACGTAAAAATTACACGGATCGGTGATTGGTCGGAAAATTCGACATCTGGCGATGCCGGCATGGCTGATTCTGCCAATCCAAACTAAGCCACAAAAATCTTATCTCCTCGAAAACTACGCACCGCATAGGAAATGCAGTTACAGATTTGAAATCCGCACACATGTGCGCTCTTAACGACGTAAAAATTACACGGATCGGTGATTGGTCGGAAAATTCGACATCTGGCGATGCCGGCATGGCTGATTCTGCCAATCCAAACTAAGCCACAAAAATCTTATTTCCTTCAAAACTATGCACCGCATAGGAAATCCAGTTACAGATTTGAAATCCGCACACATGTGCGCTCTTAACGACGTAAAAATTACACGGATCGGTGATTGGTCGGAAAATTCGACATCTGGCGATGCCGGCATGGCTGATTCTGCCAATCCAAACTAAGGCACAAAAATCTTATCTCCTCGAAAACTACGCACCGCATAGGAAATGCAGTTACAGATTTGAAATCCGCACACATGTGCGCTCTTATCGACGTAAAAATTACATGGATCGGTGATTGGTCGGAAAATTCGATATCTGGCGATGCCGGCATGGCTGATTCTGCCAATCCAAACTAAGCCACAAAAATCTTATTTCCTCGAAAACTACGCACCGCATAGGAAATCCAGTTACAGATTTGAAATCCGCACACATGTGCGCTCTTAACGACGAAAAAATTACACGGATCGGTGATTGGTCGGAAAATTCGATATCTGGCGATGCCGGCATGGCTGATTCTGCCAATCCAAACTAAGCCACCAAAATCTTATTTCCTTCAAAACTATGCACCGCATAGGAAATGCAGTTACAGATTTGAAATCCGCACACATGTGCGCTCTTAACGACGTAAAAATTACACGGATCGGTGATTGGTCGGAAAATTCGACATCTGGCGATGCCGGCATGGCTGATTCTGCCAATCCAAACTAAGCCACAAAAATCTTATTTCCTTCAAAACTATGCACCGCATAGGAAATGCAGTTACAGATTTGAAATCCGCACACATGTGCGCTCTTAACGACGTAAAAATTACACGGATCGGTGATTGGTCGGAAAATTCGATATCTGGCGATGCCGGCATGGCTGATTCTGCCAATGCAAACTAAGCCACCAAAATCTTATCTCCTCGAAAACTACGCACCGCATAGGAAATGCAGTTACAGATTTGAAATCCGCACACATGTGCGCTCTTAACGACGTAAAAATTACACGGATCGGTGATTGGTCGGAAAATTCGACATCTGGCGATGCCGGCATGGCTGATTCTGCCAATCCAAACTAAGCCACAAAAATCTTATCTCCTCGAAAACTACGCACCGCATAGGAAATGCAGTTACAGATTTGAAATCCGCACACATGTGCGCTCTTAACGACGTAAAAATTACACGGATCGGTGATTGGTCGGAAAATTCGACATCTGGCGATGCCGGCATGGCTGATTCTGCCAATCCAAACTAAGCCACAAAAATCTTATTTCCTTCAAAACTATGCACCGCATAGGAAATCCAGTTACAGATTTGAAATCCGCACACATGTGCGCTCTTAACGACGTAAAAATTACACGGATCGGTGATTGGTCGGAAAATTCGATATCTGGCGATGCCGGCATGGCTGATTCTGCCAATGCAAACTAAGCCACAAAAATCTTATCTCCTCGAAAACTACGCACCGCATAGGAAATGCAGTTACAGATTTGAAATCCGCACACATGTGCGCTCTTAACGACGTAAAAATTATACGGATCGGTGATTGGTCGGAAAATTCGACATCTGGCGATGCCGGCATGGCTGATTCTGCCAATCCAAACTAAGCCACAAAAATCTTATTTCCTTCAAAACTATGCACCGCATAGGAAATCCAGTTACAGATTTGAAATCCGCACACATGTGCGCTCTTAACGACGTAAAAATTACACGGATCGGTGATTGGTCGGAAAATTCGATATCTGGCGATGCCGGCATGGCTGATTCTGCCAATGCAAACTAAGCCACAAAAATCTTATCTCCTCGAAAACTACGCACCGCATAGGAAATGCAGTTACAGATTTGAAATCCGCACACATGTGCGCTCTTAACGACGTAAAAATTACACGGATCGGTGATTGGTCGGAAAATTCGACATCTGGCGATGCCGGCATGGCTGATTCTGCCAATCCAAACTAAGCCACAAAAATCTTATCTCCTCGAAAACTACGCACCGCATAGGAAATGCAGTTACAGATTTGAAATCCGCACACATGTGCGCTCTTAACGACGTAAAAATTACACGGATCGGTGATTGGTCGGAAAATTCGACATCTGGCGATGCCGGCATGGCTGATTCTGCCAATCCAAACTAAGCCACAAAAATCTTATCTCCTCGAAAACTACGCACCGCATAGGAAATGCAGTTACAGATTTGAAATCCGCACACATGTGCGCTCTTAACGACGTAAAAATTACACGGATCGGTGATTGGTCGGAAAATTCGACATCTGGCGATGCCGGCATGGCTGATTCTGCCAATCCAAACTAAGCCACAAAAATCTTATCTCCTCGAAAACTACGCACCGCATAGGAAATGCAGTTACAGATTTGAAATCCGCACACATGTGCGCTCTTAACGACGTAAAAATTACACGGATCGGTGATTGGTCGGAAAATTTGACATCTGGCGATGCCGGCATGGCTGATTCTGCCAATCCAAACTAAGCCACAAAAATCTTATCTCCTCGAAAACTACGCACCGCATAGGAAATGCAGTTACAGATTTGAAATCCGCACACATGTGCGCTCTTAACGACGTAAAAATTACACGGATCGGTGATTGGTCGGAAAATTCGACATCTGGCGATGCCGGCATGGCTGATTCTGCCAATCCAAACTAAGCCACAAAAATCTTATCTCCTCGAAAACTACGCACCGCATAGGAAATGCAGTTACAGATTTGAAATCCGCACACATGTGCGCTCTTAACGACGTAAAAATTACACGGATCGGTGATTGGTCGGAAAATTCGACATCTGGCGATGCCGGCATGGCTGATTCTGCCAATCCAAACTAAGCCACAAAAATCTTATTTCCTTCAAAACTATGCACCGCATAGGAAATCCAGTTAGAGATTTGAAATCCGCACACATGTGCGCTCTTAACGACGTAAAAATTACACGGATCGGTGATTGGTCGGAAAATTCGATATCTGGCGATGCCGGCATGGCTGATTCTGCCAATGCAAACTAAGCCACAAAAATCTTATCTCCTCGAAAACTACGCACCGCATAGGAAATGCAGTTACAGATTTGAAATCCGCACACATGTGCGCTCTTAACGACGTAAAAATTACACGGATCGGTGATTGGTCGGAAAATTCGACATCTGGCGATGCCGGCATGGCTGATTCTGCCAATCCAAACTAAGCCACAAAAATCTTATCTCCTCGAAAACTACGCACCGCATAGGAAATGCAGTTACAGATTTGAAATCCGCACACATGTGCGCTCTTAACGACGTAAAAATTACACGGATCGGTGATTGGTCGGAAAATTCGACATCTGGCGATGCCGGCATGGCTGATTCTGCCAATCCAAACTAAGCCACAAAAATCTTATCTCCTCGAAAACTACGCACCGCATAGGAAATGCAGTTACAGATTTGAAATCCGCACACATGTGCGCTCTTAACGACGTAAAAATTACACGGATCGGTGATTGGTCGGAAAATTCGACATCTGGCGATGCCGGCATGGCTGATTCTGCCAATCCAAACTAAGCCACAAAAATCTTATCTCCTCGAAAACTACGCACCGCATAGGAAATGCAGTTACAGATTTGAAATCCGCACACATGTGCGCTCTTAACGACGTAAAAATTACACGGATCGGTGATTGGTCGGAAAATTTGACATCTGGCGATGCCGGCATGGCTGATTCTGCCAATCCAAACTAAGCCACAAAAATCTTATCTCCTCGAAAACTACGCACCGCATAGGAAATGCAGTTACAGATTTGAAATCCGCACACATGTGCGCTCTTAACGACGTAAAAATTACACGGATCGGTGATTGGTCGGAAAATTCGATATCTGGCGATGCCGGCATGGCTGTTTCCGCCAATCCAAACTAAGCCTCCAAAATCTTATTTCCTCGAAAACTACGCGTCGCATAGGAAATCCAGTTACAGAATTGAAATCTGCACACATGTGCGCTCTTAATGACGTAAAAAATACACGGATCGGTGATTGGTCGGAAAATTCGATATCTGGCGATGCCGGCATGGCGGTGTCCGCCAATCCAAACTAAGCCACCAAAATCTTATTTCCTCGAAAACTGCGCACCGCATAGGAAATGCAGTTACAGATTTGAAATCCGCACACATGTGCGCTCTTAACGACGTAAAAATTACACGGATCGGTGATTGGTCGGAAAATTCGATATCTGGCGATGCCGGCATGGCTGATTCTGCCAATCCAAACTAAGCCACAAAAATCTTATCTCCTCGAAAACTACGCACCGCATAGGAAATGCAGTTACAGATTTGAAATCCGCACACATGTGCGCTCTTAACGACGTAAAAATTACACGGATCGGTGATTGGTCGGAAAATTCGATATCTGGCGATGCCGGCATGGCTGATTCTGCCAATCCAAACTAAGCCACAAAAATCTTATCTCCTCGAAAACTACGCACCGCATAGGAAATGCAGTTACAGATTTGAAATCCGCACACATGTGCGCTCTTAACGACGTAAAAATTACACGGATCGGTGATTGGTCGGAAAATTCGACATCTGGCGATGCCGGCATGGCTGATTCTGCCAATCCAAACTAAGCCACCAAAATCTTATTTCCTCGAAAACTGCGCACCGCATAGGATATGCAGTTACAGATTTGAAATCCGCACACATGTGCGCTCTTAACGACGTAAAAATTACACGGATCGGTGATTGGTCGGAAAATTCGATATCTGGCGATGCCGGCATGGCTGATTCTGCCAATCCAAACTAAGACACCAAAATCTTATTTCCTCGAAAACTGCGCACCGCATAGGAAATGCAGTTACAGATTTGAAATCCGCACACATGTGCGCTCTTAACGACGTAAAAATTACACGGATCGGTGATTGGTCGGAAAATTCGACATCTGGCGATGCCGGCATGGCTGATTCTGCCAATCCAAACTAAGCCACAAAAATCTTATTTCCTCCAAAACTACGCACCGCATAGGAAATCCAGTTACAGATTTGAAATCTGCACACATGTGCGCTCCTAATGACGTAGAAATTACACGGATCGGTGATTGGTCGGAAAATTCGATATCTGGCGATGCCGGCATGGCTGATTCTGCCAATCCAAACTAAGCCACCAAAATCTTATTTCCTCGAAAACTACGCGCCGCATAGGAAATCCAGTTACAGATTTGAAATCTGCACACATGTGCGCTCTTAACGACGTAAAAATTACACGGATCGGTGATTGGTCGGAAAATTCGATATCTGGCGATGCCGGCATGGCTGTTTCCGCCAATCCAAACTAAGCCTCCAAAATCTTATTTCCTCGAAAACTATGCGCCGCATGGGAAATCCAGTTACAGATTTGAAATCTGCACACATGTGCGCTCCTAATGACGTAGAAATTACACGGATCGGTGATTGGTCGGAAAATTCGATATCTGGCGATGCCGGCATGGCTGATTCTGCCAATCCAAACTAAGCCACCAAAATCTTATTTCCTCAAAAACTATGCGCCGCATGGGAAATCCAGTTACAGATTTGAAATCTGCACACATGTGCGCTCTTAACGACGTAAAAATTACACGGATCGGTGATTGGTCGGAAAATTCGATATCTGGCGATGCCGGCATGGCTGATTCTGCCAATCCAAACTAAGCCACCAAAATCTTATTTCCTCGAAAACTACGCACCGCATAGGAAATGCAGTTACAGATTTGAAATCCGCACACATGTGCGCTCTTAACGACGTAAAAATTACACGGATCGGTGATTGGTCGGAAAATTCGATATCTGGCGATGCCGGCATGGCTGATTCTGCCAATCCAAACTAAGCCACAAAAATCTTATTTCCTCGAAAACTACGCACCGCATAGGAAATCCAGTTACAGATTTGAAATCTGCACACATGTGCGCTCCTAATGACGTAGAAATTACACGGATCGGTGATTGGTCGGAAAATTCGATATCTGGCGATGCCGGCATGGCTGATTCTGCCAATCCAAACTAAGCCACCAAAATCGTATTTCCTCGAAAACTACGCGCCGCATAGGAAATCCAGTTACAGATTTGAAATCTGCACACATGTGCGCTCTTAACGACGTAAAAATTACACGGATCGGTGATTGGTCGGAAAATTCGATATCTGGCGATGCCGGCATAGCTGTTTCCGCCAATCCAAACTAAGCCTCCAAAATCTTATTTCCTCGAAAACTATGCGCCGCATGGGAAATCCAGTTACAGATTTGAAATCTGCACACATGTGCGCTCCTAATGACGTAGAAATTACACGGATCGGTGATTGGTCGGAAAATTCGATATCTGGCGATGCCGGCATGGCTGATTCTGCCAATCCAAACTAAGCCACAAAAATCTTATTTCCTCCAAAACTACGCACCGCATAGGAAATCCAGTTACAGATTTGAAATCTGCACACATGTGCGCTCTTAACGACGTAAAAATTACACGGATCGGTGATTGGTCGGAAAATTCGATATCTGGCGATGCCGGCATGGCGGTGTCCGCCAATCCAAACTAAGCCACCAAAATCTTATTTCCTCGAAAACTGCGCACCGCATAGGAAATGCAGTTACAGATTTGAAATCCGCACACATGTGCGCTCTTAACGACGTAAAAATTACACGGATCGGTGATTGGTCGGAAAATTCGATATCTGGCGATGCCGGCATGGCTGTTTCCGCCAATCCAAACTAAGCCTCCAAAATCTTATTTCCTCGAAAACTATGCGCCGCATGGGAAATCCAGTTACAGATTTGAAATCTGCACACATGTGCGCTCCTAATGACGTAGAAATTACACGGATCGGTGATTGGTCGGAAAATTCGATATCTGGCGATGCCGGCATGGCTGATTCTGCCAATCCAAACTAAGCCACCAAAATCTTATTTCCTCAAAAACTATGCGCCGCATGGGAAATCCAGTTACAGATTTGAAATCTGCACACATGTGCGCTCTTAACGACGTAAAAATTACACGGATCGGTGATTGGTCGGAAAATTCGATATCTGGCGATGCCGGCATGGCTGATTCTGCCAATCCAAACTAAGCCACCAAAATCTTATTTCCTCGAAAACTACGCACCGCATAGGAAATGCAGTTACAGATTTGAAATCCGCACACATGTGCGCTCTTAACGACGTAAAAATTACACGGATCGGTGATTGGTCGGAAAATTCGATATCTGGCGATGCCGGCATGGCTGATTCTGCCAATCCAAACTAAGCCACAAAAATCTTATTTCCTCCAAAACTACGCACCGCATAGGGAATCCAGTTACAGATTTGAAATCTGCACACATGTGCGCTCCTAATGACGTAAAAATTACACGGATCGGTGATTGGTCGGAAAATTCGATATCTGGCGATGCCGGCATCGCTGATTCTGCCAATCCAAACTAAGCCACAAAAATCTTATTTCCTCCAAAACTACGCACCGCATAGGAAATCCAGTTACAGATTTGAAATCTGCACACATGTGCGCTCTTAACGACGTAAAAATTACACGGATCGGTGATTGGTCGGAAAATTCGATATCTAGCGATGCCGGCATGGCTGATTCTGCCAATCCAAACTAAGCCACCAAAATCTTATTTCCTCGAAAACTACGCACCGCATAGGAAATGCAGTTACAGATTTGAAATCCGCACACATGTGCGCTCTTAACGACGTAAAAATTACACGGATCGGTGATTGGTCGGAAAATTCGATATCTGGCGATGCCGGCATGGCTGATTCTGCCAATCCAAACTAAGCCACAAAAATCTTATTTCCTCGAAAACTACGCACCGCATAGGAAATCCAGTTACAGATTTGAAATCTGCACACATGTGCGCTCCTAATGACGTAGAAATTACACGGATCGGTGATTGGTCGGAAAATTCGATATCTGGCGATGCCTGCATGGCTGATTCTGCCAATCCAAACTAAGCCACCAAAATCGTATTTCCTCGAAAACTACGCGCCGCATAGGAAATCCAGTTACAGATTTGAAATCTGCACACATGTGCGCTCTTAACGACGTAAAAATTACACGGATCGGTGATTGGTCGGAAAATTCGATATCTGGCGATGCCGGCATAGCTGTTTCCGCCAATCCAAACTAAGCCTCCAAAATCTTATTTCCTCGAAAACTATGCGCCGCATGGGAAATCCAGTTACAGATTTGAAATCTGCACACATGTGCGCTCCTAATGACGTAGAAATTACACGGATCGGTGATTGGTCGGAAAATTCGATATCTGGCGATGCCGGCATGGCTGATTCTGCCAATCCAAACTAAGCCACAAAAATCTTATTTCCTCCAAAACTACGCACCGCATAGGAAATCCAGTTACAGATTTGAAATCTGCACACATGTGCGCTCTTAACGACGTAAAAATTACACGGATCGGTGATTGGTCGGAAAATTCGATATCTGGCGATGCCGGCATGGCGGTGTCCGCCAATCCAAACTAAGCCACCAAAATCTTATTTCCTCGAAAACTGCGCACCGCATAGGAAATGCAGTTACAGATTTGAAATCCGCACACATGTGCGCTCTTAACGACGTAAAAATTACACGGATCGGTGATTGGTCGGAAAATTCGATATCTAGCGATGCCGGCATGGCTGATTCTGCCAATCCAAACTAAGCCACCAAAATCTTATTTCCTCGAAAACTACGCACCGCATAGGAAATGCAGTTACAGATTTGAAATCCGCACACATGTGCGCTCTTAACGACGTAAAAATTACACGGATCGGTGATTGGTCGGAAAATTCGATATCTGGCGATGCCGGCATGGCTGATTCTGCCAATCCAAACTAAGCCACCAAAATCTTATTTCCTCGAAAACTATGCGCCGCATAGGAAATCCAGTTACAGATTTGAAATCTGCACACATGTGCGCTCCTAATGACGTAGAAATTACACGGATCGGTGATTGGTCGGAAAATTCGATATCTGGCGATGCCGGCATGGCTGATTCTGCCAATCCAAACTAAGCCACAAAAATCTTATTTCCTCCAAAACTACGCACCGCATAGGAAATCCAGTTACAGATTTGAAATCTGCACACATGTGCGCTCTTAACGACGTAAAAATTACACGGATCGGTGATTGGTCGGAAAATTCGATATCTGGCGATGCCGGCATGGCGGTGTCCGCCAATCCAAACTAAGCCACCAAAATCTTATTTCCTCGAAAACTGCGCACCGCATAGGAAATGCAGTTACAGATTTGAAATCCGCACACATGTGCGCTCTTAACGACGTAAAAATTACACGGATCGGTGATTGGTCGGAAAATTCGATATCTGGCGATGCCGGCATGGCTGATTCTGCCAATCCAAACTAAGCCACCAAAATCTTATTTCCTCGAAAACTATGCGCCGCATAGGAAATCCAGTTACAGATTTGAAATCTGCACACATGTGCGCTCTTAACGACGTAAAAATTACACGGATCGGTGATTGGTCGGAAAATTCGATATCTGGCGATGCCGGCATGGCTGTTTCCGCCAATCCAAACTAAGCCTCCAAAATCTTATTTCCTCGAAAACTACGCGTCGCATAGGAAATCCAGTTACAGATTTGAAATCTGCACACATGTGCGCTCTTAACGACGTAAAAAATACACGGATCGGTGATTGGTCGGAAAATTCGATATCTAGCGATGCCGGCATGGCTGATTCTGCCAATCCAAACTAAGCCACCAAAATCTTATTTCCTCGAAAACTACGCACCGCATAGGAAATGCAGTTACAGATTTGAAATCCGCACACATGTGCGCTCTTAACGACGTAAAAATTACACGGATCGGTGATTGGTCGGAAAATTCGATATCTGGCGATGCCGGCATGGCTGATTCTGCCAATCCAAACTAAGCCACCAAAATCTTATTTCCTCGAAAACTATGCGCCGCATAGGAAATCCAGTTACAGATTTGAAATCTGCACACATGTGCGCTCCTAATGACGTAGAAATTACACGGATCGGTGATTGGTCGGAAAATTCGATATCTGGCGATGCCGGCATGGCTGATTCTGCCAATCCAAACTAAGCCACAAAAATCTTATTTCCTCCAAAACTACGCACCGCATAGGAAATCCAGTTACAGATGACGTAGAAATTACACGGATCGGTGATTGGTCGGAAAATTCGATATCTGGCGATGCCGGCATGGCTGATTCTGCCAATCCAAACTAAGCCACCAAAATCTTATTTCCTCGAAAACTACGCGCCGCATAGGAAATCCAGTTACAGATTTGAAATCTGCACACATGTGCGCTCTTAACGACGTAAAAATTACACGGATCGGTGATTGGTCGGAAAATTCGATATCTGGCGATGCCGGCATGGCTGTTTCCGCCAATCCAAACTAAGCCTCCAAAATCTTATTTCCTCGAAAACTATGCGCCGCATGGGAAATCCAGTTACAGATTTGAAATCTGCACACATGTGCGCTCCTAATGACGTAGAAATTACACGGATCGGTGATTGGTCGGAAAATTCGATATCTGGCGATGCCGGCATGGCTGATTCTGCCAATCCAAACTAAGCCACCAAAATCTTATTTCCTCAAAAACTATGCGCCGCATGGGAAATCCAGTTACAGATTTGAAATCTGCACACATGTGCGCTCCTAATGACGTAGAAATTACACGGATCGGTGATTGGTCGGAAAATTCGATATCTGGCGATGCCGGCATGGCTGATTCTGCCAATCCAAACTAAGCCACCAAAATCGTATTTCCTCGAAAACTACGCGCCGCATAGGAAATCCAGTTACAGATTTGAAATCTGCACACATGTGCGCTCTTAACGACGTAAAAATTACACGGATCGGTGATTGGTCGGAAAATTCGATATCTGGCGATGCCGGCATAGCTGTTTCCGCCAATCCAAACTAAGCCTCCAAAATCTTATTTCCTCGAAAACTATGCGCCGCATGGGAAATCCAGTTACAGATTTGAAATCTGCACACATGTGCGCTCCTAATGACGTAGAAATTACACGGATCGGTGATTGGTCGGAAAATTCGATATCTGGCGATGCCGGCATGGCTGATTCTGCCAATCCAAACTAAGCCACAAAAATCTTATTTCCTCCAAAACTACGCACCGCATAGGAAATCCAGTTACAGATTTGAAATCTGCACACATGTGCGCTCTTAACGACGTAAAAATTACACGGATCGGTGATTGGTCGGAAAATTCGATATCTGGCGATGCCGGCATGGCGGTGTCCGCCAATCCAAACTAAGCCACCAAAATCTTATTTCCTCGAAAACTGCGCACCGCATAGGAAATGCAGTTACAGATTTGAAATCCGCACACATGTGCGCTCTTAACGACGTAAAAATTACACGGATCGGTGATTGGTCGGAAAATTCGATATCTAGCGATGCCGGCATGGCTGATTCTGCCAATCCAAACTAAGCCACCAAAATCTTATTTCCTCGAAAACTACGCACCGCATAGGAAATGCAGTTACAGATTTGAAATCCGCACACATGTGCGCTCTTAACGACGTAAAAATTACACGGATCGGTGATTGGTCGGAAAATTCGATATCTGGCGATGCCGGCATGGCTGATTCTGCCAATCCAAACTAAGCCACAAAAATCTTATTTCCTCGAAAACTACGCACCGCATAGGAAATCCAGTTACAGATTTGAAATCTGCACACATGTGCGCTCCTAATGACGTAGAAATTACACGGATCGGTGATTGGTCGGAAAATTCGATATCTGGCGATGCCGGCATGGCTGATTCTGCCAATCCAAACTAAGCCACCAAAATCGTATTTCCTCGAAAACTACGCGCCGCATAGGAAATCCAGTTACAGATTTGAAATCTGCACACATGTGCGCTCTTAACGACGTAAAAATTACACGGATCGGTGATTGGTCGGAAAATTCGATATCTGGCGATGCCGGCATAGCTGTTTCCGCCAATCCAAACTAAGCCTCCAAAATCTTATTTCCTCGAAAACTATGCGCCGCATGGGAAATCCAGTTACAGATTTGAAATCTGCACACATGTGCGCTCCTAATGACGTAGAAATTACACGGATCGGTGATTGGTCGGAAAATTCGATATCTGGCGATGCCGGCATGGCTGATTCTGCCAATCCAAACTAAGCCACAAAAATCTTATTTCCTCCAAAACTACGCACCGCATAGGAAATCCAGTTACAGATTTGAAATCTGCACACATGTGCGCTCTTAACGACGTAAAAATTACACGGATCGGTGATTGGTCGGAAAATTCGATATCTGGCGATGCCGGCATGGCGGTGTCCGCCAATCCAAACTAAGCCACCAAAATCTTATTTCCTCGAAAACTGCGCACCGCATAGGAAATGCAGTTACAGATTTGAAATCCGCACACATGTGCGCTCTTAACGACGTAAAAATTACACGGATCGGTGATTGGTCGGAAAATTCGATATCTGGCGATGCCGGCATGGCTGATTCTGCCAATCCAAACTAAGCCACCAAAATCTTATTTCCTCGAAAACTATGCGCCGCATAGGAAATCCAGTTACAGATTTGAAATCTGCACACATGTGCGCTCTTAACGACGTAAAAATTACACGGATCGGTGATTGGTCGGAAAATTCGATATCTGGCGATGCCGGCATGGCGGTGTCCGCCAATCCAAACTAAGCCACCAAAATCTTATTTCCTCGAAAACTGCGCACCGCATAGGAAATGCAGTTACAGATTTGAAATCCGCACACATGTGCGCTCTTAACGACGTAAAAATTACACGGATCGGTGATTGGTCGGAAAATTCGACATCTGGCGATGCCGGCATGGCTGATTCTGCCAATCCAAACTAAGCCACCAAAATCTTATTTCCTCGAAAACTATGCACCGCATAGGAAATCCAGTTACAGATTTGAAATCTGCACACATGTGCGCTCTTAACGACGTAAAAATTACACGGATCGGTGATTGGTCGGAAAATTCGATATCTGGCGATGCCGGCATGGCTGTTTCCGCCAATCCAAACTAAGCCTCCAAAATCTTATTTCCTCGAAAACTACGCGTCGCATAGGAAATCCAGTTACAGATTTGAAATCTGCACACATGTGCGCTCTTAACGACGTAAAAAATACACGGATCGGTGATTGGTCGGAAAATTCGATATCTGGCGATGCCGGCATGGCGGTGTCCGCCAATCCAAACTAAGCCACCAAAATCTTATTTCCTCGAAAACTGCGCACCGCATAGGAAATGCAGTTACAGATTTGAAATCCGCACACATGTGCGCTCTTAACGACGTAAAAATTACACGGATCGGTGATTGGTCGGAAAATTCGACATCTGGCGATGCCGGCATGGCTGATTCTGCCAATCCAAACTAAGCCACAAAAATCTTATTTCCTCCAAAACTACGCACCGCATAGGAAATCCAGTTACAGATTTGAAATCTGCACACATGTGCGCTCCTAATGACGTAGAAATTACACGGATCGGTGATTGGTCGGAAAATTCGATATCTGGCGATGCCGGCATGGCTGATTCTGCCAATCCAAACTAAGCCACCAAAATCTTATTTCCTCGAAAACTACGCGCCGCATAGGAAATCCAGTTACAGATTTGAAATCTGCACACATGTGCGCTCTTAACGACGTAAAAATTACACGGATCGGTGATTGGTCGGAAAATTCGATATCTGGCGATGCCGGCATGGCTGTTTCCGCCAATCCAAACTAAGCCTCCAAAATCTTATTTCCTCGAAAACTATGCGCCGCATGGGAAATCCAGTTACAGATTTGAAATCTGCACACATGTGCGCTCCTAATGACGTAGAAATTACACGGATCGGTGATTGGTCGGAAAATTCGATATCTGGCGATGCCGGCATGGCTGATTCTGCCAATCCAAACTAAGCCACCAAAATCTTATTTCCTCAAAAACTATGCGCCGCATGGGAAATCCAGTTACAGATTTGAAATCTGCACACATGTGCGCTCTTAACGACGTAAAAATTACACGGATCGGTGATTGGTCGGAAAATTCGATATCTGGCGATGCCGGCATGGCTGATTCTGCCAATCCAAACTAAGCCACCAAAATCTTATTTCCTCGAAAACTACGCACCGCATAGGAAATGCAGTTACAGATTTGAAATCCGCACACATGTGCGCTCTTAACGACGTAAAAATTACACGGATCGGTGATTGGTCGGAAAATTCGATATCTGGCGATGCCGGCATGGCTGATTCTGCCAATCCAAACTAAGCCACAAAAATCTTATTTCCTCCAAAACTACGCACCGCATAGGGAATCCAGTTACAGATTTGAAATCTGCACACATGTGCGCTCCTAATGACGTAAAAATTACACGGATCGGTGATTGGTCGGAAAATTCGATATCTGGCGATGCCGGCATCGCTGATTCTGCCAATC
Source organism: Brachypalpus laphriformis (assembly GCA_945910035.1). Taxonomy (NCBI): domain Eukaryota; kingdom Metazoa; phylum Arthropoda; class Insecta; order Diptera; family Syrphidae; genus Brachypalpus; species Brachypalpus laphriformis. The sequence goes on along the minus strand of OX246755.1, from coordinate 75,894,121 downwards.
CAAACTAAGCCACAAAAATCTTATTTCCTCCAAAACTACGCACCGCATAGGAAATCCAGTTACAGATTTGAAATCTGCACACATGTGCGCTCTTAACGACGTAAAAATTACACGGATCGGTGATTGGTCGGAAAATTCGATATCTAGCGATGCCGGCATGGCTGATTCTGCCAATCCAAACTAAGCCACCAAAATCTTATTTCCTCGAAAACTACGCACCGCATAGGAAATGCAGTTACAGATTTGAAATCCGCACACATGTGCGCTCTTAACGACGTAAAAATTACACGGATCGGTGATTGGTCGGAAAATTCGATATCTGGCGATGCCGGCATGGCTGATTCTGCCAATCCAAACTAAGCCACAAAAATCTTATTTCCTCGAAAACTACGCACCGCATAGGAAATCCAGTTACAGATTTGAAATCTGCACACATGTGCGCTCCTAATGACGTAGAAATTACACGGATCGGTGATTGGTCGGAAAATTCGATATCTGGCGATGCCTGCATGGCTGATTCTGCCAATCCAAACTAAGCCACCAAAATCGTATTTCCTCGAAAACTACGCGCCGCATAGGAAATCCAGTTACAGATTTGAAATCTGCACACATGTGCGCTCTTAACGACGTAAAAATTACACGGATCGGTGATTGGTCGGAAAATTCGATATCTGGCGATGCCGGCATAGCTGTTTCCGCCAATCCAAACTAAGCCTCCAAAATCTTATTTCCTCGAAAACTATGCGCCGCATGGGAAATCCAGTTACAGATTTGAAATCTGCACACATGTGCGCTCCTAATGACGTAGAAATTACACGGATCGGTGATTGGTCGGAAAATTCGATATCTGGCGATGCCGGCATGGCTGATTCTGCCAATCCAAACTAAGCCACAAAAATCTTATTTCCTCCAAAACTACGCACCGCATAGGAAATCCAGTTACAGATTTGAAATCTGCACACATGTGCGCTCTTAACGACGTAAAAATTACACGGATCGGTGATTGGTCGGAAAATTCGATATCTGGCGATGCCGGCATGGCGGTGTCCGCCAATCCAAACTAAGCCACCAAAATCTTATTTCCTCGAAAACTGCGCACCGCATAGGAAATGCAGTTACAGATTTGAAATCCGCACACATGTGCGCTCTTAACGACGTAAAAATTACACGGATCGGTGATTGGTCGGAAAATTCGATATCTAGCGATGCCGGCATGGCTGATTCTGCCAATCCAAACTAAGCCACCAAAATCTTATTTCCTCGAAAACTACGCACCGCATAGGAAATGCAGTTACAGATTTGAAATCCGCACACATGTGCGCTCTTAACGACGTAAAAATTACACGGATCGGTGATTGGTCGGAAAATTCGATATCTGGCGATGCCGGCATGGCTGATTCTGCCAATCCAAACTAAGCCACCAAAATCTTATTTCCTCGAAAACTATGCGCCGCATAGGAAATCCAGTTACAGATTTGAAATCTGCACACATGTGCGCTCCTAATGACGTAGAAATTACACGGATCGGTGATTGGTCGGAAAATTCGATATCTGGCGATGCCGGCATGGCTGATTCTGCCAATCCAAACTAAGCCACAAAAATCTTATTTCCTCCAAAACTACGCACCGCATAGGAAATCCAGTTACAGATTTGAAATCTGCACACATGTGCGCTCTTAACGACGTAAAAATTACACGGATCGGTGATTGGTCGGAAAATTCGATATCTGGCGATGCCGGCATGGCGGTGTCCGCCAATCCAAACTAAGCCACCAAAATCTTATTTCCTCGAAAACTGCGCACCGCATAGGAAATGCAGTTACAGATTTGAAATCCGCACACATGTGCGCTCTTAACGACGTAAAAATTACACGGATCGGTGATTGGTCGGAAAATTCGATATCTGGCGATGCCGGCATGGCTGATTCTGCCAATCCAAACTAAGCCACCAAAATCTTATTTCCTCGAAAACTATGCGCCGCATAGGAAATCCAGTTACAGATTTGAAATCTGCACACATGTGCGCTCTTAACGACGTAAAAATTACACGGATCGGTGATTGGTCGGAAAATTCGATATCTGGCGATGCCGGCATGGCTGTTTCCGCCAATCCAAACTAAGCCTCCAAAATCTTATTTCCTCGAAAACTACGCGTCGCATAGGAAATCCAGTTACAGATTTGAAATCTGCACACATGTGCGCTCTTAACGACGTAAAAAGTACACGGATCGGTGATTGGTCGGAAAATTCGATATCTGGCGATGCCGGCATGGCGGTGTCCGCCAATCCAAACTAAGCCACCAAAATCTTATTTCCTCGAAAACTGCGCACCGCATAGGAAATGCAGTTACAGATTTGAAATCCGCACACATGTGCGCTCTTAACGACGTAAAAATTACACGGATCGGTGATTGGTCGGAAAATTCGACATCTGGCGATGCCGGCATGGCTGATTCTGCCAATCCAAACTAAGCCACCAAAATCTTATTTCCTCGAAAACTATGCACCGCATAGGAAATCCAGTTACAGATTTGAAATCTGCACACATCTGCGCTCTTAACGACGTAAAAATTACACGGATCGGTGATTGGTCGGAAAATTCGATATCTGGCGATGCCGGCATGGCTGTTTCCGCCAATCCAAACTAAGCCTCCAAAATCTTATTTCCTCGAAAACTACGCGTCGCATAGGAAATCCAGTTACAGATTTGAAATCTGCACACATGTGCGCTCTTAACGACGTAAAAAATACACGGATCGGTGATTGGTCGGAAAATTCGATATCTGGCGATGCCGGCATGGCGGTGTCCGCCAATCCAAACTAAGCCACCAAAATCTTATTTCCTCGAAAACTGCGCACCGCATAGGAAATGCAGTTACAGATTTGAAATCCGCACACATGTGCGCTCTTAACGACGTAAAAATTACACGGATCGGTGATTGGTCGGAAAATTCGACATCTGGCGATGCCGGCATGGCTGATTCTGCCAATCCAAACTAAGCCACAAAAATCTTATCTCCTCGAAAACTACGCACCGCATAGGAAATGCAGTTACAGATTTGAAATCCGCACACATGTGCGCTCTTAACGACGTAAAAATTACACGGATCGGTGATTGGTCGGAAAATTCGACATCTGGCGATGCCGGCATGGCTGATTCTGCCAATCCAAACTAAGCCACAAAAATCTTATCTCCTCGAAAACTACGCACCGCATAGGAAATGCAGTTACAGATTTGAAATCCGCACACATGTGCGCTCTTAACGACGTAAAAATTACACGGATCGGTGATTGGTCGGAAAATTCGACATCTGGCGATGCCGGCATGGCTGATTCTGCCAATCCAAACTAAGCCACAAAAATCTTATTTCCTCGAAAACTACGCACCGCATAGGAAATCCAGTTACAGATTTGAAATCCGCACACATGTGCGCTCTTAACGACGTAAAAATTACACGGATCGGTGATTGGTCGGAAAATTCGATATCTGGCGATGCCGGCATGGCTGATTCTGCCAATCCAAACTAAGCCACAAAAATCTTATTTCCTCCAAAACTACGCACCGCATAGGAAATCCAGTTACAGATTTGAAATCTGCACACATGTGCGCTCCTAATGACGTAGAAATTACACGGATCGGTGATTGGTCGGAAAATTCGATATCTGGCGATGCCGGCATGGCTGATTCTGCCAATCCAAACTAAGCCACCAAAATCTTATTTCCTCGAAAACTATGCGCCGCATAGGAAATGCAGTTACAGATTTGAAATCTGCACACATGTGCGCTCCTAATGACGTAGAAATTACACGGATCGGTGATTGGTCGGAAAATTCGATATCTGGCGATGCCGGCATGGTTGATTCTGCCAATCCAAACTAAGCCACCAAAATCTTATTTCCTCGAAAACTACGCACCGCATAGGAAATGCAGTTACAGATTTGAAATCCGCACACATGTGCGCTCTTATCGACGTAAAAATTACATGGATCGGTGATTGGTCGGAAAATTCGATATCTGGCGATGCCGGCATGGCTGATTCTGCCAATCCAAACTAAGCCACAAAAATCTTATTTCCTCCAAAACTACGCACCGCATAGGAAATGCAGTTACAGATTTGAAATCCGCACACATGTGCGCTCTTAACGACGTAAAAATAACACGGATCGGTGATTGGTCGGAAAATTCGACATCTGGCGATGCCGGCATGGCTGATTCTGCCAATCCAAACTAAGCCACAAAAATCTTATCTCCTCGAAAACTACGCACCGCATAGGAAATGCAGTTACAGATTTGAAATCCGCACACATGTGCGCTCTTAACGACGTAAAAATTACACGGATCGGTGATTGGTCGGAAAATTCGACATCTGGCGATGCCGGCATGGCTGATTCTGCCAATCCAAACTAAGCCACAAAAATCTTATCTCCTCGAAAACTACGCACCGCATAGGAAATGCAGTTACAGATTTGAAATCCGCACACATGTGCGCTCTTATCGACGTAAAAATTACATGGATCGGTGATTGGTCGGAAAATTCGATATCTGGCGATGCCGGCATGGCTGATTCTGCCAATCCAAACTAAGCCACAAAAATCTTATTTCCTCCAAAACTACGCACCGCATAGGAAATCCAGTTACAGATTTGAAATCTGCACACATGTGCGCTCCTAATGACGTAGAAATTACACGGATCGGTGATTGGTCGGAAAATTCGATATCTGGCGATGCCGGCATGGCGGTGTCCGCCAATCCAAACTAAGCCACCAAAATCTTATTTCCTCGAAAACTGCGCACCGCATAGGAAATGCAGTTACAGATTTGAAATCCGCACACATGTGCGCTCTTAACGACGTAAAAATTACACGGATCGGTGATTGGTCGGAAAATTCGACATCTGGCGATGCCGGCATGGCTGATTCTGCCAATCCAAACTAAGCCACCAAAATCTTATTTCCTCGAAAACTATGCACCGCATAGGAAATCCAGTTACAGATTTGAAATCTGCACACATGTGCGCTCTTAACGACGTAAAAATTACACGGATCGGTGATTGGTCGGAAAATTCGATATCTGGCGATGCCGGCATGGCTGTTTCCGCCAATCCAAACTAAGCCTCCAAAATTTTATTTCCTCGAAAACTACGCGTCGCATAGGAAATCCAGTTACAGATTTGAAATCTGCACACATGTGCGCTCTTAACGACGTAAAAAATACACGGATCGGTGATTGGTCGGAAAATTCGATATCTGGCGATGCCGGCATGGCGGTGTCCGCCAATCCAAACTAAGCCACCAAAATCTTATTTCCTCCAAAACTGCGCACCGCATAGGAAATGCAGTTACAGATTTGAAATCCGCACACATGTGCGCTCTTAACGACGTAAAAATTACACGGATCGGTGATTGGTCGGAAAATTCGACATCTGGCGATGCCGGCATGGCTGATTCTGCCAATCCAAACTAAGCCACCAAAATCTTATTTCCTCGAAAACTATGCACCGCATAGGAAATCCAGTTACAGATTTGAAATCTGCACACATGTGCGCTCTTAACGACGTAAAAATTACACGGATCGGTGATTGGTCGGAAAATTCGATATCTGGCGATGCCGGCATGGCTGTTTCCGCCAATCCAAACTAAGCCTCCAAAATCTTATTTCCTCGAAAACTACGCGTCGCATAGGAAATCCAGTTACAGATTTGAAATCTGCACACATGTGCGCTCTTAACGACGTAAAAAATACACGGATCGGTGATTGGTCGGAAAATTCGATATCTGGCGATGCCGGCATGGCGGTGTCCGCCAATCCAAACTAAGCCACCAAAATCTTATTTCCTCGAAAACTGCGCACCGCATAGGAAATGCAGTTACAGATTTGAAATCCGCACACATGTGCGCTCTTAACGACGTAAAAATTACACGGATCGGTGATTGGTCGGAAAATTCGACATCTGGCGATGCCGGCATGGCTGATTCTGCCAATCCAAACTAAGCCACAAAAATCTTATCTCCTCGAAAACTACGCACCGCATAGGAAATGCAGTTACAGATTTGAAATCCGCACACATGTGCGCTCTTAACGACGTAAAAATTACACGGATCGGTGATTGGTCGGAAAATTCGACATCTGGCGATGCCGGCATGGCTGATTCTGCCAATCCAAACTAAGCCACAAAAATCTTATCTCCTCGAAAACTACGCACCGCATAGGAAATGCAGTTACAGATTTGAAATCCGCACACATGTGCGCTCTTAACGACGTAAAAATTACACGGATCGGTGATTGGTCGGAAAATTCGACATCTGGCGATGCCGGCATGGCTGATTCTGCCAATCCAAACTAAGCCACAAAAATCTTATTTCCTCGAAAACTACGCACCGCATAGGAAATCCAGTTACAGATTTGAAATCCGCACACATGTGCGCTCTTAACGACGTAAAAATTACACGGATCGGTGATTGGTCGGAAAATTCGATATCTGGCGATGCCGGCATGGCTGATTCTGCCAATCCAAACTAAGCCACAAAAATCTTATTTCCTCCAAAACTACGCACCGCATAGGAAATCCAGTTACAGATTTGAAATCTGCACACATGTGCGCTCCTAATGACGTAGAAATTACACGGATCGGTGATTGGTCGGAAAATTCGATATCTGGCGATGCCGGCATGGCTGATTCTGCCAATCCAAACTAAGCCACCAAAATCTTATTTCCTCGAAAACTATGCGCCGCATAGGAAATGCAGTTACAGATTTGAAATCTGCACACATGTGCGCTCCTAATGACGTAGAAATTACACGGATCGGTGATTGGTCGGAAAATTCGATATCTGGCGATGCCGGCATGGTTGATTCTGCCAATCCAAACTAAGCCACCAAAATCTTATTTCCTCGAAAACTACGCACCGCATAGGAAATGCAGTTACAGATTTGAAATCCGCACACATGTGCGCTCTTAACGACGTAAAAATAACACGGATCGGTGATTGGTCGGAAAATTCGATATCTGGCGATGCCGGCATGGCTGATTCTGCCAATCCAAACTAAGCCACCAAAATCTTATTTCCTCGAAAACTATGCGCCGCATAGGAAATGCAGTTACAGATTTGAAATCTGCACACATGTGCGCTCCTAATGACGTAGAAATTACACGGATCGGTGATTGGTCGGAAAATTCGATATCTGGCGATGCCGGCATGGCTGATTCTGCCAATCCAAACTAAGCCTCCAAAATCTTATTTCCTCGAAAACTATGCGCCGCATAGGAAATGCAGTTACAGATTTGAAATCTGCACACATGTGCGCTCCTAATGACGTAGAAATTACACGGATCGGTGATTGGTCGGAAAATTCGATATCTGGCGATGCCGGCATGGCTGATTCTGCCAATCCAAACTAAGCCACCAAAATCTTATTTCCTCGAAAACTATGCGCCGCATAGGAAATCCAGTTACAGATTTGAAATCCGCACACATGTGCGCTCTTAACGACGTAAAAATTACACGGATCGGTGATTGGTCGGAAAATTCGATATCTGGCGATGCCGGCATGGCTGATTCTGCCAATCCAAACTAAGCCACAAAAATCTTATTTCCTCCAAAACTACGCACCGCATAGGAAATGCAGTTACAGATTTGAAATCCGCACACATGTGCGCTCTTAACGACGTAAAAATAACACGGATCGGTGATTGGTCGGAAAATTCGATATCTGGCGATGCCGGCATGGCTGATTCTGCCAATCCAAACTAAGCCACAAAAATCTTATTTCCTCCAAAACTACGCACCGCATAGGAAATGCAGTTACAGATTTGAAATCCGCACACATGTGCGCTCTTAACGACGTAAAAATAACACGGATCGGTGATTGGTCGGAAAATTCGACATCTGGCGATGCCGGCATGGCTGATTCTGCCAATCCAAACTAAGCCACAAAAATCTTATCTCCTCGAAAACTACGCACCGCATAGGAAATGCAGTTACAGATTTGAAATCCGCACACATGTGCGCTCTTAACGACGTAAAAATTACACGGATCGGTGATTGGTCGGAAAATTCGACATCTGGCGATGCCGGCATGGCTGATTCTGCCAATCCAAACTAAGCCACAAAAATCTTATCTCCTCGAAAACTACGCACCGCATAGGAAATGCAGTTACAGATTTGAAATCCGCACACATGTGCGCTCTTATCGACGTAAAAATTACATGGATCGGTGATTGGTCGGAAAATTCGATATCTGGCGATGCCGGCATGGCTGATTCTGCCAATCCAAACTAAGCCACAAAAATCTTATTTCCTCCAAAACTACGCACCGCATAGGAAATCCAGTTACAGATTTGAAATCTGCACACATGTGCGCTCCTAATGACGTAGAAATTACACGGATCGGTGATTGGTCGGAAAATTCGATATCTGGCGATGCCGGCATGGCGGTGTCCGCCAATCCAAACTAAGCCACCAAAATCTTATTTCCTCGAAAACTGCGCACCGCATAGGAAATGCAGTTACAGATTTGAAATCCGCACACATGTGCGCTCTTAACGACGTAAAAATTACACGGATCGGTGATTGGTCGGAAAATTCGACATCTGGCGATGCCGGCATGGCTGATTCTGCCAATCCAAACTAAGCCACCAAAATCTTATTTCCTCGAAAACTATGCACCGCATAGGAAATCCAGTTACAGATTTGAAATCTGCACACATGTGCGCTCTTAACGACGTAAAAATTACACGGATCGGTGATTGGTCGGAAAATTCGATATCTGGCGATGCCGGCATGGCTGTTTCCGCCAATCCAAACTAAGCCTCCAAAATTTTATTTCCTCGAAAACTACGCGTCGCATAGGAAATCCAGTTACAGATTTGAAATCTGCACACATGTGCGCTCTTAACGACGTAAAAAATACACGGATCGGTGATTGGTCGGAAAATTCGATATCTGGCGATGCCGGCATGGCGGTGTCCGCCAATCCAAACTAAGCCACCAAAATCTTATTTCCTCGAAAACTGCGCACCGCATAGGAAATGCAGTTACAGATTTGAAATCCGCACACATGTGCGCTCTTAACGACGTAAAAATTACACGGATCGGTGATTGGTCGGAAAATTCGACATCTGGCGATGCCGGCATGGCTGATTCTGCCAATCCAAACTAAGCCACCAAAATCTTATTTCCTCGAAAACTATGCACCGCATAGGAAATCCAGTTACAGATTTGAAATCTGCACACATGTGCGCTCTTAACGACGTAAAAATTACACGGATCGGTGATTGGTCGGAAAATTCGATATCTGGCGATGCCGGCATGGCTGTTTCCGCCAATCCAAACTAAGCCTCCAAAATCTTATTTCCTCGAAAACTACGCGTCGCATAGGAAATCCAGTTACAGATTTGAAATCTGCACACATGTGCGCTCTTAACGACGTAAAAAATACACGGATCGGTGATTGGTCGGAAAATTCGATATCTGGCGATGCCGGCATGGCGGTGTCCGCCAATCCAAACTAAGCCACCAAAATCTTATTTCCTCGAAAACTGCGCACCGCATAGGAAATGCAGTTACAGATTTGAAATCCGCACACATGTGCGCTCTTAACGACGTAAAAATTACACGGATCGGTGATTGGTCGGAAAATTCGACATCTGGCGATGCCGGCATGGCTGATTCTGCCAATCCAAACTAAGCCACAAAAATCTTATCTCCTCGAAAACTACGCACCGCATAGGAAATGCAGTTACAGATTTGAAATCCGCACACATGTGCGCTCTTAACGACGTAAAAATTACACGGATCGGTGATTGGTCGGAAAATTCGACATCTGGCGATGCCGGCATGGCTGATTCTGCCAATCCAAACTAAGCCACAAAAATCTTATCTCCTCGAAAACTACGCACCGCATAGGAAATGCAGTTACAGATTTGAAATCCGCACACATGTGCGCTCTTAACGACGTAAAAATTTCACGGATCGGTGATTGGTCGGAAAATTCGACATCTGGCGATGCCGGCATGGCTGATTCTGCCAATCCAAACTAAGCCACAAAAATCTTATTTCCTCGAAAACTACGCACCGCATAGGAAATCCAGTTACAGATTTGAAATCCGCACACATGTGCGCTCTTAACGACGTAAAAATTACACGGATCGGTGATTGGTCGGAAAATTCGATATCTGGCGATGCCGGCATGGCTGATTCTGCCAATCCAAACTAAGCCACAAAAATCTTATTTCCTCCAAAACTACGCACCGCATAGGAAATCCAGTTACAGATTTGAAATCTGCACACATGTGCGCTCCTAATGACGTAGAAATTACACGGATCGGTGATTGGTCGGAAAATTCGATATCTGGCGATGCCGGCATGGCTGATTCTGCCAATCCAAACTAAGCCACCAAAATCTTATTTCCTCGAAAACTATGCGCCGCATAGGAAATGCAGTTACAGATTTGAAATCTGCACACATGTGCGCTCCTAATGACGTAGAAATTACACGGATCGGTGATTGGTCGGAAAATTCGATATCTGGCGATGCCGGCATGGTTGATTCTGCCAATCCAAACTAAGCCACCAAAATCTTATTTCCTCGAAAACTACGCACCGCATAGGAAATGCAGTTACAGATTTGAAATCCGCACACATGTGCGCTCTTAACGACGTAAAAATAACACGGATCGGTGATTGGTCGGAAAATTCGATATCTGGCGATGCCGGCATGGCTGATTCTGCCAATCCAAACTAAGCCACAAAAATCTTATTTCCTCCAAAACTACGCACCGCATAGGAAATGCAGTTACAGATTTGAAATCCGCACACATGTGCGCTCTTAACGACGTAAAAATAACACGGATCGGTGATTGGTCGGAAAATTCGACATCTGGCGATGCCGGCATGGCTGATTCTGCCAATCCAAACTAAGCCACAAAAATCTTATCTCCTCGAAAACTACGCACCGCATAGGAAATGCAGTTACAGATTTGAAATCCGCACACATGTGCGCTCTTAACGACGTAAAAATTACACGGATCGGTGATTGGTCGGAAAATTCGACATCTGGCGATGCCGGCATGGCTGATTCTGCCAATCCAAACTAAGCCACAAAAATCTTATCTCCTCGAAAACTACGCACCGCATAGGAAATGCAGTTACAGATTTGAAATCCGCACACATGTGCGCTCTTATCGACGTAAAAATTACATGGATCGGTGATTGGTCGGAAAATTCGATATCTGGCGATGCCGGCATGGCTGATTCTGCCAATCCAAACTAAGCCACAAAAATCTTATTTCCTCCAAAACTACGCACCGCATAGGAAATCCAGTTACAGATTTGAAATCTGCACACATGTGCGCTCCTAATGACGTAGAAATTACACGGATCGGTGATTGGTCGGAAAATTCGATATCTGGCGATGCCGGCATGGCTGATTCTGCCAATCCAAACTAAGCCACCAAAATCTTATTTCCTCGAAAACTACGCACCGCATAGGAAATCCAGTTACAGATTTGAAATCCGCACACATGTGCGCTCTTAACGACGTAAAAATTACACGGATCGGTGATTGGTCGGAAAATTCGATATCTGGCGATGCCGGCATGGCTGATTCTGCCAATCCAAACTAAGCCACAAAAATCTTATTTCCTCCAAAACTACGCACCGCATAGGAAATGCAGTTACAGATTTGAAATCCGCACACATGTGCGCTCTTAACGACGTAAAAATTACACGGATCGGTGATTGGTCGGAAAATTCGACATCTGGCGATGCCGGCATGGCTGATTCTGCCAATCCAAACTAAGCCACAAAAATCTTATCTCCTCGAAAACTACGCACCGCATAGGAAATGCAGTTACAGATTTGAAATCCGCACACATGTGCGCTCTTATCGACGTAAAAATTACATGGATCGGTGATTGGTCGGAAAATTCGATATCTGGCGATGCCGGCATGGCTGATTCTGCCAATCCAAACTAAGCCACAAAAATCTTATTTCCTCGAAAACTACGCACCGCATAGGAAATCCAGTTACAGATTTGAAATCCGCACACATGTGCGCTCTTAACGACGTAAAAATTACACGGATCGGTGATTGGTCGGAAAATTCGATATCTGGCGATGCCGGCATGGCTGATTCTGCCAATCCAAACTAAGCCACAAAAATCTTATTTCCTCCAAAACTACGCACCGCATAGGAAATGCAGTTACAGATTTGAAATCCGCACACATGTGCGCTCTTAACGACGTAAAAATAACACGGATCGGTGATTGGTCGGAAAATTCGACATCTGGCGATGCCGGCATGGCTGATTCTGCCAATCCAAACTAAGCCACAAAAATCTTATCTCCTCGAAAACTACGCACCGCATAGGAAATGCAGTTACAGATTTGAAATCCGCACACATGTGCGCTCTTAACGACGTAAAAATTACACGGATCGGTGATTGGTCGGAAAATTCGACATCTGGCGATGCCGGCATGGCTGATTCTGCCAATCCAAACTAAGCCACAAAAATCTTATCTCCTCGAAAACTACGCACCGCATAGGAAATGCAGTTACAGATTTGAAATCCGCACACATGTGCGCTCTTATCGACGTAAAAATTACATGGATCGGTGATTGGTCGGAAAATTCGATATCTGGCGATGCCGGCATGGCTGATTCTGCCAATCCAAACTAAGCCACAAAAATCTTATTTCCTCGAAAACTACGCACCGCATAGGAAATCCAGTTACAGATTTGAAATCCGCACACATGTGCGCTCTTAACGACGTAAAAATTACACGGATCGGTGATTGGTCGGAAAATTCGATATCTGGCGATGCCGGCATGGCTGATTCTGCCAATCCAAACTAAGCCACAAAAATCTTATTTCCTCCAAAACTACGCACCGCATAGGAAATCCAGTTACAGATTTGAAATCTGCACACATGTGCGCTCCTAATGACGTAGAAATTACACGGATCGGTGATTGGTCGGAAAATTCGATATCTGGCGATGCCGGCATGGCTGATTCTGCCAATCCAAACTAAGCCACAAAAATCTTATTTCCTCGAAAACTACGCACCGCATAGGAAATCCAGTTACAGATTTGAAATCTGCACACATGTGCGCTCCTAATGACGTAGAAATTACACGGATCGGTGATTGGTCGGAAAATTCGATATCTGGCGATGCCGGCATGGCTGATTCTGCCAATCCAAACTAAGCCACCAAAATCTTATTTCCTCGAAAACTACGCACCGCATAGGAAATGCAGTTACAAATTTGAAATCCGCACACATGTGCGCTCTTAACGACGTAAAAATAACACGGATCGGTGATTGGTCGGAAAATTCGACATCTGGCGATGCCGGCATGGCTGATTCTGCCAATCCAAACTAAGCCACAAAAATCTTATCTCCTCGAAAACTACGCACCGCATAGGAAATGCAGTTACAGATTTGAAATCCGCACACATGTGCGCTCTTATCGACGTAAAAATTACATGGATCGGTGATTGGTCGGAAAATTCGATATCTGGCGATGCCGGCATGGCTGATTCTGCCAATCCAAACTAAGCCACAAAAATCTTATTTCCTCGAAAACTACGCACCGCATAGGAAATCCAGTTACAGATTTGAAATCCGCACACATGTGCGCTCTTAACGACGTAAAAATTACACGGATCGGTGATTGGTCGGAAAATTCGATATCTGGCGATGCCGGCATGGCTGATTCTGCCAATCCAAACTAAGCCACAAAAATCTTATTTCCTCCAAAACTACGCACCGCATAGGAAATGCAGTTACAGATTTGAAATCCGCACACATGTGCGCTCTTAACGACGTAAAAATAACACGGATCGGTGATTGGTCGGAAAATTCGACATCTGGCGATGCCGGCATGGCTGATTCTGCCAATCCAAACTAAGCCACCAAAATCTTATTTCCTCGAAAACTACGCACCGCATAGGAAATCCAGTTACAGATTTGAAATCCGCACACATGTGCGCTCTTAACGACGTAAAAATTACACGGATCGGTGATTGGTCGGAAAATTCGATATCTGGCGATGCCGGCATGGCTGATTCTGCCAATCCAAACTAAGCCACAAAAATCTTATTTCCTCCAAAACTACGCACCGCATAGGAAATCCAGTTACAGATTTGAAATCTGCACACATGTGCGCTCCTAATGACGTAGAAATTACACGGATCGGTGATTGGTCGGAAAATTCGATATCTGGCGATGCCGGCATGGCTGATTCTGCCAATCCAAACTAAGCCACCAAAATCTTATTTCCTCGAAAACTACGCACCGCATAGGAAATGCAGTTACAAATTTGAAATCCGCACACATGTGCGCTCTTAACGACGTAAAAATAACACGGATCGGTGATTGGTCGGAAAATTCGACATCTGGCGATGCCGGCATGGCTGATTCTGCCAATCCAAACTAAGCCACAAAAATCTTATCTCCTCGAAAACTACGCACCGCATAGGAAATGCAGTTACAGATTTGAAATCCGCACACATGTGCGCTCTTATCGACGTAAAAATTACATGGATCGGTGATTGGTCGGAAAATTCGATATCTGGCGATGCCGGCATGGCTGATTCTGCCAATCCAAACTAAGCCACAAAAATCTTATTTCCTCGAAAACTACGCACCGCATAGGAAATCCAGTTACAGATTTGAAATCCGCACACATGTGCGCTCTTAACGACGTAAAAATTACACGGATCGGTGATTGGTCGGAAAATTCGATATCTGGCGATGCCGGCATGGCTGATTCTGCCAATCCAAACTAAGCCACAAAAATCTTATTTCCTCCAAAACTACGCACCGCATAGGAAATGCAGTTACAGATTTGAAATCCGCACACATGTGCGCTCTTAACGACGTAAAAATAACACGGATCGGTGATTGGTCGGAAAATTCGATATCTGGCGATGCCGGCATGGCTGATTCTGCCAATCCAAACTAAGCCACAAAAATCTTATCTCCTCGAAAACTACGCACCGCATAGGAAATGCAGTTACAGATTTGAAATCCGCACACATGTGCGCTCTTAACGACGTAAAAATTACACGGATCGGTGATTGGTCGGAAAATTCGACATCTGGCGATGCCGGCATGGCTGATTCTGCCAATCCAAACTAAGCCACAAAAATCTTATCTCCTCGAAAACTACGCACCGCATAGGAAATGCAGTTACAGATTTGAAATCCGCACACATGTGCGCTCTTATCGACGTAAAAATTACATGGATCGGTGATTGGTCGGAAAATTCGATATCTGGCGATGCCGGCATGGCTGATTCTGCCAATCCAAACTAAGCCACAAAAATCTTATTTCCTCGAAAACTACGCACCGCATAGGAAATCCAGTTACAGATTTGAAATCCGCACACATGTGCGCTCTTAACGACGTAAAAATTACACGGATCGGTGATTGGTCGGAAAATTCGATATCTGGCGATGCCGGCATGGCTGATTCTGCCAATCCAAACTAAGCCACAAAAATCTTATTTCCTCCAAAACTACGCACCGCATAGGAAATCCAGTTACAGATTTGAAATCTGCACACATGTGCGCTCCTAATGACGTAGAAATTACACGGATCGGTGATTGGTCGGAAAATTCGATATCTGGCGATGCCGGCATGGCTGATTCTGCCAATCCAAACTAAGCCACCAAAATCTTATTTCCTCGAAAACTATGCGCCGCATAGGAAATCCAGTTACAGATTTGAAATCTGCACACATGTGCGCTCCTAATGACGTAGAAATTACACGGATCGGTGATTGGTCGGAAAATTCGATATCTGGCGATGCCGGCATGGCTGATTCTGCCAATCCAAACTAAGCCACCAAAATCTTATTTCCTCGAAAACTATGCGCCGCATAGGAAATCCAGTTACAGATTTGAAATCTGCACACATGTGCGCTCTTAACGACGTAAAAATTACACGGATCGGTGATTGGTCGGAAAATTCGATATCTGGCGATGCCGGCATGGCTGATTCTGCCAATCCAAACTAAGCCACAAAAATCTTATCTCCTCGAAAACTACGCACCGCATAGGAAATGCAGTTACAGATTTGAAATCCGCACACATGTGCGCTCTTAACGACGTAAAAATTACATGGATCGGTGATTGGTCGGAAAATTCGATATCTGGCGATGCCGGCATGGCTGATTCTGCCAATCCAAACTAAGCCACCAAAATTTTATTTCCTTCAAAACTACGCACCGCATAGGAAATCCAGTTACAGATTTGAAATCTGCACACATGTGCGCTCCTAATGACGTAGAAATTACACGGATCGGTGATTGGTCGGAAAATTCGATATCTGGCGATGCCGGCATGGCTGATTCTGCCAATCCAAACTAAGCCACCAAAATCTTATTTCCTCGAAAACTACGCGTCGCATAGGAAATCCAGTTACAGATTTGAAATCTGCACACATGTGCGCTCTTAACGACGTAAAAAATACACGGATCGGTGATTGGTCGGAAAATTCGATATCTGGCGATGCCGGCATGGCGGTGTCCGCCAATCCAAACTAAGCCACAAAAATCTTATTTCCTCGAAAACTGCGCACCGCATAGGAAATGCAGTTACAGATTTGAAATCCGCACACATGTGCGCTCTTAACGACGTAAAAATTACACGGATCGGTGATTGGTCGGAAAATTCGACATCTGGCGATGCCGGCATGGCTGATTCTGCCAATCCAAACTAAGCCACAAAAATCTTATCTCCTCGAAAACTATGCACCGCATAGGAAATGCAGTTACAGATTTGAAATCCGCACACATGTGCGCTCTTAACGACGTAAAAATTACACGGATCGGTGATTGGTCGGAAAATTCGACATCTGGCGATGCCGGCATGGCTGATTCTGCCAATCCAAACTAAGCCACAAAAATCTTATCTCCTCGAAAACTACGCACCGCATAGGAAATGCAGTTACAGATTTGAAATCCGCACACATGTGCGCTCTTAACGACGTAAAAATTACACGGATCGGTGATTGGTCGGAAAATTCGACATCTGGCGATGCCGGCATGGCTGATTCTGCCAATCCAAACTAAGCCACAAAAATCTTATCTCCTCGAAAACTACGCACCGCATAGGAAATACAGTTACAGATTTGAAATCCGCACACATGTGCGCTCTTAACGACGTAAAAATTACACGGATCGGTGATTGGTCGGAAAATTCGACATCTGGCGATGCCGGCATGGCTGATTCTGCCAATCCAAACTAAGCCACAAAAATCTTATCTCCTCGAAAACTACGCACCGCATAGGAAATGCAGTTACAGATTTGAAATCCGCACACATGTGCGCTCTTAACGACGTAAAAATTACATGGATCGGTGATTGGTCGGAAAATTCGATATCTGGCGATGCCGGCATGGCTGATTCTGCCAATCCAAACTAAGCCACCAAAATTTTATTTCCTTCAAAACTACGCACCGCATAGGAAATCCAGTTACAGATTTGAAATCTGCACACATGTGCGCTCCTAATGACGTAGAAATTACACGGATCGGTGATTGGTCGGAAAATTCGATATCTGGCGATGCCGGCATGGCTGATTCTGCCAATCCAAACTAAGCCACCAAAATCTTATTTCCTCGAAAACTATGCACCGCATAGGAAATCCAGTTACAGATTTGAAATCTGCACACATGTGCGCTCTTAACGACGTAAAAATTACACGGATCGGTGATTGGTCGGAAAATTCGATATCTGGCGATGCCGGCATGGCTGTTTCCGCCAATCCAAACTAAGCCTCCAAAATCTTATTTCCTCGAAAACTACGCGTCGCATAGGAAATCCAGTTACAGATTTGAAATCTGCACACATGTGCGCTCTTAACGACGTAAAAAATACACGGATCGGTGATTGGTCGGAAAATTCGATATCTGGCGATGCCGGCATGGCGGTGTCCGCCAATCCAAACTAAGCCACAAAAATCTTATTTCCTCGAAAACTGCGCACCGCATAGGAAATGCAGTTACAGATTTGAAATCCGCACACATGTGCGCTCTTAACGACGTAAAAATTACACGGATCGGTGATTGGTCGGAAAATTCGACATCTGGCGATGCCGGCATGGCTGATTCTGCCAATCCAAACTAAGCCACAAAAATCTTATCTCCTCGAAAACTACGCACCGCATAGGAAATGCAGTTACAGATTTGAAATCCGCACACATGTGCGCTCTTAACGACGTAAAAATTACACGGATCGGTGATTGGTCGGAAAATTCGACATCTGGCGATGCCGGCATGGCTGATTCTGCCAATCCAAACTAAGCCACAAAAATCTTATCTCCTCGAAAACTACGCACCGCATAGGAAATGCAGGTACAGATTTGAAATCCGCACACATGTGCGCTCTTAACGACGTAAAAATTACACGGATCGGTGATTGGTCGGAAAATTCGACATCTGGCGATGCCGGCATGGCTGATTCTGCCAATCCAAACTAAGCCACAAAAATCTTATATCCTCGAAAACTACGCACCGCATAGGAAATGCAGTTACAGATTTGAAATCCGCACACATGTGCGCTCTTATCGACGTAAAAATTACATGGATCGGTGATTGGTCGGAAAATTCGATATCTGGCGATGCCGGCATGGCTGATTCTGCCAATCCAAACTAAGCCACAAAAATCTTATTTCCTCGAAAACTACGCACCGCATAGGAAATCCAGTTACAGATTTGAAATCCGCACACATGTGCGCTCTTAACGACGTAAAAATTACACGGATCGGTGATTGGTCGGAAAATTCGATATCTGGCGATGCCGGCATGGCTGATTCTGCCAATCCAAACTAAGCCACAAAAATCTTATTTCCTCCAAAACTACGCACCGCATAGGAAATCCAGTTACAGATTTGAAATCTGCACACATGTGCGCTCCTAATGACGTAGAAATTACACGGATCGGTGATTGGTCGGAAAATTCGATATCTGGCGATGCCGGCATGGCTGATTCTGCCAATCCAAACTAAGCCACAAAAATCTTATCTCCTCGAAAACTACGCACCGCATAGGAAATGCAGTTACAGATTTGAAATCCGCACACATGTGCGCTCTTAACGACGTAAAAATTACACGGATCGGTGATTGGTCGGAAAATTCGACATCTGGCGATGCCGGCATGGCTGATTCTGCCAATCCAAACTAAGCCACAAAAATCTTATCTCCTCGAAAACTACGCACCGCATAGGAAATGCAGTTACAGATTTGAAATCCGCACACATGTGCGCTCTTAACGACGTAAAAATTACACGGATCGGTGATTGGTCGGAAAATTCGACATCTGGCGATGCCGGCATGGCTGATTCTGCCAATCCAAACTAAGCCACAAAAATCTTATCTCCTCGAAAACTACGCACCGCATAGGAAATGCAGTTACAGATTTGAAATCCGCACACATGTGCGCTCTTAACGACGTAAAAATTACACGGATCGGTGATTGGTCGGAAAATTCGACATCTGGCGATGTCGGCATGGCTGATTCTGCCAATCCAAACTAAGCCACAAAAATCTTATCTCCTCGAAAACTACGCACCGCATAGGAAATGCAGTTACAGATTTGAAATCCGCACACATGTGCGCTCTTAACGACGTAAAAATTACACGGATCGGTGATTGGTCGGAAAATTCGACATCTGGCGATGCCGGCATGGCTGATTCTGCCAATCCAAACTAAGCCACAAAAATCTTATCTCCTCGAAAACTACGCACCGCATAGGAAATGTAGTTACAGATTTGAAATCCGCACACATGTGCGCTCTTAACGACGTAAAAATTACACGGATCGGTGATTGGTCGGAAAATTCGACATCTGGCGATGCCGGCATGGCTGATTCTGCCAATCCAAACTAAGCCACAAAAATCTTATCTCCTCGAAAACTACGCACCGCATAGGAAATGCAGTTACAGATTTGAAATCCGCACACATGTGCGCTCTTAACGACGTAAAAATTACACGGATCGGTGATTGGTCGGAAAATTCGACATCTGGCGATGCCGGCATGGCTGATTCTGCCAATCCAAACTAAGCCACAAAAATCTTATCTCCTCGAAAACTACGCACCGCATAGGAAATGCAGTTACAGATTTGAAATCCGCACACATGTGCGCTCTTAACGACGTAAAAATTACACGGATCGGTGATTGGTCGGAAAATTCGACATCTGGCGATGTCGGCATGGCTGATTCTGCCAATCCAAACTAAGCCACAAAAATCTTATCTCCTCGAAAACTACGCACCGCATAGGAAATGCAGTTACAGATTTGAAATCCGCACACATGTGCGCTCTTATCGACGTAAAAATTACACGGATCGGTGATTGGTCGGAAAATTCGATATCTGGCGATGCCGGCATGGCTGATTCTGCTAATCCAAACTAAGCCACCAAAATATTATTTCCTCGAAAACTACGCACCGCATAGGAAATGCAGTTACAGATTTGAAATCCGCACACATGTGCGCTCTTAACGACGTAAAAATTACACGGATCGGTGATTGGTCGGAAAATTCGACATCTGGCGATGCCGGCATGGCTGATTCTGCCAATCCAAACTAAGCCACAAAAATCTTATCTCCTCGAAAACTACGCACCGCATAGGAAATGCAGTTACAGATTTGAAATCCGCACACATGTGCGCTCTTATCGACGTAAAAATTACATGGATCGGTGATTGGTCGGAAAATTCGATATCTGGCGATGCCGGCATGGCTGATTCTGCCAATCCAAACTAAGCCACAAAAATCTTATTTCCTCGAAAACTACGCACCGCATAGGAAATGCAGTTACAGATTTGAAATCCGCACACATGTGCGCTCTTAACGACGTAAAAATTACACGGATCGGTGATTGGTCGGAAAATTCGATATCTGGCGATGCCGGCATGGCTGATTCTGCCAATCCAAACTAAGCCACAACAATCTTATTTCCTCGAACACTACGCACCGCATAGGAAATCCAGTTACAGATTTGAAATCCGCACACATGTGCGCTCTTAACGACGTAAAAATTACACGTATCGGTGATTGGTCGGAAAATTCGATATCTGGCGATGCCGGCATGGCTGATTCTGCTAATCCAAACTAAGCCACCAAAATCTTATTTCCTCGAAAACTATGCACCGCATAGGAAATCCAGTTACAGATTTGAAATCTGCACACATGTGCGCTCTTAACGACGTAAAAATTACACGGATCGGTGATTGGTCGGAAAATTCGATATCTGGCGATGCCGGCATGGCTGTTTCCGCCAATCCAAACTAAGCCTCCAAAATCTTATTTCCTCGAAAACTACGCGTCGCATGGGAAATCCAGTTACAGATTTGAAATCTGCACACATGTGCGCTCTTAACGACGTAAAAAATACACGGATCGGTGATTGGTCGGAAAATTCGATATCTGGCGATGCCGGCATGGCGGTGTCCGCCAATCCAAACTAAGCCACCAAAATCTTATTTCCTCGAAAACTGCGCACCGCATAGGAAATGCAGTTACAGATTTGAAATCCGCACACATGTGCGCTCTTAACGACGTAAAAATTACACGGATCGGTGATTGGTCGGAAAATTCGATATCTGGCGATGCCGGCATGGCTGATTCTGCCAATCCAAACTAAGCCACCAAAATTTTATTTCCTTCAAAACTACGCACCGCATAGGAAATCCAGTTACAGATTTGAAATCTGCACACATGTGCGCTCCTAATGACGTAGAAATTACACGGATCGGTGATTGGTCGAAAAATTCGATATCTGGCGATGCCGGCATGGCTGATTCTGCCAATCCAAACTAAGCCACCAAAATCTTATTTCCTCGAAAACTATGCACCGCATAGGAAATCCAGTTACAGATTTGAAATCTGCACACATGTGCGCTCTTAACGACGTAAAAAATACACGGATCGGTGATTGGTCGGAAAATTCGATATCTGGCGATGCCGGCATGGCGGTGTCCGCCAATCCAAACTAAGCCACCAAAATCTTATTTCCTCGAAAACTGCGCACCGCATAGGAAATGCAGTTACAGATTTGAAATCCGCACACATGTGCGCTCTTAACGACGTAAAAATTACACGGATCGGTGATTGGTCGGAAAATTCGACATCTGGCGATGCCGGCATGGCTGATTCTGCCAATCCAAACTAAGCCACAAAAATCTTATCTCCTCGAAAACTACGCACCGCATAGGAAATGCAGTTACAGATTTGAAATCCGCACACATGTGCGCTCTTAACGACGTAAAAATTACACGGATCGGTGATTGGTCGGAAAATTCGACATCTGGCGATGCCGGCATGGCTGATTCTGCCAATCCAAACTAAGCCACCAAAATTTTATTTCCTTCAAAACTACGCACCGCATAGGAAATCCAGTTACAGATTTGAAATCTGCACACATGTGCGCTCCTAATGACGTAGAAATTACACGGATCGGTGATTGGTCGGAAAATTCGATATCTGGCGATGCCGGCATGGCTGATTCTGCCAATCCAAACTAAGCCACCAAAATCTTATTTCCTCGAAAACTATGCACCGCATAGGAAATCCAGTTACAGATTTGAAATCTGCACACATGTGCGCTCTTAATGACGTAAAAATTACACGGATCGGTGATTGGTCGGGAAATTCGATATCTGGCGATGCCGGCATGGCTGTTTCCGCCAATCCAAACTAAGCCTCCAAAATCTTATTTCCTCGAAAACTACGCGTCGCATAGGAAATCCAGTTACAGATTTGAAATCTGCACACATGTGCGCTCTTAACGACGTAAAAAATACACGGATCGGTGATTGGTCGGAAAATTCGATATCTGGCGATGCCGGCATGGCGGTGTCCGCCAATCCAAACTAAGCCACCAAAATCTTATTTCCTCGAAAACTGCGCACCGCATAGGAAATGCAGTTACAGATTTGAAATCCGCACACATGTGCGCTCTTATCGACGTAAAAATTACATGGATCGGTGATTGGCCGGAAAATTCGATATCTGGCGATGCCGGCATGGCTGATTCTGCCAATCCAAACTACGCCACAAAAATCTTATTTCCTCGAAAACTACGCACCGCATAGGAAATCCAGTTACAGATTTGACATCCGCACACATGTGCGCTCTTAACGACGTAAAAATTACACGGATCGGTGATTGGTCGGAAAATTCGATATCTGGCGATGCCGGCATGGCTGATTCTGCCAATCCAAACTAAGCCACAAAAATCTTATTTCCTCCAAAACTACGCACCGCATAGGAAATCCAGTTACAGATTTGAAATCTGCACACATGTGCGCTCCTAATGACGTAGAAATTACACGGATCGGTGATTGGTCGGAAAATTCGATATCTGGCGATGCCGGCATAGCTGATTCTGCCAATCCAAACTAAGCCACCAAAATCTTATTTCCTTCAAAACTATGCACCGCATAGGAAATCCAGTTACAGATTTGAAATCCGCACACATGTGCGCTCTTAACGACGTAAAAATTACACGGATCGGTGATTGGTCGGAAAATTCGATATCTGGCGATGCCGGCATGGCTGATTCTGCCAATCCAAACTAAGCCACAAAAATCTTATCTCCTCGAAAACTACGCACCGCATAGGAAATGCAGTTACAGATTTGAAATCCGCACACATGTGCGCTCTTAACGACGTAAAAATTACACGGATCGGTGATTGGTCGGAAAATTCGACATCTGGCGATGCCGGCATGGCTGATTCTGCCAATCCAAACTAAGCCACAAAAATCTTATCTCCTCGAAAACTACGCACCGCATAGGAAATGCAGTTACAGATTTGAAATCCGCACACATGTGCGCTCTTAGCGACGTAAAAATTACACGGATCGGTGATTGGTCGGAAAATTCGACATCTGGCGATGCCGGCATGGCTGATTCTGCCAATCCAAACTAAGCCACAAAAATCTTATCTCCTCGAAAACTACGCACCGCATAGGAAATGCAGTTACAGATTTGAAATCCGCACACATGTGCGCTCTTAACGACGTAAAAATTACACGGATCGGTGATTGGTCGGAAAATTCGACATCTGGCGATGCCGGCATGGCTGATTCTGCCAATCCAAACTAAGCCACAAAAATCTTATTTCCTTCAAAACTATGCACCGCATAGGAAATCCAGTTACAGATTTGAAATCCGCACACATGTGCGCTCTTAACGACGTAAAAATTACACGGATCGGTGATTGGTCGGAAAATTCGATATCTGGCGATGCCGGCATGGCTGATTCTGCCAATCCAAACTAAGCCACAAAAATCTTATCTCCTCGAAAACTACGCACCGCATAGGAAATGCAGTTACAGATTTGAAATCCGCACACATGTGCGCTCTTAACGACGTAAAAATTACACGGATCGGTGATTGGTCGGAAAATTCGACATCTGGCGATGCCGGCATGGCTGATTCTGCCAATCCAAACTAAGCCACAAAAATCTTATCTCCTCGAAAACTACGCACCGCATAGGAAATGCAGTTACAGATTTGAAATCCGCACACATGTGCGCTCTTATCGACGTAAAAATTACATGGATCGGTGATTGGTCGGAAAATTCGATATCTGGCGATGCCGGCATGGCTGATTCTGCCAATCCAAACTAAGCCACCAAAATTTTATTTCCTTCAAAACTACGCACCGCATAGGAAATCCAGTTACAGATTTGAAATCTGCACACATGTGCGCTCCTAATGACGTAGAAATTACACGGATCGGTGATTGGTCGGAAAATTCGATATCTGGCGATGCCGGCATGGCTGATTCTGCTAATCCAAACTAAGCCACCAAAATCTTATTTCCTCGAAAACTATGCACCGCATAGGAAATCCAGTTACAGATTTGAAATCTGCACACATGTGCGCTCTTAACGACGTAAAAAATACACGGATCGGTGATTGGTCGGAAAATTCGATATCTGGCGATGCCGGCATGGCGGTGTCCGCCAATCCAAACTAAGCCACCAAAATCTTATTTCCTCGAAAACTGCGCACCGCATAGGAAATGCAGTTACAGATTTGAAATCCGCACACATGTGCGCTCTTAACGACGTAAAAATTACACGGATCGGTGATTGGTCGGAAAATTCGACATCTGGCGATGCCGGCATGGCTGATTCTGCCAATCCAAACTAAGCCACAAAAATCTTATCTCCTCGAAAACTACGCACCGCATAGGAAATGCAGTTACAGATTTGAAATCCGCACACATGTGCGCTCCTAATGACGTAAAAATTACATGGATCGGTGATTGGTCGGAAAATTCGATATCTGGCGATGCCGGCATGGCTGATTCTGCCAATCCAAACTAAGCCACCAAAATTTTATTTCCTTCAAAACTACGCACCGCATAGGAAATCCAGTTACAGATTTGAAATCTGCACACATGTGCGCTCCTAATGACGTAGAAATTACACGGATCGGTGATTGGTCGGAAAATTCGATATCTGGCGATGCCGGCATGGCTGATTCTGCCAATCCAAACTAAGCCACCAAAATCTTATTTCCTCGAAAACTATGCACCGCATAGGAAATCCAGTTACAGATTTGAAATCTGCACACATGTGCGCTCTTAACGACGTAAAAATTACACGGATCGGTGATTGGTCGGAAAATTCGATATCTGGCGATGCCGGCATGGCTGTTTCCGCCAATCCAAACTAAGCCTCCAAAATCTTATTTCCTCGAAAACTACGCGTCGCATAGGAAATCCAGTTACAGATTTGAAATCTGCACACATGTGCGCTCTTAACGACGTAAAAAATACACGGATCGGTGATTGGTCGGAAAATTCGATATCTGGCGATGCCGGCATGGCGGTGTCCGCCAATCCAAACTAAGCCACCAAAATCTTATTTCCTCGAAAACTGCGCACCGCATAGGAAATGCAGTTACAGATTTGAAATCCGCACACATGTGCGCTCTTAACGACGTAAAAATTACACGGATCGGTGATTGGTCGGAAAATTCGACATCTGGCGATGCCGTCATGGCTGTTTCCGCCAATCCAAACTAAGCCACAAAAATCTTATTTCCTCGAAAACTATGCACCGCATAGGAAATCCAGTTACAGATTTGAAATCTGCACACATGTGCGCTCTTAACGACGTAAAAATTACACGGATCGGTGATTGGTCGGAAAATTCGATATCTGGCGATGCCGGCATGGCTGTTTCCGCCAATCCAAACTAAGCCTCCAAAATCTTATTTCCTCGAAAACTACGCGTCGCATAGGAAATCCAGTTACAGATTTGAAATCTGCACACATGTGCGCTCTTAACGACGTAAAAAATACACGGATCGGTGATTGGTCGGAAAATTCGATATCTGGCGATGCCGGCATGGCGGTGTCCGCCAATCCAAACTAAGCCACCAAAATCTTATTTCCTCGAAAACTGCGCACCGCATAGGAAATGCAGTTACAGATTTGAAATCCGCACACATGTGCGCTCTTAACGACGTAAAAATTACACGGATCGGTGATTGGTCGGAAAATTCGACATCTGGCGATGCCGGCATGGCTGATTCTGCCAATCCAAACTAAGCCACAAAAATCTTATTTCCTCCAAAACTACGCACCGCATAGGAAATCCAGTTACAGATTTGAAATCTGCACACATGTGCGCTCCTAATGACGTAGAAATTACACGGATCAGTGATTGGTCGGAAAATTCGATATCTGGCGATGCCGGCATGGCTGATTCTGCCAATCCAAACTAAGCCACCAAAATTTTATTTCCTCGAAAACTATGCACCGCATAGGAAATCCAGTTACAGATTTGAGATCTGCACACATGTGCGCTCTTAACGACGTAAAAATTACACGGATCGGTGATTGGTCGGAAAATTCGATATCTGGCGATGCCGGCATGGCTGTTTCCGCCAATCCAAACTAAGCCTCCAAAATCTTATTTCCTCGAAAACTACGCGTCGCATAGGAAATCCAGTTACAGATTTGAAATCTGCACACATGTGCGCTCTTAACGACGTAAAAAATACACGGATCGGTGATTGGTCGGAAAATTCGATATCTGGCGATGCCGGCATGGCGGTGTCCGCCAATCCAAACTAAGCCACCAAAATCTTATTTCCTCGAAAACTGCGCACCGCATAGGAAATGCAGTTACAGATTTGAAATCCGCACACATGTGCGCTCTTAACGACGTAAAAATTACACGGATCGGTGATTGGTCGGAAAATTCGACATCTGGCGATGCCGGCATGGCTGATTCTGCCAATCCAAACTAAGCCACAAAAATCTTATCTCCTCGAAAACTACGCACCGCATAGGAAATCCAGTTACAGATTTGAAATCCGCACACATGTGCGCTCTTATCGACGTAAAAATTACATGGATCGGTGATTGGTCGGAAAATTCGATATCTGGCGATGCCGGCATGGCTGATTCTGCCAATCCAAACTAAGCCACCAAAATTTTATTTCCTTCAAAACTACGCACCGCATAGGAAATCCAGTTACAGATTTGAAATCTGCACACATGTGCGCTCCTAATGACGTAGAAATTACACGGATCGGTGATTGGTCGGAAAATTCGATATCTGGCGATGCCGGCATGGCTGATTCTGCCAATCCAAACTAAGCCACCAAAATCTTATTTCCTCGAAAACTATGCACCGCATAGGAAATCCAGTTACAGATTTGAAATCTGCACACATGTGCGCTCTTAACGACGTAAAAATTACACGGATCGGTGATTGGTCGGAAAATTCGATATCTGGCGATGCCGGCATGGCTGTTTCCGCCAATCCAAACTAAGCCTCCAAAATCTTATTTCCTCGAAAACTACGCGTCGCATAGGAAATCCAGTTACAGATTTGAAATCTGCACACATGTGCGCTCTTAACGACGTAAAAAATACACGGATCGGTGATTGGTCGGAAAATTCGATATCTGGCGATGCCGGCATGGCGGTGTCCGCCAATCCAAACTAAGCCACCAAAATCTTATTTCCTCGAAAACTGCGCACCGCATAGGAAATGCAGTTACAGATTTGAAATCCGCACACATGTGCGCTCTTAACGACGTAAAAATTACACGGATCGGTGATTGGTCGGAAAATTCGACATCTGGCGATGCCGTCATGGCTGTTTCCGCCAATCCAAACTAAGCCACAAAAATCTTATTTCCTCGAAAACTATGCACCGCATAGGAAATCCAGTTACAGATTTGAAATCTGCACACATGTGCGCTCTTAACGACGTAAAAAATACACGGATCGGTGATTGGTCGGAAAATTCGATATCTGGCGATGCCGGCATGGCGGTGTCCGCCAATCCAAACTAAGCCACCAAAATCTTATTTCCTCGAAAACTGCGCACCGCATAGGAAATGCAGTTACAGATTTGAAATCTGCACACATGTGCGCTCTTAACGACGTAAAAAATACACGGATCGGTGATTGGTCGGAAAATTCGATATCTGGCGATGCCGGCATGGCTGATTCTGCTAATCCAAACTAAGCCACCAAAATCTTATTTCCTCGAAAACTATGCACCGCATAGGAAATCCAGTTACAGATTTGAAATCTGCACACATGTGCGCTCTTAACGACGTAAAAAATACACGGATCGGTGATTGGTCGGAAAATTCGATATCTGGCGATGCCGGCATGGCTGATTCTGCTAATCCAAACTAAGCCACCAAAATCTTATTTCCTCGAAAACTATGCACCGCATAGGAAATCCAGTTACAGATTTGAAATCTGCACACATGTGCGCTCTTAACGACGTAAAAAATACACGGATCGGTGATTGGTCGGAAAATTCAATATCTGGCGATGCCGGCATGGCTGATTCTGCTAATCCAAACTAAGCCTCCAAAATCTTATTTCCTCGAAAACTACGCGTCGCATAGGAAATCCAGTTACAGATTTGAAATCTGCACACATGTGCGCTCTTAACGACGTAAAAAATACACGGATCGGTGATTGGTCGGAAAATTCGATATCTGGCGATGCCGGCATGGCGGTGTCCGCCAATCCAAACTAAGCCACCAAAATCTTATTTCCTCGAAAACTGCGCACCGCATAGGAAATGCAGTTACAGATTTGAAATCCGCACACATGTGCGCTCTTAACGACGTAAAAATTACACGGATCGGTGATTGGTCGGAAAATTCGACATCTGGCGATGCCGTCATGGCTGTTTCCGCCAATCCAAACTAAGCCACAAAAATCTTATTTCCTCGAAAACTATGCACCGCATAGGAAATCCAGTTACAGATTTGAAATCTGCACACATGTGCGCTCTTAACGACGTAAAAAATACACGGATCGGTGATTGGTCGGAAAATTCGATATCTGGCGATGCCGGCATGGCGGTGTCCGCCAATCCAAACTAAGCCACCAAAATCTTATTTCCTCGAAAACTGCGCACCGCATAGGAAATGCAGTTACAGATTTGAAATCCGCACACATGTGCGCTCTTAACGACGTAAAAATTACACGGATCGGTGATTGGTCGGAAAATTCGACATCTGGCGATGCCGGCATGGCTGATTCTGCCAATCCAAACTAAGCCACAAAAATCTTATCTCCTCGAAAACTACGCACCGCATAGGAAATCCAGTTACAGATTTGAAATCCGCACACATGTGCGCTCTTATCGACGTAAAAATTACATGGATCGGTGATTGGTCGGAAAATTCGATATCTGGCGATGCCGGCATGGCTGATTCTGCCAATCCAAACTAAGCCACCAAAATTTTATTTCCTTCAAAACTACGCACCGCATAGGAAATCCAGTTACAGATTTGAAATCTGCACACATGTGCGCTCCTAATGACGTAGAAATTACACGGATCGGTGATTGGTCGGAAAATTCGATATCTGGCGATGCCGGCATGGCTGATTCTGCCAATCCAAACTAAGCCACCAAAATCTTATTTCCTCGAAAACTATGCACCGCATAGGAAATCCAGTTACAGATTTGAAATCTGCACACATGTGCGCTCTTAACGACGTAAAAAATATACGGATCGGTGATTGGTCGGAAAATTCGATATCTGGCGATGCCGGCATGGCTGATTCTGCTAATCCAAACTAAGCCTCCAAAATCTTATTTCCTCGAAAACTACGCGTCGCATAGGAAATCCAGTTACAGATTTGAAATCTGCACACATGTGCGCTCTTAACGACGTAAAAAATACACGGATCGGTGATTGGTCGGAAAATTCGATATCTGGCGATGCCGGCATGGCGGTGTCCGCCAATCCAAACTAAGCCACCAAAATCTTATTTCCTCGAAAACTGCGCACCGCATAGGAAATGCAGTTACAGATTTGAAATCCGCACACATGTGCGCTCTTAACGACGTAAAAATTACACGGATCGGTGATTGGTCGGAAAATTCGACATCTGGCGATGCCGGCATGGCTGATTCTGCCAATCCAAACTAAGCCACAAAAATCTTATCTCCTCGAAAACTACGCACCGCATAGGAAATGCAGTTACAGATTTGAAATCCGCACACATGTGCGCTCTTATCGACGTAAAAATTACATGGATCGGTGATTGGTCGGAAAATTCGATATCTGGCGATGCCGGCATGGCTGATTCTGCCAATCCAAACTAAGCCACCAAAATTTTATTTCCTTCAAAACTACGCACCGCATAGGAAATCCAGTTACAGATTTGAAATCTGCACACATGTGCGCTCCTAATGACGTAGAAATTACACGGATCGGTGATTGGTCGGAAAATTCGATATCTGGCGATGCCGGCATGGCTGATTCTGCCAATCCAAACTAAGCCACCAAAATCTTATTTCCTCGAAAACTATGCACCGCATAGGAAATCCAGTTACAGATTTGAAATCTGCACACATGTGCGCTCTTAACGACGTAAAAATTACACGGATCGGTGATTGGTCGGAAAATTCGATATCTGGCGATGCCGGCATGGCTGTTTCCGCCAATCCAAACTAAGCCTCCAAAATCTTATTTCCTCGAAAACTACGCGTCGCATAGGAAATCCAGTTACAGATTTGAAATCTGCACACATGTGCGCTCTTAACGACGTAAAAAATACACGGATCGGTGATTGGTCGGAAAATTCGATATCTGGCGATGCCGGCATGGCGGTGTCCGCCAATCCAAACTAAGCCACCAAAATCTTATTTCCTCGAAAACTGCGCACCGCATAGGAAATGCAGTTACAGATTTGAAATCCGCACACATGTGCGCTCTTAACGACGTAAAAATTACACGGATCGGTGATTGGTCGGAAAATTCGACATCTGGCGATGCCGTCATGGCTGTTTCCGCCAATCCAAACTAAGCCACAAAAATCTTATTTCCTCGAAAACTATGCACCGCATAGGAAATCCAGTTACAGATTTGAAATCTGCACACATGTGCGCTCTTAACGACGTAAAAAATACACGGATCGGTGATTGGTCGGAAAATTCGATATCTGGCGATGCCGGCATGGCGGTGTCCGCCAATCCAAACTAAGCCACCAAAATCTTATTTCCTCGAAAACTGCGCACCGCATAGGAAATGCAGTTACAGATTTGAAATCTGCACACATGTGCGCTCTTAACGACGTAAAAAATACACGGATCGGTGATTGGTCGGAAAATTCGATATCTGGCGATGCCGGCATGGCTGATTCTGCTAATCCAAACTAAGCCACCAAAATCTTATTTCCTCGAAAACTATGCACCGCATAGGAAATCCAGTTACAGATTTGAAATCTGCACACATGTGCGCTCTTAACGACGTAAAAAATACACGGATCGGTGATTGGTCGGAAAATTCGATATCTGGCGATGCCGGCATGGCTGATTCTGCTAATCCAAACTAAGCCACCAAAATCTTATTTCCTCGAAAACTATGCACCGCATAGGAAATCCAGTTACAGATTTGAAATCTGCACACATGTGCGCTCTTAACGACGTAAAAAATACACGGATCGGTGATTGGTCGGAAAATTCAATATCTGGCGATGCCGGCATGGCTGATTCTGCTAATCCAAACTAAGCCTCCAAAATCTTATTTCCTCGAAAACTACGCGTCGCATAGGAAATCCAGTTACAGATTTGAAATCTGCACACATGTGCGCTCTTAACGACGTAAAAAATACACGGATCGGTGATTGGTCGGAAAATTCGATATCTGGCGATGCCGGCATGGCGGTGTCCGCCAATCCAAACTAAGCCACCAAAATCTTATTTCCTCGAAAACTGCGCACCGCATAGGAAATGCAGTTACAGATTTGAAATCCGCACACATGTGCGCTCTTAACGACGTAAAAATTACACGGATCGGTGATTGGTCGGAAAATTCGACATCTGGCGATGCCGTCATGGCTGTTTCCGCCAATCCAAACTAAGCCACAAAAATCTTATTTCCTCGAAAACTATGCACCGCATAGGAAATCCAGTTACAGATTTGAAATCTGCACACATGTGCGCTCTTAACGACGTAAAAAATACACGGATCGGTGATTGGTCGGAAAATTCGATATCTGGCGATGCCGGCATGGCGGTGTCCGCCAATCCAAACTAAGCCACCAAAATCTTATTTCCTCGAAAACTGCGCACCGCATAGGAAATGCAGTTACAGATTTGAAATCTGCACACATGTGCGCTCTTAACGACGTAAAAAATACACGGATCGGTGATTGGTCGGAAAATTCGATATCTGGCGATGCCGGCATGGCTGATTCTGCTAATCCAAACTAAGCCACCAAAATCTTATTTCCTCGAAAACTATGCACCGCATAGGAAATCCAGTTACAGATTTGAAATCTGCACACATGTGCGCTCTTAACGACGTAAAAAATACACGGATCGGTGATTGGTCGGAAAATTCGATATCTGGCGATGCCGGCATGGCTGATTCTGCTAATCCAAACTAAGCCACCAAAATCTTATTTCCTCGAAAACTATGCACCGCATAGGAAATCCAGTTACAGATTTGAAATCTGCACACATGTGCGCTCTTAACGACGTAAAAAATACACGGATCGGTGATTGGTCGGAAAATTCGATATCTGGCGATGCCGGCATGGCTGATTCTGCCAATCCAAACTAAGCCTCCAAAATCTTATTTCCTCGAAAACTACGCGTCGCATAGGAAATCCAGTTACAGATTTGAAATCTGCACACATGTGCGCTCTTAACGACGTAAAAAATACACGGATCGGTGATTGGTCGGAAAATTCGATATCTGGCGATGCCGGCATGGCGGTGTCCGCCAATCCAAACTAAGCCACCAAAATCTTATTTCCTCGAAAACTGCGCACCGCATAGGAAATGCAGTTACAGATTTGAAATCCGCACACATGTGCGCTCTTAACGACGTAAAAATTACACGGATCGGTGATTGGTCGGAAAATTCGACATCTGGCGATGCCGGCATGGCTGATTCTGCCAATCCAAACTAAGCCACAAAAATCTTATCTCCTCGAAAACTACGCACCGCATAGGAAATGCAGTTACAGATTTGAAATCCGCACACATGTGCGCTCTTATCGACGTAAAAATTACATGGATCGGTGATTGGTCGGAAAATTCGATATCTGGCGATGCCGGCATGGCTGATTCTGCCAATCCAAACTAAGCCACCAAAATTTTATTTCCTTCAAAACTACGCACCGCATAGGAAATCCAGTTACAGATTTGAAATCTGCACACATGTGCGCTCCTAATGACGTAGAAATTACACGGATCGGTGATTGGTCGGAAAATTCGATATCTGGCGATGCCGGCATGGCTGATTCTGCCAATCCAAACTAAGCCACCAAAATCTTATTTCCTCGAAAACTATGCACCGCATAGGAAATCCAGTTACAGATTTGAAATCTGCACACATGTGCGCTCTTAACGACGTAAAAATTACACGGATCGGTGATTGGTCGGAAAATTCGATATCTGGCGATGCCGGCATGGCTGTTTCCGCCAATCCAAACTAAGCCTCCAAAATCTTATTTCCTCGAAAACTACGCGTCGCATAGGAAATCCAGTTACAGATTTGAAATCTGCACACATGTGCGCTCTTAACGACGTAAAAAATACACGGATCGGTGATTGGTCGGAAAATTCGATATCTGGCGATGCCGGCATGGCGGTGTCCGCCAATCCAAACTAAGCCACCAAAATCTTATTTCCTCGAAAACTGCGCACCGCATAGGAAATGCAGTTACAGATTTGAAATCCGCACACATGTGCGCTCTTAACGACGTAAAAATTACACGGATCGGTGATTGGTCGGAAAATTCGACATCTGGCGATGCCGTCATGGCTGTTTCCGCCAATCCAAACTACGCCACAAAAATCTTATTTCCTCGAAAACTGCGCACCGCATAGGAAATGCAGTTACAGATTTGAAATCCGCACACATGTGCGCTCTTAACGACGTAAAAATTACACGGATCGGTGATTGGTCGGAAAATTCGACATCTGGCGATGCCGTCATGGCTGTTTCCGCCAATCCAAACTAAGCCACAAAAATCTTATTTCCTCGAAAACTATGCACCGCATAGGAAATCCAGTTACAGATTTGAAATCTGCACACATGTGCGCTCTTAACGACGTAAAAAATACACGGATCGGTGATTGGTCGGAAAATTCGACATCTGGCGATGCCGGCATGGCTGATTCTGCCAATCCAAACTAAGCCACAAAAACCTTATCTCCTCGAAAACTACGCACCGCATAGGAAATGCAGTTACAGATTTGAAATCTGCACACATGTGCGCTCTTATCGACGTAAAAATTACATGGATCGGTGATTGGTCGGAAAATTCGATATCTGGCGATGCCGGCATGGCTGATTCTGCCAATCCAAACTAAGCCACCAAAATTGTATTTCCTTCAAAACTACGCACCGCATAGGAAATCCAGTTACAGATTTGAAATCTGCACACATGTGCGCTCCTAATGACGTAGAAATTACACGGATCGGTGATTGGTCGGAAAATTCGATATCTGGCGATGCCGGCATGGCTGATTCTGCCAATCCAAACTAAGCCACCAAAATCTTATTTCCTCGAAAACTATGCGCCGCATAGGAAATCCAGTTACAGATTTGAAATCTGCACACATGTGCGCTCTTAACGACGTAAAAATTACACGGATCGGTGATTGGTCGGAAAATTCGATATCTGGCGATGCCGGCATGGCTGTTTCCGCCAATCCAAACTAAGCCTCCAAAATCTTATTTCCTCGAAAACTACGCGTCGCATAGGAAATCCAGTTACAGATTTGAAATCTGCACACATGTGCGCTCTTAACGACGTAAAAAATACACGGATCGGTGATTGGTCGGAAAATTCGATATCTGGCGATGCCGGCATGGCGGTGTCCGCCAATCCAAACTAAGCCACCAAAATCTTATTTCCTCGAAAACTGCGCACCGCATAGGAAATGCAGTTACAGATTTGAAATCCGCACACATGTGCGCTCTTAACGACGTAAAAATTACACGGATCGGTGATTGGTCGGAAAATTCGACATCTGGCGATGCCGTCATGGCTGTTTCCGCCAATCCAAACTAAGCCACAAAAATCTTATTTCCTCGAAAACTATGCACCGCATAGGAAATCCAGTTACAGATTTGAAATCTGCACACATGTGCGCTCTTAACGACGTAAAAAATACACGGATCGGTGATTGGTCGGAAAATTCGATATCTGGCGATGCCGGCATGGCGGTGTCCGCCAATCCAAACTAAGCCACCAAAATCTTATTTCCTCGAAAACTGCGCACCGCATAGGAAATG
This sequence comes from Brachypalpus laphriformis, assembly GCA_945910035.1. Lineage (NCBI taxonomy): Eukaryota > Metazoa > Arthropoda > Insecta > Diptera > Syrphidae > Brachypalpus > Brachypalpus laphriformis. Next base: position 75,858,337 of record OX246755.1, on the reverse strand, counting down.
CAGTTACAGATTTGAAATCTGCACACATGTGCGCTCTTAACGACGTAAAAAATACACGGATCGGTGATTGGTCGGAAAATTCGATATCTGGCGATGCCGGCATGGCTGATTCTGCTAATCCAAACTAAGCCACCAAAATCTTATTTCCTCGAAAACTATGCACCGCATAGGAAATCCAGTTACAGATTTAAAATCTGCACACATGTGCGCTCTTAACGACGTAAAAAATACACGGATCGGTGATTGGTCGGAAAATTCGATATCTGGCGATGCCGGCATGGCTGATTCTGCTAATCCAAACTAAGCCACCAAAATCTTATTTCCTCGAAAACTATGCACCGCATAGGAAATCCAGTTACAGATTTGAAATCTGCACACATGTGCGCTCTTAACGACGTAAAAAATACACGGATCGGTGATTGGTCGGAAAATTCGATATCTGGCGATGCCGGCATGGCTGATTCTGCTAATCCAAACTAAGCCTCCAAAATCTTATTTCCTCGAAAACTACGCGTCGCATAGGAAATCCAGTTACAGATTTGAAATCTGTACACATGTGCGCTCTTAACGACGTAAAAAATACACGGATCGGTGATTGGTCGGAAAATTCGATATCTGGCGATGCCGGCATGGCGGTGTCCGCCAATCCAAACTAAGCCACCAAAATCTTATTTCCTCGAAAACTGCGCACCGCATAGGAAATGCAGTTACAGATTTGAAATCCGCACACATGTGCGCTCTTAACGACGTAAAAATTACACGGATCGGTGATTGGTCGGAAAATTCGACATCTGGCGATGCCGTCATGGCTGTTTCCGCCAATCCAAACTAAGCCACAAAAATCTTATTTCCTCGAAAACTATGCACCGCATAGGAAATCCAGTTACAGATTTGAAATCTGCACACATGTGCGCTCTTAACGACGTAAAAAATACACGGATCGGTGATTGGTCGGAAAATTCGATATCTGGCGATGCCGGCATGGCGGTGTCCGCCAATCCAAACTAAGCCACCAAAATCTTATTTCCTCGAAAACTGCGCACCGCATAGGAAATGCAGTTACAGATTTGAAATCTGCACACATGTGCGCTCTTAACGACGTAAAAAATACACGGATCGGTGATTGGTCGGAAAATTCGATATCTGGCGATGCCGGCATGGCTGATTCTGCTAATCCAAACTAAGCCACCAAAATCTTATTTCCTCGAAAACTATGCACCGCATAGGAAATCCAGTTACAGATTTGAAATCTGCACACATGTGCGCTCTTAACGACGTAAAAAATACACGGATCGGTGATTGGTCGGAAAATTCGATATCTGGCGATGCCGGCATGGCTGATTCTGCTAATCCAAACTAAGCCACCAAAATCTTATTTCCTCGAAAACTATGCACCGCATAGGAAATCCAGTTACAGATTTGAAATCTGCACACATGTGCGCTCTTAACGACGTAAAAAATACACGGATCGGTGATTGGTCGGAAAATTCGATATCTGGCGATGCCGGCATGGCTGATTCTGCTAATCCAAACTAAGCCTCCAAAATCTTATTTCCTCGAAAACTACGCGTCGCATAGGAAATCCAGTTACAGATTTGAAATCTGCACACATGTGCGCTCTTAACGACGTAAAAAATACACGGATCGGTGATTGGTCGGAAAATTCGATATCTGGCGATGCCGGCATGGCGGTGTCCGCCAATCCAAACTAAGCCACCAAAATCTTATTTCCTCGAAAACTGCGCACCGCATAGGAAATGCAGTTACAGATTTGAAATCCGCATACATGTGCGCTCTTAACGACGTAAAAATTACACGGATCGGTGATTGGTCGGAAAATTCGACATCTGGCGATGCCGGCATGGCTGATTCTGCCAATCCAAACTAAGCCACAAAAATCTTATCTCCTCGAAAACTACGCACCGCATAGGAAATGCAGTTACAGATTTGAAATCCGCACACATGTGCGCTCTTATCGACGTAAAAATTACATGGATCGGTGATTGGTCGGAAAATTCGATATCTGGCGATGCCGGCATGGCTGATTCTGCCAATCCAAACTAAGCCACCAAAATTTTATTTCCTTCAAAACTACGCACCGCATAGGAAATCCAGTTACAGATTTGAAATCTGCACACATGTGCGCTCCTAATGACGTAGAAATTACACGGATCGGTGATTGGTCGGAAAATTCGATATCTGGCGATGCCGGCATGGCTGATTCTGCCAATCCAAACTAAGCCACCAAAATCTTATTTCCTCGAAAACTATGCACCGCATAGGAAATCCAGTTACAGATTTGTAATCTGCACACATGTGCGCTCTTAACGACGTAAAAATTACACGGATCGGTGATTGGTCGGAAAATTCGATATCTGGCGATGCCGGCATGGCTGTTTCCGCCAATCCAAACTAAGCCTCCAAAATCTTATTTCCTCGAAAACTACGCGTCGCATAGGAAATCCAGTTACAGATTTGAAATCTGCACACATGTGCGCTCTTAACGACGTAAAAAATACACGGATCGGTGATTGGTCGGAAAATTCGATATCTGGCGATGCCGGCATGGCGGTGTCCGCCAATCCAAACTAAGCCACAAAAATCTTATTTCCTCGAAAACTACGCACCGCATAGGAAATCCAGTTACAGATTTGAAATCCGCACACATGTGCGCTCTTAACGACGTAAAAATTACACGGATCGGTGATTGGTCGGAAAATTCGACATCTGGCGATGCCGTCATGGCTGTTTCCGCCAATCCAAACTAAGCCACAAAAATCTTATTTCCTCGAAAACTATGCACCGCATAGGAAATCCAGTTACAGATTTGAAATCTGCACACATGTGCGCTCTTAACGACGTAAAAATTACACGGATCGGTGATTGGTCGGAAAATTCGATATCTGGCGATGCCGGCATGGCTGTTTCCGCCAATCCAAACTAAGCCTCCAAAATCTTATTTCCTCGAAAACTACGCGTCGCATAGGAAATCCAGTTACAGATTTGAAATCTGCACACATGTGCGCTCTTAACGACGTAAAAAATACACGGATCGGTGATTGGTCGGAAAATTCGATATCTGGCGATGCCGGCATGGCGGTGTCCGCCAATCCAAACTAAGCCACCAAAATCTTATTTCCTCGAAAACTGCGCACCGCATAGGAAATGCAGTTACAGATTTGAAATCCGCACACATGTGCGCTCTTAACGACGTAAAAATTACACGGATCGGTGATTGGTCGGAAAATTCGACATCTGGCGATGCCGGCATGGCTGATTCTGCCAATCCAAACTAAGCCACAAAAATCTTATTTCCTCCAAAACTACGCACCGCATAGGAAATCCAGTTACAGATTTGAAATCTGCACACATGTGCGCTCCTAATGACGCAGAAATTACATGGATCAGTGATTGGTCGGAAAATTCGATATCTGGCGATGCCGGCATGGCTGATTCTGCCAATCCAAACTAAGCCACCAAAATTTTATTTCCTCGAAAACTATGCACCGCATAGGAAATCCAGTTACAGATTTGAGATCTGCACACATGTGCGCTCTTAACGACGTAAAAATTACACGGATCGGTGATTGGTCGGAAAATTCGATATCTGGCGATGCCGGCATGGCTGTTTCCGCCAATCCAAACTAAGCCTCCAAAATCTTATTTCCTCGAAAACTACGCGTCGCATAGGAAATCCAGTTACAGATTTGAAATCTGCACACATGTGCGCTCTTAACGACGTAAAAAATACACGGATCGGTGATTGGTCGGAAAATTCGATATCTGGCGATGCCGGCATGGCGGTGTCCGCCAATCCAAACTAAGCCACCAAAATCTTATTTCCTCGAAAACTGCGCACCGCATAGGAAATGCAGTTACAGATTTGAAATCCGCACACATGTGCGCTCTTAACGACGTAAAAATTACACGGATCGGTGATTGGTCGGAAAATTCGACATCTGGCGATGCCGGCATGGCTGATTCTGCCAATCCAAACTAAGCCACAAAAATCTTATCTCCTCGAAAACTACGCACCGCATAGGAAATGCAGTTACAGATTTGAAATCCGCACACATGTGCGCTCTTAACGACGTAAAAATTACACGGATCGGTGATTGGTCGGAAAATTCGACATCTGGCGATGCCGGCATGGCTGATTCTGCCAATCCAAACTAAGCCACAAAAATCTTATCTCCTCGAAAACTACGCACCGCATAGGAAATGCAGTTACAGATTTGAAATCCGCACACATGTGCGCTCTTAACGACGTAAAAATTACACGGATCGGTGATTGGTCGGAAAATTCGACATCTGGCGATGCCGGCATGGCTGATTCTGCCAATCCAAACTAAGCCACAAAAATCTTATTTCCTCGAAAACTACGCACCGCATAGGAAATGCAGTTACAGATTTGAAATCCGCACACATGTGCGCTCTTAACGACGTAAAAATTACATGGATCGGTGATTGGTCGGAAAATTCGATATCTGGCGATGCCGGCATGGCTGATTCCGCCAATCCAAACTAAGCCTCCAAAATCTTATTTCCTCGAAAACTACGCGTCGCATAGGAAATCCAGTTACAGATTTGAAATCTGCACACATGTGCGCTCTTAACGACGTAAAAAATACACGGATCGGTGATTGGTCGGAAAATTCGATATCTGGCGATGCCGGCATGGCTGTTTCCGCCAATCCAAACTAAGCCACCAAAATATTATTTCCTCGAAAACTACGTGCCGCATAGGAAATCCAGTTACAGATTTGAAATCTGCACACAAGCCGGCATGGCTGATTCTGCCAATCCAAACTAAGCCACCAAAATCTTATTTCCTCGAAAACTACGCACCGCATAGGAAATCCAGTTACAGATTTGAAATCTGCACACATGTGCGCTCTTAATGACGAAGAAATTACACGGATCGGTGATTGGTCGAAAAATTCGATATCTGGCGACGCCGGCATGGCTGTTTCCGCCAATCCAAACTAAGCCACAAAAATCTTATTTCCTCGAAAACTATGCACCGCATAGGAAATCCAGTTACAGATTTGAAATCTGCACACATGTGCGCTCTTAATGACGAAGAAATTACACGGATCGGTGATTGGTCGAAAAATTCGATATCTGGCGACGCCGGCATGGCTGTTTCCGCCAATCCAAACTAAGCCACAAAAATCTTATCTCCTCGAAAACTACGCACCGCATAGGAAATCCAGTTACAGATTTGAAATCTGCACACATGTGCACTCTTAACGACGTAAAAAATACGCGGATCGGTGATTGGTCGGAAAATTCGATATCTGGCGATGCCGGCATGGCTGATTCTGCCAATCCAAACTAAGCCACCAAAATCTTATTTCCTCGAAAACTATGCACCGCATAGGAAATCCAGTTACAGATTTGAAATCTGCACACATGTGCGCTCCTAATGACGTAGAAATTACACGGATCGGTGATTGGTCGGAAAATTCGATATCTGGCGATGCCGGCATGGCTGTTTCCGCCAATCCAAACTAAGCCTCCAAAATCTTATTTCCTCGAAAACTACGCGTCGCATAGGAAATCCAGTTACAGATTTGAAATCTGCACACATGTGCGCTCTTAACGACGTAAAAAATACACGGATCGGTGATTGGTCGGAAAATTCGATATCTGGCGATGCCGGCATGGCGGTGTCCGCCAATCCAAACTAAGCCACCAAAATCTTATTTCCTCGAAAACTGCGCACCGCATAGGAAATGCAGTTACAGATTTGAAATCCGCACACATGTGCGCTCTTAACGACGTAAAAATTACATGGATCGGTGATTGGTCGAAAAATTCGATATCTGGCGACGCCGGCATGGCTGATTCTGCCAATCCAAACTAAGCCACAAAAATATTATTTCCTCGAAAACTATGCACCGCATAGGAAATCCAGTTACAGACTTGAAATCTGCACACATGTGCGCTTCTAATGACGAAGAAATTACACGGATCGGTGATTGGTCGGAAAATTCGAAATTTGGCGATGCCGGCATGGCGATTTCCGCCAATCCAAACTAAGCCACAAAAATCTTATTTCCTCGAAAACTATGCACCGCATAGGAAATCCAGTTACAGATTTGAAATCTGCACACAAGTGCGCTCCTAACGACGTAAAAATTACACGGATCGGTGATTGGTCGGAAAATTCGATATCTGGCGATGCCGGCATGGCTGATTCTGCCAATCCAAACTAAGCCACCAAAATCTTATTTCCTCGAAAACTACGCACCGCATAGGAAATCCAGTTACAGATTTGAAATCTGCACACATGTGCGCTCTTAATGACTAAGAAATTACACGGATCGGTGATTGGTCGGAAAATTCGATATCTGGCGATGCCGGCATGGCGATTTCCGCCAATCCAAACCAAGCCACCAAAATCTTATCTCCTCGAAAACTACGCACCGCATAGGAAATGCAGTTACAGATTTGAAATCCGCACACATGTGCGCTCTTAACGACGTAAAAATTACATGGATCGGTGATTGGTCGAAAAATTCGATATCTGGCGACGCCGGCATGGCTGATTCTGCCAATCCAAACTAAGCCATAAAAATATTATTTCCTCGAAAACTATGCACCGCATAGGAAATCCAGTAACAGATTTGAAATCTGCACACATGTGCGCTCCTAATGACGTAGAAATTACACGGATCGGTGATTGGTCGGAAAATTCGAAATTTGGCGATGCCGGCATGGCTGTTTCCGCCAATCCAAACTAAGCCACAAAAATATTATTTCCTCGAAAACTATGCACCGCATAGGAAATCCAGTTACAGATTTGAAATCTGCACACATGTGCGCTTCTAATGACGAAGAAATTACACGGATCGGTGATTGGTCGGAAAATTCGAAATTTGGCGATGCCGGCATGGCTGTTTCCGCCAATCCAAACTAAGCCACAAAAATATTATTTCCTCGAAAACTATGCACCGCATAGGAAATCCAGTTACAGATTTGAAATCTGCACACATGTGCGCTCCTAATGACGTAGAAATTACACGGATCTGTGATTGGTCGGAAAATTCGATATCTGGCGATGCCGGCATGGCGATTTCCGCCAATCCAAACTAAGCCACAAAAATCTTATTTCCTCGAAAACTATGCACCGCATAGGAAATCCAGTTACAGATTTGAAATCTGCACACAAGTGCGCTCCTAACGACGTAAAAATTACACGGATCGGTGATTGGTCGGAAAATTCGATATCTGGCGATGCCGGCATGGCTGATTCTGCCAATCCAAACTAAGCCACCAAAATCTTATTTCCTCGAAAACTACGCACCGCATAGGAAATCCAGTTACAGATTTGAAATCTGCACACATGTGCGCTCCTAATGACTAAGAAATTACACGGATCGGTGATTGGTCGGAAAATTCGATATCTGGCGATGCCGGCATGGCGATTTCCGCCAATCCAAACTAAGCCACCAAAATCTTATTTCCTCGAAAACTATGCACCGCATAGGAAATCCAGTTACAGATTTGAAATCTGCACACATGCGCGCTTCTAATGACGTAAAAATTACACGGACCGGTGATTGGCCGAAAAATTCGATATCTGGCGATGACGGCATGGCGGTTTCCGCCAATCCAAACCAAGCCACCAAAATCTTATTTCCTCGAAAACTACGCACCGCATAGGAAATCCAGTTACAGATTTGAAATCTGCACACATGTGCGCTCTTAACGACGTAAAAAATACACGGATCGGTGATTGGTCGGAAAATTCGATATCTGGCGATGCCGGCATGGCTGTTTCCGCCAATCCAAACTAAGCCACAAAAATATTATTTCCTCGAAAACTATGCACCGCATAGGAAATCCAGTTACAGATTTGAAATCTGCACACATGTGCGCTCTTAATGACGAAGAAATTACACGAATCGGTGATTGGTCGGAAAATTCGATATCTGGCGATGCCGGCATGGCGGTTTCCGCCAATCCAAACTAAGCCACAAAAATATTATTTCCTCGAAAACTATGCACCGCATAGGAAATCCAGTAACAGATTTGAAATCTGCACACATGTGCGCTCTTAATGACGAAGAAATTACACGGATCGGTGATTGGTCGGAAAATTCGAAATTTGGCGATGCCGGCATGGCTGTTTCCGCCAATCCAAACTAAGCCACAAAAATATTATTTCCTCGAAAACTATGCACCGCATAGGAAATCCAGTTACAGATTTGAAATCTGCACACATGTGCGCTCCTAATGACGTAGAAATTACACGGATCGGTGATTGGTCGGAAAATTCGAAATTTGGCGATGCCGGCATGGCTGTTTCCGCCAATCCAAACTAAGCCACAAAAATATTATTTCCTCGAAAACTATGCACCGCATAGGAAATCCAGTTACAGATTTGAAATCTGCACACATGTGCGCTCTTAATGACGAAGAAATTACACGGATCGGTGATTGGTCGGAAAATTCGAAATTTGCGATGCCGGCATGGCTGTTTCCGCCAATCCAAACTAAGCCACCAAAATATTATTTCCTCGAAAACTATGCACCGCATAGGAAATCCAGTTACAGATTTGAAATCTGCACACATGTGCGCTCCTAACGACGTAAAAATTACATGGATCGGTGATTAGTCGGAAAATTCGAAATTTGGCGATGCCGGCATGGCTGTTTCCGCCAATCCAAACTAAGCCACCAAAATATTATTTCCTCGAAAACTATGCACCGCATAGGAAATCCAGTTACAGATTTGAAATCTGCACACATGTGCGCTCCTAATGACGTAGAAATTACACGGATCGGTGATTGGTCGGAAAATTCGAAATTTGGCGATGCCGGCATGGCTGTTTCCCCCAATCCAAACTAAGCCACAAAAATATTATTTCCTCGAAAACTATGCACCGCATAGGAAATCCAGTTACAGACTTGAAATCTGCACACATGTGCGCTCTTAACGACGTAAAAAATACACGGATCGGTGATTGGTCGGAAAATTCGATATCTGGCGATGCCGGCATGGCTGATTCTGCCAATCCAAACTAAGCCACCAAAATCTTATTTCCTCGAAAACTACGCACCGCATAGGAAATCCAGTTACAGATTTGAAATCCGCACACATGTGCGCTCTTAACGACGTAAAAATTACACGGATCGGTGATTGGTCGGAAAATTCGATATCTGGCGATGCCGGCATGGCTGATTCTGCCAATCCAAACTAAGCCACAAAAATCTTACTTCCTCCAAAACTACGCACCGCATAGGAAATCCAGTTACAGATTTGAAATCTGCACACATGTGCGCTCTTAACGACGTAAAAATTACACGGATCGGTGATTGGTCGGAAAATTCGATATCTGGCGATGCCGGCATGGCTGATTCTGCCAATCCAAACTAAGCCACAAAAATCTTATTTCCTCCAAAACTACGCACCGCATAGGAAATCCAGTTACAGATTTGAAATCTGCACACATGTGCGCTCTTAATGACGAAGAAATTACACGGATCGGTGATTGGTCGGAAAATTCGATATCTGGCGATGCCGGCATGGCTGTTTCCGCCAATCCAAACTAAGCCACAAAAATCTTATTTCCTCGAAAACTATGCACCGCATAGGAAATCCAGTTACAGATTTGAAATCTGCACACATGTGCGCTCCTAATGACGTAGAAATTACACGGATCGGTGATTGGTCGGAAAATTCGAAATTTGGCGATGCCGGCATGGCTGTTTCCGCCAATCCAAACTAAGCCTCCAAAATCTTATTTCCTCGAAAACTATGCGCCGCATGGGAAATCCAGTTACAGATTTGAAATCTGCACACATGTGCGCTTCTAATGACGAAGAAATTACACGGATCGGTGATTGGTCGGAAAATTCGAAATTTGGCGATGCCGGCATGGCTGTTTCCGCCAATCCAAACTAAGCCACCAAAATCTCATTTCCTCGAAAACTATGCACCGCATAGGAAATCCAGTTACAGATTTGAAATCTGCACACAAGCCGGCATGGCTGATTCTGCCAATCCAAACTAAGCCACCAAAATCTTATTTCCTCGAAAACTACGCACCGCATAGGAAATCCAGTTACAGATTTGAAATCTGCACACATGTGCGCTCTTAATGACGAAGAAATTACACGGATCGGTGATTGGTCGGAAAATTCGAAATTTGGCGATGCCGGCATGGCTGTTTCCGCCAATCCAAACTAAGCCACCAAAATCTCATTTCCTCGAAAACTATGCACCGCATAGGAAATCCAGTTACAGATTTGAAATCTGCACACAAGCCGGCATGGCGGTTTCCGCCAATCCAAACTAAGCCACAAAAATATTATTTCCTCGAAAACTATGCACCGCATAGGAAATCCAGTTACAGATTTGAAATCTGCACACATGTGCGCTCTTAATGACGAAGAAATTACACGGATCGGTGATTGGTCGAAAAATTCGATATCTGGCGACGCCGGCATGGCTGTTTCCGCCAATCCAAACTAAGCCACAAAAATCTTATCTCCTCGAAAACTACGCACCGCATAGGAAATCCAGTTACAGATTTGAAATCTGCACACATGTGCGCTCCTAACGACGTAAAAATTACATGGATCGGTGATTAGTCGGAAAATTCGAAATTTGGCGATGCCGGCATGGCTGTTTCCGCCAATCCAAACTAAGCCACAAAAATATTATTTCCTCGAAAACTATGCACCGCATAGGAAATCCAGTTACAGATTTGAAATCTGCACACATGTGCGCTCTTAATGACGAAGAAATTACACGGACCGGTGATTGGTCTGAAAATTCGATATCTGGCGATGCCGGCATGGCTGTTTCCGCCAATCCAAACTAAGCCACAAAAATATTATTTCCTCGAAAACTATGCACCGCATAGGAAATCCAGTTACAGATTTGAAATCTGCACACATGTGCGCTCCTAATGACGTAGAAATTACACGGATCGGTGATTAGTCGGAAAATTCGAAATTTGGCGATGCCGGCATGGCTGTTTCCGCCAATCCAAACTAAGCCACAAAAATATTATTTCCTCGAAAACTATGCACCGCATAGGAAATCCAGTTACAGATTTGAAATCTGCACACATGTGCGCTCCTAATGACGTAGAAATTACACGGATCGGTGATTGGTCGGAAAATTCGAAATTTGGCGATGCCGGCATGGCTGTTTCCGCCAATCCAAACTAAGCCACCAAAATCTCATTTCCTCGAAAACTATGCACCGCATAGGAAATCCAGTTACAGATTTGAAATCTGCACACAAGCCGGCATGGCTGATTCTGCCAATCCAAACTAAGCCACCAAAATCTTATTTCCTCGAAAACTACGCACCGCATAGGAAATCCAGTTACAGATTTGAAATCTGCACACATGTGCGCTCTTAATGACGAAGAAATTACACGGATCGGTGATTGGTCGAAAAATTCGATATCTGGCGACGCCGGCATGGCTGTTTCCGCCAATCCAAACTAAGCCACAAAAATCTTATTTCCTCGAAAACTATGCACCGCATAGGAAATCCAGTTACAGATTTGAAATCTGCACACATGTGCGCTCTTAATGACGAAGAAATTACACGGATCGGTGATTGGTCGAAAAATTCGATATCTGGCGACGCCGGCATGGCTGTTTCCGCCAATCCAAACTAAGCCACAAAAATCTTATCTCCTCGAAAACTACGCACCGCATAGGAAATCCAGTTACAGATTTGAAATCTGCACACATGTGCGCTCCTAACGACGTAAAAATTACATGGATCGGTGATTAGTCGGAAAATTCGAAATTTGGCGATGCCGGCATGGCTGTTTCCGCCAATCCAAACTAAGCCACAAAAATATTATTTCCTCGAAAACTATGCACCGCATAGGAAATCCAGTTACAGATTTGAAATCTGCACACATGTGCGCTCTTAATGACGAAGAAATTACACGGACCGGTGATTGGTCTGAAAATTCGATATCTGGCGATGCCGGCATGGCTGTTTCCGCCAATCCAAACTAAGCCACAAAAATATTATTTCCTCGAAAACTACGTGCCGCATAGGAAATCCAGTTACAGATTTGAAATCTGCACACATGTGCGCTCTTAATGACAAAGAAATTACACGGACCGGTGATTGGTCTGAAAATTCGATATCTGGCGATGCCGGCATGGCGGTTTCCGCCAATCCAAACCAAGCCACCAAAATCTTATTTCCTCGAAAACTACGTGCCGCATAGGAAATCCAGTTACAGATTTGAAATCTGCACACATGTGCGCTCTTAACGACGTAAAAAATACACGGATCGGTGATTGGTCGGAAAATTCGATATCTGGCGATGCCGGCATGGCTGTTTCCGCCAATCCAAACTAAGCCACAAAAATATTATTTCCTCGAAAACTATGCACCGCATAGGAAATCCAGTTACAGATTTGAAATCTGCACACATGTGCGCTCTTAATGACGAAGAAATTACACGGATCGGTGATTGGTCGGAAAATTCGATATCTGGCGATGCCGGCATGGCGGTTTCCGCCAATCCAAACTAAGCCACAAAAATCTTATTTCCTCGAAAACTATGCACCGCATAGGAAATCCAGTTATAGATTTGAAATCTGCACACATGTGCGCTCCTAATGACGTAGAAATTACACGGATCGGTGATTGGTCGGAAAATTCGATATCTGGCGATGCCGGCATGGCGGTTTCCGCCAATCCAAACTAAGCCACAAAAATATTATTTCCTCGAAAACTATGCACCGCATAGGAAATCCAGTTACAGATTTGAAATCTGCACACATGTGCGCTCCTAACGACGTAAAAATTACATGGATCGGTGATTAGTCGGAAAATTCGAAATTTGGCGATGCCGGCATGGCTGTTTCCGCCAATCCAAACTAAGCCACAAAAATATTATTTCCTCGAAAACTATGCACCGCATAGGAAATCCAGTTACAGATTTGAAATCTGCACACATGTGCGCTCCTAATGACGTAGAAATTACACGGATCGGTGATTGGTCGGAAAATTCAAAATTTGGCGATGCCGGCATGGCTGTTTCCGCCAATCCAAACTAAGCCACAAAAATATTATTTCCTCGAAAACTATGCACCGCATAGGAAATCCAGTTACAGACTTGAAATCTGCACACATGTGCGCTCTTAACGACGAAGAAATTACACGGATCGGTGATTGGTCGGAAAATTCGAAATTTGGCGATGCCGGCATGGCTGTTTCCGCCAATCCAAACTAAGCCACAAAAATCTTATTTCCTCGAAAACTACGCACCGCATAGGAAATCCAGTTACAGATTTGAAATCTGCACACATGTGCGCTTCTAATGACGTAAAAATTACACGGATCGGTGATTGGTCGGAAAATTCGATATCTGGCGATGCCGGCATGGCTGATTCTGCCAATCCAAACTAAGCCACAAAAATCTTATTTCCTCGAAAACTATGCACCGCATAGGAAATCCAGTTACAGATTTGAAATCTGCACACAAGTGCGCTCCTAGCGACGTAAAAATTACACGGATCGGTGATTGGTCGGAAAATTTGATATCTGACGATGCCGGCATGGCTGATTCTGCCAATCCAAACTAAGCCACCAAAATCTTATTTCCTCAAAAACTACGCACCGCATAGGAAATCCAGTTACAGATTTGAAATCTGCACACATGTGCGCTCTTAGTGACGAAGAAATTACACGGATCGGTGATTGGTCGAAAAATTCGATATCTGGCGACGCCGGCATGGCTGTTTCCGCCAATCCAAACTAAGCCACAAAAATCTTATCTCCTCGAAAACTACGCGCCGCATAGGAAATCCAGTTACCGATTTGAAATCTGCACACATGTGCACTCCTAACGACGTAAAAATTACATGGATCGGTGATTAGTCGGAAAATTCGAAATTTGGCGATGCCGGCATGGCTGTTTCCGCCAATCCAAACTAAGCCACAAAAATATTATTTCCTCGAAAACTATGCACCGCATAGGAAATCCAGTTACAGATTTGAAATCTGCACACATGTGCGCTCCTAACGACGTAAAAATTACATGGATCGGTAATTAGTCGGAAAATTCGAAATTTGGCGATGCCGGCATGGCTGTTTCCGCCAATCCAAACTAAGCCAAAAAAATCTTATTTCCTCGAAAACTACGCACCGCATAGAAAATCCAGTTACAGATTTGAAATCTGCACACATGTGCGCTTCTAATGACGTAAAAATTACACGGATCGGTGATTGGTCGGAAAATTCGATATCTGGCGATGCCGGCATGGCTGATTCTGCCAATCCAAACTAAGCCACAAAAATCGTATTTCCTCGAAAACTATGCACCGCATAGGAAATCCAGTTACAGATTTGAAATCTGCACACATGTGCGCTCTTAGTGACGAAGAAATTACACGGATCGGTGATTGGTCGGAAAATTCGATATCTGGCGATGCCGGCATGGCTGTTTCCGCCAATCCAAACTAAGCCACAAAAATCTTATTTCCTCGAAAACTATGCACCGCATAGGAAATCCAGTTACAGATTTGAAATCTGCACACATGTGCGCTCTTAATGACGAAGAAATTACACGGATCGGTGATTGGTCGAAAAATTCGATATCTGGCGACGCCGGCATGGCTGTTTCCGCCAATCCAAACTAAGCCACAAAAATCTTATCTCCTCGAAAACTACGCGCCGCATAGGAAATCCAGTTACAGATTTGAAATCTGCACACACGTGCACTCCTAACGACGTAAAAATTACGTGGATCGGTGATTAGTCGGAAAATTCGAAATTTGGCGATGCCGGCATGGCTGTTTCCGCCAATCCAAACTAAGCCACAAAAATATTATTTCCTCGAAAACTATGCACCGCATAGGAAATCCAGTTACAGATTTGAAATCTGCACACATGTGCGCTCCTAACGACGTAAAAATTACATGGATCGGTGATTAGTCGGAAAATTCGAAATTTGGCGATGCCGGCATGGCTGTTTCCGCCAATCCAAACTAAGCCACAAAAATATTATTTCCTCGAAAACTATGCACCGCATAGGAAATCCAGTTACAGACTTGAAATCTGCACACATGTGCGCTCTTAATGACGAAGAAATTACACGGATCGGTGATTGGTCGGAAAATTCGAAATTTGGCGATGCCGGCATGGCTGTTTCCGCCAATCCAAACTAAGCCACAAAAATCTTATTTCCTCGAAAACTACGCACCGCATAGGAAATCCAGTTACAGATTTGAAATCTGCACACATGTGCGCTTCTAATGACGTAAAAATTACACGGATCGGTGATTGGTCGGAAAATTCGATATCTGGCGATGCCGGCATGGCTGATTCTGCCAATCCAAACTAAGCCACAAAAATCTTATTTCCTCGAAAACTATGCACCGCATAGGAAATCCAGTTACAGATTTGAAATCTGCACACACAAGTGCGCTCCTAACGACGTAAAAATTACACGGATCGGTGATTGGTCGGAAAATTCGATATCTGACGATACCGGCATGGCTGATTCTGCCAATCCAAACTAAGCCACCAAAATCTTATTTCCTCGAAAACTACGCACCGCATAGGAAATCCAGTTACAGATTTGAAATCTGCACACATGTGCGCTCTTAATGACGAAGAAATTACACGGATCGGTGATTGGTCGGAAAATTCGATATCTGGCGATGCCGGCATGGCTGTTTCCGCCAATCCAAACTAAGCCACAAAAATCTTATTTCCTCGAAAACTATGCACCGCATAGGAAATCCAGTTACAGATTTGAAATCTGCACACATGTGCGCTCCTAATGACGTAGAAATTACACGGATCGGTGATTGGTCGGAAAATTCGAAATTTGGCGATGCCGGCATGGCTGTTTCCGCCAATCCAAACTAAGCCACAAAAATCTTATTTCCTCGAAAACTACGCACCGCATAGGAAATCCAGTTACAGATTTGAAATCTGCACACATGTGCGCTTCTAATGACGAAGAAATTACACGGATCGGTGATTGGTCGGAAAATTCGATATCTGGCGATGCCGGCATGGCTGATTCTGCCAATCCAAACTAAGCCACCAAAATCTTATTTCCTCGAAAACTATGCACCGCATAGGAAATCCAGTTACAGATTTGAAATCTGCACACATGTGCGCTCCTAATGACGTAGAAATTACACGGATCGGTGATTGGTCGGAAAATTCGAAATTTGGCGATGCCGGCATGGCTGTTTCCGCCAATCCAAACTAAGCCACCAAAATCTTATTTCCTCGAAAACTACGCACCGCATAGGAAATCGAGTTACAGATTTGAAATCTGCACACATGTGCGCTTCTAATGACGTAAAAATTACACGGATCGGTGATTGGTCGGAAAATTCGATATCTGGCGATGCCGGCATGGCTGATTCTGCCAATCCAAACTAAGCCACAAAAATCTTATTTCCTCGAAAACTACGCACCGCATAGGAAATCCAGTTACAGATTTGAAATCTGCACACATGTGCGCTCTTAATGACGAAGAAATTACACGGATCGGTGATTGGTCGGAAAATTCGATATCTGGCGATGCCGGCATGGCTGTTTCCGCCAATCCAAACTAAGCCACAAAAATCTTATTTCCTCGAAAACTATGCACCGCATAGGAAATCCAGTTACAGATTTGAAATCTGCACACATGTGCGCTTCTAATGACGAAGAAATTACACGGATCGGTGATTGGTCGGAAAATTCGATATCTGGCGATGCCGGCATGGCTGATTCTGCCAATCCAAACTAAGCCACCAAAATCTTATTTCCTCGAAAACTATGCACCGCATAGGAAATGCAGTTACAGATTTGAAATCTGCACACATGTGCGCTCTTAATGACGAAGGAATTACACGGATCGGTGATTGGTCGGAAAATTCGATATCTGGCGATGCCGGCATGGCTGATTTTGCCAATCCAAACTAAGCCACCAAAATCTTATTTCCTCGAAAACTATGCACCGCATAGGAAATCCAGTTACAGATTTGAAATCTGCACACAAGTGCGCTCCTAACGACGTAAAAATTACACGGATCGGTGATTGGTCAGAAAATTCGATATCTGACGATGCCGGCATGGCTGATTCTGCCAATCCAAACTAAGCCACCAAAATCTTATTTCCTCGAAAACTACGCACCGCATAGGAAATCCAGTTACAGATTTGAAATCTGCACACATGTGCACTCTTAACGACGTAAAAAATACGCGGATCGGTGATTGGTCGGAAAATTCGATATCTGGCGATGCCGGCATGGCTGATTCTGCCTATCCAAACTAAGCCACCAAAATCTTATTTCCTCGAAAACTACGCACCGCATAGGAAATGCAGTTACAGATTTGAAATCTGCACACATGTGCGCTCCTAATGACGTAGAAATTACACGGATCGGTGATTGGTCGGAAAATTCGAAATTTGGCGATGCCGGCATGGCTGTTTCCGCCAATCCAAACTAAGCCACAAAAATCTTATTTCCTCGAAAACTACGCACCGCATAGGAAATCCAGTTACAGATTTGAAATCTGCACACATGTGCGCTCTTAATGACGAAGAAATTACACGGATCGGTGATTGGTCGGAAAATTCGATATCTGGCGATGCCGGCATGGCTGATTCTGCCAATCCAAACTAAGCCACCAAAATCTTATTTCCTCGAAAACTATGCACCGCATAGGAAATGCAGTTACAGATTTGAAATCTGCACACATGTGCGCTCTTAATGACGAAGAAATTACACGGATCGGTGATTGGTCGGAAAATTCGATATCTGGCGATGCCGGCATGGCTGATTCTGCCAATCCAAACTAAGCCACCAAAATCTTATTTCCTCGAAAACTATGCACCGCATAGGAAATCCAGTTACAGATTTGAAATCTGCACACAAGTGCGCTCCTAACGACGTAAAAATTACACGGATCGGTGATTGGTCAGAAAATTCGATATCTGACGATGCCGGCACGGCTGATTCTGCCAATCCAAACTAAGCCACCAAAATCTTATTTCCTCGAAAACTACGCACCGCATAGGAAATCCAGTTACAGATTTGAAATCTGCACACATGTGCACTCTTAACTACGTAAAAAATACGCGGATCGGTGATTGGTCGGAAAATTCGATATCTGGCGATGCCGGCATGGCTGATTCTGCCAATCCAAACTAAGCCACCAAAATCTTATTTCCTCGAAAACTATGCACCGCATAGGAAATCCAGTTACAGATTTGAAATCTGCACACATGTGCGCTCCTAATGACGTAGAAATTACACGGATCGGTGATTGGTCGGAAAATTCGAAATTTGGCGATGCCGGCATGGCTGTTTCCGCCAATCCAAACTAAGTCACAAAAATCTTATTTCCTCGAAAACTACGCACCGCATAGGAAATCCAGTTACAGATTTGAAATCTGCACACATGTGCGCTTCTAATGACGTAGAAATTACACGGATCGGTGATTGGTCGGAAAATTCGAAATTTGGCGATGCCGGCATGGCTGTTTCCGCCAATCCAAACTAAGCCACAAAAATATTATTTCCTCGAAAACTATGCACCGCATAGGAAATCCAGTTACAGACTTGAAATCTGCACACATGTGCGCTCTTAATGACGAAGAAATTACACGGATCGGTGATTGGTCGGAAAATTCGAAATTTGGCGATGCCGGCATGGCTGTTTCCGCCAATCCAAACTAAGCCACAAAAATCTTATTTCCTCGAAAACTACGCACCGCATAGGAAATCCAGTTACAGATTTGAAATCTGCACACATGTGCGCTTCTAATGACGTAAAAATTACACGGATCGGTGATTGGTCGGAAAATTCGATATCTGGCGATGCCGGCATGGCTGATTCTGCCAATCCAAACTAAGCCACAAAAATCTTATTTCCTCAAAAAATATGCACCGCATAGGAAATCCAGTTACAGATTTGAAATCTGCACACAAGTGCGCTCCTAACGACGTAAAAATTACACGGATCGGTGATTGGTCGGAAAATTCGATATCTGACGATGCCGGCATGGCTGATTCTGCCAATCCAAACTAAGCCACAAAAATCTTATTTCCTCGAAAACTACGCACCGCATAGGAAATCCAGTTACAGATTTGAAATCTGCACACATGTGCGCTCCTAATGACGTAGAAATTACACGGATCGGTGATTGGTCGGAAAATTCGAAATTTGGCGATGCCGGCATGGCTGTTTCCGCCAATCCAAACTAAGCCACAAAAATCTTATTTCCTCGAAAACTACGCACCGCATAGGAAATCCAGTTACAGATTTGAAATCTGCACACATGTGCGCTTCTAATGACGAAGAAATTACACGGATCGGTGATTGGTCGGAAAATTCGATATCTGGCGATGCCGGCATGGCTGATTCTGCCAATCCAAACTAAGCCACAAAAATCTTATTTCCTCGAAAACTACGCACCGCATAGGAAATCCAGTTACAGATTTGAAATCTGCACACATGTGCGCTCCTAATGACGTAGAAATTACACGGATCGGTGATTGGTCGGAAAATTCGAAATTTGGCGATGCCGGCATGGCTGTTTCCGCCAATCCAAACTAAGCCACAAAAATCTTATTTCCTCGAAAACTACGCACCGCATAGGAAATCCAGTTACAGATTTGAAATCTGCACACATGTGCGCTCTCAATGACGAAGAAATTACACGGATCGGTGATTGGTCGGAAAATTCGATATCTGGCGATGCCGGCATGGCTGTTTCCGCCAATCCAAACTAAGCCACAAAAATCTTATTTCCTCGAAAACTATGCACCGCATAGGAAATCCAGTTACAGATTTGAAATCTGCACACATGTGCGCTCCTAATGACGTAGAAATTACACGGATCGGTGATTGGTCGGAAAATTCGAAATTTGGCGATGCCGGCATGGCTGTTTCCGCCAATCCAAACTAAGCCACAAAAATCTTATTTCCTCGAAAACTACGCACCGCATAGGAAATCCAGTTACAGATTTGAAATCTGCACACATGTGCGCTCCTAATGACGTAGAAATTACACGGATCGGTGATTGGTCGGAAAATTCGATATCTGGCGATGCCGGCATGGCTGATTCTGCCAATCCAAACTAAGCCACCAAAATCTTATTTCCTCGAAAACTATGCACCGCATAGGAAATCCAGTTACAGATTTGAAATCTGCACACATGTGCGCTCTTAATGACGAAGAAATTACACGGATCGGTGATTGGTCGGAAAATTCGATATCTGGCGATGCCGGCATGGCTGATTTTGCCAATCCAAACTAAGCCACCAAAATCTTATTTCCTCGAAAACTATGCACCGCATAGGAAATCCAGTTATAGATTTGAAATCTGCACACATGTGCGCTCTTAATGACGAAGAAATTACACGGATCGGTGATTGGTCGGAAAATTCGAAATTTGGCGATGCCGGCATGGCTGTTTCCGCCAATCCAAACTAAGCCACCAAAATATTATTTCCTCGAAAACTATGCACCGCATAGGAAATCCAGTTACAGATTTGAAATCTGCACACATGTGCGCTCCTAATGACGTAGAAATTACACGGATCGGTGATTGGTCGGAAAATTCAAAATTTGGCGATGCCGGCATGGCTGTTTCCGCCAATCCAAACTAAGCCACAAAAATATTATTTCCTCGAAAACTATGCACCGCATAGGAAATCCAGTTACAGACTTGAAATCTGCACACATGTGCGCTCTTAATGACGAAGAAATTACACGGGTCGGTGATTGGTCGGAAAATTCGAAATTTGGCGATGCCGGCATGGCTGTTTCCGCCAATCCAAACTAAGCCACAAAAATATTATTTCCTCGAAAACTACGCACCGCATAGGAAATCCAGTTACAGATTTGAAATCTGCACACATGTGCGCTTCTAATGACGTAAAAATT
This sequence comes from Brachypalpus laphriformis, assembly GCA_945910035.1. Taxonomy (NCBI): domain Eukaryota; kingdom Metazoa; phylum Arthropoda; class Insecta; order Diptera; family Syrphidae; genus Brachypalpus; species Brachypalpus laphriformis. Next base: position 75,837,431 of record OX246755.1, on the reverse strand, counting down.
ACACGGATCGGTGATTGGTCGGAAAATTCGATATCTGGCGATGCCGGCATGGCTGATTCTGCCAATCCAAACTAAGCCACAAAAATCTTATTTCCTCGAAAACTATGCACCGCATAGGAAATCCAGTTACAGATTTGAAATCTGCACACAAGTGCGCTCCTAGCGACGTAAAAATTACACGGATCGGTGATTGGTCGGAAAATTTGATATCTGACGATGCCGGCATGGCTGATTCTGCCAATCCAAACTAAGCCACCAAAATCTTATTTCCTCGAAAACTATGCACCGCATAGGAAATCCAGTTACAGATTTGAAATCTGTACACATGTGCGCTCTTAATGACGAAGAAATTACACGGATCGGTGATTGGTCGAAAAATTCGATATCTGGCGACGCCGGCATGGCTGTTTCCGCCAATCCAAACTAAGCCACAAAAATCTTATCTCCTCGAAAACTACGCGCCGCATAGGAAATCCAATTACCGATTTGAAATCTGCACACATGTGCACTCCTAACGACGTAAAAATTACATGGATCGGTGATTAGTCGGAAAATTCGAAATTTGGCGATGCCGGCATGGCTGTTTCCGCCAATCCAAACTAAGCCACAAAAATATTATTTCCTCGAAAACTATGCACCGCATAGGAAATCCAGTTACAGATTTGAAATCTGCACACATGTGCGCTCCTAACGACGTAAAAATTACATGGATCGGTGATTAGTCGGAAAATTCGAAATTTGGCGATGCCGGCATGGCTGTTTCCGCCAATCCAAACTAAGCCAAAAAAATCTTATTTCCTCGAAAACTACGCACCGCATAGGAAATCCAGTTACAGATTTGAAATCTGCACACATGTGCGCTTCTAATGACGTAAAAATTACACGGATCGGTGATTGGTCGGAAAATTCGATATCTGGCGATGCCGGCATGGCTGATTCTGCCAATCCACACTAAGCCACAAAAATCTTATTTCCTCGAAAACTATGCACCGCATAGGAAATCCAGTTACAGATTTGAAATGTGCACACATGTGCGCTCCTAACGACGTAAAAATTACATGGATCGGTGATTAGTCGGAAAATTCGAAATTTGGCGATGCCGGCATGGCTGTTTCCGCCAATCCAAACTAAGCCACCAAAATATTATTTCCTCGAAAACTATGCACCGCATAGGAAATCCAGTTACAGATTTGAAATCTGCACACATGTGCGCTCCTAATGACGTAGAAATTACACGGATCGGTGATTGGTCGGAAAATTCAAAATTTGGCGATGCCGGCATGGCTGTTTCCGCCAATCCAAACTAAGCCACAAAAATATTATTTCCTCGAAAACTATGCACCGCATAGGAAATCCAGTTACAGACTTGAAATCTGCACACATGTGCGCTCTTAATGACGAAGAAATTACACGGATCGGTGATTGGTCGGAAAATTCGAAATTTGGCGATGCCGGCATGGCTGATTCTGCCAATCCAAACTAAGCCACAAAAATCTTATTTCCTCGAAAACTATGCACCGCATAGGAAATCCAGTTACAGATTTGAAATCTGCACACAAGTGCGCTCCTAGCGACGTAAAAATTACACGGATCGGTGATTGGTCGGAAAATTTGATATCTGACGATGCCGGCATGGCTGATTCTGCCAATCCAAACTAAGCCACCAAAATCTTATTTCCTCGAAAACTATGCACCGCATAGGAAATCCAGTTACAGATTTGAAATCTGCACACATGTGCGCTCTTAATGACGAAGAAATTACACGGATCGGTGATTGGTCGAAAAATTCGATATCTGGCGACGCCGGCATGGCTGTTTCCGCCAATCCAAACTAAGCCACAAAAATCTTATCTCCTCGAAAACTACGCGCCGCATAGGAAATCCAGTTACCGATTTGAAATCTGCACACATGTGCACTCCTAACGACGTAAAAATTACATGGATCGGTGATTAGTCGGAAAATTCGAAATTTGGCGATGCCGGCATGGCTGTTTCCGCCAATCCAAACTAAGCCACAAAAATATTATTTCCTCGAAAACTATGCACCGCATAGGAAATCCAGTTACAGATTTGAAATCTGCACACATGTGCGCTCCTAACGACGTAAAAATTACATGGATCGGTGATTAGTCGGAAAATTCGAAATTTGGCGATGCCGGCATGGCTGTTTCCGCCAATCCAAACTAAGCCAAAAAAATCTTATTTCCTCGAAAACTACGCACCGCATAGGAAATCCAGTTACAGATTTGAAATCTGCACACATGTGCGCTTCTAATGACGTAAAAATTACACGGATCGGTGACTGGTCGGAAAATTCGATATCTGGCGATGCCGGCATGGCTGTTTCCGCCAATCCAAACTAAGCCACAAAAATATTATTTCCTCGAAAACTATGCACCGCATAGGAAATCCAGTTACAGATTTGAAATCTGCACACATGTGCGCTCCTAACGACGTAAAAATTACATGGATCGGTGATTAGTCGGAAAATTCGAAATTTGGCGATGCCGGCATGGCTGTTTCCGCCAATCCAAACTAAGCCACAAAAATCTTATCTCCTCGAAAACTACGCGCCGCATAGGAAATCCAGTTACAGATTTGAAATCTGCACACACGTGCACTCCTAACGACGTAAAAATTACGTGGATCGGTGATTAGTCGGAAAATTCGTGATTTGGCGATGCCGGCATGGCTGTTTCCGCCAATCCAAACTAAGCCACAAAAATATTATTTCCTCGAAAACTATGCACCGCATAGGAAATCCAGTTACAGATTTGAAATCTGCACACATGTGCGCTCCTAACGACGTAAAAATTACATGGATCGGTGATTAGTCGGAAAATTCGAAATTTGGCGATGCCGGCATGGCTGTTTCCGCCAATCCAAACTAAGCCACAAAAATATTATTTCCTCGAAAACTATGCACCGCATAGGAAATCCAGTTACAGACTTGAAATCTGCACACATGTGCGCTCTTAATGACGAAGAAATTACACGGATCGGTGATTGGTCGGAAAATTCGAAATTTGGCGATGCCGGCATGGCTGTTTCCGCCAATCCAAACTAAGCCACAAAAATCTTATTTCCTCGAAAACTACGCACCGCATAGGAAATCCAGTTACAGATTTGAAATCTGCACACATGTGCGCTTCTAATGACGTAAAAATTACACGGATCGGTGATTGGTCGGAAAATTCGATATCTGGCGATGCCGGCATGGCTGATTCTGCCAATCCAAACTAAGCCACAAAAATCTTATTTCCTCGAAAACTATGCACCGCATAGGAAATCCAGTTACAGATTTGAAATCTGCACACAAGTGCGCTCCTAACGACGTAAAAATTACACGGATCGGTGATTGGTCGGAAAATTCGATATCTGACGATGCCGGCATGGCTGATTCTGCCAATCCAAACTAAGCCACCAAAATCTTATTTCCTCGAAAACTACGCACCGCATAGGAAATCCAGTTACAGATTTGAAATCTGCACACATGTGCGCTCTTAGTGACGAAGAAATTACACGGATCGGTGATTGGTCGGAAAATTCGATATCTGGCGATGCCGGCATGGCTGTTTCCGCCAGTCCAAACTAAGCCACAAAAATCTTATTTCCTCGAAAACTACGCACCGCATAGGAAATCCAGTTACAGATTTGAAATCTGCACACATGTGCGCTCCTAATGACGTAGAAATTACACGGATCGGTGATTGGTCGGAAAATTCGAAATTTGGCGATGCCGGCATGGCTGTTTCCGCCAATCCAAACTAAGCCACAAAAATCTTATTTCCTCGAAAACTACGCACCGCATAGGAAATCCAGTTACAGATTTGAAATCTGCACACATGTGCGCTTCTAATGACGAAGAAATTACACGGATCGGTGATTGGTCGGAAAATTCGATATCTGGCGATGCCGGCATGGCTGATTCTGCCAATCCAAACTAAGCCACCAAAATCTTATTTCCTCGAAAACTATGCACCGCATAGGAAATCCAGTTACAGATTTGAAATCTGCACACATGTGCGCTTCTAATGACGTAAAAATTACACGGATCGGTGATTGGTCGGAAAATTCGATATCTGGCGATGCCGGCATGGCTGATTCTGCCAATCCAAACTAAGCCACAAAAATCTTATTTCCTCGAAAACTACGCACCGCATAGGAAATCCAGTTACAGATTTGAAATCTGCACACATGTGCGCTCTTAATGACGAAGAAATTACACGGATCGGTGATTGGTCGGAAAATTCGATATCTGGCGATGCCGGCATGGCTGTTTCCGCCAATCCAAACTAAGCCACAAAAATCTTATTTCCTCGAAAACTATGCACCGCATAGGAAATCCAGTTACAGATTTGAAATCTGCACACATGTGCGCTCTTAATGACGAAGAAATTACACGGATCGGTGATTGGTCGGAAAATTCGATATCTGGCGATGCCGGCATGGCTGTTTCCGCCAATCCAAACTAAGCCACAAAAATCTTATTTCCTCGAAAACTATGCACCGCATAGGAAATCCAGTTACAGATTTGAAATCTGCACACATGTGCGCTCCTAATGACGTAGAAATTACACGGATCGGTGATTGGTCGGAAAATTCGAAATTTGGCGATGCCGGCATGGCTGTTTCCGCCAATCCAAACTAAGCCACAAAAATCTTATTTCCTCGAAAACTACGCACCGCATAGGAAATCCAGTTACAGATTTGAAATCTGCACACATGTGCGCTTCTAATGACGAAGAAATTACACGGATCGGTGATTGGTCGGAAAATTCGATATCTGGCGATGCCGGCATGGCTGATTCTGCCAATCCAAACTAAGCCACCAAAATCTTATTTCCTCGAAAACTATGCACCGCATAGGAAATCCAGTTACAGATTTGAAATCTGCACACATGTGCGCTCCTAATGACGTAGAAATTACACGGATCGGTGATTGGTCGGAAAATTCGAAATTTGGCGATGCCGGCATGGCTGTTTCCGCCAATCCAAACTAAGCCACAAAAATCTTATCTCCTCGAAAACTACGCGCCGCATAGGAAATCCAGTTACAGATTTGAAATCTGCACACATGTGCACTCTTAACGACGTAAAAAATACGCGGATCGGTGATTGGTCGGAAAATTCGATATCTGGCGATGCCGGCATGGCTGATTCTGCCAATCCAAACTAAGCCACCAAAATCTTATTTCCTCGAAAACTATGCACCGCATAGGAAATGCAGTTACAGATTTGAAATCTGCACACATGTGCGCTCTTAATGACGAAGGAATTACACGGATCGGTGATTGGTCGGAAAATTCGAAATTTGGCGATGCCGGCATGGCTGTTTCCGCCAATCCAAACTAAGCCACAAAAATCTTATTTCCTCGAAAACTATGCACCGCATAGGAAATCCAGTTGCAGATTTGAAATCTGCACACAAGTGCGCTCCTAACGACGTAAAAATTACACGGATCGGTGATTGGTCGGAAAATTCGATATCTGACGATGCCGGCATGGCTGATTCTGCCAATCCAAACTAAGCCACCAAAATCTTATTTCCTCGAAAACTACGCACCGCATAGGAAATCCAGTTACAGATTTGAAATCTGCACACATGTGCACTCTTAACGACGTAAAAAATACGCGGATCGGTGATTGGTCGGAAAATTCGATATCTGGCGATGCCGGCATGGCTGATTCTGCCTATCCAAACTAAGCCACCAAAATCTTATTTCCTCGAAAACTACGCACCGCATAGGAAATGCAGTTACAGATTTGAAATCTGCACACATGTGCGCTCCTAATGACGTAGAAATTACACGGATCGGTGATTGGTCGGAAAATTCGAAATTTGGCGATGCCGGCATGGCTGTTTCCGCCAATCCAAACTAAGCCACAAAAATCTTATTTCCTCGAAAACTACGCACCGCATAGGAAATCCAGTTACAGATTTGAAATCTGCACACATGTGCGCTCTTAATGACGAAGAAATTACACGGATCGGTGATTGGTCGGAAAATTCGATATCTGGCGATGCCGGCATGGCTGATTCTGCCAATCCAAACTAAGCCACCAAAATCTTATTTCCTCGAAAACTATGCACCGCATAGGAAATCCAGTTACAGATTTGAAATCTGCACACAAGTGCGCTCCTAACGACGTAAAAATTACACGGATCGGTGATTGGTCAGAAAATTCGATATCTGACGATGCCGGCACGGCTGATTCTGCCAATCCAAACTAAGCCACCAAAATCTTATTTCCTCGAAAACTACGCACCGCATAGGAAATCCAGTTACAGATTTGAAATCTGCACACATGTGCGCTCCTAATGACGTAGAAATTACACGGATCGGTGATTGGTCGGAAAATTCGAAATTTGGCGATGCCGGCATGGCTGTTTCCGCCAATCCAAACTAAGCCACAAAAATCTTATTTCCTCGAAAACTACGCACCGCATAGGAAATCCAGTTACAGATTTGAAATCTGCACACATGTGCGCTTCTAATGACGTAGAAATTACACGGATCGGTGATTGGTCGGAAAATTCGAAATTTGGCGATGCCGGCATGGCTGTTTCCGCCAATCCAAACTAAGCCACAAAAATATTATTTCCTCGAAAACTATGCACCGCATAGGAAATCCAGTTACAGACTTGAAATCTGCACACATGTGCGCTCTTAATGACGAAGAAATTACACGGATCGGTGATTGGTCGGAAAATTCGAAATTTGGCGATGCCGGCATGGCTGTTTCCGCCAATCCAAACTAAGCCACAAAAATCTTATTTCCTCGAAAACTATGCACCGCATAGGAAATCCAGTTACAGATTTGAAATCTGCACACAAGTGCGCTCCTAACGACGTAAAAATTACACGGATCGGTGATTGGTCGGAAAATTCGATATCTGACGATGCCGGCATGGCTGATTCTGCCAATCCAAACTAAGCCACAAAAATCTTATTTCCTCGAAAACTACGCACCGCATAGGAAATCCAGTTACAGATTTGAAATCTGCACACATGTGCGCTCTTAATGACGAAGAAATTACACGGATCGGTGATTGGTCGGAAAATTCGATATCTGGCGATGCCGGCATGGCTGTTTCCGCCAATCCAAACTAAGCCACAAAAATCTTATTTCCTCGAAAACTATGCACCGCATAGGAAATCCAGTTACAGATTTGAAATCTGCACACATGTGCGCTCCTAATGACGTAGAAATTACACGGATCGGTGATTGGTCGGAAAATTCGAAATTTGGCGATGCCGGCATGGCTGTTTCCGCCAATCCAAACTAAGCCACAAAAATCTTATTTCCTCGAAAACTACGCACCGCATAGGAAATCCAGTTACAGATTTGAAATCTGCACACATGTGCGCTTCCAATGACGAAGAAATTACACGGATCGGTGATTGGTCGGAAAATTCGATATCTGGCGATGCCGGCATGGCTGATTCTGCCAATCCAAACTAAGCCACCAAAATCTTATTTCCTCGAAAACTATGCACCGCATAGGAAATCCAGTTACAGATTTGAAATCTGCACACATGTGCGCTCCTAATGACGTAGAAATTACACGGATCGGTGATTGGTCGGAAAATTCGAAATTTGGCGATGCCGGCATGGCTGTTTCCGCCAATCCAAACTAAGCCACCAAAATCTTATTTCCTCGAAAACTACGCACCGCATAGGAAATCCAGTTACAGATTTGAAATCTGCACACATGTGCGCTTCTAATGACGAAGAAATTACACGGATCGGTGATTGGTCGGAAAATTCGATATCTGGCGATGCCGGCATGGCTGATTCTGCCAATCCAAACTAAGCCACCAAAATCTTATTTCCTCGAAAACTATGCACCGCATAGGAAATCCAGTTACAGATTTGAAATCTGCACACATGTGCGCTTCTAATGACGTAAAAATTACACGGATCGGTGATTGGTCGGAAAATTCGATATCTGGCGATGCCGGCATGGCTGATTCTGCCAATCCAAACTAAGCCACAAAAATCTTATTTCCTCGAAAACTACGCACCGCATAGGAAATCCAGTTACAGATTTGAAATCTGCACACATGTGCGCTCTTAATGACGAAGAAATTACACGGATCGGTGATTGGTCGGAAAATTCGATATCTGGCGATGCCGGCATGGCTGTTTCCGCCAATCCAAACTAAGCCACAAAAATCTTATTTCCTCGAAAACTATGCACCGCATAGGAAATCCAGTTACAGATTTGAAATCTGCACACATGTGCGCTCTTAATGACGAAGAAATTACACGGATCGGTGATTGGTCGGAAAATTCGATATCTGGCGATGCCGGCATGGCTGTTTCCGCCAATCCAAACTAAGCCACAAAAATCTTATTTCCTCGAAAACTATGCACCGCATAGGAAATCCAGTTACAGATTTGAAATCTGCACACATGTGCGCTCCTAATGACGTAGAAATTACACGGATCGGTGATTGGTCGGAAAATTCGAAATTTGGCGATGCCGGCATGGCTGTTTCCGCCAATCCAAACTAAGCCACAAAAATCTTATTTCCTCGAAAACTACGCACCGCATAGGAAATCCAGTTACAGATTTGAAATCTGCACACATGTGCGCTTCTAATGACGAAGAAATTACACGGATCGGTGATTGGTCGGAAAATTCGATATCTGGCGATGCCGGCATGGCTGATTCTGCCAATCCAAACTAAGCCACCAAAATCTTATTTCCTCGAAAACTATGCACCGCATAGGAAATCCAGTTACAGATTTGAAATCTGCACACATGTGCGCTTCTAATGACGAAGAAATTACACGGATCGGTGATTGGTCGGAAAATTCGATATCTGGCGATGCCGGCATGGCTGATTCTGCCAATCCAAACTAAGCCACCAAAATCTTATTTCCTCGAAAACTATGCACCGCATAGGAAATCCAGTTGCAGATTTGAAATCTGCACACAAGTGCGCTCCTAACGACGTAAAAATTACACGGATCGGTGATTGGTCGGAAAATTCGATATCTGACGATGCCGGCATGGCTGATTCTGCCAATCCAAACTAAGCCTCCAAAATCTTATTTCCTCGAAAACTACGCACCGCATAGGAAATCCAGTTACAGATTTGAAATCTGCACACATGTGCACTCTTAACGACGTAAAAAATACGCGGATCGGTGATTGGTCGGAAAATTCGATATCTGGCGATGCCGGCATGGCTGATTCTGCCTATCCAAACTAAGCCACCAAAATCTTATTTCCTCGAAAACTACGCACCGCATAGGAAATGCAGTTACAGATTTGAAATCTGCACACATGTGCGCTCCTAATGACGTAGAAATTACACGGATCGGTGATTGGTCGGAAAATTCGAAATTTGGCGATGCCGGCATGGCTGTTTCCGCCAATCCAAACTAAGCCACAAAAATCTTATTTCCTCGAAAACTACGCACCGCATAGGAAATCCAGTTACAGATTTGAAATCTGCACACATGTGCGCTCTTAATGACGAAGAAATTACACGGATCGGTGATTGGTCGGAAAATTCGATATCTGGCGATGCCGGCATGGCTGATTCTGCCAATCCAAACTAAGCCACCAAAATCTTATTTCCTCGAAAACTATGCACCGCATAGGAAATCCAGTTACAGATTTGAAATCTGCACACAAGTGCGCTCCTAACGACGTAAAAATTACACGGATCGGTGATTGGTCAGAAAATTCGATATCTGACGATGCCGGCACGGCTGATTCTGCCAATCCAAACTAAGCCACCAAAATCTTATTTCCTCGAAAACTACGCACCGCATAGGAAATCCAGTTACAGATTTGAAATCTGCACACATGTGCACTCTTAACGACGTAAAAAATACGCGGATCGGTGATTGGTCGGAAAATTCGATATCTGGCGATGCCGGCATGGCTGATTCTGCCAATCCAAACTAAGCCACCAAAATCTTATTTCCTCGAAAACTATGCACCGCATAGGAAATCCAGTTACAGATTTGAAATCTGCACACATGTGCGCTCCTAATGACGTAGAAATTACACGGATCGGTGATTGGTCGGAAAATTCGAAATTTGGCGATGCCGGCATGGCTGTTTCCGCCAATCCAAACTAAGCCACAAAAATCTTATTTCCTCGAAAACTACGCACCGCATAGGAAATCCAGTTACAGATTTGAAATCTGCACACATGTGCGCTTCTAATGACGTAGAAATTACACGGATCGGTGATTGGTCGGAAAATTCGAAATTTGGCGATGCCGGCATGGCTGTTTCCGCCAATCCAAACTAAGCCACAAAAATATTATTTCCTCGAAAACTATGCACCGCATAGGAAATCCAGTTACAGACTTGAAATCTGCACACATGTGCGCTCTTAATGACGAAGAAATTACACGGATCGGTGATTGGTCGGAAAATTCGAAATTTGGCGATGCCGGCATGGCTGTTTCCGCCAATCCAAACTAAGCCACAAAAATCTTATTTCCTCGAAAACTATGCACCGCATAGGAAATCCAGTTACAGATTTGAAATCTGCACACAAGTGCGCTCCTAACGACGTAAAAATTACACGGATCGGTGATTGGTCGGAAAATTCGATATCTGACGATGCCGGCATGGCTGATTCTGCCAATCCAAACTAAGCCACAAAAATCTTATTTCCTCGAAAACTACGCACCGCATAGGAAATCCAGTTACAGATTTGAAATCTGCACACATGTGCGCTCTTAATGACGAAGAAATTACACGGATCGGTGATTGGTCGGAAAATTCGATATCTGGCGATGCCGGCATGGCTGTTTCCGCCAATCCAAACTAAGCCACAAAAATCTTATTTCCTCGAAAACTATGCACCGCATAGGAAATCCAGTTACAGATTTGAAATCTGCACACATGTGCGCTCCTAATGACGTAGAAATTACACGGATCGGTGATTGGTCGGAAAATTCGAAATTTGGCGATGCCGGCATGGCTGTTTCCGCCAATCCAAACTAAGCCACAAAAATCTTATTTCCTCGAAAACTACGCACCGCATAGGAAATCCAGTTACAGATTTGAAATCTGCACACATGTGCGCTTCCAATGACGAAGAAATTACACGGATCGGTGATTGGTCGGAAAATTCGATATCTGGCGATGCCGGCATGGCTGATTCTGCCAATCCAAACTAAGCCACCAAAATCTTATTTCCTCGAAAACTATGCACCGCATAGGAAATCCAGTTACAGATTTGAAATCTGCACACATGTGCGCTCCTAATGACGTAGAAATTACACGGATCGGTGATTGGTCGGAAAATTCGAAATTTGGCGATGCCGGCATGGCTGTTTCCGCCAATCCAAACTAAGCCACCAAAATCTTATTTCCTCGAAAACTACGCACCGCATAGGAAATCCAGTTACAGATTTGAAATCTGCACACATGTGCGCTTCTAATGACGTAAAAATTACACGGATCGGTGATTGGTCGGAAAATTCGATATCTGGCGATGCCGGCATGGCTGATTCTGCCAATCCAAACTAAGCCACAAAAATCTTATTTCCTCGAAAACTACGCACCGCATAGGAAATCCAGTTACAGATTTGAAATCTGCACACATGTGCGCTCTTAATGACGAAGAAATTACACGGATCGGTGATTGGTCGGAAAATTCGATATCTGGCGATGCCGGCATGGCTGTTTCCGCCAATCCAAACTAAGCCACAAAAATCTTATTTCCTCGAAAACTATGCACCGCATAGGAAATCCAGTTACAGATTTGAAATCTGCACACATGTGCGCTCTTAATGACGAAGAAATTACACGGATCGGTGATTGGTCGAAAAATTCGATATCTGGCGACGCCGGCATGGCTGTTTCCGCCAATCCAAACTAAGCCGCAAAAATCTTATCTCCTCGAAAACTACGCGCCGCATAGGAAATCCAGTTACAGATTTGAAATATGCACACATGTGCACTCTTAACGACGTAAAAAATACGCGGATCGGTGATTGGTCGGAAAATTCGATATCTGGCGATGCCGGCATGGCTGATTCTGCCAATCCAAACTAAGCCACCAAAATCTTATTTCCTCGAAAACTATGCACCGCATAGGAAATGCAGTTACAGATTTGAAATCTGCACACATGTGCGCTCTTAATGACGAAGAAATTACACGGATCGGTGATTGGTCGGAAAATTCGATATCTGGCGATGCCGGCATGGCTGATTTTGCCAATCCAAACTAAGCCACCAAAATCTTATTTCCTCGAAAACTATGCACCGCATAGGAAATCCAGTTACAGATTTGAAATCTGCACACAAGTGCGCTCCTAACGACGTAAAAATTACACGGATCGGTGATTGGTCAGAAAATTCGATATCTGACGATGCCGGCACGGCTGATTCTGCCAATCCAAACTAAGCCACCAAAATCTTATTTCCTCGAAAACTACGCACCGCATAGGAAATCCAGTTACAGATTTGAAATCTGCACACATGTGCACTCTTAACGACGTAAAAAATACGCGGATCGGTGATTGGTCGGAAAATTCGATATCTGGCGATGCCGGCATGGCTGATTCTGCCAATCCAAACTAAGCCACCAAAATCTTATTTCCTCGAAAACTATGCACCGCATAGGAAATCCAGTTACAGATTTGAAATCTGCACACATGTGCGCTCCTAATGACGTAGAAATTACACGGATCGGTGATTGGTCGGAAAATTCGAAATTTGGCGATGCCGGCATGGCTGTTTCCGCCAATCCAAACTAAGCCACAAAAATCTTATTTCCTCGAAAACTACGCACCGCATAGGAAATCCAGTTACAGATTTGAAATCTGCACACATGTGCGCTTCTAATGACGTAGAAATTACACGGATCGGTGATTGGTCGGAAAATTCGAAATTTGGCGATGCCGGCATGGCTGTTTCCGCCAATCCAAACTAAGCCACAAAAATATTATTTCCTCGAAAACTATGCACCGCATAGGAAATCCAGTTACAGACTTGAAATCTGCACACATGTGCGCTCTTAATGACGAAGAAATTACACGGATCGGTGATTGGTCGGAAAATTCGATATCTGACGATGCCGGCATGGCTGATTCTGCCAATCCAAACTAAGCCACAAAAATCTTATTTCCTCGAAAACTACGCACCGCATAGGAAATCCAGTTACAGATTTGAAATCTGCACACATGTGCGCTTCCAATGACGAAGAAATTACACGGATCGGTGATTGGTCGGAAAATTCGATATCTGGCGATGCCGGCATGGCTGATTCTGCCAATCCAAACTAAGCCACCAAAATCTTATTTCCTCGAAAACTATGCACCGCATAGGAAATCCAGTTACAGATTTGAAATCTGCACACATGTGCGCTCCTAATGACGTAGAAATTACACGGATCGGTGATTGGTCGGAAAATTCGAAATTTGGCGATGCCGGCATGGCTGTTTCCGCCAATCCAAACTAAGCCACCAAAATCTTATTTCCTCGAAAACTACGCACCGCATAGGAAATCCAGTTACAGATTTGAAATCTGCACACATGTGCGCTTCTAATGACGTAAAAATTACACGGATCGGTGATTGGTCGGAAAATTCGATATCTGGCGATGCCGGCATGGCTGATTCTGCCAATCCAAACTAAGCCACAAAAATCTTATTTCCTCGAAAACTACGCACCGCATAGGAAATCCAGTTACAGATTTGAAATCTGCACACATGTGCGCTCTTAATGACGAAGAAATTACACGGATCGGTGATTGGTCGGAAAATTCGATATCTGGCGATGCCGGCATGGCTGTTTCCGCCAATCCAAACTAAGCCACAAAAATCTTATTTCCTCGAAAACTATGCACCGCATAGGAAATCCAGTTACAGATTTGAAATCTGCACACATGTGCGCTCTTAATGACGAAGAAATTACACGGATCGGTGATTGGTCGAAAAATTCGATATCTGGCGACGCCGGCATGGCTGTTTCCGCCAATCCAAACTAAGCCGCAAAAATCTTATCTCCTCGAAAACTACGCGCCGCATAGGAAATCCAGTTACAGATTTGAAATATGCACACATGTGCACTCTTAACGACGTAAAAAATACGCGGATCGGTGATTGGTCGGAAAATTCGATATCTGGCGATGCCGGCATGGCTGATTCTGCCAATCCAAACTAAGCCACCAAAATCTTATTTCCTCGAAAACTATGCACCGCATAGGAAATGCAGTTACAGATTTGAAATCTGCACACATGTGCGCTCTTAATGACGAAGAAATTACACGGATCGGTGATTGGTCGGAAAATTCGATATCTGGCGATGCCGGCATGGCTGATTTTGCCAATCCAAACTAAGCCACCAAAATCTTATTTCCTCGAAAACTATGCACCGCATAGGAAATCCAGTTACAGATTTGAAATCTGCACACAAGTGCGCTCCTAACGACGTAAAAATTACACGGATCGGTGATTGGTCGGAAAATTCGATATCTGACGATGCCGGCACGGCTGATTCTGCCAATCCAAACTAAGCCACCAAAATCTTATTTCCTCGAAAACTACGCACCGCATAGGAAATCCAGTTACAGATTTGAAATCTGCACACATGTGCACTCTTAACGACGTAAAAAATACGCGGATCGGTGATTGGTCGGAAAATTCGATATCTGGCGATGCCGGCATGGCTGATTCTGCCAATCCAAACTAAGCCACCAAAATCTTATTTCCTCGAAAACTATGCACCGCATAGGAAATCCAGTTACAGATTTGAAATCTGCACACATGTGCGCTCCTAATGACGTAGAAATTACACGGATCGGTGATTGGTCGGAAAATTCGAAATTTGGCGATGCCGGCATGGCTGTTTCCGCCAATCCAAACTAAGCCACAAAAATCTTATTTCCTCGAAAACTACGCACCGCATAGGAAATCCAGTTACAGACTTGAAATCTGCACACATGTGCGCTCTTAATGACGAAGAAATTACACGGATCGGTGATTGGTCGGAAAATTCGAAATTTGGCGATGCCGGCATGGCTGTTTCCGCCAATCCAAACTAAGCCACAAAAATCTTATTTCCTCGAAAACTATGCACCGCATAGGAAATCCAGTTACAGATTTGAAATCTGCACACAAGTGCGCTCCTAACGACGTAAAAATTACACGGATCGGTGATTGGTCGGAAAATTCGATATCTGACGATGCCGGCATGGCTGATTCTGCCAATCCAAACTAAGCCACAAAAATCTTATTTCCTCGAAAACTACGCACCGCATAGGAAATCCAGTTACAGATTTGAAATCTGCACACATGTGCGCTCTTAATGACGAAGAAATTACACGGATCGGTGATTGGTCGGAAAATTCGATATCTGGCGATGCCGGCATGGCTGTTTCCGCCAATCCAAACTAAGCCACAAAAATCTTATTTCCTCGAAAACTATGCACCGCATAGGAAATCCAGTTACAGATTTGAAATCTGCACACATGTGCGCTCCTAATGACGTAGAAATTACACGGATCGGTGATTGGTCGGAAAATTCGAAATTTGGCGATGCCGGCATGGCTGTTTCCGCCAATCCAAACTAAGCCACAAAAATCTTATTTCCTCGAAAACTACGCACCGCATAGGAAATCCAGTTACAGATTTGAAATCTGCACACATGTGCGCTTCCAATGACGAAGAAATTACACGGATCGGTGATTGGTCGGAAAATTCGATATCTGGCGATGCCGGCATGGCTGATTCTGCCAATCCAAACTAAGCCACCAAAATCTTATTTCCTCGAAAACTATGCACCGCATAGGAAATCCAGTTACAGATTTGAAATCTGCACACATGTGCGCTCCTAATGACGTAGAAATTACACGGATCGGTGATTGGTCGGAAAATTCGAAATTTGGCGATGCCGGCATGGCTGTTTCCGCCAATCCAAACTAAGCCACCAAAATCTTATTTCCTCGAAAACTACGCACCGCATAGGAAATCCAGTTACAGATTTGAAATCTGCACACATGTGCGCTTCTAATGACGTAAAAATTACACGGATCGGTGATTGGTCGGAAAATTCGATATCTGGCGATGCCGGCATGGCTGATTCTGCCAATCCAAACTAAGCCACAAAAATCTTATTTCCTCGAAAACTACGCACCGCATAGGAAATCCAGTTACAGATTTGAAATCTGCACACATGTGCGCTCTTAATGACGAAGAAATTACACGGATCGGTGATTGGTCGGAAAATTCGATATCTGGCGATGCCGGCATGGCTGTTTCCGCCAATCCAAACTAAGCCACAAAAATCTTATTTCCTCGAAAACTATGCACCGCATAGGAAATCCAGTTACAGATTTGAAATCTGCACACATGTGCGCTCTTAATGACGAAGAAATTACACGGATCGGTGATTGGTCGAAAAATTCGATATCTGGCGACGCCGGCATGGCTGTTTCCGCCAATCCAAACTAAGCCGCAAAAATCTTATCTCCTCGAAAACTACGCGCCGCATAGGAAATCCAGTTACAGATTTGAAATATGCACACATGTGCACTCTTAACGACGTAAAAAATACGCGGATCGGTGATTGGTCGGAAAATTCGATATCTGGCGATGCCGGCATGGCTGATTCTGCCAATCCAAACTAAGCCACCAAAATCTTATTTCCTCGAAAACTATGCACCGCATAGGAAATGCAGTTACAGATTTGAAATCTGCACACATGTGCGCTCTTAATGACGAAGAAATTACACGGATCGGTGATTGGTCGGAAAATTCGATATCTGGCGATGCCGGCATGGCTGATTTTGCCAATCCAAACTAAGCCACCAAAATCTTATTTCCTCGAAAACTATGCACCGCATAGGAAATCCAGTTACAGATTTGAAATCTGCACACAAGTGCGCTCCTAACGACGTAAAAATTACACGGATCGGTGATTGGTCAGAAAATTCGATATCTGACGATGCCGGCACGGCTGATTCTGCCAATCCAAACTAAGCCACCAAAATCTTATTTCCTCGAAAACTACGCACCGCATAGGAAATCCAGTTACAGATTTGAAATCTGCACACATGTGCACTCTTAACGACGTAAAAAATACGCGGATCGGTGATTGGTCGGAAAATTCGATATCTGGCGATGCCGGCATGGCTGATTCTGCCAATCCAAACTAAGCCACCAAAATCTTATTTCCTCGAAAACTATGCACCGCATAGGAAATCCAGTTACAGATTTGAAATCTGCACACATGTGCGCTCCTAATGACGTAGAAATTACACGGATCGGTGATTGGTCGGAAAATTCGAAATTTGGCGATGCCGGCATGGCTGTTTCCGCCAATCCAAACTAAGCCACAAAAATCTTATTTCCTCGAAAACTACGCACCGCATAGGAAATCCAGTTACAGATTTGAAATCTGCACACATGTGCGCTTCTAATGACGTAGAAATTACACGGATCGGTGATTGGTCGGAAAATTCGAAATTTGGCGATGCCGGCATGGCTGTTTCCGCCAATCCAAACTAAGCCACAAAAATATTATTTCCTCGAAAACTATGCACCGCATAGGAAATCCAGTTACAGACTTGAAATCTGCACACATGTGCGCTCTTAATGACGAAGAAATTACACGGATCGGTGATTGGTCGGAAAATTCGATATCTGACGATGCCGGCATGGCTGATTCTGCCAATCCAAACTAAGCCACAAAAATCTTATTTCCTCGAAAACTACGCACCGCATAGGAAATCCAGTTACAGATTTGAAATCTGCACACATGTGCGCTCTTAATGACGAAGAAATTACACGGATCGGTGATTGGTCGGAAAATTCGATATCTGGCGATGCCGGCATGGCTGTTTCCGCCAATCCAAACTAAGCCACAAAAATCTTATTTCCTCGAAAACTATGCACCGCATAGGAAATCCAGTTACAGATTTGAAATCTGCACACATGTGCGCTCCTAATGACGTAGAAATTACACGGATCGGTGATTGGTCGGAAAATTCGAAATTTGGCGATGCCGGCATGGCTGTTTCCGCCAATCCAAACTAAGCCACAAAAATCTTATTTCCTCGAAAACTACGCACCGCATAGGAAATCCAGTTACAGATTTGAAATCTGCACACATGTGCGCTTCCAATGACGAAGAAATTACACGGATCGGTGATTGGTCGGAAAATTCGATATCTGGCGATGCCGGCATGGCTGATTCTGCCAATCCAAACTAAGCCACCAAAATCTTATTTCCTCGAAAACTATGCACCGCATAGGAAATCCAGTTACAGATTTGAAATCTGCACACATGTGCGCTCCTAATGACGTAGAAATTACACGGATCGGTGATTGGTCGGAAAATTCGAAATTTGGCGATGCCGGCATGGCTGTTTCCGCCAATCCAAACTAAGCCACCAAAATCTTATTTCCTCGAAAACTACGCACCGCATAGGAAATCCAGTTACAGATTTGAAATCTGCACACATGTGCGCTTCTAATGACGTAAAAATTACACGGATCGGTGATTGGTCGGAAAATTCGATATCTGGCGATGCCGGCATGGCTGATTCTGCCAATCCAAACTAAGCCACAAAAATCTTATTTCCTCGAAAACTACGCACCGCATAGGAAATCCAGTTACAGATTTGAAATCTGCACACATGTGCGCTCTTAATGACGAAGAAATTACACGGATCGGTGATTGGTCGGAAAATTCGATATCTGGCGATGCCGGCATGGCTGTTTCCGCCAATCCAAACTAAGCCACAAAAATCTTATTTCCTCGAAAACTATGCACCGCATAGGAAATCCAGTTACAGATTTGAAATCTGCACACATGTGCGCTCTTAATGACGAAGAAATTACACGGATCGGTGATTGGTCGAAAAATTCGATATCTGGCGACGCCGGCATGGCTGTTTCCGCCAATCCAAACTAAGCCGCAAAAATCTTATCTCCTCGAAAACTACGCGCCGCATAGGAAATCCAGTTACAGATTTGAAATATGCACACATGTGCACTCTTAACGACGTAAAAAATACGCGGATCGGTGATTGGTCGGAAAATTCGATATCTGGCGATGCCGGCATGGCTGATTCTGCCAATCCAAACTAAGCCACCAAAATCTTATTTCCTCGAAAACTATGCACCGCATAGGAAATGCAGTTACAGATTTGAAATCTGCACACATGTGCGCTCTTAATGACGAAGAAATTACACGGATCGGTGATTGGTCGGAAAATTCGATATCTGGCGATGCCGGCATGGCTGATTTTGCCAATCCAAACTAAGCCACCAAAATCTTATTTCCTCGAAAACTATGCACCGCATAGGAAATCCAGTTACAGATTTGAAATCTGCACACAAGTGCGCTCCTAACGACGTAAAAATTACACGGATCGGTGATTGGTCAGAAAATTCGATATCTGACGATGCCGGCACGGCTGATTCTGCCAATCCAAACTAAGCCACCAAAATCTTATTTCCTCGAAAACTACGCACCGCATAGGAAATCCAGTTACAGATTTGAAATCTGCACACATGTGCACTCTTAACGACGTAAAAAATACGCGGATCGGTGATTGGTCGGAAAATTCGATATCTGGCGATGCCGGCATGGCTGATTCTGCCAATCCAAACTAAGCCACCAAAATCTTATTTCCTCGAAAACTATGCACCGCATAGGAAATCCAGTTACAGATTTGAAATCTGCACACATGTGCGCTCCTAATGACGTAGAAATTACACGGATCGGTGATTGGTCGGAAAATTCGAAATTTGGCGATGCCGGCATGGCTGTTTCCGCCAATCCAAACTAAGCCACAAAAATCTTATTTCCTCGAAAACTACGCACCGCATAGGAAATCCAGTTACAGATTTGAAATCTGCACACATGTGCGCTTCTAATGACGTAGAAATTACACGGATCGGTGATTGGTCGGAAAATTCGAAATTTGGCGATGCCGGCATGGCTGTTTCCGCCAATCCAAACTAAGCCACAAAAATATTATTTCCTCGAAAACTATGCACCGCATAGGAAATCCAGTTACAGACTTGAAATCTGCACACATGTGCGCTCTTAATGACGAAGAAATTACACGGATCGGTGATTGGTCGGAAAATTCGAAATTTGGCGATGCCGGCATGGCTGTTTCCGCCAATCCAAACTAAGCCACAAAAATCTTATTTCCTCGAAAACTATGCACCGCATAGGAAATCCAGTTACAGATTTGAAATCTGCACACAAGTGCGCTCCTAACGACGTAAAAATTACACGGATCGGTGATTGGTCGGAAAATTCGATATCTGACGATGCCGGCATGGCTGATTCTGCCAATCCAAACTAAGCCACAAAAATCTTATTTCCTCGAAAACTACGCACCGCATAGGAAATCCAGTTACAGATTTGAAATCTGCACACATGTGCGCTCTTAATGACGAAGAAATTACACGGATCGGTGATTGGTCGGAAAATTCGATATCTGGCGATGCCGGCATGGCTGTTTCCGCCAATCCAAACTAAGCCACAAAAATCTTATTTCCTCGAAAACTATGCACCGCATAGGAAATCCAGTTACAGATTTGAAATCTGCACACATGTGCGCTCCTAATGACGTAGAAATTACACGGATCGGTGATTGGTCGGAAAATTCGAAATTTGGCGATGCCGGCATGGCTGTTTCCGCCAATCCAAACTAAGCCACAAAAATCTTATTTCCTCGAAAACTACGCACCGCATAGGAAATCCAGTTACAGATTTGAAATCTGCACACATGTGCGCTTCTAATGACGAAGAAATTACACGGATCGGTGATTGGTCGGAAAATTCGATATCTGGCGATGCCGGCATGGCTGATTCTGCCAATCCAAACTAAGCCACCAAAATCTTATTTCCTCGAAAACTATGCACCGCATAGGAAATCCAGTTACAGATTTGAAATCTGCACACATGTGCGCTCCTAATGACGTAGAAATTACACGGATCGGTGATTGGTCGGAAAATTCGAAATTTGGCGATGCCGGCATGGCTGTTTCCGCCAATCCAAACTAAGCCACCAAAATCTTATTTCCTCGAAAACTACGCACCGCATAGGAAATCCAGTTACAGATTTGAAATCTGCACACATGTGCGCTTCTAATGACGTAAAAATTACACGGATCGGTGATTGGTCGGAAAATTCGATATCTGGCGATGCCGGCATGGCTGATTCTGCCAATCCAAACTAAGCCACCAAAATCTTATTTCCTCGAAAACTACGCACCGCATAGGAAATCCAGTTACAGATTTGAAATCTGCACACATGTGCGCTCTTAATGACGAAGAAATTACACGGATCGGTGATTGGTCGGAAAATTCGATATCTGGCGATGCCGGCATGGCTGTTTCCGCCAATCCAAACTAAGCCACAAAAATCTTATTTCCTCGAAAACTATGCACCGCATAGGAAATCCAGTTACAGATTTGAAATCTGCACACATGTGCGCTCTTAATGACGAAGAAATTACACGGATCGGTGATTGGTCGAAAAATTCGATATCTGGCGACGCCGGCATGGCTGTTTCCGCCAATCCAAACTAAGCCGCAAAAATCTTATCTCCTCGAAAACTACGCGCCGCATAGGAAATCCAGTTACAGATTTGAAATATGCACACATGTGCACTCTTAACGACGTAAAAAATACGCGGATCGGTGATTGGTCGGAAAATTCGATATCTGGCGATGCCGGCATGGCTGATTCTGCCAATCCAAACTAAGCCACCAAAATCTTATTTCCTCGAAAACTATGCACCGCATAGGAAATGCAGTTACAGATTTGAAATCTGCACACATGCGCGCTCTTAATGACGAAGAAATTACACGGATCGGTGATTGGTCGGAAAATTCGATATCTGGCGATGCCGGCATGGCTGATTTTGCCAATCCAAACTAAGCCACCAAAATCTTATTTCCTCGAAAACTATGCACCGCATAGGAAATCCAGTTACAGATTTGAAATCTGCACACAAGTGCGCTCCTAACGACGTAAAAATTACACGGATCGGTGATTGGTCAGAAAATTCGATATCTGACGATGCCGGCATGGCTGATTCTGCCAATCCAAACTAAGCCACCAAAATCTTATTTCCTCGAAAACTACGCACCGCATAGGAAATCCAGTTACAGATTTGAAATCTGCACACATGTGCACTCTTAACGACGTAAAAAATACGCGGATCGGTGATTGGTCGGAAAATTCGATATCTGGCGATGCCGGCATGGCTGATTCTGCCTATCCAAACTAAGCCACCAAAATCTTATTTCCTCGAAAACTACGCACCGCATAGGAAATGCAGTTACAGATTTGAAATCTGCACACATGTGCGCTCCTAATGACGTAGAAATTACACGGATCGGTGATTGGTCGGAAAATTCGAAATTTGGCGATGCCGGCATGGCTGTTTCCGCCAATCCAAACTAAGCCACAAAAATCTTATTTCCTCGAAAACTACGCACCGCATAGGAAATCCAGTTACAGATTTGAAATCTGCACACATGTGCGCTCTTAATGACGAAGAAATTACACGGATCGGTGATTGGTCGGAAAATTCGATATCTGGCGATGCCGGCATGGCTGATTCTGCCAATCCAAACTAAGCCACCAAAATCTTATTTCCTCGAAAACTATGCACCGCATAGGAAATGCAGTTACAGATTTGAAATCTGCACACATGTGCGCTCTTAATGACGAAGAAATTACACGGATCGGTGATTGGTCGGAAAATTCGATATCTGGCGATGCCGGCATGGCTGATTCTGCCAATCCAAACTAAGCCACCAAAATCTTATTTCCTCGAAAACTATGCACCGCATAGGAAATCCAGTTACAGATTTGAAATCTGCACACAAGTGCGCTCCTAACGACGTAAAAATTACACGGATCGGTGATTGGTCAGAAAATTCGATATCTGACGATGCCGGCATGGCTGATTCTGCCAATCCAAACTAAGCCACCAAAATCTTATTTCCTCGAAAACTACGCACCGCATAGGAAATCCAGTTACAGATTTGAAATCTGCACACATGTGCACTCTTAACGACGTAAAAAATACGCGGATCGGTGATTGGTCGGAAAATTCGATATCTGGCGATGCCGGCATGGCTGATTCTGCCAATCCAAACTAAGCCACCAAAATCTTATTTCCTCGAAAACTATGCACCGCATTGGAAATCCAGTTACAGATTTGAAATCTGCACACATGTGCGCTCCTAATGACGTAGAAATTACACGGATCGGTGATTGGTCGGAAAATTCGAAATTTGGCGATGCCGGCATGGCTGTTTCCGCCAATCCAAACTAAGCCACAAAAATCTTATTTCCTCGAAAACTACGCACCGCATAGGAAATCCAGTTACAGATTTGAAATCTGCACACATGTGCGCTTCTAATGACGTAGAAATTACACGGATCGGTGATTGGTCGGAAAATTCGAAATTTGGCGATGCCGGCATGGCTGTTTCCGCCAATCCAAACTAAGCCACCAAAATCCTATTTCCTCGAAAACTACGCGTCGCATAGGAAATCCAGTTACAGATTTGAAATCTGCACACATGTGCGCTCTTAACGACGTAAAAATTACACGGACCGGTGATTGGTCGGAAAATTCGATATCTGGCGATGACGGCATGGCGGTTTCCGCCAATCCAAACCAAGCCACAAAAATCTTATTTCCTCGAAAACTGCGTGCCGCATAGGAAATCCAGTTACAGATTTGAAATCTGCACACATGTGCGCTCCTAACGACGTAAAAATTACACGGATCGGTGATTGGTCGGAAAATTCGATATCTGGCGATGCCGGCATGGCTGTTTCCGCCAATCCAAACTAAGCCACCAAAATCCTATTTCCTCGAAAGCTACGCACCGCATAGGAAATCCAGTTACAGATTTGAAATCTGCACACATGTGCGCTCTTAACGACGTAAAAAATACACGGATCGGTGATTGGTCGGAAAATTCGATATCTGGCGATGCCGGCATGGCTGTTTCCGCCAATCCAAACTAAGCCTCCAAAATCTTATTTCCTCGAAAACTACGCGTCGCATAGGAAATCCAGTTACAGATTTGAAATCTGCACACATGTGCGCTCTTAACGACGTAAAAAATACACGGATCGGTGATTGGTCGGAAAATTCGATATCTGGCGATGCCGGCATGGCTGATTCTGCCAATCCAAACTAAGCCACCAAAATCTTATTTCCTCGAAAACTATGCACCGCATAGGAAATGCAGTTACAGATTTGAAATCTGCACACATGTGCGCTCTTAATGACGAAGAAATTACACGGATCGGTGATTGGTCGGAAAATTCGATATCTGGCGATGCCGGCATGGCTGATTCTGCCAATCCAAACTAAGCCACCAAAATCTTATTTCCTCGAAAACTATGCACCGCATAGGAAATCCAGTTACAGATTTGAAATCTGCACACAAGTGCGCTCCTAACGACGTAAAAATTACACGGATCGGTGATTGGTCAGAAAATTCGATATCTGACGATGCCGGCATGGCTGATTCTGCCAATCCAAACTAAGCCACCAAAATCTTATTTCCTCGAAAACTACGCACCGCATAGGAAATCCAGTTACAGATTTGAAATCTGCACACATGTGCACTCTTAACGACGTAAAAAATACGCGGATCGGTGATTGGTCGGAAAATTCGATATCTGGCGATGCCGGCATGGCTGATTCTGCCAATCCAAACTAAGCCACCAAAATCTTATTTCCTCGAAAACTATGCACCGCATTGGAAATCCAGTTACAGATTTGAAATCTGCACACATGTGCGCTCCTAATGACGTAGAAATTACACGGATCGGTGATTGGTCGGAAAATTCGAAATTTGGCGATGCCGGCATGGCTGTTTCCGCCAATCCAAACTAAGCCACAAAAATCTTATTTCCTCGAAAACTACGCACCGCATAGGAAATCCAGTTACAGATTTGAAATCTGCACACATGTGCGCTTCTAATGACGTAGAAATTACACGGATCGGTGATTGGTCGGAAAATTCGAAATTTGGCGATGCCGGCATGGCTGTTTCCGCCAATCCAAACTAAGCCACCAAAATCCTATTTCCTCGAAAACTACGCGTCGCATAGGAAATCCAGTTACAGATTTGAAATCTGCACACATGTGCGCTCTTAACGACGTAAAAATTACACGGACCGGTGATTGGTCGGAAAATTCGATATCTGGCGATGACGGCATGGCGGTTTCCGCCAATCCAAACCAAGCCACAAAAATCTTATTTCCTCGAAAACTGCGTGCCGCATAGGAAATCCAGTTACAGATTTGAAATCTGCACACATGTGCGCTCCTAACGACGTAAAAATTACACGGATCGGTGATTGGTCGGAAAATTCGATATCTGGCGATGCCGGCATGGCTGTTTCCGCCAATCCAAACTAAGCCACCAAAATCCTATTTCCTCGAAAGCTACGCACCGCATAGGAAATCCAGTTACAGATTTGAAATCTGCACACATGTGCGCTCTTAACGACGTAAAAAATACACGGATCGGTGATTGGTCGGAAAATTCGATATCTGGCGATGCCGGCATGGCTGTTTCCGCCAATCCAAACTAAGCCTCCAAAATCTTATTTCCTCGAAAACTACGCGTCGCATAGGAAATCCAGTTACAGATTTGAAATCTGCACACATGTGCGCTCTTAACGACGTAAAAAATACACGGATCGGTGATTGGTCGGAAAATTCGATATCTGGCGATGCCGGCATGGCTGATTCTGCCAATCCAAACTAAGCCACAAAAATATTATTTCCTCGAAAGCTACGCGCCGCATAGGAAATCCAGTTACAGATTGGAAACCTGCACACATGTGCGCTCTTAATGTCGAAGAAATTACACGGATCGGTGATTGGTCGGAAAATTCGATATCTGGCGATGCCGGCATGGCTGTTTCCGCCAATCCAAACTAAGCCACAAAAATCTTATTTCCTCGAAAGCTACGCGCCGCATAGGAAATCCAGTTACAGATTTGAAATCTGCACACATGTGCGCTCTTAATGACGAAGAAATTACACGGATCGGTGATTGGTCGGAAAATTCGATATCTGGCGATGCCGGCATGGCTGATTCTGCCAATCCAAGCTAAGCCACCAAAATCTTATTTCCTCGAAAACTATGCACCGCATAGGAAATCCAGTTACAGATTTGAAATCTGCACACATGTGCGCTCCTAATGACGTAGAAATTACACGGATCGGTGATTGGTCGGAAAATTCGAAATTTGGCGATGCCGGCATGGCTGTTTCCGCCAATCCAAACTAAGCCACCAAAATCTTATTTCCTCCAAAACTACGCACCGCATAGGAAATCCAGTTACAGATTTGAAATCTGCACACATGTGCGCTCCTAACGACGTAAAAATTACACGGATCGGTGATTGGTCGGAAAATTCGATATCTGGCGATGACGGCATGGCGGTTTCCGCCAATCCAAACCAAGCCACAAAAATCTTATTTCCTCGAAAACTGCGTGCCGCATAGGAAATCCAGTTACAGATTTGAAATCTGCACACATGTGCGCTCCTAACGACGTAAAAATTACACGGATCGGTGATTGGTCGGAAAATTCGATATCTGGCGATGCCGGCATGGCTGTTTCCGCCAATCCAAACTAAGCCACCAAAATCCTATTTCCTCGAAAGCTACGCACCGCATAGGAAATCCAGTTACAGATTTGAAATCTGCACACATGTGCGCTCTTAACGACGTAAAAAATACACGGATCGGTGATTGGTCGGAAAATTCGATATCTGGCGATGCCGGCATGGCTGTTTCCGCCAATCCAAACTAAGCCTCCAAAATCTTATTTCCTCGAAAACTACGCGTCGCATAGGAAATCCAGTTACAGATTTGAAATCTGCACACATGTGCGCTCTTAACGACGTAAAAAATACACGGATCGGTGATTGGTCGGAAAATTCGATATCTGGCGATGCCGGCATGGCTGATTCTGCCAATCCAAACTAAGCCACAAAAATATTATTTCCTCGAAAGCTACGCGCCGCATAGGAAATCCAGTTACAGATTGGAAACCTGCACACATGTGCGCTCTTAATGACGAAGAAATTACACGGATCGGTGATTGGTCGGAAAATTCGATATCTGGCGATGCCGGCATGGCTGTTTCCGCCAATCCAAACTAAGCCACAAAAATCTTATTTCCTCGAAAGCTACGCGCCGCATAGGAAATCCAGTTACAGATTTGAAATCTGCACACATGTGCGCTCTTAATGACGAAGAAATTACACGGATCGGTGATTGGTCGGAAAATTCGATATCTGGCGATGCCGGCATGGCTGATTCTGCCAATCCAAGCTAAGCCACCAAAATCTTATTTCCTCGAAAACTATGCACCGCATAGGAAATCCAGTTACAGATTTGAAATCTGCACGCATGTGCGCTCCTAATGACGTAGAAATTACACGGATCGGTGATTGGTCGGAAAATTCGAAATTTGGCGATGCCGGCATGGCTGTTTCCGCCAATCCAAACTAAGCCACCAAAATCTTATTTCCTCCAAAACTACGCACCGCATAGGAAATCCAGTTACAGATTTGAAATCTGCACACATGTGCGCTCCTAACGACGTAAAAATTACACGGATCGGTGATTGGTCGGAAAATTCGATATCTGGCGATGCCGGCATGGCTGTTTCCGCCAATCCAAACTAAGCCTCCAAAATCTTATTTCCTCGAAAACTACGCGTCGCATAGGAAATCCAGTTACAGATTTGAAATCTGCACACATGTGCGCTCTTAACGACGTAAAAAATACACGGATCGGTGATTGGTCGGAAAATTCGATATCTGGCGATGCCGGCATGGCTGTTTCCGCCAATCCAAACTAAGCCACCAAAATCTTATTTCCTCGAAAACTTCGCACCGCATAGGAAGTCTTGTTACAGATTTGAAATCCGCACACATGTGCGCTCTTAACGACGTAAAAATTACATGGATCGGTGATTGGTCGGAAAATTCGATATCTGGCGATGCCGGCATGGCTGATTCTGCCAATCCAAACTAAGCCACCAAAATCTTATTTCCTCGAAAACTATGCACCGCATAGGAAATCCAGTTACAGATTTGAAATCTGCACACATGTGCGCTCCTAATGACGTAGAAATTACACGGATCGGTGATTGGTCGGAAAATTCGATATCTGGCGATGCCGGCATGGCGATTTCCGCCAATCCAAACTAAGCCACAAAAATCTTATTTCCTCGAAAACTATGCACCGCATAGGAAATCCAGTTACAGATTTGAAATCTGCACACAAGTGCGCTCCTAACGACGTAAATATTACACGGATCGGTGATTGGTCGGAAAATTCGATATCTGGCGATGCCGGCATGGCTGATTCTGCCAATCCAAACTAAGCCACCAAAATCTTATTTCCTCGAAAACTACGCACCGCATAGGAAATCCAGTTACAGATTTGAAATCTGCACACATGTGCGCTCTTAATGACGAAGAAATTACACGGATCGGTGATTGGTCGGAAAATTCGATATCTGGCGATGCCGGCATGGCTGTTTCCGCCAATCCAAACTAAGCCACAAAAATCTTATTTCCTCGAAAACTATGCACCGCATAGGAAATCCAGTTACAGATTTGAAATCTGCACACATGTGCGCTCTTAATGACGAAGAAATTACACGGATCGGTGATTGGTCGAAAAATTCGATATCTGGCGACGCCGGCATGGCTGTTTCCGCCAATCCAAACTAAGCCACAAAAATCGTATCTCCTCGAAAACTACGCGCCGCATACTAAATCCAGTTACAGATTTGAAATCTGCACACATGTGCACTCTTAACGACGTAAAAAATACACGGATCGGTGATTGGTCGGAAAATTCGAAATTTGGCGATGCCGGCATGGCTGTTTCCGCCAATCCAAACTAAGCCACAAAAATCTTATTTCCTCGAAAACTATGCACCGCATAGGAAATCCAGTTACAGATTTGAAATCTGCACACATGTGCGCTCTTAATGACGAAGAAATTACACGGATCGGTGATTGGTCGGAAAATTCGATATCTGGCGATGCCGGCATGGCTGTTTCCGCCAATCCAAACTAAGCCACCAAAATCCTATTTCCTCGAAAGCTACGCACCGCATAGGAAATCCAGTTACAGATTTGAAATCTGCACACATGTGCGCTCTTAACGACGTAAAAAATACACGGATCGGTGATTGGTCGGAAAATTCGATATCTGGCGATGCCGGCATGGCTGTTTCCGCCAATCCAAACTAAGCCACCAAAATCTTATTTCCTCGAAAGCTACGCGCCGCATAGGAAATCCAGTTACAGATTTGAAATCTGCACACATGTGCGCTCTTAATGACGAAGAAATTACACGGATCGGTGATTGGTCGGAAAATTCGATATCTGGCGATGCCGGCATGGCTGTTTCCGCCAATCCAAACTAAGCCACCAAAATCCTATTTCCTCGAAAGCTACGCACCGCATAGGAAATCCAGTTACAGATTTGAAATCTGCACACATGTGCGCTCTTAACGACGTAAAAAATACACGGATCGGTGATTGGTCGGAAAATTCGATATCTGGCGATGCCGGCATGGCTGTTTCCGCCAATCCAAACTAAGCCACCAAAATCTTATTTCCTCGAAAGCTACGCGCCGCATAGGAAATCCAGTTACAGATTTGAAATCTGCACACATGTGCGCTCTTAACGACGTAAAAAATACACGGATCGGTGATTGGTCGGAAAATTCGATATCTGGCGATGCCGGCATGGCTGTTTCCGCCAATCCAAACTAAGCCTCCAAAATCTTATTTCCTCGAAAACTACGCGTCGCATAGGAAATCCAGTTACAGATTTGAAATCTGCACACATGTGCGCTCTTAACGACGTAAAAAATACACGGATCGGTGATTGGTCGGAAAATTCGATATCTGGCGATGCCGGCATGGCTGTTTCCGCCAATCCAAACTAAGCCACCAAAATCTTATTTCCTCGAAAGCTACGCGCCGCATAGGAAATCCAGTTACAGATTTGAAATCTGCACACATGTGCGCTCTTAATGACGAAGAAATTACACGGATCGGTGATTGGTCGGAAAATTCGATATCTGGCGATGCCGGCATGGCTGATTCTGCCAATCCAAGCTAAGCCACCAAAATCTTATTTCCTCGAAAACTATGCACCGCATAGGAAATCCAGTTACAGATTTGAAATCTGCACACATGTGCGCTCCTAATGACGTAGAAATTACACGGATCGGTGATTGGTCGGAAAATTCGAAATTTAGCGATGCCGGCATGGCTGTTTCCGCCAATCCAAACTAAGCCACCAAAATCTTATTTCCTCCAAAACTACGCACCGCATAGGAAATCCAGTTACAGATTTGAAATCTGCACACATGTGCGCTCCTAACGACGTAAAAATTACACGGATCGGTGATTGGTCGGAAAATTCGATATCTGGCGATGCCGGCATGGCTGTTTCCGCCAATCCAAACTAAGCCTCCAAAATCTTATTTCCTCGAAAACTACGCGTCGCATAGGAAATCCAGTTACAGATTTGAAATCTGCACACATGTGCGCTCTTAACGACGTAAAAAATACACGGATCGGTGATTGGTCGGAAAATTCGATATCTGGCGATGCCGGCATGGCTGTTTCCGCCAATCCAAACTAAGCCACCAAAATCTTATTTCCTCGAAAACTTCGCACCGCATAGGAAGTCCAGTTACAGATTTGAAATCCGCACACATGTGCGCTCTTAACGACGTAAAAATTACATGGATCGGTGATTGGTCGGAAAATTCGATATCTGGCGATGCCGGCATGGCTGATTCTGCCAATCCAAACTAAGCCACCAAAATCTTATTTCCTCGAAAACTATGCACCGCATAGGAAATCCAGTTACAGATTTGAAATCTGCACACATGTGCGCTCCTAATGACGTAGAAATTACACGGATCGGTGATTGGTCGGAAAATTCGATATCTGGCGATGCCGGCATGGCGATTTCCGCCAATCCAAACTAAGCCACAAAAATCTTATTTCCTCGAAAACTATGCACCGCATAGGAAATCCAGTTACAGATTTGAAATCTGCACACAAGTGCGCTCCTAACGACGTAAATATTACACGGATCGGTGATTGGTCGGAAAATTCGATATCTGGCGATGCCGGCATGGCTGATTCTGCCAATCCAAACTAAGCCACAAAAATATTATTTCCTCGAAAACTACGCACCGCATAGGAAATCCAGTTACAGATTTGAAATCTGCACACATGTGCGCTCTTAATGACGAAGAAATTACACGGATCGGTGATTGGTCGGAAAATTCGATATCTGGCGATGCCGGCATGGCTGTTTCCGCCAATCCAAACTAAGCCACAAAAATCTTATTTCCTCGAAAACTATGCACCGCATAGGAAATCCAGTTACAGATTTGAAATCTGCACACATGTGCGCTCTTAATGACGAAGAAATTACACGGATCGGTGATTGGTCGAAAAATTCGATATCTGGCGACGCCGGCATGGCTGTTTCCGCCAATCCAAACTAAGCCACAAAAATCGTATCTCCTCGAAAACTACGCGCCGCATACTAAATCCAGTTACAGATTTGAAATCTGCACACATGTGCACTCTTAACGACGTAAAAAATACACGGATCGGTGATTGGTCGGAAAATTCGAAATTTGGCGATGCCGGCATGGCTGTTTCCGCCAATCCAAACTAAGCCACAAAAATCTTATTTCCTCGAAAACTATGCACCGCATAGGAAATCCAGTTACAGATTTGAAATCTGCACACATGTGCGCTCTTAATGACGAAGAAATTACACGGATCGGTGATTGGTCGGAAAATTCGATATCTGGCGATGCCGGCATGGCTGATTCTGCCAATCCAAGCTAAGCCACCAAAATCTTATTTCCTCGAAAACTATGCACCGCATAGGAAATCCAGTTACAGATTTGAAATCTGCACACATGTGCGCTCCTTATGACGTAGAAATTACACGGATCGGTGATTGGTCGGAAAATTCGAAGTTTGGCGATGCCGGCATGGCTGTTTCCGCCAATCCAAACTAAGCCACCAAAATCTTATTTCCTCGAAAACTTCGCACCGCATAGGAAATCCAGTTACAGATTTGAAATCCGCACACATGTGCGCTCTTAACGACGTAAAAATTACATGGATCGGTGATTGGTCGGAAAATTCGATATCTGGCGATGCCGGCATGGCTGATTCTGCCAATCCAAACTAAGCCACAAAAATATTATTTCCTCGAAAGCTACGCGCCGCATAGGAAATCCAGTTACAGATTGGAAACCTGCACACATGTGCGCTCTTAATGACGAAGAAATTACACGGATCGGTGATTGGTCGGAAAATTCGATATCTGGCGATGCCGGCATGGCTGTTTCCGCCAATCCAAACTAAGCCACAAAAATCTTATTTCCTCGAAAGCTACGCGCCGCATAGGAAATCCAGTTACAGATTTGAAATCTGCACACATGTGCGCTCTTAATGACGAAGAAATTACACGGATCGGTGATTGGTCGGAAAATTCGATATCTGGCGATGCCGGCATGGCTGATTCTGCCAATCCAAACTAAGCCACCAAAATCTTATTTCCTCGAAAACTACGCACCGCATAGGAAATCCAGTTACAGATTTGAAATCTGCACACATGTGCACTCTTAACGACGTAAAAAATACGCGGATCGGTGATTGGTCGGAAAATTCGATATCTGGCGATGCCGGCATGGCTGATTCTGCCAATCCAAACTAAGCCACCAAAATCTTATTTCCTCGAAAACTATGCACCGCATAGGAAATCCAGTTACAGATTTGAAATCTGCACACATGTGCGCTCCTAATGACGTAGAAATTACACGGATCGGTGATTGGTCGGAAAATTCGAAATTTGGCGATGCCGGCATGGCTGTTTCCGCCAATCCAAACTAAGCCACAAAAATCTTATTTCCTCGAAAACTACGTGCCGCATAGGAAATCCAGTTACAGATTTGAAATCTGCACACATGTGCGCTTCTAATGACGTAGAAATTACACGGATCGGTGATTGGTCGGAAAATTCGAAATTTGGCGATGCCGGCATGGCTGTTTCCGCCAATCCAAACTAAGCCACCAAAATCTTATTTCCTCCAAAACTACGCACCGCATAGGAAATCCAGTTACAGATTTGAAATCTGCACACATGTGCGCTTCTAATGACGTAAAAATTACACGGACCGGTGATTGGTCGGAAAATTCGATATCTGGCGATGACGGCATGGCGGTTTCCGCCAATCCAAACCAAGCCACCAAAATCTTATTTCCTCGAAAACTACGTGCCGCATAGGAAATCCAGTTACAGATTTGAAATCTGCACACATGTGCGCTCCTAACGACGTAAAAATTACACGGATCGGTGATTGGTCGGAAAATTCGATATCTGGCGATGCCGGCATGGCTGTTTCCGCCAATCCAAACTAAGCCTCCAAAATCTTATTTCCTCGAAAACTACGCGTCGCATAGGAAATCCAGTTACAGATTTGAAATCTGCACACATGTGCGCTCTTAACGACGTAAAAATTACACGGATCGGTGATTGGTCGGAAAATTCGATATCTGGCGATGCCGGCATGGCTGATTCTGCCAATCCAAACTAAGCCACAAAAATATTATTTCCTCGAAAGCTACGCGCCGCATAGGAAATCCAGTTACAGATTGGAAACCTGCACACATGTGCGCTCTTAATGACGAAGAAATTACACGGATCGGTGATTGGTCGGAAAATTCGATATCTGGCGATGCCGGCATGGCTGTTTCCGCCAATCCAAACTAAGCCACAAAAATCTTATTTCCTCGAAAGCTACGCGCCGCATAGGAAATCCTGTTACAGATTTGAAATCTGCACACATGTGCGCTCTTAATGACGAAGAAATTACACGGATCGGTGATTGGTCGGAAAATTCGATATCTGGCGATGCCGGCATGGCTGATTCTGCCAATCCAAGCTAAGCCACCAAAATCTTATTTCCTCGAAAACTATGCACCGCATAGGAAATCCAGTTACAGATTTGAAATCTGCACACATGTGCGCTCCTAATGACGTAGAAATTACACGGATCGGTGATTGGTCGGAAAATTCGAAATTTGGCGATGCCGGCATGGCTGTTTCGGCCAATCCAAACTAAGCCACCAAAATCTTATTTCCTCCAAAACTACGCACCGCATAGGAAATCCAGTTACAGATTTGAAATCTGCACACATGTGCGCTTCTAATGACGTAAAAATTACACGGACCGGTGATTGGTCGGAAAATTCGATATCTGGCGATGACGGCATGGCGGTTTCCGCCAATCCAAACCAAGCCACCAAAATCTTATTTCCTCGAAAACTACGTGCCGCATAGGAAATCCAGTTACAGATTTGAAATCTGCACACATGTGCGCTCCTAACGACGTAAAAATTACACGGATCGGTGATTGGTCGGAAAATTCGATATCTGGTGATGCCGGCATGGCTGTTTCCGCCAATCCAAACTAAGCCTCCAAAATCTTATTTCCTCGAAAACTACGCGTCGCATAGGAAATCCAGTTACAGATTTGAAATCTGCACACATGTGCGCTCTTAACGACGTAAAAAATACACGGATCGGTGATTGGTCGGAAAATTCGATATCTGGCGATGCCGGCATGGCTGATTCTGCCAATCCAAACTAAGCCACCAAAATCTTATTTCCTCGAAAACTACGCACCGCATAGGAAATGCAGTTACAGATTTGAAATCCGCACACATGTGCGCTCTTAACGACGTAAAAATTACATGGATCGGTGATTGGTCGGAAAATTCGATATCTGGCGATGCCGGCATGGCTGATTCTGCCAATCCAAACTAAGCCACAAAAATATTATTTCCTCGAAAACTATGCACCGCATAGGAAATCCAGTTACAGATTTGAAATCTGCACACATGTGCGCTCCTAATGACGTAGAAATTACACGGATCGGTGATTGGTCGGAAAATTCGATATCTGGCGATACCGGCATGGCGATTTCCGCCAATCCAAACTAAGCCACAAAAATCTTATTTCCTCGAAAACTATGCACCGCATAGGAAATCCAGTTACAGATTTGAAATCTGCACACAAGTGCGCTCCTAACGACGTAAATATTACACTGATCGGTGATTGGTCGGAAAATTCGATATCTGCCGATGCCGGCATGGCTGATTCTGCCAATCCAAACTAAGCCACCAAAATCTTATTTCCTCGAAAACTATGCACCGCATAGGAAATCCAGTTACAGATTTGAAATCTGCACACATGTGCGCTCTTAATGACGAAGAAATTACACGGATCGGTGATTGGTCGGAAAATTCGATATCTGGCGATGCCGGCATGGCTGTTTCCGCCAATCCAAACTAAGCCACAAAAATCTTATTTCCTCGAAAACTATGCACCGCATAGGAAATCCAGTTACAGATTTGAAATCTGCACACATGTGCGCTCTTAATGACGAAGAAATTACACGGATCGGTGATTGGTCGAAAAATTCGATATCTGGCGACGCCGGCATGGCTGTTTCCGCCAATCCAAACTAAGCCACAAAAATCGTATCTCCTCGAAAACTACGCGCCGCATAGGAAATCCAGTTACAGATTTGAAATCTGCACACATGTGCACTCTTAACGACGTAAAAAATACACGGATCGGTGACTGGTCGGAAAATTCGAAATTTGGCGATGCCGGCATGGCTGTTTCCGCCAATCCAAACTAAGCCACAAAAATATTATTTCCTCGAAAACTATGCACCGCATAGGAAATCCAGTTACAGATTTGAAATCTGCACACATGTGCGCTCCTAATGACGTAGAAATTACACGGATCGGTGATTGGTCGGAAAAGTCGATATCTGGCGATGCCGGCATGGCGATTTCCGCCAATCCAAACTAAGCCACAAAAATCTTATTTCCTCGAAAACTATGCACCGCATAGGAAATCCAGTTACAGATTTGAAATCTGCACACATGTGCGCTCTTAATGACGAAGAAATTACACGGATCGGTGATTGGTCGAAAAATTCGATATCTGGCGACGCCGGCATGGCTGTTTCCGCCAATCCAAACTAAGCCACAAAAATCGTATCTCCTCGAAAACTACGCGCCGCATAGGAAATCCAGTTACAGATTTGAAATTTGCACACATGTGCACTCTAAACGACGTAATAAATACACGGATCGGTGATTGGTCGGAAAATTCGATATCTGGCGATGCCGGCATGGCTGATTCTGCCAATCCAAACTAAGCCACCAAAATCTTATTTCCTCGAAAACTATTCACCGCATAGGAAATCCAGTTACAGATTTGAAATCTGCACACATGTGCGCTCTTAATGACGAAGAAATTACACGGATCGGTGATTGGTCGAAAAATTCGATATCTGGCGACGCCGGCATGGCTGTTTCCGCCAATCCAAACTAAGCCACAAAAATCGTATCTCCTCGAAAACTACGCACCGCATAGGAAATGCAGTTACAGATTTGAAATCTGCACACATGTGCGCTCTTAATGACGAAGAAATTACACGGATCGGTGATTGGTCGGAAAATTCGATATCTGGCGACGCCGGCATGGCTGTTTCGGCCAATCCAAACTAAGCCACCAAAATCTTATTTCCTCCAAAACTACGCACCGCATAGGAAATCCAGTTACAGATTTGAAATCTGCACACATGTGCGCTTCTAATGACGTAAAAATTACACGGACCGGTGATTGGTCGGAAAATTCGATATCTGGCGATGACGGCATGGCGGTTTCCGCCAATCCAAACCAAGCCACCAAAATCTTATTTCCTCGAAAACTACGTGCCGCATAGGAAATCCAGTTACAGATTTGAAATCTGCACACATGTGCGCTCCTAACGACGTAAAAATTACACGGATCGGTGATTGGTCGGAAAATTCGATATCTGGTGATGCCGGCATGGCTGTTTCCGCCAATCCAAACTAAGCCTCCAAAATCTTATTTCCTCGAAAACTACGCACCGCATAGGAAATCCAGTTACAGATTTGAAATCTGCACACATGTGCGCTCTTAATGACGAAGAAATTACACGGATCGGTGATTGGTCGGAAAATTCGATATCTGGCGACGCCGGCATGGCTGTTTCGGCCAATCCAAACTAAGCCACCAAAATCTTATTTCCTCCAAAACTACGCACCGCATAGGAAATCCAGTTACAGATTTGAAATCTGCACACATGTGCGCTTCTAATGACGTAAAAATTACACGGACCGGTGATTGGTCGGAAAATTCGATATCTGGCGATGACGGCATGGCGGTTTCCGCCAATCCAAACCAAGCCACCAAAATCTTATTTCCTCGAAAACTACGTGCCGCATAGGAAATCCAGTTACAGATTTGAAATCTGCACACATGTGCGCTCCTAACGACGTAAAAATTACACGGATCGGTGATTGGTCGGAAAATTCGATATCTGGTGATGCCGGCATGGCTGTTTCCGCCAATCCAAACTAAGCCTCCAAAATCTTATTTCCTCGAAAACTACGCGTCGCATAGGAAATCCAGTTACAGATTTGAAATCTGCACACATGTGCGCTCTTAACGACGTAAAAAATACACGGATCGGTGATTGGTCGGAAAATTCGATATCTGGCGATGCCGGCATGGCGGTGTCCGCCAATCCAAACTAAGCCACCAAAATCTTATTTCCTCGAAAACTACGTGCCGCATAGGAAATCCAGTTACAGATTTGAAATCTGCACACACGTGCGCTCCTAACGACGTAAAAATTACACGGATCGGTGATTGGTCGGAAAATTCGATATCTGGCGATGCCGGCATGGCTGTTTCCGCCAATCCAAACTAAGCCACCAAAATCTTATTTCCTCGAAAACAATGCACCGCATAGGAAATCCAGTTACAGATTTGAAATCTGCACACATGTGCGCTCCTAATGACGTAGAAATTACACGGATCGGTGATTGGTCGGAAAATTCGAAATTTGGCGATGCCGGCATGGCTGTTTCCGCCAATCCAAACTAAGCCACCAAAATCTTATTTCCTCGAAAACTATGCACCGCATAGGAAATCCAGTTACAGATTTGAAATCTGCACACATGTGCGCTCTTAACGACGTAAAAAATACACGGATCGGTGATTGGTCGGAAAATTCGATATCTGGCGATGCCGGCATGGCTGTTTCCGCCAATCCAAACTAAGCCACCAAAATCTTATTTCCTCGAAAACTACGTGCCGCATAGGAAATGCAGTTACAGATTTGAAATCCGCACACATGTGCGCTCTTAACGACGTAAAAATTACACGGATCGGTGATTGGTCGGAAAATTCGACATCTGGCGATGCCGGCATGGCTGATTCTGCCAATCCAAACTAAGCCACCAAAATCTTATTTCCTCGAAAACTACGCACCGCATAGGAAATGCAGTTACAGATTTGAAATCTGCACACATGTGCGCTCTTAACGACGTAAAAATTACACGGATCGGTGATTGGTCGGAAAATTCGATATCTGGCGATGCCGGCATGGCTGATTCTGCCAATCCAAACTAAGCCACAAAAATCTTATTTCCTTCAAAACTACGCACCGCATAGGAAATCCAGTTACAGATTTGAAATCTGCACACATGTGCGCTCCTAATGACGTAGAAATTACACGGATCGGTGATTGGTCGGAAAATTCGATATCTGGCGATGCCGGCATAGCTGATTCTGCCAATCCAAACTAAGCCACCAAAATCTTATTTCCTCGAAAACTATGCGCCGCATAGGAAATCCAGTTACAGATTTGAAATCTGCACACATGTGCGCTCTTAACGACGTAAAAAATACACGGATCGGTGAATGGTCGGAAAATTCGATATCTGGCGATGCCGGCATAGCTGTTTCCGCCAATCAAAACTAAGCCACAAAAATCTTATCTCCTCGAAAACTACGCACCGCATAGGAAATGCAGTTACAGATTTGAAATCTGCACACATGTGCGCTCCTAATGACGTAGAAATTAGACGGATCGGTGATTGGTCGGAAAATTCGAAATTTGGCGATGCCGGCATGGCTGTTTCCGCCAATCCAAACTAAGCCACAAAAATATTATTTCCTCGAAAACTATGCACCGCATAGGAAATCCAGTTACAGATTTGAAATCTGCACACATGTGCGCTCTTAATGACGAAGAAATTACACGGATCGGTGATTGGTCGGAAAATTCGAAATTTGGCGATGCCGGCATGGCGGTTTCCGCCAATCCAAACTAAGCCACAAAAATATTATTTCCTCGAAAACTATGCACCGCATAGGAAATCCAGTTACAGATTTGAAATCTGCACACATGTGCGCTCTTAATGACGAAGAAATTACACGGATCGGTGATTGGTCGGAAAATTCGAAATTTGGCGATGCCGGCATGGCGGTTTCCGCCAATCCAAACTAAGCCACAAAAATATTATTTCCTCGAAAACTATGCACCGCATAGGAAATCCAGTTACAGATTTAAAATCTGCACACATGTGCACTCTTAACGACGTAAAAATTACACGGATCGGTGATTGGTCGGAAAATTCGATATCTGGCGATGCCGGCATGGCTGATTCTGCCAATCCAAACTAAGCCACCAAAATCTTATTTCCTCGAAAACTGCGCACCGCATAGGAAATGCAGTTACAGATTTGAAATCCGCACACATGTGCGCTCTTAACGACGTAAAAATTACACGGATCGGTGATTGGTCGGAAAATTCGATATCTGGCGATGCCGGCATGGCTGATTCTGCCAATCCAAACTAAGCCACCAAAATCTTATTTCCTCGAAAACTGCGCACCGCATAGGAAATGCAGTTACAGATTTGAAATCCGCACACATGTGCGCTCTTAACGACGTACAAATTACACGGATCGGTGATTGGTCGCAAAATTCGACATCTGGCGATGCCGGCATGGCTGATTCTGCCAATCCAAACTAAGCCACCAAAATCTTACTTCCTCGAAAACTACGCACCGCATAGGAAATGCAGTTACAGATTTGAAATCCGCACACATGTGCGCTCTTAACGACGTAAAAATTACACGGATCGGTGATTGGTCGGAAAATTCGATATCTGGCGATGCCGGCATGGCTGTTTCCGCCAATCCAAACTAAGCCACAAAAATCTTATTTCCTCGAAAACTATGCACCGCATAGGAAATCCAGTTATAGATTTGAAATCTGCACACATGTGCGCTTCTAATGACGTAGAAATTACACGGATCGGTGATTGGTCGGAAAATTCGAAATTTGGCGATGCCGGCATGGCTGTTTCCGCCAATCCAAACTAAGCCACAAAAATATTATTTCCTCGAAAACTATGCACCGCATAGGAAATCCAGTTACAGATTTGAAATCTGCACACATGTGCGCTCTTAATGACGAAGAAATTACACGGATCGGTGATTGGTCGGAAAATTCGATATCTGGCGATGCCGGCATGGCTGTTTCCGCCAATTCAAACTAAGCCACAAAAATATTATTTCCTCGAAAACTATGCACCGCATAGGAAATCCAGTTATAGATTTGAAATCTGCACACATGTGCGCTCCTAATGACGTAGAAATTACACGGATCGGTGATTGGTCGGAAAATTCGATATCTGGCGATGCCGGCATGGCTGATTCTGCCAATCCAAACTAAGCCACCAAAATCTTATTTCCTCGAAAACTTCGCACCGCATAGGAAATCCAGTTACAGATTTGAAATCTGCACACATGTGCGCTCTTAACGACGTAAAAATTACACGGATCGGTGATTGGTCGGAAAATTCGATATCTGGCGATGCCGGCATGGCTGATTCTGCCAATCCAAACTAAGCCACCAAAATCTTATTTCCTCGAAAACTGCGCACCGCATAGGAAATGCAGTTACAGATTTGAAATCCGCACACATGTGCGCTCTTAACGACGTACAAATTACACGGATCGGTAATTGGTCGGAAAATTCGACATCTGGCGATGCCGGCATGGCTGATTCTGCCAATCCAAACTAAGCCACCAAAATCTTACTTCCTCGAAAACTACGCACCGCATAGGAAATGCAGTTACAGATTTGAAATCCGCACACATGTGCGCTCTTAACGACGTAAAAATTACACGGATCGGCGATTGGTCGGAAAATTCGATATCTGGCGATGCCGGCATGGCTGTTTCCGCCAATCCAAACTAAGCCACAAAAATCTTATTTCCTCGAAAACTATGCACCGCATAGGAAATCCAGTTATAGATTTGAAATCTGCACACATGTGCGCTCCTAATGACGTAGAAATTACACGGATCGGTGATTGGTCGGAAAATTCGAAATTTGGCGATGCCGGCATGGCTGTTTCCGCCAATCCAAACTAAGCCACAAAAATATTATTTCCTCGAAAACTATGCACCGCATAGGAAATCCAGTTACAGATTTGAAATCTGCACACATGTGCGCTCCTAATGACGTAGAAATTACACGGATCGGTGATTGGTCGGAAAATTCGAAATTTGGCGATGCCGGCATGGCGGTTTCCGCCAATCCAAACTAAGCCACCAAAATCTTATTTCCTCGAAAACTGCGCACCGCATAGGAAATGCAGTTACAGATTTGAAATCCGCACACATGTGCGCTCTTAACGACGTAAAAATTACACGGATCGGTGATTGGTCGGAAAATTCGACATCTGGCGATGCCGGCATGGCTGATTCTGCCAATCCAAACTAAGCCACCAAAATCTTATTTCCTCGAAAACTACGCACCGCATAGGAAATGCAGTTACAGATTTGAAATCTGCACACATGTGCGCTCTTAACGACGTAAAAATTACACCGATCGGTGATTGGTCGGAAAATTCGATATCTGGCGATGCCGGCATGGCTGATTCTGCCAATCCAAACTAAGCCACAAAACTCTTATTTCCTTCAAAACTACGCACCGCATAGGAAATCCAGTTACAGATTTGAAATCTGCACACATGTGCGCTCCTAATGACGTAGAAATTAAACGGATCGGTGATTGGTCGGAAAATTCGATATCTGGCGATGCCGGCATGGCTGATTCTGCCAATCCAAACTAAGCCACCAAAATCTTATTTCCTCGAAAACTATGCGCCGCATAGGAAATCCAGTTACAGATTTGAAATCTGCACACATGTGCGCTCTTAACGACGTAAAAAATACACGGATCGGTGAATGGTCGGAAAATTCGATATCTGGCGATGCCGGCATGGCTGTTTCCGCCAATCAAAACTAAGCCACAAAAATCTTATCTCCTCGAAAACTACGCACCGCATAGGAAATGCAGTTACAGATTTGAAATCTGCACACATGTGCGCTCCTAATGACGTAGAAATTAGACGGATCGGTGATTGGTCGGAAAATTCGAAATTTGGCGATGCCGGCATGGCTGTTTCCGCCAATCCAAACTAAGCCACAAAAATCTTATTTCCTCGAAAACTATGCACCGCATAGGAAATCCAGTTATAGATTTGAAATCTGCACACATGTGCGCTCCTAATGACGTAGAAATTACACGGATCGGTGATTGGTCGGAAAATTCGAAATTTGGCGATGCCGGCATGGCTGTTTCCGCCAATCCAAACTAAGCCACAAAAATCTTATTTCCTCCAAAACTAGGCACCGCATAGGAAATCCAGTTACAGATTTAAAATCTGCACACATGTGCACTCTTAACGACGTAAAAATTACACGGATCGGTGATTGGTCGGAAAATTCGATATCTGGCGATGCCGGCATGGCTGATTCTGCCAATCCAAACTAAGCCACCAAAATCTTATTTCCTCGAAAACTGCGCACCGCATAGGAAATGCAGTTACAGATTTGAAATCCGCACACATGTGCGCTCTTAACGACGTAAAAATTACACGGATCGGTGATTGGTCGGAAAATTCGATATCTGGCGATGCCGGCATGGCTGATTCTGCCAATCCAAACTAAGCCACCAAAATCTTATTTCCTCGAAAACTGCGCACCGCATAGGAAATGCAGTTACAGATTTGAAATCCGCACACATGTGCGCTCTTAACGACGTACAAATTACACGGATCGGTAATTGGTCGGAAAATTCGACATCTGGCGATGCCGGCATGGCTGATTCTGCCAATCCAAACTAAGCCACCAAAATCTTACTTCCTCGAAAACTACGCACCGCATAGGAAATGCAGTTACAGATTTGAAATCCGCACACATGTGCGCTCTTAACGACGTAAAAATTACACGGATCGGCGATTGGTCGGAAAATTCGATATCTGGCGATGCCGGCATGGCTGTTTCCGCCAATCCAAACTAAGCCACCAAAATCTTACTTCCTCGAAAACTACGCACCGCATAGGAAATGCAGTTACAGATTTGAAATCTGCACACATGTGCGCTCCTAATGACGTAGAAATTAGACGGATCGGTGATTGGTCGGAAAATTCGATATCTGGCGATGCCGGCATGGCTGATTCTGCCAATCCAAACTAAGCCACAAAACTCTTATTTCCTTCAAAACTACGCACCGCATAGGAAATCCAGTTACAGATTTGAAATCTGCACACATGTGCGCTCCTAATGACGTAGAAATTAAACGGATCGGTGATTGGTCGGAAAATTCGATATCTGGCGATGCCGGCATGGCTGATTCTGCCAATCCAAACTAAGCCACCAAAATCTTATTTCCTCGAAAACTATGCGCCGCATAGGAAATCCAGTTACAGATTTGAAATCTGCACACATGTGCGCTCTTAACGACGTAAAAAATACACGGATCGGTGAATGGTCGGAAAATTCGATATCTGGCGATGCCGGCATGGCTGTTTCCGCCAATCAAAACTAAGCCACAAAAATCTTATCTCCTCGAAAACTACGCACCGCATAGGAAATGCAGTTACAGATTTGAAATCTGCACACATGTGCGCTCCTAATGACGTAGAAATTAGACGGATCGGTGATTGGTCGGAAAATTCGAAATTTGGCGATGCCGGCATGGCTGTTTCCGCCAATCCAAACTAAGCCACAAAAATCTTATTTCCTCGAAAACTATGCACCGCATAGGAAATCCAGTTATAGATTTGAAATCTGCACACATGTGCGCTTCTAATGACGTAGAAATTACACGGATCGGTGATTGGTCGGAAAATTCGAAATTTGGCGATGCCGGCATGGCTGTTTCCGCCAATCCAAACTAAGCCACAAAAATATTATTTCCTCGAAAACTATGCACCGCATAGGAAATCCAGTTACAGATTTGAAATCTGCACACATGTGCGCTCTTAATGACGAAGAAATTACACGGATCGGTGATTGGTCGGAAAATTCGATATCTGGCGATGCCGGCATGGCTGTTTCCGCCAATCCAAACTAAGCCACAAAAATATTATTTCCTCGAAAACTATGCACCGCATAGGAAATCCAGTTATAGATTTGAAATCTGCACACATGTGCGCTCCTAATGACGTAGAAATTACACGGATCGGTGATTGGTCGGAAAATTCGATATCTGGCGATGCCGGCATGGCTGATTCTGCCAATCCAAACTAAGCCACCAAAATCTTATTTCCTCGAAAACTTCGCACCGCATAGGAAATCCAGTTACAGATTTGAAATCTGCACACATGTGCGCTCTTAACGACGTAAAAATTACACGGATCGGTGATTGGTCGGAAAATTCGATATCTGGCGATGCCGGCATGGCTGATTCTGCCAATCCAAACTAAGCCACCAAAATCTTATTTCCTCGAAAACTGCGCACCGCATAGGAAATGCAGTTACAGATTTGAAATCCGCACACATGTGCGCTCTTAACGACGTACAAATTACACGGATCGGTAATTGGTCGGAAAATTCGACATCTGGCGATGCCGGCATGGCTGATTCTGCCAATCCAAACTAAGCCA
This sequence comes from Brachypalpus laphriformis, assembly GCA_945910035.1. NCBI lineage: Eukaryota > Metazoa > Arthropoda > Insecta > Diptera > Syrphidae > Brachypalpus > Brachypalpus laphriformis. The sequence continues at coordinate 75,792,472 of OX246755.1, read as the reverse complement.
CCAAAATCTTACTTCCTCGAAAACTACGCACCGCATAGGAAATGCAGTTACAGATTTGAAATCCGCACACATGTGCGCTCTTAACGACGTAAAAATTACACGGATCGGCGATTGGTCGGAAAATTCGATATCTGGCGATGCCGGCATGGCTGTTTCCGCCAATCCAAACTAAGCCACAAAAATCTTATTTCCTCGAAAACTATGCACCGCATAGGAAATCCAGTTATAGATTTGAAATCTGCACACATGTGCGCTCCTAATGACGTAGAAATTACACGGATCGGTGATTGGTCGGAAAATTCGAAATTTGGCGATGCCGGCATGGCTGTTTCCGCCAATCCAAACTAAGCCACAAAAATATTATTTCCTCGAAAACTATGCACCGCATAGGAAATCCAGTTACAGATTTGAAATCTGCACACATGTGCGCTCTTAATGACGAAGAAATTACACGGATCGGTGATTGGTCGGAAAATTCGATATCTGGCGATGCCGGCATGGCTGTTTCCGCCAATCCAAACTAAGCCACAAAAATATTATTTCCTCGAAAACTATGCACCGCATAGGAAATCCAGTTATAGATTTGAAATCTGCACACATGTGCGCTCCTAATGACGTAGAAATTACACGGATCGGTGATTGGTCGGAAAATTCGAAATTTGGCGATGCCGGCATGGCGGTTTCCGCCAATCCAAACTAAGCCACAAAAATCTTATTTCCTCGAAAACTGCGCACCGCATAGGAAATGCAGTTACAGATTTGAAATCCGCACACATGTGCGCTCTTAACGACGTAAAAATTACACGGATCGGTGATTGGTCGGAAAATTCGACATCTGGCGATGCCGGCATGGCTGATTCTGCCAATCCAAACTAAGCCACCAAAATCTTATTTCCTCGAAAACTACGCACCGCATAGGAAATGCAGTTACAGATTTGAAATCTGCACACATGTGCGCTCTTAACGACGTAAAAATTACACCGATCGGTGATTGGTCGGAAAATTCGATATCTGGCGATGCCGGCATGGCTGATTCTGCCAATCCAAACTAAGCCACAAAACTCTTATTTCCTTCAAAACTACGCACCGCATAGGAAATCCAGTTACAGATTTGAAATCTGCACACATGTGCGCTCCTAATGACGTAGAAATTAAACGGATCGGTGATTGGTCGGAAAATTCGATATCTGGCGATGCCGGCATGGCTGATTCTGCCAATCCAAACTAAGCCACCAAAATCTTATTTCCTCGAAAACTATGCGCCGCATAGGAAATCCAGTTACAGATTTGAAATCTGCACACATGTGCGCTCTTAACGACGTAAAAAATACACGGATCGGTGAATGGTCGGAAAATTCGATATCTGGCGATGCCGGCATGGCTGTTTCCGCCAATCAAAACTAAGCCACAAAAATCTTATCTCCTCGAAAACTACGCACCGCATAGGAAATGCAGTTACAGATTTGAAATCTGCACACATGTGCGCTCCTAATGACGTAGAAATTAGACGGATCGGTGATTGGTCGGAAAATTCGAAATTTGGCGATGCCGGCATGGCTGTTTCCGCCAATCCAAACTAAGCCACAAAAATATTATTTCCTCGAAAACTATGCACCGCATAGGAAATCCAGTTACAGATTTGAAATCTGCACACATGTGCGCTCTTAATGACGAAGAAATTACACGGATCGGTGATTGGTCGGAAAATTCGAAATTTGGCGATGCCGGCATGGCTGTTTCCGCCAATCCAAACTAAGCCACAAAAATATTATTTCCTCGAAAACTATGCACCGCATAGGAAATCCAGTTACAGATTTGAAATCTGCACACATGTGCGCTCTTAATGACGAAGAAATTACACGGATCGGTGATTGGTCGGAAAATTCGAAATTTGGCGATGCCGGCATGGCTGTTTCCGCCAATCCAAACTAAGCCACAAAAATATTATTTCCTCGAAAACTATGCACCGCATAGGAAATCCAGTTACAGATTTGAAATCTGCACACATGTGCGCTCTTAATGACGAAGAAATTACACGGATCGGTGATTGGTCGGAAAATTCGAAATTTGGCGATGCCGGCATGGCTGTTTCCGCCAATCCAAACTAAGCCACAAAAATCTTATTTCCTCCAAAACTAGGCACCGCATAGGAAATCCAGTTACAGATTTGAAATCTGCACACATGTGCACTCTTAACGACGTAAAAATTACACGGATCGGTGATTGGTCGGAAAATTCGATATCTGGCGATGCCGGCATGGCTGATTCTGCCAATCCAAACTAAGCCACCAAAATCTTATTTCCTCGAAAACATCGCACCGCATAGGAAATCCAGTTACAGATTTGAAATCTGCACACATGTGCGCTCTTAACGACGTAAAAATTACACGGATCGGTGATTGGTCGGAAAATTCGATATCTGGCGATGCCGGCATGGCTGATTCTGCCAATCCAAACTAAGCCACCAAAATCTTATTTCCTCGAAAACTGCGCACCGCATAGGAAATGCAGTTACAGAATTGAAATCCGCACACATGTGCGCTCTTAACGACGTACAAATTACACGGATCGGTAATTGGTCGGAAAATTCGACATCTGGCGATGCCGGCATGGCTGATTCTGCCAATCCAAACTAAGCCACCAAAATCTTACTTCCTCGAAAACTACGCACCGCATAGGAAATGCAGTTACAGATTTGAAATCCGCACACATGTGCGCTCTTAACGACGTAAAAATTACACGGATCGGCGATTGGTCGGAAAATTCGATATCTGGCGATGCCGGCATGGCTGTTTCCGCCAATCCAAACTAAGCCACAAAAATCTTATTTCCTCGAAAACTATGCACCGCATAGGAAATCCAGTTATAGATTTGAAATCTGCACACATGTGCGCTCCTAATGACGTAGAAATTACACGGATCGGTGATTGGTCGGAAAATTCGAAATTTGGCGATGCCGGCATGGCTGTTTCCGCCAATCCAAACTAAGCCACAAAAATATTATTTCCTCGAAAACTATGCACCGCATAGGAAATCCAGTTACAGATTTGAAATCTGCACACATGTGCGCTCTTAATGACGAAGAAATTACACGGATCGGTGATTGGTCGGAAAATTCGATATCTGGCGATGCCGGCATGGCTGTTTCCGCCAATCCAAACTAAGCCACAAAAATATTATTTCCTCGAAAACTATGCACCGCATAGGAAATCCAGTTATAGATTTGAAATCTGCACACATGTGCGCTCCTAATGACGTAGAAATTACACGGATCGGTGATTGGTCGGAAAATTCGAAATTTGGCGATGCCGGCATGGCGGTTTCCGCCAATCCAAACTAAGCCACCAAAATCTTATTTCCTCGAAAACTGCGCACCGCATAGGAAATGCAGTTACAGATTTGAAATCCGCACACATGTGCGCTCTTAACGACGTAAAAATTACACGGATCGGTGATTGGTCGGAAAATTCGACATCTGGCGATGCCGGCATGGCTGATTCTGCCAATCCAAACTAAGCCACCAAAATCTTATTTCCTCGAAAACTACGCACCGCATAGGAAATGCAGTTACAGATTTGAAATCTGCACACATGTGCGCTCTTAACGACGTAAAAATTACACCGATCGGTGATTGGTCGGAAAATTCGATATCTGGCGATGCCGGCATGGCTGATTCTGCCAATCCAAACTAAGCCACAAAACTCTTATTTCCTTCAAAACTACGCACCGCATAGGAAATCCAGTTACAGATTTGAAATCTGCACACATGTGCGCTCCTAATGACGTAGAAATTAAACGGATCGGTGATTGGTCGGAAAATTCGATATCTGGCGATGCCGGCATGGCTGATTCTGCCAATCCAAACTAAGCCACCAAAATCTTATTTCCTCGAAAACTATGCGCCGCATAGGAAATCCAGTTACAGATTTGAAATCTGCACACATGTGCGCTCTTAACGACGTAAAAAATACACGGATCGGTGAATGGTCGGAAAATTCGATATCTGGCGATGCCGGCATGGCTGTTTCCGCCAATCAAAACTAAGCCACAAAAATCTTATCTCCTCGAAAACTACGCACCGCATAGGAAATGCAGTTACAGATTTGAAATCTGCACACATGTGCGCTCCTAATGACGTAGAAATTAGACGGATCGGTGATTGGTCGGAAAATTCGAAATTTGGCGATGCCGGCATGGCTGTTTCCGCCAATCCAAACTAAGCCACAAAAATATTATTTCCTCGAAAACTATGCACCGCATAGGAAATCCAGTTACAGATTTGAAATCTGCACACATGTGCGCTCTTAATGACGAAGAAATTACACGGATCGGTGATTGGTCGGAAAATTCGAAATTTTGCGATGCCGGCATGGCGGTTTCCGCCAATCCAAACTAAGCCACAAAAATATTATTTCCTCGAAAACTATGCACCGCATAGGAAATGCAGTTACAGATTTGAAATCTGCACACATGTGCGCTCCTAACGACGTAAAAATTACATGGATCGGTGATTAGTCGGAAAATTCGAAATTTGGCGATGCCGGCATGGCTGTTTCCGCCAATCCAAACTAAGCCACAAAAATATTATTTCCTCGAAAACTATGCACCGCATAGGAAATCCAGTTACAGATTTGAAATCTGCACACATGTGCGCTCTTAATGACGAAGAAATTACACGGATCGGTGATTGGTCGGAAAATTCGAAATTTGGTGATGCCGGCATGGCTGTTTCCGCCAATCCAAACTAAGCCACAAAAATATTATTTCCTCGAAAACTATGCACCGCATAGGAAATCCAGTTACAGATTTGAAATCTGCACACATGTGCGCTCTTAATGACGAAGAAATTACACGGATCGGTGATTGGTCGGAAAATTCGATATCTGGCGATGCCGGCATGGCTGTTTCCGCCAATCCAAACTAAGCCACCAAAATCTTATTTCCTCGAAAACTATGCACCGCATAGGAAATCCAGTTACAGATTTGAAATCTGCACACATGTGCGCTCTTAACGACGTAAAAATTACACGGATCGGTGATTGGTCGGAAAATTCGATATCTGGCGATGCCGGCATGGCTGATTCTGCCAATCCAAACTAAGCCACCAAAATCTTATTTCCTCGAAAACTGCGCACCGCATAGGAAATGCAGTTACAGATTTGAAATCCGCACACATGTGCGCTCTTAACGACGTAAAAATTACACGGATCGGTGATTGGTCGGAAAATTCGATATCTGGCGATGCCGGCATGGCTGATTCTGCCAATCCAAACTAAGCCACCAAAATCTTATTTCCTCGAAAACTGCGCACCGCATAGGAAATGCAGTTACAGATTTGAAATCCGCACACATGTGCGCTCTTAACGACGTAAAAATTACACGGATCGGTGATTGGTCGGAAAATTCGATATCTGGCGATGCCGGCATGGCTGTTTCCGCCAATCCAAACTAAGCCACAAAAATCTTATTTCCTCGAAAACTATGCACCGCATAGGAAATCCAGTTATAGATTTGAAATCTGCACACATGTGCGCTCCTAATGACGTAGAAATTACACGGATCGGTGATTGGTCGGAAAATTCGACATCTGGCGATGCCGGCATGGCTGATTCTGCCAACCCAAACTAAGCCACCAAAATCTTACTTCCTCGAAAACTACGCACCGCATAGGAAATGCAGTTACAGATTTGAAATCCGCACACATGTGCGCTCTTAACGACGTAAAAATTACACGGATCGGTGATTGGTCGGAAAATTCGATATCTGGCGATGCCGGCATGGCTGTTTCCGCCAATCCAAACTAAGCCACAAAAATCTTATTTCCTCGAAAACTATGCACCGCATAGGAAATCCAGTTATAGATTTGAAATCTGCACACATGTGCGCTCCTAATGACGTAGAAATTACACGGATCGGTGATTGGTCGGAAAATTCGAAATTTGGCGATGCCGGCATGGCTGTTTCCGCCAATCCAAACTAAGCCACAAAAATATTATTTCCTCGAAAACTATGCACCGCATAGGAAATCCAGTTACAGATTTGAAATCTGCACACATGTGCGCTCTTAATGACGAAGAAATTACACGGATCGGTGATTGGTCGGAAAATTCGATATCTGGCGATGCCGGCATGGCTGTTTCCGCCAATCCAAACTAAGCCACCAAAATCTTATTTCCTCGAAAACTATGCACCGCATAGGAAATCCAGTTACAGATTTGAAATCTGCACACATGTGCGCTCTTAACGACGTAAAAATTACACGGATCGGTGATTGGTCGGAAAATTCGATATCTGGCGATGCCGGCATGGCTGATTCTGCCAATCCAAACTAAGCCACCAAAATCTTATTTCCTCGAAAACTGCGCACCGCATAGGAAATGCAGTTACAGATTTGAAATCCGCACACATGTGCGCTCTTAACGACGTACAAATTACACGGATCGGTGATTGGTCGGAAAATTCGACATCTGGCGATGCCGGCATGGCTGATTCTGCCAATCCAAACTAAGCCACCAAAATCTTATTTCCTCGAAAACTGCGCACCGCATAGGAAATGCAGTTACAGATTTGAAATCCGCACACATGTGCGCTCTTAACGACGTAAAAATTACACGGATCGGCGATTGGTCGGAAAATTCGATATCTGGCGATGCCGGCATGGCTGTTTCCGCCAATCCAAACTAAGCCACAAAAATCTTATTTCCTCGAAAACTATGCACCGCATAGGAAATCCAGTTATAGATTTGAAATCTGCACACATGTGCGCTCCTAATGACGTAGAAATTACACGGATCGGTGATTGGTCGGAAAATTCGAAATTTGGCGATGCCGGCATGGCTGTTTCCGCCAATCCAAACTAAGCCACAAAAATATTATTTCCTCGAAAACTGCGCACCGCATAGGAAATGCAGTTACAGATTTGAAATCCGCACACATGTGCGCTCTTAACGACGTACAAATTACACGGATCGGTGATTGGTCGGAAAATTCGACATCTGGCGATGCCGGCATGGCTGATTCTGCCAATCCAAACTAAGCCACCAAAATCTTATTTCCTCGAAAACTGCGCACCGCATAGGAAATGCAGTTACAGATTTGAAATCCGCACACATGTGCGCTCTTAACGACGTAAAAATTACACGGATCGGCGATTGGTCGGAAAATTCGATATCTGGCGATGCCGGCATGGCTGTTTCCGCCAATCCAAACTAAGCCACAAAAATCTTATTTCCTCGAAAACTATGCACCGCATAGGAAATCCAGTTATAGATTTGAAATCTGCACACATGTGCGCTCCTAATGACGTAGAAATTACACGGATCGGTGATTGGTCGGAAAATTCGAAATTTGGCGATGCCGGCATGGCTGTTTCCGCCAATCCAAACTAAGCCACAAAAATATTATTTCCTCGAAAACTATGCACCGCATAGGAAATCCAGTTACAGATTTGAAATCTGCACACATGTGCGCTCTTAATGACGAGGAAATTACACGGATCGGTGATTGGTCGGAAAATTCGAAATTTTGCGATGCCGGCATGGCGGTTTCCGCCAATCCAAACTAAGCCACAAAAATATTATTTCCTCGAAAACTATGCACCGCATAGGAAATGCAGTTACAGATTTGAAATCTGCACACATGTGCGCTCCTAACGACGTAAAAATTACATGGATCGGTGATTAGTCGGAAAATTCGAAATTTGGCGATGCCGGCATGGCTGTTTCCGCCAATCCAAACTAAGCCACAAAAATATTATTTCCTCGAAAACTGCGCACCGCATAGGAAATGCAGTTACAGATTTGAAATCCGCACACATGTGCGCTCTTAACGACGTACAAATTACACGGATCGGTGATTGGTCGGAAAATTCGACATCTGGCGATGCCGGCATGGCTGATTCTGCCAATCCAAACTAAGCCACCAAAATCTTATTTCCTCGAAAACTGCGCACCGCATAGGAAATGCAGTTACAGATTTGAAATCTGCACACATGTGCGCTCTTAACGACGTAAAAAATACACGGATCGGTGATTGGTCGGAAAATTCGATATCTGGCGATGCCGGCATGGCTGTTTCCGCCAATCCAAACTAAGCCACAAAAATCGTATCTCCTCGAAAACTACGCACCGCATAGGAAATCCAGTTACAGATTTGAAATCTGCACACATGTGCGCTCCTAATGACGTAGAAATTACACGGATCGGTGATTGGTCGGAAAATTCGAAATTTGGCGATGCCGGCATGGCTGTTTCCGCCAATCCAAACTAAGCCACAAAAATATTATTTCCTCGAAAACTGCGCACCGCATAGGAAATGCAGTTACAGATTTGAAATCCGCACACATGTGCGCTCTTAACGACGTACAAATTACACGGATCGGTGATTGGTCGGAAAATTCGACATCTGGCGATGCCGGCATGGCTGATTCTGCCAATCCAAACTAAGCCACCAAAATCTTATTTCCTCGAAAACTGCGCACCGCATAGGAAATGCAGTTACAGATTTGAAATCTGCACACATGTGCGCTCTTAACGACGTAAAAAATACACGGATCGGTGATTGGTCGGAAAATTCGATATCTGGCGATGCCGGCATGGCTGTTTCCGCCAATCCAAACTAAGCCACAAAAATCGTATCTCCTCGAAAACTACGCACCGCATAGGAAATCCAGTTACAGATTTGAAATCTGCACACATGTGCGCTCCTAATGACGTAGAAATTACACGGATCGGTGATTGGTCGGAAAATTCGAAATTTGGCGATGCCGGCATGGCGGTTTCCGCCAATCCAAACTAAGCCACAAAAATATTATTTCCTCGAAAACTATGCACCGCATAGGAAATCCAGTCACAGATTTGAAATCTGCACACATGTGCGCTCCTAACGACGTAAAAATTACATGGATCGGTGATTAGTCGGAAAATTCGAAATTTGGCGATGCCGGCATGGCTGTTTCCGCCAATCCAAACTAAGCCACAAAAATATTATTTCCTTGAAAACTATGCACCGCATAGGAAATCCAGTTACAGATTTGAAATCTGCACACATGTGCGCTCTTAATGACGAAGAAATTACACGGATCGGTGATTGGTCGGAAAATTCGAAATTTGGCGATGCCGGCATGGCGGTTTCCGCCAATCCAAACTAAGCCACAAAAATATTATTTCCTCGAAAACTATGCACCGCATAGGAAATCCAGTTACAGATTTGAAATCTGCACACATGTGCGCTCTTAATGACGAAGAAATTACACGGATCGGTGATTGGTCGGAAAATTCGAAATTTGGCGATGCCGGCATGGCTGTTTCCGCCAATCCAAACTAAGCCACAAAAATATTATTTCCTCGAAAACTATGCACCGCATAGGAAATCCAGTTACAGATTTGAAATCTGCACACATGTGCGCTCTTAACGACGTAAAAATTACACGGATCGGTGATTGGTCGGAAAATTCGATATCTGGCGATGCCGGCATGGCTGATTCTGCCAATCCAAACTAAGCCACCAAAATCTTATTTCCTCGAAAACTTCGCACCGCATAGGAAATCCAGTTACAGATTTGAAATCTGCACACATGTGCGCTCTTAACGACGTAAAAATTACACGGATCGGTGATTGGTCGGAAAATTCGATATCTGGCGATGCCGGCATGGCTGATTCTGCCAATCCAAACTAAGCCACAAAAATCTTATTTCCTCCAAAACTACGCACCGCATAGGAAATCCAGTTACAGATTTGAAATCTGCACACATGTGCGCTCCTAATGACGTAGAAATTACACGGATCGGTGATTGGTCGGAAAATTCGAAATTTGGCGATGCCGGCATGGCGGTTTCCGCCAATCCAAACTAAGCCACCAAAATCTTATTTCCTCGAAAACTACGCGTCGCATAGGAAATCCAGTTACAGATTTGAAATCTGCACACATGTGCGCTCTTAACGACGTAAAAAATACACGGATCGGTGATTGGTCGGAAAATTCGATATCTGGCGATGCCGGCATGGCTGTTTCCGCCAATCCAAACTAAGCCACAAAAATCTTATCTCCTCGAAAACTACGCACCGCATAGGAAATCCAGTTACAGATTTGAAATCTGCACACATGTGCGCTCCTAATGACGTAGAAATTACACGGATCGGTGATTGGTCGGAAAATTCAAAATTTGGCGATGCCGGCATGGCGGTTTCCGCCAATCCAAACTAAGCCACAAAAATATTATTTCCTCGAAAACTATGCACCGCATAGGAAATCCAGTTACAGATTTGAAATCTGCACACATGTGCGCTCTTAATGACGAAGAAATTACACGGATCGGTGATTGGTCGGAAAATTCGAAATTTGGCGATGCCGGCATGGCTGTTTCCGCCAATCCAAACTAAGCCACAAAAATATTATTTCCTCGAAAACTATGCACCGCATAGGAAATCCAGTTACAGATTTGAAATCTGCACACATGTGCGCTCTTAATGACGAAGAAATTACACGGATCGGTGATTGGTCGGAAAATTCGAAATTTGGCGATGCCGGCATGGCTGTTTCCGCCAATCCAAACTAAGCCACAAAAATCTTATTTCCTCCAAAACTAGGCACCGCATAGGAAATCCAGTTACAGATTTGAAATCTGCACACATGTGCGCTCTTAACGACGTAAAAATTACACGGATCGGTGATTGGTCGGAAAATTCGATATCTGGCGATGCCGGCATGGCTGATTCTGCCAATCCAAACTAAGCCACCAAAATCTTATTTCCTCGAAAACTTCGCACCGCATAGGAAATCCAGTTACAGATTTGAAATCTGCACACATGTGCGCTCTTAATGACGAAGAAATTACACGGATCGGTGATTGGTCGGAAAATTCGAAATTTGGCGATGCCGGCATGGCTGTTTCCGCCAATCCAAACTAAGCCACAAAAATCTTATTTCCTCCAAAACTACGCACCGCATAGGAAATCCAGTTACAGATTTGAAATCTGCACACATGTGCGCTCCTAATGACGTAGAAATTACACGGATCGGTGATTGGTCGGAAAATTCGATATCTGGCGATGCCGGCATGGCTGATTCTGCCAATCCAAACTAAGCCACCAAAATCTTATTTCCTCGAAAACTGCGCACCGCATAGGAAATGCAGTTACAGATTTGAAATCCGCACACATGTGCGCTCATAACGACGTACAAATTACACGGATCGGTGATTGGTCGGAAAATTCGACATCTGGCGATGCCGGCATGGCTGATTCTGCCAATCCAAACTAAGCCACCAAAATCTTACTTCCTCGAAAACTACGCACCGCATAGGAAATGCAGTTACAGATTTGAAATCCGCACACATGTGCGCTCTTAACGACGTAAAAATTACATGGATCGGTGATTGGTCGGAAAATTCGATATCTGGCGATGCCGGCATGGCTGATTCTGCCAATCCAAACTAAGCCACAAAAATCTTATTTCCTCCAAAACTAGGCACCGCATAGGAAATCCAGTTACAGATTTGAAATCTGCACACATGTGCGCTCTTAACGACGTAAAAATTACACGGATCGGTGATTGGTCGGAAAATTCGATATCTGGCGATGCCGGCATGGCTGATTCTGCCAATCCAAACTAAGCCACCAAAATCTTATTTCCTCGAAAACTTCGCACCGCATAGGAAATCCAGTTACAGATTTGAAATCTGCACACATGTGCGCTCTTAACGACGTAAAAATTACACGGATCGGTGATTGGTCGGAAAATTCGATATCTGGCGATGCCGGCATGGCTGATTCTGCCAATCCAAACTAAGCCACCAAAATCTTATTTCCTCGAAAACTTCGCACCGCATAGGAAATCCAGTTACAGATTTGAAATCTGCACACATGTGCGCTCTTAATGACGAAGAAATTACACGGATCGGTGATTGGTCGGAAAATTCGAAATTTGGCGATGCCGGCATGGCTGTTTCCGCCAATCCAAACTAAGCCACAAAAATCTTATTTCCTCCAAAACTACGCACCGCATAGGAAATCCAGTTACAGATTTGAAATCTGCACACATGTGCGCTCCTAATGACGTAGAAATTACACGGATCGGTGATTGGTCGGAAAATTCGAAATTTGGCGATGCCGGCATGGCTGTTTCCGCCAATCCAAACTAAGCCACAAAAATATTATTTCCTCGAAAACTATGCACCGCATAGGAAATCCAGTTACAGATTTGAAATCTGCACACATGTGCGCTCTTAATGACGAAGAAATTACACGGATCGGTGATTGGTCGGAAAATTCGAAATTTGGCGATGCCGGCATGGCTGTTTCCGCCAATCCAAACTAAGCCACAAAAATCTTATTTCCTCCAAAACTACGCACCGCATAGGAAATCCAGTTACAGATTTGAAATCTGCACACATGTGCGCTCCTAATGACGTAGAAATTACACGGATCGGTGATTGGTCGGAAAATTCGAAATTTGGCGATGCCGGCATGGCGGTTTCCGCCAATCCAAACTAAGCCACAAAAATATTATTTCCTCGAAAACTATGCACCGCATAGGAAATCCAGTCACAGATTTGAAATCTGCACACATGTGCGCTCCTAACGACGTAAAAATTACATGGATCGGTGATTAGTCGGAAAATTCGAAATTTGGCGATGCCGGCATGGCTGTTTCCGCCAATCCAAACTAAGCCACAAAAATATTATTTCCTCGAAAACTATGCACCGCATAGGAAATCCAGTTACAGATTTGAAATCTGCACACATGTGCGCTCTTAATGACGAAGAAATTACACGGATCGGTGATTGGTCGGAAAATTCGAAATTTGGCGATGCCGGCATGGCTGTTTCCGCCAATCCAAACTAAGCCACAAAAATCTTATTTCCTCGAAAACTACGCACCGCATAGGAAATCCAGTTACAGATTTGAAATCTGCACACATGTGCGCTCTTAACGACGTAAAAATTACACGGATCGGTGATTGGTCGGAAAATTCGATATCTGGCGATGCCGGCATGGCTGATTCTGCCAATCCAAACTAAGCCACCAAAATCTTATTTCCTCGAAAACTTCGCACCGCATAGGAAATCCAGTTACAGATTTGAAATCTGCACACATGTGCGCTCTTAACGACGTAGAAATTACACGGATCGGTGATTGGTCGGAAAATTCGAAATTTGGCGATGCCGGCATGGCGGTTTCCGCCAATCCAAACTAAGCCACAAAAATATTATTTCCTCGAAAACTATGCATCGCATAGGAAAAAAAGTTACAGATTTGAAATCTGCACACATGTGCGCTCCTAACGACGCAAAAATTACATGGATCGGTGATTAGTCGGAAAATTCGATATCTGGCGATGCCGGCATGGCTGATTCCGCCAATCCAAACTAAGCCACAAAAATCTTATTTCCTCGAAAACTACGCGTCGCATAGGAAATCCAGTTACAGATTTGAAATCTGCACACATGTGCGCTCTTAACGACGTAAAAAATACACGGATCGGTGATTGGTCGGAAAATTCGATATCTGGCGATGCCGGCATGGCTGTTTCCGCCAATCCAAACTAAGCCACAAAAATCTTATCTCCTCGAAAACTACGCACCGCATAGGAAATCCAGTTACAGATTTGAAATCTGCACACATGTGCGCTCCTAATGACGTAGAAATTACACGGATCGGTGATTGGTCGGAAAATTCAAAATTTGGCGATGCCGGCATGGCGGTTTCCGCCAATCCAAACTAAGCCACAAAAATATTATTTCCTCGAAAACTATGCACCGCATAGGAAATCCAGTTACAGATTTGAAATCTGCACACATGTGCGCTCCTAACGACGTAAAAATTACACGGATCGGTGATTGGTCGGAAAATTCGATATCTGGCGATGCCGGCATGGCTGATTCTGCCAATCCAAACTAAGCCACAAAAATCTTATTTCCTCCAAAACTACGCACCGCATAGGAAATCCAGTTACAGATTTGAAATCTGCACACATGTGCGCTCCTAATGACGTAGAAATTACACGGATCGGTGATTGGTTGGAAAATTCGAAATTTGGCGATGCCGGCATGGCTGTTTCCGCCAATCCAAACTAAGCCACAAAAATCTTATTTCCTCCAAAACTAGGCACCGCATAGGAAATCCAGTTACAGATTTGAAATCTGCACACATGTGCGCTCTTAACGACGTAAAAATTACACGGATCGGTGATTGGTCGGAAAATTCGATATCTGGCGATGCCGGCATGGCTGATTCTGCCAATCCAAACTAAGCCACCAAAATCTTATTTCTTCGAAAACTTCGCACCGCATAGGAAATCCAGTTACAGATTTGAAATCTGCACACATGTGCGCTCTTAACGACGTAAAAATTACACGGATCGGTGATTGGTCGGAAAATTCGATATCTGGCGATGCCGGCATGGCTGATTCTGCCAATCCAAACTAAGCCACAAAAATCTTATTTCCTCCAAAACTACGCACCGCATAGGAAATCCAGTTACAGATTTGAAATCTGCACACATGTGCGCTCCTAATGACGTAGAAATTACACGGATCGGTGATTGGTCGGAAAATTCGAAATTTGGCGATGCCGGCATGGCGGTTTCCGCCAATCCAAACTAAGCCACCAAAATCTTATTTCCTCGAAAACTACGCACCGCATAGGAAATCCAGTTACAGATTTGAAATCTGCACACATGTGCGCTCTTAATGACGAAGAAATTACACGGATCGGTGATTGGTCGGAAAATTCGAAATTTGGCGATGCCGGCATGGCTGTTTCCGCCAATCCAAACTAAGCCACAAAAATCTTATTTCCTCCAAAACTAGGCACCGCATAGGAAATCCAGTTACAGATTTGAAATCTGCACACATGTGCGCTCTTAACGACGTAAAAATTACACGGATCGGTGATTGGTCGGAAAATTCGATATCTGGCGATGCCGGCATGGCTGATTCTGCCAATCCAAACTAAGCCACCAAAATCTTATTTCCTCGAAAACTTCGCACCGCATAGGAAATCCAGTTACAGATTTGAAATCTGCACACATGTGCGCTCTTAACGACGTAAAAATTACACGGATCGGTGATTGGTCGGAAAATTCGATATCTGGCGATGCCGGCATGGCTGATTCTGCCAATCCAAACTAAGCCACAAAAATCTTATTTCCTCCAAAACTACGCACCGCATAGGAAATCCAGTTACAGATTTGAAATCTGCACACATGTGCGCTCCTAACGACGTAAAAATTACATGGATCGGTGATTGGTCGGAAAATTCGAAATTTGGCGATGCCGGCATGGCTGTTTCCGCCAATCCAAACTAAGCCACCAAAATCGTATTTCCTCGAAAACTACGCACCGCATAGGAAATCCAGTTACAGATTTGAAATCTGCACACATGTGCGCTCTTAATGACGAAGAAATTACACGGATCGGTGATTGGTCGGAAAATTCGAAATTTGGCGATGCCGGCATGGCTGTTTCCGCCAATCCAAACTAAGCCACAAAAATATTATTTCCTCGAAAACTATGCACCGCATAGGAAATCCAGTTACAGATTTGTAATCTGCACACATGTGCGCTCTTAATGACGAAGAAATTACACGGATCGGTGATTGGTCGGAAAATTCGAAATTTGGCGATGCCGGCATGGCTGTTTCCGCCAATCCAAACTAAGCCACAAAAATCTTATTTCCTCCAAAACTAGGCACCGCATAGGAAATCCAGTTACAGATTTGAAATCTGCACACATGTGCGCTCTTAACGACGTAAAAATTACACGGATCGGTGATTGGTCGGAAAATTCGATATCTGGCGATGCCGGCATGGCTGATTCTGCCAATCCAAACTAAGCCACCAAAATCTTATTTCCTCGAAAACTGCGCACCGCATAGGAAATGCAGTTACAGATTTGAAATCCGCACACATGTGCGCTCATAACGACGTACAAATTACACGGATCGGTGATTGGTCGGAAAATTCGACATCTGGCGATGCCGGCATGGCTGATTCTGCCAATCCAAACTAAGCCACCAAAATCTTACTTCCTCGAAAACTACGCACCGCATAGGAAATGCAGTTACAGATTTGAAATCCGCACACATGTGCGCTCTTAACGACGTAAAAATTACACGGATCGGTGATTGGTCGGAAAATTCGATATCTGGCGATGCCGGCATGGCTGATTCTGCCAATCCAAACTAAGCCACAAAAATCTTATTTCCTCCAAAACTACGCACCGCATAGGAAATCCAGTTACAGATTTGAAATCTGCACACATGTGCGCTCCTAATGACGTAGAAATTACACAGATCGGTGATTGGTCGGAAAATTCGATATCTGGCGATGCCGGCATGGCGATTTCCGCCAATCCAAACTAAGCCACAAAAATATTATTTCCTCGAAAACTATGCACCGCATAGGAAATCCAGTTACAGATTTGAAATCTGCACACACGTGCGCTTCTAATGATGTGAAAATTAGACGGATCGGTGATTGGTCGGAAAATTCGATATCTGGCGATACCGGCATGGCTGATTCTGCCAATCCAAACTAAGCCACCAAAATCTTATTTCCTCGAAAACTATGCACCGCATAGGAAATCCAGTTACAGATTTGAAATCTGCACACATGTGCGCTCTTAACGACGCAAAAATTACACGGATCGGTGATTGGTCGGAAAATTCGACATCTGGCGATGCCGGCATGGCTGATTCTGCCAATCCAAACTAAGCCACCAAAATCTTACTTCCTCGAAAACTACGCACCGCATAGGAAATGCAGTTACAGATTTGAAATCCGCACACATGTGCGCTCTTAACGACGTAAAAATTACACGGATCGGTGATTGGTCGGAAAATTCGATATCTGGCGATGCCGGCATGGCTGATTCTGCCAATCCAAACTAAGCCACAAAAATCTTATTTCCTCCAAAACTACGCACCGCATAGGAAATCCAGTTACAGATTTGAAATCTGCACACATGTGCGCTCCTAATGACGTAGAAATTACACGGATCGGTGATTGGTCGGAAAATTCGATATCTGGCGATGCCGGCATGGCGATTTCCGCCAATCCAAACTAAGCCACAAAAATATTATTTCCTCGAAAACTATGCACCGCATAGGAAATCCAGTTACAGATTTGAAATCTGCACACACGTGCGCTTCTAATGATGTGAAAATTAGACGGATCGGTGATTGGTCGGAAAATTCGATATCTGGCGATACCGGCATGGCTGATTCTGCCAATCCAAACTAAGCCACCAAAATCTTATTTCCTCGAAAACTATGCACCGCATAGGAAATCCAGTTACAGATTTGAAATCTGCACACATGTGCGCTCTTAATGACGAGGAAATTACACGGATCGGTGATTGGTCGGAAAATTCGATATCTGGCGATGCCGGCATGGCTGTTTCCGCCAATCCAAACTAAGCCACAAAAATCTTATTTCCTCGAAAACTATGCACCGCATAGGAAATCCAGTTACAGATTTGAAATCTGCACACATGTGCGCTCCTAATGACGTAGAAATTACACGGATCGGTGATTGGTCGGAAAATTCGAAATTTGGCGCTGCCGGCATGGCGGTTTCCGCCAATCCAAACTAAGCCACAAAAATATTATTTCCTCGAAAACTACGCGTCGCATAGGAAATCCAGTTACAGATTTGAAATCTGCACACATGTGCGCTCTTAACGACGTAAAAAATACACGGATCGGTGATTGGTCGGAAAATTCGATATCTGGCGATGCCGGCATGGCTGTTTCCGCCAATCCAAACTAAGCCACAAAAATCTTATCTCCTCGAAAACTACGCACCGCATAGGAAATCCAGTTACAGATTTGAAATCTGCACACATGTGCGCTCCTAATGACGTATAAATTACACGGATCGGTGATTGGTCGGAAAATTCAAAATTTGGCGATGCCGGCATGGCGGTTTCCGCCAATCCAAACTAAGCCACAAAAATATTATTTCCTCGAAAACTACGCACCGCATAGGAAATCCAGTTACAGATTTGAAATCTGCACACATGTGCGCTCTTAATGACGAAGAAATTACACGGATCGGTGATTGGTCGGAAAATTCGATATTTGGCGATGCCGGCATGGCGGTTTCCGCCAATCCAAACTAAGCCACAAAAATCTTATTTCCTCGAAAACTACGCACCGCATAGGAAATCCAGTTATAGATTTGAAATCTGCACACATGTGCGCTCCTAATGACGAAGAAATTACACGGATCGGTGATTGGTTGGAAAATTCGAAATTTGGCGATGCCGGCATGGCTGTTTCCGCCAATCCAAACTAAGCCACAAAAATATTATTTCCTCGAAAACTATGCACCGCATAGGAAATCCAGTTACAGATTTGAAATCTGCACACATGTGCGCTCCTAACGACGTAAAAATTACATGGATCGGTGATTAGTCGGAAAATTCGAAATTTGGCGATGCCGGCATGGCTGTTTCCGCCAATCCAAACTAAGCCACAAAAATATGATTTTCTCCAAAACTGTGCACCGCATCGGACATCCAGATACGGATTTGAAATGTGCACACATCTACGCTTCTAGTGACGTAGAAATTACACGGATCGGTGATTGGTCGGAAAATTCGATATCTGGCGATGCCGGCATGGCTGATTCTGCCAATCCAAACTAAGCCACAAAAATCCTATTTCCTCGAAAACTATGCACCGCATAGGAAATCCAGTTATAGATTTGAAATCTGCACACATGTGCGCTCCTAATGACGTAGAAATTACACGGATTGGTGATTGGTCGGAAAATTCGAAATTTGGCGATGCCGGCATGGCTGTTTCCGCCAATCCAAACTAAGCCACAAAAATATTATTTCCTCGAAAACTATGCACCGCATAGGAAATCCAGTTACAGATTTGAAATCTGCACACATGTACGCTCTTAATGACGAAGAAATTACACGGATCGGTGATTGGTCGGAAAATTCGATATCTAGCGATGCCGGCATGGCTGTTTCCGCCAATCCAAACTAAGCCACAAAAATCTTATTTCCTCGAAAACTATGCACCGCATAGGAAATCCAGTTATAGATTTGAAATCTGCACACATGTGCGCTCCTAATGACGTAGAAATTACACGGATCGGTGATTGGTCGGAAAATTCGAAATTTGGCGATGCCAGCATGGCGGTTTCCGCCAATCCAAACTAAGCCACAAAAATATTATTTCCTCGAAAACTATGCACCGCATAGGAAATCCAGTCACAGATTTGAAATCTGCACACATGTGCGCTCCTAACGACGTAAAAATTACATGGATCGGTGATTAGTCGGAAAATTCGAAATTTGGCGATGCCGGCATGGCTGTTTCCGCCAATGCAAACTAAGCCACAAAAATATTATTTCCTCGAAAACTATGCACCGCATAGGAAATCCAGTTACAGATTTGAAATCTGCACACATGTGCGCTTTTAATGACGAAGAAATTACACGGATCGGTGATTGGTTGGAAAATTCGAAATTTGGCGATGCCGGCATGGCTGTTTCCGCCAATCCAAACTAAGCCACAAAAATATTATTTCCTCGAAAACTATGCACCGCATAGGAAATCCAGTTACAGATTTGAAATCTGCACACATGTGCGCTCTTAATGACGAAGAAATTACACGGATCGGTGATTGGTCGGAAAATTCGAAATTTGGCGATGCCGGCATGGCTGATTCTGCCAATCCAAACTAAGCCACAAAAATCTTATTTCCTCCAAAACTACGCACCGCATAGGAAATCCAGTTACAGATTTGAAATCTGCACACATGTGCGCTCCTAATGACGTAAAAATTACACGGATCGGTGATTGGTCGGAAAATTCGATATCTGGCGATGCCGGCATGGCTGATTCTGCCAATCCAAACTAAGCCACCAAAATCTTATTTCCTCGAAAACTTCGCACCGCATAGGAAATCCAGTTACAGATTTGAAATCTGCACACATGTGCGCTCTTAACGACGTAGAAATTACACGGATCGGTGATTGGTCGGAAAATTCGAAATTTGGCGATGCCGGCATGGCTGTTTCCGCCAATCCAAACTAAGCCACAAAAATATTATTTCCTCGAAAACTATGCATCGCATAGGAAAAAAAGTTACAGATTTGAAATCTGCACACATGTGCGCTCCTAACGACGCAAAAATTACATGGATCGGTGATTAGTCGGAAAATTCGATATCTGGCGATGCCGGCATGGCTGATTCCGCCAATCCAAACTAAGCCACAAAAATCTTATTTCCTCGAAAACTACGCGTCGCATAGGAAATCCAGTTACAGATTTGAAATCTGCACACATGTGCGCTCTTAACGACGTAAAAAATACACGGATCGGTGATTGGTCGGAAAATTCGATATCTGGCGATGCCGGCATGGCTGTTTCCGCCAATCCAAACTAAGCCACAAAAATCTTATCTCCTCGAAAACTACGCACCGCATAGGAAATCCAGTTACAGATTTGAAATCTGCACACATGTGCGCTCCTAATGAAGTAGAAATTACACGGATCGGTGATTGGTCGGAAAATTCGAAATTTGGCGATGCCGGCATGGCGGTTTCCGCCAATCCAAACTAAGCCACAAAAATATTATTTCCTCGAAAACTATGCACCGCATAGGAAATCCAGTTACAGATTTGAAATCTGCACACATGTGCGCTCCTAACGACGTAAAAATTACATGGGTCGGTGATTGGTCGGAAAGTTCGAAATTTGGCGATGCCGGCATGGCTGTTTCCGCCAATCCAAACTAAGCCACCAAAATCGTATTTCCTCGAAAACTACGCACCGCATAGGAAATCCAGTTACAGATTTGAAATCTGCACACATGTGCGCTCTTAATGACGAAGAAATTACACGGATCGGTGATTGGTCGGAAAATTCGAAATTTGGCGATGCCGGCATGGCTGTTTCCGCCAATCCAAACTATGCCACAAAAATATTATTTCCTCGAAAACTATGCACCGCATAGGAAATCCAGTTACAGATTTGAAATCTGCACACATGTGCGCTCTTAATGACGAAGAAATTACACGGATCGGTGATTGGTCGGAAAATTCGAAATTTGGCGATGCCGGCATGGCTGTTTCCGCCAATCCAAACTAAGCCACAAAAATCTTATTTCCTCCAAAACTAGGCACCGCATAGGAAATCCAGTTACAGATTTGAAATCTGCACACATGTGCGCTCTTAACGACGTAAAAATTACACGGATCGGTGATTGGTCGGAAAATTCGATATCTGGCGATGCCGGCATGGCTGATTCTGCCAATTCAAACTAAGCCACAAAAATCGTATCTCCTCGAAAACTACGCACCGCATAGGAAATCCAGTTACAGATTTGAAATCTGCACACATGTGCGCTCCTAATGACGTAGAAATTACACGGATCGGTGATTGGCCGGAAAATTCAAAATTTCTCGATGCCGGCATGGCTGTTTCCGCCAATCCAAACTAAGCCACAAAAATATTATTTCCTCGAAAACTATGCACCGCATAGGAAATCCAGTTACAGATTTGAAATCTGCACACATGTGCGCTCTTAATGACGAAGAAATTACACGGATCGGTGATTGGTCGGAAAATTCGAAATTTGGCGATGCCGGCATGGCTGTTTCCGCCAATCCAAACTAAGCCACAAAAATATTATTTCCTCGAAAACTACGCGTCGCATAGGAAATCCAGTTACAGATTTGAAATCTGCACACATGTGCGCTCTTAATGACGAAGAAATTACACGGATCGGTGATTGGTCGGAAAATTCGAAATTTGGCGATGCCGGCATGGCGGTTTCCGCCAATCCAAACTAAGCCACAAAAATCTTATTTCCTCCAAAACTAGGCACCGCATAGGAAATCCAGTTACAGATTTGAAATCTGCACACATGTGCGCTCTTAACGACGTAAAAATTACACGGATCGGTGATTGGTCGGAAAATTCGATATCTGGCGATGCCGGCATGGCTGATTCTGCCAATCCAAACTAAGCCACAAAAATCTTATTTCCTCCAAAACTACGCACCGCATAGGAAATCCAGTTACAGATTTGAAATCTGCACACATGTGCGCTCTTAATGACGAAGAAATTACACGGATCGGTGATTGGTCGGAAAATTCGAAATTTGGCGATGCCGGCATGGCTGTTTCCGCCAATCCAAACTAAGCCACAAAAATATTATTTCCTCGAAAACTATGCACCGCATAGGAAATTCAGTTACAGATTTGAAATCTGCACACATGTGCGCTCCTAATGACGTAGAAATTACACGGATCGGTGATTGGTCGCAAAATTCAAAATTTGGCGATGCCGGCATGGCGGTTTCCGCCAATCCAAACTAAGCCACAAAAATATTATTTCCTCGAAAACTATGCACCGCATAGGAAATCCAGTTACAGATTTGAAATCTGCACACATGTGCGCTCTTAATGACGAAGAAATTACACGGATCGGTGATTGGTCGGAAAATTCGAAATTTGGCGATGCCGGCATGGCTGTTTCCGCCAATCCAAACTAAGCCACAAAAATATTATTTCCTCGAAAACTACGCGTCGCATAGGAAATCCAGTTACAGATTTGAAATCTGCACACATGTGCGCTCTTAATGACGAAGAAATTACACGGATCGGTGATTGGTCGGAAAATTCGAAATTTGGCGATGCCGGCATGGCGGTTTCCGCCAATCCAAACTAAGCCACAAAAATCTTATTTCCTCCAAAACTAGGCACCGCATAGGAAATCCAGTTACAGATTTGAAATCTGCACACATGTGCGCTCTTAACGACGTAAAAATTACACGGATCGGTGATTGGTCGGAAAATTCGATATCTGGCGATGCCGGCATGGCTGATTCTGCCAATCCAAACTAAGCCACAAAAATCTTATTTCCTCCAAAACTACGCACCGCATAGGAAATGCAGTTACAGATTTGAAATCTGCACACATGTGCGCTCTTAATGACGAAGAAATTACACGGATCGGTGATTGGTCGGAAAATTCGAAATTTGGCGATGCCGGCATGGCTGTTTCCGCCAATCCAAACTAAGCCACAAAAATATTATTTCCTCGAAAACTATGCACCGCATAGGAAATTCAGTTACAGATTTGAAATCTGCACACATGTGCGCTGCTAATGACGTAGAAATTACACGGATCGGTGATTGGTCGCAAAATTCAAAATTTGGCGATGCCGGCATGGCGGTTTCCGCCAATCCAAACTAAGCCACAAAAATATTATTTCCTCGAAAACTATGCACCGCATAGGAAATCCAGTTACAGATTTGAAATCTGCACACATGTGTGCTCCTAACGACGTCAAAATTACATGGATCGGTGATTGGTCGGAAAATTCGAAATTTGGCGATGCCGGCATGGCTGTTTCCGCCAATCCAAACTAAGCCACCAAAATCTTATTTCCTCGAAAACTACGCACCGCATAGGAAATCCAGTTACAGATTTGAAATCTGCACACATGTGCGCTCTTAATGACGAAGAAATTACACGGATCGGTGATTGGTCGGAAAATTCGAAATTTGGCGATGCCGGCATGGCTGTTTCCGCCAATCCAAACTAAGCCACAAAAATATTATTTCCTCGAAAACTATGCACCGCATAGGAAATCCAGTTACAGATTTGAAATCTGCACACATGTGCGCTCTTAATGACGAAGAAATTACACGGATCGGTGATTGGTCGGAAAATTCGAAATTTGGCGATGCCGGCATGGCTGTTTCCGCCAATCCAAACTAAGCCACAAAAATATTATTTCCTCGAAAACTATGCACTGCATAGGAAATCCAGTTATAGATTTGAAATCTGCACACATGTGCGCTCCTAATGACGTAGAAATTACACGGATCGGTGATTGGTTGGAAAATTCGAAATTTGGCGATGCCGGCATGGCTGTTTCCGCCAATCCAAACTAAGCCACAAAAATATTATTTCCTCGAAAACTATGCACCGCATAGGAAATCCAGTTACAGATTTGAAATCTGCACACATGTGCGCTCCTAACGACGTAAAAATTACATGGATCGGTGATTGGTCGGAAAATTCGAAATTTGGCGATGCCGGCATGGCTGTTTCCGCCAATCCAAACTAAGCCACCAAAATCGTATTTCCTCGAAAACTACGCACCGCATAGGAAATCCAGTTACAGATTTGAAATCTGCACACATGTGCGCTCTTAATGACGAAGAAATTACACGGATCGGTGATTGGTCGGAAAATTCGAAATTTGGCGATGCCGGCATGGCTGTTTCCGCCAATCCAAACTAAGCCACAAAAATATTATTTCCTCGAAAACTATGCACCGCATAGGAAATCCAGTTACAGATTTGAAATCTGCACACATGTGCGCTCTTAATGACGAAGAAATTACACGGATCGGTGATTGGTCGGAAAATTCGAAATTTGGCGATGCCGGCATGGCTGTTTCCGCCAATCCAAACTAAGCCACAAAAATCTTATTTCCTCCAAAACTAGGCACCGCATAGGAAATCCAGTTACAGATTTGAAATCTGCACACATGTGTGCTCTTAACGACGTAAAAATTACACGGATCGGTGATTGGTCGGAAAATTCGATATCTGGCGATGCCGGCATGGCTGATTCTGCCAATCCAAACTAAGCCACCAAAATCTTATTTCCTCGAAAACTTCGCACCGCATAGGAAATCCAGTTACAGATTTGAAATCTGCACACATGTGCGCTCTTAACGACGTAAAAATTACACGGATCGGTGATTGGTCGGAAAATTCGATATCTGGCGATGCCGGCATGGCTGATTCTGCCAATCCAAACTAAGCCACAAAAATCTTATTTCCTCCAAAACTACGCACCGCATAGGAAATCCAGTTACAGATTTGAAATCTGCACACATGTGCGCTCCTAATAACGTAGAAATTACACGGATCGGTGATTGGTCGGAAAATTCGAAATTTGGCGATGCCGGCATGGCGGTTTCCGCCAATCCAAACTAAGCCACAAAAATATTATTTCCTCGAAAACTATGCATCGCATAGGAAATCCAGTTACAGATTTGAAATCTGCACACATGTGCGCTCCTAACGACGTAAAAATTACACGGATCGGTGATTGGTCGGAAAATTCGATATCTGGCGATGCCGGCATGGCTGATTCTGCCAATCCAAACTAAGCCACCAAAATCTTATTTCCTCGAAAACTTCGCACCGCATAGGAAATCCAGTTACAGATTTGAAATCTGCACACATGTGCGCTCTTAACGACGTAAAAATTACACGGATCGGTGATTGGTCGGAAAATTCGATATCTGGCGATGCCGGCATGGCTGATTCTGCCAATCCAAACTAAGCCACAAAAATCTTATTTCCTCCAAAACTACGCACCGCATAGGAAATCCAGTTACAGATTTGAAATCTGCACACATGTGCGCTCCTAATGACGTAGAAATTACACGGATCGGTGATTGGTCGGAAAATTCAAAATTTGGCGATGCCGGCATGGCTGTTTCCGCCAATCCAAACTAAGCCACAAAAATATTATTTCCTCGAAAACTATGCACCGCATAGGAAATCCAGTTACAGATTTGAAATCTGCACACATGTGCGCTCTTAATGACGAAGAAATTACACGGATCGGTGATTGGTCGGAAAATTCGAAATTTGGCGATGCCGGCATGGCTGTTTCCGCCAATCCAAACTAAGCCACAAAAATATTATTTCCTCGAAAACTATGCACCGCATAGGAAATCCAGTTACAGATTTGAAATCTGCACACATGTGCGCTCTTAATGACGAAGAAATTACACGGATCGGTGATTGGTCGGAAAATTCGAAATTTGGCGATGCCGGCATGGCTGTTTCCGCCAATCCAAACTAAGCCACAAAAATATTATTTCCTCGAAAACTATGCACCGCATAGGAAATCCAGTTACAGATTTGAAATCTGCACACATGTGCGCTCTTAACGACGTAAAAATTACACGGATCGGTGATTGGTCGGAAAATTCGATATCTGGCGATGCCGGCATGGCTGATTCTGCCAATCCAAACTAAGCCACAAAAATCTTATTTCCTCCAAAACTACGCACCGCATAGGAAATCCAGTTACAGATTTGAAATCTGCACACATGTGCGCTCCTAATGACGTAGAAATTACACGGATCGGTGATTGGTCGGAAAATTCGAAATTTGGCGATGCCGGTATGGCGGTTTCCGCCAATCCAAACTAAGCCACAAAAATATTATTTCCTCGAAAACTATGCATCGCATAGGAAATCCAGTTACAGATTTGAAATCTGCACACATGTGCGCTCCTAACGACGTAAAAATTACACGGATCGGTGATTGGTCGGAAAATTCGATATCTGGCGATGCCGGCATGGCTGATTCTGCCAATCCAAACTAAGCCACCAAAATCTTATTTCCTCGAAAACTTCGCACCGCATAGGAAATCCAGTTACAGATTTGAAATCTGCACACATGTGCACTCTTAACGACGTAAAAATTACACGGATCGGTGATTGGTCGGAAAATTCGATATCTTTCGATGCCGGCATGGCTGATTCTGCCAATCCAAACTAAGCCACAAAAATCTTATTTCCTCCAAAACTACGCACCGCATAGGAAATCCAGTTACAGATTTGAAATCTGCACACATGTGCGCTCCTAATGACGTAGAAATTACACGGATCGGTGATTGGTCGGAAAATTCGAAATTTGGCGATGCCGGCATGGCGGTTTCCGCCAATCCAAACTAAGCCACAAAAATATTATTTCCTCGAAAACTACGCGTCGCATAGGAAATCCAGTTACAGATTTGAAATCTGCACACATGTGCGCTCTTAACGACGTAAAAAATACACGGATCGGTGATTGGTCGGAAAATTCGATATCTGGCGATGCCGGCATGGCTGATTCTGCCAATCCAAACTAAGCCACCAAAATCTTATTTCCTCGAAAACTTCGCACCGCATAGGAAATCCAGTTACAGATTTGAAATCTGCACACATGTGCGCTCTTAACGACGTAAAAATTACACGGATCGGTGATTGGTCGGAAAATTCGATATCTGGCGATGCCGGCATGGCTGATTCTGCCAATCCAAACTAAGCCACAAAAATCTTATTTCCTCCAAAACTACGCACCGCATAGGAAATCCAGTTACAGATTTGAAATCTGCACACATGTGCGCTCCTAATGACGTAGAAATTACACGGATCGGTGATTGGTCGGAAAATTCAAAATTTGGCGATGCCGGCATGGCTGTTTCCGCCAATCCAAACTAAGCCACAAAAATATTATTTCCTCGAAAACTATGCACCGCATAGGAAATCCAGTTACAGATTTGAAATCTGCACACATGTGCGCTCTTAATGACGAAGAAATTACACGGATCGGTGATTGGTCGGAAAATTCGAAATTTGGCGATGCCGGCATGGCTGTTTCCGCCAATCCAAACTAAGCCACAAAAATATTATTTCCTCGAAAACTATGCACCGCATAGGAAATCCAGTTACAGATTTGAAATCTGCACACATGTGCGCTCTTAACGACGTAAAAATTACACGGATCGGTGATTGGTCGGAAAATTCGATATCTGGCGATGCCGGCATGGCTGATTCTGCCAATCCAAACTAAGCCACAAAAATCTTATTTCCTCCAAAACTACGCACCGCATAGGAAATCCAGTTACAGATTTGAAATCTGCACACATGTGCGCTCCTAATGACGTAGAAATTACACGGATCGGTGATTGGTCGGAAAATTCGATATCTGGCGATGCCGGCATGGCTGATTCTGCCAATCCAAACTAAGCCACCAAAATCTTATTTCCTCGAAAACTTCGCACCGCATAGGAAATCCAGTTACAGATTTGAAATCTGCACACATGTGCGCTCTTAACGACGTAAAAATTACACGGATCGGTGATTGGTCGGAAAATTCGATATCTGGCGATGCCGGCATGGCTGATTCTGCCAATCCAAACTAAGCCACAAAAATCTTATTTCCTCCAAAACTACGCACCGCATAGGAAATCCAGTTACAGATTTGAAATCTGCACACATGTGCGCTCCTAATGACGTAGAAATTACACGGATCGGTGATTGGTCGGAAAATTCAAAATTTGGCGATGCCGGCATGGCTGTTTCCGCCAATCCAAACTAAGCCACAAAAATATTATTTCCTCGAAAACTATGCACCGCATAGGAAATCCAGTTACAGATTTGAAATCTGCACACATGTGCGCTCTTAATGACGAAGAAATTACACGGATCGGTGATTGGTCGGAAAATTCGAAATTTGGCGATGCCGGCATGGCTGTTTCCGCCAATCCAAACTAAGCCACAAAAATATTATTTCCTCGAAAACTATGCACCGCATAGGAAATCCAGTTACAGATTTGAAATCTGCACACATGTGCGCTCTTAACGACGTAAAAATTACACGGATCGGTGATTGGTCGGAAAATTCGATATCTGGCGATGCCGGCATGGCTGATTCTGCCAATCCAAACTAAGCCACAAAAATCTTATTTCCTCCAAAACTACGCACCGCATAGGAAATCCAGTTACAGATTTGAAATCTGCACACATGTGCGCTCCTAATGACGTAGAAATTACACGGATCGGTGATTGGTCGGAAAATTCGAAATTTGGCGATGCCGGTATGGCGGTTTCCGCCAATCCAAACTAAGCCACAAAAATATTATTTCCTCGAAAACTATGCATCGCATAGGAAATCCAGTTACAGATTTGAAATCTGCACACATGTGCGCTCCTAACGACGTAAAAATTACACGGATCGGTGATTGGTCGGAAAATTCGATATCTGGCGATGCCGGCATGGCTGATTCTGCCAATCCAAACTAAGCCACCAAAATCTTATTTCCTCGAAAACTTCGCACCGCATAGGAAATCCAGTTACAGATTTGAAATCTGCACACATGTGCACTCTTAACGACGTAAAAATTACACGGATCGGTGATTGGTCGGAAAATTCGATATCTTTCGATGCCGGCATGGCTGATTCTGCCAATCCAAACTAAGCCACAAAAATCTTATTTCCTCCAAAACTACGCACCGCATAGGAAATCCAGTTACAGATTTGAAATCTGCACACATGTGCGCTCCTAATGACGTAGAAATTACACGGATCGGTGATTGGTCGGAAAATTCGAAATTTGGCGATGCCGGCATGGCGGTTTCCGCCAATCCAAACTAAGCCACAAAAATATTATTTCCTCGAAAACTACGCGTCGCATAGGAAATCCAGTTACAGATTTGAAATCTGCACACATGTGCGCTCTTAACGACGTAAAAAATACACGGATCGGTGATTGGTCGGAAAATTCGATATCTGGCGATGCCGGCATGGCTGATTCTGCCAATCCAAACTAAGCCACCAAAATCTTATTTCCTCGAAAACTTCGCACCGCATAGGAAATCCAGTTACAGATTTGAAATCTGCACACATGTGCGCTCTTAACGACGTAAAAATTACACGGATCGGTGATTGGTCGGAAAATTCGATATCTGGCGATGCCGGCATGGCTGATTCTGCCAATCCAAACTAAGCCACAAAAATCTTATTTCCTCCAAAACTACGCACCGCATAGGAAATCCAGTTACAGATTTGAAATCTGCACACATGTGCGCTCCTAATGACGTAGAAATTACACGGATCGGTGATTGGTCGGAAAATTCGAAATTTGGCGATGCCGGCATGGCGGTTTCCGCCAATCCAAACTAAGCCACAAAAATATTATTTCCTCGAAAACTACGCGTCGCATAGGAAATCCAGTTACAGATTTGAAATCTGCACACATGTGCGCTCTTAACGACGTAAAAAATACACGGATCGGTGATTGGTCGGAAAATTCGATATCTGGCGATGCCGGCATGGCTGATTCTGCCAATCCAAACTAAGCCACAAAAATCTTATTTCCTCCAAAACTACGCACCGCATAGGAAATCCAGTTACAGATTTGAAATCTGCACACATGTGCGCTCCTAATGACGTAGAAATTACACGGATCGGTGATTGGTCGGAAAATTCGAAATTTGGCGATGCCGACATGGCTGTTTCCGCCAATCCAAACTAAGCCACAAAAATATTATTTCCTCGAAAACTATGCACCGCATAGGAAATCCAGTTACAGATTTGAAATCTGCACACATGTGCGCTCTTAATGACGTAGAAATTACACGGATCGGTGATTGGTCGGAAAATTCGATATCTGGCGATGCCGGCATGGCTGTTTCCGCCAATCCAAACTAAGCCACAAAAATCTTATTTCCTCGAAAACTATGCACCGCATAGGAAATCCAGTTATAGATTTGAAATCTGCACACATGTGCGCTCCTAATGACGTAGAAATTACACGGATCGGTGATTGGTCGGAAAATTCGAAATTTGGCGATGCCGGCATGGCTGTTTCCGCCAATCCAAACTAAGCCACAAAAATATTATTTCCTCGAAAACTATGCACCGCATAGGAAATCCAGTTACAGATATGAAATCTGCACACATGTGCGCTCTTAATGACGAGGAAATTACACGGATCGGTGATTGGTCGGAAAATTCGATATCTGGCGATGCCGGCATGGCTGTTTCCGCCAATCCAAACTAAGCCACAAAAATATTATTTCCTCGAAAACTATGCACCGCATAGGAAATCCAGTTACAGATTTGAAATCTGCACACATGTGCGCTCTTAATGACGAAGAAATTACACGGATCGGTGATTGGTCGGAAAGTTCGAAATTTGGCGATGCCGGCATGGCTGTTTCCGCCAATCCAAACTAAGCCACAAAAATATTATTTCCTCGAAAACTATGCACCGCATAGGAAATCCAGTTACAGATTTGAAATCTGCACACATGTGCGCTCCTAATGACGTAGAAATTACACGGATCGGTGATTGGTCGGAAAATTCGAAATTTGGCGATGCCGGCATGGCGGTTTCCGCCAATCCAAACTAAGCCACAAAAATATTATTTCCTCGAAAACTACGCGTCGCATAGGAAATCCAGTTACAGATTTGAAATCTGCACACATGTGCGCTCTTAACGACGTAAAAAATACACGGATCGGTGATTGGTCGGAAAATTCGATATCTGGCGATGCCGGCATGGCTGTTTCCGCCAATCCAAACTAAGCCACAAAAATCGTATCTCCTCGAAAACTACGCACCGCATAGGAAATCCAGTTACAGATTTGAAATCTGCACACATGTGCGCTCCTAATGACGTAGAAATTACACGGATCGGTGATTGGTCGGAAAATTCAAAATTTGGCGATGCCGGCATGGCTGTTTCCGCCAATCCAAACTAAGCCACAAAAATATTATTTCCTCGAAAACTATGCACCGCATAGGAAATCCAGTTACAGATTTGAAATCTGCACACATGTGCGCTCTTAATGACGAAGAAATTACACGGATCGGTGATTGGTCGGAAAATTCGAAATTTGGCGATGCCGGCATGGCTGTTTCCGCCAATCCAAACTAAGCCACAAAAATATTATTTCCTCGAAAACTATGCACCGCATAGGAAATCCAGTTACAGATTTGAAATCTGCACACATGTGCGCTCTTAATGACGAAGAAATTACACGGATCGGTGATTGGTCGGAAAATTCGAAATTTGGCGATGCCGGCATGGCTGTTTCCGCCAATCCAAACTAAGCCACAAAAATCTTATTTCCTCCAAAACTAGGCACCGCATAGGAAATCCAGTTACAGATTTGAAATCTGCACACATGTGCGCTCTTAACGACGTAAAAATTACACGGATCGGTGATTGGTCGGAAAATTCGATATCTGGCGATGCCGGCATGGCTGATTCTGCCAATCCAAACTAAACCACCAAAATCTTATTTCCTCGAAAACTACGCACCGCATAGGAAATCCAGTTACAGATTTGAAATCTGCACACATGTGCGCTCTTAACGACGTAAAAATTACACGGATCGGTGATTGGTCGGAAAATTCGATATCTGGCGATGCCGGCATGGCTGATTCTGCCAATCCAAACTAAGCCACAAAAATCTTATTTCCTCCAAAACTACGCACCGCATAGGAAATCCAGTTACAGATTTGAAATCTGCACACATGTGCGCTCCTAATGACGTAGAAATTACACGGATCGGTGATTGGTCGGAAAATTCGAAATTTGGCGATGCCGGTATGGCGGTTTCCGCCAATCCAAACTAAGCCACAAAAATATTATTTCCTCGAAAACTATGCATCGCATAGGAAATCCAGTTACAGATTTGAAATCTGCACACATGTGCGCTCCTAACGACGTAAAAATTACACGGATCGGTGATTGGTCGGAAAATTCGATATCTGGCGATGCCGGCATGGCTGATTCTGCCAATCCAAACTAAGCCACCAAAATCTTATTTCCTCGAAAACTTCGCACCGCATAGGAAATCCAGTTACAGATTTGAAATCTGCACACATGTGCGCTCTTAACGACGTAAAAATTACACGGATCGGTGATTGGTCGGAAAATTCGATATCTGGCGATGCCGGCATGGCTGATTCTGCCAATCCAAACTAAGCCACAAAAATCTTATTTCCTCCAAAACTACGCACCGCATAGGAAATCCAGTTACAGATTTGAAATCTGCACACATGTGCGCTCCTAATGACGTAGAAATTACACGGATCGGTGATTGGTCGGAAAATTCAAAATTTGGCGATGCCGGCATGGCTGTTTCCGCCAATCCAAACTAAGCCACAAAAATATTATTTCCTCGAAAACTATGCACCGCATAGGAAATCCAGTTACAGATTTGAAATCTGCACACATGTGCGCTCCTAATGACGTAGAAATTACACGGATCGGTGATTGGTCGGAAAATTCGAAATTTGGCGATGCCGGCATGGCTGTTTCCGCCAATCCAAACTAAGCCACAAAAATCGTATCTCCTCGAAAACTACGCACCGCATAGGAAATCCAGTTACAGATTTGAAATCTGCACACATGTGCGCTCCTAATGACGTAGAAATTACACGGATCGGTGATTGGTCGGAAAATTCAAAATTTGGCGATGCCGGCATGGCTGTTTCCGCCAATCCAAACTAAGCCACAAAAATATTATTTCCTCGAAAACTATGCACCGCATAGGAAATCTAGTTACAGATTTGAAATCTGCACACATGTGCGCTCTTAACGACGTAAAAAATACACGGATCGGTGATTGGTCGGAAAATTCGATATCTGGCGATGCCGGCATGGCTGTTTCCGCCAATCCAAACTAAGCCACAAAAATCGTATCTCCTCGAAAACTAC
This sequence comes from Brachypalpus laphriformis, assembly GCA_945910035.1. Taxonomy (NCBI): domain Eukaryota; kingdom Metazoa; phylum Arthropoda; class Insecta; order Diptera; family Syrphidae; genus Brachypalpus; species Brachypalpus laphriformis. The sequence goes on along the minus strand of OX246755.1, from coordinate 75,759,181 downwards.
GCACCGCATAGGAAATCCAGTTACAGATTTGAAATCTGCACACATGTGCGCTCCTAATGACGTAGAAATTACACGGATCGGTGATTGGTCGGAAAATTCAAAATTTGGCGATGCCGGCATGGCTGTTTCCGCCAATCCAAACTAAGCCACAAAAATATTATTTCCTCGAAAACTATGCACCGCATAGGAAATCCAGTTACAGATTTCAAATCTGCACACATGTGCGCTCTTAATGACGAAGAAATTACACGGATCGGTGATTGGTCGGAAAATTCGAAATTTGGCGATGCCGGCATGGCTGTTTCCGCCAATCCAAACTAAGCCACAAAAATATTATTTCCTCGAAAACTATGCACCGCATAGGAAATCCAGTTACAGATTTGAAATCTGCACACATGTGCGCTCTTAATGACGAAGAAATTACACGGATCGGTGATTGGTCGGAAAATTCGAAATTTGGCGATGCCGGCATGGCTGTTTCCGCCAATCCAAACTAAGCCACAAAAATCTTATTTCCTCCAAAACTAGGCACCGCATAGGAAATCCAGTTACAGATTTGAAATCTGCACACATGTGCGCTCTTAACGACGTAAAAATTACACGGATCGGTGATTGGTCGGAAAATTCGATATCTGGCGATGCCGGCATGGCTGATTCTGCCAATCCAAACTAAGCCACCAAAATCTTATTTCCTCGAAAACTACGCACCGCATAGGAAATCCAGTTACAGATTTGAAATCTGCACACATGTGCGCTCTTAACGACGTAAAAATTACACGGATCGGTGATTGGTCGGAAAATTCGATATCTGGCGATGCCGGCATGGCTGATTCTGCCAATCCAAACTAAGCCACAAAAATCTTATTTCCTCCAAAACTACGCACCGCATAGGAAATCCAGTTACAGATTTGAAATCTGCACACATGTGCGCTCCTAATGACGTAGAAATTACACGGATCGGTGATTGGTCGGAAAATTCGAAATTTGGCGATGCCGGTATGGCGGTTTCCGCCAATCCAAACTAAGCCACAAAAATATTATTTCCTCGAAAACTATGCATCGCATAGGAAATCCAGTTACAGATTTGAAATCTGCACACATGTGCGCTCCTAACGACGTAAAAATTACACGGATCGGTGATTGGTCGGAAAATTCGATATCTGGCGATGCCGGCATGGCTGATTCTGCCAATCCAAACTAAGCCACCAAAATCTTATTTCCTCGAAAACTTCGCACCGCATAGGAAATCCAGTTACAGATTTGAAATCTGCACACATGTGCGCTCTTAATGACGTAGAAATTACACGGATCGGTGATTGGTCGGAAAATTCGATATCTGGCGATGCCGGCATGGCTGTTTCCGCCAATCCAAACTAAGCCACAAAAATCTTATTTCATCGAAAACTATGCACCGCATAGGAAATCCAGTTATAGATTTGAAATCTGCACACATGTGCGCTCCTAATGACGTAGAAATTACACGGATCGGTGATTGGTCGGAAAATTCGAAATTTGGCGATGCCGGCATGGCTGTTTCCGCCAATCCAAACTAAGCCACAAAAATATTATTTCCTCGAAAACTATGCACCGCATAGGAAATCCAGTTACAGATATGAAATCTGCACACATGTGCGCTCTTAATGACGAGGAAATTACACGGATCGGTGATTGGTCGGAAAATTCGATATCTGGCGATGCCGGCATGGCTGTTTCCGCCAATCCAAACTAAGCCACAAAAATCTTATTTCCTCGAAAACTATGCACCGCATAGGAAATCCAGTTATAGATTTGAAATCTGCACACATGTGCGCTCCTAATGACGTAGAAATTACACGGATCGGTGATTGGTCGGAAAATTCGAAATTTGGCGATGCCGGCATGGCTGTTTCCGCCAATCCAAACTAAGCCACAAAAATATTATTTCCTCGAAAACTATGCACCGCATAGGAAATCCAGTTACAGATTTCAAATCTGCATACACGTGCGCTTCTAATGATGTGAAAATTAGACGGATCGGTGATTGGTCGGAAAATTCGATATCTGGCGATACCGGCATGGCTGATTCTGCCAATCCAAACTAAGCCACCAAAATCTTATTTCCTCGAAAACTACGCACCGCATAGGAAATCCAGTTACAGATTTGAAATCTGCACGCATGTGCGCTTCTAATGATGTAAAAATTACATGGATCGGTGATTGGTCGGAAAATTCGATATCTGGCGATGCCGGCATGGCTGATTCCGCCAATCCAAACTAAGCCACAAAAATCTTATTTCCTCGAAAACTACGCATCGGATAGGAAATCCAGTTACAGATTTGAAATCTGCACACATGTGCGCTTCTAATGATGTAAAAATTACACGGATCGGTGATTGGTCGGAGAATTCGGTATCTGGCGATGCCGGCATGGCTGATTCTGCCAATCCAAACTAAGCCACCAAAATCTTATTTCCTCGAAAACTACGCACCGCATAGGAAATCCAGTTACAGATTTAAAATCTGCACACATGTGCGCTCTTAATGACGTAGAAATTACACGGATCGGTGATTGGTCGGAAAATTCGATATCTGGCGATGCCGGCATGGCTGTTTCCGCCAATCCAAACTAAGCCACAAAAATCTTATTTCCTCGAAAACTATGCACCGCATAGGAAATCCAGTTACAGACTTGAAATCTGCACACATGTGCGCTCTTAATGACGAAGAAATTACACGGATCGGTGATTGGTCGGAAAATTCGAAATTTGGCGATGCCGGCATGGCTGTTTCCGCCAATCCAAACTAAGCCACAAAAATCTTATTTCCTCGAAAACTACGCACCGCATAGGAAATCCAGTTACAGATTTGAAATCTGCACACATGTGCGCTCTTAGTGACAAAGAAATTACACGGATCGGTGATTGGTCGGAAAATTCGAAATTTGGCGATGCCGGCATGGCTGTTTCCGCCAATCCAAACTAAGCCACAAAAATATTATTTCCTCGAAAACTATGCACCGCATAGGAAATCCAGTTACAGATTTGAAATCTGCACACATGTGCGCTCTTAATGACGAAGAAATTACACGGATCGGTGATTGGTCGGAAAATTCGAAATTTGGCGATGCCGGCATGGCTGTTTCCGCCAATCCAAACTAAGCCACAAAAATATTATTTCCTCGAAAACTATGCACCGCATAGGAAATCCAGTTACAGATTTGAAATCTGCACACATGTGCGCTCTTAATGACGAAGAAATTACACGGATCGGTGATTGGTCGGAAAATTCGAGATTTGGCGATGCCGGCATGGCTGTTTCCGCCAATCCAAACTAAGCCACAAAAATCTTATTTCCTCCAAAACTAGGCACCGCATAGGAAATCCAGTTACAGATTTGAAATCTGCACACATGTGCGCTCTTAACGACGTAAAAATTACACGGATCGGTGATTGGTCGGAAAATTCGATATCTGGCGATGCCGGCATGGCTGATTCTGCCAATCCAAACTAAGCCACCAAAATCTTATTTCCTCGAAAACTACGCACCGCATAGGAAATCCAGTTACAGATTTGAAATCTGCACACATGTGCGCTCCTAATGACGTAGAAATTACACGGATCGGTGATTGGTCGGAAAATTCGAAATTTGGCGATGCCGGCATGGCTGTTTCCGCCAATCCAAACTAAGCCACAAAAATCTTATTTCCTCCAAAACTAGGCACCGCATAGGAAATCCAGTTACAGATTTGAAATCTGCACACATGTGCGCTCTTAACGACGTAAAAATTACACGGATCGGTGATTGGTCGGAAAATTCGATATCTGGCGATGCCGGCATGGCTGATTCTGCCAATCCAAACTAAGCCACCAAAATCTTATTTCCTCGAAAACTACGCACCGCATAGGAAATCCAGTTACAGATTTGAAATCTGCACACATGTGCGCTCTTAACGACGTAAAAATTACACGGATCGGTGATTGGTCGGAAAATTCGATATCTGGCGATGCCGGCATGGCTGATTCTGCCAATCCAAACTAAGCCACAAAAATCTTATTTCCTCCAAAACTACGCACCGCATAGGAAATCCAGTTACATATTTGAAATCTGCACACATGTGCGCTCCTAACGACGTAAAAATTACACGGATCGGTGATTGGTCGGAAAATTCGATATCTGGCGATGCCGGCATGGCTGATTCTGCCAATCCAAACTAAGCCACCAAAATCTTATTTCCTCGAAAACTTCGCACCGCATAGGAAATCCAGTTACAGATTTGAAATCTGCACACATGTGCGCTCTTAACAACGTAAAAATTACACGGATCGGTGATTGGTCGGAAAATTCGATATCTGGCGATGCCGGCATGGCTGTTTCCGCCAATCCAAACTAAGCCACAAAAATATTATTTCCTCGAAAACTAAGCACCGCATAGGAAATCCAGTTACAGATTTGAAATCTGCACACATGTGCGCTCTTAATGACGAAGAAATTACACGGATCGGTGATTGGTCGGAAAATTCGAAATTTGGCGATGCCGGCATGGCTGTTTCCGCCAATCCAAACTAAGCCACAAAAATATTATTTCCTCGAAAACTATGCACCGCATAGGAAATCCAGTTACAGATTTGAAATCTGCACACATGTGCGCTCCTAATGACGTAGAAATTACACGGATCGGTGATTGGTCGGAAAATTCGAAATTTGGCGATGCCGGCATGGCGGTTTCCGCCAATCCAAACTAAGCCACAAAAATATTATTTCCTCGAAAACTACGCGTCGCATAGGAAATCCAGTTACAGATTTGAAATCTGCACACATGTGCGCTCTTAACGACGTAAAAAATACACGGATCGGTGATTGGTCGGAAAATTCGATATCTGGCGATGCCGGCATGGCTGTTTCCGCCAATCCAAACTAAGCCACAAAAATCGTATCTCCTCGAAAACTACGCACCGCATAGGAAATCCAGTTACAGATTTGAAATCTGCACACATGTGCGCTCCTAATGACGTAGAAATTACACGGATCGGTGATTGGTCGGAAAATTCAAAATTTGGCGATGCCGGCATGGCTGTTTCCGCCAATCCAAACTAAGCCACAAAAATATTATTTCCTCGAAAACTATGCACCGCATAGGAAATCCAGTTACAGATTTGAAATCTGCACACATGTGCGCTCTTAATGACGAAGAAATTACACGGATCGGTGATTGGTCGGAAAATTCGAAATTTGGCGATGCCGGCATGGCTGTTTCCGCCAATCCAAACTAAGCCACAAAAATATTATTTCCTCGAAAACTATGCACCGCATAGGAAATCCAGTTACAGATTTGAAATCTGCACACATGTGCGCTCCTAATGACGTAGAAATTACACGGATCGGTGATTGGTCGGAAAATTCGATATCTGGCGATGCCGGCATGGCTGATTCTGCCAATCCAAACTAAGCCACCAAAATCTTATTTCCTCGAAAACTACGCACCGCATAGGAAATCCAGTTACAGATTTGAAATCTGCACACATGTGCGCTCTTAACGACGTAAAAATTACACGGATCGGTGATTGGTCGGAAAATTCGATATCTGGCGATGCCGGCATGGCTGATTCTGCCAATCCAAACTAAGCCACAAAAATCTTATTTCCTCCAAAACTACGCACCGCATAGGAAATCCAGTTACAGATTTGAAATCTGCACACATGTGCGCTCCTAATGACGTAGAAATTACACGGATCGGTGATTGGTCGGAAAATTCGAAATTTGGCGATGCCGGTATGGCGGTTTCCGCCAATCCAAACTAAGCCACAAAAATATTATTTCCTCGAAAACTATGCATCGCATAGGAAATCCAGTTACAGATTTGAAATCTGCACACATGTGCGCTCCTAACGACGTAAAAATTACACGGATCGGTGATTGGTCGGAAAATTCGATATCTGGCGATGCCGGTATGGCTGATTCTGCCAATCCAAACTAAGCCACCAAAATCTTATTTCCTCGAAAACTTCGCACCGCATAGGAAATCCAGTTACAGATTTGAAATCTGCACACATGTGCGCTCTTAACGACGTAAAAATTACACGGATCGGTGATTGGTCGGAAAATTCGATATCTGGCGATGCCGGCATGGCTGATTCTGCCAATCCAAACTAAGCCACAAAAATCTTATTTCCTCCAAAACTACGCACCGCATAGGAAATCCAGTTACAGATTTGAAATCTGCACACATGTGCGCTCCTAATGACGTAGAAATTACACGGATCGGTGATTGGTCGGAAAATTCGAAATTTGGCGATGCCGGCATGGCGGTTTCCGCCAATCCAAACTAAGCCACAAAAATATTATTTCCTCGAAAACTACGCGTCGCATAGGAAATCCAGTTACAGATTTGAAATCTGCACACATGTGCGCTCCTAATGACGTAGAAATTACACGGATCGGTGATTGGTCGGAAAATTCGAAATTTGGCGATGCCGGCATGGCTGTTTCCGCCAATCCAAACTAAGCCACAAAAATATTATTTCCTCGAAAACTATGCACCGCATAGGAAATCCAGTTACAGATATGAAATCTGCACACATGTGCGCTCTTAATGACGAGGAAATTACACGGATCGGTGATTGGTCGGAAAATTCGATATCTGGCGATGCCGGCATGGCTGTTTCCGCCAATCCAAACTAAGCCACAAAAATCTTATTTCCTCGAAAACTATGCACCGCATAGGAAATCCAGTTACAGACTTGAAATCTGCACACATGTGCGCTCTTAATGACGAAGAAATTACACGGATCGGTGATTGGTCGGAAAATTCGAAATTTGGCGATGCCGGCATGGCTGTTTCCGCCAATCCAAACTAAGCCACAAAAATATTATTTCCTCGAAAACTATGCACCGCATAGGAAATCCAGTTACAGATTTCAAATCTGCATACACGTGCGCTTCTAATGATGTGAAAATTAGACGGATCGGTGATTGGTCGGAAAATTCGATATCTGGCGATACCGGCATGGCTGATTCTGCCAATCCAAACTAAGCCACCAAAATCTTATTTCCTCGAAAACTACGCACCGCATAGGAAATCCAGTTACAGATTTGAAATCTGCACGCATGTGCGCTTCTAATGATGTAAAAATTACACGGATCGGTGATTGGTCGGAAAATTCGATATCTGGCGATGCCGGCATGGCGGTTTCCGCCAATCCAAACTAAGCCACAAAAATCTTATTTCCTCGAAAACTACGCATCGGATAGGAAATCCAGTTACAGATTTGAAATCTGCACACATGTGCGCTTCTAATGATGTAAAAATTACACGGATCGGTGATTGGTCGGAGAATTCGGTATCTGGTGATGCCGGCATGGCTGATTCTGCCAATCCAAACTAAGCCACCAAAATCTTATTTCCTCGAAAACTGCGCACCGCATAGGAAATCCAGTTACAGATTTGAAATCTGCACACATGTGCGCTTCTAATGATGTAAAAATTACACGGATCGGTGATTGGTCGGAGAATTCGGTATCTGGCGATGCCGGCATGGCTGATTCTGCCAATCCAAACTAAGCCACCAAAATCTTATTTCCTCGAAAACTACGCACCGCATAGGAAATCCAGTTACAGATTTAAAATCTGCACACATGTGCGCTCTTAATGACGTAGAAATTACACGGATCGGTGATTGGTCTGAAAATTCGATATCTGGCGATGCCGGCATGGCTGTTTCCGCCAATCCAAACTAAGCCACAAAAATCTTATTTCCTCGAAAACTATGCACCGCATAGGAAATCCAGTTACAGACTTGAAATCTGCACACATGTGCGCTCTTAATGACGAAGAAATTACACGGATCGGTGATTGGTCGGAAAATTCGATATCTGGCGATACCGGCATGGCTGATTCTGCCAATCCAAACTAAGCCACCAAAATCTTATTTCCTCGAAAACTACGCACCGCATAGGAAATCCAGTTACAGATTTGAAATCTGCACGCATGTGCGCTTCTAATGATGTAAAAATTACACGGATCGGTGATTGGTCGGAAAATTCGATATCTGGCGATGCCGGCATGGCGGTTTCCGCCAATCCAAACTAAGCCACAAAAATCTTATTTCCTCGAAAACTACGCATCGGATAGGAAATCCAGTTACAGATTTGAAATCTGCACACATGTGCGCTTCTAATGATGTAAAAATTACACGGATCGGTGATTGGTCGGAGAATTCGGTATCTGGTGATGCCGGCATGGCTGATTCTGCCAATCCAAACTAAGCCACCAAAATCTTATTTCCTCGAAAACTACGCACCGCATAGGAAATCCAGTTACAGATTTGAAATCTGCACACATGTGCGCTTCTAATGATGTAAAAATTACACGGATCGGTGATTGGTCGGAGAATTCGGTATCTGGCGATGCCGGCATGGCTGATTCTGCCAATCCAAACTAAGCCACCAAAATCTTATTTCCTCGAAAACTACGCACCGCATAGGAAATCCAGTTACAGATTTAAAATCTGCACACATGTGCGCTCTTAATGACGTAGAAATTACACGGATCGGTGATTGGTCGGAAAATTCGATATCTGGCGATGCCGGCATGGCTGTTTCCGCCAATCCAAACTAAGCCACAAAAATCTTATTTCCTCGAAAACTATGCACCGCATAGGAAATCCAGTTACAGACTTGAAATCTGCACACATGTGCGCTCTTAATGACGAAGAAATTACACGGATCGGTGATTGGTCGGAAAATTCGAAATTTGGCGATGCCGGCATGGCTGTTTCCGCCAATCCAAACTAAGCCACAAAAATCTTATTTCCTCGAAAACTACGCACCGCATAGGAAATCCAGTTACAGATTTGAAATCTGCACACATGTGCGCTCTTAGTGACAAAGAAATTACACGGATCGGTGATTGGTCGGAAAATTCGAAATTTGGCGATGCCGGCATGGCTGTTTCCGCCAATCCAAACTAAGCCACAAAAATATTATTTCCTCGAAAACTATGCACCGCATAGGAAATCCAGTTACAGATTTGAAATCTGCACACATGTGCGCTCTTAATGACGAAGAAATTACACGGATCGGTGATTGGTCGGAAAATTCGAGATTTGGCGATGCCGGCATGGCTGTTTCCGCCAATCCAAACTAAGCCACAAAAATCTTATTTCCTCCAAAACTAGGCACCGCATAGGAAATCCAGTTACAGATTTGAAATCTGCACACATGTGCGCTCTTAACGACGTAAAAATTACACGGATCGGTGATTGGTCGGAAAATTCGATATCTGGCGATGCCGGCATGGCTGATTCTGCCAATCCAAACTAAGCCACCAAAATCTTATTTCCTCGAAAACTACGCACCGCATAGGAAATCCAGTTACAGATTTGAAATCTGCACACATGTGCGCTCCTAATGACGTAGAAATTACACGGATCGGTGATTGGTCGGAAAATTCGAAATTTGGCGATGCCGGCATGGCTGTTTCCGCCAATCCAAACTAAGCCACAAAATATTATTTCCTCGAAAACTATGCACCGCATAGGAAATCCAGTTACAGATTTGAAATCTGCACACATGTGCGCTCTTAATGACGTAAAAATTACACGGATCGGTGATTGGTCGGAAAATTCGAAATTTGGCGATGCCGGCATGGCTGTTTCCGCCAATCCAAACTAAGCCACAAAAATCTTATTTCCTCCAAAACTAGGCACCGCATAGGAAATCCAGTTACAGATTTGAAATCTGCACACATGTGCGCTCTTAACGACGTAAAAATTACACGGATCGGTGATTGGTCGGAAAATTCGATATCTGGCGATGCCGGCATGGCTGATTCTGCCAATCCAAACTAAGACACCAAAATCTTATTTCCTCGAAAACTACGCACCGCATAGGAAATCCAGTTACAGATTTGAAATCTGCACACATGTGCGCTCTTAACGACGTAAAAATTACACGGATCGGTGATTGGTCGGAAAATTCGATATCTGGCGATGCCGGCATGGCTGATTCTGCCAATCCAAACTAAGCCACAAAAATCTTATTTCCTCCAAAACTACGCACCGCATAGGAAATCCAGTTACAGATTTGAAATCTGCACACATGTGCGCTCCTAACGACGTAAAAATTACACGGATCGGTGATTGGTCGGAAAATTCGATATCTGGCGATGCCGGCATGGCTGATTCTGCCAATCCAAACTAAGCCACCAAAATCTTATTTCCTCGAAAACTTCGCACCGCATAGGAAATCCAGTTACAGATTTGAAATCTGCACACATGTGCGCTCTTAACAACGTAAAAATTACACGGATCGGTGATTGGTCGGAAAATTCGATATCTGGCGATGCCGGCATGGCTGATTCTGCCAATCCAAACTAAGCCACAAAAATCTTATTTCCTCCAAAACTACGCACCGCATAGGAAATCCAGTTACAGATTTGAAATCTGCACACATGTGCGCTCCTAATGACGTAGAAATTACACGGATCGGTGATTGGTCGGAAAATTCGAAATTTGGCGATGCCGGCATGGCGGTTTCCGCCAATCCAAACTAAGCCACAAAAATATTATTTCCTCGAAAACTACGCGTCGCATAGGAAATCCAGTTACAGATTTGAAATCTGCACACATGTGCGCTCTTAACGACGTAAAAAATACACGGATCGGTGATTGGTCGGAAAATTCGATATCTGGCGATGCCGGCATGGCTGTTTCCGCCAATCCAAACTAAGCCACAAAAATCTTATCTCCTCGAAAACTACGCACCGCATAGGAAATCCAGTTACAGATTTGAAATCTGCACACATGTGCGCTCCTAATGACGTAGAAATTACACGGATCGGTGATTGGTCGGAAAATTCAAAATTTGGCGATGCCGGCATGGCGGTTTCCGCCAATCCAAACTAAGCCACAAAAATATTATTTCCTCGAAAACTATGCACCGCATAGGAAATCCAGTTACAGATTTGAAATCTGCACACATGTGCGCTCCTAACGACGTAAAAATTACATGGATCGGTGATTAGTCGGAAAATTCGAAATTTGGCGATGCCGGCATGGCTGTTTCCGCCAATCCAAACTAAGCCACAAAAATATTATTTCCTCGAAAACTATGCACCGCATAGGAAATCCAGTTACAGATTTGAAATCTGCACACATGTGCGCTCTTAATGACGAAGAAATTACACGGATCGGTGATTGGTCGGAAAATTCTAAATTTGGCGATGCCGGCATGGCTGTTTCCGCCAATCCAAACTAAGCCACAAAAATCGTATCTCCTCGAAAACTACGCACCGCATAGGAAATGCAGTTACAGATTTGAAATCCGCACACATGTGCGCTCTTAACGACGTAAAAATTACACGGATCGGTGATTGGTCGGAAAATTCGATATCTGGCGATGCCGGCATGGCTGATTCTGCCAATCCAAACTAAGCCACCAAAATCTTATTTCCTCGAAAACTATGCACCGCATAGGAAATCCAGTTACAGATTTGAAATCTGCACACATGTGCGCTCTTAACGACGCAAAAATTACACGGATCGGTGATTGGTCGGAAAATTCGATATCTGGCGATGCCGGGCATGGCTGTTTCCGCCAATCCAAACTAAGCCACCAAAATCTTATTTCCTCGAAAACTATGCACCGCATAGGAAATCCATTTACAGATTTGAAATCTGCACACATGTGCGCTCCTAATGACGTAGAAATTACACGGATCGGTGATTGGTCGGAAAATTCGAAATTTGGCGATGCCGACATGGCTGTTTCCGCCAATCCAAACTAAGCCACAAAAATATTATTTCCTCGAAAACTATGCACCGCATAGGAAATCCAGTTACAGATTTGAAATCTGCACACACGTGCGCTTCTAATGATGTGAAAATTAGACGGATCGGTGATTGGTCGGAAAATTCGATATCTGGCGATGCCGGCATGGCGGTTTCCGCCAATCCAAACTAAGCCACAAAAATCTTATTTCCTCGAAAACTACGCACCGCATAGGAAATCCAGTTACAGATTTGAAATCTGCACACATGTGCGCTCTTAATGACAAAGAAATTACACGGATCGGTGATTGGTCGGTAAATTCGAAATTTGGCGATGCCGGCATGGCTGTTTCCGCCAATCCAAACTAAGCCACAAAAATCTTATTTCCTCGAAAACTACGCACCGCATAGGAAATCCATTTACAGATTTGAAATCTGCACACATGTGCGCTCCTAATGACGTAGAAATTACACGGATCGGTGATTGGTCGGAAAATTCGAAATTTGGCGATGCCGACATGGCTGTTTCCGCCAATCCAAACTAAGCCACAAAAATATTATTTCCTCGAAAACTATGCACCGCATAGGAAATCCAGTTACAGATTTGAAATCTGCACACATGTGCGCTCTTAATGACGAGGAAATTACACGGATCGGTGATTGGTCGGAAAATTCGATATCTGGCGATGCCGGCATGGCTGTTTCCGCCAATCCAAACTAAGCCACCAAAATCTTATTTCCTCGAAAACTATGCACCGCATAGGAAATCCAGTTATAGATTTGAAATCTGCACACATGTGCGATCCTAATGACGTAGAAATTACACGGATCGGTGATTGGTCGGAAAATTCGAAATTTGGCGATGCCGGCATGGCTGTTTCCGCCAATCCAAACTAAGCCACAAAAATATTATTTCCTCGAAAACTATGCACCGCATAGGAAATCCAGTTACAGATTTGAAATCTGCACACATGTGCGCTCTTAATGACGAGGAAATTACACGGATCGGTGATTGGTCGGAAAATTCGATATCTGGCGATGCCGGCATGGCTGTTTCCGCCAATCCAAACTAAGCCACAAAAATATTATTTCCTCGAAAACTATGCACCGCATAGGAAATCCAGTTACAGATTTGAAATCTGCACACACGTGCGCTTCTAATGATGTGAAAATTAGACGGATCGGTGATTGGTCGGAAAATTCGATATCTGGCGATACCGGCATGGCTGATTCTGCCAATCCAAACTAAGCCACCAAAATCTTATTTCCTCGAAAACTACGCACCGCATAGGAAATCCAGTTACAGACTTGAAATCTGCACACATGTGCGCTCTTAATGACGAAGAAATTACACGGATCGGTGATTGGTCGGAAAATTCGAAATTTGGCGATGCCGGCATGGCTGTTTCCGCCAATCCAAACTAAGCCACAAAAATCTTATTTCCTCGAAAACTACGCACCGCATAGGAAATCCAGTTACAGATTTGAAATCTGCACACATGTGCGCTCTTAATGACAAAGAAATTACACGGATCGGTGATTGGTCGGTAAATTCGAAATTTGGCGATGCCGGCATGGCTGTTTCCGCCAATCCAAACTAAGCCACAAAAATCTTATTTCCTCGAAAACTACGCACCGCATAGGAAATCCAGTTACAGATTTGAAATCTGCACACATGTGCGGATCGGTGATTGGTCGGAAAATTCGATATCTGGCGATGCCGGCATGGCTGATTCTGCCAATCCAAACTAAGCCACCAAAATCTTATTTCCTCGAAAACTATGCACCGCATAGGAAATCCAGTTACAGATTTGAAATCTGCACACATGTGCGCTCTTAACGACGCAAAAATTACACGGATCGGTGATTGGTCGGAAAATTCGATATCTGGCGATGCCGGGCATGGCTGTTTCCGCCAATCCAAACTAAGCCACCAAAATCTTATTTCCTCGAAAACTATGCACCGCATAGGAAATCCATTTACAGATTTGAAATCTGCACACATGTGCGCTCCTAATGACGTAGAAATTACACGGATCGGTGATTGGTCGGAAAATTCGAAATTTGGCGATGCCGACATGGCTGTTTCCGCCAATCCAAACTAAGCCACAAAAATATTATTTCCTCGAAAACTATGCACCGCATAGGAAATCCAGTTACAGATTTGAAATCTGCACACACGTGCGCTTCTAATGATGTGAAAATTAGACGGATCGGTGATTGGTCGGAAAATTCGATATCTGGCGATGCCGGCATGGCGGTTTCCGCCAATCCAAACTAAGCCACAAAAATCTTATTTCCTCGAAAACTACGCACCGCATAGGAAATCCAGTTACAGATTTGAAATCTGCACACATGTGCGCTCTTAATGACAAAGAAATTACACGGATCGGTGATTGGTCGGTAAATTCGAAATTTGGCGATGCCGGCATGGCTGTTTCCGCCAATCCAAACTAAGCCACAAAAATCTTATTTCCTCGAAAACTACGCACCGCATAGGAAATCCATTTACAGATTTGAAATCTGCACACATGTGCGCTCCTAATGACGTAGAAATTACACGGATCGGTGATTGGTCGGAAAATTCGAAATTTGGCGATGCCGACATGGCTGTTTCCGCCAATCCAAACTAAGCCACAAAAATATTATTTCCTCGAAAACTATGCACCGCATAGGAAATCCAGTTACAGATTTGAAATCTGCACACATGTGCGCTCTTAATGACGAGGAAATTACACGGATCGGTGATTGGTCGGAAAATTCGATATCTGGCGATGCCGGCATGGCTGTTTCCGCCAATCCAAACTAAGCCACCAAAATCTTATTTCCTCGAAAACTATGCACCGCATAGGAAATCCAGTTATAGATTTGAAATCTGCACACATGTGCGATCCTAATGACGTAGAAATTACACGGATCGGTGATTGGTCGGAAAATTCGAAATTTGGCGATGCCGGCATGGCTGTTTCCGCCAATCCAAACTAAGCCACAAAAATATTATTTCCTCGAAAACTATGCACCGCATAGGAAATCCAGTTACAGATTTGAAATCTGCACACATGTGCGCTCTTAATGACGAGGAAATTACACGGATCGGTGATTGGTCGGAAAATTCGATATCTGGCGATGCCGGCATGGCTGTTTCCGCCAATCCAAACTAAGCCACAAAAATATTATTTCCTCGAAAACTATGCACCGCATAGGAAATCCAGTTACAGATTTGAAATCTGCACACACGTGCGCTTCTAATGATGTGAAAATTAGACGGATCGGTGATTGGTCGGAAAATTCGATATCTGGCGATACCGGCATGGCTGATTCTGCCAATCCAAACTAAGCCACCAAAATCTTATTTCCTCGAAAACTACGCACCGCATAGGAAATCCAGTTACAGACTTGAAATCTGCACACATGTGCGCTCTTAATGACGAAGAAATTACACGGATCGGTGATTGGTCGGAAAATTCGAAATTTGGCGATGCCGGCATGGCTGTTTCCGCCAATCCAAACTAAGCCACAAAAATCTTATTTCCTCGAAAACTACGCACCGCATAGGAAATCCAGTTACAGATTTGAAATCTGCACACATGTGCGCTCTTAATGACAAAGAAATTACACGGATCGGTGATTGGTCGGTAAATTCGAAATTTGGCGATGCCGGCATGGCTGTTTCCGCCAATCCAAACTAAGCCACAAAAATCTTATTTCCTCGAAAACTACGCACCGCATAGGAAATCCAGTTACAGATTTGAAATCTGCACACATGTGCGGATCGGTGATTGGTCGGAAAATTCGATATCTGGCGATGCCGGCATGGCTGATTCTGCCAATCCAAACTAAGCCACCAAAATCTTATTTCCTCGAAAACTATGCACCGCATAGGAAATCCAGTTACAGATTTGAAATCTGCACACATGTGCGCTCTTAACGACGCAAAAATTACACGGATCGGTGATTGGTCGGAAAATTCGATATCTGGCGATGCCGGGCATGGCTGTTTCCGCCAATCCAAACTAAGCCACCAAAATCTTATTTCCTCGAAAACTATGCACCGCATAGGAAATCCATTTACAGATTTGAAATCTGCACACATGTGCGCTCCTAATGACGTAGAAATTACACGGATCGGTGATTGGTCGGAAAATTCGAAATTTGGCGATGCCGACATGGCTGTTTCCGCCAATCCAAACTAAGCCACAAAAATATTATTTCCTCGAAAACTATGCACCGCATAGGAAATCCAGTTACAGATTTGAAATCTGCACACATGTGCGCTCTTAATGACGAGGAAATTACACGGATCGGTGATTGGTCGGAAAATTCGATATCTGGCGATGCCGGCATGGCTGTTTCCGCCAATCCAAACTAAGCCACAAAAATCTTATTTCCTCGAAAACTACGCACCGCATAGGAAATCCAGTTACAGATTTGAAATCTGCACGCATGTGCGCTTCTAATGATGTAAAAATTACACGGATCGGTGATTGGTCGGAAAATTCAATATCTGGCGATGCCGGCATGGCGGTTTCCGCCAATCCAAACTAAGCCACAAAAATCTTATTTCCTCGAAAACTACGCATCGGATAGGAAATCCAGTTACAGATTTGAAATCTGCACACATGTGCGCTTCTAATGATGTAAAAATTACACGGATCGGTGATTGGTCGGAGAATTCGGTATCTGGCGATGCCGGCATGGCTGATTCTGCCAATCCAAACTAAGCCACCAAAATCTTATTTCCTCGAAAACTACGCACCGCATAGGAAATCCAGTTACAGACTTGAAATCTGCACACATGTGCGCTCTTAATGACGAAGAAATTACACGGATCGGTGATTGGTCGGAAAATTCGAAATTTGGCGATGCCGACATGGCTGTTTCCGCCAATCCAAACTAAGCCACAAAAATATTATTTCCTCGAAAACTATGCACCGCATAGGAAATCCAGTTACAGATTTGAAATCTGCACACACGTGCGCTTCTAATGATGTGAAAATTAGACGGATCGGTGATTGGTCGGAAAATTCGATATCTGGCGATGCCGGCATGGCGGTTTCCGCCAATCCAAACTAAGCCACAAAAATCTTATTTCCTCGAAAACTACGCATCGGATAGGAAATCCAGTTACAGATTTGAAATCTGCACACATGTGCGCTTCTAATGATGTAAAAATTACACGGATCGGTGATTGGTCGGAGAATTCGGTATCTGGCGATGCCGGCATGGCTGATTCTGCCAATCCAAACTAAGCCACCAAAATCTTATTTCCTCGAAAACTACGCACCGCATAGGAAATCCAGTTACAGACTTGAAATCTGCACACATGTGCGCTCTTAATGACGAAGAAATTACACGGATCGGTGATTGGTCGGAAAATTCGAAATTTGGCGATGCCGGCATGGCTGTTTCCGCCAATCCAAACTAAGCCACAAAAATCTTATTTCCTCGAAAACTACGCACCGCATAGGAAATCCAGTTACAGATTTGAAATCTGCACACATGTGCGGATCGGTGATTGGTCGGAAAATTCGATATCTGGCGATGCCGGCATGGCTGATTCTGCCAATCCAAACTAAGCCACCAAAATCTTATTTCCTCGAAAACTATGCACCGCATAGGAAATCCAGTTACAGATTTGAAATCTGCACACATGTGCGCTCTTAACGACGCAAAAATTACACGGATCGGTGATTGGTCGGAAAATTCGATATCTGGCTATGCCGGGCATGGCTGTTTCCGCCAATCCAAACTAAGCCACCAAAATCTTATTTCCTCGAAAACTATGCACCGCATAGGAAATCCATTTACAGATTTGAAATCTGCACACATGTGCGCTCCTAATGACGTAGAAATTACACGGATCGGTGATTGGTCGGAAAATTCGAAATTTGGCGATGCCGACATGGCTGTTTCCGCCAATCCAAACTAAGCCACAAAAATATTATTTCCTCGAAAACTATGCACCGCATAGGAAATCCAGTTACAGATTTGAAATCTGCACACATGTGCGCTCTTAATGACGAGGAAATTACACGGATCGGTGATTGGTCGGAAAATTCGATATCTGGCGATGCCGGCATGGCTGTTTCCGCCAATCCAAACTAAGCCACAAAAATCTTATTTCCTCGAAAACTATGCACCGCATAGGAAATCCAGTTATAGATTTGAAATCTGCACACATGTGCGCTCCTAATGACGTAGAAATTACACGGATCGGTGATTGGTCGGAAAATTCGAAATTTGGCGATGCCGACATGGCTGTTTCCGCCAATCCAAACTAAGCCACAAAAATATTATTTCCTCGAAAACTATGCACCGCATAGGAAATCCAGTTACAGATTTGAAATCTGCACACATGTGCGCTCTTAATGACGAGGAAATTACACGGATCGGTGATTGGTCGGAAAATTCGATATCTGGCGATGCCGGCATGGCTGTTTCCGCCAATCCAAACTAAGCCACAAAAATCTTATTTCCTCGAAAACTATGCACCGCATAGGAAATCCAGTTATAGATTTGAAATCTGCACACATGTGCGCTCCTAATGACGTAGAAATTACACGGATCGGTGATTGGTCGGAAAATTCGAAATTTGGCGATGCCGGCATGGCTGTTTCCGCCAATCCAAACTAAGCCACAAAAATATTATTTCCTCGAAAACTATGCACCGCATAGGAAATCCAGTTACAGATTTGAAATCTGCACACATGTGCGCTCTTAATGACGAGGAAATTACACGGATCGGTGATTGGTCGGAAAATTCGATATCTGGCGATGCCGGCATGGCTGTTTCCGCCAATCCAAACTAAGCCACAAAAATCTTATTTCCTCGAAAACTATGCACCGCATAGGAAATCCAGTTATAGATTTGAAATCTGCACACATGTGCGCTCCTAATGACGTAGAAATTACACGGATCGGTGATTGGTCGGAAAATTCGAAATTTGGCGATGCCGGCATGGCTGTTTCCGCCAATCCAAACTAAGCCACAAAAATCTTATTTCCTCGAAAACTACGCACCGCATAGGAAATCCAGTTACAGATTTGAAATCTGCACACATGTGCGCTTCTAATGATGTAAAAATTACACGGATCGGTGATTGGTCGGAAAATTCGATATCTGGCGATGCCGGCATGGCGGTTTCCGCCAATCCAAACTAAGCCATAAAAATCTTATTTCCTCGAAAACTACGCATCGGATACAAAATCCAGTTACAGATTTGAAATCGAAAACTACGCACCGCATAGGAAATCCAGTTACAGATTTGAAATCTGCACACATGTGCGCTCTTAATGACGAAGAAATTACACGGATCGGTGATTGGTCGGAAAATTCGAAATTTGGCGATGCCGGCATGGCTGTTTCCGCCAATCCAAACTAAGCCACAAAAATCTTATTTCCTCCAAAACTAGGCACCGCATAGGAAATCCAGTTACAGATTTGAAATCTGCACACATGTGCGCTCTTAACGACGTAAAAATTACACGGAACGGTGGTTGGTCGGAAAATTCGATATCTGGCGATGCCGGCATGGCTGATTCTGCCAATCCAAACTAAGCCACCAAAATCTTATTTCCTCGAAAACTACGCACCGCATAGGAAATCCAGTTACAGATTTGAAATCTGCACACATGTGCGCTCTTAACGACGTAAAAATTACACGGATCGGTGATTGGTCGGAAAATTCGATATCTGGCGATGCCGGCATGGCTGATTCTGCCAATCCAAACTAAGCCACAAAAATCTTATTTCCTCCAAAACTACGCACCGCATAGGAAATCCAGTTACAGATTTGAAATCTGCACACATGTGCGCTCCTAATGACGTAGAAATTACACGGATCGGTGATTGGTCGGAAAATTCGAAATTTGGCGCTGCCGGCATGGCGGTTTCCGCCAATCCAAACTAAGCCACAAAAATATTATTTCCTCCAAAACTAGGCACCGCATAGGAAATCCAGTTACAGATTTGAAATCTGCACACATGTGCGCTCTTAACGACGTAAAAATTACACGGATCGGTGATTGGTCGGAAAATTCGATATCTGGCGATGCCGGCATGGCTGATTCTGCCAATCCAAACTAAGCCACAAAAATCTTATTTCCTCCAAAACTACGCACCGCATAGGAAATCCAGTTACAGATTTGAAATCTGCACACATGTGCGCTCCTAATGACGTAGAAATTACACGGATCGGTGATTGGTCGGAAAATTCGATATCTGGCGATGCCGGCATGGCTGATTCTGCCAATCCAAACTAAGCCACCAAAATCTTATTTCCTCGAAAACTTCGCACCGCATAGGAAATCCAGTTACAGATTTGAAATCTGCACACATGTGCGCTCTTAACGACGTAAAAATTACACGGATCGGTGATTGGTCGGAAAATTCGATATCTGGCGATGCCGGCATGGCTGATTCTGCCAATCCAAACTAAGCCACAAAAATCTTATTTCCTCCAAAACTACGCACCGCATAGGAAATCCAGTTACAGATTTGAAATCTGCACACATGTGCGCTCCTAATGACGTAGAAATTACACGGATCGGTGATTGGTCGGAAAATTCGAAATTTGGCGCTGCCGGCATGGCGGTTTCCGCCAATCCAAACTAAGCCACAAAAATATTATTTCCTCGAAAACTACGCGTCGCATAGGAAATCCAGTTACAGATTTGAAATCTGCACACATGTGCGCTCTTAACGACGTAAAAAATACACGGATCGGTGATTGGTCGGAAAATTCGATATCTGGCGATGCCGGCATGGCTGTTTCCGCCAATCCAAACTAAGCCACAAAAATCTTATCTCCTCGAAAACTACGCACCGCATAGGAAATCCAGTTACAGATTTGAAATCTGCACACATGTGCGCTCCTAATGACGTATAAATTACACGGATCGGTGATTGGTCGGAAAATTCAAAATTTGGCGATGCCGGCATGGCGGTTTCCGCCAATCCAAACTAAGCCACAAAAATATTATTTCCTCGAAAACTATGCACCGCATAGGAAATCCAGTTACAGATTTGAAATCTGCACACATGTGCGCTCCTAACGACGTAAAAATTACATGGATCGGTGATTGGTCGGAAAATTCGAAATTTGGCGATGCCGGCATGGCTGTTTCCGCCAATCCAAACTAAGCCACCAAAATCTTATTTCCTCGAAAACTACGCACCGCATAGGAAATCCAGTTACAGATTTGAAATCTGCACACATGTGCGCTCTTAATGACGAAGAAATTACACGGATCGGTGATTGGTCGGAAAATTCGAAATTTGGCGATGCCGGCATGGCTGTTTCCGCCAATCCAAACTAAGCCACAAAAATATTATTTCCTCGAAAACTATGCACCGCATAGGAAATCCAGTTACAGATTTGAAATCTGCACACATGTGCGCTCTTAATGACGAAGAAATTACACGGATCGGTGATTGGTCGGAAAATTCGATATTTGGCGATGCCGGCATGGCGGTTTCCGCCAATCCAAACTAAGCCACAAAAATCTTATTTCCTCGAAAACTATGCACCGCATAGGAAATCCAGTTATAGATTTGAAATCTGCACACATGTGCACTCCTAATGACGAAGAAATTACACGGATCGGTGATTGGTTGGAAAATTCGAAATTTGGCGATGCCGGCATGGCTGTTTCCGCCAATCGAAACTAAGCCACAAAAATATTATTTCCTCGAAAACTATGCACCGCATAGGAAATCCAGTTACAGATTTGAAATCTGCACACATGTGCGCTCCTAACGACGTAAAAATTACATGGATCGGTGATTAGTCGGAAAATTCGAAATTTGGCGATGCCGGCATGGCTGTTTCCGCCAATCCAAACTAAGCCACAAAAATATTATTTCCTCGAAAACTATGCACCGCATAGGAAATCCAGTTACAGATTTGAAATCTGCACACATGTGCGCTCTTAATGACGAAGAAATTACACGGATCGGTGATTGGTCGGAAAATTCGAAATTTGGCGATGCCGGCATGGCTGTTTCCGCCAATCCAAACTAAGCCACAAAAATCGTATCTCCTCGAAAACTACGCACCGCATAGGAAATGCAGTTACAGATTTGAAATCCGCACACATGTGCGCTCTTAACGACGTAAAAATTACACGGATCGGTGATTGGTCGGAAAATTCGATATCTGGCGATGCCGGCATGGCTGATTCTGCCAATCCAAACTAAGCCACCAAAATCTTATTTCCTCGAAAACTATGCACCGCATAGGAAATCCAGTTACAGATTTGAAATCTGCACACATGTGCGCTCTTAACGACGCAAAAATTACACGGATCGGTGATTGGTCGGAAAATTCGATATCTGGCGATGCCGGGCATGGCTGTTTCCGCCAATCCAAACTAAGCCACCAAAATCTTATTTCCTCGAAAACTATGCACCGCATAGGAAATCCATTTACAGATTTGAAATCTGCACACATGTGCGCTCCTAATGACGTAGAAATTACACGGATCGGTGATTGGTCGGAAAATTCGAAATTTGGCGATGCCGACATGGCTGTTTCCGCCAATCCAAACTAAGCCACAAAAATATTATTTCCTCGAAAACTATGCACCGCATAGGAAATCCAGTTACAGATTTGAAATCTGCACACATGTGCGCTCTTAATGACGAGGAAATTACACGGATCGGTGATTGGTCGGAAAATTCGATATCTGGCGATGCCGGCATGGCTGTTTCCGCCAATCCAAACTAAGCCACAAAAATCTTATTTCCTCGAAAACTATGCACCGCATAGGAAATCCAGTTATAGATTTGAAATCTGCACACATGTGCGCTCCTAATGACGTAGAAATTACACGGATCAGTGATTGGTCGGAAAATTCGAAATTCGGCGATGCCGGCATGGCTGTTTCCGCCAATCCAAACTAAGCCACAAAAATATTATTTCCTCGAAAACTATGCACCGCATAGGAAATCCAGTTACAGATTTGAAATCTGCACACACGTGCGCTTCTAATGATGTGAAAATTAGACGGATCGGTGATTGGTCGGAAAATTCGATATCTGGCGATACCGGCATGGCTGATTCTGCCAATCCAAACTAAGCCACCAAAATCTTATTTCCTCGAAAACTACGCACCGCATAGGAAATCCAGTTACAGATTTGAAATCTGCACACATGTGCGCTCTTAATGACGTAGAAATTACACGGATCGGTGATTGGTCGGAAAATTCGATATCTGGCGATGCCGGCATGGCTGTTTCCGCCAATCCAAACTAAGCCACAAAAATCTTATTTCCTCGAAAACTACGCACCGCATAGGAAATCCAGTTACAGATTTGAAATCTGCACGCATGTGCGCTTCTAATGATGTAAAAATTACACGGATCGGTGATTGGTCGGAAAATTCAATATCTGGCGATGCCGGCATGGCGGTTTCCGCCAATCCAAACTAAGCCACAAAAATCTTATTTCCTCGAAAACTACGCATCGGATAGGAAATCCAGTTACAGATTTGAAATCTGCACACATGTGCGCTTCTAATGATGTAAAAATTACACGGATCGGTGATTGGTCGGAGAATTCGGTATCTGGCGATGCCGGCATGGCTGATTCTGCCAATCCAAACTAAGCCACCAAAATCTTATTTCCTCGAAAACTACGCACCGCATAGGAAATCCAGTTACAGACTTGAAATCTGCACACATGTGCGCTCTTAATGACGAAGAAATTACACGGATCGGTGATTGGTCGGAAAATTCGAAATTTGGCGATGCCGGCATGGCTGTTTCCGCCAATCCAAGCTAAGCCACAAAAATCTTATTTCCTCGAAAACTACGCACCGCATAGGAAATCCAGTTACAGATTTGAAATCTGCACACATGTGCGCTCTTAATGACAAAGAAATTACACGGATCGGTGATTGGTCGGAAAATTCGAAATTTGGCGATGCCGGCATGGCTGTTTCCGCCAATCCAAACTAAGCCACAAAAATCTTATTTCCTCGAAAACTACGCACCGCATAGGAAATCCAGTTACAGATTTGAAATCTGCACACATGTGCGCTCTTAATGACAAAGAAATTACACGGATCGGTGATTGGTCGGAAAATTCGAAATTTGGCGATGCCGGCATGGCTGTTTCCGCCAATCCAAACTAAGCCACAAAAATATTATTTCCTCGAAAACTATGCACCGCATAGGAAATCCAGTTACAGATTTGAAATCTGCACACATGTGCGCTCTTAATGACGAAGAAATTACACGGATCGGTGATTGGTCGGAAAATTCGAAATTTGGCGATGCCGGCATGGCTGTTTCCGCCAATCCAAACTAAGCCACAAAAATCTTATTTCCTCCAAAACTAGGCACCGCATAGGAAATCCAGTTACAGATTTGAAATCTGCACACATGTGCGCTCTTAACGACGTAAAAATTACACGGAACGGTGGTTGGTCGGAAAATTCGATATCTGGCGATGCCGGCATGGCTGATTCTGCCAATCCAAACTAAGCCACCAAAATCTTATTTCCTCGAAAACTACGCACCGCATAGGAAATCCAGTTACAGATTTGAAATCTGCACACATGTGCGCTCTTAACGACGTAAAAATTACACGGATCGGTGATTGGTCGGAAAATTCGATATCTGGCGATGCCGGCATGGCTGATTCTGCCAATCCAAACTAAGCCACAAAAATCTTATTTCCTCCAAAACTACGCACCGCATAGGAAATCCAGTTACAGATTTGAAATCTGCACACATGTGCGCTCCTAATGACGTAGAAATTACACGGATCGGTGATTGGTCGGAAAATTCGAAATTTGGCGATGCCGGCATGGCTGTTTCCGCCAATCCAAACTAAGCCACAAAAATATTATTTCCTCGAAAACTATGCACCGCATAGGAAATCCAGTTACAGATTTGAAATCTGCACACATGTGCGCTCTTAACGACGTAAAAATTACACGGATCGGTGATTGGTCGGAAAATTCGATATCTGGCGATGCCGGCATGGCTGATTCTGCCAATCCAAACTAAGCCACCAAAATCTTATTTCCTCGAAAACTACGCACCGCATAGGAAATCCAGTTACAGATTTGAAATCTGCACACATGTGCGCTCTTAACGACGTAAAAATTACACGGATCGGTGATTGGTCGCAAAATTCGATATCTGGCGATGCCGGCATGGCTGATTCTGCCAATCCAAACTAAGCCACAAAAATCTTATTTCCTCCAAAACTACGCACCGCATAGGAAATCCAATTACAGATTTGAAATCTGCACACATGTGCGCTCCTAATGACGTAGAAATTACACGGATCGGTGATTGGTCGGAAAATTCGATATCTGGCGATGCCGGCATGGCTGATTCTGCCAATCCAAACTAAGCCACCAAAATCTTATTTCCTCGAAAACTTCGCACCGCATAGGAAATCCAGTTACAGATTTGAAATCTGCACACATGTGCGCTCTTAACGACGTAAAAATTACACGGATCGGTGATTGGTCGGAAAATTCGATATCTGGCGATGCCGGCATGGCTGATTCTGCCAATCCAAACTAAGCCACAAAAATCTTATTTCCTCCAAAACTACGCACCGCATAGGAAATCCAGTTACAGATTTGAAATCTGCACACATGTGCGCTCCTAATGACGTAGAAATTACACGGATCGGTGATTGGTCGGAAAATTCGAAATTTGGCGCTGCCGGCATGGCGGTTTCCGCCAATCCAAACTAAGCCACAAAAATATTATTTCCTCGAAAACTACGCGTCGCATAGGAAATCCAGTTACAGATTTGAAATCTGCACACATGTGCGCTCTTAACGACGTAAAAAATACACGGATCGGTGATTGGTCGGAAAATTCGATATCTGGCGATGCCGGCATGGCTGTTTCCGCCAATCCAAACTAAGCCACAAAAATCTTATCTCCTCGAAAACTACGCACCGCATAGGAAATCCAGTTACAGATTTGAAATCTGCACACACGTGCGCTCCTAATGACGTATAAATTACACGGATCGGTGATTGGTCGGAAAATTCAAAATTTGGCGATGCCGGCATGGCTGATTCTGCCAATCCAAACTAAGCCACAAAAATATTATTTCCTCGAAAACTATGCACCGCATAGGAAATCCAGTTACAGATTTGAAATCTGCACACATGTGCGCTCCTAATGACGTAAAAATTACATGGATCGGTGATTGGTCGGAAAATTCGAAATTTGGCGATGCCGGCATGGCGGTTTCCGCCAATCCAAACTAAGCCACAAAAATCTTATTTCCTCGAAAACTACGCATCGGATAGGAAATCCAGTTACAGATTTGAAATCTGCACACATGTGCGCTCTTAATGACGAAGAAATTACACGGATCGGTGATTGGTCGGAAAATTCGAAATTTGGCGATGCCGGCATGGCTGTTTCCGCCAATCCAAACTAAGCCACAAAAATATTATTTCCTCGAAAACTATGCACCGCATAGGAAATCCAGTTACAGATTTGAAATCTGCACACATGTGCGCTCTTAATGACGAAGAAATTACACGGATCGGTGATTGGTCGGAAAATTCGATATTTGGCGATGCCGGCATGGCGGTTTCCGCCAATCCAAACTAAGCCACAAAAATCTTATTTCCTCGAAAACTATGCACCGCATAGGAAATCCAGTTATAGATTTGAAATCTGCACACATGTGCGCTCCTAATGACGAAGAAATTACACGGATCGGTGATTGGTTGGAAAATTCGAAATTTGGCGATGCCGGCATGGCTGTTTCCGCCAATCCAAACTAAGCCACAAAAATATTATTTCCTCGAAAACTATGCACCGCATAGGAAATCCAGTTACAGATTTGAAATCTGCACACATGTGCGCTCT
Source organism: Brachypalpus laphriformis (assembly GCA_945910035.1). Lineage (NCBI taxonomy): Eukaryota > Metazoa > Arthropoda > Insecta > Diptera > Syrphidae > Brachypalpus > Brachypalpus laphriformis. The sequence goes on along the minus strand of OX246755.1, from coordinate 75,732,577 downwards.
TAATGACGAAGAATATACACGGATCGGTGATTGGTCGGAAAATTCGAAATTTGGCGATGCCGGCATGGCTGTTTCCGCCAATCCAAGCTAAGCCACAAAAATCTTATTTCCTCGAAAACTACGCACCGCATAGGAAATCCAGTTACAGATTTGAAATCTGCACACATGTGCGCTCTTAATGACAAAGAAATTACACGGATCGGTGATTGGTCGGAGAATTCGGTATCTGGCGATGCCGGCATGGCTGATTCTGCCAATCCAAACTAAGCCACCAAAATCTTATTTCCTCGAAAACTACGCACCGCATAGGAAATCCAGTTACAGACTTGAAATCTGCACACATGTGCGCTCTTAATGACGAAGAAATTACACGGATCGGTGATTGGTCGGAAAATTCGAAATTTGGCGATGCCGGCATGGCTGTTTCCGCCAATCCAAGCTAAGCCACAAAAATCTTATTTCCTCGAAAACTACGCACCGCATAGGAAATCCAGTTACAGATTTGAAATCTGCACACATGTGCGCTCTTAATGACAAAGAAATTACACGGATCGGTGATTGGTCGGAAAATTCGAAATTTGGCGATGCCGGCATGGCTGTTTCCGCCAATCCAAACTAAGCCACAAAAATCTTATTTCCTCGAAAACTACGCACCGCATAGGAAATCCAGTTACAGATTTGAAATCTGCACACATGTGCGCTCTTAATGACAAAGAAATTACACGGATCGGTGATTGGTCGGAAAATTCGAAATTTGGCGATGCCGGCATGGCTGTTTCCGCCAATCCAAACTAAGCCACAAAAATATTATTTCCTCGAAAACTATGCACCGCATAGGAAATCCAGTTGCAGATTTGAAATCTGCACACATGTGCGCTCTTAATGACGAAGAAATTACACGGATCGGTGATTGGTCGGAAAATTCGAAATTTGGCGATGCCGGCATGGCTGTTTCCGCCAATCCAAACTAAGCCACAAAAATATTATTTCCTCGAAAACTATGCACCGCATAGGAAATCCAGTTACAGATTTGAAATCTGCACACATGTGCGCTCTTAATGACGAAGAAATTACACGGATCGGTGATTGGTCGGAAAATTCGAAATTTGGCGATGCCGGCATGGCTGTTTCCGCCAATCCAAACTAAGCCACAAAAATCTTATTTCCTCCAAAACTAGGCACCGCATAGGAAATCCAGTTACAGATTTGAAATCTGCACACATGTGCGCTCTTAACGACGTAAAAATTACACGGAACGGTGGTTGGTCGGAAAATTCGATATCTGGCGATGCCGGCATGGCTGATTCTGCCAATCCAAACTAAGCCACCAAAATCTTATTTCCTCGAAAACTACGCACCGCATAGGAAATCCAGTTACAGATTTGAAATCTGCACACATGTGCGCTCTTAACGACGTAAAAATTACACGGATCGGTGATTGGTCGGAAAATTCGATATCTGGCGATGCCGGCATGGCTGATTCTGCCAATCCAAACTAAGCCACAAAAATCTTATTTCCTCCAAAACTACGCACCGCATAGGAAATCCAGTTACAGATTTGAAATCTGCACACATGTGCGCTCCTAATGACGTAGAAATTACACGGATCGGTGATTGGTCGGAAAATTCGAAATTTGGCGATGCCGGCATGGCTGTTTCCGCCAATCCAAACTAAGCCACAAAAATATTATTTCCTCGAAAACTATGCACCGCATAGGAAATCCAGTTACAGATTTGAAATCTGCACACATGTGCGCTCTTAATGACGAAGAAATTACACGGATCGGTGATTGGTCGGAAAATTCGAAATTTGGCGATGCCGGCATGGCTGTTTCCGCCAATCCAAACTAAGCCACAAAAATCTTATTTCCTCCAAAACTATGCACCGCATAGGAAATCCAGTTACAGATTTGAAATCTGCACACATGTGCGCTCTTAACGACGTAAAAATTACACGGATCGGTGATTGGTCGGAAAATTCGATATCTGGCGATGCCGGCATGGCTGATTCTGCCAATCCAAACTAAGCCACCAAAATCTTATTTCCTCGAAAACTACGCACCGCATAGGAAATCCAGTTACAGATTTGAAATCTGCACACATGTGCGCTCTTAACGACGTAAAAATTACACGGATCGGTGATTGGTCGCAAAATTCGATATCTGGCGATGCCGGCATGGCTGATTCTGCCAATCCAAACTAAGCCACAAAAATCTTATTTCCTCCAAAACTACGCACCGCATAGGAAATCCAGTTACAGATTTGAAATCTGCACACATGTGCGCTCCTAATGACGTAGAAATTACACGGATCGGTGATTGGTCGGAAAATTCGATATCTGGCGATGCCGGCATGGCTGATTCTGCCAATCCAAACTAAGCCACCAAAATCTTATTTCCTCGAAAACTTCGCACCGCATAGGAAATCCAGTTACAGATTTGAAATCTGCACACATGTGCGCTCTTAACGACGTAAAAATTACACGGATCGGTGATTGGTCGGAAAATTCGATATCTGGCGATGCCGGCATGGCTGATTCTGCCAATCCAAACTAAGCCACAAAAATCTTATTTCCTCCAAAACTACGCACCGCATAGGAAATCCAGTTACAGATTTGAAATCTGCACACATGTGCGCTCCTAATGACGTAGAAATTACACGGATCGGTGATTGGTCGGAAAATTCGAAATTTGGCGCTGCCGGCATGGCGGTTTCCGCCAATCCAAACTAAGCCACAAAAATATTATTTCCTCGAAAACTACGCGTCGCATAGGAAATCCAGTTACAGATTTGAAATCTGCACACATGTGCGCTCTTAACGACGTAAAAAATACACGGATCGGTGATTGGTCGGAAAATTCGATATCTGGCGATGCCGGCATGGCTGTTTCCGCCAATCCAAACTAAGCCACAAAAATCTTATCTCCTCGAAAACTACGCACCGCATAGGAAATCCAGTTACAGATTTGAAATCTGCACACACGTGCGCTCCTAATGACGTATAAATTACACGGATCGGTGATTGGTCGGAAAATTCGAAATTTGGCGATGCCGGCATGGCTGTTTCCGCCAATCCAAACTAAGCCACCAAAATCTTATTTCCTCGAAAACTACGCACCGCATAGGAAATCCAGTTACAGATTTGAAATCTGCACACATGTGCGCTCTTAATGACGAAGAAATTACACGGATCGGTGATTGGTCGGAAAATTCGAAATTTGGCGATGCCGGCATGGCTGTTTCCGCCAATCCAAACTAAGCCACAAAAATATTATTTCCTCGAAAACTATGCACCGCATAGGAAATCCAGTTACAGATTTGAAATCTGCACACATGTGCGCTCTTAATGACGAAGAAATTACACGGATCGGTGATTGGTCGGAAAATTCGATATTTGGCGATGCCGGCATGGCGGTTTCCGCCAATCCAAACTAAGCCACAAAAATCTTATTTCCTCGAAAACTATGCACCGCATAGGAAATCCAGTTATAGATTTGAAATCTGCACACATGTGCGCTCCTAATGACGAAGAAATTACACGGATCGGTGATTGGTTGGAAAATTCGAAATTTGGCGATGCCGGCATGGCTGTTTCCGCCAATCCAAACTAAGCCACAAAAATATTATTTCCTCGAAAACTATGCACCGCATAGGAAATCCAGTTACAGATTTGAAATCTGCACACATGTGCGCTCCTAACGACGTAAAAATTACATGGATCGGTGATTAGTCGGAAAATTCGAAATTTGGCGATGCCGGCATGGCTGTTTCCGCCAATCCAAACTAAGCCACAAAAATATTATTTCCTCGAAAACTATGCACCGCATAGGAAATCCAGTTACAGATTTGAAATCTGCACACATGTGCGCTCTTAATGACGAAGAAATTACACGGATCGGTGATTGGTCGGAAAATTCGAAATTTGGCGATGCCGGCATGGCTGTTTCCGCCAATCCAAACTAAGCCACAAAAATCGTATCTCCTCGAAAACTACGCACCGCATAGGAAATGCAGTTACAGATTTGAAATCCGCACACATGTGCGCTCTTAACGACGTAAAAATTACACGGATCGGTGATTGGTCGGAAAATTCGATATCTGGCGATGCCGGCATGGCTGATTCTGCCAATCCAAACTAAGCCACCAAAATCTTATTTCCTCGAAAACTATGCACCGCATAGGAAATCCAGTTACAGATTTGAAATCTGCACACATGTGCGCTCTTAACGACGCAAAAATTACACGGATCGGTGATTGGTCGGAAAATTCGATATCTGGCGATGCCGGGCATGGCTGTTTCCGCCAATCCAAACTAAGCCACCAAAATCTTATTTCCTCGAAAACTATGCACCGCATAGGAAATCCATTTACAGATTTGAAATCTGCACACATGTGCGCTCCTAATGACGTAGAAATTACACGGATCGGTGATTGGTCGGAAAATTCGAAATTTGGCGATGCCGACATGGCTGTTTCCGCCAATCCAAACTAAGCCACAAAAATATTATTTCCTCGAAAACTATGCACCGCATAGGAAATCCAGTTACAGATTTGAAATCTGCACACATGTGCGCTCTTAATGACGAAGAAATTACACGGATCGGTGATTGGTCGGAAAATTCGAAATTTGGCGATGCCGGCATGGCTGTTTCCGCCAATCCAAACTAAGCCACAAAAATCTTATTTCCTCGAAAACTACGCACCGCATAGGAAATCCAGTTACAGATTTGAAATCTGCACACATGTGCGCTCTTAATGACGTAGAAATTACACGGATCGGTGATTGGTCGGAAAATTCGATATCTGGCGATGCCGGCATGGCTGTTTCCGCCAATCCAAACTAAGCCACAAAAATCTTATTTCCTCGAAAACTACGCACCGCATAGGAAATCCAGTTACAGATTTGAAATCTGCACGCATGTGCGCTTCTAATGATGTAAAAATTACACGGATCGGTGATTGGTCGGAAAATTCAATATCTGGCGATGCCGGCATGGCGGTTTCCGCCAATCCAAACTAAGCCACAAAAATCTTATTTCCTCGAAAACTACGCATCGGATAGGAAATCCAGTTACAGATTTGAAATCTGCACACATGTGCGCTTCTAATGATGTAAAAATTACACGGATCGGTGATTGGTCGGAGAATTCGGTATCTGGCGATGCCGGCATGGCTGATTCTGCCAATCCAAACTAAGCCACCAAAATCTTATTTCCTCGAAAACTACGCACCGCATAGGAAATCCAGTTACAGACTTGAAATCTGCACACATGTGCGCTCTTAATGACGAAGAAATTACACGGATCGGTGATTGGTCGGAAAATTCGAAATTTGGCGATGCCGGCATGGCTGTTTCCGCCAATCCAAGCTAAGCCACAAAAATCTTATTTCCTCGAAAACTACGCACCGCATAGGAAATCCAGTTACAGATTTGAAATCTGCACACATGTGCGCTCTTAATGACAAAGAAATTACACGGATCGGTGATTGGTCGGAAAATTCGAAATTTGGCGATGCCGGCATGGCTGTTTCCGCCAATCCAAACTAAGCCACAAAAATCTTATTTCCTCGAAAACTACGCACCGCATAGGAAATCCAGTTACAGATTTGAAATCTGCACACATGTGCGCTCTTAATGACGTAGAAATTACACGGATCGGTGATTGGTCGGAAAATTCGATATCTGGCGATGCCGGCATGGCTGTTTCCGCCAATCCAAACTAAGCCACAAAAATCTTATTTCCTCGAAAACTATGCACCGCATAGGAAATCCAGTTACAGACTTGAAATCTGCACACATGTGCGCTTTTAATGACGAAGAAATTACACGGATCGGTGATTGGTCGGAAAATTCGAAATTTGGCGATGCCGGCATGGCTGTTTCCGCCAATCCAAACTAAGCCACAAAAATATTATTTCCTCGAAAACTATGCACCGCATAGGAAATCCAGTTACAGATTTGAAATCTGCACACATGTGCGCTCTTAACGACGTAAAAATTACACGGAACGGTGATTGGTCGGAAAATTCGATATCTGGCGATGCCTGCATGGCTGATTCTGCCAATCCAAACTAAGCCACCAAAATCTTATTTCCTCGAAAACTATGCACCGCATAGGAAATCCAGTTACAGACTTGAAATCTGCACACATGTGCGCTCTTAATGACGAAGAAATTACACGGATCGGTGATTGGTCGGAAAATTCGAAATTTGGCGATGCCGGCATGGCTGTTTCCGCCAATCCAAACTAAGCCACAAAAATCTTATTTCCTCGAAAACTACGCACCGCATAGGAAATCCAGTTACAGATTTGAAATCTGCACACATGTGCGCTCTTAATGACAAAGAAATTACACGGATCGGTGATTGGTCGGAAAATTCGAAATTTGGCGATGCCGGCATGGCTGTTTCCGCCAATCCAAACTAAGCCACAAAAATATTATTTCCTCGAAAACTATGCACCGCATAGGAAATCCAGTTACAGATTTGAAATCTGCACACATGTGCGCTCTTAATGACGTAGAAATTACACGGATCGGTGATTGGTCGGAAAATTCGATATCTGGCGATGCCGGCATGGCTGATTCTGCCAATCCAAACTAAGCCACCAAAATCTTATTTCCTCGAAAACTATTCACCGCATAGGAAATCCAGTTACAGACTTGAAATCTGCACACATGTGCACTCTTAATGACGAAGAAATTACACGGATCGGTGATTGGTCGGAAAATTCGAAATTTGGCGATGCCGGCATGGCTGTTTCCGCCAATCCAAACTAAGCCACAAAAATCTTATTTCCTCGAAAACTACGCACCGCATAGGAAATCCAGTTACAGATTTGAAATCTGCACACATGTGCGCTCTTAATGACGAAGAAATTACACGGATCGGTGATTGGTCGGAAAATTCGAAATTTGGCGATGCCGGCATGGCTGTTTCCGCCAATCCAAACTAAGCCACAAAAATCTTATTTCCTCGAAAACTACGCACCGCATAGGAAATCCAGTTACAGATTTGAAATCTGCACACATGTGCGCTCTTAACGACGTAAAAATTACACGGAACGGTGATTGGTCGGAAAATTCGATATCTGGCGATGCCGGCATGGCTGATTCTGCCAATCCAAACTAAGCCACCAAAATCTTATTTCCTCGAAAACTACGCACCGCATAGGAAATCCAGTTACAGATTTGAAATCTGCACACATGTGCGCTCTTAATGACGTAGAAATTACACGGATCGGTGATTGGTCGGAAAATTCGATATCTGGCGATGCCGGCATGGCTGATTCTGCCAATCCAAACTAAGCCACCAAAATCTTATTTCCTCGAAAACTATTCACCGCATAGGAAATCCAGTTACAGACTTGAAATCTGCACACATGTGCACTCTTAATGACGAAGAAATTACACGGATCGGTGATTGGTCGGAAAATTCGAAATTTGGCGATGCCGGCATGGCTGTTTCCGCCAATCCAAACTAAGCCACAAAAATCTTATTTCCTCGAAAACTACGCACCGCATAGGAAATCCAGTTACAGATTTGAAATCTGCACACATGTGCGCTCTTAACGACGTAAAAATTACACGGAACGGTGATTGGTCGGAAAATTCGATATCTGGCGATGCCTGCATGGCTGATTCTGCCAATCCAAACTAAGCCACCAAAATCTTATTTCCTCGAAAACTATGCACCGCATAGGAAATCCAGTTACAGACTTGAAATCTGCACACATGTGCGCTCTTAATGACGAAGAAATTACACGGATCGGTGATTGGTCGGAAAATTCGAAATTTGGCGATGCCGGCATGGCTGTTTCCGCCAATCCAAACTAAGCCACAAAAATCTTATTTCCTCGAAAACTACGCACCGCATAGGAAATCCAGTTACAGATTTGAAATCTGCACACATGTGCGCTCTTAATGACAAAGAAATTACACGGATCGGTGATTGGTCGGAAAATTCGAAATTTGGCGATGCCGGCATGGCTGTTTCCGCCAATCCAAACTAAGCCACAAAAATATTATTTCCTCGAAAACTATGCACCGCATAGGAAATCCAGTTACAGATTTGAAATCTGCACACATGTGCGCTCTTAACGACGTAAAAATTACACGGATCGGTGATTGGTCGGAAAATTCGATATCTGGCGATGCCGGCATGGCTGATTCTGCCAATCCAAACTAAGCCACCAAAATCTTATTTCCTCGAAAACTACGCACCGCATAGGAAATCCAGTTACAGATTTGAAATCTGCACACATGTGCGCTCTTAACGACGTAAAAATTACACGGATCGGTGATTGGTCGGAAAATTCGATATCTGGCGATGCCTGCATGGCTGATTCTGCCAATCCAAACTAAGCCACCAAAATCTTATTTCCTCGAAAACTACGCACCGCATAGGAAATCCAGTTACAGATTTGAAATCTGCACACATGTGCGCTCTTAACGACGTAAAAATTACACGGATCGGTGATTGGTCGGAAAATTCGATATCTGGCGATGCCGGCATGGCTGATTCTGCCAATCCAAACTAAGCCACAAAAATCTTATTTCCTCCAAAACTACGCACCGCATAGGAAATCCAGTTACAGATTTGAAATCTGCACACATGTGCGCTCTTAACGACGTAAAAATCACACGGATCGGTGATTGGTCGGAAAATTCGATATCTGGCGATGCCGGCATGGCTGATTCTGCCAATCCAAACTAAGCCACCAAAATCTTATTTCCTCGAAAACTACGCACCGCATAGGAAATCCAGTTACAGATTTGAAATCTGCACACATGTGCGCTCTTAATGACAAAGAAATTACACGGATCGGTGATTGCTCGGAAAATTCGAAATTTGGCGATGCCGGCATGGCTGTTTCCGCCAATCCAAACTAAGCCACAAAAATATTATTTCCTCGAAAACTATGCACCGCATAGGAAATCCAGTTACAGATTTGAAATCTGCACACATGTGCGCTCTTAATGACGAAGAAATTACACGGATCGGTGATTGGTCGGAAAATTCGAAATTTGGCGATGCCGGCATGGCTGTTTCCGCCAATCCAAACTAAGCCACAAAAATCTTATTTCCTCCAAAACTAGGCACCGCATAGGAAATCCAGTTACAGATTTGAAATCTGCACACATGTGCGCTCTTAACGACGTAAAAATTACACGGATCGGTGATTGGTCGGAAAATTCGATATCTGGCGATGCCGGCATGGCTGATTCTGCCAATCCAAACTAAGCCACCAAAATCTTATTTCCTCGAAAACTACGCACCGCATAGGAAATCCAGTTACAGATTTGAAATCTGCACACATGTGCGCTCTTAACGACGTAAAAATTACACGGATCGGTGATTGGTCGGAAAATTCGATATCTGGCGATGCCGGCATGGCTGATTCTGCCAATCCAAACTAAGCCACAAAAATCTTATTTCCTCGAAAACTACGCACCGCATAGGAAATCCAGTTACAGATTTGAAATCTGCACACATGTGCGCTCCTAACGACGTAAAAATTACACGGATCGGTGATTGGTCGGAAAATTCGATATCTGGCGATGCCGGCATGGCTGATTCTGCCAATCCAAACTAAGCCACCAAAATCTTATTTCCTCGAAAACTTCGCACCGCATAGGAAATCCAGTTACAGATTTGAAATCTGCACACATGTGCGCTCTTAACGACGTAAAAATTACACGGATCGGTGATTGGTCGGAAAATTCGATATCTGGCGATGCCGGCATGGCTGATTCTGCCAATCCAAACTAAGCCACAAAAATCTTATTTCCTCCAAAACTACGCACCGCATAGGAAATCCAGTTACAGATTTGAAATCTGCACACATGTGCGCTCTTAACGACGTAAAAATCACACGGATCGGTGATTGGTCGGAAAATTCGATATCTGGCGATGCCGGCATGGCTGATTCTGCCAATCCAAACTAAGCCACCAAAATCTTATTTCCTCGAAAACTACGCACCGCATAGGAAATCCAGTTACAGATTTGAAATCTGCACACATGTGCGCTCTTAATGACAAAGAAATTACACGGATCGGTGATTGGTCGGAAAATTCGAAATTTGGCGATGCCGGCATGGCTGTTTCCGCCAATCCAAACTAAGCCACAAAAATATTATTTCCTCGAAAACTATGCACCGCATAGGAAATCCAGTTACAGATTTGAAATCTGCACACATGTGCGCTCTTAATGACGAAGAAATTACACGGATCGGTGATTGGTCGGAAAATTCGAAATTTGGCGATGCCGGCATGGCTGTTTCCGCCAATCCAAACTAAGCCACAAAAATCTTATTTCCTCCAAAACTAGGCACCGCATAGGAAATCCAGTTACAGATTTGAAATCTGCACACATGTGCGCTCTTAACGACGTAAAAATTACACGGATCGGTGATTGGTCGGAAAATTCGATATCTGGCGATGCCGGCATGGCTGATTCTGCCAATCCAAACTAAGCCACCAAAATCTTATTTCCTCGAAAACTACGCACCGCATAGGAAATCCAGTTACAGATTTGAAATCTGCACACATGTGCGCTCTTAACGACGTAAAAATTACACGGATCGGTGATTGGTCGGAAAATTCGATATCTGGCGATGCCGGCATGGCTGATTCTGCCAATCCAAACTAAGCCACAAAAATCTTATTTCCTCGAAAACTACGCACCGCATAGGAAATCCAGTTACAGATTTGAAATCTGCACACATGTGCGCTCCTAACGACGTAAAAATTACACGGATCGGTGATTGGTCGGAAAATTCGATATCTGGCGATGCCGGCATGGCTGATTCTGCCAATCCAAACTAAGCCACCAAAATCTTATTTCCTCGAAAACTTCGCACCGCATAGGAAATCCAGTTACAGATTTGAAATCTGCACACATGTGCGCTCTTAACGACGTAAAAATTACACGGATCGGTGATTGGTCGGAAAATTCGATATTTGGCGCTGCCGGCATGGCGGTTTCCGCCAATCCAAACTAAGCCACAAAAATATTATTTCCTCGAAAACTACGCGTCGCATAGGAAATCCAGTTACAGATTTGAAATCTGCACACATGTGCGCTCTTAACGACGTAAAAAATACACGGATCGGTGATTGGTCGGAAAATTCGATATCTGGCGATGCCGGCATGGCTGTTTCCGCCAATCCAAACTAAGCCACAAAAATCTTATCTCCTCGAAAACTACGCACCGCATAGGAAATCCAGTTACAGATTTGAAATCTGCACACATGTGCGCTCCTAATGACGTAGAAATTACACGGATCGGTGATTGGTCGGAAAATTCAAAATTTGGCGATGCCGGCATGGCGGTTTCCGCCAATCCAAACTAAGCCACAAAAATATTATTTCCTCGAAAACTATGCACCGCATAGGAAATCCAGTTACAGATTTGAAATCTGCACACATGTGCGCTCCTAACGACGTAAAAATTACATGGATCGGTGATTGGTCGGAAAATTCGAAATTTGGCGATGCCGGCATGGCTGTTTCCGCCAATCCAAACTAAGCCACCAAAATCTTATTTCCTCGAAAACTACGCACCGCATAGGAAATCCAGTTACAGATTTGAAATCTGCACACATGTGCGCTCTTAATGACGAAGAAATTACACGGATCGGTGATTGGTCGGAAAATTCGAAATTTGGCGATGCCGGCATGGCTGTTTCCGCCAATCCAAACTAAGCCACAAAAATATTATTTCCTCGAAAACTATGCCCCGCATAGGAAATCCAGTTACAGATTTGAAATCTGCACACATGTGCGCTCTTAATGACGAAGAAATTACACGGATCGGTGATTGGCCGGAAAATTCGATATTTGGCGATGCCGGCATGGCGGTTTCCGCCAATCCAAACTAAGCCACAAAAATCTTATTTCCTCGAAAACTATGCACCGCATAGGAAATCCAGTTATAGATTTGAAATCTGCACACATGTGCGCTCCTAATGACGTAGAAATTACACGGATCGGTGATTGGTTGGAAAATTCGAAATTTGGCGATGCCGGCATGGCTGTTTCCGCCAATCTAAAATAAGCCACAAAAATATTATTTCCTCGAAAACTATGCACCGCATAGGAAATCCAGTTACAGATTTGAAATCTGCACACATGTGCGCTCCTAACGACGTAAAAATTACATGGATCGGTGATTAGTCGGAAAATTCGAAATTTGGCGATGCCGGCATGGCTGTTTCCGCCAATCCAAACTAAGCCACAAAAATCTTATTTCCTCGAAAACTACGCACCGCATAGGAAATCCAGTTACAGATTTGAAATCTGCACACATGTGCGCTTCTAATGATGTAAAAATTACACGGATCGGTGATTGGTCGGAGAATTCGATATCTGGCGATGCCGGCATGGCTGTTTCCGCCAATCCAAACTAAGCCACCAAAATCTTATTTCCTCGAAAACTACGCACCGCATAGGAAATCCAGTTACAGATTTGAAATCTGCACACATGTGCGCTTCTAATGATGTAAAAATTACATGGATCGGTGATTGGTCGGAAAATTCGATATCTGGCGATACCGGCATGGCGGTTTCCGCCAATCCAAACTAAGCCACAAAAATCTTATTTCCTCGAAAACTACGCACCGCATAGGAAATCCAGTTACAGATTTAAAATCTGCACACATGTGCGCTCTTAATGACGTAGAAATTACACGGATCGGTGATTGGTCGGAGAATTCGGTATCTGGCGATGCCGGCATGGCTGATTCTGCCAATCCAAACTAAGCCACAAAAATCTTATTTCCTCGAAAACTACGCATCGGATAGGAAATCCAGTTACAGATTTGAAATCTGCACACATGTGCGCTTCTAATGATGTAAAAATTACACGGACCGGTGATTGGTCGGAAAATTCGATATCTGGCGATGCCGGCATGGCGGTTTCCGCCAATCCAAACTAAGCCACAAAAATCTTATTTCCTCGAAAACTACGCATCGGATAGGAAATCCAGTTACAGATTTGAAATCTGCACACATGTGCGCTTCTAATGATGTAAAAATTACACGGATCGGTGATTGGTCGGAAAATTCGATATCTGGCGATGCCGGCATGGCTGTTTCCGCCAATCCAAACTAAGCCACAAAAATCTTATTTCCTCGAAAACTATGCACCGCATAGGAAATCCAGTTATAGATTTGAAATCTGCACACATGTGCGCTCCTAATGACGTAGAAATTACACGGATCGGTGATTGGTCGGAAAATTCGAAATTTGGCGATGCCGGCATGGCTGTTTCCGCCAATCCAAACTAAGCCACAAAAATATTATTTCCTCGAAAACTATGCACCGCATAGGAAATCCAGTTACAGATTTGAAATCTGCACACATGTGCGCTCTTAATGACGAGGAAATTACACGGATCGGTGATTGGTCGGAAAATTCGATATCTGGCGATGCCGGCATGGCTGTTTCCGCCAATCCAAACTAAGCCACAAAAATCTTATTTCCTCGAAAACTACGCACCGCATAGGAAATCCAGTTACAGATTTGAAATCTGCACACATGTGCGCTCCTAATGACGTAGAAATTACACGGATCGGTGATTGGTCGGAAAATTCGATATCTGGCGATGCCGGCATGGCTGTTTCCGCCAATCCAAACTAAGCCACAAAAATATTATTTCCTCGAAAACTATGCACCGCATAGGAAATCCAGTTACAGATTTGAAATCTGCACACACGTGCGCTTCTAATGATGTGAAAATTAGACGGATCGGTGATTGGTCGGAAAATTCGATATCTGGCGATACCGGCATGGCTGATTCTGCCAATCCAAACTAAGCCACCAAAATCTTATTTCCTCGAAAACTACGCACCGCATAGGAAATCCAGTTACAGATTTGAAATCTGCACACACGTGCGCTTCTAATGATGTGAAAATTAGACGGATCGGTGATTGGTCGGAAAATTCGATATCTGGCGATGCCGGCATGGCGGTTTCCGCCAATCCAAACTAAGCCACAAAAATCTTATTTCCTCGAAAACTACGCATCGGATAGGAAATCCAGTTACAGATTTGAAATCTGCACACATGTGCGCTTCTAATGATGTAAAAATTACACGGATCGGTGATTGGTCGGAGAATTCGGTATCTGGCGATGCCGGCATGGCTGATTCTGCCAATCCAAACTAAGCCACAAAATCTTATTTCCTCGAAAACTACGCACCGCATAGGAAATCCAGTTACAGATTTGAAATCTGCACACATGTGCGCTTCTAATGATGTAAAAATTACACGGATCGGTGATTGGTCGGAGAATTCGGTATCTGGCGATGCCGGCATGGCTGATTCTGCCAATCCAAACTAAGCCACAAAAATATTATTTCCTCGAAAACTATGCACCGCATAGGAAATCCAGTTACAGATTTGAAATCTGCACACATGTGCGCTCTTAATGACGAGGAAATTACACGGATCGGTGATTGGTCGGAAAATTCGATATCTGGCGATGCCGGCATGGCTGTTTCCGCCAATCCAAACTAAGCCACAAAAATCTTATTTCCTCGAAAACTATGCACCGCATAGGAAATCCAGTTACAGATTTGAAATCTGCACACATGTGCGCTCCTAATGACGTAGAAATTACACGGATCGGTGATTGGTCGGAAAATTCGATATCTGGCGATGCCGGCATGGCTGTTTCCGCCAATCCAAACTAAGCCACAAAAATATTATTTCCTCGAAAACTATGCACCGCATAGGAAATCCAGTTACAGATTTGAAATCTGCACACACGTGCGCTTCTAATGATGTGAAAATTAGACGGATCGGTGATTGGTCGGAAAATTCGATATCTGGCGATACCGGCATGGCTGATTCTGCCAATCCAAACTAAGCCACCAAAATCTTATTTCCTCGAAAACTACGCACCGCATAGGAAATCCAGTTACAGATTTGAAATCTGCACACACGTGCGCTTCTAATGATGTAAAAATTACACGGATCGGTGATTGGTCGGAGAATTCGGTATCTGGCGATGCCGGCATGGCTGATTCTGCCAATCCAAACTAAGCCACCAAAATCTTATTTCCTCGAAAACTACGCACCGCATAGGAAATCCAGTTACAGATTTGAAATCTGCACACATGTGCGCTTCTAATGATGTAAAAATTACACGGATCGGTGATTGGTCGGAGAATTCGGTATCTGGCGATGCCGGCATGGCTGATTCTGCCAATCCAAACTAAGCCACCAAAATCTTATTTCCTCGAAAACTACGCACCGCATAGGAAATCCAGTTACAGATTTAAAATCTGCACACATGTGCGCTCTTAATGACGAGGAAATTACACGGATCGGTGATTGGTCGGAAAATTCGATATCTGGCGATGCCGGCATGGCTGTTTCCGCCAATCCAAACTAAGCCACAAAAATATTATTTCCTCGAAAACTATGCACCGCATAGGAAATCCAGTTACAGATTTGAAATCTGCACGCATGTGCGCTTCTAATGATGTAAAAATTACACGGATCGGTGATTGGTCGGAAAATTCGATATCTGGCGATGCCGGCATGGCGGTTTCCGCCAATCCAAACTAAGCCACAAAAATCTTATTTCCTCGAAAACTACGCATCGGATAGGAAATCCAGTTACAGATTTGAAATCTGCACACATGTGCGCTTCTAATGATGTAAAAATTACACGGGTCGGTGATTGGTCGGAGAATTCGGTATCTGGCGATGCCGGCATGGCTGATTCTGCCAATCCAAACTAAGCCACCAAAATCTTATTTCCTCGAAAACTACGCACCGCATAGGAAATCCAGTTACAGATTTGAAATCTGCACACATGTGCGCTACTAATGATGTAAAAATTACACGGATCGGTGATTGGTCGGAGAATTCGGTATCTGGCGATGCCGGCATGGCTGATTCTGCCAATCCAAACTAAGCCACCAAAATCTTATTTCCTCGAAAACTACGCACCGCATAGGAAATCCAGTTACAGATTTAAAATCTGCACACATGTGCGCTCTTAATGACGAGGAAATTACACGGATCGGTGATTGGTCGGAAAATTCGATATCTGGCGATGCCGGCATGGCTGTTTCCGCCAATCCAAACTAAGCCACAAAAATATTATTTCCTCGAAAACTATGCACCGCATAGGAAATCCAGTTACAGATTTGAAATCTGCACACACGTGCGCTTCTAATGATGTGAAAATTAGACGGATCGGTGATTGGTCGGAAAATTCGATATCTGGCGATACCGGCATGGCTGATTCTGCCAATCCAAACTAAGCCACCAAAATCTTATTTCCTCGAAAACTACGCACCGCATAGGAAATCCAGTTACAGATTTGAAATCTGCACGCATGTGCGCTTCTAATGATGTAAAAATTACACGGATCGGTGATTGGTCGGAAAATTCGATATCTGGCGATGCCGGCATGGCGGTTTCCGCCAATCCAAACTAAGCCACAAAAATCTTATTTCCTCGAAAACTACGCATCGGATAGGAAATCCAGTTACAGATTTGAAATCTGCACACATGTGCGCTTCTAATGATGTAAAAATTACACGGATCGGTGATTGGTCGGAGAATTCGGTATCTGGCGATGCCGGCATGGCTGATTCTGCCAATCCAAACTAAGCCACCAAAATCTTATTTCCTCGAAAACTACGCACCGCATAGGAAATCCAGTTACAGATTTGAAATCTGCACACATGTGCGCTTCTAATGATGTAAAAATTACACGGATCGGTGATTGGTCGGAGAATTCGGTATCTGGCGATGCCGGCATGGCTGATTCTGCCAATCCAAACTAAGCCACCAAAATCTTATTTCCTCGAAAACTACGCACCGCATAGGAAATCCAGTTACAGATTTAAAATCTGCACACATGTGCGCTCTTAATGACGAGGAAATTACACGGATCGGTGATTGGTCGGAAAATTCGATATCTGGCGATGCCGGCATGGCTGTTTCCGCCAATCCAAACTAAGCCACAAAAATATTATTTCCTCGAAAACTATGCACCGCATAGGAAATCCAGTTACAGATTTGAAATCTGCACACACGTGCGCTTCTAATGATGTGAAAATTAGACGGATCGGTGATTGGTCGGAAAATTCGATATCTGGCGATGCCGGCATGGCTGATTCTGCCAATCCAAACTAAGCCACCAAAATCTTATTTCCTCGAAAACTACGCACCGCATAGGAAATCCAGTTACAGATTTGAAATCTGCACACACGTGCGCTTCTAATGATGTGAAAATTAGACGGATCGGTGATTGGTCGGAAAATTCGATATCTGGCGATGCCGGCATGGCGGTTTCCGCCAATCCAAACTAAGCCACAAAAATCTTATTTCCTCGAAAACTACGCATCGGATAGGAAATCCAGTTACAGATTTGAAATCTGCACACATGTGCGCTTCTAATGATGTAAAAATTACACGGATCGGTGATTGGTCGGAGAATTCGGTATCTGGCGATGCCGGCATGGCTGATTCTGCCAATCCAAACTAAGCCACAAAATCTTATTTCCTCAAAAACTACGCACCGCATAGGAAATCCAGTTACAGATTTGAAATCTGCACACATGTGCGCTTCTAATGATGTAAAAATTACACGGATCGGTGATTGGTCGGAGAATTCGGTATCTGGCGATGCCGGCATGGCTGATTCTGCCAATCCAAACTAAGCCACAAAAATATTATTTCCTCGAAAACTATGCACCGCATAGGAAATCCAGTTACAGATTTGAAATCTGCACACATGTGCGCTCTTAATGACGAGGAAATTACACGGATCGGTGATTGGTCGGAAAATTCGATATCTGGCGATGCCGGCATGGCTGTTTCCGCCAATCCAAACTAAGCCACAAAAATCTTATTTCCTCGAAAACTATGCACCGCATAGGAAATCCAGTTACAGATTTGAAATCTGCACACATGTGCGCTCCTAATGACGTAGAAATTACACGGATCGGTGATTGGTCGGAAAATTCGATATCTGGCGATGCCGGCATGGCTGTTTCCGCCAATCCAAACTAAGCCACAAAAATATTATTTCCTCGAAAACTATGCACCGCATAGGAAATCCAGTTACAGATTTGAAATCTGCACACACGTGCGCTTCTAATGATGTGAAAATTAGACGGATCGGTGATTGGTCGGAAAATTCGATATCTGGCGATGCCGGCATGGCGGTTTCCGCCAATCCAAACTAAGCCACAAAAATCTTATTTCCTCGAAAACTACGCACCGCATAGGAAATCCAGTTACAGATTTGAAATCTGCACACATGTGCGCTTCTAATGATGTAAAAATTACACGGATCGGTGATTGGTCGGAGAATTCGGTATCTGGCGATGCCGGCATGGCTGATTCTGCCAATCCAAACTAAGCCACCAAAATCTTATTTCCTCGAAAACTACGCACCGCATAGGAAATCCAGTTACAGATTTAAAATCTGCACACATGTGCGCTCTTAATGACGAGGAAATTACACGGATCGGTGATTGGTCGGAAAATTCGATATCTGGCGATGCCGGCATGGCTGTTTCCGCCAATCCAAACTAAGCCACAAAAATATTATTTCCTCGAAAACTATGCACCGCATAGGAAATCCAGTTACAGATTTGAAATCTGCACGCATGTGCGCTTCTAATGATGTAAAAATTACATGGATCGGTGATTGGTCGGAAAATTCGATATCTGGCGATACCGGCATGGCGGTTTCCGCCAATCCAAACTAAGCCACAAAAATCTTATTTCCTCGAAAACTACGCATCGGATAGGAAATCCAGTTACAGATTTGAAATCTGCACACATGTGCGCTTCTAATGATGTAAAAATTACACGGATCGGTGATTGGTCGGAGAATTCGGTATCTGGCGATGCCGGCATGGCTGATTCTGCCAATCCAAACTAAGCCACCAAAATCTTATTTCCTCGAAAACTACGCACCGCATAGGAAATCCAGTTACAGATTTAAAATCTGCACACATGTGCGCTCTTAATGACGTAGAAATTACACGGATCGGTGATTGGTCGGAGAATTCGGTATCTGGCGATGCCGGCATGGCTGATTCTGCCAATCCAAACTAAGCCACAAAAATCTTATTTCCTCGAAAACTACGCATCGGATAGGAAATCCAGTTACAGATTTGAAATCTGCACACATGTGCGCTTCTAATGATGTAAAAATTACACGGATCGGTGATTGGTCGGAAAATTCGATATCTGGCGATGCCGGCATGGCGGTTTCCGCCAATCCAAACTAAGCCACAAAAATCTTATTTCCTCGAAAACTACGCATCGGATAGGAAATCCAGTTACAGATTTGAAATCTGCACACATGTGCGCTTCTAATGATGTAAAAATTACACGGATCGGTGATTGGTCGGAAAATTCGATATCTGGCGATGCCGGCATGGCTGTTTCCGCCAATCCAAACTAAGCCACAAAAATCTTATTTCCTCGAAAACTATGCACCGCATAGGAAATCCAGTTATAGATTTGAAATCTGCACACATGTGCGCTCCTAATGACGTAGAAATTACACGGATCGGTGATTGGTCGGAAAATTCGAAATTTGGCGATGCCGGCATGGCTGTTTCCGCCAATCCAAACTAAGCCACAAAAATATTATTTCCTCGAAAACTATGCACCGCATAGGAAATCCAGTTACAGATTTGAAATCTGCACACATGTGCGCTCCTAATGACGTAGAAATTACACGGATCGGTGATTGGTCGGAAAATTCGATATCTGGCGATGCCGGCATGGCTGTTTCCGCCAATCCAAACTAAGCCACAAAAATATTATTTCCTCGAAAACTACGCACCGCATAGGAAATCCAGTTACAGATTTGAAATCTGCACACACGTGCGCTTCTAATGATGTGAAAATTAGACGGATCGGTGATTGGTCGGAAAATTCGATATCTGGCGATACCGGCATGGCTGATTCTGCCAATCCAAACTAAGCCACCAAAATCTTATTTCCTCGAAAACTACGCACCGCATAGGAAATCCAGTTACAGATTTGAAATCTGCACACACGTGCGCTTCTAATGATGTGAAAATTAGACGGATCGGTGATTGGTCGGAAAATTCGATATCTGGCGATGCCGGCATGGCGGTTTCCGCCAATCCAAACTAAGCCACAAAAATCTTATTTCCTCGAAAACTACGCATCGGATAGGAAATCCAGTTACAGATTTGAAATCTGCACACATGTGCGCTTCTAATGATGTAAAAATTACACGGATCGGTGATTGGTCGGAGAATTCGGTATCTGGCGATGCCGGCATGGCTGATTCTGCCAATCCAAACTAAGCCACAAAATCTTATTTCCTCGAAAACTACGCACCGCATAGGAAATCCAGTTACAGATTTGAAATCTGCACACATGTGCGCTTCTAATGATGTAAAAATTACACGGATCGGTGATTGGTCGGAGAATTCGGTATCTGGCGATGCCGGCATGGCTGATTCTGCCAATCCAAACTAAGCCACAAAAATATTATTTCCTCGAAAACTATGCACCGCATAGGAAATCCAGTTACAGATTTGAAATCTGCACACATGTGCGCTCTTAATGACGAGGAAATTACACGGATCGGTGATTGGTCGGAAAATTCGATATCTGGCGATGCCGGCATGGCTGTTTCCGCCAATCCAAACTAAGCCACAAAAATCTTATTTCCTCGAAAACTATGCACCGCATAGGAAATCCAGTTACAGATTTGAAATCTGCACACATGTGCGCTCCTAATGACGTAGAAATTACACGGATCGGTGATTGGTCGGAAAATTCGATATCTGGCGATGCCGGCATGGCTGTTTCCGCCAATCCAAACTAAGCCACAAAAATATTATTTCCTCGAAAACTATGCACCGCATAGGAAATCCAGTTACAGATTTGAAATCTGCACACACGTGCGCTTCTAATGATGTGAAAATTAGACGGATCGGTGATTGGTCGGAAAATTCGATATCTGGCGATACCGGCATGGCTGATTCTGCCAATCCAAACTAAGCCACCAAAATCTTATTTCCTCGAAAACTACGCACCGCATAGGAAATCCAGTTACAGATTTGAAATCTGCACACACGTGCGCTTCTAATGATGTAAAAATTACACGGATCGGTGATTGGTCGGAGAATTCGGTATCTGGCGATGCCGGCATGGCTGATTCTGCCAATCCAAACTAAGCCACAAAAATCTTATTTCCTCGAAAACTACGCACCGCATAGGAAATCCAGTTACAGATTTGAAATCTGCACACATGTGCGCTTCTAATGATGTAAAAATTACACGGATCGGTGATTGGTCGGAGAATTCGGTATCTGGCGATGCCGGCATGGCTGATTCTGCCAATCCAAACTAAGCCACCAAAATCTTATTTCCTCGAAAACTACGCACCGCATAGGAAATCCAGTTACAGATTTAAAATCTGCACACATGTGCGCTCTTAATGACGAGGAAATTACACGGATCGGTGATTGGTCGGAAAATTCGATATCTGGCGATGCCGGCATGGCTGTTTCCGCCAATCCAAACTAAGCCACAAAAATATTATTTCCTCGAAAACTATGCACCGCATAGGAAATCCAGTTACAGATTTGAAATCTGCACACACGTGCGCTTCTAATGATGTGAAAATTAGACGGATCGGTGATTGGTCGGAAAATTCGATATCTGGCGATACCGGCATGGCTGATTCTGCCAATCCAAACTAAGCCACCAAAATCTTATTTCCTCGAAAACTACGCACCGCATAGGAAATCCAGTTACAGATTTGAAATCTGCACGCATGTGCGCTTCTAATGATGTAAAAATTACACGGATCGGTGATTGGTCGGAAAATTCGATATCTGGCGATGCCGGCATGGCGGTTTCCGCCAATCCAAACTAAGCCACAAAAATCTTATTTCCTCGAAAACTACGCATCGGATAGGAAATCCAGTTACAGATTTGAAATCTGCACACATGTGCGCTTCTAATGATGTAAAAATTACACGGGTCGGTGATTGGTCGGAGAATTCGGTATCTGGCGATGCCGGCATGGCTGATTCTGCCAATCCAAACTAAGCCACCAAAATCTTATTTCCTCGAAAACTACGCACCGCATAGGAAATCCAGTTACAGATTTGAAATCTGCACACATGTGCGCTTCTAATGATGTAAAAATTACACGGATCGGTGATTGGTCGGAGAATTCGGTATCTGGCGATGCCGGCATGGCTGATTCTGCCAATCCAAACTAAGCCACCAAAATCTTATTTCCTCGAAAACTACGCACCGCATAGGAAATCCAGTTACAGATTTAAAATCTGCACACATGTGCGCTCTTAATGACGAGGAAATTACACGGATCGGTGATTGGTCGGAAAATTCGATATCTGGCGATGCCGGCATGGCTGTTTCCGCCAATCCAAACTAAGCCACAAAAATATTATTTCCTCGAAAACTATGCACCGCATAGGAAATCCAGTTACAGATTTGAAATCTGCACACACGTGCGCTTCTAATGATGTGAAAATTAGACGGATCGGTGATTGGTCGGAAAATTCGATATCTGGCGATACCGGCATGGCTGATTCTGCCAATCCAAACTAAGCCACCAAAATCTTATTTCCTCGAAAACTACGCACCGCATAGGAAATCCAGTTACAGATTTGAAATCTGCACGCATGTGCGCTTCTAATGATGTAAAAATTACACGGATCGGTGATTGGTCGGAAAATTCGATATCTGGCGATGCCGGCATGGCGGTTTCCGCCAATCCAAACTAAGCCACCAAAATCTTATTTCCTCGAAAACTACGCATCGGATAGGAAATCCAGTTACAGATTTGAAATCTGCACACATGTGCGCTTCTAATGATGTAAAAATTACACGGATCGGTGATTGGTCGGAGAATTCGGTATCTGGCGATGCCGGCATGGCTGATTCTGCCAATCCAAACTAAGCCACCAAAATCTTATTTCCTCGAAAACTACGCACCGCATAGGAAATCCAGTTACAGATTTAAAATCTGCACACATGTGCGCTCTTAATGACGTAGAAATTACACGGATCGGTGATTGGTCGGAAAATTCGATATCTGGCGATGCCGGCATGGCGGTTTCCGCCAATCCAAACTAAGCCACAAAAATCTTATTTCCTCGAAAACTACGCATCGGATAGGAAATCCAGTTACAGATTTGAAATCTGCACACATGTGCGCTTCTAATGATGTAAAAATTACACGGATCGGTGATTGGTCGGAGAATTCGGTATCTGGCGATGCCGGCATGGCTGATTCTGCCAATCCAAACTAAGCCACAAAAATCTTATTTCCTCGAAAACTACGCATCGGATAGGAAATCCAGTTACAGATTTGAAATCTGCACACATGTGCGCTTCTAATGATGTAAAAATTACACGGATCGGTGATTGGTCGGAAAATTCGATATCTGGCGATGCCGGCATGGCAGTTTCCGCCAATCCAAACTAAGCCACAAAAATCTTATTTCCTCGAAAACTACGCATCGGATAGGAAATCCAGTTACAGATTTGAAATCTGCACACATGTGCGCTTCTAATGATGTAAAAATTACACGGATCGGTGATTGGTCGGAGAATTCGGTATCTGGCGATGCCGGCATGGCTGATTCTGCCAATCCAAACTAAGCCACCAAAATCTTATTTCCTCGAAAACTACGCACCGCATAGGAAATCCAGTTACAGATTTGAAATCTGCACACATGTGCGCTTCTAATGATGTAAAAATTACACGGATCGGTGATTGGTCGGAGAATTCGGTATCTGGCGATGCCGGCATGGCTGATTCTGCCAATCCAAACTAAGCCACCAAAATCTTATTTCCTCGAAAACTACGCACCGCATAGGAAATCCAGTTACAGATTTAAAATCTGCACACATGTGCGCTCTTAATGACGTAGAAATTACACGGATCGGTGATTGGTCGGAGAATTCGGTATCTGGCGATGCCGGCATGGCTGATTCTGCCAATCCAAACTAAGCCACAAAAATCTTATTTCCTCGAAAACTACGCATCGGATAGGAAATCTAGTTACAGATTTGAAGTCTGCACACATGTGCGCTTCTAATGATGTAAAAATTACACGGATCGGTGATTGGTCGGAGAATTCGGTATCTGGCGATGCCGGCATGGCTGATTCTGCCAATCCAAACTAAGCCACCAAAATCTTATTTCCTCGAAAACTACGCACCGCATAGGAAATCCAGTTACAGATTTGAAATCTGCACACATGTGCGCTTCTAATGATGTAAAAATTACACGGATCGGTGATTGGTCGGAGAGTTCGGTATCTGGCGATGCCGGCATGGCTGATTCTGCCAATCCAAACTAAGCCACCAAAATCTTATTTCCTCGAAAACTACGCACCGCATAGGAAAACCAGTTACAGATTTAAAATCTGCACACATGTGCGCTCTTAATGACGTAGAAATTACACGGATCGGTGATTGGTCGGAAAATTCGATATCTGGCGATGCCGGCATGGCTGTTTCCGCCAATCCAAACTAAGCCACAAAAATCTTATTTCCTCCAAAACTACGCACCGCATAGGAAATCCAGTTACAGATTTGAAATCTGCACACATGTGCGCTCTTAATGACAAAGAAATTACACGGATCGGTGATTGGTCGGAAAATTCGAAATTTGGCGATGCCGGCATGGCTGTTTCCGCCAATCCAAACTAAGCCACCAAAATATTATTTCCTCGAAAACTATGCACCGCATAGGAAATCCAGTTACAGATTTGAAATCTGCACACATGTGCGCTCTTAATGACGAAGAAATTACACGGATCGGTGATTGGTCGGAAAATTCGAAATTTGGCGATGCCGGCATGGCTGTTTCCGCCAATCCAAACTAAGCCACAAAAATATTATTTCCTCGAAAACTATGCACCGCATAGGAAATCCAGTTACAGACTTGAAATCTGCACACATGTGCGCTCTTAATGACGAAGAAATTACACGGATCGGTGATTGGTCGGAAAATTCGAAATTTGGCGATGCCGGCATGGCTGTTTCCGCCAATCCAAACTAAGCCACAAAAATCTTATTTCCTCCAAAACTACGCACCGCATAGGAAATCCAGTTACAGATTTGAAATCTGCACACATGTGCGCTCTTAATGACAAAGAAATTACACGGATCGGTGATTGGTCGGAAAATTCGAAATTTGGCGATGCCGGCATGGCTGTTTCCGCCAATCCAAACTAAGCCACCAAAATATTATTTCCTCGAAAACTATGCACCGCATAGGAAATCCAGTTACAGATTTGAAATCTGCACACATGTGCGCTCTTAATGACGAAGAAATTACACGGATCGGTGATTGGTCGGAAAATTCGAAATTTGGCGATGCCGGCATGGCTGTTTCCGCCAATCCAAACTAAGCCACAAAAATATTATTTCCTCGAAAACTATGCACCGCATAGGAAATCCAGTTACAGATTTGAAATCTGCACACATGTGCGCTCCTAATGACGTAGAAATTTTACGGATCGGTGATTGGTCGGAAAATTCGAAATTTGGCGATGCCGGCATGGCTGTTTCCGCCAATCCAAACTAAGCCACCAAAATATTATTTCCTCGAAAACTATGCACCGCATAGGAAATCCAGTTACAGATTTGAAATCTGCACACATGTGCGCTCCTAATGACGTAGAAATTACACGGATCGGTGATTGGTGGGAAAATTCGATATCTGGCGATGCCGGCATGGCGGTTTCCGCCAATACAAACTAAGCCACCAAAATCTTATTTCCTCGAAAACTACGCACCGCATAGGAAATCCAGTTACAGATTTGAAATCTGCACACATGTGCGCTTCTAATGATGTAAAAATTACACGGGTCGGTGATTGGTCGGAAAATTCGATATCTGGCGATGCCGGCATGGCTGATTCTGCCAATCCAAACTAAGCCACCAAAATCTTATTTCCTCGAAAACTACGCACCGCATAGGAAATCCAGTTACAGATTTAAAATCTGCACACATGTGCGCTCTTAATGACGTAGAAATTACACGGATCGGTGATTGGTCGGAAAATTCGATATCTGGCGATGCCGGCATGGCGGTTTCCGCCAATCCAAACTAAGCCACCAAAATCTTATTTCCTCGAAAACTACGCATCGGATAGGAAATCCAGTTACAGATTTGAAATCTGCACACATGTGCGCTTCTAATGATGTAAAAATTACACGGATCGGTGATTGGTCGGAGAATTCGATATCTGGCGATGCCGGCATGGCTGATTCTGCCAATCCAAACTAAGCCACCAAAATCTTATTTCCTCGAAAACTACGCACCGCATAGGAAATCCAGTTACAGATCTGAAATCTGCACACACGAGCGCTTCTAATGATGTGAAAATTACACGGATCGGTGATTGGTCGGAAAATTCGATATCTGGCGATGCCGGCATGGCTGTTTCCGCCAATCCAAACTAAGCCACAAAAATCTTATTTCCTCGAAAACTACGCACCGCATAGGAAATCCAGTTACAGATTTGAAATCTGCACGCATGTGCGCTTCTAATGATGTAAAAATTACACGGATCGGTGATTGGTCGGAAAATTCGATATCTGGCGATGCCGGCATGGCGGTTTCCGCCAATCCAAACTAAGCCACCAAAATCTTATTTCCTCGAAAACTACGCATCGGATAGGAAATCCAGTTACAGATTTGAAATCTGCACACATGTGCGCTTCTAATGATGTAAAAATTACACGGATCGGTGATTGGTCGGAGAATTCGATATCTGGCGATGCCGGCATGGCTGATTCTGCCAATCCAAACTAAGCCACCAAAATCTTATTTCCTCGAAAACTACGCACCGCATAGGAAATCCAGTTACAGATTTGAAATCTGCACACACGAGCGCTTCTAATGATGTGAAAATTACACGGATCGGTGATTGGTCGGAAAATTCGATATCTGGCGATGCCGGCATGGCTGTTTCCGCCAATCCAAACTAAGCCACAAAAATCTTATTTCCTCGAAAACTACGCACCGCATAGGAAATCCAGTTACAGATTTGAAATCTGCACGCATGTGCGCTTCTAATGATGTAAAAATTACACGGATCGGTGATTGGTCGGAAAATTCGATATCTGGCGATGCCGGCATGGCGGTTTCCGCCAATCCAAACTAAGCCACCAAAATCTTATTTCCTCGAAAACTACGCATCGGATAGGAAATCCAGTTACAGATTTGAAATCTGCACACATGTGCGCTTCTAATGATGTAAAAATTACACGGATCGGTGATTGGTCGGAGAATTCGATATCTGGCGATGCCGGCATGGCTGATTCTGCCAATCCAAACTAAGCCACCAAAATCTTATTTCCTCGAAAACTACGCACCGCATAGGAAATCCAGTTACAGATTTGAAATCTGCACACATGTGCGCTTCTAATGATGTAAAAATTACACGGATCGGTGATTGGTCGGAGAATTCGGTATCTGGCGATGCCGGCATGGCTGTTTCCGCCAATCCAAACTAAGCCATAAAAATATTATTTCCTCGAAAACTATGCACCGCATAGGAAATCCAGTTACAGATTTGAAATTTGCACACATGTGCGCTCCTAATGACGTAGAAATTACACGGATCGGTGATTAGTCGGAAAATTCGAAATTTGGCGATGCCGGCATGGCTGTTTCCGCCAATCCAAACTAAGCCACAAAAATATTATTTCCTCGAAAACTATGCACCGCATAGGAAATCCAGTTACAGATTTGAAATCTGCACACATGTGCGCTCCTAATGACGTAGAAATTACACGGATCGGTGATTGGTCGGAAAATTCGAAATTTGGCGATGCCGGCATGGCTGTTTCCGCCAATCCAAACTAAGCCACAAAAATATTATTTCCTCGAAAACTATGCACCGCATAGGAAATCCAGTTACAGACTTGAAATCTGCACACACGTGCGCTCTTAATGACGAAGAAATTACACGGATCGGTGATTGGTCGGAAAATTCGAAATTTGGCGATGCCGGCATGGCTGTTTCCGCCAATCCAAACTAAGCCACAAAAATATTATTTCCTCGAAAACTATGCACCGCATAGGAAATCCAGTTACAGATTTGAAATCTGCACACATGTGCGCTCCTAACGACGTAAAAATTACATGGATCGGTGATTAGTCGGAAAATTCGAAATTTGGCGATGCCGGCATGGCTGTTTCCGCCAATCCAAACTAAGCCACAAAAATATTATTTCCTCGAAAACTATGCACCGCATAGGAAATCCAGTTACAGATTTGAAATCTGCACACATGTGCGCTCTTAATGACGAAGAAATTACACGGATCGGTGATTGGTCGGAAAATTCGAAATTTGGCGATGCCGGCATGGCTGTTTCCGCCAATCCAAACTAAGCCACAAAAATATTATTTCCTCGAAAACTATGCACCGCATAGGAAATCCAGTTACAGATTTGAAATCTGCACACATGTGCGCTCTTAATGACGAAGAAATTACACGGATCGGTGATTGGTCGGAAAATTCGAAATTTGGCGATGCCGGCATGGCTGTTTCCGCCAAACCAAACTAAGCCACAAAAATCTTATTTCCTCGAAAACTAGGCACCGCATAGGAAATCCAGTTACAGATTTGAAATCTGCACACATGTGCGCTCTTAACGACGTAAAAATTACACGGATCGGCGATTGGTCGGAGAATTCGATATCTGGCGATGCCGGCATGGCTGATTCTGCCAATCCAAACTAAGCCACAAAAATATTATTTCCTCGAAAACTACGCGTCGCATAGGAAATCCAGTTACAGATTTGAAATCTGCACACATGTGCGCTCTTAACGACGTAAAAAATACACGGATCGGTGATTGGTCGGAAAATTCGATATCTGGCGATGCCGGCATGGCTGTTTCCGCCAATCCAAACTAAGCCACAAAAATCTTATTTCCTCGAAAACTACGCACCGCATAGGAAATCCAGTTACAGATTTGAAATCTGCACACATGTGCGCTCCTAATGACGTAGAAATTACACGGATCGGTGATTGGTCGGAAAATTCAAAATTTGGCGATGCCGGCATGGCGGTTTCCGCCAATCCAAACTAAGCCACAAAAATATTATTTCCTCGAAAACTATGCACCGCATAGGAAATCCAGTTACAGATTTGAAATCTGCACACATGTGCGCTCCTAACGACGTAAAAATTACATGGATCGGTGATTGGTCGGAAAATTCGAAATTTGGCGATGCCGGCATGGCTGTTTCCGCCAATCCAAACTAAGCCACCAAAATCTTATTTCCTCGAAAACTACGCACCGCATAGGAAATCCAGTTACAGATTTGAAATCTGCACACATGTGCGCTCTTAATGACGAAGAAATTACACGGATCGGTGATTGGTCGGAAAATTCGAAATTTGGCGATGCCGGCATGGCTGTTTCCGCCAAACCAAACTAAGCCACAAAAATCTTATTTCCTCGAAAACTAGGCACCGCATAGGAAATCCAGTTACAGATTTGAAATCTGCACACATGTGCGCTCTTAACGACGTAAAAATTACACGGATCGGCGATTGGTCGGAGAATTCGATATCTGGCGATGCCGGCATGGCTGATTCTGCCAATCCAAACTAAGCCACAAAAATATTATTTCCTCGAAAACTACGCGTCGCATAGGAAATCCAGTTACAGATTTGAAATCTGCACACATGTGCGCTCTTAACGACGTAAAAAATACACGGATCGGTGATTGGTCGGAAAATTCGATATCTGGCGATGCCGGCATGGCTGTTTCCGCCAATCCAAACTAAGCCACAAAAATCTTATTTCCTCGAAAACTACGCACCGCATAGGAAATCCAGTTACAGATTTGAAATCTGCACACATGTGCGCTCCTAATGACGTAGAAATTACACGGATCGGTGATTGGTCGGAAAATTCAAAATTTGGCGATGCCGGCATGGCGGTTTCCGCCAATCCAAACTAAGCCACAAAAATATTATTTCCTCGAAAACTATGCACCGCATAGGAAATCCAGTTACAGATTTGAAATCTGCACACATGTGCGCTCCTAACGACGTAAAAATTACATGGATCGGTGATTGGTCGGAAAATTCGAAATTTGGCGATGCCGGCATGGCTGTTTCCGCCAATCCAAACTAAGCCACCAAAATCTTATTTCCTCGAAAACTACGCACCGCATAGGAAATCCAGTTACAGATTTGAAATCTGCACACATGTGCGCTCTTAATGACGAAGAAATTACACGGATCGGTGATTGGTCGGAAAATTCGAAATTTGGCGATGCCGGCATGGCTGTTTCCGCCAATCCAAACTAAGCCACAAAAATATTATTTCCTCGAAAACTATGCCCCGCATAGGAAATCCAGTTACAGATTTGAAATCTGCACACATGTGCGCTCTTAATGACGAAGAAATTACACGGATCGGTGATTGGCCGGAAAATTCGATATTTGGCGATGCCGGCATGGCTGATTCTGCCAATCCAAACTAAGCCACCAAAATCTTATTTCCTCGAAAACTACGCACCGCATAGGAAATCCAGTTACAGATTTGAAATCTGCACGCATGTGCGCTTCTAATGATGTAAAAATTACACGGATCGGTGATTGGTCGGAGAATTCGGTATCTGGCGATGCCGGCATGGCTGATTCTGCCAATCCAAACTAAGCCACCAAAATCTTATTTCCTCGAAAACTACGCACCGCATAGGAAATCCAGTTACAGATTTAAAATCTGCACACATGTGCGCTCTTAATGACGTAGAAATTACACGGATCGGTGATTGGTCGGAGAATTCGGTATCTGGCGATGCCGGCATGGCTGATTCTGCCAATCCAAACTAAGCCACAAAAATCTTATTTCCTCGAAAACTACGCATCGGATAGGAAATCCAGTTACAGATTTGAAATCTGCACACATGTGCGCTTCTAATGATGTAAAAATTACACGGATCGGTGATTGGTCGGAAAATTCGATATCTGGCGATGCCGGCATGGCGGTTTCCGCCAATCCAAACTAAGCCACAAAAATCTTATTTCCTCGAAAACTACGCATCGGATAGGAAATCCAGTTACAGATTTGAAATCTGCACACATGTGCGCTTCTAATGATGTAAAAATTACACGGATCGGTGATTGGTCGGAGAATTCGGTATCTGGCGATGCCGGCATGGCTGATTCTGCCAATCCAAACTAAGCCACCAAAATCTTATTTCCTCGAAAACTACGCACCGCATAGGAAATCCAGTTACAGATTTAAAATCTGCACACATGTGCGCTCTTAATGACGTAGAAATTACACGGATCGGTGATTGGTCGGAGAATTCGGTATCTGGCGATGCCGGCATGGCTGATTCTGCCAATCCAAACTAAGCCACAAAAATCTTATTTCCTCGAAAACTACGCATCGGATAGGAAATCCAGTTACAGATTTGAAATCTGCACACATGTGCGCTTCTAATGATGTAAAAATTACACGGATCGGTGATTGGTCGGAAAATTCGATATCTGGCGATGCCGGCATGGCGGTTTCCGCCAATCCAAACTAAGCCACAAAAATCTTATTTCCTCGAAAACTACGCATCGGATAGGAAATCCAGTTACAGATTTGAAATCTGCACACATGTGCGCTTCTAATGATGTAAAAATTACACGGATCGGTGATTGGTCGGAGAATTCGGTATCTGGCGATGCCGGCATGGCTGATTCTGCCAATCCAAACTAAGCCACAAAAATCTTATTTCCTCGAAAACTACGCATCGGATAGGAAATCCAGTTACAGATTTGAAATCTGCACACATGTGCGCTTCTAATGATGTAAAAATTACACGGATCGGTGATTGGTCGGAAAATTCGATATCTGGCGATGCCGGCATGGCGGTTTCCGCCAATCCAAACTAAGCCACAAAAATCTTATTTCCTCGAAAACTACGCATCGGATAGGAAATCCAGTTACAGATTTGAAATCTGCACACATGTGCGCTCTTAATGACGAGGAAATTACACGGATCGGTGATTGGTCGGAAAATTCGAAATTTGGCGATGCCGACATGGCTGTTTCCGCCAATCCAAACTAAGCCACAAAAATATTATTTCCTCGAAAACTATGCACCGCATAGGAAATCCAGTTACAGATTTGAAATCTGCACACATGTGCGCTCTTAATGACGAGGAAATTACACGGATCGGTGATTGGTCGGAAAATTCGATATCTGGCGATGCCGGCATGGCTGTTTCCGCCAATCCAAACTAAGCCACAAAAATCGTATTTCCTCGAAAACTATGCACCGCATAGGAAATCCAGTTATAGATTTGAAATCTGCACACATGTGCGCTCCTAATGACGTAGAAATTACACGGATCGGTGATTGGTCGAAAAATTCGAAATTTGGCGATGCCGGCATGGCTGTTTCCGCCAATCCAAACTAAGCCACAAAAATATTATTTCCTCGAAAACTATGCACCGCATAGGAAATCCAGTTACAGATTTGAAATCTGCACACATGTGCGCTCTTAATGACGAGGAAATTACACGGATCGGTGATTGGTCGGAAAATTCGATATCTGGCGATGCCGGCATGGCTGTTTCCGCCAATCCAAACTAAGCCACAAAAATCTTATTTCCTCGAAAACTACGCACCGCATAGGAAATCCAGTTACAGATTTGAAATCTGCACACATGTGCGCTCCTAATGACGTAGAAATTACACGGATCGGTGATTGGTCGGAAAATTCGATATCTGGCGATGCCGGCATGGCTGTTTCCGCCAATCCAAACTAAGCCACAAAAATATTATTTCCTCGAAAACTATGCACCGCATAGGAAATCCAGTTACAGATTTGAAATCTGCACACACGTGCGCTTCTAATGATGTGAAAATTAGACGGATCGGTGATTGGTCGGAAAATTCGATATCTGGCGATACCGGCATGGCTGATTCTGCCAATCCAAACTAAGCCACCAAAATCTTATTTCCTCGAAAACTACGCACCGCATAGGAAATCCAGTTACAGATTTGAAATCTGCACACACGTGCGCTTCTAATGATGTGAAAATTAGACGGATCGGTGATTGGTCGGAAAATTCGATATCTGGCGATGCCGGCATGGCGGTTTCCGCCAATCCAAACTAAGCCACAAAAATCTTATTTCCTCGAAAACTACGCATCGGATAGGAAATCCAGTTACAGATTTGAAATCTGCACACATGTGCGCTTCTAATGATGTAAAAATTACACGGATCGGTGATTGGTCGGAGAATTCGATATCTGGCGATGCCGGCATGGCTGATTCTGCCAATCCAAACTAAGCCACCAAAATCTTATTTCCTCGAAAACTACGCACCGCATAGGAAATCCAGTTACAGATCTGAAATCTGCACACACGAGCGCTTCTAATGATGTGAAAATTACACGGATCGGTGATTGGTCGGAAAATTCGATATCTGGCGATGCCGGCATGGCTGTTTCCGCCAATCCAAACTAAGCCACAAAAATCTTATTTCCTCGAAAACTACGCACCGCATAGGAAATCCAGTTACAGATTTGAAATCTGCACGCATGTGCGCTTCTAATGATGTAAAAATTACACGGATCGGTGATTGGTCGGAAAATTCGATATCTGGCGATGCCGGCATGGCGGTTTCCGCCAATCCAAACTAAGCCACCAAAATCTTATTTCCTCGAAAACTACGCATCGGATAGGAAATCCAGTTACAGATTTGAAATCTGCACACATGTGCGCTTCTAATGATGTAAAAATTACACGGATCGGTGATTGGTCGGAGAATTCGATATCTGGCGATGCCGGCATGGCTGATTCTGCCAATCCAAACTAAGCCACCAAAATCTTATTTCCTCGAAAACTACGCACCGCATAGGAAATCCAGTTACAGATTTGAAATCTGCACACACGAGCGCTTCTAATGATGTGAAAATTACACGGATCGGTGATTGGTCGGAAAATTCGATATCTGGCGATGCCGGCATGGCTGTTTCCGCCAATCCAAACTAAGCCACAAAAATCTTATTTCCTCGAAAACTACGCACCGCATAGGAAAATCCAGTTACAGATTTGAAATCTGCACGCATGTGCGCTTCTAATGATGTAAAAATTACACGGATCGGTGATTGGTCGGAAAATTCGATATCTGGCGATGCCGGCATGGCGGTTTCCGCCAATCCAAACTAAGCCACCAAAATCTTATTTCCTCGAAAACTACGCATCGGATAGGAAATCCAGTTACAGATTTGAAATCTGCACACATGTGCGCTTCTAATGATGTAAAAATTACACGGATCGGTGATTGGTCGGAGAATTCGATATCTGGCGATGCCGGCATGGCTGATTCTGCCAATCCAAACTAAGCCACCAAAATCTTATTTCCTCGAAAACTACGCACCGCATAGGAAATCCAGTTACAGATTTGAAATCTGCACACATGTGCGCTTCTAATGATGTAAAAATTACACGGATCGGTGATTGGTCGGAGAATTCGGTATCTGGCGATGCCGGCA
Source organism: Brachypalpus laphriformis (assembly GCA_945910035.1). Classification (NCBI taxonomy): domain Eukaryota; kingdom Metazoa; phylum Arthropoda; class Insecta; order Diptera; family Syrphidae; genus Brachypalpus; species Brachypalpus laphriformis. Next base: position 75,698,017 of record OX246755.1, on the reverse strand, counting down.
TGGCTGTTTCCGCCAATCCAAACTAAGCCATAAAAATATTATTTCCTCGAAAACTATGCACCGCATAGGAAATCCAGTTACAGATTTGAAATTTGCACACATGTGCGCTCCTAATGACGTAGAAATTACACGGATCGGTGATTAGTCGGAAAATTCGAAATTTGGCGATGCCGGCATGGCTGTTTCCGCCAATCCAAACTAAGCCACAAAAATATTATTTCCTCGAAAACTATGCACCGCATAGGAAATCCAGTTACAGATTTGAAATCTGCACACATGTGCGCTCCTAATGACGTAGAAATTACACGGATCGGTGATTGGTCGGAAAATTCGAAATTTGGCGATGCCGGCATGGCTGTTTCCGCCAATCCAAACTAAGCCACAAAAATATTATTTCCTCGAAAACTATGCACCGCATAGGAAATCCAGTTACAGATTTGAAATCTGCACACATGTGCGCTCCTAACGACGTAAAAATTACATGGATCGGTGATTAGTCGGAAAATTCGAAATTTGGCGATGCCGGCATGGCTGTTTCCGCCAATCCAAACTAAGCCACAAAAATATTATTTCCTCGAAAACTATGCACCGCATAGGAAATCCAGTTACAGACTTGAAATCTGCACACATGTGCGCTCTTAATGACAAAGAAATTACACGGATCGGTGATTGGTCGGAAAATTCGAAATTTGGCGATGCCGGCATGGCTGTTTCCGCCAATCCAAACTAAGCCACAAAAATATTATTTCCTCGAAAACTATGCACCGCATAGGAAATCCAGTTACAGATTTGAAATCTGCACACATGTGCGCTCCTAACGACGTAAAAATTACATGGATCGGTGATTAGTCGGAAAATTCGAAATTTGGCGATGCCGGCATGGCTGTTTCCGCCAATCCAAACTAAGCCACAAAAATATTATTTCCTCGAAAACTATGCACCGCATAGGAAATCCAGTTACAGATTTGAAATCTGCACACATGTGCGCTCTTAATGACGAAGAAATTACACGGATCGGTGATTGGTCGGAAAATTCGAAATTTGGCGATGCCGGCATGGCTGTTTCCGCCAATCCAAACTAAGCCACAAAAATATTATTTCCTCGAAAACTATGCACCGCATAGGAAATCCAGTTACAGATTTGAAATCTGCACACATGTGCGCTCTTAATGACGAAGAAATTACACGGATCGGTGATTGGTCGGAAAATTCGAAATTTGGCGATGCCGGCATGGCTGTTTCCGCCAAACCAAACTAAGCCACAAAAATCTTATTTCCTCGAAAACTAGGCACCGCATAGGAAATCCAGTTACAGATTTGAAATCTGCACACATGTGCGCTCTTAACGACGTAAAAATTACACGGATCGGCGATTGGTCGGAGAATTCGATATCTGGCGATGCCGGCATGGCTGATTCTGCCAATCCAAACTAAGCCACAAAAATATTATTTCCTCGAAAACTACGCGTCGCATAGGAAATCCAGTTACAGATTTGAAATCTGCACACATGTGCGCTCTTAACGACGTAAAAAATACACGGATCGGTGATTGGTCGGAAAATTCGATTTCTGCCAATCCAAACTAAGCCACCAAAATCTTATTTCCTCGAAAACTACGCACCGCATAGGAAATCCAGTTACAGATTTGAAATCTGCACGCATGTGCGCTTCTAATGATGTAAAAATTACACGGATCGGTGATTGGTCGGAGAATTCGGTATCTGGCGATGCCGGCATGGCTGATTCTGCCAATCCAAACTAAGCCACCAAAATCTTATTTCCTCGAAAACTACGCACCGCATAGGAAATCCAGTTACAGATTTAAAATCTGCACACATGTGCGCTCTTAATGATGTAAAAATTACACGGATCGGTGATTGGTCGGAGAATTCGGTATCTGGCGATGCCGGCATGGCTGATTCTGCCAATCCAAACTAAGCCACCAAAATCTTATTTCCTCGAAAACTACGCACCGCATAGGAAATCCAGTTACAGATTTAAAATCTGCACACATGTGCGCTCTTAATGACGTAGAAATTACACGGATCGGTGATTGGTCGGAGAATTCGGTATCTGGCGATGCCGGCATGGCTGATTCTGCCAATCCAAACTAAGCCACAAAAATCTTATTTCCTCGAAAACTACGCATCGGATAGGAAATCCAGTTACAGATTTGAAATCTGCACACATGTGCGCTTCTAATGATGTAAAAATTACACGGATCGGTGATTGGTCGGAAAATTCGATATCTGGCGATGCCGGCATGGCGGTTTCCGCCAATCCAAACTAAGCCACAAAAATCTTATTTCCTCGAAAACTACGCATCGGATAGGAAATCCAGTTACAGATTTGAAATCTGCACACATGTGCGCTTCTAATGATGTAAAAATTACACGGATCGGTGATTGGTCGGAGAATTCGGTATCTGGCGATGCCGGCATGGCTGATTCTGCCAATCCAAACTAAGCCACCAAAATCTTATTTCCTCGAAAACTACGCACCGCATAGGAAATCCAGTTACAGATTTAAAATCTGCACACATGTGCGCTCTTAATGACGTAGAAATTACACGGATCGGTGATTGGTCGGAGAATTCGGTATCTGGCGATGCCGGCATGGCTGATTCTGCCAATCCAAACTAAGCCACAAAAATCTTATTTCCTCGAAAACTACGCACCGCATAGGAAATCCAGTTACAGATTTGAAATCTGCACACATGTGCGCTTCTAATGATGTAAAAATTACACGGATCGGTGATTGGTCGGAAAATTCGATATCTGGCGATGCCGGCATGGCGGTTTCCGCCAATCCAAACTAAGCCATAAAAATCTTATTTCCTCGAAAACTACGCATCGGATAGGAAATCCAGTTACAGATTTGAAATCGAAAACTACGCACCGCATAGGAAATCCAGTTACAGATTTGAAATCTGCACACATGTGCGCTTCTAATGATGTAAAAATTACACGGATCGGTGATTGGTCGGAGAATTCGGTATCTGGCGATGCCGGCATGGCTGTTTCCGCCAATCCAAACTAAGCCATAAAAATCTTATTTCCTCGAAAACTGGCTGTTTCCGCCAATCCAAATTAAGCCACAAAAATATTATTTCCTCGAAAACTATGCACCGCATAGGAAATCCAGTTACAGATTTGAAATCTGCACACATGTGCGCTCTTAATGACGAAGAAATTACACGGATCGGTGATTGGTCGGAAAATTCGAAATTTGGCGATGCCGGCATGGCTGTTTCCGCCAAACCAAACTAAGCCACAAAAATCTTATTTCCTCGAAAACTAGGCACCGCATAGGAAATCCAGTTACAGATTTGAAATCTGCACACATGTGCGCTCTTAACGACGTAAAAATTACACGGATCGGCGATTGGTCGGAGAATTCGATATCTGGCGATGCCGGCATGGCTGATTCTGCCAATCCAAACTAAGCCACAAAAATATTATTTCCTCGAAAACTACGCGTCGCATAGGAAATCCAGTTACAGATTTGAAATCTGCACACATGTGCGCTCTTAACGACGTAAAAAATACACGGATCGGTGATTGGTCGGAAAATTCGATATCTGGCGATGCCGGCATGGCTGTTTCCGCCAATCCAAACTAAGCCACAAAAATCTTATCTCCTCGAAAACTACGCACCGCATAGGAAATCCAGTTACAGATTTGAAATCTGCACACATGTGCGCTCCTAATGACGTAGAAATTACACGGATCGGTGATTGGTCGGAAAATTCAAAATTTGGCGATGCCGGCATGGCGGTTTCCGCCAATCCAAACTAAGCCACAAAAATATTATTTCCTCGAAAACTATGCACCGCATAGGAAATTGAGTTACAGATTTGAAATCTGCACACATGTGCGCTCCTAACGACGTAAAAATTACATGGATCGGTGATTGGTCGGAAAATTCGAAATTTGGCGATGCCGGCATGGCTGTTTCCGCCAATCCAAACTAAGCCACCAAAATCTTATTTCCTCGAAAACTACGCACCGCATAGGAAATCCAGTTACAGATTTGAAATCTGCACACATGTGCGCTCTTAATGACGAAGAAATTACACGGATCGGTGATTGGTCGGAAAATTCGAAATTTGGCGATGCCGGCATGGCTGTTTCCGCCAATCCAAACTAAGCCACAAAAATATTATTTCCTCGAAAACTATGCCCCGCATAGGAAATCCAGTTACAGATTTGAAATCTGCACACATGTGCGCTCTTAATGACGAAGAAATTACACGGATCGGTGATTGGCCGGAAAATTCGATATTTGGCGATGCCGGCATGGCTGATTCTGCCAATCCAAACTAAGCCACCAAAATCTTATTTCCTCGAAAACTACGCACCGCATAGGAAATCCAGTTACAGATTTGAAATCTGCACGCATGTGCGCTTCTAATGATGTAAAAATTACACGGATCGGTGATTGGTCGGAGAATTCGGTATCTGGCGATGCCGGCATGGCTGATTCTGCCAATCCAAACTAAGCCACAAAAATCTTATTTCCTCGAAAACTACGCACCGCATAGGAAATCCAGTTACAGATTTAAAATCTGCACACATGTGCGCTCTTAATGACGTAGAAATTACACGGATCGGTGATTGGTCGGAGAATTCGGTATCTGGCGATGCCGGCATGGCTGATTCTGCCAATCCAAACTAAGCCACAAAAATCTTATTTCCTCGAAAACTACGCATCGGATAGGAAATCCAGTTACAGATTTGAAATCTGCACACATGTGCGCTTCTAATGATGTAAAAATTACACGGATCGGTGATTGGTCGGAAAATTCGATATCTGGCGATGCCGGCATGGCGGTTTCCGCCAATCCAAACTAAGCCACAAAAATCTTATTTCCTCGAAAACTACGCATCGGATAGGAAATCCAGTTACAGATTTGAAATCTGCACACATGTGCGCTTCTAATGATGTAAAAATTACACGGATCGGTGATTGGTCGGAGAATTCGGTATCTGGCGATGCCGGCATGGCTGATTCTGCCAATCCAAACTAAGCCACCAAAATCTTATTTCCTCGAAAACTACGCACCGCATAGGAAATCCAGTTACAGATTTAAAATCTGCACACATGTGCGCTCTTAATGACGTAGAAATTACACGGATCGGTGATTGGTCGGAGAATTCGGTATCTGGCGATGCCGGCATGGCTGATTCTGCCAATCCAAACTAAGCCACAAAAATCTTATTTCCTCGAAAACTACGCATCGGATAGGAAATCCAGTTACAGATTTGAAATCTGCACACATGTGCGCTTCTAATGATGTAAAAATTACACGGATCGGTGATTGGTCGGAAAATTCGATATCTGGCGATGCCGGCATGGCGGTTTCCGCCAATCCAAACTAAGCCACAAAAATCTTATTTCCTCGAAAACTACGCATCGGATAGGAAATCCAGTTACAGATTTGAAATCTGCACACATGTGCGCTCTTAATGACGAGGAAATTACACGGATCGGTGATTGGTCGGAAAATTCGAAATTTGGCGATGCCGACATGGCTGTTTCCGCCAATCCAAACTAAGCCACAAAAATATTATTTCCTCGAAAACTATGCATCGCATAGGAAATCCAGTTACAGATTTGAAATCTGCACACATGTGCGCTCTTAATGACGAGGAAATTACACGGATCGGTGATTGGTCGGAAAATTCGATATCTGGCGATGCCGGCATGGCTGTTTCCGCCAATCCAAACTAAGCCACAAAAATCGTATTTCCTCGAAAACTATGCACCGCATAGGAAATCCAGTTATAGATTTGAAATCTGCACACATGTGCGCTCCTAATGACGTAGAAATTACACGGATCGGTGATTGGTCGGAAAATTCGAAATTTGGCGATGCCGGCATGGCTGTTTCCGCCAATCCAAACTAAGCCACAAAAATATTATTTCCTCGAAAACTATGCACCGCATAGGAAATCCAGTTACAGATTTGAAATCTGCACACATGTGCGCTCTTAATGACGAGGAAATTACACGGATCGGTGATTGGTCGGAAAATTCGATATCTGGCGATGCCGGCATGGCTGTTTCCGCCAATCCAAACTAAGCCACAAAAATCTTATTTCCTCGAAAACTACGCACCGCATAGGAAATCCAGTTACAGATTTGAAATCTGCACACATGTGCGCTCCTAATGACGTAGAAATTACACGGATCGGTGATTGGTCGGAAAATTCGATATCTGGCGATGCCGGCATGGCTGTTTCCGCCAATCCAAACTAAGCCACAAAAATATTATTTCCTCGAAAACTATGCACCGCATAGGAAATCCAGTTACAGATTTGAAATCTGCACACACGTGCGCTTCTAATGATGTGAAAATTAGACGGATCGGTGATTGGTCGGAAAATTCGATATCTGGCGATACCGGCATGGCTGATTCTGCCAATCCAAACTAAGCCACCAAAATCTTATTTCCTCGAAAACTACGCACCGCATAGGAAATCCAGTTACAGATTTGAAATCTGCACACACGTACGCTTCTAATGATGTGAAAATTAGACGGATCGGTGATTGGTCGGAAAATTCGATATCTGGCGATGCCGGCATGGCGGTTTCCGCCAATCCAAACTAAGCCACAAAAATCTTATTTCCTCGAAAACTACGCATCGGATAGGAAATCCAGTTACAGATTTGAAATCTGCACACATGTGCGCTTCTAATGATGTAAAAATTACACGGATCGGTGATTGGTCGGAAAATTCGATATCTGGCGATGCCGGCATGGCTGATTCTGCCAATCCAAACTAAGCCACCAAAATCTTATTTCCTCGAAAACTACGCACCGCATAGGAAATCCAGTTACAGATCTGAAATCTGCACACACGAGCGCTTCTAATGATGTGAAAATTACACGGATCGGTGATTGGTCGGAAAATTCGATATCTGGCGATGCCGGCATGGCTGTTTCCGCCAATCCAAACTAAGCCACAAAAATCTTATTTCCTCGAAAACTACGCACCGCATAGGAAATCCAGTTACAGATTTGAAATCTGCACGCATGTGCGCTTCTAATGATGTAAAAATTACACGGATCGGTGATTGGTCGGAAAATTCGATATCTGGCGATGCCGGCATGGCGGTTTCCGCCAATCCAAACTAAGCCACCAAAATCTTATTTCCTCGAAAACTACGCATCGGATAGGAAATCCAGTTACAGATTTGAAATCTGCACACATGTGCGCTTCTAATGATGTAAAAATTACACGGATCGGTGATTTGTCGGAGAATTCGATATCTGGCGATGCCGGCATGGCTGATTCTGCCAATCCAAACTAAGCCACCAAAATCTTATTTCCTCGAAAACTACGCACCGCATAGGAAATCCAGTTACAGATTTGAAATCTGCACACACGAGCGCTTCTAATGATGTGAAAATTACACGGATCGGTGATTGGTCGGAAAATTCGATATCTGGCGATGCCGGCATGGCTGTTTCCGCCAATCCAAACTAAGCCACAAAAATCTTATTTCCTCGAAAACTACGCACCGCATAGGAAATCCAGTTACAGATTTGAAATCTGCACGCATGTGCGCTTCTAATGATGTAAAAATTACACGGATCGGTGATTGGTCGGAAAATTCGATATCTGGCGATGCCGGCATGGCGGTTTCCGCCAATCCAAACTAAGCCACCAAAATCTTATTTCCTCGAAAACTACGCATCGGATAGGAAATCCAGTTACAGATTTGAAATCTGCACACATGTGCGCTTCTAATGATGTAAAAATTACACGGATCGGTGATTGGTCGGAGAATTCGATATCTGGCGATGCCGGCATGGCTGATTCTGCCAATCCAAACTAAGCCACCAAAATCTTATTTCCTCGAAAACTACGCACCGCATAGGAAATCCAGTTACAGATTTGAAATCTGCACACATGTGCGCTTCTAATGATGTAAAAATTACACGGATCGGTGATTGGTCGGAGAATTCGGTATCTGGCGATGCCGGCATGGCTGTTTCCGCCAATCCAAACTAAGCCATAAAAATATTATTTCCTCGAAAACTATGCACCGCATAGGACATCCAGTTACAGATTTGAAATTTGCACACATGTGCGCTCCTAATGACGTAGAAATTACACGGATCGGTGATTAGTCGGAAAATTCGAAATTTGGCGATGCCGGCATGGCTGTTTCCGCCAATCCAAACTAAGCCACAAAAATATTATTTCCTCGAAAACTATGCACCGCATAGGAAATCCAGTTACAGATTTGAAATCTGCACACATGTGCGCTCCTAATGACGTAGAAATTACACGGATCGGTGATTGGTCGGAAAATTCGAAATTTGGCGATGCCGGCATGGCTGTTTCCGCCAATCCAAACTAAGCCACAAAAATATTATTTCCTCGAAAACTATGCACCGCATAGGAAATCCAGTTACAGACTTGAAATCTGCACACATGTGCGCTCTTAATGACGAAGAAATTACACGGATCGGTGATTGGTCGGAAAATTCGAAATTTGGCGATGCCGGCATGGCTGTTTCCGCCAATCCAAACTAAGCCACAAAAATATTATTTCCTCGAAAACTATGCACCGCATAGGAAATCCAGTTACAGATTTGAAATCTGCACACATGTGCGCTCCTAACGACGTAAAAATTACATGGGTCGGTGAATAGTCGGAAAATTCGAAATTTGGCGATGCCGGCATGGCTGTTTCCGCCAATCCAAACTAAGCCACAAAAATATTATTTCCTCGAAAACTATGCACCGCATAGGAAATCCATTTACAGATTTGAAATCTGCACACATGTGCGCTCTTAATGACGAAGAAATTACACGGATCGGTGATTGGTCGGAAAATTCGAAATTTGGCGATGCCGGCATGGCTGTTTCCGCCAATCCAAACTAAGCCACAAAAATATTATTTCCTCGAAAACTATGCACCGCATAGGAAATCCAGTTACAGATTTGAAATCTGCACACATGTGCGCTCTTAATGACGAAGAAATTACACGGATCGGTGATTGGTCGGAAAATTCGAAATTTGGCGATGCCGGCATGGCTGTTTCCGCCAAACCAAACTAAGCCACAAAAATCTTATTTCCTCGAAAACTAGGCACCGCATAGGAAATCCAGTTACAGATTTGAAATCTGCACACATGTGCGCTCTTAACGACGTAAAAATTACACGGATCGGCGATTGGTCGGAGAATTCGATATCTGGCGATGCCGGCATGGCTGATTCTGCCAATCCAAACTAAGCCACAAAAATATTATTTCCTCGAAAACTACGCGTCGCATAGGAAATCCAGTTACAGATTTGAAATCTGCACACATGTGCGCTCTTAACGACGTAAAAAATACACGGATCGGTGATTGGTCGGAAAATTCGATATCTGGCGATGCCGGCATGGCTGTTTCCGCCAATCCAAACTAAGCCACAAAAATCTTATCTCCTCGAAAACTACGCACCGCATAGGAAATCCAGTTACAGATTTGAAATCTGCACACATGTGCGCTCCTAATGACGTAGAAATTACACGGATCGGTGATTGGTCGGAAAATTCAAAATTTGGCGATGCCGGCATGGCGGTTTCCGCCAATCCAAACTAAGCCACAAAAATATTATTTCCTCGAAAACTATGCACCGCATAGGAAATCCAGTTACAGATTTGAAATCTGCACACATGTGCGCTCCTAACGACGTAAAAATTACATGGATCGGTGATTGGTCGGAAAATTCGAAATTTGGCGATGCCGGCATGGCTGTTTCCGCCAATCCAAACTAAGCCACCAAAATCTTATTTCCTCGAAAACTACGCACCGCATAGGAAATCCAGTTACAGATTTGAAATCTGCACACATGTGCGCTCTTAATGACGAAGAAATTACACGGATCGGTGATTGGTCGGAAAATTCGAAATTTGGCGATGCCGGCATGGCTGTTTCCGCCAATCCAAACTAAGCCACAAAAATATTATTTCCTCGAAAACTATGCCCCGCATAGGAAATCCAGTTACAGATTTGAAATCTGCACACATGTGCGCTCTTAATGACGAAGAAATTACACGGATCGGTGATTGGCCGGAAAATTCGATATTTGGCGATGCCGGCATGGCTGATTCTGCCAATCCAAACTAAGCCACCAAAATCTTATTTCCTCGAAAACTACGCACCGCATAGGAAATCCAGTTACAGATTTGAAATCTGCACGCATGTGCGCTTCTAATGATGTAAAAATTACACGGATCGGTGATTGGTCGGAGAATTCGGTATCTGGCGATGCCGGCATGGCTGATTCTGCCAATCCAAACTAAGCCACCAAAATCTTATTTCCTCGAAAACTACGCACCGCATAGGAAATCCAGTTACAGATTTAAAATCTGCACACATGTGCGCTCTTAATGACGTAGAAATTACACGGATCGGTGATTGGTCGGAGAATTCGGTATCTGGCGATGCCGGCATGGCTGATTCTGCCAATCCAAACTAAGCCACAAAAATCTTATTTCCTCGAAAACTACGCATCGGATAGGAAATCCAGTTACAGATTTGAAATCTGCACACATGTGCGCTTCTAATGATGTAAAAATTACACGGATCGGTGATTGGTCGGAAAATTCGATATCTGGCGATGCCGGCATGGCGGTTTCCGCCAATCCAAACTAAGCCACAAAAATCTTATTTCCTCGAAAACTACGCATCGGATAGGAAATCCAGTTACAGATTTGAAATCTGCACACATGTGCGCTTCTAATGATGTAAAAATTACACGGATCGGTGATTGGTCGGAGAATTCGGTATCTGGCGATGCCGGCATGGCTGATTCTGCCAATCCAAACTAAGCCACCAAAATCTTATTTCCTCGAAAACTACGCACCGCATAGGAAATCCAGTTACAGATTTAAAATCTGCACACATGTGCGCTCTTAATGACGTAGAAATTACACGGATCGGTGATTGGTCGGAGAATTCGGTATCTGGCGATGCCGGCATGGCTGATTCTGCCAATCCAAACTAAGCCACAAAAATCTTATTTCCTCGAAAACTACGCATCGGATAGGAAATCCAGTTACAGATTTGAAATCTGCACACATGTGCGCTTCTAATGATGTAAAAATTACACGGATCGGTGATTGGTCGGAAAATTCGATATCTGGCGATGCCGGCATGGCGGTTTCCGCCAATCCAAACTAAGCCACAAAAATCTTATTTCCTCGAAAACTACGCATCGGATAGGAAATCCAGTTACAGATTTGAAATCTGCACACATGTGCGCTCTTAATGACGAGGAAATTACACGGATCGGTGATTGGTCGGAAAATTCGAAATTTGGCGATGCCGGCATGGCTGTTTCCGCCAATCCAAACTAAGCCACAAAAATCGTATTTCCTCGAAAACTATGCACCGCATAGGAAATCCAGTTATAGATTTGAAATCTGCACACATGTGCGCTCCTTATGACGTAGAAATTACACGGATCGGTGATTGGTCGGAAAATTCGAAATTTGGCGATGCCGGCATGGCTGTTTCCGCCAATCCAAACTAAGCCACAAAAATATTATTTCCTCGAAAACTATGCACCGCATAGGAAATCCAGTTACAGATTTGAAATCTGCACACATGTGCGCTCTTAATGACGAGGAAATTACACGGATCGGTGATTGGTCGGAAAATTCGATATCTGGCGATGCCGGCATGGCTGTTTCCGCCAATCCAAACTAAGCCACAAAAATCTTATTTCCTCGAAAACTACGCACCGCATAGGAAATCCAGTTACAGATTTGAAATCTGCACACATGTGCGCTCCTAATGACGTAGAAATTACACGGATCGGTGATTGGTCGGAAAATTCGATATCTGGCGATGCCGGCATGGCTGTTTCCGCCAATCCAAACTAAGCCACAAAAATATTATTTCCTCGAAAACTATGCACCGCATAGGAAATCCAGTTACAGATTTGAAATCTGCACACACGTGCGCTTCTAATGATGTAAAAATTACACGGATCGGTGATTGGTCGGAGAATTCGGTATCTGGCGATGCCGGCATGGCTGATTCTGCCAATCCAAACTAAGCCACCAAAATCTTATTTCCTCGAAAACTACGCACCGCATAGGAAATCCAGTTACAGATTTAAAATCTGCACACATGTGCGCTCTTAATGACGTAGAAATTACACGGATCGGTGATTGGTCGGAGAATTCGGTATCTGGCGATGCCGGCATGGCTGATTCTGCCAATCCAAACTAAGCCACAAAAATCTTATTTCCTCGAAAACTACGCATCGGATAGGAAATCCAGTTACAGATTTGAAATCTGCACACATGTGCGCTTCTAATGATGTAAAAATTACACGGATCGGTGATTGGTCGGAAAATTCGATATCTGGCGATGCCGGCATGGCGGTTTCCGCCAATCCAAACTAAGCCACAAAAATCTTATTTCCTCGAAAACTACGCATCGGATAGGAAATCCAGTTACAGATTTGAAATCTGCACACATGTGCGCTTCTAATGATGTAAAAATTACACGGATCGGTGATTGGTCGGAGAATTCGGTATCTGGCGATGCCGGCATGGCTGATTCTGCCAATCCAAACTAAGCCACCAAAATCTTATTTCCTCGAAAACTACGCACCGCATAGGAAATCCAGTTACAGATTTAAAATCTGCACACATGTGCGCTCTTAATGACGTAGAAATTACACGGATCGGTGATTGGTCGGAGAATTCGGTATCTGGCGATGCCGGCATGGCTGATTCTGCCAATCCAAACTAAGCCACAAAAATCTTATTTCCTCGAAAACTACGCATCGGATAGGAAATCCAGTTACAGATTTGAAATCTGCACACATGTGCGCTTCTAATGATGTAAAAATTACACGGATCGGTGATTGGTCGGAAAATTCGATATCTGGCGATGCCGGCATGGCGGTTTCCGCCAATCCAAACTAAGCCACAAAAATCTTATTTCCTCGAAAACTACGCATCGGATAGGAAATCCAGTTACAGATTTGAAATCTGCACACATGTGCGCTCTTAATGACGAGGAAATTACACGGATCGGTGATTGGTCGGAAAATTCGAAATTTGGCGATGCCGGCATGGCTGTTTCCGCCAATCCAAACTAAGCCACAAAAATCGTATTTCCTCGAAAACTATGCACCGCATAGGAAATCCAGTTATAGATTTGAAATCTGCACACATGTGCGCTCCTTATGACGTAGAAATTACACGGATCGGTGATTGGTCGGAAAATTCGAAATTTGGCGATGCCGGCATGGCTGTTTCCGCCAATCCAAACTAAGCCACAAAAATATTATTTCCTCGAAAACTATGCACCGCATAGGAAATCCAGTTACAGATTTGAAATCTGCACACATGTGCGCTCTTAATGACGAGGAAATTACACGGATCGGTGATTGGTCGGAAAATTCGATATCTGGCGATGCCGGCATGGCTGTTTCCGCCAATCCAAACTAAGCCACAAAAATCTTATTTCCTCGAAAACTACGCACCGCATAGGAAATCCAGTTACAGATTTGAAATCTGCACACATGTGCGCTCCTAATGACGTAGAAATTACACGGATCGGTGATTGGTCGGAAAATTCGATATCTGGCGATGCCGGCATGGCTGTTTCCGCCAATCCAAACTAAGCCACAAAAATATTATTTCCTCGAAAACTATGCACCGCATAGGAAATCCAGTTACAGATTTGAAATCTGCACACACGTGCGCTTCTAATGATGTGAAAATTAGACGGATCGGTGATTGGTCGGAAAATTCGATATCTGGCGATACCGGCATGGCTGATTCTGCCAATCCAAACTAAGCCACCAAAATCTTATTTCCTCGAAAACTACGCACCGCATTGGAAATCCAGTTACAGATTTGAAATCTGCACACACGTGCGCTTCTAATGATGTGAAAATTAGACGGATCGGTGATTGGTCGGAAAATTCGATATCTGGCGATGCCGGCATGGCGGTTTCCGCCAATCCAAACTAAGCCACAAAAATCTTATTTCCTCGAAAACTACGCATCGGATAGGAAATCCAGTTACAGATTTGACATCTGCACACATGTGCGCTTCTAATGATGTAAAAATTACACGGATCGGTGATTGGTCGGAGAATTCGGTATCTGGCGATGCCGGCATGGCTGATTCTGCCAATCCAAACTAAGCCACAAAATCTTATTTCCTCGAAAACTACGCACCGCATAGGAAATCCAGTTACAGATTTGAAATCTGCACACATGTGCGCTTCTAATGATGTAAAAATTACACGGATCGGTGATTGGTCGGAGAATTCGGTATCTGGCGATGCCGGCATGGCTGATTCTGCCAATCCAAACTAAGCCACAAAAATATTATTTCCTCGAAAACTATGCACCGCATAGGAAATCCAGTTACAGATTTGAAATCTGCACACATGTGCGCTCTTAATGACGAGGAAATTACGCGGATCGGTGATTGGTCGGAAAATTCGATATCTGGCGATGCCGGCATGGCTGTTTCCGCCAATCCAAACTAAGCCACAAAAATCTTATTTCCTCGAAAACTATGCACCGCATAGGAAATCCAGTTACAGATTTGAAATCTGCACACATGTGCGCTCCTAATGACGTAGAAATTACACGGATCGGTGATTGGTCGGAAAATTCGATATCTGGCGATGCCGGCATGGCTGTTTCCGCCAATCCAAACTAAGCCACAAAAATATTATTTCCTCGAAAACTATGCACCGCATAGGAAATCCAGTTACAGATTTGAAATCTGCACACACGTGCGCTTCTAATGATGTGAAAATTAGACGGATCGGTGATTGGTCGGAAAATTCGATATCTGGCGATACCGGCATGGCTGATTCTGCCAATCCAAACTAAGCCACCAAAATCTTATTTCCTCGAAAACTACGCACCGCATAGGAAATCCAGTTACAGATTTGAAATCTGCACACACGTGCGCTTCTAATGATGTAAAAATTACACGGATCGGTGATTGGTCGGAGAATTCGGTATCTGGCGATGCCGGCATGGCTGATTCTGCCAATCCAAACTAAGCCACCAAAATCTTATTTCCTCGAAAACTACGCACCGCATAGGAAATCCAGTTACAGATTTGAAATCTGCACACATGTGCGCTTCTAATGATGTAAAAATTACACGGATCGGTGATTGGTCGGAGAATTCGGTATCTGGCGATGCCGGCATGGCTGATTCTGCCAATCCAAACTAAGCCACCAAAATCTTATTTCCTCGAAAACTACGCACCGCATAGGAAATCCAGTTACAGATTTAAAATCTGCACACATGTGCGCTCTTAATGACGAGGAAATTACACGGATCGGTGATTGGTCGGAAAATTCGATATCTGGCGATGCCGGCATGGCGGTTTCCGCCAATCCAAACTAAGCCACAAAAATCTTATTTCCTCGAAAACTACGCATCGGATAGGAAATCCAGTTACAGATTTGAAATCTGCACACATGTGCGCTTCTAATGATGTAAAAATTACACGGATCGGTGATTGGTCGGAGAATTCGGTATCTGGCGATGCCGGCATGGCTGATTCTGCCAATCCAAACTAAGCCACCAAAATCTTATTTCCTCGAAAACTACGCACCGCATAGGAAATCCAGTTACAGATTTGAAATCTGCACACATGTGCGCTTCTAATGATGTAAAAATTACACGGATCGGTGATTGGTCGGAGAATTCGGTATCTGGCGATGCCGGCATGGCTGATTCTGCCAATCCAAACTAAGCCACCAAAATCTTATTTCCTCGAAAACTACGCACCGCATAGGAAATCCAGTTACAGATTTAAAATCTGCACACATGTGCGCTCTTAATGACGAGGAAATTACACGGATCGGTGATTGGTCGGAAAATTCGATATCTGGCGATGCCGGCATGGCTGTTTCCGCCAATCCAAACTAAGCCACAAAAATATTATTTCCTCGAAAACTATGCACCGCATAGGAAATCCAGTTACAGATTTGAAATCTGCACACACGTGCGCTTCTAATGATGTGAAAATTAGACGGATCGGTGATTGGTCGGAAAATTCGATATCTGGCGATACCGGCATGGCTGATTCTGCCAATCTAAACTAAGCCACCAAAATCTTATTTCCTCGAAAACTACGCACCGCATAGGAAATCCAGTTACAGATTTGAAATCTGCACGCATGTGCCCTTCTAATGATGTAAAAATTACACGGATCGGTGATTGGTCGGAAAATTCGATATCTGGCGATGCCGGCATGGCGGTTTCCGCCAATCCAAACTAAGCCACAAAAATCTTATTTCCTCGAAAACTATGCATCGGATAGGAAATCCAGTTACAGATTTGAAATCTGCACACATGTGCGCTTCTAATGATGTAAAAATTACACGGATCGGTGATTGGTCGGAGAATTCGGTATCTGGCGATGCCGGCATGGCTGATTCTGCCAATCCAAACTAAGCCACCAAAATCTTATTTCCTCGAAAACTACGCACCGCATAGGAAATCCAGTTACAGATTTGAAATCTGCACACATGTGCGCTTCTAATGATGTAAAAATTACACGGATCGGTGATTGGTCGGAGAATTCGGTATCTGGCGATGCCGGCATGGCTGATTCTGCCAATCCAAACTAAGCCACCAAAATCTTATTTCCTCGAAAACTACGCACCGCATAGGAAATCCAGTTACAGATTTAAAATCTGCACACATGTGCGCTCTTAATGACGAGGAAATTACACGGATCGGTGATTGGTCGGAAAATTCGATATCTGGCGATGCCGGCATGGCTGTTTCCGCCAATCCAAACTAAGCCACAAAAATATTATTTCCTCGAAAACTATGCACCGCATAGGAAATCCAGTTACAGATTTGAAATCTGCACACACGTGCGCTTCTAATGATGTGAAAATTAGACGGATCGGTGATTGGTCGGAAAATTCGATATCTGGCGATACCGGCATGGCTGATTCTGCCAATCCAAACTAAGCCACCAAAATCTTATTTCCTCGAAAACTACGCACCGCATAGGAAATCCAGTTACAGATTTGAAATCTGCACGCATGTGCGCTTCTAATGATGTAAAAATTACACGGATCGGTGATTGGTCGGAAAATTCGATATCTGGCGATGCCGGCATGGCGGTTTCCGCCAATCCAAACTAAGCCACAAAAATCTTATTTCCTCGAAAACTACGCATCGGATAGGAAATCCAGTTACAGATTTGAAATCTGCACACATGTGCGCTTCTAATGATGTAAAAATTACACGGATCGGTGATTGGTCGGAGAATTCGGTATCTGGCGATGCCGGCATGGCTGATTCTGCCAATCCAAACTAAGCCACCCAAATCTTATTTCCTCGAAAACTACGCACCGCATAGGAAATCCAGTTACAGATTTGAAATCTGCACACATGTGCGCTTCTAATGATGTAAAAATTACACGGATCGGTGATTGGTCGGAGAATTCGGTATCTGGCGATGCCGGCATGGCTGATTCTGCCAATCCAAACTAAGCCACCAAAATCTTATTTCCTGGAAAACTACGCACCGCATAGGAAATCCAGTTACAGATTTAAAATCTGCACACATGTGCGCTCTTAATGACGAGGAAATTACACGGATCGGTGATTGGTCGGAAAATTCGATATCTGGCGATACCGGCATGGCTGATTCTGCCAATCCAAACTAAGCCACCAAAATCTTATTTCCTCGAAAACTACGCACCGCATAGGAAATCCAGTTACAGATTTGAAATCTGCACACATGTGCGCTTCTAATGATGTAAAAATTACACGGATCGGTGATTGGTCGGAGAATTCGGTATCTGGCGATGCCGGCATGGCTGATTCTGCCAATCCAAACTAAGCCACAAAAATCTTATTTCCTCGAAAACTACGCATCGGATAGGAAATCCAGTTACAGATTTGAAATCTGCACACATGTGCGCTTCTAATGATGTAAAAATTACACGGATCGGTGATTGGTCGGAGAATTCGGTATCTGGCGATGCCGGCATGGCTGATTCTGCCAATCCAAACTAAGCCACCAAAATCTTATTTCCTCGAAAACTACGCACCGCATAGGAAATCCAGTTACAGATTTAAAATCTGCACACATGTGCGCTCTTAATGACGTAGAAATTACACGGATCGGTGATTGGTCGGAAAATTCGATATCTGGCGATGCCGGCATGGCGGTTTCCGCCAATCCAAACTAAGCCACAAAAATCTTATTTCCTCGAAAACTACGCATCGGATAGGAAATCCAGTTACAGATTTGAAATCTGCACACATGTGCGCTTCTAATGATGTAAAAATTACACGGATCGGTGATTGGTCGGAGAATTCGGTATCTGGCGATGCCGGCATGGCTGATTCTGCCAATCCAAACTAAGCCACAAAAATCTTATTTCCTCGAAAACTACGCATCGGATAGGAAATCCAGTTACAGATTTGAAATCTGCACACATGTGCGCTTCTAATGATGTAAAAATTACACGGATCGGTGATTGGTCGGAAAATTCGATATCTGGCGATGCCGGCATGGCGGTTTCCGCCAATCCAAACTAAGCCACAAAAATCTTATTTCCTCGAAAACTACGCATCGGATAGGAAATCCAGTTACAGATTTGAAATCTGCACATATGTGCGCTTCTAATGATGTAAAAATTACACGGATCGGTGATTGGTCGGAGAATTCGGTATCTGGCGATGCCGGCATGGCTGATTCTGCCAATCCAAACTAAGCCACCAAAATCTTATTTCCTCGAAAACTACGCACCGCATAGGAAATCCAGTTACAGATTTGAAATCTGCACACATGTGCGCTTCTAATGATGTAAAAATTACACGGATCGGTGATTGGTCGGAGAATTCGGTATCTGGCGATGCCGGCATGGCTGATTCTGCCAATCCAAACTAAGCCACCAAAATCTTATTTCCTCGAAAACTACGCACCGCATAGGAAATCCAGTTACAGATTTAAAATCTGCACACATGTGCGCTCTTAATGACGTAGAAATTACACGGATCGGTGATTGGTCGGAGAATTCGGTATCTGGCGATGCCGGCATGGCTGATTCTGCCAATCCAAACTAAGCCACAAAAATCTTATTTCCTCGAAAACTACGCATCGGATAGGAAATCTAGTTACAGATTTGAAGTCTGCACACATGTGCGCTTCTAATGATGTAAAAATTACACGGATCGGTGATTGGTCGGAGAATTCGGTATCTGGCGATGCCGGCATGGCTGATTCTGCCAATCCAAACTAAGCCACCAAAATCTTATTTCCTCGAAAACTACGCACCGCATAGGAAATCCAGTTACAGATTTGAAATCTGCACGCATGTGCGCTTCTAATGATGTAAAAATTACACGGATCGGTGATTGGTCGGAAAATTCGATATCTGGCGATGCCGGCATGGCGGTTTCCGCCAATCCAAACTAAGCCACAAAAATCTTATTTCCTCGAAAACTACGCATCGGATAGGAAATCCAGTTACAGATTTGAAATCTGCACACATGTGCGCTTCTAATGATGTAAAAATTACACGGATCGGTGATTGGTCGGAGAATTCGGTATCTGGCGATGCCGGCATGGCTGATTCTGCCAATCCAAACTAAGCCACCAAAATCTTATTTCCTCGAAAACTACGCACCGCATAGGAAATCCAGTTACAGATTTGAAATCTGCACACATGTGCGCTTCTAATGATGTAAAAATTACACGGATCGGTGATTGGTCGGAGAATTCGGTATCTGGCGATGCCGGCATGGCTGATTCTGCCAATCCAAACTAAGCCACCAAAATCTTATTTCCTCGAAAACTACGCACCGCATAGGAAATCCAGTTACAGATTTAAAATCTGCACACATGTGCGCTCTTAATGACGTAGAAATTACACGGATCGGTGATTGGTCGGAGAATTCGGTATCTGGCGATGCCGGCATGGCTGATTCTGCCAATCCAAACTAAGCCACAAAAATCTTATTTCCTCGAAAACTACGCATCGGATAGGAAATCTAGTTACAGATTTGAAGTCTGCACACATGTGCGCTTCTAATGATGTAAAAATTACACGGATCGGTGATTGGTCGGAGAATTCGGTATCTGGCGATGCCGGCATGGCTGATTCTGCCAATCCAAACTAAGCCACCAAAATCTTATTTCCTCGAAAACTACGCACCGCATAGGAAAACCAGTTACAGATTTAAAATCTGCACACATGTGCGCTCCTAATGACGTAGAAATTACACGGATCGGTGATTGGTCGGAAAATTCGATATCTGGCGATGCCGGCATGGCTGTTTCCGCCAATCCAAACTAAGCCACAAAAATCTTATTTCCTCGAAAACTATGCACCGCATAGGAAATCCAGTTACAGACTTGAAATCTGCACACATGTGCGCTCTTAATGACGAAGAAATTACACGGATCGGTGATTGGTCGGAAAATTCGAAATTTGGCGATGCCGGCATGGCTGTTTCCGCCAATCCAAACTAAGCCACAAAAATCTTATTTCCTCCAAAACTACGCACCGCATAGGAAATCCAGTTACAGATTTGAAATCTGCACACATGTGCGCTCTTAATGACAAAGAAATTACACGGATCGGTGATTGGTCGGAAAATTCGAAATTTGGCGATTCCGGCATGGCTGTTTCCGCCAATCCAAACTAAGCCACCAAAATATTATTTCCTCGAAAACTATGCACCGCATAGGAAATCCAGTTACAGATTTGAAATCTGCACACATGTGCGCTCTTAATGACGAAGAAATTACACGGATCGGTGATTGGTCGGAAAATTCGAAATTTGGCGATGCCGGCATGGCTGTTTCCGCCAATCCAAACTAAGCCACAAAAATATTATTTCCTCGAAAACTATGCACCGCATAGGAAATCCAGTTACAGATTTGAAATCTGCACACATGTGCGCTCCTAATGACGTAGAAATTTTACGGATCGGTGATTGGTCGGAAAATTCGAAATTTGGCGATGCCGGCATGGCTGTTTCCGCCAATCCAAACTAAGCCACCAAAATATTATTTCCTCGAAAACTATGCACCGCATAGGAAATCCAGTTACAGATTTGAAATCTGCACACATGTGCGCTCCTAATGACGTAGAAATTACACGGATCGGTGATTGGTCGGAAAATTCGATATCTGGCGATGCCGGCATGGCGGTTTCCGCCAATACAAACTAAGCCACCAAAATCTTATTTCCTCGAAAACTACGCACCGCATAGGAAATCCAGTTACAGATTTGAAATCTGCACACATGTGCGCTTCTAATGATGTAAAAATTACACGGGTCGGTGATTGGTCGGAAAATTCGATATCTGGCGATGCCGGCATGGCTGATTCTGCCAATCCAAACTAAGCCACCAAAATCTTATTTCCTCGAAAACTACGCACCGCATAGGAAATCCAGTTACAGATTTAAAATCTGCACACATGTGCGCTCTTAATGACGTAGAAATTACACGGATCGGTGATTGGTCGGAAAATTCGATATCTGGCGATGCCGGCATGGCGGTTTCCGCCAATCCAAACTAAGCCACCAAAATCTTATTTCCTCGAAAACTACGCATCGGATAGGAAATCCAGTTACAGATTTGAAATCTGCACACATGTGCGCTTCTAATGATGTAAAAATTACACGGATCGGTGATTGGTCGGAGAATTCGATATCTGGCGATGCCGGCATGGCTGATTCTGCCAATCCAAACTAAGCCACCAAAATCTTATTTCCTCGAAAACTACGCACCGCATAGGAAATCCAGTTACAGATTTGAAATCTGCACACACGAGCGCTTCTAATGATGTGAAAATTACACGGATCGGTGATTGGTCGGAAAATTCGATATCTGGCGATGCCGGCATGGCTGTTTCCGCCAATCCAAACTAAGCCACAAAAATCTTATTTCCTCGAAAACTACGCACCGCATAGGAAATCCAGTTACAGATTTGAAATCTGCACGCATGTGCGCTTCTAATGATGTAAAAATTACACGGATCGGTGATTGGTCGGAAAATTCGATATCTGGCGATGCCGGCATGGCGGTTTCCGCCAATCCAAACTAAGCCACCAAAATCTTATTTCCTCGAAAACTACGCATCGGATAGGAAATCCAGTTACAGATTTGAAATCTGCACACATGTGCGCTTCTAATGATGTAAAAATTACACGGATCGGTGATTGGTCGGAGAATTCGATATCTGGCGATGCCGGCATGGCTGATTCTGCCAATCCAAACTAAGCCACCAAAATCTTATTTCCTCGAAAACTACGCACCGCATAGGAAATCCAGTTACAGATTTGAAATCTGCACACACGAGCGCTTCTAATGATGTGAAAATTACACGGATCGGTGATTGGTCGGAAAATTCGATATCTGGCGATGCCGGCATGGCTGTTTCCGCCAATCCAAACTAAGCCACAAAAATCTTATTTCCTCGAAAACTACGCATCGGATAGGAAATCCAGTTACAGATTTGAAATCTGCACACATGTGCGCTTCTAATGATGTAAAAATTACACGGATCGGTGATTGGTCGGAGAATTCGATATCTGGCGATGCCGGCATGGCTGTTTCCGCCAATCCAAACTAAGCCACCAAAATCTTATTTCCTCGAAAACTACGCATCGGATAGGAAATCCAGTTACAGATTTGAAATCTGCACACATGTGCGCTTCTAATGATGTAAAAATTACACGGATCGGTGATTGGTCGGAGAATTCGATATCTGGCGATGCCGGCATGGCTGATTCTGCCAATCCAAACTAAGCCACCAAAATCTTATTTCCTCGAAAACTACGCATCGGATAGGAAATCCAGTTACAGATTTGAAATCTGCACACATGTGCGCTTCTAATGATGTAAAAATTACACGGATCGGTGATTGGTCGGAAAATTCGATATCTGGCGATGCCGGCATGGCTGTTTCCGCCAATCCAAACTAAGCCACCAAAATCTTATTTCCTCGAAAACTACGCATCGGATAGGAAATCCAGTTACAGATTTGAAATCTGCACACATGTGCGCTTCTAATGATGTAAAAATTACACGGATCGGTGATTGGTCGGAGAATTCGATATCTGGCGATGCCGGCATGGCTGATTCTGCCAATCCAAACTAAGCCACCAAAATCTTATTTCCTCGAAAACTACGCACCGCATAGGAAATCCAGTTACAGATTTGAAATCTGCACACATGTGCGCTTCTAATGATGTAAAAATTACACGGATCGGTGATTGGTCGGAGAATTCGGTATCTGGCGATGCCGGCATGGCTGTTTCCGCCAATCCAAACTAAGCCATAAAAATATTATTTCCTCGAAAACTATGCACCGCATAGGAAATCCAGTTACAGATTTGAAATTTGCACACATGTGCGCTCCTAATGACGTAGAAATTACACGGATCGGTGATTAGTCGGAAAATTCGAAATTTGGCGATGCCGGCATGGCTGTTTCCGCCAATCCAAACTAAGCCACAAAAATATTATTTCCTCGAAAACTATGCACCGCATAGGAAATCCAGTTACAGATTTGAAATCTGCACACATGTGCGCTCCTAATGACGTAGAAATTACACGGATCGGTGATTGGTCGGAAAATTCGAAATTTGGCGATGCCGGCATGGCTGTTTCCGCCAATCCAAACTAAGCCACAAAAATATTATTTCCTCGAAAACTATGCACCGCATAGGAAATCCAGTTACAGACTTGAAATCTGCACACATGTGCGCTCTTAATGACGAAGAAATTACACGGATCGGTGATTGGTCGGAAAATTCGAAATTTGGCGATGCCGGCATGGCTGTTTCCGCCAATCCAAACTAAGCCACAAAAATATTATTTCCTCGAAAACTATGCACCGCATAGGAAATCCAGTTACAGATTTGAAATCTGCACACATGTGCGCTCCTAACGACGTAAAAATTACATGGATCGGTGATTAGTCGGAAAATTCGAAATTTGGCGATGCCGGCATGGCTGTTTCCGCCAATCCAAACTAAGCCACAAAAATATTATTTCCTCGAAAACTATGCACCGCATAGGAAATCCAGTTACAGATTTGAAATCTGCACACATGTGCGCTCTTAATGACGAAGAAATTACACGGATCGGTGATTGGTCGGAAAATTCGAAATTTGGCGATGCCGGCATGGCTGTTTCCGCCAATCCAAACTAAGCCACAAAAATCTTATTTCCTCGAAAACTATGCACCGCATAGGAAATCCAGTTACAGATTTGAAATCTGCACACATGTGCGCTCTTAATGACGAAGAAATTACACGGATCGGTGATTGGTCGGAAAATTCGAAATTTGGCGATGCCGGCATGGCTGTTTCCGCCAATCCAAACTAAGCCACAAAAATCTTATTTCCTCGAAAACTAGGCACCGCATAGGAAATCCAGTTACAGATTTGAAATCTGCACACATGTGCGCTCTTAACGACGTAAAAATTACACGGATCGGTGATTGGTCGGAAAATTCGATATCTGGCGATGCCGGCATGGCTGATTCTGCCAATCCAAACTAAGCCACCAAAATCTTATTTCCTCGAAAACTTCGCACCGCATAGGAAATCCAGTTACAGATTTGAAATCTGCACACATGTGCGCTCTTAACGACGTAAAAATTACACGGATCGGCGATTGGTCGGAAAATTCGATATCTGGCGATGCCGGCATGGCTGATTCTGCCAATCCAAACTAAGCCACCAAAATCTTATTTCCTCGAAAACTTCGCACCGCATAGGAAATCCAGTTACAGATTTGAAATCTGCACACATGTGCGCTCTTAACGACGTAAAAATTACACGGATCGGCGATTGGTCGGAAAATTCGAAATTTGGCGATGCCGGCATAGCTGTTTCCGCCAATCCAAACTAAGCCACAAAAATATTATTTCCTCGAAAACTATGCACCGCATAGGAAATCCAGTTACAGATTTGAAATCTGCACACATGTGCGCTCTTAACGACGTAAAAATTACACGGATCGGTGATTGGTCGGAAAATTCGATATCTGGCGATGCCGGCATGGCTGATTCTGCCAATCCAAACTAAGCCACCAAAATCTTATTTCCTCGAAAACTTCGCACCGCATAGGAAATCCAGTTACAGATTTGAAATCTGCACACATGTGCGCTCTTAACGACGTAAAAATTACACGGATCGGCGATTGGTCGGAAAATTCGAAATTTGGCGATGCCGGCATGGCTGTTTCCGCCAATCCAAACTAAGCCACAAAAATCTTATCTCCTCGAAAACTACGCACCGCATAGGAAATCCAGTTACAGATTTGAAATCCGCACACATGTGCGCTCTTAACGACGTAAAAATTACACGGATCGGTGATTGGTCGGAAAATTCGATATCTGGCGATGCCGGCATGGCTGATTCTGCCAATCCAAACTAAGCCACAAAAATCTTATTTCCTCCAAAACTATGCACCGCATAGGAAATCCAGTTACAGATTTGAAATCTGCACACATGTGCGCTCTTAATGACGAAGAAATTACACGGATCGGTGATTGGTCGGAAAATTCGAAATTTGGCGATGCCGGCATGGCTGTTTCCGCCAATCCAAACTAAGCCACAAAAATATTATTTCCTCGAAAACTATGCACCGCATAGGAAATCCAGTTACAGATTTGAAATCTGCACACATGTGCGCTCCTAACGACGTAAAAATTACATGGATCGGTGATTAGTCGGAAAATTCGAAATTTGGCGATGCCGGCATAGCTGTTTCCGCCAATCCAAACTAAGCCACAAAAATCTTATTTCCTCCAAAACTATGCACCGCATAGGAAATCCAGTTACAGATTTGAAATCTGCACACATGTGCGCTCTTAATGACGAAGAAATTACACGGATCGGTGATTGGTCGGAAAATTCGAAATTTGGCGATGCCGGCATGGCTGATTCTGCCAATCCAAACTAAGCCACCAAAATCTTATTTCCTCGAAAACTTCGCACCGCATAGGAAATCCAGTTACAGATTTGAAATCTGCACACATGTGCGCTCTTAACGACGTAAAAATTACACGGATCGGCGATTGGTCGGAAAATTCGATATCTGGCGATGCCGGCATGGCTGATTCTGCCAATCCAAACTAAGCCACCAAAATCTTATTTCCTCGAAAACTTCGCACCGCATAGGAAATCCAGTTACAGATTTGAAATCTGCACACATGTGCGCTCTTAACGACGTAAAAATTACACGGATCGGCGATTGGTCGGAAAATTCGAAATTTGGCGATGCCGGCATGGCTGTTTCCGCCAATCCAAACTAAGCCACAAAAATCTTATCTCCTCGAAAACTACGCACCGCATAGGAAATCCAGTTACAGATTTGAAATCCGCACACATGTGCGCTCTTAACGACGTAAAAATTACACGGATCGGTGATTGGTCGGAAAATTCGATATCTGGCGATGCCGGCATGGCTGATTCTGCCAATCCAAACTAAGCCACCAAAATCTTATTTCCTCGAAAACTTCGCACCGCATAGGAAATCCAGTTACAGATTTGAAATCTGCACACATGTGCGCTCTTAACGACGTAAAAATTACACGGATCGGTGATTGGTCGGAAAATTCGATATCTGGCGATGCCGGCATGGCTGATTCTGCCAATCCAAACTAAGCCACCAAAATCTTATTTCCTCGAAAACTTCGCACCGCATAGGAAATCCAGTTACAGATTTGAAATCTGCACACATGTGCGCTCTTAACGACGTAAAAATTACACGGATCGGCGATTGGTCGGAAAATTCGAAATTTGGCGATGCCGGCATGGCTGTTTCCGCCAATCCAAACTAAGCCACAAAAATCTTATCTCCTCGAAAACTACGCACCGCATAGGAAATCCAGTTACAGATTTGAAATCCGCACACATGTGCGCTCTTAACGACGTAAAAATTACACGGATCGGTGATTGGTCGGAAAATTCGATATCTGGCGATGCCGGCATGGCTGATTCTGCCAATCCAAACTAAGCCACAAAAATCTTATTTCCTCCAAAACTATGCACCGCATAGGAAATCCAGTTACAGATTTGAAATCTGCACACATGTGCGCTCTTAATGACGAAGAAATTACACGGATCGGTGATTGGTCGGAAAATTCGAAATTTGGCGATGCCGGCATGGCTGTTTCCGCCAATCCAAACTAAGCCACAAAAATATTATTTCCTCGAAAACTATGCACCGCATAGGAAATCCAGTTACAGATTTGAAATCTGCACACATGTGCGCTCCTAACGACGTAAAAATTACATGGATCGGTGATTAGTCGGAAAATTCGAAATTTGGCGATGCCGGCATAGCTGTTTCCGCCAATCCAAACTAAGCCACAAAAATATTATTTCCTCGAAAACTATGCACCGCATAGGAAATCCAGTTACAGATTTGAAATCTGCACACATGTGCGCTCTTAATGACGAAGAAATTACACGGATCGGTGATTGGTCGGAAAATTCGAAATTTGGCGATGCCGGCATAGCTGTTTCCGCCAATCCAAACTAAGCCACAAAAATATTATTTCCTCGAAAACTATGCACCGCATAGGAAATCCAGTTACAGATTTGAAATCTGCACACATGTGCGCTCTTAATGACAAAGAAATTACACGGATCGGTGATTGGTCGGAAAATTCGAAATTTGGCGATGCCGGCATAGCTGTTTCCGCCAATCCAAACTAAGCCACAAAAATATTATTTCCTCGAAAACTATGCACCGCATAGGACATCCAGTTACAGATTTGAAATCTGCACACATGTGCGCTCTTAATGACGAAGAAATTACACGGATCGGTGATTGGTCGGAAAATTCGAAATTTGGCGATGCCGGCATGGCTGTTTTCGCCAATCCAAACTAAGCCACAAAAATATTATTTCCTCGAAAACTATGCACCGCATAGGAAATCCAGTTACAGATTTGAAATCTGCACACATGTGCGCTCTTAATGACAAAGAAATTACACGGATCGGTGATTGGTCGGAAAATTCGAAATTTGGCGATGCCGGCATAGCTGTTTCCGCCAATCCAAACTAAGCCACAAAAATATTATTTCCTCGAAAACTATGCAC
Organism: Brachypalpus laphriformis; assembly: GCA_945910035.1. Taxonomy (NCBI): domain Eukaryota; kingdom Metazoa; phylum Arthropoda; class Insecta; order Diptera; family Syrphidae; genus Brachypalpus; species Brachypalpus laphriformis. The sequence goes on along the minus strand of OX246755.1, from coordinate 75,669,898 downwards.
CGCATAGGAAATCCAGTTACAGATTTGAAATCTGCACACATGTGCGCTCTTAACGACGTAAAAATTACACGGATCGGTGATTGGTCGGAAAATTCGATATCTGGCGATGCCGGCATGGCTGATTCTGCCAATCCAAACTAAGCCACCAAAATCTTATTTCCTCGAAAACTTCGCACCGCATAGGAAATCCAGTTACAGATTTGAAATCTGCACACATGTGCGCTCTTAACGACGTAAAAATTACACGGATCGGTGATTGGTCGGAAAATTCGATATCTGGCGATGCCGGCATGGCTGATTCTGCCAATCCAAACTAAGCCACCAAAATCTTATTTCCTCGAAAACTTCGCACCGCATAGGAAATCCAGTTACAGATTTGAAATCTGCACACATGTGCGCTCTTAACGACGTAAAAATTACACGGATCGGCGATTGGTCGGAAAATTCGAAATTTGGCGATGCCGGCATGGCTGTTTCCGCCAATCCAAACTAAGCCACAAAAATCTTATCTCCTCGAAAACTACGCACCGCATAGGAAATCCAGTTACAGATTTGAAATCCGCACACATGTGCGCTCTTAACGACGTAAAAATTACACGGATCGGTGATTGGTCGGAAAATTCGATATCTGGCGATGCCGGCATGGCTGATTCTGCCAATCCAAACTAAGCCACAAAAATCTTATTTCCTCCAAAACTATGCACCGCATAGGAAATCCAGTTACAGATTTGAAATCTGCACACATGTGCGCTCTTAATGACGAAGAAATTACACGGATCGGTGATTGGTCGGAAAATTCGAAATTTGGCGATGCCGGCATGGCTGTTTCCGCCAATCCAAACTAAGCCACAAAAATATTATTTCCTCGAAAACTATGCATCGCATAGGAAATCCAGTTACAGATTTGAAATCTGCACACATGTGCGCTCCTAACGACGTAAAAATTACATGGATCGGTGATTAGTCGGAAAATTCGAAATTTGGCGATGCCGGCATAGCTGTTTCCGCCAATCCAAACTAAGCCACAAAAATATTATTTCCTCGAAAACTATGCACCGCATAGGAAATCCAGTTACAGATTTGAAATCTGCACACATGTGCGCTCTTAATGACGAAGAAATTACACGGATCGGTGATTGGTCGGAAAATTCGAAATTTGGCGATGCCGGCATGGCTGATTCTGCCAATCCAAACTAAGCCACCAAAATCTTATTTCCTCGAAAACTTCGCACCGCATAGGAAATCCAGTTACAGATTTGAAATCTGCACACATGTGCGCTCTTAACGACGTAAAAATTACACGGATCGGCGATTGGTCGGAAAATTCGATATCTGGCGATGCCGGCATGGCTGATTCTGCCAATCCAAACTAAGCCACCAAAATCTTATTTCCTCGAAAACTTCGCACCGCATAGGAAATCCAGTTACAGATTTGAAATCTGCACACATGTGCGCTCTTAACGACGTAAAAATTACACGGATCGGCGATTGGTCGGAAAATTCGAAATTTGGCGATGCCGGCATGGCTGTTTCCGCCAATCCAAACTAAGCCACAAAAATCTTATCTCCTCGAAAACTACGCACCGCATAGGAAATCCAGTTACAGATTTGAAATCCGCACACATGTGCGCTCTTAACGACGTAAAAATTACACGGATCGGTGATTGGTCGGAAAATTCGATATCTGGCGATGCCGGCATGGCTGATTCTGCCAATCCAAACTAAGCCACCAAAATCTTATTTCCTCGAAAACTTCGCACCGCATAGGAAATCCAGTTACAGATTTGAAATCTGCACACATGTGCGCTCTTAACGACGTAAAAATTACACGGATCGGTGATTGGTCGGAAAATTCGATATCTGGCGATGCCGGCATGGCTGATTCTGCCAATCCAAACTAAGCCACCAAAATCTTATTTCCTCGAAAACTTCGCACCGCATAGGAAATCCAGTTACAGATTTGAAATCTGCACACATGTGCGCTCTTAACGACGTAAAAATTACACGGATCGGCGATTGGTCGGAAAATTCGAAATTTGGCGATGCCGGCATGGCTGTTTCCGCCAATCCAAACTAAGCCACAAAAATCTTATCTCCTCGAAAACTACGCACCGCATAGGAAATCCAGTTACAGATTTGAAATCCGCACACATGTGCGCTCTTAACGACGTAAAAATTACACGGATCGGTGATTGGTCGGAAAATTCGATATCTGGCGATGCCGGCATGGCTGATTCTGCCAATCCAAACTAAGCCACAAAAATCTTATTTCCTCCAAAACTATGCACCGCATAGGAAATCCAGTTACAGATTTGAAATCTGCACACATGTGCGCTCTTAATGACGAAGAAATTACACGGATCGGTGATTGGTCGGAAAATTCGAAATTTGGCGATGCCGGCATGGCTGTTTCCGCCAATCCAAACTAAGCCACAAAAATATTATTTCCTCGAAAACTATGCACCGCATAGGAAATCCAGTTACAGATTTGAAATCTGCACACATGTGCGCTCCTAACGACGTAAAAATTACATGGATCGGTGATTAGTCGGAAAATTCGAAATTTGGCGATGCCGGCATAGCTGTTTCCGCCAATCCAAACTAAGCCACAAAAATATTATTTCCTCGAAAACTATGCACCGCATAGGAAATCCAGTTACAGATTTGAAATCTGCACACATGTGCGCTCTTAATGACGAAGAAATTACACGGATCGGTGATTGGTCGGAAAATTCGAAATTTGGCGATGCCGGCATAGCTGTTTCCGCCAATCCAAACTAAGCCACAAAAATATTATTTCCTCGAAAACTATGCACCGCATAGGAAATCCAGTTACAGATTTGAAATCTGCACACATGTGCGCTCTTAATGACAAAGAAATTACACGGATCGGTGATTGGTCGGAAAATTCGAAATTTGGCGATGCCGGCATAGCTGTTTCCGCCAATCCAAACTAAGCCACAAAAATATTATTTCCTCGAAAACTATGCACCGCATAGGACATCCAGTTACAGATTTGAAATCTGCACACATGTGCGCTCTTAATGACGAAGAAATTACACGGATCGGTGATTGGTCGGAAAATTCGAAATTTGGCGATGCCGGCATGGCTGTTTCCGCCAATCCAAACTAAGCCACAAAAATATTATTTCCTCGAAAACTATGCACCGCATAGGAAATCCAGTTACAGATTTGAAATCTGCACACATGTGCGCTCTTAATGACAAAGAAATTACACGGATCGGTGATTGGTCGGAAAATTCGAAATTTGGCGATGCCGGCATAGCTGTTTCCGCCAATCCAAACTAAGCCACAAAAATATTATTTCCTCGAAAACTATGCACCGCATAGGAAATCCAGTTACAGATTTGAAATCTGCACACATGTGCGCTCTTAACGACGTAAAAATTACACGGATCGGTGATTGGTCGGAAAATTCGATATCTGGCGATGCCGGCATGGCTGATTCTGCCAATCCAAACTAAGCCACCAAAATCTTATTTCCTCGAAAACTTCGCACCGCATAGGAAATCCAGTTACAGATTTGAAATCTGCACACATGTGCGCTCTTAACGACGTAAAAATTACACGGATCGGCGATTGGTCGGAAAATTCGATATCTGGCGATGCCGGCATGGCTGATTCTGCCAATCCAAACTAAGCCACCAAAATCTTATTTCCTCGAAAACTTCGCACCGCATAGGAAATCCAGTTACAGATTTGAAATCTGCACACATGTGCGCTCTTAACGACGTAAAAATTACACGGATCGGCGATTGGTCGGAAAATTCGAAATTTGGCGATGCCGGCATGGCTGTTTCCGCCAATCCAAACTAAGCCACAAAAATCTTATCTCCTCGAAAACTACGCACCGCATAGGAAATCCAGTTACAGATTTGAAATCCGCACACATGTGCGCTCTTAACGACGTAAAAATTACACGGATCGGTGATTGGTCGGAAAATTCGATATCTGGCGATGCCGGCATGGCTGATTCTGCCAATCCAAACTAAGCCACCAAAATCTTATTTCCTCGAAAACTTCGCACCGCATAGGAAATCCAGTTACAGATTTGAAATCTGCACACATGTGCGCTCTTAACGACGTAAAAATTACACGGATCGGCGATTGGTCGGAAAATTCGAAATTTGGCGATGCCGGCATGGCTGTTTCCGCCAATCCAAGCTAAGCCACAAAAATCTTATCTCCTCGAAAACTACGCACCGCATAGGAAATCCAGTTACAGATTTGAAATCCGCACACATGTGCGCTCTTAACGACGTAAAAATTACACGGATCGGTGATTGGTCGGAAAATTCGATATCTGGCGATGCCGGCATGGCTGATTCTGCCAATCCAAACTAAGCCACCAAAATCTTATTTCCTCGAAAACTTCGCACCGCATAGGAAATCCAGTTACAGATTTGAAATCTGCACACATGTGCGCTCTTAACGACGTAAAAATTACACGGATCGGCGATTGGTCGGAAAATTCGAAATTTGGCGATGCCGGCATGGCTGTTTCCGCCAATCCAAACTAAGCCACAAAAATCTTATCTCCTCGAAAACTACGCACCGCATAGGAAATCCAGTTACAGATTTGAAATCCGCACACATGTGCGCTCTTAACGACGTAAAAATTACACGGATCGGTGATTGGTCGGAAAATTCGATATCTGGCGATGCCGGCATGGCTGATTCTGCCAATCCAAACTAAGCCACAAAAATCTTATTTCCTCCAAAACTATGCACCGCATAGGAAATCCAGTTACAGATTTGAAATCCGCACACATGTGCGCTCTTAACGACGTAAAAATTACACGGATCGGTGATTGGTCGGAAAATTCGAAATTTGGCGATGCCGGCATGGCTGTTTCCGCCAATCCAAACTAAGCCACAAAAATATTATTTCCTCGAAAACTATGCACCGCATAGGAAATCCAGTTACAGATTTGAAATCTGCACACATGTGCGCTCCTAACGACGTAAAAATTACATGGATCGGTGATTAGTCGGAAAATTCGAAATTTGGCGATGCCGGCATAGCTGTTTCCGCCAATCCAAACTAAGCCACAAAAATATTATTTCCTCGAAAACTATGCACCGCATAGGAAATCCAGTTACAGATTTGAAATCTGCACACATGTGCGCTCTTAATGACGAAGAAATTACACGGATCGGTGATTGGTCGGAAAATTCGAAATTTGGCGATGCCGGCATGGCTGATTCTGCCAATCCAAACTAAGCCACCAAAATCTTATTTCCTCGAAAACTTCGCACCGCATAGGAAATCCAGTTACAGATTTGAAATCTGCACACATGTGCGCTCTTAACGACGTAAAAATTACACGGATCGGCGATTGGTCGGAAAATTCGATATCTGGCGATGCCGGCATGGCTGATTCTGCCAATCCAAACTAAGCCACCAAAATCTTATTTCCTCGAAAACTTCGCACCGCATAGGAAATCCAGTTACAGATTTGAAATCTGCACACATGTGCGCTCTTAACGACGTAAAAATTACACGGATCGGCGATTGGTCGGAAAATTCGAAATTTGGCGATGCCGGCATGGCTGTTTCCGCCAATCCAAACTAAGTCACAAAAATCTTATCTCCTCGAAAACTACGCACCGCATAGGAAATCCAGTTACAGATTTGAAATCCGCACACATGTGCGCTCTTAACGACGTAAAAATTACACGGATCGGTGATTGGTCGGAAAATTCGATATCTGGCGATGCCGGCATGGCTGATTCTGCCAATCCAAACTAAGCCACCAAAATCTTATTTCCTCGAAAACTTCGCACCGCATAGGAAATCCAGTTACAGATTTGAAATCTGCACACATGTGCGCTCTTAACGACGTAAAAATTACACGGATCGGTGATTGGTCGGAAAATTCGATATCTGGCGATGCCGGCATGGCTGATTCTGCCAATCCAAACTAAGCCACAAAAATCTTATTTCCTCGAAAACTTCGCACCGCATAGGAAATCCAGTTACAGATTTGAAATCTGCACACATGTGCGCTCTTAACGACGTAAAAATTACACGGATCGGCGATTGGTCGGAAAATTCGAAATTTGGCGATGCCGGCATGGCTGTTTCCGCCAATCCAAACTAAGCCACAAAAATCTTATCTCCTCGAAAACTACGCACCGCATAGGAAATCCAGTTACAGATTTGAAATCCGCACACATGTGCGCTCTTAACGACGTAAAAATTACACGGATCGGTGATTGGTCGGAAAATTCGATATCTGGCGATGCCGGCATGGCTGATTCTGCCAATCCAAACTAAGCCACAAAAATCTTATTTCCTCCAAAACTATGCACCGCATAGGAAATCCAGTTACAGATTTGAAATCTGCACACATGTGCGCTCTTAATGACGAAGAAATTACACGGATCGGTGATTGGTCGGAAAATTCGAAATTTGGCGATGCCGGCATAGCTGTTTCCGCCAATCCAAACTAAGCCACAAAAATATTATTTCCTCGAAAACTATGCACCGCATAGGAAATCCAGTTACAGATTTGAAATCTGCACACATGTGCGCTCCTAATGACGTAGAAATTACACGGATCGGTGATTAGTCGGAAAATTCGAAATTTGGCGATGCCGGCATGGCTGTTTCCGCCAATCCAAACTAAGCCACAAAAATATTATTTCCTCGAAAACTATGCACCGCATAGGAAATCCAGTTACAGATTTGAAATCTGCACACATGTGCGCTCCTAATGACGTAGAAATTACACGGATCGGTGATTGGTCGGAAAATTCGAAATTTGGCGATGCCGGCATGGCTGTTTCCGCCAATCCAAACTAAGCCACAAAAATATTATTTCCTCGAAAACTATGCACCGCATAGGAAATCCAGTTACAGACTTGAAATCTGCACACATGTGCGCTCTTAATGACGAAGAAATTACACGGATCGGTGATTGGTCGGAAAATTCGAAATTTGGCGATGCCGGCATGGCTGTTTCCGCCAATCCAAACTAAGCCACAAAAATATTATTTCCTCGAAAACTATGCACCGCATAGGAAATCCAGTTACAGATTTGAAATCTGCACACATGTGCGCTCCTAACGACGTAAAAATTACATGGATCGGTGATTAGTCGGAAAATTCGAAATTTGGCGATGCCGGCATGGCTGTTTCCGCCAATCCAAACTAAGCCACAAAAATATTATTTCCTCGAAAACTATGCACCGCATAGGAAATCCAGTTACAGATTTGAAATCTGCACACATGTGCGCTCTTAATGACGAAGAAATTACACGGATCGGTGATTGGTCGGAAAATTCGAAATTTGGCGATGCCGGCATGGCTGTTTCCGCCAATCCAAACTAAGCCACAAAAATATTATTTCCTCGAAAACTATGCACCGCATAGGAAATCCAGTTACAGATTTGAAATCTGCACACATGTGCGCTCTTAATGACGAAGAAATTACACGGATCGGTGATTGGTCGGAAAATTCGAAATTTGGCGATGCCGGCATGGCTGTTTCCGCCAATCCAAACTAAGCCACAAAAATCTTATTTCCTCGAAAACTAGGCACCGCATAGGAAATCCAGTTACAGATTTGAAATCTGCACACATGTGCGCTCTTAACGACGTAAAAATTACACGGATCGGTGATTGGTCGGAAAATTCGATATCTGGCGATGCCGGCATGGCTGATTCTGCCAATCCAAACTAAGCCACCAAAATCTTATTTCCTCGAAAACTTCGCACCGCATAGGAAATCCAGTTACAGATTTGAAATCTGCACACATGTGCGCTCTTAACGACGTAAAAATTACACGGATCGGCGATTGGTCGGAAAATTCGATATCTGGCGATGCCGGCATGGCTGATTCTGCCAATCCAAACTAAGCCACCAAAACCTTATTTCCTCGAAAACTTCGCACCGCATAGGAAATCCAGTTACAGATTTGAAATCTGCACACATGTGCGCTCTTAACGACGTAAAAATTACACGGATCGGCGATTGGTCGGAAAATTCGAAATTTGGCGATGCCGGCATGGCTGTTTCCGCCAATCCAAACTAAGCCACAAAAATCTTATCTCCTCGAAAACTACGCACCGCATAGGAAATCCAGTTACAGATTTGAAATCCGCACACATGTGCGCTCTTAACGACGTAAAAATTACACGGATCGGTGATTGGTCGGAAAATTCGATATCTGGCGATGCCGGCATGGCTGATTCTGCCAATCCAAACTAAGCCACCAAAATCTTATTTCCTCGAAAACTTCGCACCGCATAGGAAATCCAGTTACAGATTTGAAATCTGCACACATGTGCGCTCTTAACGACGTAAAAATTACACGGATCGGTGATTGGTCGGAAAATTCGATATCTGGCGGTGCCGGCATGGCTGATTCTGCCAATCCAAACTAAGCCACCAAAATCTTATTTCCTCGAAAACTTCGCACCGCATAGGAAATCCAGTTACAGATTTGAAATCTGCACACATGTGCGCTCTTAACGACGTAAAAATTACACGGATCGGCGATTGGTCGGAAAATTCGAAATTTGGCGATGCCGGCATGGCTGTTTCCGCCAATCCAAACTAAGCCACAAAAATCTTATCTCCTCGAAAACTACGCACCGCATAGGAAATCCAGTTACAGATTTGAAATCCGCACACATGTGCGCTCTTAACGACGTAAAAATTACACGGATCGGTGATTGGTCGGAAAATTCGATATCTGGCGATGCCGGCATGGCTGATTCTGCCAATCCAAACTAAGCCACAAAAATCTTATTTCCTCCAAAACTATGCACCGCATAGGAAATCCAGTTACAGATTTGAAATCTGCACACATGTGCGCTCTTAATGACGAAGAAATTACACGGATCGGTGATTGGTCGGAAAATTCGAAATTTGGCGATGCCGGCATAGCTGTTTCCGCCAATCCAAACTAAGCCACAAAAATATTATTTCCTCGAAAACTATGCACCGCATAGGAAATCCAGTTACAGATTTGAAATCTGCACACATGTGCGCTCTTAACGACGTAAAAATTACACGGATCGGTGATTGGTCGGAAAATTCGATATCTGGCGGTGCCGGCATGGCTGATTCTGCCAATCCAAACTAAGCCACCAAAATCTTATTTCCTCGAAAACTTCGCACCGCATAGGAAATCCAGTTACAGATTTGAAATCTGCACACATGTGCGCTCTTAACGACGTAAAAATTACACGGATCGGCGATTGGTCGGAAAATTCGAAATTTGGCGATGCCGGCATGGCTGTTTCCGCCAATCCAAACTAAGCCACAAAAATCTTATCTCCTCGAAAACTACGCACCGCATAGGAAATCCAGTTACAGATTTGAAATCCGCACACATGTGCGCTCTTAACGACGTAAAAATTACACGGATCGGTGATTGGTCGGAAAATTCGATATCTGGCGATGCCGGCATGGCTGATTCTGCCAATCCAAACTAAGCCACAAAAATCTTATTTCCTCCAAAACTATGCACCGCATAGGAAATCCAGTTACAGATTTGAAATCTGCACACATGTGCGCTCTTAATGACGAAGAAATTACACGGATCGGTGATTGGTCGGAAAATTCGAAATTTGGCGATGCCGGCATGGCTGATTCTGCCAATCCAAACTAAGCCACCAAAATCTTATTTCCTCGAAAACTTCGCACCGCATAGGAAATCCAGTTACAGATTTGAAATCTGCACACATGTGCGCTCTTAACGACGTAAAAATTACACGGATCGGCGATTGGTCGGAAAATTCGATATCTGGCGATGCCGGCATGGCTGATTCTGCCAATCCAAACTAAGCCACCAAAATCTTATTTCCTCGAAAACTTCGCACCGCATAGGAAATCCAGTTACAGATTTGAAATCTGCACACATGTGCGCTCTTAACGACGTAAAAATTACACGGATCGGCGATTGGTCGGAAAATTCGAAATTTGGCGATGCCGGCATGGCTGTTTCCGCCAATCCAAACTAAGCCACAAAAATCTTATCTCCTCGAAAACTACGCACCGCATAGGAAATCCAGTTACAGATTTGAAATCCGCACACATGTGCGCTCTTAACGACGTAAAAATTACACGGATCGGTGATTGGTCGGAAAATTCGATATCTGGCGATGCCGGCATGGCTGATTCTGCCAATCCAAACTAAGCCACCAAAATCTTATTTCCTCGAAAACTTCGCACCGCATAGGAAATCCAGTTACAGATTTGAAATCTGCACACATGTGCGCTCTTAACGACGTAAAAATTACACGGATCGGTGATTGGTCGGAAAATTCGATATCTGGCGATGCCGGCATGGCTGATTCTGCCAATCCAAACTAAGCCACCAAAATCTTATTTCCTCGAAAACTTCGCACCGCATAGGAAATCCAGTTACAGATTTGAAATCTGCACACATGTGCGCTCTTAACGACGTAAAAATTACACGGATCGGCGATTGGTCGGAAAATTCGAAATTTGGCGATGCCGGCATGGCTGTTTCCGCCAATCCAAACTAAGCCACAAAAATCTTATCTCCTCGAAAACTACGCACCGCATAGGAAATCCAGTTACAGATTTGAAATCCGCACACATGTGCGCTCTTAACGACGTAAAAATTACACGGATCGGTGATTGGTCGGAAAATTCGATATCTGGCGATGCCGGCATGGCTGATTCTGCCAATCCAAACTAAGCCACAAAAATCTTATTTCCTCCAAAACTATGCACCGCATAGGAAATCCAGTTACAGATTTGAAATCTGCACACATGTGCGCTCTTAATGACGAAGAAATTACACGGATCGGTGATTGGTCGGAAAATTCGAAATTTGGCGATGCCGGCATGGCTGTTTCCGCCAATCCAAACTAAGCCACAAAAATATTATTTCCTCGAAAACTATGCACCGCATAGGAAATCCAGTTACAGATTTGAAATCTGCACACATGTGCGCTCCTAACGACGTAAAAATTACATGGATCGGTGATTAGTCGGAAAATTCGAAATTTGGCGATGCCGGCATAGCTGTTTCCGCCAATCCAAACTAAGCCACAAAAATATTATTTCCTCGAAAACTATGCACCGCATAGGAAATCCAGTTACAGATTTGAAATCTGCACACATGTGCGCTCTTAATGACGAAGAAATTACACGGATCGGTGATTGGTCGGAAAATTCGAAATTTGGCGATGCCGGCATAGCTGTTTCCGCCAATCCAAACTAAGCCACAAAAATATTATTTCCTCGAAAACTATGCACCGCATAGGAAATCCAGTTACAGATTTGAAATCTGCACACATGTGCGCTCTTAATGACAAAGAAATTACACGGATCGGTGATTGGTCGGAAAATTCGAAATTTGGCGATGCCGGCATAGCTGTTTCCGCCAATCCAAACTAAGCCACAAAAATATTATTTCCTCGAAAACTATGCACCGCATAGGACATCCAGTTACAGATTTGAAATCTGCACACATGTGCGCTCTTAATGACGAAGAAATTACACGGATCGGTGATTGGTCGGAAAATTCGAAATTTGGCGATGCCGGCATGGCTGTTTCCGCCAATCCAAACTAAGCCACAAAAATATTATTTCCTCGAAAACTATGCACCGCATAGGAAATCCAGTTACAGATTTGAAATCTGCACACATGTGCGCTCTTAATGACAAAGAAATTACACGGATCGGTGATTGGTCGGAAAATTCGAAATTTGGCGATGCCGGCATAGCTGTTTCCGCCAATCCAAACTAAGCCACAAAAATATTATTTCCTCGAAAACTATGCACCGCATAGGAAATCCAGTTACAGATTTGAAATCTGCACACATGTGCGCTCCTAATGAAGTAGAAATTACACGGATCGGTGATTGGTCGGAAAATTCGAAATTTGGCGATGCCGGCATGGCTGTTTCCGCCAATCCAAACTAAGCCACAAAAATCTTATTTCCTCCAAAACTAGGCACCGCATAGGAAATCCAGTTACAGATTTGAAATCTGCACACATGTGCGCTCTTAACGACGCAAAAATTACACGGATCGGTGATTGGTCGGAAAATTCGATATCTGGCGATGCCGGCATGGCTGATTCTGCCAATCCAAACTAAGCCACCAAAATCTTATTTCCTCGAAAACTTCGCACCGCATAGGAAATCCAGTTACAGATTTGAAATCTGCACACATGTGCGCTCTTAATGACGAAGAAATTACACGGATCGGTGATTGGTCGGAAAATTCGAAATTTGGCGATGCCGGCATGGCTGTTTCCGCCAATCCAAACTAAGCCCCCAAAATCTTATTTCCTCGAAAACTACGCGTCGCATAGGAAATCCAGTTACAGATTTGAAATCTGCACACATGTGCGCTCTTAACGACTTAAAAAATACACGGATCGGTGATTGGTCGGAAAATTCGATATCTGGCGATGCCGGCATGGCTGTTTCCGCCAATCCAAACTAAGCCACAAAAATCTTATCTCCTCGAAAACTACGCACCGCATAGGAAATGCAGTTACAGATTTGAAATCTGCACACATGTGCGCTCCTAATGACGTAGAAATTACACGGATCGGTGATTGGTCGGAAAATTCGAAATTTGGCGATGCCGGCATGGCTGTTTCCGCCAATCCAAACTAAGCCACAAAAATATTATTTCCTCGAAAACTATGCACCGCATAGGAAATCCAGTTACAGATTTGAAATCTGCACACATGTGCGCTCTTAATGACGAAGAAATTACACGGATCGGTGATTGGTCGGAAAATTCGATATCTGGCGATGCCGGCATGGCTGTTTCCGCCAATCCAAACTAAGCCACCAAAATCTTATTTCCTCGAAAACTACGCACCGCATAGGAAATCCAGTTACAGATTTGAAATCCGCACACATGTGCGCTCTTAACGACGTAAAAATTACACGGATCGGTGATTGGTCGGAAAATTCGATATCTGGCGATGCCGGCATGGCTGATTCTGCCAATCCAAACTAAGCCACCAAAATCTTATTTCCTCGAAAACTACGCACCGCATAGGAAATCCAGTTACAGATTTGAAATCTGCACACATGTGCGCTCTTAACGACGCAAAAATTACACGGATCGGTGATTGGTCGGAAAATTCGATATCTGGCGATGCCGGCATGGCTGTTACATGGATCGGTGATTAGTCGGAAAATTCGAAATTTGGCGATGCCGGCATGGCTGTTTCCGCCAATCCAAACTAAGCCACAAAAATATTATTTCCTCGAAAACTATGCACCGCATAGGAAATCCAGTTACAGATTTGAAATCTGCACACATGTGCGCTCTTAATGACGAAGAAATTACACGGATCGGTGATTGGTCGGAAAATTCGAAATTTGGCGATGCCGGCATGGCTGTTTCCGCCAATCCAAACTAAGCCACAGAAATCTTATCTCCTCGAAAACTACGCACCGCATAGGAAATGCAGTTACAGATTTGAAATCCGCACACATGTGCGCTCTTAACGACGTAAAAATTACACGGATCGGTGATTGGTCGGAAAATTCGATATCTGGCGATGCCGGCATGGCTGATTCTGCCAATCCAAACTAAGCCACAAAAATCTTATTTCCTCCAAAACTATGCACCGCATAGGAAATCCAGTTACAGATTTGAAATCTGCACGCATGTGCGCTCTTAACGACGCAAAAATTACACGGATCGGTGATTGGTCGGAAAATTCGATATCTGGCGATGCCGGGCATGGCTGTTTCCGCCAATCCAAACTAAGCCACCAAAAATATTATTTCCTCGAAAACTATGCACCGCATAGGAAATCCAGTTACAGATTTGAAATCTGCACGCATGTGCGCTCTTAACGACGCAAAAATTACACGGATCGGTGATTGGTCGGAAAATTCGATATCTGGCGATGCCGGGCATGGCTGTTTCCGCCAATCCAAACTAAGCCACCAAAAATATTATTTCCTCGAAAACTATGCACCGCATAGGAAATCCAGTTACAGATTTGAAATCTGCACACATGTGCGCTCTTAATGACGAAGAAATTACACGGATCGGTGATTGGTCGGAAAATTTGATATCTGGCGATGCCGGCATGGCTGTTTCCGCCAATCCAAACTAAGCCACAAAAATCTTATTTCCTCGAAAACTATGCACCGCATAGGAAATCCAGTTATAGATTTGAAATCTGCACACATGTGCGCTCCTAATGACGTAGAAACTACACGGATCGGTGATTGGTCGGAAAATTCGAAATTTGGCGATGCCGGCATGGCTGTTTCCGCCAATCCAAACTAAGCCACAAAAATATTATTTCCTCGAAAACTATGCACCGCATAGGAAATCCAGTTACAGATTTGAAATCTGCACACATGTGCGCTCCTAACGACGTAAAAATTACATGGATCGGTGATTAGTCGGAAAATTCGAAATTTGGCGATGCCGGCATGGCTGTTTCCGCCAATCCAAACTAAGCCACAAAAATATTATTTCCTCGAAAACTATGCACCGCATAGGAAATCCAGTTACAGATTTGAAATCTGCACACATGTGCGCTCTTAATGACAAAGAAATTACACGGATCGGTGATTGGTCGGAAAATTCGAAATTTGGCGATGCCGGCATAGCTGTTTCCGCCAATCCAAACTAAGCCACAAAAATATTATTTCCTCGAAAACTATGCACCGCATAGGAAATCCAGTTACAGATTTGAAATCTGCACACATGTGCGCTCTTAATGACAAAGAAATTACACGGATCGGTGATTGGTCGGAAAATTCGAAATTTGGCGATGCCGGCATAGCTGTTTCCGCCAATCCAAACTAAGCCACAAAAATATTATTTCCTCGAAAACTATGCACCGCATAGGACATCCAGTTACAGATTTGAAATCTGCACACATGTGCGCTCTTAATGACGAAGAAATTACACGGATCGGTGATTGGTCGGAAAATTCGAAATTTGGCGATGCCGGCATGGCTGTTTCCGCCAATCCAAACTAAGCCACAAAAATATTATTTCCTCGAAAACTATGCACCGCATAGGAAATCCAGTTACAGATTTGAAATCTGCACACATGTGCGCTCCTAATGGAGTAGAAATTACACGGATCGGTGATTGGTCGGAAAATTCGAAATTTGGCGATGCCGGCATGGCTGTTTCCGCCAATCCAAACTAAGCCACAAAAATCGTATTTCCTCGAAAACTATGCACCGCATAGGAAATCCAGTTACAGATTTGAAATCTGCACACATGTGCGCTCTTAATGACGAAGAAATTACACGGATCGGTGATT
Source organism: Brachypalpus laphriformis (assembly GCA_945910035.1). Lineage (NCBI taxonomy): Eukaryota > Metazoa > Arthropoda > Insecta > Diptera > Syrphidae > Brachypalpus > Brachypalpus laphriformis. The sequence continues at coordinate 75,654,619 of OX246755.1, read as the reverse complement.
GGTCGGAAAATTCGAAATTTGGCGATGCCGGCATGGCTGTTTCCGCCAATCCAAACTAAGCCACAAAAATCTTATTTCCTCCAAAACTAGGCACCGCATAGGAAATCCAGTTACAGATTTGAAATCTGCACACATGTGCGCTCTTAACGACGTAAAAATTACACGGATCGGTGATTGGTCGGAAAATTCGATATCTGGCGATGCCGGCATGGCTGATTCTGCCAATCCAAACTAAGCCACCAAAATCTTATTTCCTCGAAAACTTCGCACCGCATAGGAAATCCAGTTACAGATTTGAAATCTGCACACATGTGCGCTCTTAATGACGAAGAAATTACACGGATCGGTGATTGGTCGGAAAATTCGAAATTTGGCGATGCCGGCATGGCTGTTTCCGCCAATCCAAACTAAGCCACAAAAATCTTATCTCCTCGAAAACTACGCGCCGCATAGGAAATGCAGTTACAGATTTGAAATCCGCACACATGTGCGCTCTTAACGACGTAAAAATTACACGGATCGGTGATTGGTCGGAAAATTCGATATCTGGCGATGCCGGCATGGCTGATTCTGCCAATCCAAACTAAGCCACAAAAATCTTATTTCCTCCAAAACTATGCACCGCATAGGAAATCCAGTTACAGATTTGAAATCTGCACGCATGTGCGCTCTTAACGACGCAAAAATTACACGGATCGGTGATTGGTCGGAAAATTCGATATCTGGCGATGCCGGGCATGGCTGTTTCCGCCAATCCAAACTAAGCCACAAAAATATTATTTCCTCGAAAACTATGCACCGCATAGGAAATCCAGTTACAGATTTGAAATCTGCACACATGTGCGCTCTTAATGACGAAGAAATTACACGGATCGGTGATTGGTCGGAAAATTCGATATCTGGCGATGCCGGCATGGCTGTTTCCGCCAATCCAAACTAAGCCACCAAAATCTTATTTCCTCGAAAACTACGCACCGCATAGGAAATCCAGTTACAGATTTGAAATCCGCACACATGTGCGCTCTTAACGACGTAAAAATTACACGGATCGGTGATTGGTCGGAAAATTCGATATCTGGCGATGCCGGCATGGCTGATTCTGCCAATCCAAACTAAGCCACCAAAATCTTATTTCCTCGAAAACTACGCACCGCATAGGAAATCCAGTTACAGATTTGAAATCTGCACACATGTGCGCTCTTAACGACGCAAAAATTACACGGATCGGTGATTGGTCGGAAAATTCGATATCTGGCGATGCCGGGCATGGCTGTTACATGGATCGGTGATTAGTCGGAAAATTCGAAATTTGGCGATGCCGGCATGGCTGTTTCCGCCAATCCAAACTAAGCCACAAAAATATTATTTCCTCGAAAACTATGCACCGCATAGGAAATCCAGTTACAGATTTGAAATCTGCACACATGTGCGCTCTTAATGACGAAGAAATTACACGGATCGGTGATTGGTCGGAAAATTCGAAATTTGGCGATGCCGGCATGGCTGATTCTGCCAATCCAAACTAAGCCACAAAAATCTTATTTCCTCCAAAACTATGCACCGCATAGGAAATCCAGTTACAGATTTGAAATCTGCACGCATGTGCGCTCTTAACGACGCAAAAATTACACGGATCGGTGATTGGTCGGAAAATTCGATATCTGGCGATGCCGGGCATGGCTGTTTCCGCCAATCCAAACTAAGCCACAAAAATATTATTTCCTCGAAAACTATGCACCGCATAGGAAATCCAGTTACAGATTTGAAATCTGCACGCATGTGCGCTCTTAACGACGCAAAAATTACACGGATCGGTGATTGGTCGGAAAATTCGATATCTGGCGATGCCGGGCATGGCTGTTTCCGCCAATCCAAACTAAGCCACAAAAATATTATTTCCTCGAAAACTATGCACCGCATAGGAAATCCAGTTACAGATTTGAAATCTGCACACATGTGCGCTCTTAATGACGAAGAAATTACACGGATCGGTGATTGGTCGGAAAATTCGATATCTGGCGATGCCGGCATGGCTGTTTCCGCCAATCCAAACTAAGCCACAAAAATATTATTTCCTCGAAAACTATGCACCGCATAGGAAATCCAGTTACAGATTTGAAATCTGCACACATGTGCGCTCTTAATGACGAAGAAATTACACGGATCGGTGATTGGTCGGAAAATTTGATATCTGGCGATGCCGGCATGGCTGTTTCCGCCAATCCAAACTAAGCCACAAAAATATTATTTCCTCGAAAACTATGCACCGCATAGGAAATCCAGTTACAGATTTGAAATCTGCACACATGTGCGCTCCTAACGACGTAAAAATTACATGGATCGGTGATTAGTCGGAAAATTCGAAATTTGGCGATGCCGGCATGGCTGTTTCCGCCAATCCAAACTAAGCCACAAAAATATTATTTCCTCGAAAACTATGCACCGCATAGGAAATCCAGTTACAGATTTGAAATCTGCACACATGTGCGCTCTTAACGACGTAAAAATTACACGGATCGGTGATTGGTCGGAAAATTCGATATCTGGCGATGCCGGCATGGCTGATTCTGCCAATCCAAACTAAGCCACAAAAATCTTATTTCCTCCAAAACTACGCACCGCATAGGAAATCCAGTTACAGATTTGAAATCTGCACACATGTGCGCTCCTAATGACGTAGAAATTACACGGATCGGTGATTGGTCGGAAAATTCGAAATTTGGCGATGCCGGCATGGCTGTTTCCGCCAATCCAAACTAAGCCACAAAAATATTATTTCCTCGAAAACTATGCACCGCATAGGAAATCCAGTTACAGATTTGAAATCTGCACACATGTGCGCTCTTAATGACGAAGAAATTACACGGATCGGTGATTGGTCGGAAAATTCGAAATTTGGCGATGCCGGCATGGCTGTTTCCGCCAATCCAAACTAAGCCACAAAAATCTTATTTCCTCCAAAACTAGGCACCGCATAGGAAATCCAGTTACAGATTTGAAATCTGCACACATGTGCGCTCTTAACGACGTAAAAATTACACGGATCGGTGATTGGTCGGAAAATTCGATATCTGGCGATGCCGGCATGGCTGATTCTGCCAATCCAAACTAAGCCACCAAAATCTTATTTCCTCGAAAACTACGCACCGCATAGGAAATCCAGTTACAGATTTGAAATCTGCACACATGTGCGCTCTTAATGACGAAGAAATTACACGGATCGGTGATTGGTCGGAAAATTCGAAATTTGGCGATGCCGGCATAGCTGTTTCCGCCAATCCAAACTAAGCCACAAAAATATTATTTCCTCGAAAACTATGCACCGCATAGGAAATCCAGTTACAGATTTGAAATCTGCACACATGTGCGCTCTTAATGACAAAGAAATTACACGGATCGGTGATTGGTCGGAAAATTCGAAATTTGGCGATGCCGGCATAGCTGTTTCCGCCAATCCAAACTAAGCCACAAAAATATTATTTCCTCGAAAACTATGCACCGCATAGGACATCCAGTTACAGATTTGAAATCTGCACACATGTGCGCTCTTAATGACGAAGAAATTACACGGATCGGTGATTGGTCGGAAAATTCGAAATTTGGCGATGCCGGCATGGCTGTTTCCGCCAATCCAAACTAAGCCACAAAAATATTATTTCCTCGAAAACTATGCACCGCATAGGAAATCCAGTTACAGATTTGAAATCTGCACACATGTGCGCTCCTAATGAAGTAGAAATTACACGGATCGGTGATTGGTCGGAAAATTCGAAATTTGGCGATGCCGGCATGGCTGTTTCCGCCAATCCAAACTAAGCCACAAAAATATTATTTCCTCGAAAACTATGCACCGCATAGGAAATCCAGTTACAGATTTGAAATCTGCACACATGTGCGCTCTTAATGACGAAGAAATTACACGGATCGGTGATTGGTCGGAAAATTCGAAATTTGGCGATGCCGGCATGGCTGTTTCCGCCAATCCAAACTAAGCCACAAAAATCTTATTTCCTCCAAAACTAGGCACCGCATAGGAAATCCAGTTACAGATTTGAAATCTGCACACATGTGCGCTCTTAACGACGTAAAAATTACACGGATCGGTGATTGGTCGGAAAATTCGATATCTGGCGATGCCGGCATGGCTGATTCTGCCAATCCAAACTAAGCCACCGAAATCTTATTTCCTCGAAAACTTCGCACCGCATAGGAAATCCAGTTACAGATTTGAAATCTGCACACATGTGCGCTCTTAATGACGAAGAAATTACACGGATCGGTGATTGGTCGGAAAATTCGAAATTTGGCGATGCCGGCATGGCTGTTTCCGCCAATCCAAACTAAGCCACAAAAATCTTATCTCCTCGAAAACTACGCGCCGCATAGGAAATGCAGTTACAGATTTGAAATCCGCACACATGTGCGCTCTTAGCGACGTAAAAATTACACGGATCGGTGATTGGTCGGAAAATTCGATATCTGGCGATGCCGGCATGGCTGATTCTGCCAATCCAAACTAAGCCACAAAAATCTTATTTCCTCCAAAACTATGCACCGCATAGGAAATCCAGTTATAGATTTGAAATCTGCACACATGTGCGCTCCTAATGACGTAGAAACTACACGGATCGGTGATTGGTCGGAAAATTCGAAATTTGGCGATGCCGGCATGGCTGTTTCCGCCAATCCAAACTAAGCCACAAAAATATTATTTCCTCGAAAACTATGCACCGCATAGGAAATCCAGTTACAGATTTGAAATCTGCACACATGTGCGCTCCTAACGACGTAAAAATTACATGGATCGGTGATTAGTCGGAAAATTCGAAATTTGGCGATGCCGGCATGGCTGTTTCCGCCAATCCAAACTAAGCCACAAAAATATTATTTCCTCGAAAACTATGCACCGCATAGGAAATCCAGTTACAGATTTGAAATCTGCACACATGTGCGCTCTTAATGACAAAGAAATTACACGGATCGGTGATTGGTCGGAAAATTCGAAATTTGGCGATGCCGGCATAGCTGTTTCCGCCAATCCAAACTAAGCCACAAAAATATTATTTCCTCGAAAACTATGCACCGCATAGGAAATCCAGTTACAGATTTGAAATCTGCACACATGTGCGCTCTTAATGACGAGGAAATTACACGGATCGGTGATTGGTCGGAAAATTCGAAATTTGGCGATGCCGGCATAGCTGTTTCCGCCAATCCAAACTAAGCCACAAAAATATTATTTCCTCGAAAACTATGCACCGCATAGGACATCCAGTTACAGATTTGAAATCTGCACACATGTGCGCTCTTAATGACGAAGAAATTACACGGATCGGTGATTGGTCGGAAAATTCGAAATTTGGCGATGCCGGCATGGCTGTTTCCGCCAATCCAAACTAAGCCACAAAAATATTATTTCCTCGAAAACTATGCACCGCATAGGAAATCCAGTTACAGATTTGAAATCTGCACACATGTGCGCTCCTAATGAAGTAGAAATTACACGGATCGGTGATTGGTCGGAAAATTCGAAATTTGGCGATGCCGGCATGGCTGTTTCCGCCAATCCAAACTAAGCCACAAAAATATTATTTCCTCGAAAACTATGCACCGCATAGGAAATCCAGTTACAGATTTGAAATCTGCACACATGTGCGCTCCTAATGAAGTAGAAATTACACGGATCGGTGATTGGTCGGAAAATTCGAAATTTGGCGATGCCGGCATGGCTGTTTCCGCCAATCCAAACTAAGCCACAAAAATCTTATTTCCTCGAAAACTAGGCACCGCATAGGAAATCCAGTTACAGATTTGAAATCTGCACACATGTGCGCTCTTAACGACGTAAAAATTACACGGATCGGTGATTGGTCGGAAAATTCGATATCTGGCGATGCCGGCATGGCTGATTCTGCCAATCCAAACTAAGCCACCAAAATCTTATTTCCTCGAAAACTTCGCACCGCATAGGAAATCCAGTTACAGATTTGAAATCTGTACACATGTGCGCTCTTAATGACGAAGAAATTACACGGATCGGTGATTGGTCGGAAAATTCGAAATTTGGCGATGCCGGCATGGCTGTTTCCGCCAATCCAAACTAAGCCCCCAAAATCTTATTTCCTCGAAAACTACGCTTTGCATAGGAAATCCAGTTACAGATTTGAAATCTGCACACATGTGCGCTCTTAACGACTTAAAAAATACACGGATCGGTGATTGGTCGGAAAATTCGATATCTGGCGATGCCGGCATGGCTGTTTCCGCCAATCCAAACTAAGCCACAAAAATCTTATCTCCTCGAAAACTACGCACCGCATAGGAAATGCAGTTACAGATTTGAAATCTGCACACATGTGCGCTCCTAATGACGTAGAAATTACACGGATCGGTGATTGGTCGGAAAATTCGAAATTTGGCGATGCCGGCATGGCTGTTTCCGCCAATCCAAACTAAGCCACAAAAATATTATTTCCTCGAAAACTATGCACCGCATAGGAAATCCAGTTACAGATTTGAAATCTGCACACATGTGCGCTCTTAACGACGTAAAAATTACACGGATCGGTGATTGGTCGGAAAATTCGATATCTGGCGATGCCGGCATGGCTGATTCTGCCAATCCAAACTAAGCCACAAAAATCTTATTTCCTCCAAAACTACGCACCGCATAGGAAATCCAGTTACAGATTTGAAATCTGCACACATGTGCGCTCCTAATGACGTAGAAATTACACGGATCGGTGATTGGTCGGAAAATTCGAAATTTGGCGATGCCGGTATGGCGGTTTCCGCCAATCCAAACTAAGCCACAAAAATATTATTTCCTCGAAAACTATGCATCGCATAGGAAATCCAGTTACAGATTTGAAATCTGCACACATGTGCGCTCCTAACGACGTAAAAATTACACGGATCGGTGATTGGTCGGAAAATTCGATATCTGGCGATGCCGGCATGGCTGATTCTGCCAATCCAAACTAAGCCACCAAAATCTTATTTCCTCGAAAACTTCGCACCGCATAGGAAATCCAGTTACAGATTTGAAATCTGCACACATGTGCACTCTTAACGACGTAAAAATTACACGGATCGGTGATTGGTCGGAAAATTCGATATCTTTCGATGCCGGCATGGCTGATTCTGCCAATCCAAACTAAGCCACAAAAATCTTATTTCCTCCAAAACTACGCACCGCATAGGAAATCCAGTTACAGATTTGAAATCTGCACACATGTGCGCTCCTAATGACGTAGAAATTACACGGATCGGTGATTGGTCGGAAAATTCGAAATTTGGCGATGCCGGCATGGCGGTTTCCGCCAATCCAAACTAAGCCACAAAAATATTATTTCCTCGAAAACTACGCGTCGCATAGGAAATCCAGTTACAGATTTGAAATCTGCACACATGTGCGCTCTTAACGACGTAAAAAATACACGGATCGGTGATTGGTCGGAAAATTCGATATCTGGCGATGCCGGCATGGCTGATTCTGCCAATCCAAACTAAGCCACCAAAATCTTATTTCCTCGAAAACTTCGCACCGCATAGGAAATCCAGTTACAGATTTGAAATCTGCACACATGTGCGCTCTTAACGACGTAAAAATTACACGGATCGGTGATTGGTCGGAAAATTCGATATCTGGCGATGCCGGCATGGCTGATTCTGCCAATCCAAACTAAGCCACAAAAATCTTATTTCCTCCAAAACTACGCACCGCATAGGAAATCCAGTTACAGATTTGAAATCTGCACACATGTGCGCTCCTAATGACGTAGAAATTACACGGATCGGTGATTGGTCGGAAAATTCGAAATTTGGCGATGCCGGCATGGCGGTTTCCGCCAATCCAAACTAAGCCACAAAAATATTATTTCCTCGAAAACTACGCGTCGCATAGGAAATCCAGTTACAGATTTGAAATCTGCACACATGTGCGCTCTTAACGACGTAAAAAATACACGGATCGGTGATTGGTCGGAAAATTCGATATCTGGCGATGCCGGCATGGCTGATTCTGCCAATCCAAACTAAGCCACAAAAATCTTATTTCCTCCAAAACTACGCACCGCATAGGAAATCCAGTTACAGATTTGAAATCTGCACACATGTGCGCTCCTAATGACGTAGAAATTACACGGATCGGTGATTGGTCGGAAAATTCGAAATTTGGCGATGCCGACATGGCTGTTTCCGCCAATCCAAACTAAGCCACAAAAATATTATTTCCTCGAAAACTATGCACCGCATAGGAAATCCAGTTACAGATTTGAAATCTGCACACATGTGCGCTCTTAATGACGTAGAAATTACACGGATCGGTGATTGGTCGGAAAATTCGATATCTGGCGATGCCGGCATGGCTGTTTCCGCCAATCCAAACTAAGCCACAAAAATCTTATTTCCTCGAAAACTATGCACCGCATAGGAAATCCAGTTATAGATTTGAAATCTGCACACATGTGCGCTCCTAATGACGTAGAAATTACACGGATCGGTGATTGGTCGGAAAATTCGAAATTTGGCGATGCCGGCATGGCTGTTTCCGCCAATCCAAACTAAGCCACAAAAATATTATTTCCTCGAAAACTATGCACCGCATAGGAAATCCAGTTACAGATTTGAAATCTGCACACATGTGCGCTCTTAATGACGAAGAAATTACACGGATCGGTGATTGGTCGGAAAATTTGATATCTGGCGATGCCGGCATGGCTGTTTCCGCCAATCCAAACTAAGCCACAAAAATATTATTTCCTCGAAAACTATGCACCGCATAGGAAATCCAGTTACAGATTTGAAATCTGCACACATGTGCGCTCCTAACGACGTAAAAATTACATGGATCGGTGATTAGTCGGAAAATTCGAAATTTGGCGATGCCGGCATGGCTGTTTCCGCCAATCCAAACTAAGCCACAAAAATATTATTTCCTCGAAAACTATGCACCGCATAGGAAATCCAGTTACAGATTTGAAATCTGCACACATGTGCGCTCTTAACGACGTAAAAATTACACGGATCGGTGATTGGTCGGAAAATTCGATATCTGGCGATGCCGGCATGGCTGATTCTGCCAATCCAAACTAAGCCACCAAAATCTTATTTCCTCGAAAACTACGCACCGCATAGGAAATCCAGTTACAGATTTGAAATCTGCACACATGTGCGCTCTTAATGACGAAGAAATTACACGGATCGGTGATTGGTCGGAAAATTCGAAATTTGGCGATGCCGGCATAGCTGTTTCCGCCAATCCAAACTAAGCCACAAAAATATTATTTCCTCGAAAACTATGCACCGCATAGGAAATCCAGTTACAGATTTGAAATCTGCACACATGTGCGCTCTTAATGACAAAGAAATTACACGGATCGGTGATTGGTCGGAAAATTCGAAATTTGGCGATGCCGGCATAGCTGTTTCCGCCAATCCAAACTAAGCCACAAAAATATTATTTCCTCGAAAACTATGCACCGCATAGGACATCCAGTTACAGATTTGAAATCTGCACACATGTGCGCTCTTAATGACGAAGAAATTACACGGATCGGTGATTGGTCGGAAAATTCGAAATTTGGCGATGCCGGCATGGCTGTTTCCGCCAATCCAAACTAAGCCACAAAAATATTATTTCCTCGAAAACTATGCACCGCATAGGAAATCCAGTTACAGATTTGAAATCTGCACACATGTGCGCTCCTAATGAAGTAGAAATTACACGGATCGGTGATTGGTCGGAAAATTCGAAATTTGGCGATGCCGGCATGGCTGTTTCCGCCAATCCAAACTAAGCCACAAAAATATTATTTCCTCGAAAACTATGCACCGCATAGGAAATCCAGTTACAGATTTGAAATCTGCACACATGTGCGCTCTTAATGACGAAGAAATTACACGGATCGGTGATTGGTCGGAAAATTCGAAATTTGGCGATGCCGGCATGGCTGTTTCCGCCAATCCAAACTAAGCCACAAAAATCTTATTTCCTCCAAAACTAGGCACCGCATAGGAAATCCAGTTACAGATTTGAAATCTGCACACATGTGCGCTCTTAACGACGTAAAAATTACACGGATCGGTGATTGGTCGGAAAATTCGATATCTGGCGATGCCGGCATGGCTGATTCTGCCAATCCAAACTAAGCCACCAAAATCTTATTTCCTCGAAAACTTCGCACCGCATAGGAAATCCAGTTACAGATTTGAAATCTGCACACATGTGCGCTCTTAATGACGAAGAAATTACACGGATCGGTGATTGGTCGGAAAATTCGAAATTTGGCGATGCCGGCATGGCTGTTTCCGCCAATCCAAACTAAGCCACAAAAATCTTATCTCCTCGAAAACTACGCGCCGCATAGGAAATGCAGTTACAGATTTGAAATCCGCACACATGTGCGCTCTTAGCGACGTAAAAATTACACGGATCGGTGATTGGTCGGAAAATTCGATATCTGGCGATGCCGGCATGGCTGATTCTGCCAATCCAAACTAAGCCACAAAAATCTTATTTCCTCCAAAACTATGCACCGCATAGGAAATCCAGTTATAGATTTGAAATCTGCACACATGTGCGCTCCTAATGACGTAGAAACTACACGGATCGGTGATTGGTCGGAAAATTCGAAATTTGGCGATGCCGGCATGGCTGTTTCCGCCAATCCAAACTAAGCCACAAAAATATTATTTCCTCGAAAACTATGCACCGCATAGGAAATCCAGTTACAGATTTGAAATCTGCACACATGTGCGCTCCTAACGACGTAAAAATTACATGGATCGGTGATTAGTCGGAAAATTCGAAATTTGGCGATGCCGGCATGGCTGTTTCCGCCAATCCAAACTAAGCCACAAAAATATTATTTCCTCGAAAACTATGCACCGCATAGGAAATCCAGTTACAGATTTGAAATCTGCACACATGTGCGCTCTTAATGACAAAGAAATTACACGGATCGGTGATTGGTCGGAAAATTCGAAATTTGGCGATGCCGGCATAGCTGTTTCCGCCAATCCAAACTAAGCCACAAAAATATTATTTCCTCGAAAACTATGCACCGCATAGGAAATCCAGTTACAGATTTGAAATCTGCACACATGTGCGCTCTTAATGACGAGGAAATTACACGGATCGGTGATTGGTCGGAAAATTCGAAATTTGGCGATGCCGGCATAGCTGTTTCCGCCAATCCAAACTAAGCCACAAAAATATTATTTCCTCGAAAACTATGCACCGCATAGGACATCCAGTTACAGATTTGAAATCTGCACACATGTGCGCTCTTAATGACGAAGAAATTACACGGATCGGTGATTGGTCGGAAAATTCGAAATTTGGCGATGCCGGCATGGCTGTTTCCGCCAATCCAAACTAAGCCACAAAAATATTATTTCCTCGAAAACTATGCACCGCATAGGAAATCCAGTTACAGATTTGAAATCTGCACACATGTGCGCTCCTAATGAAGTAGAAATTACACGGATCGGTGATTGGTCGGAAAATTCGAAATTTGGCGATGCCGGCATGGCTGTTTCCGCCAATCCAAACTAAGCCACAAAAATATTATTTCCTCGAAAACTATGCACCGCATAGGAAATCCAGTTACAGATTTGAAATCTGCACACATGTGCGCTCCTAATGAAGTAGAAATTACACGGATCGGTGATTGGTCGGAAAATTCGAAATTTGGCGATGCCGGCATGGCTGTTTCCGCCAATCCAAACTAAGCCACAAAAATCTTATTTCCTCCAAAACTAGGCACCGCATAGGAAATCCAGTTACAGATTTGAAATCTGCACACATGTGCGCTCTTAACGACGTAAAAATTACACGGATCGGTGATTGGTCGGAAAATTCGATATCTGGCGATGCCGGCATGGCTGATTCTGCCAATCCAAACTAAGCCACCAAAATCTTATTTCCTCGAAAACTTCGCACCGCATAGGAAATCCAGTTACAGATTTGAAATCTGTACACATGTGCGCTCTTAATGACGAAGAAATTACACGGATCGGTGATTGGTCGGAAAATTCGAAATTTGGCGATGCCGGCATGGCTGTTTCCGCCAATCCAAACTAAGCCCCCAAAATCTTATTTCCTCGAAAACTACGCTTTGCATAGGAAATCCAGTTACAGATTTGAAATCTGCACACATGTGCGCTCTTAACGACTTAAAAAATACACGGATCGGTGATTGGTCGGAAAATTCGATATCTGGCGATGCCGGCATGGCTGTTTCCGCCAATCCAAACTAAGCCACAAAAATCTTATCTCCTCGAAAACTACGCACCGCATAGGAAATGCAGTTACAGATTTGAAATCTGCACACATGTGCGCTCCTAATGACGTAGAAATTACACGGATCGGTGATTGGTCGGAAAATTCGAAATTTGGCGATGCCGGCATGGCTGTTTCCGCCAATCCAAACTAAGCCACAAAAATATTATTTCCTCGAAAACTATGCACCGCATAGGAAATCCAGTTACAGATTTGAAATCTGCACACATGTGCGCTCTTAATGACGAAGAAATTACACGGATCGGTGATTGGTCGGAAAATTCGATATCTGGCGATGCCGGCATGGCTGTTTCCGCCAATCCAAACTAAGCCACCAAAATCTTATTTCCTCGAAAACTACGCACCGCATAGGAAATCCAGTTACAGATTTGAAATCCGCACACATGTGCGCTCTTAACGACGTAAAAATTACACGGATCGGTGATTGGTCGGAAAATTCGATATCTGGCGATGCCGGCATGGCTGATTCTGCCAATCCAAACTAAGCCACCAAAATCTTATTTCCTCGAAAACTACGCACCGCATAGGAAATCCAGTTACAGATTTGAAATCTGCACACATGTGCGCTCTTAACGACGCAAAAATTACACGGATCGGTGATTGGTCGGAAAATTCGATATCTGGCGATGCCGGGCATGGCTGTTACATGGATCGGTGATTAGTCGGAAAATTCGAAATTTGGCGATGCCGGCATGGCTGTTTCCGCCAATCCAAACTAAGCCACAAAAATATTATTTCCTCGAAAACTATGCACCGCATAGGAAATCCAGTTACAGATTTGAAATCTGCACACATGTGCGCTCGTAATGACGTAGAAATTACACGGATCGGTGATTGGTCGGAAAATTCGAAATTTGGCGATGCCGACATGGCTGTTTCCGCCAATCCAAACTAAGCCACAAAAATCTTATTTCCTCGAAAACTATGCACCGCATAGGAAATCCAGTTACAGATTTGAAATCTGCACACATGTGCGCTCTTAATGACGAGGAAATTACTCGGATCGGTGATTGGTCGGAAAATTCGATATCTGGCGATGCCGGCATGGCTGTTTCCGCCAATCCAAACTAAGCCACAAAAATCTTATTTCCTCGAAAACTATGCACCGCATAGGAAATCCAGTTATAGATTTGAAATCTGCACACATGTGCGCTCCTAATGACGTAGAAACTACACGGATCGGTGATTGGTCGGAAAATTCGAAATTTGGCGATGCCGGCATGGCTGTTTCCGCCAATCCAAACTAAGCCACAAAAATATTATTTCCTCGAAAACTATGCACCGCATAGGAAATCCAGTTACAGATTTGAAATCTGCACACATGTGCGCTCCTAACGACGTAAAAATTACATGGATCGGTGATTAGTCGGAAAATTCGAAATTTGGCGATGCCGGCATGGCTGTTTCCGCCAATCCAAACTAAGCCACAAAAATATTATTTCCTCGAAAACTATGCACCGCATAGGAAATCCAGTTACAGATTTGAAATCTGCACACATGTGCGCTCCTAATGACGTAGAAATTACACGGATCGGTGATTGGTCGGAAAATTCGAAATTTGGCGATGCCGGCATAGCTGTTTCCGCCAATCCAAACTAAGCCACAAAAATATTATTTCCTCGAAAACTATGCACCGCATAGGAAATCCAGTTACAGATTTGAAATCTGCACACATGTGCGCTCTTAATGACAAAGAAATTACACGGATCGGTGATTGGTCGGAAAGTTCGAAATTTGGCGATGCCGGCATAGCTGTTTCCGCCAATCCAAACTAAGCCACAAAAATATTATTTCCTCGAAAACTATGCACCGCATAGGACATCCAGTTACAGATTTGAAATCTGCACACATGTGCGCTCTTAATGACGAAGAAATTACACGGATCGGTGATTGGTCGGAAAATTCGAAATTTGGCGATGCCGGCATGGCTGTTTCCGCCAATCCAAACTAAGCCACAAAAATATTATTTCCTCGAAAACTATGCACCGCATAGGAAATCCAGTTACAGATTTGAAATCTGCACACATGTGCGCTCCTAATGACGTAGAAATTACACGGATCGGTGATTGGTCGGAAAATTCGAAATTTGGCGATGCCGGCATGGCTGTTTCCGCCAATCCAAACTAAGCCACAAAAATATTATTTCCTCGAAAACTATGCACCGCATAGGAAATCCAGTTACAGATTTGAAATCTGCACACATGTGCGCTCCTAATGACGTAGAAATTACACGGATCGGTGATTGGTCGGAAAATTCGAAATTTGGCGATGCCGGCATGGCTGTTTCCGCCAATCCAAACTAAGCCACAAAAATATTATTTCCTCGAAAACTATGCACCGCATAGGAAATCCAGTTACAGACTTGAAATCTGCACACATGTGCGCTCTTAATGACGAAGAAATTACACGGATCGGTGATTGGTCGGAAAATTCGAAATTTGGCGATGCCGGCATGGCTGTTTCCGCCAATCCAAACTAAGCCACAAAAATATTATTTCCTCGAAAACTATGCACCGCATAGGAAATCCAGTTACAGATTTGAAATCTGCACACATGTGCGCTCTTAATGACGAAGAAATTACACGGATCGGTGATTGGTCGGAAAATTCGAAATTTGGCGATGCCGGCATGGCTGTTTCCGCCAATCCAAACTAAGCCACAAAAATATTATTTCCTCGAAAACTATGCACCGCATAGGAAATCCAGTTACAGATTTGAAATCTGCACACATGTGCGCTCCTAATGACGTAGAAATTACACGGATCGGTGATTGGTCGGAAAATTCGATATCTGGCGATGCCGGCATGGCGGTTTCCGCCAATCCAAACTAAGCCACCAAAATCTTATTTCCTCGAAAACTACGCACCGCATAGGAAATCCAGTTACAGATTTGAAATCTGCACACATGTGCGCTCTTAATGACGAAGAAATTACACGGATCGGTGATTGGTCGGAAAATTCGAAATTTGGCGATGCCGGCATGGCTGTTTCCGCCAATCCAAACTAAGCCACAAAAATATTATTTCCTCGAAAACTATGCACCGCATAGGAAATCCAGTTACAGATTTGAAATCTGCACACATGTGCGCTCTTAATGACAAAGAAATTACACGGATTGGTGATTGGTCGGAAAATTCGAAATTTGGCGATGCCGGCATGGCGGTTTCCGCCAATCCAAACTAAGCCACAAAAATATTATTTCCTCGAAAACTATGCACCGCATAGGAAATCCAGTTACAGATTTGAAATCTGCACACATGTGCGCTCCTAATGACGTAGAAATTACACGGATCGGTGATTGGTCGGAAAATTCGAAATTTGGCGATGCCGGCATGGCTGTTTCCGCCAATCCAAACTAAGCCACAAAAATATTATTTCCTCGAAAACTATGCACCGCATAGGAAATCCAGTTACAGATTTGAAATCTGCACACATGTGCGCTCCTAACGACGTAAAAATTACATGGATCGGTGATTAGTCGGAAAATTCGAAATTTGGCGATGCCGGCATGGCTGTTTCCGCCAATCCAAACTAAGCCACAAAAATATTATTTCCTCGAAAACTATGCACCGCATAGGAAATCCAGTTACAGATTTGAAATCTGCACACATGTGCGCTCCTAATGACGTAGAAATTACACGGATCGGTGATTGGTCGGAAAATTCGAAATTTGGCGATGCCGGCATGGCTGTTTCCGCCAATCCAAACTAAGCCACAAAAATATTATTTCCTCGAAAACTATGCACCGCATAGGAAATCCAGTTACAGATTTGAAATCTGCACACATGTGCGCTCCTAATGACGTAGAAATTACACGGATCGGTGATTGGTCGGAAAATTCGAAATTTGGCGATGCCGGCATGGCTGTTTCCGCCAATCCAAACTAAGCCACAAAAATATTATTTCCTCGAAAACTATGCACCGCATAGGAAATCCAGTTACAGATTTGAAATCTGCACACATGTGCGCTCCTAATGACGTAGAAATTACACGGATCGGTGATTGGTCGGAAAATTCGAAATTTGGCGATGCCGGCATGGCTGTTTCCGCCAATCCAAACTAAGCCACAAAAATATTATTTCCTCGAAAACTATGCACCGCATAGGAAATCCAGTTACAGATTTGAAATCTGCACACATGTGCGCTCCTAATGACGTAGAAATTACACGGATCGGTGATTGGTCGGAAAATTCGAAATTTGGCGATGCCGGCATGGCTGTTTCCGCCAATCCAAACTAAGCCACAAAAATATTATTTCCTCGAAAACTATGCACCGCATAGGAAATCCAGTTACAGACTTGAAATCTGCACACATGTGCGCTCTTAATGACGAAGAAATTACACGGATCGGTGATTGGTCGGAAAATTCGAAATTTGGCGATGCCGGCATGGCTGTTTCCGCCAATCCAAACTAAGCCACAAAAATATTATTTCCTCGAAAACTATGCACCGCATAGGAAATCCAGTTACAGATTTGAAATCTGCACACATGTGCGCTCTTAATGACGAAGAAATTACACGGATCGGTGATTGGTCGGAAAATTCGAAATTTGGCGATGCCGGCATGGCTGTTTCCGCCAATCCAAACTAAGCCACAAAAATATTATTTCCTCGAAAACTATGCACCGCATAGGAAATCCAGTTACAGATTTGAAATCTGCACACATGTGCGCTCCTAATGACGTAGAAATTACACGGATCGGTGATTGGTCGGAAAATTCGATATCTGGCGATGCCGGCATGGCGGTTTCCGCCAATCCAAACTAAGCCACCAAAATCTTATTTCCTCGAAAACTACGCACCGCATAGGAAATCCAGTTACAGATTTGAAATCTGCACACATGTGCGCTCTTAATGACGAAGAAATTACACGGATCGGTGATTGGTCGGAAAATTCGAAATTTGGCGATGCCGGCATGGCTGTTTCCGCCAATCCAAACTAAGCCACAAAAATATTATTTCCTCGAAAACTATGCACCGCATAGGAAATCCAGTTACAGATTTGAAATCTGCACACATGTGCGCTCTTAATGACAAAGAAATTACACGGATTGGTGATTGGTCGGAAAATTCGAAATTTGGCGATGCCGGCATGGCGGTTTCCGCCAATCCAAACTAAGCCACAAAAATATTATTTCCTCGAAAACTATGCACCGCATAGGAAATCCAGTTACAGATTTGAAATCTGCACACATGTGCGCTCCTAATGACGTAGAAATTACACGGATCGGTGATTGGTCGGAAAATTCGAAATTTGGCGATGCCGGCATGGCTGTTTCCGCCAATCCAAACTAAGCCACAAAAATATTATTTCCTCGAAAACTATGCACCGCATAGGAAATCCAGTTACAGATTTGAAATCTGCACACATGTGCGCTCCTAACGACGTAAAAATTACATGGATCGGTGATTAGTCGGAAAATTCGAAATTTGGCGATGCCGGCATGGCTGTTTCCGCCAATCCAAACTAAGCCACAAAAATATTATTTCCTCGAAAACTATGCACCGCATAGGAAATCCAGTTACAGATTTGAAATCTGCACACATGTGCGCTCCTAATGACGTAGAAATTACACGGATCGGTGATTGGTCGGAAAATTCGAAATTTGGCGATGCCGGCATAGCTGTTTCCGCCAATCCAAACTAAGCCACAAAAATATTATTTCCTCGAAAACTATGCACCGCATAGGAAATCCAGTTACAGATTTGAAATCTGCACACATGTGCGCTCTTAATGACAAATAAATTACACGGATTGGTGATTGGTCGGAAAATTCGAAATTTGGCGATGCCGGCATGGCGGTTTCCGCCAATCCAAACTAAGCCACAAAAATATTATTTCCTCGAAAACTATGCACCGCATAGGACATCCAGTTACAGATTTGAAATCTGCACACATGTGCGCTCTTAATGACGAAGAAATTACACGGATCGGTGATTGGTCGGAAAATTCGAAATTTGGCGATGCCGGCATGGCTGTTTCCGCCAATCCAAACTAAGCCACAAAAATATTATTTCCTCGAAAACTATGCACCGCATAGGAAATCCAGTTACAGATTTGAAATCTGCACACATGTGCGCTCCTAATGACGTAGAAATTACACGGATCGGTGATTGGTCGGAAAATTCGAAATTTGGCGATGCCGGCATGGCTGTTTCCGCCAATCCAAACTAAGCCACAAAAATATTATTTCCTCGAAAACTATGCACCGCATAGGAAATCCAGTTACAGATTTGAAATCTGCACACATGTGCGCTCCTAATCACGTAGAAATTACACGGATCGGTGATTGGTCGGAAAATTCGAAATTTGGCGATGCCGGCATGGCTGTTTCCGCCAATCCAAACTAAGCCACAAAAATATTATTTCCTCGAAAACTATGCACCGCATAGGAAATCCAGTTACAGACTTGAAATCTGCACACATGTGCGCTCTTAATGACGAAGAAATTACACGGATCGGTGATTGGTCGGAAAATTCAAAATTTGGCGATGCCGGCATGGCTGTTTCCGCCAATCCAAACTAAGCCACAAAAATATTATTTCCTCGAAAACTATGCACCGCATAGGAAATCCAGTTACAGATTTGAAATCTGCACACATGTGCGCTCCTAATGACGTAGAAATTACACGGATCGGTGATTGGTCGGAAAATTCGAAATTTGGCGATGCCGGCATGGCTGTTTCCGCCAATCCAAACTAAGCCACAAAAATATTATTTCCTCGAAAACTATGCACCGCATAGGAAATCCAGTTACAGATTTGAAATCTGCACACATGTGCGCTCTTAATGACAAAGAAATTACACGGATCGGTGATTGGTCGGAAAATTCGAAATTTGGCGATGCCGGCATGGCTGTTTCCGCCAATCCAAACTAAGCCACAAAAATATTATTTCCTCGAAAACTATGCACCGCATAGGACGTCCAGTTACAGATTTGAAATCTGCACACATGTGCGCTCTTAATGACGAAGAAATTTGGCGATGCCGGCATGGCTGTTTCCGCCAATCCAAACTAAGCCACAAAAATATTATTTCCTCGAAAACTATGCACCGCATAGGAAATCCAGTTACAGATTTGAAATCTGCACACATGTGCGCTCCTAATGACGTAGAAATTTTACGGATCGGTGATTGGTCGGAAAATTCGAAATTTGGCGATGCCGGCATGGCTGTTTCCGCCAATCCAAACTAAGCCACAAAAATATTATTTCCTCGAAAACTATGCACCGCATAGGAAATCCAGTTACAGACTTGAAATCTGCACACATGTGCGCTCTTAATGACGAAGAAATTACACGGATCGGTGATTGGTCGGAAAATTCGAAATTTGGCGATGCCGGCATGGCTGTTTCCGCCAATCCAAACTAAGCCACAAAAATATTATTTCCTCGAAAACTATGCACCGCATAGGAAATCCAGTTACAGATTTGAAATCTGCACACATGTGCGCTCTTAATGACGAAGAAATTACACGGATCGGTGATTGGTCGGAAAATTCGAAATTTGGCGATGCCGGCATGGCTGTTTCCGCCAATCCAAACTAAGCCACAAAAATATTATTTCCTCGAAAACTATGCACCGCATAGGAAATCCAGTTACAGATTTGAAATCTGCACACATGTGCGCTCTTAATGACGAAGAAATTACACGGATCGGTGATTGGTCGGAAAATTCGAAATTTGGCGATGCCGGCATGGCTGTTTCCACCAATCCAAACTAAGCCACAAAAATATTATTTCCTCGAAAACTATGCACCGCATAGGAAACCCAGTTACAGATTTGAAATCTGCACACATGTGCGCTCCTAATGACGTAGAAATTTTACGGATCGGTGATTGGTCGGAAAATTCGAAATTTGGCGATGCCGGCATGGCTGTTTCCGCCAATCCAAACTAAGCCACAAAAATATTATTTCCTCGAAAACTATGCACCGCATAGGAAATCCAGTTACAGATTTGAAATCTGCACACATGTGCGCTCTTAATGACGAAGAAATTACACGGATCGGTGATTGGTCGGAAAATTCGAAATTTGGCGATGCCGGCATGGCTGTTTCCGCCAATCCAAACTAAGCCACAAAAATATTATTTCCTCGAAAACTATGCACCGCATAGGAAATCCAGTTACAGATTTGAAATCTGCACACATGTGCGCTCTTAATGACGAAGAAATTACACGGATCGGTGATTGGTCGGAAAATTCGAAATTTGGCGATGCCGGCATGGCTGTTTCCGCCAATCCAAACTAAGCCACAAAAATATTATTTCCTCGAAAACTATGCACCGCATAGGAAATCCAGTTACAGATTTGAAATCTGCACACATGTGCGCTCCTAATGACGTAGAAATTACACGGATCGGTGATTGGTCGGAAAATTCGATATCTGGCGATGCCGGCATGGCGGTTTCCGCCAATCCAAACTAAGCCACCAAAATCTTATTTCCTCGAAAACTACGCACCGCATAGGAAATCCAGTTACAGATTTGAAATCTGCACACATGTGCGCTCTTAATGACGAAGAAATTACACGGATCGGTGATTGGTCGGAAAATTCGAAATTTGGCGATGCCGGCATGGCTGTTTCCGCCAATCCAAACTAAGCCACAAAAATATTATTTCCTCGAAAACTATGCACCGCATAGGAAATCCAGTTACAGATTTGAAATCTGCACACATGTGCGCTCCTAATGACGTAGAAATTACACGGATCGGTGATTGGTCGGAAAATTCGAAATTTGGCGATGCCGGCATGGCTGTTTCCGCCAATCCAAACTAAGCCACAAAAATATTATTTCCTCGAAAACTATGCACCGCATAGGAAATCCAGTTACAGATTTGAAATCTGCACACATGTGCGCTCCTAACGACGTAAAAATTACATGGATCGGTGATTAGTCGGAAAATTCGAAATTTGGCGATGCCGGCATGGCTGTTTCCGCCAATCCAAACTAAGCCACAAAAATATTATTTCCTCGAAAACTATGCACCGCATAGGAAATCCAGTTACAGATTTGAAATCTGCACACATGTGCGCTCCTTATGACGTAGAAATTACACGGATCGGTGATTGGTCGGAAAATTCGAAATTTGGCGATGCCGGCATAGCTGTTTCCGCCAATCCAAACTAAGCCACAAAAATATTATTTCCTCGAAAACTATGCACCGCATAGGAAATCCAGTTACAGATTTGAAATCTGCACACATGTGCGCTCTTAATGACAAAGAAATTACACGGATTGGTGATTGGTCGGAAAATTCGAAATTTGGCGATGCCGGCATGGCGGTTTCCGCCAATCCAAACTAAGCCACAAAAATATTATTTCCTCGAAAACTATGCACCGCATAGGACATCCAGTTACAGATTTGAAATCTGCACACATGTGCGCTCTTAATGACGAAGAAATTACACGGATCGGTGATTGGTCGGAAAATTCGAAATTTGGCGATGCCGGCATGGCTGTTTCCGCCAATCCAAACTAAGCCACAAAAATATTATTTCCTCGAAAACTATGCACCGCATAGGAAATCCAGTTACAGATTTGAAATCTGCACACATGTGCGCTCCTAATGACGTAGAAATTACACGGATCGGTGATTGGTCGGAAAATTCGAAATTTGGCGATGCCGGCATGGCTGTTTCCGCCAATCCAAACTAAGCCACAAAAATATTATTTCCTCGAAAACTATGCACCGCATAGGAAATCCAGTTACAGATTTGAAATCTGCACACATGTGCGCTCCTAATCACGTAGAAATTACACGGATCGGTGATTGGTCGGAAAATTCGAAATTTGGCGATGCCGGCATGGCTGTTTCCGCCAATCCAAACTAAGCCACAAAAATATTATTTCCTCGAAAACTATGCACCGCATAGGAAATCCAGTTACAGACTTGAAATCTGCACACATGTGCGCTCTTAATGACGAAGAAATTACACGGATCGGTGATTGGTCGGAAAATTCAAAATTTGGCGATGCCGGCATGGCTGTTTCCGCCAATCCAAACTAAGCCACAAAAATATTATTTCCTCGAAAACTATGCACCGCATAGGAAATCCAGTTACAGATTTGAAATCTGCACACATGTGCGCTCCTAATGACGTAGAAATTACACGGATCGGTGATTGGTCGGAAAATTCGAAATTTGGCGATGCCGGCATGGCTGTTTCCGCCAATCCAAACTAAGCCACAAAAATATTATTTCCTCGAAAACTATGCACCGCATAGGAAATCCAGTTACAGATTTGAAATCTGCACACATGTGCGCTCTTAATGACAAAGAAATTACACGGATCGGTGATTGGTCGGAAAATTCGAAATTTGGCGATGCCGGCATGGCTGTTTCCGCCAATCCAAACTAAGCCACAAAAATATTATTTCCTCGAAAACTATGCACCGCATAGGACGTCCAGTTACAGATTTGAAATCTGCACACATGTGCGCTCTTAATGACGAAGAAATTTGGCGATGCCGGCATGGCTGTTTCCGCCAATCCAAACTAAGCCACAAAAATATTATTTCCTCGAAAACTATGCACCGCATAGGAAATCCAGTTACAGATTTGAAATCTGCACACATGTGCGCTCCTAATGACGTAGAAATTTTACGGATCGGTGATTGGTCGGAAAATTCGAAATTTGGCGATGCCGGCATGGCTGTTTCCGCCAATCCAAACTAAGCCACAAAAATATTATTTCCTCGAAAACTATGCACCGCATAGGAAATCCAGTTACAGACTTGAAATCTGCACACATGTGCGCTCTTAATGACGAAGAAATTACACGGATCGGTGATTGGTCGGAAAATTCGAAATTTGGCGATGCCGGCATGGCTGTTTCCGCCAATCCAAACTAAGCCACAAAAATATTATTTCCTCGAAAACTATGCACCGCATAGGAAATCCAGTTACAGATTTGAAATCTGCACACATGTGCGCTCTTAATGACGAAGAAATTACACGGATCGGTGATTGGTCGGAAAATTCGAAATTTGGCGATGCCGGCATGGCTGTTTCCGCCAATCCAAACTAAGCCACAAAAATATTATTTCCTCGAAAACTATGCACCGCATAGGAAATCCAGTTACAGATTTGAAATCTGCACACATGTGCGCTCTTAATGACGAAGAAATTACACGGATCGGTGATTGGTCGGAAAATTCGAAATTTGGCGATGCCGGCATGGCTGTTTCCGCCAATCCAAACTAAGCCACAAAAATATTATTTCCTCGAAAACTATGCACCGCATAGGAAACCCAGTTACAGATTTGAAATCTGCACACATGTGCGCTCCTAATGACGTAGAAATTTTACGGATCGGTGATTGGTCGGAAAATTCGAAATTTGGCGATGCCGGCATGGCTGTTTCCGCCAATCCAAACTAAGCCACAAAAATATTATTTCCTCGAAAACTATGCACCGCATAGGAAATCCAGTTACAGATTTGAAATCTGCACACATGTGCGCTCCTAATGACGTAGAAATTACACGGATCGGTGATTGGTCTGAAAATTCGAAATTTGGCGATGCCGGCATGGCTGTTTCCGCCAATCCAAACTAAGCCACAAAAATATTATTTCCTCGAAAACTATGCACCGCATAGGAAATCCAGTTACAGATTTGAAATCTGCACACATGTGCGCTCTTAATGACGAAGAAATTACACGGATCGGTGATTGGTCGGAAAATTCGAAATTTGGCGATGCCGGCATGGCTGTTTCCGCCAATCCAAACTAAGCCACCAAAATCTTATTTCCTCGAAAACTATGCACCGCATAGGAAATCCAGTTACAGATTTGAAATCTGCACACATGTGCGCTCTTAACGACGTAAAAAATACACGGATCGGTGATTGGTCGGAAAATTCGAAATTTGGCGATGCCGGCATGGCTGTTTCCGCCAATCCAAACTAAGCCACCAAAATATTATTTCCTCGAAAACTATGCACCGCATAGGAAATCCAAATACAGATTTGAAATCTGCACACATGTGCGCTCTTAATGACGAAGAAATTACACGGATCGGTGATTGGTCGGAAAATTCGAAATTTGGCGATGCCGGCATGGCTGTTTCCGCCAATCCAAACTAAGCCACAAAAATATTATTTCCTCGAAAACTATGCACCGCATAGGAAATCCAAATACAGATTTGAAATCTGCACACATGTGCGCTCTTAATGACGAAGAAATTACACGGATCGGTGATTGGTCGGAG
The DNA here is from genome assembly GCA_945910035.1 of Brachypalpus laphriformis. Lineage (NCBI taxonomy): Eukaryota > Metazoa > Arthropoda > Insecta > Diptera > Syrphidae > Brachypalpus > Brachypalpus laphriformis. Next base: position 75,630,098 of record OX246755.1, on the reverse strand, counting down.
AATTCGGTATCTGGCGATGCCGGCATGGCTGATTCTGCCAATCCAAACTAAGCCACCAAAATCTTATTTCCTCGAAAACTACGCACCGCATAGGAAATCCAGTTACAGATTTGAAATCTGCACACATGTGCGCTTCTAATGACGTAAAAATTACACGGATCGGTGATTGGTCGGAAAATTCGATATCTGGCGACCCCGGCATGGCTGTTTCCGCCAATCCAAGCTAAGCCATAAAAATCGTATTTCCTCGAAAACTATGCACCGCATAGGAAATCCAGTTACAGATTTGAAATCTGCACACATGTGCGCTTCCAATGACGTAAAAATTACACGGGTCGGTGATTGGTCGGAAAATTCGATATCTGGCGACCCCGGCATGGCTGTTTCCGCCAATCCAAGCTAAGCCACAAAAATCTTATTTCCTCGAAAACTATGCACCGCATAGGAAATCCAGTTACAGATTTGAAATCTGCACACATGTGCACTTCCAATGACGTAAAAATTACACGGATCGGTGATTGGTCGGAAATTTTGATATCTGGCGACCCCGGCATGGCTGTTTCCGCCAATCTAAGCTAAGCCACAAAACCTTATTTCCTCGAAAACTATGCACCGCATAGGAAATCCAGTTACAGATTTGAAATCTGCACACATGTGCACATCCAATGACGTAAAAGTTACACGGATCGGTAATTGGTCGGAAAATTCGGTATCTGGCGACCCCGGCATGGCTGTTTCCGCCAATCCAAGCTAAGCCAGCAAAATCTTATTTCCTCGAAAACTATGCACCGCATAGGAAATCCAGTTACAGATTTGAAATCTGCACACATGTGCGCTTACAATGACGTAAAAATTACACGGGTCGGTGATTGGTCGGAAAATTCGATATCTGGCGATGCCGGCATGGCGGTTTCCGCCAATCCAAACTAAGCCACAAAAATCTTATTTCCTCGAAAACTACGCATCGGATAGGAAATCCAGTTACAGATTTGAAATCTGCACACATGTGCGCTTCTAATGATGTAAAAATTACACGGATCGGTGATTGGTCGGAGAATTCGGTATCTGGCGATGCCGGCATGGCTGATTCTGCCAATCCAAACTAAGCCACCAAAATCTTATTTCCTCGAAAACTACGCACCGCATAGGAAATCCAGTTACAGATTTGAAATCTGCACACATGTGCGCTTCTAATGATGTAAAAATTACACGGATCGGTGATTGGTCGGAGAATTCGGTATCTGGCGATGCCGGCATGGCTGATTCTGCCAATCCAAACTAAGCCACCAAAATCTTATTTCCTCGAAAACTACGCACCGCATAGGAAATCCAGTTACAGATTTGAAATCTGCACACATGTGCGCTTCTAATGATGTAAAAACTACACGGATCGGTGATTGGTCGGAGAATTCGGTATCTGGCGATGCCGGCATGGCTGATTCTGCCAATCCAAACTAAGCCACCAAAATCTTATTTCCTCGAAAACTACGCACCGCATAGGAAATCCAGTTACAGATTTGAAATCTGCACACATGTGCGCTTCTAATGATGTAAAAATTACACGGATCGGTGATTGGTCGGAGAATTCGGTATCTGGCGATGCCGGCATGGCTGATTCTGCCAATCCAAACTAAGCCACCAAAATCTTATTTCCTCGAAAACTACGCACCGCATAGGAAATCCAGTTACAGATTTGAAATCTGCACACATGTACAAGAAATTACACGGATCGGTGATTGGTCGGAAAATTCGAAATTTGGCGATGCTGGCATGGCTGATTCTGCCAATCCAAACTAAGCCACAAAAATCTTATTTCCTCGAAAACTATGCACCGCATAGGAAATCCAGTTACAGACTTGAAATCTGCACACATGTGCGCTCCTAATGACGTAGAAATTTTACGGATCGGTGATTGGTCGGAAAATTCGATATCTGGCGATGCCGGCATGGCGATTTCCGCCAATCCAAACTAAGCCACCAAAATCTTATTTCCTCGAAAACTATGCACCGCATAGGAAATCCAGTTACAGATTTGAAATCTGCACACATGTGCGCTCCTAATGACGTAGAAATTACACGGATCGGTGATTGGTCGGAGAATTCGATATCTGGCGATGCCGGCATGGCTGATTCTGCCAATCCAAACTAAGCCACAAAAATCTTATTTCCTCGAAAACTATGCACCGCATAGGAAATCCAGTTACAGACTTGAAATCTGCACACATGTGCGCTCTTAATGACGTAGAAATTTTACGGATCGGTGATTGGTCGGAAAATTCGATATCTGGCGATGCCGGCATGGCTGATTCTGCCAATCCAAACTAAGCCACAAAAATCTTATTTCCTCGAAAACTATGCACCGCATAGGAAATCCAGTTACAGACTTGAAATCTGCACACATGTGCGCTCTTAATGACGTAGAAATTTTACGGATCGGTGATTGGTCGGAAAATTCGATATCTGGCGATGCCGGCATGGCTGATTCTGCCAATCCAAACTAAGCCACAAAAAATCTTATTTCCTCGAAAACTATGCACCGCATAGGAAATCCAGTTACAGATTTGAAATCTGCACACATGTACAAGAAATTACACGGATCGGTGATTGGTCGGAAAATTCGAAATTTGGCGATGCTGGCATGGCTGATTCTGCCAATCCAAACTAAGCCACCAAAATCTTATTTCCTCGAAAACTACGCACCGCATAGGAAATCCAGTTACAGATTTGAAATCTGCACACACGTGCGCTTCTAATGATGTGAAAATTACACGGATCGGTGATTGGTCGGAAAATTCGATATCTGGCGATGCCGGCATGGCTGTTTCCGCCAATCCAAACTAAGCCACAAAAATCTTATTTCCTCGAAAACTACGCACCGCATAGGAAATCCAGTTACAGATTTGAAATCTGCACGCATGTGCGCTTCTAATGATGTAAAAATTACACGGATCGGTGATTGGTCGGAAAATTCGATATCTGGCGATGCCGGCATGGCTGATTCTGCCAATCCAAACTAAGCCACCAAAATCTTATTTCCTCGAAAACTACGCACCGCATAGGAAATCCAGTTACAGATTTGAAATCTGCACACACGTGCGCTTCTAATGATGTGAAAATTACACGGATCGGTGCTTGGTCGGAAAATTCGATATCTGGCGATGCCGGCATGGCTGTTTCCGCCAATCCAAACTAAGCCACAAAAATCTTATTTCCTCGAAAACTACGCACCGCATAGGAAATCCAGTTACAGATTTGAAATCTGCACGCATGTGCGCTTCTAATGATGTAAAAATTACACGGATCGGTGATTGGTCGGAAAATTCGATATCTGGCGATGCCGGCATGGCTGATTCTGCCAATCCAAACTAAGCCACCAAAATCTTATTTCCTCGAAAACTACGCACCGCATAGGAAATCCAGTTACAGATTTGAAATCTGCACACACGTGCGCTTCTAATGATGTGAAAATTACACGGATCGGTGATTGGTCGGAAAATTCGATATCTGGCGACCCCGGCATGGCTGTCTCCGCCAATCCAAGCTAAGCCATAAAAATCGTATTTCCTCGAAAACTATGCACCGCATAGGAAATCCAGTTACAGATTTGAAATCTGCACACATGTGCGCTTCCAATGACGTAAAAATTACACGGGTCGGTGATTGGTCGGAAAATTCGATATCTGGCGACCCCGGCATGGCTGTTTCCGCCAATCCAAGCTAAGCCACAAAAATCTTATTTCCTCGAAAACTATGCACCGCATAGGAAATCCAGTTACAGATTTGAAATCTGCACACATGTGCACTTCCAATGACGTAAAAATTACACGGATCGGTGATTGGTCGGAAAATTCGATATCTGGCGACCCCGGCATGGCTGTTTCCGCCAATTCAAGCTAAGCCAGCAAAATCTTATTTCCTCGAAAACTTTGCACCGCATGGGAAATCCAGTTACAGATTTGAAATCTGCACACATGTGCGCTTCCAATGACGTAAAAATTACGTGGGTCGGTGATTGGTCGGAAAATTCGATATCTGGCGACCCCGGCATGGCTGTTTCCGCCAATCCAAGCTAAGCCAGCAAAATCTTATTTCCTCGAAAACTATGCACCGCATAGGAAATCCAGTTACAGATTTGAAATCTGCACCCATGTGCACTTCTAATGACGTAAAAATTACACGGATCGGTGATTGGTCGGAAAATTCGATATCTGGCGACCCCGGCATGGCTGTTTCCGCCAATCCAAGCTGAGCCAGATAAATCTTATTTCCTCGAAAACTATGCACCGCATAGGAAATCCAGTTACAGATTTGAAATCTGCACACATGTGCACTTCCAATGACGTAAAAATTACACGGATCGGTGATTGGTCGGAAATTTTGATATCTGGCGACCCCGGCATGGCTGTTTCCGCCAATCTAAGCTAAGCCACAAAACCTTATTTCCTCGAAAACTATGCACCGCATAGGAAATCCAGTTACAGATTTGAAATCTGCACACATGTGCACATCCAATGACGTAAAAGTTACACGGATCGGTAATTGGTCGGAAAATTCGGTATCTGGCGACCCCGGCATGGCTGTTTCCGCCAATCCAAGCTAAGCCAGCAAAATCTTATTTCCTCGAAAACTATGCACCGCATAGGAAATCCAGTTACAGATTTGAAATCTGCACACATGTGCGCTTACAATGACGTAAAAATTACACGGGTCGGTGATTGGTCGGAAAATTCGATATCTGGCGATGCCGGCATGGCGGTTTCCGCCAATCCAAACTAAGCCACAAAAATCTTATTTCCTCGAAAACTACGCATCGGATAGGAAATCCAGTTACAGATTTGAAATCTGCACACATGTGCGCTTCTAATGATGTAAAAATTACACGGATCGGTGATTGGTCGGAGAATTCGGTATCTGGCGATGCCGGCATGGCTGATTCTGCCAATCCAAACTAAGCCACCAAAATCTTATTTCCTCGAAAACTACGCACCGCATAGGAAATCCAGTTACAGATTTGAAATCTGCACACATGTGCGCTTCTAATGATGTAAAAATTACACGGATCGGTGATTGGTCGGAGAATTCGGTATCTGGCGATGCCGGCATGGCTGATTCTGCCAATCCAAACTAAGCCACCAAAATCTTATTTCCTCGAAAACTACGCACCGCATAGGAAATCCAGTTACAGATTTGAAATCTGCACACATGTGCGCTTCTAATGATGTAAAAACTACACGGATCGGTGATTGGTCGGAGAATTCGGTATCTGGCGATGCCGGCATGGCTGATTCTGCCAATCCAAACTAAGCCACCAAAATCTTATTTCCTCGAAAACTACGCACCGCATAGGAAATCCAGTTACAGATTTGAAATCTGCACACATGTGCGCTTCTAATGATGTAAAAATTACACGGATCGGTGATTGGTCGGAGAATTCGGTATCTGGCGATGCCGGCATGGCTGATTCTGCCAATCCAAACTAAGCCACCAAAATCTTATTTCCTCGAAAACTACGCACCGCATAGGAAATCCAGTTACAGATTTGAAATCTGCACACATGTACAAGAAATTACACGGATCGGTGATTGGTCGGAAAATTCGAAATTTGGCGATGCTGGCATGGCTGATTCTGCCAATCCAAACTAAGCCACAAAAATCTTATTTCCTCGAAAACTATGCACCGCATAGGAAATCCAGTTACAGACTTGAAATCTGCACACATGTGCGCTCCTAATGACGTAGAAATTTTACGGATCGGTGATTGGTCGGAAAATTCGATATCTGGCGATGCCGGCATGGCGATTTCCGCCAATCCAAACTAAGCCACCAAAATCTTATTTCCTCGAAAACTATGCACCGCATAGGAAATCCAGTTACAGATTTGAAATCTGCACACATGTGCGCTCCTAATGACGTAGAAATTACACGGATCGGTGATTGGTCGGAGAATTCGATATCTGGCGATGCCGGCATGGCTGATTCTGCCAATCCAAACTAAGCCACAAAAATCTTATTTCCTCGAAAACTATGCACCGCATAGGAAATCCAGTTACAGACTTGAAATCTGCACACATGTGCGCTCTTAATGACGTAGAAATTTTACGGATCGGTGATTGGTCGGAAAATTCGATATCTGGCGATGCCGGCATGGCTGATTCTGCCAATCCAAACTAAGCCACAAAAATCTTATTTCCTCGAAAACTATGCACCGCATAGGAAATCCAGTTACAGACTTGAAATCTGCACACATGTGCGCTCTTAATGACGTAGAAATTTTACGGATCGGTGATTGGTCGGAAAATTCGATATCTGGCGATGCCGGCATGGCTGATTCTGCCAATCCAAACTAAGCCACAAAAAATCTTATTTCCTCGAAAACTATGCACCGCATAGGAAATCCAGTTACAGATTTGAAATCTGCACACATGTACAAGAAATTACACGGATCGGTGATTGGTCGGAAAATTCGAAATTTGGCGATGCTGGCATGGCTGATTCTGCCAATCCAAACTAAGCCACCAAAATCTTATTTCCTCGAAAACTACGCACCGCATAGGAAATCCAGTTACAGATTTGAAATCTGCACACACGTGCGCTTCTAATGATGTGAAAATTACACGGATCGGTGATTGGTCGGAAAATTCGATATCTGGCGATGCCGGCATGGCTGTTTCCGCCAATCCAAACTAAGCCACAAAAATCTTATTTCCTCGAAAACTACGCACCGCATAGGAAATCCAGTTACAGATTTGAAATCTGCACGCATGTGCGCTTCTAATGATGTAAAAATTACACGGATCGGTGATTGGTCGGAAAATTCGATATCTGGCGATGCCGGCATGGCTGATTCTGCCAATCCAAACTAAGCCACCAAAATCTTATTTCCTCGAAAACTACGCACCGCATAGGAAATCCAGTTACAGATTTGAAATCTGCACACACGTGCGCTTCTAATGATGTGAAAATTACACGGATCGGTGCTTGGTCGGAAAATTCGATATCTGGCGATGCCGGCATGGCTGTTTCCGCCAATCCAAACTAAGCCACAAAAATCTTATTTCCTCGAAAACTACGCACCGCATAGGAAATCCAGTTACAGATTTGAAATCTGCACGCATGTGCGCTTCTAATGATGTAAAAATTACACGGATCGGTGATTGGTCGGAAAATTCGATATCTGGCGATGCCGGCATGGCTGATTCTGCCAATCCAAACTAAGCCACCAAAATCTTATTTCCTCGAAAACTACGCACCGCATAGGAAATCCAGTTACAGATTTGAAATCTGCACACATGTACAAGAAATTACACGGATCGGTGATTGGTCGGAAAATTCGAAATTTGGCGATGCCGGCATGGCTGTTTCCGCCAATCCAAACTAAGCCACAAAAATATTATTTCCTCGAAAACTATGCACCGCATAGGACATCCAGTTACAGATTTGAAATCTGCACACATGTGCGCTCTTAATGACGAAGAAATTACACGGATCGGTGATTGGTCGGAAAATTCGAAATTTGGCGATGCCGGCATGGCTGTTTCCGCCAATCCAAACTAAGCCACAAAAATATTATTTCCTCGAAAACTATGCACCGCATAGGAAATCCAGTTACAGACTTGAAATCTGCACACATGTGCGCTCCTAATGACGTAGAAATTTTACGGATCGTTGATTGGTCGGAAAATTCGATATCTGGCGATGCCGGCATGGCTGATTCTGCCAATCCAAACTAAGCCACAAAAATCTTATTTCCTCGAAAACTATGCACCGCATAGGAAATCCAGTTACAAACTTGAAATCTGCACACATGTGCGCTCTTAATGACGTAGAAATTTTACGGATCGGTGATTGGTCGGAAAATTCGATATCTGGCGATGCCGGCATGGCTGATTCTGCCAATCCAAACTAAGCCACAAAAAATCTTATTTCCTCGAAAACTATGCACCGCATAGGAAATCCAGTTACAGATTTGAAATCTGCACACATGTACAAGAAATTACACGGATCGGTGATTGGTCGGAAAATTCGAAATTTGGCGATGCTGGCATGGCTGATTCTGCCAATCCAAACTAAGCCACCAAAATCTTATTTCCTCGAAAACTACGCACCGCATAGGAAATCCAGTTACAGATTTGAAATCTGCACACACGTGCGCTTCTAATGATGTGAAAATTACACGGATCGGTGATTGGTCGGAAAATTCGATATCTGGCGATGCCGGCATGGCTGTTTCCGCCAATCCAAACTAAGCCACAAAAATCTTATTTCCTCGAAAACTACGCACCGCATAGGAAATCCAGTTACAGATTTGAAATCTGCACGCATGTGCGCTTCTAATGATGTAAAAATTACACGGATCGGTGATTGGTCGGAAAATTCGATATCTGGCGATGCCGGCATGGCTGATTCTGCCAATCCAAACTAAGCCACCAAAATCTTATTTCCTCGAAAACTACGCACCGCATAGGAAATCCAGTTACAGATTTGAAATCTGCACACATGTACAAGAAATTACACGGATCGGTGATTGGTCGGAAAATTCGAAATTTGGCGATGCCGGCATGGCTGTTTCCGCCAATCCAAACTAAGCCACAAAAATATTATTTCCTCGAAAACTATGCACCGCATAGGACATCCAGTTACAGATTTGAAATCTGCACACATGTGCGCTCTTAATGACGAAGAAATTACACGGATCGGTGATTGGTCGGAAAATTCGAAATTTGGCGATGCCGGCATGGCTGTTTCCGCCAATCCAAACTAAGCCACAAAAATATTATTTCCTCGAAAACTATGCACCGCATAGGAAATCCAGTTACAGACTTGAAATCTGCACACATGTGCGCTCCTAATGACGTAGAAATTTTACGGATCGGTGATTGGTCGGAAAATTCGATATCTGGCGATGCCGGCATGGCTGATTCTGCCAATCCAAACTAAGCCACAAAAATCTTATTTCCTCGAAAACTATGCACCGCATAGGAAATCCAGTTACAGACTTGAAATCTGCACACATGTGCGCTCTTAATGACGTAGAAATTTTACGGATCGGTGATTGGTCGGAAAATTCGATATCTGGCGATGCCGGCATGGCTGATTCTGCCAATCCAAACTAAGCCACAAAAAATCTTATTTCCTCGAAAACTATGCACCGCATAGGAAATCCAGTTACAGATTTGAAATCTGCACACATGTACAAGAAATTACACGGATCGGTGATTGGTCGGAAAATTCGAAATTTGGCGATGCTGGCATGGCTGATTCTGCCAATCCAAACTAAGCCACCAAAATCTTATTTCCTCGAAAACTACGCACCGCATAGGAAATCCAGTTACAGATTTGAAATCTGCACACACGTGCGCTTCTAATGATGTGAAAATTACACGGATCGGTGATTGGTCGGAAAATTCGATATCTGGCGATGCCGGCATGGCTGATTCTGCCAATCCAAACTAAGCCACCAAAATCTTATTTCCTCGAAAACTACGCACCGCATAGGAAATCCAGTTACAGATTTGAAATCTGCACACACGTGCGCTTCTAATGATGTGAAAATTACACGGATCGGTGCTTGGTCGGAAAATTCGATATCTGGCGATGCCGGCATGGCTGTTTCCGCCAATCCAAACTAAGCCACAAAAATCTTATTTCCTCGAAAACTACGCACCGCATAGGAAATCCAGTTACAGATTTGAAATCTGCACGCATGTGCGCTTCTAATGATGTAAAAATTACACGGATCGGTGATTGGTCGGAAAATTCGATATCTGGCGATGCCGGCATGGCTGATTCTGCCAATCCAAACTAAGCCACCAAAATCTTATTTCCTCGAAAACTACGCACCGCATAGGAAATCCAGTTACAGATTTGAAATCTGCACACATGTACAAGAAATTACACGGATCGGTGATTGGTCGGAAAATTCGAAATTTGGCGATGCCGGCATGGCTGTTTCCGCCAATCCAAACTAAGCCACAAAAATATTATTTCCTCGAAAACTATGCACCGCATAGGACATCCAGTTACAGATTTGAAATCTGCACACATGTGCGCTCTTAATGACGAAGAAATTACACGGATCGGTGATTGGTCGGAAAATTCGAAATTTGGCGATGCCGGCATGGCTGTTTCCGCCAATCCAAACTAAGCCACAAAAATATTATTTCCTCGAAAACTATGCACCGCATAGGAAATCCAGTTACAGATTTGAAATCTGCACACATGTGCGCTCCTAATGACGTAGAAATTTTACGGATCGGTGATTGGTCGGAAAATTCGATATCTGGCGATGCCGGCATGGCTGATTCTGCCAATCCAAACTAAGCCACCAAAATCTTATTTCCTCGAAAACTACGCACCGCATAGGAAATCCAGTTACAGATTTGAAATCTGCACACATGTGCGCTCTTAATGACGTAGAAATTTTGCGGATCGGTGATTGGTCGGAAAATTCGATATCTGGCGATGCCGGCATGGCTGTTTCCGCCAATCCAAACTAAGCCACAAAAATATTATTTCCTCGAAAACTATGCACCGCATAGGAAATCCAGTTACAGATTTGAAATCTGCACACATGTGCGCTCCTAATGACGTAGAAATTACACGGATCGGTGATTGGTCGGAAAATTCGAAATTTGGCGATGCGGGCATGGCTGCTTCCTCCAATCCAAACTAAGCCACAAAAATATTATTTCCTCGAAAACTATGCACCGCATAGGAAATCCAGTTACAGATTTGAAATCTGCACACATGTGCGCTCTTAATGACAAAGAAATTACACGGATCGGTGATTGGTCGGAAAATTCGAAATTTGGCGATGCCGGCATGGCTGCTTCCGCCAATCCAAACTAAGCCACAAAAATATTATTTCCTCGAAAACTATGCACCGCATAGGAAATCCAGTTACAGATTTGAAATCTGCACACATGTGCGCTCTTAATGACAAAGAAATTACACGGATCGGTGATTGGTCGGAAAATTCGAAATTTGGCGATGCCGGCATGGCTGTTTCCGCCAATCCAAACTAAGCCACAAAAATATTATTTCCTCGAAAACTATGCACCGCATAGGAAATCCAGTTACAGATTTGAAATCTGCACACATGTGCGCTCTTAATGACGAAGAAATTACACGGATCGGTGATTGGTCGGAAAATTCGAAATTTGGCGATGCCGACATGGCTGTTTCCGCCAATCCGAACTAAGCCACAAAAATATTATTTCCTCGAAAACTATGCACCGCATAGGAAATCCAGTTACAGATTTGAAATCTGCACACATGTGCGCTCCTAATGACGTAGAAATTACACGGATCGGTGATTGGTCGGAAAATTCGAAATTTGGCGATGCCGGCATGGCTGTTTCCGCCAATCCAAACTAAGCCACAAAAATATTATTTCCTCGAAAACTATGCACCGCATAGGAAATCCAGTTACAGATTTGAATTCTGCACACATGTGCGCTCCTAATGACGTAGAAATTACACGGATCGGTGATTGGTCGGAAAATTCGAAATTTGGCGATTTCGGCATGGCTGTTTCCGCCAATCCAAACTAAGCCACAGAAATATTATTTCCTCGAAAACTATGCACCGCATAGGAAATCCAGTTACAGACTTGAAATCTGCACACATGTGCGCTCTTAATAACGAAGAAATTACACGGATCGGTGATTGGTCGGAAAATTCGAAATTTGGCGATGCCGGCATGGCGGTTTCCGCCAATCCAAACTAAGCCACCAAAATCTTATTTCCTCGAAAACTACGCACCGCATAGGAAATCCAGTTACAGATTTGAAATCTGCACACATGTGCGCTCCTAATGACGTAGAAATTACACGGATCGGTGATTGGTCGGAGAATTCGATATCTGGCGATGCCGGCATGGCTGATTCTGCCAATCCAAACTAAGCCACCAAAATCTTATTTCCTCGAAAACTACGCACCGCATAGGAAATCCAGTTACAGATTTGAAATCTGCACGCATGTGCGCTTCTAATGATGTGAAAATTACACGGATCGGTGATTGGACGGAAAATTCGATATCTGGCGATGCCGGCATGGCGGTTTCCGCCAATCCAAACTAAGCCACCAAAATCTTATTTCCTCGAAAACTACGCACCGCATAGGAAATCCAGTTACAGTTTTGAAATCTGCACACATGTGCGCTCCTAATGACGTAGAAATTACACGGATCGGTGATTGGTCGGAGAATTCGATATCTGGCGATGCCGGCATGGCTGATTCTGCCAATCCAAACTAAGCCACCAAAATCTTATTTCCTCGAAAACTACGCACCGCATAGGAAATCCAGTTACAGATTTGAAATCTGCACGCATGTGCGCTTCTAATGATGTGAAAATTACACGGATCGGTGATTGGACGGAAAATTCGATATCTGGCGATGCCGGCATGGCGGTTTCCTCCAATCCAAACTAAGCCACAAAAATCTTATTTCCTCGAAAACTATGCACCGCATAGGAAATCCAGTTACAGATTTGAAATCTGCACACATGTGCGCTCCTAATGACGTAGAAATTACACGAATCGGTGATTGGTCGGAAAATTCGATATCTGGCGATGCCGGCATGGCGATTTCCGCCAATCCAAACTAAGCCACAAAAATCTTATTTCCTCGAAAACTATGCACCGCATAGGAAATCCAGTTACAGATTTGAAATCTGCACACATGTGCGCTCCCAATGACGTAGAAATTACATGGATCGGTGATTGGTCGGAAAATTCGATATCTGGCGATGCCGGCATGGCGGTTTCCGCCAATCCAAACTAAGCCACAAAAATCTTATTTCCTCGAAAACTATGCACCGCATAGGAAATCCAGTTACAGATTTGAAATCTGCATACATGTGCGCTCTTAATGACGTAAAAATTACACGGATCGGTGATTGGTCGGAAAATTCAATATCTAGCGATGCCGGCATGGCGGTTTCCGCCAATCCAAACTAAGCCACAAAAATCTTATTTCCTCGAAAACTATGCACCGCATACGAAATCCAGTTACAGACTTGAAATCTGCACACATGTGCGCTCTTAATGACGAAGAAATTACACGGATCGGTGATTGGTCGGAAAATTCGAAATTTGGCGATGCCGGCATGGCTGTTTCCGCCAATCCAAACTAAGCCACAAAAATCTTATTTCCTCGAAAACTACGCATCGGATAGGAAATCCAGTTACAGATTTGAAATCTGCACACATGTGCGCTCCTAATGACGTAGAAATTACACGGATCGGTGATTGGTCGGAAAATTCGATATCTGGCGATGCCGGCATGGCTGATTCTGCCAATCCAAACTAAGCCACCAAAATCTTATTTCCTCGAAAACTACGCACCGCATAGGAAATCCAGTTACAGATTTGAAATCTGCACACATGTGCGCTTCTAATGATGTGAAAATTACACGGATCGGTGATTGGTCGGAAAATTCGATATCTGGCGATGCCGGCATGGCGGTTTCCTCAAATCCAAACTAAGCCACAAAAATCTTATTTCCTCGAAAACTATGCACCGCATAGGAAATCCAGTTACAGATTTGAAATCTGCACACATGTGCGCTCCTAATGACGTAGAAATTACACGGATCGGTGATTGGTCGGAAAATTCGATATCTGGCGATGCCGGCATGGTTGATTCTGCCAATCCAAACTAAGCCACCAAAATCTTATTTCCTCCAAAACTACGCACCGCATAGGAAATCCAGTTACAAATTTGAAATCTGCACGCATGTGCGCTTCTAATGATGTGAAAATTACACGGATCGGTGATTGGTCGGAAAATTCGATATCTGGCGATGCCGGCATGGCTGTTTCCGCCAATCCAAACTAAGCCACAAAAATCTTATTTCCTCGAAAACTATGCACCGCATAGGAAATCCAGTTACAAATTTGAAATCTGCACGCATGTGCGCTTCTAATGATGTGAAAATTACACGGATCGGTGATTGGTCGGAAAATTCGATATCTGGCGATGCCGGCATGGCGATTTCCGCCAATCCAAACTAAGCCACAAAAATCTTATTTCCTCGAAAACTATGCACCGCATAGGAAATCCAGTTACAGATTTGAAATCTGCACACATGTGCGCTCCTAATGACGTAAAAATTACACGGATCGGTGATTGGTCGGAAAATTCGATATCTAGCGATGCCGGCATGGCGGTTTCCGCCAATCCAAACTAAGCCACAAAAATCTTATTTCCTCGAAAACTATGCACCGCATAGGAAATCCAGTTACAGACTTGAAATCTGCACACATGTGCGCTCTTAATGACGAAGAAATTACACAGATCGGTGATTGGTCGGAAAATTCGAAATTTGGCGATGCCGGCATGGCGGTTTCCGCCAATCCAAACTAAGCCACAAAAATCTTATTTCCTCGAAAACTATGCACCGCATAGGAAATCCAGTTACAGATTTGAAATCTGCACACATGTGCGCTCCTAATGACGTAGAAATTACACGGATCGGTGATTGGTCGGAAAATTCGATATCTGGCGATGCCGGCATGGTTGATTCTGCCAATCCAAACTAAGCCACCAAAATCTTATTTCCTCCAAAACTACGCACCGCATAGGAAATCCAGTTACAAATTTGAAATCTGCACGCATGTGCGCTTCTAATGATGTGAAAATTACACGGATCGGTGATTGGTCGGAAAATTCGATATCTGGCGATGCCGGCATGGCGGTTTCCGCCAATCCAAACTAAGCCACAAAAATCTTATTTCCTCGAAAACTATGCACCGCATAGGAAATCCAGTTACAGATTTGAAATCTGCACACATGTGCGCTCCTAATGACGTAGAAATTACACGGATCGGTGCTTGGTCGGCAAATTCGATATCTGGCGATGCCGGCATGGCGATTTCCGCCAATCCAAACTAAGCCACAAAAATCTTATTTCCTCGAAAACTATGCACCGCATAGGAAATCCAGTTACAGATTTGAAATCTGCACACATGTGCGCTCCTAATGACGTAAAAATTACACGGATCGGTGATTGGTCGGAAAATTCGATATCTAGCGATGCCGGCATGGCGGTTTCCGCCAATCCAAACTAAGCCATAAAAATCTTATTTCCTCGAAACTACGCACCGCATAGGAAATCCAGTTACAGATTTGAAATCTGCACACATGTGCGCTTCTAATGACGTAGAAATTACACGGATCGGTGATTGGTCGGAAAATTCGATATCTGGCGATGCCGGCATGGTTGATTCTGCCAATCCAAACTAAGCCACCAAAATCTTATTTCCTCCAAAACTACGCACCGCATAGGAAATCCAGTTACAAATTTGAAATCTGCACGCATGTGCGCTTCTAATGATGTGAAAATTACACGGATCGGTGATTGGTCGGAAAATTCGATATCTGGCGATGCCGGCATGGCGGTTTCCGCCAATCCAAACTAAGCCACAAAAATCTTATTTCCTCGAAAACTATGCACCGCATAGGAAATCCAGTTACAGATTTGAAATCTGCACACATGTGCGCTCCTAATGACGTAGAAATTACACGGATCGGTGATTGGTCGGAGAATTCGATATCTGGCGATGCCGGCATGGCTGATTCTGCCAATCCAAACTAAGCCACCAAAATCTTATTTCCTCGAAAACTACACACCGCATAGGAAATCCAGTTACAGATTTGAAATCTGCACGCATGTGCGCTTCTAATGATGTGAAAATTACACGGATCGGTGATTGGTCGGAAAATTCGATATCTGGCGATGCCGGCATGGCGGTTTCCGCCAATCCAAACTAAGCCACAAAAATCTTATTTCCTCGAAAACTATGCACCGCATAGGAAATCCAGTTACAGATTTGAAATCTGCACACATGTGCGCTCCTAATGACGTAGAAATTACACGGATCGGTGATTGGTCGGAAAATTCGATATCTGGCGATGCCGGCATGGCGATTTCCGCCAATCCAAACTAAGCCACAAAAATCTTATTTCCTCGAAAACTATGCACCGCATAGGAAATCCAGTTACAGATTTGAAATCTGCACACATGTGCGCTCCTAATGACGTAAAAATTACACGGATCGGTGATTGGTCGGAAAATTCGATATCTAGCGATGCCGGCATGGCGGTTTCCGCCAATCCAAACTAAGCCACAAAAATCTTTTTTCCTCGAAAACTATGCACCGCATAGGAAATCCAGTTACAGACTTGAAATCTGCACACATGTGCGCTCCTAATGACGTAGAAATTACACGGATCGGTGCTTGGTCGGCAAATTCGATATCTGGCGATGCCGGCATGGCGATTTCCGCCAATCCAAACTAAGCCACAAAAATCTTATTTCCTCGAAAACTATGCACCGCATAGGAAATCCAGTTACAGATTTGAAATCTGCACACATGTGCGCTCCTAATGACGTAGAAATTACACGGATCGGTGATTGGTCGGAAAATTCGATATCTGGCGATGCCGGCATGGCGATTTCCGCCAATCCAAACTAAGCCACAAAAATCTTATTTCCTCGAAAACTATGCACCGCATAGGAAATCCAGTTACAGATTTGAAATCTGCACACATGTGCGCTCCTAATGACGTAAAAATTACACGGATCGGTGATTGGTCGGAAAATTCGATATCTAGCGATGCCGGCATGGCGGTTTCCGCCAATCCAAACTAAGCCACAAAAATCTTATTTCCTCGAAAACTATGCACCGCATAGGAAATCCAGTTACAGACTTGAAATCTGCACACATGTGCGCTCCTAATGACGTAGAAATTACACGGATCGGTGCTTGGTCGGCAAATTCGATATCTGGCGATTCCGGCATGGCGATTTCCGCCAATCCAAACTAAGCCACAAAAATCTTATTTCCTCGAAAACTATGCACCGCATAGGAAATCCAGTTACAGATTTGAAATCTGCACACATGTGCGCTCCTAATGACGAAGAAATTACACGGATCGGTGATTGGTCGGAAAATTCGATATCTGGCGATGCCGGCATGGCGATTTCCGCCAATCCAAACTAAGCCACAAAAATCTTATTTCCTCGAAAACTACGCATCGGATAGGAAATCCAGTTACAGATTTGAAATCTGCACACATGTGCGCTCTTAACGACGTAAAAATTACACGGATCGGTGATTGGTCGGAAAATTCGATATCTGGCGATGCCGGCATGGCGATTTCCGCCAATCCAAACTAAGCCACAAAAATCTTATTTCCTCGAAAACTATGCACCGCATAGGAAATCCAGTTACAGATTTGAAATCTGCACACATGTGCGCTCCTAATGACGTAAAAATT
Source organism: Brachypalpus laphriformis (assembly GCA_945910035.1). Lineage (NCBI taxonomy): Eukaryota > Metazoa > Arthropoda > Insecta > Diptera > Syrphidae > Brachypalpus > Brachypalpus laphriformis. The sequence goes on along the minus strand of OX246755.1, from coordinate 75,612,814 downwards.
ACACGGATCGGTGATTGGTCGGAAAATTCGATATCTAGCGATGCCGGCATGGCGGTTTCCGCCAATCCAAACTAAGCCATAAAAATCTTATTTCCTCGAAACTACGCACCGCATAGGAAATCCAGTTACAGATTTGAAATCTGCACACATGTGCGCTCCTAATGACGTAGAAATTACACGGATCGGTGATTGGTCGGAAAATTCGATATCTGGCGATGCCGGCATGGCGATTTCCGCCAATCCAAACTAAGCCACAAAAATCTTATTTCCTCGAAAACTATGCACCGCATAGGAAATCCAGTTACAGATTTGAAATCTGCACACATGTGCGCTCCTAATGACGTAGAAATTACACGGATCGGTGATTGGTCGGAGAATTCGATATCTGGCGATGCCGGCATGGCTGATTCTGCCAATCCAAACTAAGCCACCAAAATCTTATTTCCTCGAAAACTACACACCGCATAGGAAATCCAGTTACAGATTTGAAATCTGCACGCATGTGCGCTTCTAATGATGTGAAAATTACACGGATCGGTGATTGGTCGGAAAATTCGATATCTGGCGATGCCGGCATGGCGGTTTCCGCCAATCCAAACTAAGCCACAAAAATCTTATTTCCTCGAAAACTATGCACCGCATAGGAAATCCAGTTACAGATTTGAAATCTGCACACATGTGCGCTCCTAATGACGTAGAAATTACACGGATCGGTGATTGGTCGGAAAATTCGATATCTGGCGATGCCGGCATGGCGATTTCCGCCAATCCAAACTAAGCCACAAAAATCTTATTTCCTCGAAAACTATGCACCGCATAGGAAATCCAGTTACAGATTTGAAATCTGCACACATGTGCGCTCCTAATGACGTAAAAATTACACGGATCGGTGATTGGTCGGAAAATTCGATATCTAGCGATGCCGGCATGGCGGTTTCCGCCAATCCAAACTAAGCCACAAAAATCTTATTTCCTCGAAAACTATGCACCGCATAGGAAATCCAGTTACAGATTTGAAATCTGCACACATGTGCGCTCCTAATGACGTAGAAATTACACGGATCGGTGATTGGTCGGAGAATTCGATATCTGGCGATGCCGGCATGGCTGATTCTGCCAATCCAAACTAAGCCACCAAAATCTTATTTCCTCGAAAACTACACACCGCATAGGAAATCCAGTTACAGATTTGAAATCTGCACGCATGTGCGCTTCTAATGATGTGAAAATTACACGGATCGGTGATTGGTCGGAAAATTCGATATCTGGCGATGCCGGCATGGCGGTTTCCGCCAATCCAAACTAAGCCACAAAAATCTTATTTCCTCGAAAACTATGCACCGCATAGGAAATCCAGTTACAGATTTGAAATCTGCACACATGTGCGCTCCTAATGACGTAGAAATTACACGGATCGGTGATTGGTCGGAAAATTCGATATCTGGCGATGCCGGCATGGCGATTTCCGCCAATCCAAACTAAGCCACAAAAATCTTATTTCCTCGAAAACTATGCACCGCATAGGAAATCCAGTTACAGATTTGAAATCTGCACACATGTGCGCTCCTAATGACGTAAAAATTACACGGATCGGTGATTGGTCGGAAAATTCGATATCTAGCGATGCCGGCATGGCGGTTTCCGCCAATCCAAACTAAGCCACAAAAATCTTTTTTCCTCGAAAACTATGCACCGCATAGGAAATCCAGTTACAGACTTGAAATCTGCACACATGTGCGCTCCTAATGACGTAGAAATTACACGGATCGGTGCTTGGTCGGCAAATTCGATATCTGGCGATGCCGGCATGGCGATTTCCGCCAATCCAAACTAAGCCACAAAAATCTTATTTCCTCGAAAACTATGCACCGCATAGGAAATCCAGTTACAGATTTGAAATCTGCACACATGTGCGCTCCTAATGACGTAGAAATTACACGGATCGGTGATTGGTCGGAAAATTCGATATCTGGCGATGCCGGCATGGCGATTTCCGCCAATCCAAACTAAGCCACAAAAATCTTATTTCCTCGAAAACTATGCACCGCATAGGAAATCCAGTTACAGATTTGAAATCTGCACACATGTGCGCTCCTAATGACGTAAAAATTACACGGATCGGTGATTGGTCGGAAAATTCGATATCTAGCGATGCCGGCATGGCGGTTTCCGCCAATCCAAACTAAGCCACAAAAATCTTATTTCCTCGAAAACTATGCACCGCATAGGAAATCCAGTTACAGACTTGAAATCTGCACACATGTGCGCTCCTAATGACGTAGAAATTACACGGATCGGTGCTTGGTCGGCAAATTCGATATCTGGCGATTCCGGCATGGCGATTTCCGCCAATCCAAACTAAGCCACAAAAATCTTATTTCCTCGAAAACTATGCACCGCATAGGAAATCCAGTTACAGATTTGAAATCTGCACACATGTGCGCTCCTAATGACGAAGAAATTACACGGATCGGTGATTGGTCGGAAAATTCGATATCTGGCGATGCCGGCATGGCGATTTCCGCCAATCCAAACTAAGCCACAAAAATCTTATTTCCTCGAAAACTACGCATCGGATAGGAAATCCAGTTACAGATTTGAAATCTGCACACATGTGCGCTCTTAACGACGTAAAAATTACACGGATCGGTGATTGGTCGGAAAATTCGATATCTGGCGATGCCGGCATGGCGATTTCCGCCAATCCAAACTAAGCCACAAAAATCTTATTTCCTCGAAAACTATGCACCGCATAGGAAATCCAGTTACAGATTTGAAATCTGCACACATGTGCGCTCCTAATGACGTAAAAATTACACGGATCGGTGATTGGTCGGAAAATTCGATATCTAGCGATGCCGGCATGGCGGTTTCCGCCAATCCAAACTAAGCCATAAAAATCTTATTTCCTCGAAACTACGCACCGCATAGGAAATCCAGTTACAGATTTGAAATCTGCACACATGTGCGCTCCTAATGACGTAGAAATTACACGGATCGGTGATTGGTCGGAAAATTCGATATCTGGCGATGCCGGCATGGCGATTTCCGCCAATCCAAACTAAGCCACAAAAATCTTATTTCCTCGAAAACTATGCACCGCATAGGAAATCCAGTTACAGATTTGAAATCTGCACACATGTGCGCTCCTAATGACGTAAAAATTACACGGATCGGTGATTGGTCGGAAAATTCGATATCTAGCGATGCCGGCATGGCGGTTTCCGCCAATCCAAACTAAGCCACAAAAATCTTATTTCCTCGAAAACTATGCACCGCATAGGAAATCCAGTTACAGACTTGAAATCTGCACACATGTGCGCTCCTAATGACGTAGAAATTACACGGATCGGTGCTTGGTCGGCAAATTCGATATCTGGCGATGCCGGCATGGCGATTTCCGCCAATCCAAACTAAGCCACAAAAACCTTATTTCCTCGAAAACTATGCACCGCATAGGAAATCCAGTTACAGATTTGAAATCTGCACACATGTGCGCTCCTAATGACGAAGAAATTACACGGATCGGTGATTGGTCGGAAAATTCGATATCTGGCGATGCCGGCATGGCGATTTCCGCCAATCCAAACTAAGCCACAAAAATCTTATTTCCTCGAAAACTATGCACCGCATAGGAAATCCAGTTACAGATTTGAAATCTGCACACATGTGCGCTCCTAATGACGTAAAAATTACACGGATCGGTGATTGGTCGGAAAATTCGATATCTAGCGATGCCGGCATGGCGGTTCCCGCCAATCCAAACTAAGCCACAAAAATCTTATTTCCTCGAAAACTATGCACCGCATAGGAAATCCAGTTACAGACTTGAAATCTGCACACATGTGCGCTCCTAATGACGTAGAAATTACACGGATCGGTGCTTGGTCGGCAAATTCGATATCTGGCGATGCCGGCATGGCGATTTCCGCCAATCCAAACTAAGCCACAAAAATCTTATTTCCTCGAAAACTATGCACCGCATAGGAAATCCAGTTACAGATTTGAAATCTGCACACATGTGCGCTCCTAATGACGAAGAAATTACACGGATCGGTGATTGGTCGGAAAATTCGATATCTGGCGATGCCGGCATGGCGATTTCCGCCAATCCAAACTAAGCCACAAAAATCTTATTTCCTCGAAAACTATGCACCGCATAGGAAATCCAGTTACAGATTTGAAATCTGCACACATGTGCGCTCCTAATGACGTAGAAATTACACGGATCGGTGATTGGTCGGAAAATTCGATATCTGGCGATGCCGGCATGGCGATTTCCGCCAATCCAAACTAAGCCACAAAAATCTTATTTCCTCGAAAACTATGCACCGCATAGGAAATCCAGTTACAGATTTGAAATCTGCACACATGTGCGCTCCTAATGACGTAAAAATTACACGGATCGGTGATTGGTCGGAAAATTCGATATCTAGCGATGCCGGCATGGCGGTTTCCGCCAATCCAAACTAAGCCACAAAAATCTTATTTCCTCGAAAACTATGCACCGCATAGGAAATCCAGTTACAGACTTGAAATCTGCACACATGTGCGCTCCTAATGACGTAGAAATTACACGGATCGGTGCTTGGTCGGCAAATTCGATATCTGGCGATTCCGGCATGGCGATTTCCGCCAATCCAAACTAAGCCACAAAAATCTTATTTCCTCGAAAACTATGCACCGCATAGGAAATCCAGTTACAGATTTGAAATCTGCACACATGTGCGCTCCTAATGACGAAGAAATTACACGGATCGGTGATGGGTCGGAAAATTCGATATCTGGCGATGCCGGCATGGCGATTTCCGCCAATCCAAACTAAGCCACAAAAATCTTATTTCCTCGAAAACTACGCATCGGATAGGAAATCCAGTTACAGATTTGAAATCTGCACACATGTGCGCTCTTAACGACGTAAAAATTACACGGATCGGTGATTGGTCGGAAAATTCGATATCTGGCGATGCCGGCATGGCGATTTCCGCCAATCCAAACTAAGCCACAAAAATCTTATTTCCTCGAAAACTATGCACCGCATAGGAAATCCAGTTACAGATTTGAAATCTGCACACATGTGCGCTCCTAATGACGTAAAAATTACACGGATCGGTGATTGGTCGGAAAATTCGATATCTAGCGATGCCGGCATGGCGGTTTCCGCCAATCCAAACTAAGCCATAAAAATCTTATTTCCTCGAAACTACGCACCGCATAGGAAATCCAGTTACAGATTTGAAATCTGCACACATGTGCGCTCCTAATGACGTAGAAATTACACGGATCGGTGATTGGTCGGAAAATTCGATATCTGGCGATGCCGGCATGGCGATTTCCGCCAATCCAAACTAAGCCACAAAAATCTTATTTCCTCGAAAACTATGCACCGCATAGGAAATCCAGTTACAGATTTGAAATCTGCACACATGTGCGCTCCTAATGACGTAAAAATTACACGGATCGGTGATTGGTCGGAAAATTCGATATCTAGCGATGCCGGCATGGCGGTTTCCGCCAATCCAAACTAAGCCACAAAAATCTTATTTCCTCGAAAACTATGCACCGCATAGGAAATCCAGTTACAGACTTGAAATCTGCACACATGTGCGCTCCTAATGACGTAGAAATTACACGGATCGGTGCTTGGTCGGCAAATTCGATATCTGGCGATGCCGGCATGGCGATTTCCGCCAATCCAAACTAAGCCACAAAAACCTTATTTCCTCGAAAACTATGCACCGCATAGGAAATCCAGTTACAGATTTGAAATCTGCACACATGTGCGCTCCTAATGACGAAGAAATTACACGGATCGGTGATTGGTCGGAAAATTCGATATCTGGCGATGCCGGCATGGCGATTTCCGCCAATCCAAACTAAGCCACAAAAATCTTATTTCCTCGAAAACTATGCACCGCATAGGAAATCCAGTTACAGATTTGAAATCTGCACACATGTGCGCTCCTAATGACGTAAAAATTACACGGATCGGTGATTGGTCGGAAAATTCGATATCTAGCGATGCCGGCATGGCGGTTTCCGCCAATCCAAACTAAGCCACAAAAATCTTATTTCCTCGAAAACTATGCACCGCATAGGAAATCCAGTTACAGATTTGAAATCTGCACACATGTGCGCTCCTAATGACGTAGAAATTACACGGATCGGTGCTTGGTCGGCAAATTCGATATCTGGCGATGCCGGCATGGCGATTTCCGCCAATCCAAACTAAGCCACAAAAATCTTATTTCCTCGAAAACTATGCACCGCATAGGAAATCCAGTTACAGATTTGAAATCTGCACACATGTGCGCTCCTAATGACGAAGAAATTACACGGATCGGTGATTGGTCGGAAAATTCGATATCTGGCGATGCCGGCATGGCGATTTCCGCCAATCCAAACTAAGCCACAAAAATCTTATTTCCTCGAAAACTACGCATCGGATAGGAAATCCAGTTACAGATTTGAAATCTGCACACATGTGCGCTCCTAATGACGAAGAAATTACACGGATCGGTGATTGGTCGGAAAATTCGAAATTTGGCGATGCCGGCATGGCTGTTTCCGCCAATCCAAACTAAGCCACAAAAATCTTATTTCCTCGAAAACTACGCATCGGATAGGAAATCCAGTTACAGATTTGAAATCTGCACACATGTGCGCTCTTAACGACGTAGAAATTACACGGATCGGTGATTGGTCGGAAAATTCGATATCTGGCGATGCCGGCATGGCGGTTTCCGCCAATCCAAACTAAGCCACCAAAATCTTATTTCCTCGAAAACTATGCACCGCATAGGAAATCCAGTTACAGATTTGAAATCTGCACACATGTGCGCTCCTAATGACGTAGAAATTACACGGATCGGTGATTGGTCGGAGAATTCGATATCTGGCGATGCCGGCATGGCTGATTCTGCCAATCCAAACTAAGCCACCAAAATCTTATTTCCTCGAAAACTACGCACCGCATAGGAAATCCAGTTACAGATTTGAAATCTGCACGCATGTGCGCTTCTAATGATGTGAAAATTACACGGATCGGTGATTGGTCGGAAAATTCGATATCTGGCGATGCCGGCATGGCGGTTTCCGCCAATCCAAACTAAGCCACAAAAATCTTATTTCCTCGAAAACTATGCACCGCATAGGAAATCCAGTTACAGATTTGAAATCTGCACACATGTGCGCTCCTAATGACGTAGAAATTACACGGATCGGTGATTGGTCGGAAAATTCGATATCTGGCGATGCCGGCATGGCGATTTCCGCCAATCCAAACTAAGCCACAAAAATCTTATTTCCTCGAAAACTATGCACCGCATAGGAAATCCAGTTACAGATTTGAAATCTGCACACATGTGCGCTCCTAATGACGTAAAAATTACACGGATCGGTGATTGGTCGGAAAATTCGATATCTAGCGATGCCGGCATGGCGGTTTCCGCCAATCCAAACTAAGCCACAAAAATCTTATTTCCTCGAAAACAATGCACCGCATAGGAAATCCAGTTACAGACTTGAAATCTGCACACATGTGCGCTCCTAATGACGTAGAAATTACACGGATCGGTGCTTGGTCGGCAAATTCGATATCTGGCGATGCCGGCATGGCGATTTCCGCCAATCCAAACTAAGCCACAAAAATCTTATTTCCTCGAAAACTATGCACCGCATAGGAAATCCAGTTACAGATTTGAAATCTGCACACATGTGCGCTCCTAATGACGAAGAAATTACACGGATCGGTGATTGGTCGGAAAATTCGATATCTGGCGATGCCGGCATGGCGATTTCCGCCAATCCAAACTAAGCCACAAAAATCTTATTTCCTCGAAAACTACGCATCGGATAGGAAATCCAGTTACAGATTTGAAATCTGCACACATGTGCGCTCCTAATGACGTAGAAATTACACGGACCGGTGATTGGTCGGAAAATTCGATATCTGGCGATGCCGGCATGGCGATTTCCGCCAATCCAAACTAAGCCACCAAAATCTTATTTCCTCGAAAACTATGCACCGCATAGGAAATCCAGTTACAGATTTGAAATCTGCACACATGTGCGCTCCTAATGACGTAGAAATTACACGGATCGGTGATTGGTCGGAGAATTCGATATCTGGCGATGCCGGCATGGCTGATTCTGCCAATCCAAACTAAGCCACCAAAATCTTATTTCCTCCAAAACTACGCACCGCATAGGAAATCCAGTTACAAATTTGAAATCTGCACGCATGTGCGCTTCTAATGATGTGAAAATTACACGGATCGGTGATTGGTCGGAAAATTCGATATCTGGCGATGCCGGCATGGCGGTTTCCGCCAATCCAAACTAAGCCACAAAAATCTTATTTCCTCGAAAACTATGCACCGCATAGGAAATCCAGTTACAGATTTGAAATCTGCACACATGTGCGCTCCTAATGACGTAGAAATTACACGGATCGGTGATTGGTCGGAAAATTCGATATCTGGCGATGCCGGCATGGCGATTTCCGCCAATCCAAACTAAGCCACAAAAATCTTATTTCCTCGAAAACTATGCACCGCATAGGAAATCCAGTTACAGATTTGAAATCTGCACACATGTGCGCTCCTAATGACGTAAAATTTACACGGATCGGTGATTGGTCGGAAAATTCGATATCTAGCGATGCCGGCATGGCGGTTTCCGCCAATCCAAACTAAGCCACAAAAATCTTATTTCCTCGAAAACTATGCACCGCATAGGAAATCCAGTTACAGATTTGAAATCTGCACACATGTGCGCTCCTAATGACGTAGAAATTACACGGATCGGTGCTTGGTCGGCAAATTCGATATCTGGCGATGCCGGCATGGCGATTTCCGCCAATCCAAACTAAGCCACAAAAATCTTATTTCCTCGAAAACTATGCACCGCATAGGAAATCCAGTTACAGATTTGAAATCTGCACACATGTGCGCTCCTAATGACGTAAAAATTACACGGATCGGTGATTGGTCGGAAAATTCGATATCTAGCGATGCCGGCATGGCGGTTTCCGCCAATCCAAACTAAGCCATAAAAATCTTATTTCCTCGAAACTACGCACCGCATAGGAAATCCAGTTACAGACTTGAAATCTGCACACATGTGCGCTCTTAATGACGAAGAAATTACACGGATCGGTGATTGGTCGGAAAATTCGAAATTTGGCGATGCCGGCATGGCGGTTTCCGCCAATCCAAACTAAGCCACAAAAATCTTATTTCCTCGAAAACTACGCATCGCATAGGAAATCCAGTTACAGACTTGAAATCTGCACACATGTGCGCTCCTAATGACGAAGAAATTACACGGATCGGTGATTGGTCGGAAAATTCGAAATTTGGCGATGCCGGCATGGCGATTTCCGCCAATCCAAACTAAGCCACAAAAATCTTATTTCCTCGAAAACTATGCACCGCATAGGAAATCCAGTTACAGATTTGAAATCTGCACACATGTGCGCTCCTAATGACGAAGAAATTACACGGATCGGTGATTGGTCGGAAAATTCGATATCTGGCGATGCCGGCATGGCGATTTCCGCCAATCCAAACTAAGCCACAAAAATCTTATTTCCTCGAAAACTACGCATCGGATAGGAAATCCAGTTACAGATTTGAAATCTGCACACATGTGCGCTCCTAATGACGAAGAAATTACACGGATCGGTGATTGGTCGGAAAATTCGAAATTTGGCGATGCCGGCATGGCTGTTTCCGCCAATCCAAACTAAGCCACAAAAATCTTATTTCCTCGAAAACTACGCATCGGATAGGAAATCCAGTTACAGATTTGAAATCTGCACACATGTGCGCTCTTAACGACGTAGAAATTACACGGATCGGTGATTGGTCGGAAAATTCGATATCTGGCGATGCCGGCATGGCGGTTTCCGCCAATCCAAACTAAGCCACCAAAATCTTATTTCCTCGAAAACTATGCACCGCATAGGAAATCCAGTTACAGATTTGAAATCTGCACACATGTGCGCTCCTAATGACGTAGAAATTACACGGATCGGTGATTGGTCGGAGAATTCGATATCTGGCGATGCCGGCATGGCTGATTCTGCCAATCCAAACTAAGCCACCAAAATCTTATTTCCTCGAAAACTACGCACCGCATAGGAAATCCAGTTACAGATTTGAAATCTGCACGCATGTGCGCTTCTAATGATGTGAAAATTACACGGATCGGTGATTGGTCGGAAAATTCGATATCTGGCGATGCCGGCATGGCGGTTTCCGCCAATCCAAACTAAGCCACAAAAATCTTATTTCCTCGAAAACTATGCACCGCATAGGAAATCCAGTTACAGATTTGAAATCTGCACACATGTGCGCTCCTAATGACGTAGAAATTACACGGATCGGTGATTGGTCGGAAAATTCGATATCTGGCGATGCCGGCATGGCGATTTCCGCCAATCCAAACTAAGCCACAAAAATCTTATTTCCTCGAAAACTATGCACCGCATAGGAAATCCAGTTACAGATTTGAAATCTGCACACATGTGCGCTCCTAATGACGTAAAAATTACACGGATCGGTGATTGGTCGGAAAATTCGATATCTAGCGATGCCGGCATGGCGGTTTCCGCCAATCCAAACTAAGCCACAAAAATCTTATTTCCTCGAAAACAATGCACCGCATAGGAAATCCAGTTACAGACTTGAAATCTGCACACATGTGCGCTCCTAATGACGTAGAAATTACACGGATCGGTGCTTGGTCGGCAAATTCGATATCTGGCGATGCCGGCATGGCGATTTCCGCCAATCCAAACTAAGCCACAAAAATCTTATTTCCTCGAAAACTATGCACCGCATAGGAAATCCAGTTACAGATTTGAAATCTGCACACATGTGCGCTCCTAATGACGAAGAAATTACACGGATCGGTGATTGGTCGGAAAATTCGATATCTGGCGATGCCGGCATGGCGATTTCCGCCAATCCAAACTAAGCCACAAAAATCTTATTTCCTCGAAAACTACGCATCGGATAGGAAATCCAGTTACAGATTTGAAATCTGCACACATGTGCGCTCCTAATGACGTAGAAATTACACGGACCGGTGATTGGTCGGAAAATTCGATATCTGGCGATGCCGGCATGGCGATTTCCGCCAATCCAAACTAAGCCACCAAAATCTTATTTCCTCGAAAACTATGCACCGCATAGGAAATCCAGTTACAGATTTGAAATCTGCACACATGTGCGCTCCTAATGACGTAGAAATTACACGGATCGGTGATTGGTCGGAGAATTCGATATCTGGCGATGCCGGCATGGCTGATTCTGCCAATCCAAACTAAGCCACCAAAATCTTATTTCCTCCAAAACTACGCACCGCATAGGAAATCCAGTTACAAATTTGAAATCTGCACGCATGTGCGCTTCTAATGATGTGAAAATTACACGGATCGGTGATTGGTCGGAAAATTCGATATCTGGCGATGCCGGCATGGCGGTTTCCGCCAATCCAAACTAAGCCACAAAAATCTTATTTCCTCGAAAACTATGCACCGCATAGGAAATCCAGTTACAGATTTGAAATCTGCACACATGTGCGCTCCTAATGACGTAGAAATTACACGGATCGGTGATTGGTCGGAAAATTCGATATCTGGCGATGCCGGCATGGCGATTTCCGCCAATCCAAACTAAGCCACAAAAATCTTATTTCCTCGAAAACTATGCACCGCATAGGAAATCCAGTTACAGATTTGAAATCTGCACACATGTGCGCTCCTAATGACGTAAAATTTACACGGATCGGTGATTGGTCGGAAAATTCGATATCTAGCGATGCCGGCATGGCGGTTTCCGCCAATCCAAACTAAGCCACAAAAATCTTATTTCCTCGAAAACTATGCACCGCATAGGAAATCCAGTTACAGATTTGAAATCTGCACACATGTGCGCTCCTAATGACGTAGAAATTACACGGATCGGTGCTTGGTCGGCAAATTCGATATCTGGCGATGCCGGCATGGCGATTTCCGCCAATCCAAACTAAGCCACAAAAATCTTATTTCCTCGAAAACTATGCACCGCATAGGAAATCCAGTTACAGATTTGAAATCTGCACACATGTGCGCTCCTAATGACGTAAAAATTACACGGATCGGTGATTGGTCGGAAAATTCGATATCTAGCGATGCCGGCATGGCGGTTTCCGCCAATCCAAACTAAGCCATAAAAATCTTATTTCCTCGAAACTACGCACCGCATAGGAAATCCAGTTACAGACTTGAAATCTGCACACATGTGCGCTCTTAATGACGAAGAAATTACACGGATCGGTGATTGGTCGGAAAATTCGAAATTTGGCGATGCCGGCATGGCGGTTTCCGCCAATCCAAACTAAGCCACAAAAATCTTATTTCCTCGAAAACTACGCATCGCATAGGAAATCCAGTTACAGATTTGAAATCTGCACACATGTGCGCTTCTAATGACGTAAAACTTACACGGATCGGTGATTGGTCGGAAAATTCGATATCTGGCGATGCCGGCATGGTTGATTCTGCCAATCCAAACTAAGCCACCAAAATCTTATTTCCTCCAAAACTACGCACCGCATAGGAAATCCAGTTACAAATTTGAAATCTGCACGCATGTGCGCTTCTAATGATGTGAAAATTACACGGATCGGTGATTGGTCGGAAAATTCGATATCTGGCGATGCCGGCATGGCGGTTTCCGCCAATCCAAACTAAGCCACAAAAATCTTATTTCCTCGAAAACTATGCACCGCATAGGAAATCCAGTTACAGATTTGAAATCTGCACACATGTGCGCTTCTAATGATGTGAAAATTACACGGATCGGTGATTGGTCGGAAAATTCGATATCTGGCGATGCCGGCATGGCGGTTTCCGCCAATCCAAACTAAGCCACAAAAATCTTATTTCCTCGAAAACTATGCACCGCATAGGAAATCCAGTTACAGATTTGAAATCTGCACACATGTGCGCTTCTAATGACGTAAAAATTACACGGATCGGTGATTGGTCGGAAAATTCGATATCTGGCGATGCCGGCATGGTTGATTCTGCCAATCCAAACTAAGCCACCAAAATCTTATTTCCTCCAAAACTACGCACCGCATAGGAAATCCAGTTACAAATTTGAAATCTGCACGCATGTGCGCTTCTAATGATGTGAAAATTACACGGATCGGTGATTGGTCGGAAAATTCGATATCTAGCGATGCCGGCATGGCGGTTTCCGCCAATCCAAACTAAGCCATAAAAATCTTATTTCCTCGAAACTACGCACCGCATAGGAAATCCAGTTACAGATTTGAAATCTGCACACATGTGCGCTTCTAATGACGTAAAAATTACACGGATCGGTGATTGGTCGGAGAATTCGATATCTGGCGATGCCGGCATGGCTGATTCTGCCAATCCAAACTAAGCCACCAAAATCTTATTTCCTCGAAAACTACGCACCGCATAGGAAATCCAGTTACAGATTTGAAATCTGCACGCATGTGCGCTTCTAATGATGTGAAAATTACACGGATCGGTGATTGGTCGGAAAATTCGATATCTGGCGATGCCGGCATGGCGGTTTCCGCCAATCCAAACTAAGCCACAAAAATCTTATTTCCTCGAAAACTATGCATCGCATAGGAAATCCAGTTACAGATTTGAAATCTGCACACATGTGCGCTCCTAATGACGTAGAAATTACACGGATCGGTGATTGGTCGGAAAATTCGATATCTGGCGATGCCGGCATGGCGATTTCCGCCAATCCAAATTAAGCCACGAAAATATTATTTCCTCGAAAACTATGCACCGCATAGGAAATCCAGTTACAGATTTGAAATCTGCACACATGTGCGCTCCTAATGACGTAGAAATTACACGGATCGGTGATTGGTCGGAAAATTCGATATCTGGCGATGCCGGCATGGTTGATTCTGCCAATCCAAACTAAGCCACCAAAATCCTATTTCCTCCAAAACTACGCACCGCATAGGAAATCCAGTTACAAATTTGAAATCTGCACGCATGTGCGCTTCTAATGATGTGAAAATTACACGGATCGGTGATTGGTCGGAAAATTCGATATCTGGCGATGCCGGCATGGCGGTTTCCGCCAATCCAAACTAAGCCATAAAGATCTTATTTCCTCGAAACTACGCACCGCATAGGAAATCCAGTTACAGATTTGAAATCTGCACACATGTGCGCTTCTAATGACGTAAAAATTACACGGATCGGTGATTGGTCGGAAAATTCGATATCTAGCGATGCCGGCATGGCGGTTTCCGCCAATCCAAACTAAGCCACAAAAATCTTATTTCCTCGAAAACTATGCACCGCATAGGAAATCCAGTTACAGACTTGAAATCTGCACACATGTGCGCTCCTAATGACGTAGAAATTACACGGATCGGTGCTTGGTCGGCAAATTCGATATCTGGCGATGCCGGCATGGCGATTTCCGCCAATCCAAACTAAGCCACAAAAACCTTATTTCCTCGAAAACTATGCACCGCATAGGAAATCCAGTTACAGATTTGAAATCTGCACACATGTGCGCTCCTAATGACGAAGAAATTACACGGATCGGTGATTGGTCGGAAAATTCGATATCTGGCGATGCCGGCATGGCGATTTCCGCCAATCCAAACTAAGCCACAAAAATCTTATTTCCTCGAAAACTATGCACCGCATAGGAAATCCAGTTACAGATTTGAAATCTGCACACATGTGCGCTCCTAATGACGTAAAAATTACACGGATCGGTGATTGGTCGGAAAATTCGATATCTAGCGATGCCGGCATGGCGGTTTCCGCCAATCCAAACTAAGCCACAAAAATCTTATTTCCTCGAAAACTATGCACCGCATAGGAAATCCAGTTACAGACTTGAAATCTGCACACATGTGCGCTCCTAATGACGTAGAAATTACACGGATCGGTGCTTGGTCGGCAAATTCGATATCTGGCGATGCCGGCATGGCGATTTCCGCCAATCCAAACTAAGCCACAAAAATCTTATTTCCTCGAAAACTATGCACCGCATAGGAAATCCAGTTACAGATTTGAAATCTGCACACATGTGCGCTCCTAATGACGAAGAAATTACACGGATCGGTGATTGGTCGGAAAATTCGATATCTGGCGATGCCGGCATGGCGATTTCCGCCAATCCAAACTAAGCCACAAAAATCTTATTTCCTCGAAAACTACGCATCGGATAGGAAATCCAGTTACAGATTTGAAATCTGCACACATGTGCGCTCCTAATGACGAAGAAATTACACGGATCGGTGATTGGTCGGAAAATTCGAAATTTGGCGATGCCGGCATGGCTGTTTCCGCCAATCCAAACTAAGCCACAAAAATCTTATTTCCTCGAAAACTACGCATCGGATAGGAAATCCAGTTACAGATTTGAAATCTGCACACATGTGCGCTCTTAACGACGTAGAAATTACACGGATCGGTGATTGGTCGGAAAATTCGATATCTGGCGATGCCGGCATGGCGGTTTCCGCCAATCCAAACTAAGCCACCAAAATCTTATTTCCTCGAAAACTATGCACCGCATAGGAAATCCAGTTACAGATTTGAAATCTGCACACATGTGCGCTCCTAATGACGTAGAAATTACACGGATCGGTGATTGGTCGGAGAATTCGATATCTGGCGATGCCGGCATGGCTGATTCTGCCAATCCAAACTAAGCCACCAAAATCTTATTTCCTCGAAAACTACGCACCGCATAGGAAATCCAGTTACAGATTTGAAATCTGCACGCATGTGCGCTTCTAATGATGTGAAAATTACACGGATCGGTGATTGGTCGGAAAATTCGATATCTGGCGATGCCGGCATGGCGGTTTCCGCCAATCCAAACTAAGCCACAAAAATCTTATTTCCTCGAAAACTATGCACCGCATAGGAAATCCAGTTACAGATTTGAAATCTGCACACATGTGCGCTCCTAATGACGTAGAAATTACACGGATCGGTGATTGGTCGGAAAATTCGATATCTGGCGATGCCGGCATGGCGATTTCCGCCAATCCAAACTAAGCCACAAAAATCTTATTTCCTCGAAAACTATGCACCGCATAGGAAATC
The DNA here is from genome assembly GCA_945910035.1 of Brachypalpus laphriformis. Lineage (NCBI taxonomy): Eukaryota > Metazoa > Arthropoda > Insecta > Diptera > Syrphidae > Brachypalpus > Brachypalpus laphriformis. Next base: position 75,596,682 of record OX246755.1, on the reverse strand, counting down.
CAGTTACAGATTTGAAATCTGCACACATGTGCGCTCCTAATGACGTAAAAATTACACGGATCGGTGATTGGTCGGAAAATTCGATATCTAGCGATGCCGGCATGGCGGTTTCCGCCAATCCAAACTAAGCCACAAAAATCTTATTTCCTCGAAAACAATGCACCGCATAGGAAATCCAGTTACAGACTTGAAATCTGCACACATGTGCGCTCCTAATGACGTAGAAATTACACGGATCGGTGCTTGGTCGGCAAATTCGATATCTGGCGATGCCGGCATGGCGATTTCCGCCAATCCAAACTAAGCCACAAAAATCTTATTTCCTCGAAAACTATGCACCGCATAGGAAATCCAGTTACAGATTTGAAATCTGCACACATGTGCGCTCCTAATGACGAAGAAATTACACGGATCGGTGATTGGTCGGAAAATTCGATATCTGGCGATGCCGGCATGGCGATTTCCGCCAATCCAAACTAAGCCACAAAAATCTTATTTCCTCGAAAACTACGCATCGGATAGGAAATCCAGTTACAGATTTGAAATCTGCACACATGTGCGCTCCTAATGACGTAGAAATTACACGGATCGGTGATTGGTCGGAAAATTCGATATCTGGCGATGCCGGCATGGCGGTTTCCGCCAATCCAAACTAAGCCACCAAAATCTTATTTCCTCGAAAACTATGCACCGCATAGGAAATCCAGTTACAGATTTGAAATCTGCACACATGTGCGCTCCTAATGACGTAGAAATTACACGGATCGGTGATTGGTCGGAGAATTCGATATCTGGCGATGCCGGCATGGCTGATTCTGCCAATCCAAACTAAGCCACCAAAATCTTATTTCCTCGAAAACTACGCACCGCATAGGAAATCCAGTTACAGATTTGAAATCTGCACGCATGTGCGCTTCTAATGATGTGAAAATTACACGGATCGGTGATTGGTCGGAAAATTCGATATCTGGCGATGCCGGCATGGCGGTTTCCGCCAATCCAAACTAAGCCACAAAAATCTTATTTCCTCGAAAACTATGCACCGCATAGGAAATCCAGTTACAGATTTGAAATCTGCACACATGTGCGCTCCTAATGACGTAGAAATTACACGGATCGGTGATTGGTCGGAAAATTCGATATCTGGCGATGCCGGCATGGCGATTTCCGCCAATCCAAACTAAGCCACAAAAATCTTATTTCCTCGAAAACTATGCACCGCATAGGAAATCCAGTTACAGATTTGAAATCTGCACACATGTGCGCTCCTAATGACGTAGAAATTACACGGATCGGTGATTGGTCGGAAAATTCGATATCTGGCGATGCCGGCATGGTTGATTCTGCCAATCCAAACTAAGCCACCAAAATTTTATTTCCTCCAAAACTACGCACCGCATAGGAAATCCAGTTACAAATTTGAAATCTGCACGCATGTGCGCTTCTAATGATGTGAAAATTACACGGATCGGTGATTGGTCGGAAAATTCGATATCTGGCGATGCCGGCATGGCGGTTTCCGCCAATCCAAACTAAGCCACAAAAATCTTATTTCCTCGAAAACTATGCACCGCATAGGAAATCCAGTTACAGATTTGAAATCTGCACACATGTGCGCTCCTAATGACGTAGAAATTACACGGATCGGTGATTGGTCGGAAAATTCGATATCTGGCGATGCCGGCATGGCGATTTCCGCCAATCCAAACTAAGCCACAAAAATCTTATTTCCTCGAAAACTATGCACCGCATAGGAAATCCAGTTACAGATTTGAAATCTGCACACATGTGCGCTCCTAATGACGTAAAATTTACACGGATCGGTGATTGGTCGGAAAATTCGATATCTAGCGATGCCGGCATGGCGGTTTCCGCCAATCCAAACTAAGCCACAAAAATCTTATTTCCTCGAAAACTATGCACCGCATAGGAAATCCAGTTACAGATTTGAAATCTGCACACATGTGCGCTCCTAATGACGTAGAAATTACACGGATCGGTGCTTGGTCGGCAAATTCGATATCTGGCGATGCCGGCATGGCGATTTCCGCCAATCCAAACTAAGCCACAAAAATCTTATTTCCTCGAAAACTATGCACCGCATAGGAAATCCAGTTACAGATTTGAAATCTGCACACATGTGCGCTCCTAATGACGTAAAAATTACACGGATCGGTGATTGGTCGGAAAATTCGATATCTAGCGATGCCGGCATGGCGGTTTCCGCCAATCCAAACTAAGCCATAAAAATCTTATTTCCTCGAAACTACGCACCGCATAGGAAATCCAGTTACAGACTTGAAATCTGCACACATGTGCGCTCTTAATGACGAAGAAATTACACGGATCGGTGATTGGTCGGAAAATTCGAAATTTGGCGATGCCGGCATGGCGGTTTCCGCCAATCCAAACTAAGCCACAAAAATCTTATTTCCTCGAAAACTACGCATCGCATAGGAAATCCAGTTACAGATTTGAAATCTGCACACATGTGCGCTTCTAATGACGTAAAAATTACACGGATCGGTGATTGGTCGGAAAATTCGATATCTGGCGATGCCGGCATGGTTGATTCTGCCAATCCAAACTAAGCCACCAAAATCTTATTTCCTCCAAAACTACGCACCGCATAGGAAATCCAGTTACAAATTTGAAATCTGCACGCATGTGCGCTTCTAATGATGTGAAAATTACACGGATCGGTGATTGGTCGGAAAATTCGATATCTGGCGATGCCGGCATGGCGGTTTCCGCCAATCCAAACTAAGCCACAAAAATCTTATTTCCTCGAAAACTATGCACCGCATAGGAAATCCAGTTACAGATTTGAAATCTGCACACATGTGCGCTTCTAATGATGTGAAAATTACACGGATCGGTGATTGGTCGGAAAATTCGATATCTGGCGATGCCGGCATGGCGGTTTCCGCCAATCCAAACTAAGCCACAAAAATCTTATTTCCTCGAAAACTATGCACCGCATAGGAAATCCAGTTACAGATTTGAAATCTGCACACATGTGCGCTTCTAATGACGTAAAAATTACACGGATCGGTGATTGGTCGGAAAATTCGATATCTGGCGATGCCGGCATGGTTGATTCTGCCAATCCAAACTAAGCCACCAAAATCTTATTTCCTCCAAAACTACGCACCGCATAGGAAATCCAGTTACAAATTTGAAATCTGCACGCATGTGCGCTTCTAATGATGTGAAAATTACACGGATCGGTGATTGGTCGGAAAATTCGATATCTAGCGATGCCGGCATGGCGGTTTCCGCCAATCCAAACTAAGCCATAAAAATCTTATTTCCTCGAAACTACGCACCGCATAGGAAATCCAGTTACAGATTTGAAATCTGCACACATGTGCGCTTCTAATGACGTAAAAATTACACGGATCGGTGATTGGTCGGAGAATTCGATATCTGGCGATGCCGGCATGGCTGATTCTGCCAATCCAAACTAAGCCACCAAAATCTTATTTCCTCGAAAACTACGCACCGCATAGGAAATCCAGTTACAGATTTGAAATCTGCACGCATGTGCGCTTCTAATGATGTGAAAATTACACGGATCGGTGATTGGTCGGAAAATTCGATATCTGGCGATGCCGGCATGGCGGTTTCCGCCAATCCAAACTAAGCCACAAAAATCTTATTTCCTCGAAAACTATGCATCGCATAGGAAATCCAGTTACAGATTTGAAATCTGCACACATGTGCGCTCCTAATGACGTAGAAATTACACGGATCGGTGATTGGTCGGAAAATTCGATATCTGGCGATGCCGGCATGGCGATTTCCGCCAATCCAAATTAAGCCACGAAAATATTATTTCCTCGAAAACTATGCACCGCATAGGAAATCCAGTTACAGATTTGAAATCTGCACACATGTGCGCTCCTAATGACGTAGAAATTACACGGATCGGTGATTGGTCGGAAAATTCGATATCTGGCGATGCCGGCATGGTTGATTCTGCCAATCCAAACTAAGCCACCAAAATCCTATTTCCTCCAAAACTACGCACCGCATAGGAAATCCAGTTACAAATTTGAAATCTGCACGCATGTGCGCTTCTAATGATGTGAAAATTACACGGATCGGTGATTGGTCGGAAAATTCGATATCTGGCGATGCCGGCATGGCGGTTTCCGCCAATCCAAACTAAGCCATAAAAATCTTATTTCCTCGAAACTACGCACCGCATAGGAAATCCAGTTACAGATTTGAAATCTGCACACATGTGCGCTTCTAATGACGTAAAAATTACACGGATCGGTGATTGGTCGGAGAATTCGATATCTGGCGATGCCGGCATGGCTGATTCTGCCAATCCAAACTAAGCCACCAAAATCTTATTTCCTCGAAAACTACGCACCGCATAGGAAATCCAGTTACAGATTTGAAATCTGCACGCATGTGCGCTTCTAATGATGTGAAAATTACACGGATCGGTGATTGGTCGGAAAATTCGATATCTGGCGATGCCGGCATGGCGGTTTCCGCCAATCCAAACTAAGCCACAAAAATCTTATTTCCTCGAAAACTACGCATCGGATAGGAAATCCAGTTACAGATTTGAAATCTGCACACATGTGCGCTCCTAATGACGTAGAAATTACACGGATCGGTGATTGGTCGGAAAATTCGATATCTGGCGATGCCGGCATGGCGGTTTCCGCCAATCCAAACTAAGCCACCAAAATCTTATTTCCTCGAAAACTATGCACCGCATAGGAAATCCAGTTACAGATTTGAAATCTGCACACATGTGCGCTCCTAATGACGTAGAAATTACACGGATCGGTGATTGGTCGGAGAATTCGATATCTGGCGATGCCGGCATGGCTGATTCTGCCAATCCAAACTAAGCCACCAAAATCTTATTTCCTCGAAAACTACGCACCGCATAGGAAATCCAGTTACAGATTTGAAATCTGCACGCATGTGCGCTTCTAATGATGTGAAAATTACACGGATCGGTGATTGGTCGGAAAATTCGATATCTGGCGATGCCGGCATGGCGGTTTCCGCCAATCCAAACTAAGCCACAAAAATCTTATTTCCTCGAAAACTATGCACCGCATAGGAAATCCAGTTACAGATTTGAAATCTGCACACATGTGCGCTCCTAATGACGTAGAAATTACACGGATCGGTGATTGGTCGGAAAATTCGATATCTGGCGATGCCGGCATGGCGATTTCCGCCAATCCAAACTAAGCCACAAAAATCTTATTTCCTCGAAAACTATGCACCGCATAGGAAATCCAGTTACAGATTTGAAATCTGCACACATGTGCGCTCCTAATGACGTAGAAATTACACGGATCGGTGATTGGTCGGAAAATTCGATATCTGGCGATGCCGGCATGGTTGATTCTGCCAATCCAAACTAAGCCACCAAAATCTTATTTCCTCCAAAACTACGCACCGCATAGGAAATCCAGTTACAAATTTGAAATCTGCACGCATGTGCGCTTCTAATGATGTGAAAATTACACGGATCGGTGATTGGTCGGAAAATTCGATATCTGGCGATGCCGGCATGGCGGTTTCCGCCAATCCAAACTAAGCCACAAAAATCTTATTTCCTCGAAAACTATGCACCGCATAGGAAATCCAGTTACAGATTTGAAATCTGCACACATGTGCGCTCCTAATGACGTAGAAATTACACGGATCGGTGATTGGTCGGAAAATTCGATATCTGGCGATGCCGGCATGGCGATTTCCGCCAATCCAAACTAAGCCACAAAAATCTTATTTCCTCGAAAACTATGCACCGCATAGGAAATCCAGTTACAGATTTGAAATCTGCACACATGTGCGCTCCTAATGACGTAGAAATTACACGGATCGGTGATTGGTCGGAAAATTCGATATCTGGCGATGCCGGCATGGTTGATTCTGCCAATCCAAACTAAGCCACCAAAATCTTATTTCCTCCAAAACTACGCACCGCATAGGAAATCCAGTTACAAATTTGAAATCTGCACGCATGTGCGCTTCTAATGATGTGAAAATTACACGGATCGGTGATTGGTCGGAAAATTCGATATCTGGCGATGCCGGCATGGCGGTTTCCGCCAATCCAAACTAAGCCACAAAAATCTTATTTCCTCGAAAACTATGCACCGCATAGGAAATCCAGTTACAGATTTGAAATCTGCACACATGTGCGCTCCTAATGACGTAGAAATTACACGGATCGGTGATTGGTCGGAAAATTCGATATCTGGCGATGCCGGCATGGCGATTTCCGCCAATCCAAACTAAGCCACAAAAATCTTATTTCCTCGAAAACTATGCACCGCATAGGAAATCCAGTTACAGATTTGAAATCTGCACACATGTGCGCTCCTAATGACGTAGAAATTACACGGATCGGTGATTGGTCGGAAAATTCGATATCTGGCGATGCCGGCATGGTTGATTCTGCCAATCCAAACTAAGCCACCAAAATCTTATTTCCTCCAAAACTACGCACCGCATAGGAAATCCAGTTACAAATTTGAAATCTGCACGCATGTGCGCTTCTAATGATGTGAAAATTACACGGATCGGTGATTGGTCGGAAAATTCGATATCTGGCGATGCCGGCATGGCGGTTTCCGCCAATCCAAACTAAGCCACAAAAATCTTATTTCCTCGAAAACTATGCACCGCATAGGAAATCCAGTTACAGATTTGAAATCTGCACACATGTGCGCTCCTAATGACGTAGAAATTACACGGATCGGTGATTGGTCGGAAAATTCGATATCTGGCGATGCCGGCATGGCGATTTCCGCCAATCCAAACTAAGCCACAAAAATCTTATTTCCTCGAAAACTATGCACCGCATAGGAAATCCAGTTACAGATTTGAAATCTGCACACATGTGCGCTCCTAATGACGTAGAAATTACACGGATCGGTGCTTGGTCGGCAAATTCGATATCTGGCGATGCCGGCATGGCGATTTCCGCCAATCCAAACTAAGCCACAAAAATCTTATTTCCTCGAAAACTATGCACCGCATAGGAAATCCAGTTACAGACTTGAAATCTGCACACATGTGCGCTCCTAATGACGTAAAAATTACACGGATCGGTGATTGGTCGGAAAATTCGATATCTAGCGATGCCGGCATGGCGGTTTCCGCCAATCCAAACTAAGCCACAAAAATCTTATTTCCTCGAAAACTATGCACCGCATAGGAAATCCAGTTACAGACTTGAAATCTGCACACATGTGCGCTCTTAATGACGAAGAAATTACACGGATCGGTGATTGGTCGGAAAATTCGATATCTAGCGATGCCGGCATGGCGGTTTCCGCCAATCCAAACTAAGCCACAAAAATCTTATTTCCTCGAAAACTATGCACCGCATAGGAAATCCAGTTACAGATTTGAAATCTGCACACATGTGCGCTCCTAATGACGTAAAATTTACACGGATCGGTGATTGGTCGGAAAATTCGATATCTAGCGATGCCGGCATGGCGGTTTCCGCCAATCCAAACTAAGCCACAAAAATCGTATTTCCTCGAAAACTATGCACCGCATAGGAAATCCAGTTACAGATTTGAAATCTGCACACATGTGCGCTCCTAATGACGTAGAAATTACACGGATCGGTGCTTGGTCGGCAAATTCGATATCTGGCGATGCCGGCATGGCGATTTCCGCCAATCCAAACTAAGCCACAAAAATCTTATTTCCTCGAAAACTATGCACCGCATAGGAAATCCAGTTACAGACTTGAAATCTGCACACATGTGCGCTCCTAATGACGTAAAAATTACACGGATCGGTGATTGGTCGGAAAATTCGATATCTAGCGATGCCGGCATGGCGGTTTCCGCCAATCCAAACTAAGCCATAAAAATCTTATTTCCTCGAAACTACGCACCGCATAGGAAATCCAGTTACAGACTTGAAATCTGCACACATGTGCGCTCTTAATGACGAAGAAATTACACGGATCGGTGATTGGTCGGAAAATTCGAAATTTGGCGATGCCGGCATGGCGGTTTCCGCCAATCCAAACTAAGCCACAAAAATCTTATTTCCTCGAAAACTACGCATCGCATAGGAAATCCAGTTACAGATTTGAAATCTGCACACATGTGCGCTTCTAATGACGTAAAAATTACACGGATCGGTGATTGGTCGGAAAATTCGATATCTGGCGATGCCGGCATGGTTGATTCTGCCAATCCAAACTAAGCCACCAAAATCTTATTTCCTCCAAAACTACGCACCGCATAGGAAATCCAGTTACAAATTTGAAATCTGCACGCATGTGCGCTTCTAATGATGTGAAAATTACACGGATCGGTGATTGGTCGGAAAATTCGATATCTGGCGATGCCGGCATGGCGGTTTCCGCCAATCCAAACTAAGCCACAAAAATCTTATTTCCTCGAAAACTATGCACCGCATAGGAAATCCAGTTACAGATTTGAAATCTGCACACATGTGCGCTTCTAATGACGTAAAAATTACACGGATCGGTGATTGGTCGGAGAATTCGATATCTGGCGATGCCGGCATGGCTGATTCTGCCAATCCAAACTAAGCCACCAAAATCTTATTTCCTCGAAAACTACGCACCGCATAGGAAATCCAGTTACAGATTTGAAATCTGCACGCATGTGCGCTTCTAATGATGTGAAAATTACACGGATCGGTGATTGGTCGGAAAATTCGATATCTGGCGATGCCGGCATGGCGGTTTCCGCCAATCCAAACTAAGCCACAAAAATCTTATTTCCTCGAAAACTATGCATCGCATAGGAAATCCAGTTACAGATTTGAAATCTGCACACATGTGCGCTCCTAATGACGTAGAAATTACACGGATCGGTGATTGGTCGGAAAATTCGATATCTGGCGATGCCGGCATGGCGATTTCCGCCAATCCAAATTAAGCCACAAAAATATTATTTCCTCGAAAACTATGCACCGCATAGGAAATCCAGTTACAGATTTGAAATCTGCACACATGTGCGCTCCTAATGACGTAGAAATTACACGGATCGGTGATTGGTCGGAAAATTCGATATCTGGCGATGCCGGCATGGTTGATTCTGCCAATCCAAACTAAGCCACCAAAATCTTATTTCCTCCAAAACTACGCACCGCATAGGAAATCCAGTTACAAATTTGAAATCTGCACGCATGTGCGCTTCTAATGATGTGAAAATTACACGGATCGGTGATTGGTCGGAAAATTCGATATCTGGCGATGCCGGCATGGCGGTTTCCGCCAATCCAAACTAAGCCACAAAAATCTTATTTCCTCGAAAACTATGCACCGCATAGGAAATCCAGTTACAGATTTGAAATCTGCACACATGTGCGCTCCTAATGACGTAGAAATTACACGGATCGGTGATTGGTCGGAAAATTCGATATCTGGCGATGCCGGCATGGCGATTTCCGCCAATCCAAACTAAGCCACAAAAATCTTATTTCCTCGAAAACTATGCACCGCATAGGAAATCCAGTTACAGATTTGAAATCTGCACACATGTGCGCTCCTAATGACGTAAAAATTACACGGATCGGTGATTGGTCGGAAAATTCGATATCTAGCGATGCCGGCATGGCGGTTTCCGCCAATCCAAACTAAGCCACAAAAATCTTATTTCCTCGAAAACTATGCACCGCATAGGAAATCCAGTTACAGACTTGAAATCTGCACACATGTGCGCTCTTAATGACGAAGAAATTACACGGATCGGTGATTGGTCGGAAAATTCGAAATTTGGCGATGCCGGCATGGCGGTTTCCGCCAATCCAAACTAAGCCACAAAAATCTTATTTCCTCGAAAACTACGCATCGCATAGGAAATCCAGTTACAGATTTGAAATCTGCACACATGTGCGCTTCTAATGACGTAAAAATTACACGGATCGGTGATTGGTCGGAAAATTCGATATCTGGCGATGCCGGCATGGTTGATTCTGCCAATCCAAACTAAGCCACCAAAATCTTATTTCCTCCAAAACTACGCACCGCATAGGAAATCCAGTTACAAATTTGAAATCTGCACGCATGTGCGCTTCTAATGATGTGAAAATTACACGGATCGGTGATTGGTCGGAAAATTCGATATCTGGCGATGCCGGCATGGCGGTTTCCGCCAATCCAAACTAAGCCACAAAAATCTTATTTCCTCGAAAACTATGCACCGCATAGGAAATCCAGTTACAGATTTGAAATCTGCACACATGTGCGCTCCTAATGACGTAGAAATTACACGGATCGGTGCTTGGTCGGCAAATTCGATATCTGGCGATGCCGGCATGGCGATTTCCGCCAATCCAAACTAAGCCACAAAAATCTTATTTCCTCGAAAACTATGCGCCGCATAGGAAATCCAGTTACAGATTTGAAATCTGCACACATGTGCGCTCCTAATGACGTAAAAATTACATGGATCGGTGATTGGTCGGAAAATTCGATATCTAGCGATGCCGGCATGGCGGTTTCCGCCAATCCAAACTAAGCCATAAAAATCTTATTTCCTCGAAACTACGCACCGCATAGGAAATCCAGTTACAGATTTGAAATCTGCACACATGTGCGCTTCTAATGACGTAAAAATTACACGGATCGGTGATTGGTCGGAAAATTCGATATCTGGCGATGCCGGCATGGTTGATTCTGCCAATCCAAACTAAGCCACCAAAATCTTATTTCCTCGAAAACTACGCACCGCATAGGAAATCCAGTTACAGATTTGAAATCTGCACACATGTGCGCTCCTAATGACGTAGAAATTACACGGATCGGTGATTGGTCGGAAAATTCGATATCTGGCGATGCCGGCATGGCGATTTCCGCCAATCCAAACTAAGCCACAAAAATCTTATTTCCTCGAAAACTATGCACCGCATAGGAAATCCAGTTACAGATTTGAAATCTGCACACATGTGCGCTCCTAATGACGTAAAAATTACACGGATCGGTGATTGGTCGGAAAATTCGATATCTAGCGATGCCGGCATGGCGGTTTCCGCCAATCCAAACTAAGCCACAAAAATCTTATTTCCTCGAAAACTATGCACCGCATAGGAAATCCAGTTACAGACTTGAAATCTGCACACATGTGCGCTCCTAATGACGTAGAAATTACACGGATCGGTGCTTGGTCGGCAAATTCGATATCTGCCGATGCCGGCATGGCGATTTCCGCCAATCCAAACTAAGCCACAAAAATCTTATTTCCTCGAAAACTATGCGCCGCATAGGAAATCCAGTTACAGATTTGAAATCTGCACACATGTGCGCTCCTAATGACGTAAAAATTACACGGATCGGTGATTGGTCGGAAAATTCGATATCTAGCGATGCCGGCATGGCGGTTTCCGCCAATCCAAACTAAGCCATAAAAATCTTATTTCCTCGAAACTACGCACCGCATAGGAAATCCAGTTACAGATTTGAAATCTGCACACATGTGCGCTTCTAATGACGTAAAAATTACACGGATCGGTGATTGGTCGGAAAATTCGATATCTGGCGATGCCGGCATGGTTGATTCTGCCAATCCAAACTAAGCCACCAAAATCTTATTTCCTCCAAAACTACGCACCGCATAGGAAATCCAGTTACAAATTTGAAATCTGCACGCATGTGCGCTTCTAATGATGTGAAAATTACACGGATCGGTGATTGGTCGGAAAATTCGATATCTGGCGATGCCGGCATGGCGGTTTCCGCCAATCCAAACTAAGCCACAAAAATCTTATTTCCTCGAAAACTATGCACCGCATAGGAAATCCAGTTACAGATTTGAAATCTGCACACATGTGCGCTCCTAATGACGTAGAAATTACACGGATCGGTGATTGGTCGGAGAATTCGATATCTGGCGATGCCGGCATGGCTGATTCTGCCAATCCAAACTAAGCCACCAAAATCTTATTTCCTCGAAAACTACACACCGCATAGGAAATCCAGTTACAGATTTGAAATCTGCACGCATGTGCGCTTCTAATGATGTGAAAATTACACGGATCGGTGATTGGTCGGAAAATTCGATATCTGGCGATGCCGGCATGGCGATTTCCGCCAATCCAAACTAAGCCACAAAAATCTTATTTCCTCGAAAACTATGCACCGCATAGGAAATCCAGTTACAGATTTGAAATCTGCACACATGTGCGCTCCTAATGACGTAGAAATTACACGGATTGGTGATTGGTCGGAAAATTCGATTTCTGGCGATGCCGGCATGGCGATTTCCGCCAATCCAAACTAAGCCACAAAAATCTTATTTCCTCGAAAACTATGCACCGCATAGGAAATCCAGTTACAGATTTGAAATCTGCACACATGTGCGCTCCTAATGACGTAAAAACTACACGGATCGGTGATTGGTCGGAAAATTCGATATCTAGCGATGCCGGCATGGCGGTTTCCGCCAATCCAAACTAAGCCACAAAAATCTTATTTCCTCGAAAACTATGCACCGCATAGGAAATCCAGTTACAGACTTGAAATCTGCACACATGTGCGCTCCTAATGACGTAGAAATTACACGGATCGGTGCTTGGTCGGCAAATTCGATATCTGGCGATGCCGGCATGGCGATTTCCGCCAATCCAAACTAAGCCACAAAAATCTTATTTCCTCGAAAACTATGCACCGCATAGGAAATCCAGTTACAGATTTGAAATCTGCACACATGTGCGCTCCTAATGACGTAAAAATTACACGGATCGGTGATTGGTCGGAAAATTCGATATCTAGCGATGCCGGCATGGCGATTTCCGCCAATCCAAACTAAGCCACAAAAATCTTATTTCCTCGAAAACTATGCACCGCATAGGAAATCCAGTTACAGATTTGAAATCTGCACACATGTGCGCTCCTAATGACGTAAAAAATACACGGATCGGTGATTGGTCGGAAAATTCGATATCTAGCGATGCCGGCATGGCGGTTTCCGCCAATCCAAACTAAGCCACCAAAATCTTATTTCCTCGAAAACTACGCACCGCATAGGAAATCCAGTTACAGATTTGAAATCTGCACACATGTGCGCTCCTAATGACGTAAAAATTACACGGATCGGTGATTGGTCGGAAAATTCGATATCTAGCGATGCCGGCATGGCGGTTTCCGCCAATCCAAACTAAGCCACAAAAATCTTATTTCCTCGAAAACTATGCACCGCATAGGAAATCCAGTTACAGATTTGAAATCTGCACACATGTGCGCTCCTAATGGCGAAGAAATTACACGGATCGGTGATTGGTCGGAAAATTCGATATCTGGCGATGCCGGCATGGCGATTTCCGCCAATCCAAACTAAGCCACAAAAATCTTATTTCCTCGAAAACTATGCACCGCATAGGAAATCCAGTTACAGATTTGAAATCTGCACACATGTGCGCTCCTAATGACGTAAAAAATACACGGATCGGTGATTGGTCGGAAAATTCGATATCTAGCGATGCCGGCATGGCGGTTTCCGCCAATCCAAACTAAGCCACCAAAATCTTATTTCCTCGAAAACTACGCACCGCATAGGAAATCCAGTTACAGATTTGAAATCTGCACACATGTGCGCTCCTAATGACGTAAAAATTACACGGATCGGTGATTGGTCGGAAAATTCGATATCTAGCGATGCCGGCATGGCGGTTTCCGCCAATCCAAACTAAGCCACAAAAATCTTATTTCCTCGAAAACTATGCACCGCATAGGAAATCCAGTTACAGATTTGAAATCTGCACACATGTGCGCTCCTAATGGCGAAGAAATTACACGGATCGGTGATTGGTCGGAAAATTCGATATCTGGCGATGCCGGCATGGCGATTTCCGCCAATCCAAACTAAGCCACAAAAATCTTATTTCCTCGAAAACTATGCACCGCATAGGAAATCCAGTTACAGATTTGAAATCTGCACACATGTGCGCTCCTAATGACGTAAAAAATACACGGATCGGTGATTGGTCGGAAAATTCGATATCTAGCGATGCCGGCATGGCGGTTTCCGCCAATCCAAACTAAGCCACCAAAATCTTATTTCCTCGAAAACTACGCACCGCATAGGAAATCCAGTTACAGATTTGAAATCTGCACACATGTGCGCTTCTAATGATGTAAAAATTACACGGATCGGTGATTGGTCGGAAAATTCGATATCTGGCGATGCCGGCATGGCGATTTCCGCCAATCCAAACTAAGCCACAAAAATCTTATTTCCTCGAAAACTATGCACCGCATAGGAAATCCAGTTACAGATTTGAAATCTGCACACATGTGCGCTCCTAATGACGTAGAAATTACAAGGATCGGTGATTGGTCGGAAAATTCGATATCTGGCGATGCCGGCATGACTGTTTCCGCCAATCCAAACTAAGCCACAAAAATCTTATTTCCTCGAAAACTATGCACCGCATAGGAAATCCAGTTACAGACTTGAAATCTGCACACATGTGCACTCTTAATGACGAAGAAATTACACGGATCGGTGATTGGTCGGAGAACTCGATATCTGGCGATGCCGGCATGGCTGATTCTGCCAATCCAAACTAAGCCACCAAAATCTTATTTCCTCGAAAACTACGCACCGCATAGGAAATCCAGTTACAGATTTGAAATCTGCACGCATGTGCGCTTCTAATGATGTGAAAATTACACGGATCGGTGATTGGTCGGAAAATTCGATATCTGGCGATGCCGGCATGGCGGTTTCCTCCAATCCAAACTAAGCCACAAAAATCTTATTTCCTCGAAAACTATGCACCGCATAGGAAATCCAGTTACAGACTTGAAATCTGCACACATGTGCGCTCCTAATGACGTAGAAATTACACGGATCGGTGCTTGGTCGGCAAATTCGATATCTGGCGATGCCGGCATGGCGATTTCCGCCAATCCAAACTAAGCCACAAAAATCTTATTTCCTCGAAAACTATGCACCGCATAGGAAATCCAGTTACAGACTTGAAATCTGCACACATGTGCGCTCCTAATGACGTAGAAATTACACGGATCGGTGATTGGTCGGAAAATTCGAAATTTGGCGATGCCGGCATGGCGGTTTCCGCCAATCCAAACTAAGCCACAAAAATCTTATTTCCTCGAAAACTATGCACCGCATAGGAAATCCAGTTACAGATTTGAAATCTGCACACATGTGCGCTCCTAATGACGAAGAAATTACACGGATCGGTGATTGGTCGGAAAATTCGATATCTGGCGATGCCGGCATGGCGATTTCCGCCAATCCAAACTAAGCCACAAAAATCGTATTTCCTCGAAAACTATGCACCGCATAGGAAATCCAGTTACAGATTTGAAATCTGCACACATGTGCGCTCCTAATGACGTAAAAAATACACGGATCGGTGATTGGTCGGAAAATTCGAAATTTGGCGATGCCGGCATGGCTGTTTCCGCCAATCCAAACTAAGCCACAAAAATATTATTTCCTCGAAAACTATGCACCGCATAGGAAATCCAGTTACAGATTTGAAATCTGCACACATGTGCGCTCCTAATGACGTAGAAATTACACGGATCGGTGATTGGTCGGAAAATTCGATATCTGGCGATGCCGGCATGGCGATTTCCGCCAATCCAAACTAAGCCACCAAAATCTTATTTCCTCGAAAACTACGCACCGCATAGGAAATCCAGTTACAGATTTGAAATCTGCACACATGTGCGCTCCTAATGACGTAGAAATTACACGGATCGGTGATTGGTCGGAGAATTCGATATCTGGCGATGCCGGCATGGCTGATTCTGCCAATCCAAACTAAGCCACCAAAATCTTATTTCCTCGAAAACTACGCACCGCATAGGAAATCCAGTTACAGATTTGAAATCTGCACGCATGTGCGCTTCTAATGATGTGAAAATTACACGGATCGGTGATTGGTCGGAAAATTCGATATCTGGCGATGCCGGCATGGCGGTTTCCGCCAATCCAAACTAAGCCACAAAAATCTTATTTCCTCGAAAACTATGCACCGCATAGGAAATCCAGTTACAGATTTGAAATCTGCACACATGTGCGCTCCTAATGACGTAGAAATTACACGGATCGGTGATTGGTCGGAAAATTCGATATCTGGCGATGCCGGCATGGCGATTTCCGCCAATCCAAACTAAGCCACAAAAATCTTATTTCCTCGAAAACTATGCACCGCATAGGAAATCCAGTTACAGATTTGAAATCTGCACACATGTGCGCTCCTAATGACGTAGAAATTACACGGATCGGTGATTGGTCGGAAAATTCGATATCTGGCGATGCCGGCATGGTTGATTCTGCCAATCCAAACTAAGCCACAAAAATCTTATTTCCTCGAAAACTATGCACCGCATAGGAAATCCAGTTACAAATTTGAAATCTGCACGCATGTGCGCTTCTAATGATGTGAAAATTACACGGATCGGTGATTGGTCGGAAAATTCGATATCTGGCGATGCCGGCATGGCGATTTCCGCCAATCCAAACTAAGCCACAAAAATCTTATTTCCTCGAAAACTATGCACCGCATAGGAAATCCAGTTACAGATTTGAAATCTGCACACATGTGCGCTCCTAATGACGTAAAAATTACACGGATCGGTGATTGGTCGGAAAATTCGATATCTAGCGATGCCGGCATGGCGGTTTCCGCCAATCCAAACTAAGCCACAAAAATCTTATTTCCTCGAAAACTATGCACCGCATAGGAAATCCAGTTACAGACTTGAAATCTGCACACATGTGCGCTCTTAATGACGAAGAAATTACACGGATCGGTGATTGGTCGGAAAATTCGAAATTTGGCGATGCCGGCATGGCGGTTTCCGCCAATCCAAACTAAGCCACAAAAATCTTATTTCCTCGAAAACTATGCATCGCATAGGAAATCCAGTTACAGATTTGAAATCTGCACACATGTGCGCTTCTAATGACGTAAAAATTACACGGATCGGTGATTGGTCGAAAAATTTGATATCTGGCGATGCCGGCATGGTTGATTCTGCCAATCCAAACTAAGCCACCAAAATCTTATTTCCTCCAAAACTACGCACCGCATAGGAAATCCAGTTACAAATTTGAAATCTGCACGCATGTGCGCTTCTAATGATGTGAAAATTACACGGATCGGTGATTGGTTGGAAAATTCGATATCTGGCGATGCCGGCATGGCGGTTTCCGCCAATCCAAACTAAGCCACAAAAATCTTATTTCCTCGAAAACTATGCACCGCATAGGAAATCCAGTTACAGATTTGAAATCTGCACACATGTGCGCTCCTAATGACGTAGAAATTACACGGATCGGTGATTGGTCGGAAAATTCGATATCTGGCGATGCCGGCATGGCGATTTCCGCCAATCCAAACTAAGCCACAAAAATCTTATTTCCTCGAAAACTATGCACCGCATAGGAATTCCAGTTACAGATTTGAAATCTGCACACATGTGCGCTCCTAATGACGTAAAAATTACACGGATCGGTGATTGGTCGGAAAATTCGATATCTAGCGATGCCGGCATGGCGGTTTCCGCCAATCCAAACTAAGCCACAAAAATCTTATTTCCTCGAAAACTATGCACCGCATAGGAAATCCAGTTACAGATTTGAAATCTGCACACATGTGCACTCCTAATGACGTAGAAATTACACGGATCGGTGATTGGTTGGAGAATTCGATATCTGGCGATGCCGGCATGGCTGATTCTGCCAATCCAAACTAAGCCACAAAAATCTTATTTCCTCGAAAACTACACACCGCATAGGAAATCCAGTTACAGATTTGAAATCTGCACGCATGTGCGCTTCTAATGATGTGAAAATTACACGGATCGGTGATTGGTCGGAAAATTCGATATCTGGCGATGCCGGCATGGCGGTTTCCGCCAATCCAAACTAAGCCACAAAAATCTTATTTCCTCGAAAACTATGCACCGCATAGGAAATCCAGTTACAGATTTGAAATCTGCACACATGTGCGCTCCTAATGACGTAGAAATTACACGGATCGGTGATTGGTCGGAAAATTCGATATCTGGCGATGCCGGCATGGCGATTTCCGCCAATCCAAACTAAGCCACAAAAATCTTATTTCCTCGAAAACTATGCACCGCATAGGAAATCCAGTTACAGATTTGAAATCTGCACACATGTGCGCTCCTAATGGCGTAAAAATTACACGGATCGGTGATTGGTCGGAAAATTCGATATCTAGCGATGCCGGCATGGCGGTTTCCGCCAATCCAAACTAAGCCACAAAATTCTTATTTCCTCGAAAACTATGCACCGCATAGGAAATCCAGTTACAGACTTGAAATCTGCACACATGTGCGCTCTTAATGACGAAGAAATTACACGGATCGGTGATTGGTCGGAAAATTCGAAATTTGGCGATGCCGGCATGGCGGTTTCCGCCAATCCAAACTAAGCCACAAAAATCTTATTTCCTCGAAAACTACGCATCGCATAGGAAATCCAGTTACAGATTTGAAATCTGCACACATGTGCGCTTCTAATGACGTAAAAATTACACGGATCGGTGATTGGTCGAAAAATTTGATATCTGGCGATGCCGGCATGGTTGATTCTGCCAATCCAAACTAAGCCACCAAAATCTTATTTCCTCCAAAACTACGCACCGCATAGGAAATCCAGTTACAAATTTGAAATCTGCACGCATGTGCGCTTCTAATGATGTGAAAATTACACGGATCGGTGATTGGTTGGAAAATTCGATATCTGGCGATGCCGGCATGGCGGTTTCCGCCAATCCAAACTAAGCCACAAAAATCTTATTTCCTCGAAAACTATGCACCGCATAGGAAATCCAGTTACAGATTTGAAATCTGCACACATGTGCGCTCCTAATGACGTAGAAATTACACGGATCGGTGATTGGTCGGAAAATTCGATATCTGGCGATGCCGGCATGGCGATTTCCGCCAATCCAAACTAAGCCACAAAAATCTTATTTCCTCGAAAACTATGCACCGCATAGGAATTCCAGTTACAGATTTGAAATCTGCACACATGTGCGCTCCTAATGACGTAAAAATTACACGGATCGGTGATTGGTCGGAAAATTCGATATCTAGCGATGCCGGCATGGCGGTTTCCGCCAATCCAAACTAAGCCACAAAAATCTTATTTCCTCGAAAACTATGCACCGCATAGGAAATCCAGTTACAGATTTGAAATCTGCACACATGTGCACTCCTAATGACGTAGAAATTACACGGATCGGTGATTGGTCGGAGAATTCGATATCTGGCGATGCCGGCATGGCTGATTCTGCCAATCCAAACTAAGCCACCAAAATCTTATTTCCTCGAAAACTACACACCGCATAGGAAATCCAGTTACAGATTTGAAATCTGCACGCATGTGCGCTTCTAATGATGTGAAAATTACACGGATCGGTGATTGGTCGGAAAATTCGATATCTGGCGATGCCGGCATGGCGATTTCCGCCAATCCAAACTAAGCCACAAAAATCTTATTTCCTCGAAAACTATGCACCGCATAGGAAATCCAGTTACAGATTTGAAATCTGCACACATGTGCGCTCCTAATGACGTAAAAATTACACGGATCGGTGATTGGTCGGAGAATTCGATATCTGGCGATGCCGGCATGGCTGATTCTGCCAATCCAAACTAAGCCACCAAAATCTTATTTCCTCGAAAACTACGCACCGCATAGGAAATCCAGTTACAGATTTGAAATCTGCACGCATGTGCGCTTCTAATGATGTGAAAATTACACGGATCGGTGATTGGTCGGAAAATTCGATATCTGGCGATGCCGGCATGGCGGTTTCCGCCAATCCAAACTAAGCCACAAAAATCTTATTTCCTCGAAAACTATGCACCGCATAGGAAATCCAGTTACAGATTTGAAATCTGCACACATGTGCGCTCCTAATGACGTAGAAATTACACGGATCGGTGATTGGTCGGAAAATTCGATATCTGGCGATGCCGGCATGGCGATTTCCGCCAATCCAAACTAAGCCACAAAAATCTTATTTCCTCGAAAACTATGCACCGCATAGGAAATCCAGTTACAGATTTGAAATCTGCACACATGTGCGCTCCTAATGACGTAGAAATTACACGGATCGGTGATTGGTCGGAAAATTCGATATCTGGCGATGCCGGCATGGTTGATTCTGCCAATCCAAACTAAGCCACCAAAATCTTATTTCCTCCAAAACTACGCACCGCATAGGAAATCCAGTTACAAATTTGAAATCTGCACGCATGTGCGCTTCTAATGATGTGAAAATTACACGGATCGGTGATTGGTCGGAAAATTCGATATCTGGCGATGCCGGCATGGCGGTTTCCGCCAATCCAAACTAAGCCACAAAAATCTTATTTCCTCGAAAACTATGCACCGCATAGGAAATCCAGTTACAGATTTGAAATCTGCACACATGTGCGCTCCTAATGACGTAGAAATTACACGGATCGGTGATTGGTCGGAAAATTCGATATCTGGCGATGCCGGCATGGCGATTTCCGCCAATCCAAACTAAGCCACAAAAATCTTATTTCCTCGAAAACTATGCACCGCATAGGAAATCCAGTTACAGATTTGAAATCTGCACACATGTGCGCTCCTAATGACGTAAAAATTACACGGATCGGTGATTGGTCGGAAAATTCGATATCTAGCGATGCCGGCATGGCGGTTTCCGCCAATCCAAACTAAGCCACAAAAATCTTATTTCCTCGAAAACTATGCACCGCATAGGAAATCCAGTTACAGACTTGAAATCTGCACACATGTGCGCTCTTAATGACGAAGAAATTACACGGATCGGTGATTGGTCGGAAAATTCGAAATTTGGCGATGCCGGCATGGCGGTTTCCGCCAATCCAAACTAAGCCACAAAAATCTTATTTCCTCGAAAACTACGCATCGCATAGGAAATCCAGTTACAGATTTGAAATCTGCACACATGTGCGCTTCTAATGACGTAAAAATTACACGGATCGGTGTTTGGTCGAAAAATTTGATATCTGGCGATGCCGGCATGGTTGATTCTGCCAATCCAAACTAAGCCACCAAAATCTTATTTCCTCCAAAACTACGCACCGCATAGGAAATCCAGTTACAAATTTGAAATCTGCACGCATGTGCGCTTCTAATGATGTGAAAATTACACGGATCGGTGATTGGTTGGAAAATTCGATATCTGGCGATGCCGGCATGGCGGTTTCCGCCAATCCAAACTAAGCCACAAAAATCTTATTTCCTCGAAAACTATGCACCGCATAGGAAATCCAGTTACAGATTTGAAATCTGCACACATGTGCGCTCCTAATGACGTAGAAATTACACGGATCGGTGATTGGTCGGAAAATTCGATATCTGGCGATGCCGGCATGGCGATTTCCGCCAATCCAAACTAAGCCACAAAAATCTTATTTCCTCGAAAACTATGCACCGCATAGGAATTCCAGTTACAGATTTGAAATCTGCACACATGTGCGCTCCTAATGACGTAAAAATTACACGGATCGGTGATTGGTCGGAAAATTCGATATCTAGCGATGCCGGCATGGCGGTTTCCGCCAATCCAAACTAAGCCACAAAAATCTTATTTCCTCGAAAACTATGCACCGCATAGGAAATCCAGTTACAGATTTGAAATCTGCACACATGTGCACTCCTAATGACGTAGAAATTACACGGATCGGTGATTGGTCGGAGAATTCGATATCTGGCGATGCCGGCATGGCTGATTCTGCCAATCCAAACTAAGCCACCAAAATCTTATTTCCTCGAAAACTACACACCGCATAGGAAATCCAGTTACAGATTTGAAATCTGCACGCATGTGCGCTTCTAATGATGTGAAAATTACACGGATCGGTGATTGGTCGGAAAATTCGATATCTGGCGATGCCGGCATGGCGGTTTCCGCCAATCCAAACTAAGCCACAAAAATCTTATTTCCTCGAAAACTATGCACCGCATAGGAAATCCAGTTACAGATTTGAAATCTGCACACATGTGCGCTCCTAATGACGTAGAAATTACACGGATCGGTGATTGGTCGGAAAATTCGATATCTGGCGATGCCGGCATGGCGATTTCCGCCAATCCAAACTAAGCCACAAAAATCTTATTTCCTCGAAAACTATGCACCGCATAGGAAATCCAGTTACAGATTTGAAATCTGCACACATGTGCGCTCCTAATGGCGTAAAAATTACACGGATCGGTGATTGGTCGGAAAATTCGATATCTAGCGATGCCGGCATGGCGGTTTCCGCCAATCCAAACTAAGCCACAAAAATCTTATTTCCTCGAAAACTATGCACCGCATAGGAAATCCAGTTACAGACTTGAAATCTGCACACATGTGCGCTCTTAATGACGAAGAAATTACACGGATCGGTGATTGGTCGGAAAATTCGAAATTTGGCGATGCCGGCATGGCGGTTTCCGCCAATCCAAACTAAGCCACAAAAATCTTATTTCCTCGAAAACTACGCATCGCATAGGAAATCCAGTTACAGATTTGAAATCTGCACACATGTGCGCTTCTAATGACGTAAAAATTACACGGATCGGTGATTGGTCGAAAAATTTGATATCTGGCGATGCCGGCATGGTTGATTCTGCCAATCCAAACTAAGCCACCAAAATCTTATTTCCTCCAAAACTACGCACCGCATAGGAAATCCAGTTACAAATTTGAAATCTGCACGCATGTGCGCTTCTAATGATGTGAAAATTACACGGATCGGTGATTGGTTGGAAAATTCGATATCTGGCGATGCCGGCATGGCGGTTTCCGCCAATCCAAACTAAGCCACAAAAATCTTATTTCCTCGAAAACTATGCACCGCATAGGAAATCCAGTTACAGATTTGAAATCTGCACACATGTGCGCTCCTAATGACGTAGAAATTACACGGATCGGTGATTGGTCGGAAAATTCGATATCTGGCGATGCCGGCATGGCGATTTCCGCCAATCCAAACTAAGCCACAAAAATCTTATTTCCTCGAAAACTATGCACCGCATAGGAATTCCAGTTACAGATTTGAAATCTGCACACATGTGCGCTCCTAATGACGTAAAAATTACACGGATCGGTGATTGGTCGGAAAATTCGATATCTAGCGATGCCGGCATGGCGGTTTCCGCCAATCCAAACTAAGCCACAAAAATCTTATTTCCTCGAAAACTATGCACCGCATAGGAAATCCAGTTACAGATTTGAAATCTGCACACATGTGCACTCCTAATGACGTAGAAATTACACGGATCGGTGATTGGTCGGAGAATTCGATATCTGGCGATGCCGGCATGGCTGATTCTGCCAATCCAAACTAAGCCACCAAAATCTTATTTCCTCGAAAACTACACACCGCATAGGAAATCCAGTTACAGATTTGAAATCTGCACGCATGTGCGCTTCTAATGATGTGAAAATTACACGGATCGGTGATTGGTCGGAAAATTCGATATCTGGCGATGCCGGCATGGCGGTTTCCGCCAATCCAAACTAAGCCACAAAAATCTTATTTCCTCGAAAACTATGCACCGCATAGGAAATCCAGTTACAGATTTGAAATCTGCACACATGTGCGCTCCTAATGACGTAGAAATTACACGGATCGGTGATTGGTCGGAAAATTCGATATCTGGCGATGCCGGCATGGCGATTTCCGCCAATCCAAACTAAGCCACAAAAATCTTATTTCCTCGAAAACTATGCACCGCATAGGAAATCCAGTTACAGATTTGAAATCTGCACACATGTGCGCTCCTAATGACGTAGAAATTACACGGATCGGTGATTGGTCGGAGAATTCGATATCTGGCGATGCCGGCATGGCTGATTCTGCCAATCCAAACTAAGCCACCAAAATCTTATTTCCTCGAAAACTACACACCGCATAGGAAATCCAGTTACAGATTTGAAATCTGCACGCATGTGCGCTTCTAATGATGTGAAAATTACACGGATCGGTGATTGGTCGGAAAATTCGATATCTGGCGATGCCGGCATGGCGGTTTCCGCCAATCCAAACTAAGCCACAAAAATCTTATTTCCTCGAAAACTATGCACCGCATAGGAAATCCAGTTACAGATTTGAAATCTGCACACATGTGCGCTCCTAATGACGTAGAAATTACACGGATCGGTGATTGGTCGGAAAATTCGATATCTGGCGATGCCGGCATGGCGGTTTCCGCCAATCCAAACTAAGCCACAAAAATCTTATTTCCTCGAAAACTATGCACCGCATAGGAAATCCAGTTACAGATTTGAAATCTGCACACATGTGCGCTCCTAATGACGTAAAAATTACACGGATCGGTGATTGGTCGGAAAATTCGATATCTAGCGATGCCGGCATGGCGGTTTCCGCCAATCCAAACTAAGCCACAAAAATCTTATTTCCTCGAAAACTATGCACCGCATAGGAAATCCAGTTACAGACTTGAAATCTGCACACATGTGCGCTCCTAATGACGTAGAAATTACACGGATCGGTGATTGGTCGGCAAATTCGATATCTGGCGATGCCGGCATGGCGATTTCCGCCAATCCAAACTAAGCCACAAAAATCTTATTTCCTCGAAAACTATGCACCGCATAGGAAATCCAGTTACAGATTTGAAATCTGCACACATGTGCGCTCCTAATGACGAAGAAATTACACGGATCGGTGATTGGTCGGAAAATTCGATATCTGGCGATGCCGGCATGGCGATTTCCGCCAATCCAAACTAAGCCACAAAAATCTTATTTCCTCGAAAACTATGCACCGCATAGGAAATCTAGTTACAGATTTGAAATCTGCACACATGTGCGCTCCTAATGACGTAAAAAATACACGGATCGGTGATTGGTCGGAAAATTCGATATCTAGCGATGCCGGCATGGCGGTTTCCGCCAATCCAAACTAAGCCACCAAAATCTTATTTCCTCGAAAACTACGCACCGCATAGGAAATCCAGTTACAGATTTGAAATCTGCACACATGTGCGCTTCTAATGATGTAAAAATTACACGGATCGGTGATTGGTCGGAAAATTCGATATCTGGCGATGCCGGCATGGCGATTTCCGCCAATCCAAACTAAGCCACAAAAATCTTATTTCCTCGAAAACTATGCACCGCATAGGAAATCCAGTTACAGATTTGAAATCTGCACACATGTGCGCTCCTAATGACGTAGAAATTACACGGATCGGTGATTGGTCGGAAAATTCGATATCTGGCGATGCCGGCATGGCGATTTCCGCCAATCCAAACTAAGCCACAAAAATCTTATTTCCTCGAAAACTATGCACCGCATAGGAAATCCAGTTACAGACTTGAAATCTGCACACATGTGCGCTCTTAATGACGAAGAAATTACACGGATCGGTGATTGGTCGGAAAATTCGAAATTTGGCGATGCCGGCATGGCTGTTTCCGCCAATCCAAACTAAGCCACAAAAATCTTATTTCCTCGAAAACTACGCACCGCATAGGAAATCCAGTTACAGATTTGAAATCTGCACACATGTGCGCTCCTAATGACGTAGAAATTACACGGATCGGTGATTGGTCGGAAAATTCGATATCTGGCGATGCCGGCATGGCGGTTTCCGCCAATCCAAACTAAGCCACCAAAATCTTATTTCCTCGAAAACTACGCACCGCATAGGAAATCCAGTTACAGATTTGAAATCTGCACACATGTGCGCTCCTAATGACGTAGAAATTACACGGATCGGTGATTGGTCGGATAATTCGATATCTGGCGATGCCGGCATGGCTGATTCTGCCAATCCAAACTAAGCCACCAAAATCTTATTTCCTCGAAAACTACGCACCGCATAGGAAATCCAGTTACAGATTTGAAATCTGCACGCATGTGCGCTTCTAATGATGTGAAAATTACACGGATCGGTGATTGGTCGGAAAATTCGATATCTGGCGATGCCGGCATGGCGGTTTCCTCCAATCCAAACTGAGCCACAAAAATCGTATTTCCTCGAAAACTATGCACCGCATAGGAAATCCAGTTACAGATTTGAAATCTGCACACATGTGCGCTCCTAATGACGAAGAAATTACACGGATCGGTGATTGGTCGGAAAATTCGATATCTGGCGATGCCGGCATGGCGATTTCCGCCAATCCAAACTAAGCCACAAAAATCGTATTTCCTCGAAAACTATGCACCGCATAGGAAATCCAGTTACAGATTTGAAATCTGCACACATGTGCGCTCCTAATGACGTAAAAAATACACGGATCGGTGATTGGTCGGAAAATTCGATATCTAGCGATGCCGGCATGGCGGTTTCCGCCAATCCAAACTAAGCCACCAAAATCTTATTTCCTCGAAAACTACGCACCGCATAGGAAATCCAGTTACAGATTTGAAATCTGCACACATGTGCGCTTCTAATGACGTAAAAATTACACGGATCGGTGATTGGTCGGAAAATTCGATATCTGGCGATGCCGGCATGGTTGATTCTGCCAATCCAAACTAAGCCACCAAAATCTTATTTCCTCCAAAACTACGCACCGCATAGGAAATCCAGTTACAAATTTGAAATCTGCACGCATGTGCGCTTCTAATGATGTGAAAATTACACGGATCGGTGATTGGTCGGAAAATTCGATATCTGGCGATGCCGGCATGGCGGTTTCCGCCAATCCAAACTAAGCCACAAAAATCTTATTTCCTCGAAAACTATGCACCGCATAGGAAATCCAGTTACAGATTTGAAATCTGCACACATGTGCGCTCCTAATGACGAAGAAATTACACGGATCGGTGATTGGTCGGAAAATTCGATATCTGGCGATGCCGGCATGGTTGATTCTGCCAATCCAAACTAAGCCACCAAAATCTTATTTCCTCGAAAACTACGCATCGCATAGGAAATCCAGTTACAGATTTGAAATCTGCACACATGTGCGCTTCTAATGACGTAAAAATTACACGGATCGGTGATTGGTCGGAAAATTCGATATCTGGCGATGCCGGCATGGTTGATTCTGCCAATCCAAACTAAGCCACCAAAATCTTATTTCCTCGAAAACTACGCACCGCATAGGAAATCCAGTTACAGATTTGAAATCTGCACACATGTGCGCTCCTAATGACGTAAAAAATACACGGATCGGTGATTGGTCGGAAAATTCGATATCTAGCGATGCCGGCATGGCGGTTTCCGCCAATCCAAACTAAGCCACCAAAATCTTATTTCCTCGAAAACTACGCACCGCATAGGAAATCCAGTTACAGATTTGAAATCTGCACACATGTGCGCTCCTAATGACGTAGAAATTACACGGATCGGTGATTGGTCGGAGAATTCGATATCTGGCGATGCCGGCATGGCTGATTCTGCCAATCCAAACTAAGCCACCAAAATCTTATTTCCTCGAAAACTACGCACCGCATAGGAAATCCAGTTACAGATTTGAAATCTGCACACATGTGCGCTCCTAATGACGTAGAAATTACACGGATCGGTGATTGGTCGGAGAATTCGATATCTGGCGATGCCGGCATGGCTGATTCTGCCAATCCAAACTAAGCCACCAAAATCTTATTTCCTCGAAAACTACACACCGCATAGGAAATCCAGTTACAGATTTGAAATCTGCACGCATGTGCGCTTCTAATGATGTGAAAATTACACGGATCGGTGATTGGTCGGAAAATTCGATATCTGGCGATGCCGGCATGGCGGTTTCCGCCAATCCAAACTAAGCCACAAAAATCTTATTTCCTCGAAAACTATGCACCGCATAGGAAATCCAGTTACAGATTTGAAATCTGCACACATGTGCGCTCCTAATGACGTAGAAATTACACGGATCGGTGATTGGTCGGAAAATTCGATATCTGGCGATGCCGGCATGGCGATTTCCGCCAATCCAAACTAAGCCACAAAAATCTTATTTCCTCGAAAACTATGCACCGCATAGGAAATCCAGTTACAGATTTGAAATCTGCACACATGTGCGCTCCTAATGACGTAGAAATTACACGGATCGGTGCTTGGTCGGCAAATTCGATTTCTGGCGATGCCGGCATGGCGATTTCCGCCAATCCAAACTAAGCCACAAAAATCTTATTTCCTCGAAAACTATGCACCGCATAGGAAATCCAGTTACAGATTTGAAATCTGCACACATGTGCGCTCCTAATGACGAAGAAATTACACGGATCGGTGATTGGTCGGAAAATTCGATATCTGGCGATGCCGGCATGGCGATTTCCGCCAATCCAAACTAAGCCACAAAAATCTTATTTCCTCGAAAACTATGCACCGCATAGGAAATCCAGTTACAGATTTGAAATCTGCACACATGTGCGCTCCTAATGACGTAAAAAATACTGGGATCGGTGATTGGTCGGAAAATTCGATATCTAGCGATGCCGGCATGGCGGTTTCCGCCAATCCAAACTAAGCCACCAAAATCTTATTTCCTCGAAAACTACGCACCGCATAGGAAATCCAGTTACAGATTTGAAATCTGCACGCATGTGCGCTTCTAATGATGTGAAAATTACACGGATCGGTGATTGGTCGGAAAATTCGATATCTGGCGATGCCGGCATGGCGGTTTCCTCCAATCCAAACTAAGCCACAAAAATCTTATTTCCTCGAAAACTATGCACCGCATAGGAAATCCAGTTACAGATTTGAAATCTGCACACATGTGCGCTCCTAATGACGTAAAAATTACACGGATCGGTGATTGGTCGGAAAATTCGATATCTAGCGATGCCGGCATGGCGGTTTCCGCCAATCCAAACTAAGCCACAAAAATCTTATTTCCTCGAAAACTATGCACCGCATAGGAAATCCAGTTACAGACTTGAAATCTGCACACATGTGCGCTCCTAATGACGTAGAAATTACACGGATCGGTGATTGGTCGGAAAATTCGAAATTTGGCGATGCCGGCATGGCGGTTTCCGCCAATCCAAACTAAGCCACAAAAATCTTATTTCCTCGAAAACTATGCACCGCATAGGAAATCCAGTTACAGATTTGAAATCTGCACACATGTGCGCTCCTAATGACGTAAAAAATACACGGATCGGTGATTGGTCGGAAAATTCGATATCTAGCGATGCCGGCATGGCGGTTTCCGCCAATCCAAACTAAGCCACCAAAATCTTATTTCCTCGAAAACTATGCACCGCATAGGAAATCCAGTTACAGACTTGAAATCTGCACACATGTGCGCTCCTAATGACGTAAAAAATACACGGATCGGTGATTGGTCGGAAAATTCGATATCTAGCGATGCCGGCATGGCGGTTTCCGCCAATCCAAACTAAGCCACCAAAATCTTATTTCCTCGAAAACTATGCACCGCATAGGAAATCCAGTTACAGATTTGAAATCTGCACACATGTGCGCTCCTAATGACGTAAAAAATACACGGATCGGTGATTGGTCGGAAAATTCGATATCTAGCGATGCCGGCATGGCGGTTTCCGCCAATCCAAACTAAGCCACCAAAATCTTATTTCCTCGAAAACTATGCACCGCATAGGAAATCCAGTTACAGACTTGAAATCTGCACACATGTGCGCTCCTAATGACGTAAAAAATACACGGATCGGTGATTGGTCGGAAAATTCGATATCTAGCGATGCCGGCATGGCGGTTTCCGCCAATCCAAACTAAGCCACCAAAATCTTATTTCCTCGAAAACTATGCACCGCATAGGAAATCCAGTTACAGATTTGAAATCTGCACACATGTGCGCTCCTAATGACGTAAAAAATACACGGATCGGTGATTGGTCGGAAAATTCGATATCTAGCGATGCCGGCATGGCGGTTTCCGCCAATCCAAACTAAGCCACAAAAATCTTATTTCCTCGAAAACTATGCACCGCATAGGAAATCCAGTTACAGACTTGAAATCTGCACACATGTGCGCTCCTAATGACGTAGAAATTACACGGATCGGTGCTTGGTCGGCAAATTCGATATCTGGCGATGCCGGCATGGCGATTTCCGCCAATCCAAACTAAGCCACAAAAATCTTATTTCCTCGAAAACTATGCACCGCATAGGAAATCCAGTTACAGATTTGAAATCTGCACACATGTGCGCTCCTAATGACGTAAAAATTACACGGATCGGTGATTGGTCGGAAAATTCGATATCTAGCGATGCCGGCATGGCGGTTTCCGCCAATCCAAACTAAGCCACAAAAATCTTATTTCCTCGAAAACTATGCACCGCATAGGAAATCCAGTTACAGACTTGAAATCTGCACACATGTGCGCTCCTAATGACGTAGAAATTACACGGATCGGTGATTGGTCGGAAAATTCGAAATTTGGCGATGCCGGCATGGCGGTTTCCGCCAATCCAAACTAAGCCACAAAAATCTTATTTCCTCGAAAACTATGCACCGCATAGGAAATCCAGTTACAGATTTGAAATCTGCACACATGTGCGCTCCTAATGACGTAAAAAATACACGGATCGGTGATTGGTCGGAAAATTCGATATCTAGCGATGCCGGCATGGCGGTTTCCGCCAATCCAAACTAAGCCACCAAAATCTTATTTCCTCGAAAACTATGCACCGCATAGGAAATCCAGTTACAGATTTGAAATCTGCACACATGTGCGCTCCTAATGACGTAGAAATTACACGGATCGGTGATTGGTCGGAAAATTCGATATCTGGCGATGCCGGCATGGCGATTTCCGCCAATCCAAACTAAGCCACAAAAATCGTATTTCCTCGAAAACTATGCACCGCATAGGAAATCCAGTTACAGATTTGAAATCTGCACACATGTGCGCTCCTAATGACGTAAAAAATACACGGATCGGTGATTGGTCGGAAAATTCGATATCTAGCGATGCCGGCATGGCGGTTTCCGCCAATCCAAACTAAGCCACCAAAATCTTATTTCCTCGAAAACTACGCACCGCATAGGAAATCCAGTTACAGATTTGAAATCTGCACGCATGTGCGCTTCTAATGATGTGAAAATTACACGGATCGGTGATTGGTCGGAAAATTCGATATCTGGCGATGCCGGCATGGCGGTTTCCTCCAATCCAAACTAAGCCACAAAAATCTTATTTCCTCGAAAACTATGCACCGCATAGGAAATCCAGTTACAGATTTGAAATCTGCACACATGTGCGCTCCTAATGACGTAAAAATTACACGGATCGGTGATTGGTCGGAAAATTCGATATCTAGCGATGCCGGCATGGCGGTTTCCGCCAATCCAAACTAAGCCACAAAAATCTTATTTCCTCGAAAACTATGCACCGCATAGGAAATCCAGTTACAGACTTGAAATCTGCACACATGTGCGCTCCTAATGACGTAGAAATTACACGGATCGGTGCTTGGTCGGCAAATTCGATATCTGGCGATGCCGGCATGGCGATTTCCGCCAATCCAAACTAAGCCACAAAAATCTTATTTCCTCGAAAACTATGCACCGCATAGGAAATCCAGTTACAGACTTGAAATCTGCACACATGTGCGCTCCTAATGACGTAGAAATTACACGGATCGGTGATTGGTCGGAAAATTCGAAATTTGGCGATGCCGGCATGGCGGTTTCCGCCAATCCAAACTAAGCCACAAAAATCTTATTTCCTCGAAAACTATGCACCGCATAGGAAATCCAGTTACAGATTTGAAATCTGCACACATGTGCGCTCCTAATGACGTAGAAATTACACGGATCGGTGCTTGGTCGGCAAATTCGATATCTGGCGATGCCGGCATGGCGATTTCCTCCAATCCAAACTAAGCCACAAAAATCTTATTTCCTCGAAAACTATGCACCGCATAGGAAATCCAGTTACAGATTTGAAATCTGCACACATGTGCGCTCCTAATGACGAAGAAATTACACGGATCGGTGATTGGTCGAAAAATTCGATATCTAGCGATGCCGGCATGGCGGTTTCCGCCAATCCAAACTAAGCCACCAAAATCGTATCTCCTCGAAAACTACGCGCCGCATAGGAAATCCAGTTACAGATTTGAAATCTGCACACATGTGCACTCTTAACGACGTAAAAAATACACGGATCGGTGATTGGTCGGAAAATTCGAAATTTGGCGATGCCGGCATGGCTGTTTCCGCCAATCCAAACTAAGCCACAAAAATATTATTTCCTCGAAAACTATGCACCGCATAGGAAATCCAGTTACAGATTTGAAATCTGCACACATGTGCGCTCCTAATGACGTAGAAATTACACGGATCGGTGATTGGTCGGAAAAGTCGATATCTGGCGATGCCGGCATGGCGATTTCCGCCAATCCAAACTAAGCCACAAAAATCTTATTTCCTCGAAAACTATGCACCGCATAGGAAATCCAGTTACAGATTTGAAATCTGCACACATGTGCGCTCTTAATGACGAAGAAATTACACGGATCGGTGATTGGTCGAAAAATTCGATATCTGGCGACGCCGGCATGGCTGTTTCCGCCAATCCAAACTAAGCCACAAAAATCGTATCTCCTCGAAAACTACGCGCCGCATAGGAAATCCAGTTACAGATTTGAAATCTGCACACATGTGCACTCTTAACGACGTAATAAATACACGGATCGGTGATTGGTCGGAAAATTCGATATCTGGCGATGCCGGCATGGCGATTTCCGCCAATCCAAACTAAGCCACAAAAATCTTATTTCCTCGAAAACTACGCACCGCATAGGAAATCCAGTTACAGATTTGAAATCTGCACACATGTGCGCTCTTAATGACGAAGAAATTACACGGATCGGTTATTGGTCGAAAAATTCGATATCTGGCGACGCCGGCATGGCTGTTTCCGCCAATCCAAACTAAGCCACAAAAATCTTATTTCCTCGAAAACTACGCATCGCATAGGAAATCCAGTTACAGATTTGAAATCTGCACACATGTGCGCTCCTAATGACGTAAAAAATACACGGATCGGTGATTGGTCGGAAAATTCGATATCTAGCGATGCCGGCATGGCGGTTTCCGCCAATCCAAACTAAGCCACAAAAATCTTATTTCCTCGAAAACTATGCACCGCATAGGAAATCCAGTTACAGACTTGAAATCTGCACACATGTGCGCTCCTAATGACGTAGAAATTACACGGATCGGTGCTTGGTCGGCAAATTCGATATCTGGCGATGCCGGCATGGCGATTTCCGCCAATCCAAACTAAGCCACAAAAATCTTATTTCCTCGAAAACTATGCACCGCATAGGAAATCCAGTTACAGATTTGAAATCTGCACACATGTGCGCTCCTAATGACGTAAAAATTACACGGATCGGTGATTGGTCGGAAAATTCGATATCTAGCGATGCCGGCATGGCGGTTTCCGCCAATCCAAACTAAGCCACAAAAATCTTATTTCCTCGAAAACTATGCACCGCATAGGAAATCCAGTTACAGACTTGAAATCTGCACACATGTGCGCTCCTAATGACGTAGAAATTACACGGATCGGTGATTGGTCGGAAAATTCGAAATTTGGCGATGCCGGCATGGCGGTTTCCGCCAATCCAAACTAAGCCACAAAAATCTTATTTCCTCGAAAACTATGCACCGCATAGGAAATCCAGTTACAGATTTGAAATCTGCACACATGTGCGCTCCTAATGACGTAGAAATTACACGGATCGGTGCTTGGTCGGCAAATTCGATATCTGGCGATGCCGGCATGGCGATTTCCTCCAATCCAAACTAAGCCACAAAAATCTTATTTCCTCGAAAACTATGCACCGCATAGGAAATCCAGTTACAGATTTGAAATCTGCACACATGTGCGCTCCTAATGACGAAGAAATTACACGGATCGGTGATTGGTCGAAAAATTCGATATCTAGCGATGCCGGCATGGCGGTTTCCGCCAATCCAAACTAAGCCACCAAAATCGTATCTCCTCGAAAACTACGCGCCGCATAGGAAATCCAGTTACAGATTTGAAATCTGCACACATGTGCACTCTTAACGACGTAAAAAATACACGGATCGGTGATTGGTCGGAAAATTCGAAATTTGGCGATGCCGGCATGGCGATTTCCGCCAATCCAAACTAAGCCACAAAAATCTTATTTCCTCGAAAACTATGCACCGCATAGGAAATCCAGTTACAGATTTGAAATCTGCACACATGTGCGCTCTTAATGACGAAGAAATTACACGGATCGGTGATTGGTCGAAAAATTCGATATCTGGCGACGCCGGCATGGCTGTTTCCGCCAATCCAAACTAAGCCACAAAAATCGTATCTCCTCGAAAACTACGCGCCGCATAGGAAATCCAGTTACAGATTTGAAATCTGCACACATGTGCACTCTTAACGACGTAATAAATACAGGGATCGGTGATTGGTCGGAAAATTCGATATCTGGCGATGCCGGCATGGCGATTTCCGCCAATCCAAACTAAGCCACAAAAATCTTATTTCCTCGAAAACTACGCACCGCATAGGAAATCCAGTTACAGATTTGAAATCTGCACACATGTGCGCTCTTAATGACGAAGAAATTACACGGATCGGTTATTGGTCGAAAAATTCGATATCTGGCGACGCCGGCATGGCTGTTTCCGCCAATCCAAACTAAGCCACAAAAATCTTATTTCCTCGAAAACTACGCATCGCATAGGAAATCCAGTTACAGATTTGAAATCTGCACACATGTGCGCTCCTAATGACGTAGAAATTACACGGATCGGTGATTGGTCGGAAAATTCGATATCTGGCGATGCCGGCATGGCGGTTTCCGCCAATCCAAACTAAGCCACAAAAATCTTATTTCCTCGAAAACTATGCACCGCATAGGAAATCCAGTTACAGATTTTAAATCTGCACACATGTGCGCTCCTAATGACGTAGAAATTACACGGATCGGTGATTGGTCGGAAAATTCGATATCTGGCGATGCCGGCATGGTTGATTCTGCCAATCCAAACTAAGCCACCAAAATCTTATTTCCTCCAAAACTACGCACCGCATAGGAAATCCAGTTACAAATTTGAAATCTGCACGCATGTGCGCTTCTAATGATGTGAAAATTACACGGATCGGTGATTGGTCGGAAAATTCGATATCTAGCGATGCCGGCATGGCGGTTTCCGCCAATCCAAACTAAGCCACCAAAATCTTATTTCCTCGAAAACTATGCACCGCATAGGAAATCCAGTTACAGACTTGAAATCTGCACACATGTGCGCTCTTAATGACGAAGAAATTACACGGATCGGTGATTGGTCGGAAAATTCGAAATTTGGCGATGCCGGCATGGCTGTTTCCGCCAATCCAAACTAAGCCACAAAAATATTATTTCCTCGAAAACTATGCACCGCATAGGAAATCCAGTTACAGATTTGAAATCTGCACACATGTGCGCTCCTAATGACGTAGAAATTACACGGATCGGTGATTGGTCGGAAAATTCGATATCTGGCGATGCCGGCATGGCGATTTCCGCCAATCCAAACTAAGCCACAAAAATCTTATTTCCTCGAAAACTATGCACCGCATAGGAAATCCAGTTACAGATTTGAAATCTGCACACATGTGCGCTCCTAATGACGTAAAAATTACACGGATCGGTGATTGGTCGGAAAATTCGATATCTGGCGATGCCGGCATGGCGGTTTCCGCCAATCCAAACTAAGCCACAAAAATCTTATTTCCTCGAAAACTATGCACCGCATAGGAAATCCAGTTACAGATTTGAAATCTGCACACAAATGCGCTCCTAACGACGCAAAAATTACATGGATCGGTGATTAGTCGGAAAATTCGAAATTTGGCGATGCCGGCATGGCTGTTTCCGCCAATCCAAACTAAGCCACAAAAATATTATTTCCTCTTAAACTATGCACCGCATAGGAAATCCAGTTACAGATTTGAAATCTGCACACATGTGCGCTCCTAATGACGTAGAAATTACACGGATCGGTGATTGGTCGGAAAATTCGATATCTGGCGATGCCGGCATGACTGTTTCCGCCAATCCAAACTAAGCCACAAAAATCTTATTTCCTCGAAAACTATGCACCGCATAGGAAATCCAGTTACAGATTTGAAATCTGCACACATGTGCGCTCCTAATGACGTAGAAATTACACGGATCGGTGATTGGTCGGAGAATTCGATATCTGGCGATGCCGGCATGGCTGATTCTGCCAATCCAAACTAAGCCACCAAAATCTTATTTCCTCGAAAACTACGCACCGCATAGGAAATCCAGTTACAGATTTGAAATCTGCACGCATGTGCGCTTCTAATGATGTGAAAATTACACGGATCGGTGATTGGTCGGAAAATTCGATATCTGGCGATGCCGGCATGGCGGTTTCCTCCAATCCAAACTAAGCCACAAAAATCTTATTTCCTCGAAAACTATGCACCGCATAGGAAATCCAGTTACAGATTTGAAATCTGCACACATGTGCGCTCCTAATGACGTAGAAATTACACGGATCGGTGATTGGTCGGAAAATTCGATATCTGGCGATGCCGGCATGGCGATTTCCGCCAATCCAAACTAAGCCACAAAAATCTTATTTCCTCGAAAACTATGCACCGCATAGGAAATCCAGTTACAGATTTGAAATCTGCACACATGTGCGCTCCTAATGACGTAGAAATTACACGGATCGGTGATTGGTCGGAAAATTCGATATCTGGCGATGCCGGCATGGTTGATTCTGCCAATCCAAACTAAGCCACCAAAATCTTATTTCCTCCAAAACTACGCACCGCATAGGAAATCCAGTTACAAATTTGAAATCTGCACGCATGTGCGCTTCTAATGATGTGAAAATTCACGGATCGGTGATTGGTCGGAAAATTCGATATCTGGCGATGCCGGCATGGCTGTTTCCGCCAATCCAAACTAAGCCACAAAAATCTTATTTCCTCGAAAACTATGCACCGCATAGGAAATCCAGTTACAAATTTGAAATCTGCACGCATGTGCGCTTCTAATGATGTGAAAATTACACGGATCGGTGATTGGTCGGAAAATTCGATATCTGGCGATGCCGGCATGGCGGTTTCCGCCAATCCAAACTAAGCCACAAAAATCTTATTTCCTCGAAAACTATGCACCGCATAGGAAATCCAGTTACAGACTTGAAATCTGCACACATGTGCGCTCTTAATGACGAAGAAATTACACAGATCGGTGATTGGTCGGAAAATTCGAAATTTGGCGATGCCGGCATGGCTGTTTCCGCCAATCCAAACTAAGCCACAAAAATCTTATTTCCTCGAAAACTATGCACCGCATAGGAAATCCAGTTACAAATTTGAAATCTGCACGCATGTGCGCTTCTAATGATGTGAAAATTACACGGATCGGTGATTGGTCGGAAAATTCGATATCTAGCGATGCCGGCATGGCGGTTTCCGCCAATCCAAACTAAGCCACCAAAATCTTATTTCCTCGAAAACTATGCACCGCATAGGAAATCCAGTTACAGACTTGAAATCTGCACACATGTGCGCTCTTAATGACGAAGAAATTACACGGATCGGTGATTGGTCGGAAAATTCGAAATTTGGCGATGCCGGCATGGCTGTTTCCGCCAATCCAAACTAAGCCACAAAAATATTATTTCCTCGAAAACTATGCACCGCATAGGAAATCCAGTTACAGATTTGAAATCTGCACACATGTGCGCTCCTAATGACGTAGAAATTACACGGATCGGTGATTGGTCGGAAAATTCGATATCTGGCGATGCCGGCATGGCGATTTCCGCCAATCCAAACTAAGCCACAAAAATCTTATTTCCTCGAAAACTATGCACCGCATAGGAAATCCAGTTACAGATTTGAAATCTGCACACATGTGCGCTCCTAATGACGTAAAAATTACACGGATCGGTGATTGGTCGGAAAATTCGATATCTGGCGATGCCGGCATGGCGGTTTCCGCCAATCCAAACTAAGCCACAAAAATCTTATTTCCTCGAAAACTATGCACCGCATAGGAAATCCAGTTACAGATTTGAAATCTGCACACAAATGCGCTCCTAACGACGTAAAAATTACATGGATCGGTGATTAGTCGGAAAATTCGAAATTTGGCGATGCCGGCATGGCTGTTTCCGCCAATCCAAACTAAGCCACAAAAATCTTATTTCCTCGAAAACTACGCATCGCATAGGAAATCCAGTTACAGATTTGAAATCTGCACACATGTGCGCTTCTAATGACGTAAAAATTACACGGATCGGTGATTGGTCGGAAAATTCGATATCTGGCGATGCCGGCATGGTTGATTCTGCCAATCCAAACTAAGCCACCAAAATCTTATTTCCTCCAAAACTACGCACCGCATAGGAAATCCAGTTACAAATTTGAAATCTGCACGCATGTGCGCTTCTAATGATGTGAAAATTACACGGATCGGTGATTGGTCGGAAAATTCGATATCTAGCGATGCCGGCATGGCGGTTTCCGCCAATCCAAACTAAGCCACCAAAATCTTATTTCCTCGAAAACTATGCACCGCATAGGAAATCCAGTTACAGACTTGAAATCTGCACACATGTGTGCTCTTAATGACGAAGAAATTACACGGATCGGTGATTGGTCGGAAAATTCGAAATTTGGCGATGCCGGCATGGCTGTTTCCGCCAATCCAAACTAAGCCACAAAAATATTATTTCCTCGAAAACTATGCACCGCATAGGAAATCCAGTTACAGATTTGAAATCTGCACACATGTGCGCTCCTAATGACGTAGAAATTACACGGATCGGTGATTGGTCGGAAAATTCGATATCTGGCGATGCCGGCATGGCGATTTCCGCCAATCCAAACTAAGCCACAAAAATCTTATTTCCTCGAAAACTATGCACCGCATAGGAAATCCAGTTACAGATTTGAAATCTGCACACATGTGCGCTCCTAATGATGTAAAAATTACACGGATCGGTGATTGGTCGGAAAATTCGATATCTGGCGATGCCGGGCATGGCGGTTTCCGCCAATCCAAACTAAGCCACAAAAATCTTATTTCCTCGAAAACTATGCACCGCATAGGAAATCCAGTTACAGATTTGAAATCTGCACACAAATGCGCTCCTAACGACGCAAAAATTACATGGATCGGTGATTAGTCGGAAAATTCGAAATTTGGCGATGCCGGCATGGCTGTTTCCGCCAATCCAAACTAAGCCACAAAAATATTATTTCCTCTTAAACTATGCACCGCATAGGAAATCCAGTTACAGATTTGAAATCTGCACACATGTGCGCTCCTAATGACGTAGAAATTACACGGATCGGTGATTGGTCGGAAAATTCGATATCTGGCGATGCCGGCATGACTGTTTCCGCCAATCCAAACTAAGCCACAAAAATCTTATTTCCTCGAAAACTATGCACCGCATAGGAAATCCAGTTACAGATTTGAAATCTGCACACATGTGCGCTCCTAATGACGTAGAAATTACACGGATCGGTGATTGGTCGGAGAATTCGATATCTGGCGATGCCGGCATGGCTGATTCTGCCAATCCAAACTAAGCCACCAAAATCTTATTTCCTCGAAAACTACGCACCGCATAGGAAATCCAGTTACAGATTTGAAATCTGCACGCATGTGCGCTTCTAATGATGTGAAAATTACACGGATCGGTGATTGGTCGGAAAATTCGATATCTGGCGATGCCGGCATGGCGGTTTCCTCCAATCCAAACTAAGCCACAAAAATCTTATTTCCTCGAAAACTATGCACCGCATAGGAAATCCAGTTACAGATTTGAAATCTGCACACATGTGCGCTCCTAATGACGTAGAAATTACACGGATCGGTGATTGGTCGGAAAATTCGATATCTGGCGATGCCGGCATGGCGATTTCCGCCAATCCAAACTAAGCCACAAA
Source organism: Brachypalpus laphriformis (assembly GCA_945910035.1). Lineage (NCBI taxonomy): Eukaryota > Metazoa > Arthropoda > Insecta > Diptera > Syrphidae > Brachypalpus > Brachypalpus laphriformis. The sequence continues at coordinate 75,556,776 of OX246755.1, read as the reverse complement.
AATCTTATTTCCTCGAAAACTATGCACCGCATAGGAAATCCAGTTACAGATTTGAAATCTGCACACATGTGCGCTCCTAATGACGTAGAAATTACACGGATCGGTGATTGGTCGGAAAATTCGATATCTGGCGATGCCGGCATGGTTGATTCTGCCAATCCAAACTAAGCCACCAAAATCTTATTTCCTCGAAAACTATGCACCGCATAGGAAATCCAGTTACAGATTTGAAATCTGCACACATGTGCGCTCCTAATGACGTAAAAATTACACGGATCGGTGATTGGTCGGAAAATTCGATATCTGGCGATGCCGGCATGGTTGATTCTGCCAATCCAAACTAAGCCACCAAAATCTTATTTCCTCCAAAACTACGCACCGCATAGGAAATCCAGTTACAAATTTGAAATCTGCACGCATGTGCGCTTCTAATGATGTGAAAATTCACGGATCGGTGATTGGTCGGAAAATTCGATATCTGGCGATAAACTAAGAGACAAAAATCTTATTTCCTCGAAAACTATGCACCGCATAGGAAATCCAGTTACAGATTTGAAATCTGCACACATGTGCGCTCCTAATGACGTAAAAATTACACGGATCGGTGATTGGTCGGAAAATTCGATATCTGGCGATGCCGGCATGGCTGTTTCCGCCAATCCAAACTAAGCCACAAAAATCTTATTTCCTCGAAAACTATGCACCGCATAGGAAATCCAGTTACAAATTTGAAATCTGCACGCATGTGCGCTTCTAATGATGTGAAAATTACACGGATCGGTGATTGGTCGGAAAATTCGATATCTGGCGATGCCGGCATGGCGGTTTCCGCCAATCCAAACTAAGCCACAAAAATCTTATTTCCTCGAAAACTATGCACCGCATAGGAAATCCAGTTACAGACTTGAAATCTGCACACATGTGCGCTCTTAATGACGAAGAAATTACACAGATCGGTGATTGGTCGGAAAATTCGAAATTTGGCGATGCCGGCATGGCTGTTTCCGCCAATCCAAACTAAGCCACAAAAATCTTATTTCCTCGAAAACTATGCACCGCATAGGAAATCCAGTTACAAATTTGAAATCTGCACGCATGTGCGCTTCTAATGATGTGAAAATTACACGGATCGGTGATTGGTCGGAAAATTCGATATCTGGCGATGCCGGCATGGCGGTTTCCGCCAATCCAAACTAAGCCACAAAAATCTTATTTCCTCGAAAACTATGCACCGCATAGGAAATCCAGTTACAGATTTCAAATCTGCACACATGTGCGCTCCTAATGACGTAAAAATTACACGGATCGGTGATTGGTCGGAAAATTCGATATCTGGCGATGCCGGCATGGCTGTTTCCGCCAATCCAAACTAAGCCACAAAAATCTTATTTCCTCGAAAACTATGCACCGCATAGGAAATCCAGTTACAAATTTGAAATCTGCACGCATGTGCGCTTCTAATGATGTGAAAATTACACGGATCGGTGATTGGTCGGAAAATTCGATATCTGGCGATGCCGGCATGGCGGTTTCCGCCAATCCAAACTAAGCCACAAAAATCTTATTTCCTCGAAAACTATGCACCGCATAGGAAATCCAGTTACAGACTTGAAATCTGCACACATGTGCGCTCTAAATGACGAAGAAATTACACAGATCGGTGATTGGTCGGAAAATTCGAAATTTGGCGATGCCGGCATGGCTGTTTCCGCCAATCCAAACTAAGCCACAAAAATCTTATTTCCTCGAAAACTACGCATCGGATAGGAAATCCAGTTACAGATTTGAAATCTGCACACATGTGCGCTTCTAATGATGTGAAAATTACACGGATCGGTGATTGGTCGGAAAATTCGATATCTGGCGATGCCGGCATGGCGGTTTCCGCCAATCCAAACTAAGCCACAAAAATCTTATTTCCTCGAAAACTATGCACCGCATAGGAAATCCAGTTACAAATTTGAAATCTGCACGCATGTGCGCTTCTAATGATGTGAAAATTACACGGATCGGTGATTGGTCGGAAAATTCGATATCTGGCGATGCCGGCATGGCGGTTTCCGCCAATCCAAACTAAGCCACAAAAATCTTATTTCCTCGAAAACTATGCACCGCATAGGAAATCCAGTTACAAATTTGAAATCTGCACGCATGTGCGCTTCTAATGATGTGAAAATTACACGGATCGGTGATTGGTCGGAAAATTCGATATCTGGCGATGCCGGCATGGCGGTTTCCGCCAATCCAAACTAAGCCACAAAAATCTTATTTCCTCGAAAACTATGCATCGCATAGGAAATCCAGTTGCAGACTTGAAATCTGCACACATGTGCGCTCCTAATGACGTAGAAATTACACGGATCGGTGATTGGTCGGAAAATTCGATATCTGGCGATGCCGGCATGGCGGTTTCCGCCAATCCAAACTAAGCCACAAAAATCTTATTTCCTCGAAAACTATGCACCGCATAGGAAATCCAGTTACAAATTTGAAATCTGCACGCATGTGCGCTTCTAATGATGTGAAAATTACACGGATCGGTGATTGGTCGGAAAATTCGATATCTGGCGATGCCGGCATGGCGGTTTCCGCCAATCCAAACTAAGCCACAAAAATCTTATTTCCTCGAAAACTATGCATCGCATAGGAAATCCAGTTACAGATTTGAAATCTGCACACATGTGCGCTCCTAATGACGTAGAAATTACACGGATCGGTGATTGGTCGGAAAATTCGATATCTGGCGATGCCGGCATGGTTGATTCTGCCAATCCAAACTAAGCCACCAAAATCTTATTTCCTCCAAAACTACGCACCGCATAGGAAATCCAGTTACAAATTTGAAATCTGCACACATGTGCGCTCCTAATGACGTAGAAATTACACGGATCGGTGATTGGTCGGAAAATTCGATATCTGGCGATGCCGGCATGGCGATTTCCGCCAATCCAAACTAAGCCACAAAAATCTTATTTCCTCGAAAACTATGCATCGCATAGGAAATCCAGTTGCAGACTTGAAATCTGCACACATGTGCGCTCCTAATGACGTAGAAATTACACGGATCGGTGATTGGTCGGAAAATTCGATATCTGGCGATGCCGGCATGGCGGTTTCCGCCAATCCAAACTAAGCCACAAAAATCTTATTTCCTCGAAAACTATGCATCGCATAGGAAATCCAGTTGCAGACTTGAAATCTGCACACATGTGCGCTCCTAATGACGTAGAAATTACACGGATCGGTGATTGGTCGGAAAATTCGATATCTGGCGATGCCGGCATGGCGGTTTCCGCCAATCCAAACTAAGCCACAAAAATCTTATTTCCTCGAAAACTACGCATCGGATAGGAAATCCAGTTACAGATTTGAAATCTGCACACATGTGCGCTTCTAATGATGTGAAAATTACACGGATCGGTGATTGGTCGGAAAATTCGATATCTGGCGATGCCGGCATGGCGGTTTCCGCCAATCCAAACTAAGCCACAAAAATCTTATTTCCTCGAAAACTATGCATCGCATAGGAAATCCAGTTACAGACTTGAAATCTGCACACATGTGCGCTCCTAATGACGTAGAAATTACACGGATCGGTGATTGGTCGGAAAATTCGATATCTGGCGATGCCGGCATGGCGATTTCCGCCAATCCAAACTAAGCCACAAAAATCTTATTTCCTCGAAAACTATGCACCGCATAGGAAATCCAGTTACAGATTTGAAATCTGCACACATGTGCGCTCCTAATGACGTAGAAATTACACGGATCGGTGATTGGTCGGAAAATTCGATATCTGGCGATGCCGGCATGGTTGATTCTGCCAATCCAAACTAAGCCACCAAAATCTTATTTCCTCCAAAACTACGCACCGCATAGGAAATCCAGTTACAAATTTGAAATCTGCACACATGTGCGCTCCTAATGACGTAGAAATTACACGGATCGGTGATTGGTCGGAAAATTCGATATCTGGCGATGCCGGCATGGCGATTTCCGCCAATCCAAACTAAGCCACAAAAATCTTATTTCCTCGAAAACTATGCACCGCATAGGAAATCCAGTTACAGATTTGAAATCTGCACACATGTGCGCTCCTAATGACGTAAAAATTACACGGATCGGTGATTGGTCGGAAAATTCGATATCTGGCGATGCCGGGCATGGCGGTTTCCGCCAATCCAAACTAAGCCACAAAAATCTTATTTCCTCGAAAACTATGCACCGCATAGGAAATCCAGTTACAGATTTGAAATCTGCACACAAATGCGGTCCTAACGACGCAAAAATTACATCGATCGGTGATTAGTCGGAAAATTCGAAATTTGGCGATGCCGGCATGGCTGTTTCCGCCAATCCAAACTAAGCCACAAAAATATTATTTCCTCGAAAACTATGCACCGCATAGGAAATCCAGTTACAGATTTGAAATCTGCACACATGTGCGCTCCTAATGACGTAGAAATTACACGGATCGGTGATTGGTCGGAAAATTCGATATCTGGCGATGCCGGCATGACTGTTTCCGCCAATCCAAACTAAGCCACAAAAATCTTATTTCCTCGAAAACTATGCACCGCATAGGAAATCCAGTTACAGATTTGAAATCTGCACACATGTGCGCTCCTAATGACGTAGAAATTACACGGATCGGTGATTGGTCGGAGAATTCGATATCTGGCGATGCCGGCATGGCTGATTCTGCCAATCCAAACTAAGCCACCAAAATCTTATTTCCTCGAAAACTACGCACCGCATAGGAAATCCAGTTACAGATTTGAAATCTGCACGCATGTGCGCTTCTAATGATGTGAAAATTACACGGATCGGTGATTGGTCGAAAAATTCGATATCTGGCGATGCCGGCATGGCGGTTTCCGCCAATCCAAACTAAGCCACCAAAATCTTATTTCCTCGAAAACTATGCACCGCATAGGAAATCCAGTTACAGATTTGAAATCTGCACACATGTGCGCTCCTAATGACGTAGAAATTACACGGATCGGTGATTGGTCGGAAAATTCGATATCTGGCGATGCCGGCATGGCGATTTCCGCCAATCCAAACTAAGCCACAAAAATCTTATTTCCTCGAAAACTATGCACCGCATAGGAAATCCAGTTACAGATTTCAAATCTGCACACATGTGCGCTCCTAATGACGTAGAAATTACACGGATCGGTGATTGGTCGGAAAATTCGATATCTGGCGATGCCGGCATGGTTGATTCTGCCAATCCAAACTAAGTAACCAAAATCTTATTTCCTCCAAAACTACGCACCGCATAGGAAATCCAGTTACAAATTTGAAATCTGCACGCATGTGCGCTTCTAATGATGTGAAAATTACACGGATCGGTGATTGGTCGGAAAATTCGATATCTGGCGATGCCGGCATGGCTGTTTCCGCCAATCCAAACTAAGCCACAAAAATCTTATTTCCTCGAAAACTATGCACCGCATAGGAAATCCAGTTACAAATTTGAAATCTGCACGCATGTGCGCTTCTAATGATGTGAAAATTACACGGATCGGTGATTGGTCGGAAAATTCGATATCTGGCGATGCCGGCATGGCGGTTTCCGCCAATCCAAACTAAGCCACAAAAATCTTATTTCCTCGAAAACTATGCACCGCATAGGAAATCCAGTTACAGATTTCAAATCTGCACACATGTGCGCTCCTAATGACGTAAAAATTACACGGATCGGTGATTGGTCGGAAAATTCGATATCTGGCGATGCCGGCATGGCTGTTTCCGCCAATCCAAACTAAGCCACAAAAATCTTATTTCCTCGAAAACTATGCACCGCATAGGAAATCCAGTTACAAATTTGAAATCTGCACGCATGTGCGCTTCTAATGATGTGAAAATTACACGGATCGGTGATTGGTCGGAAAATTCGATATCTGGCGATGCCGGCATGGCGGTTTCCGCCAATCCAAACTAAGCCACAAAAATCTTATTTCCTCGAAAACTATGCACCGCATAGGAAATCCAGTTACAGACTTGAAATCTGCACACATGTGCGCTCTAAATGACGAAGAAATTACACAGATCGGTGATTGGTCGGAAAATTCGAAATTTGGCGATGCCGGCATGGCTGTTTCCGCCAATCCAAACTAAGCCACAAAAATCTTATTTCCTCGAAAACTACGCATCGGATAGGAAATCCAGTTACAGATTTGAAATCTGCACACATGTGCGCTTCTAATGATGTGAAAATTACACGGATCGGTGATTGGTCGGAAAATTCGATATCTGGCGATGCCGGCATGGCGGTTTCCGCCAATCCAAACTAAGCCACAAAAATCTTATTTCCTCGAAAACTATGCACCGCATAGGAAATCCAGTTACAAATTTGAAATCTGCACGCATGTGCGCTTCTAATGATGTGAAAATTACACGGATCGGTGATTGGTCGGAAAATTCGATATCTGGCGATGCCGGCATGGCGGTTTCCGCCAATCCAAACTAAGCCACAAAAATCTTATTTCCTCGAAAACTATGCACCGCATAGGAAATCCAGTTACAGACTTGAAATCTGCACACATGTGCGCTCCTAATGACGTAGAAATTACACGGATCGGTGATTGGTCGGAAAATTCGATATCTGGCGATGCCGGCATGGCGGTTTCCGCCAATCCAAACTAAGCCACAAAAATCTTATTTCCTCGAAAACTATGCACCGCATAGGAAATCCAGTTACAAATTTGAAATCTGCACGCATGTGCGCTTCTAATGATGTGAAAATTACACGGATCGGTGATTGGTCGGAAAATTCGATATCTGGCGATGCCGGCATGGCGGTTTCCGCCAATCCAAACTAAGCCACAAAAATCTTATTTCCTCGAAAACTATGCATCGCATAGGAAATCCAGTTACAGACTTGAAATCTGCACACATGTGCGCTCCTAATGACGTAGAAATTACACGGATCGGTGATTGGTCGGAAAATTCGATATCTGGCGATGCCGGCATGGCGATTTCCGCCAATCCAAACTAAGCCACAAAAATCTTATTTCCTCGAAAACTATGCACCGCATAGGAAATCCAGTTACAGATTTGAAATCTGCACACATGTGCGCTCCTAATGACGTAGAAATTACACGGATCGGTGATTGGTCGGAAAATTCGATATCTGGCGATGCCGGCATGGTTGATTCTGCCAATCCAAACTAAGCCACCAAAATCTTATTTCCTCCAAAACTACGCACCGCATAGGAAATCCAGTTACAAATTTGAAATCTGCACGCATGTGCGCTTCTAATGATGTGAAAATTACACGGATCGGTGATTGGTCGGAAAATTCGATATCTGGCGATGCCGGCATGGCTGTTTCCGCCAATCCAAACTAAGCCACAAAAATCTTATTTCCTCGAAAACTATGCACCGCATAGGAAATCCAGTTACAAATTTGAAATCTGCACGCATGTGCGCTTCTAATGATGTGAAAATTACACGGATCGGTGATTGGTCGGAAAATTCGATATCTGGCGATGCCGGCATGGCGATTTCCGCCAATCCAAACTAAGCCACAAAAATCTTATTTCCTCGAAAACTATGCACCGCATAGGAAATCCAGTTACAGATTTGAAATCTGCACACATGTGCGCTCCTAATGACGTAAAAATTACACGGATCGGTGATTGGTCGGAAAATTCGATATCTGGCGATGCCGGCATGGCTGTTTCCGCCAATCCAAACTAAGCCACAAAAATCTTATTTCCTCGAAAACTATGCACCGCATAGGAAATCCAGTTACAAATTTGAAATCTGCACGCATGTGCGCTTCTAATGATGTGAAAATTACACGGATCGGTGATTGGTCGGAAAATTCGATATCTGGCGATGCCGGCATGGCGGTTTCCGCCAATCCAAACTAAGCCACCAAAATCTTATTTCCTCGAAAACTATGCACCGCATAGGAAATCCAGTTACAGATTTGAAATCTGCACACATGTGCGCTTCTAATGACGTAAGAATTACACGGATCGGTGATTGGTCGGAAAATTCGATATCTGGCGATGCCGGCATGGTTGATTCTGCCAATCCAAACTAAGCCACAAAAATCTTATTTCCTCCAAAACTACGCACCGCATAGGAAATCCAGTTACAAATTTGAAATCTGCACGCATGTGCGCTTCTAATGATGTGAAAATTACACGGATCGGTGATTGGTCGGAAAATTCGAAATTTGGCGATGCCGGCATGGCTGTTTCCGCCAATCCAAACTAAGCCACAAAAATCTTATTTCCTCGAAAACTACGCATCGGATAGGAAATCCAGTTACAGATTTGAAATCTGCACACATGTGCGCTCCTAATGACGTAGAAATTACACGGATCGGTGATTGGTCGGAAAATTCGATATCTGGCGATGCCGGCATGGCGATTTCCGCCAATCCAAACTAAGCCACAAAAATCTTATTTCCTCGAAAACTATGCACCGCATAGGAAATCCAGTTACAGATTTGAAATCTGCACACATGTGCGCTCCTAATGACGTAAAAATTACACGGATCGGTGATTGGTCGGAAAATTCGATATCTGGCGATGCCGGCATGGCTGTTTCCGCCAATCCAAACTAAGCCACAAAAATCTTATTTCCTCGAAAACTATGCACCGCATAGGAAATCCAGTTACAAATTTGAAATCTGCACGCATGTGCGCTTCTAATGATGTGAAAATTACACGGATCGGTGATTGGTCGGAAAATTCGATATCTGGCGATGCCGGCATGGCTGTTTCCGCCAATCCAAACTAAGCCACAAAAATCTTATTTCCTCGAAAACTATGCACCGCATAGGAAATCCAGTTACAAATTTGAAATCTGCACGCATGTGCGCTTCTAATGATGTGAAAATTACACGGATCGGTGATTGGTCGGAAAATTCGATATCTGGCGATGCCGGCATGGCGATTTCCGCCAATCCAAACTAAGAGACAAAAATCTTATTTCCTCGAAAACTATGCACCGCATAGGAAATCCAGTTACAGATTTGAAATCTGCACACATGTGCGCTCCTAATGACGTAAAAATTACACGGATCTTTGATTGGTCGGAAAATTCGATATCTGGCGATGCCGGCATGGCTGTTTCCGCCAATCCAAACTAAGCCACAAAAATCTTATTTCCTCGAAAACTATGCACCGCATAGGAAATCCAGTTACAAATTTGAAATCTGCACGCATGTGCGCTTCTAATGATGTGAAAATTACACGGATCGGTGATTGGTCGGAAAATTCGATATCTGGCGATGCCGGCATGGCGGTTTCCGCCAATCCAAACTAAGCCACAAAAATCTTATTTCCTCGAAAACTATGCACCGCATAGGAAATCCAGTTACAGACTTGAAATCTGCACACATGTGCGCTCTTAATGACGAAGAAATTACACAGATCGGTGATTGGTCGGAAAATTCGAAATTTGGCGATGCCGGCATGGCTGTTTCCGCCAATCCAAACTAAGCCACAAAAATCTTATTTCCTCGAAAACTATGCACCGCATAGGAAATCCAGTTACAAATTTGAAATCTGCACGCATGTGCGCTTCTAATGATGTGAAAATTACACGGATCGGTGATTGGTCGGAAAATTCGATATCTGGCGATGCCGGCATGGCTGTTTCCGCCAATCCAAACTAAGCCACAAAAATCTTATTTCCTCGAAAACTATGCACCGCATAGGAAATCCAGTTACAAATTTGAAATCTGCACGCATGTGCGCTTCTAATGATGTGAAAATTACACGGATCGGTGATTGGTCGGAAAATTCGATATCTGGCGATGCCGGCATGGCTGTTTCCGCCAATCCAAACTAAGCCACAAAAATCTTATTTCCTCGAAAACTATGCACCGCATAGGAAATCCAGTTACAAATTTGAAATCTGCACGCATGTGCGCTTCTAATGATGCGAAAATTACACGGATCGGTGATTGGTCGGAAAATTCGATATCTGGCGATGCCGGCATGGCGATTTCCGCCAATCCAAACTAAGCCACCAAAATCTTATTTCCTCGAAAACTATGCACCGCATAGGAAATCCAGTTACAGATTTGAAATCTGCACACATGTGCGCTCCTAATGACGTAAAAATTACACGGATCGGTGATTGGTCGGAAAATTCGATATCTGGCGATGCCGGCATGGTTGATTCTGCCAATCCAAACTAAGCCACCAAAATCTTATTTCCTCCAAAACTACGCACCGCATAGGAAATCCAGTTACAAATTTGAAATCTGCACGCATGTGCGCTTCTAATGATGTGAAAATTACACGGATCGGTGATTGGTCGGAAAATTCGATATCTGGCGATGCCGGCATGGCTGTTTCCGCCAATCCAAACTAAGCCACAAAAATCTTATTTCCTCGAAAACTATGCACCGCATAGGAAATCCAGTTACAAATTTGAAATCTGCACGCATGTGCGCTTCTAATGATGTGAAAATTACACGGATCGGTGATTGGTCGGAAAATTCGAAATTTGGCGATGCCGGCATGGCTGTTTCCGCCAATCCAAACTAAGCCACAAAAATCTTATTTCCTCGAAAACTACGCATCGGATAGGAAATCCAGTTACAGATTTGAAATCTGCACACATGTGCGCTCCTAATGACGTAGAAATTACACGGATCGGTGATTGGTCGGAAAATTCGATATCTGGCGATGCCGGCATGGCGATTTCCGCCAATCCAAACTAAGCCACAAAAATCTTATTTCCTCGAAAACTATGCACCGCATAGGAAATCCAGTTACAAATTTGAAATCTGCACGCATGTGCGCTTCTAATGATGTGAAAATTACACGGATCGGTGATTGGTCGGAAAATTCGATATCTGGCGATGCCGGCATGGTTGATTCTGCCAATCCAAACTAAGCCACAAAAATCTTATTTCCTCCAAAACTACGCACCGCATAGGAAATCCAGTTACAAATTTGAAATCTGCACGCATGTGCGCTTCTAATGATGTGAAAATTACACGGATCGGTGATTGGTCGGAAAATTCGAAATTTGGCGATGCCGGCATGGCTGTTTCCGCCAATCCAAACTAAGCCACAAAAATCTTATTTCCTCGAAAACTACGCATCGGATAGGAAATCCAGTTACAGATTTGAAATCTGCACACATGTGCGCTCCTAATGACGTAGAAATTACACGGATCGGTGATTGGTCGGAAAATTCGATATCTGGCGATGCCGGCATGGCGATTTCCGCCAATCCAAACTAAGCCACAAAAATCTTATTTCCTCGAAAACTATGCACCGCATAGGAAATCCAGTTACAGATTTGAAATCTGCACACATGTGCGCTCCTAATGACGTAGAAATTACACGGATCGGTGATTGGTCGGAAAATTCGAAATTTGGCGATGCCGGCATGGCTGTTTCCGCCAATCCAAACTAAGCCACAAAAATCTTATTTCCTCGAAAACTATGCACCGCATAGGAAATCCAGTTACAAATTTGAAATCTGCACGCATGTGCGCTTCTAATGATGTGAAAATTACACGGATCGGTGATTGGTCGGAAAATTCGATATCTGGCGATGCCGGCATGGCTGTTTCCGCCAATCCAAACTAAGCCACAAAAATCTTATTTCCTCGAAAACTATGCACCGCATAGGAAATCCAGTTACAAATTTGAAATCTGCACGCATGTGCGCTTCTAATGATGCGAAAATTACACGGATCGGTGATTGGTCGGAAAATTCGATATCTGGCGATGCCGGCATGGCGATTTCCGCCAATCCAAACTAAGCCACCAAAATCTTATTTCCTCGAAAACTATGCACCGCATAGGAAATCCAGTTACAGATTTGAAATCTGCACACATGTGCGCTCCTAATGACGTAAAAATTACACGGATCGGTGATTGGTCGGAAAATTCGATATCTGGCGATGCCGGCATGGTTGATTCTGCCAATCCAAACTAAGCCACCAAAATCTTATTTCCTCCAAAACTACGCACCGCATAGGAAATCCAGTTACAAATTTGAAATCTGCACGCATGTGCGCTTCTAATGATGTGAAAATTACACGGATCGGTGATTGGTCGGAAAATTCGATATCTGGCGATGCCGGCATGGCTGTTTCCGCCAATCCAAACTAAGCCACAAAAATCTTATTTCCTCGAAAACTATGCACCGCATAGGAAATCCAGTTACAAATTTGAAATCTGCACGCATGTGCGCTTCTAATGATGTGAAAATTACACGGATCGGTGATTGGTCGGAAAATTCGAAATTTGGCGATGCCGGCATGGCTGTTTCCGCCAATCCAAACTAAGCCACAAAAATCTTATTTCCTCGAAAACTACGCATCGGATAGGAAATCCAGTTACAGATTTGAAATCTGCACACATGTGCGCTCCTAATGACGTAGAAATTACACGGATCGGTGATTGGTCGGAAAATTCGATATCTGGCGATGCCGGCATGGCGATTTCCGCCAATCCAAACTAAGCCACAAAAATCTTATTTCCTCGAAAACTATGCACCGCATAGGAAATCCAGTTACAAATTTGAAATCTGCACGCATGTGCGCTTCTAATGATGTGAAAATTACACGGATCGGTGATTGGTCGGAAAATTCGATATCTGGCGATGCCGGCATGGTTGATTCTGCCAATCCAAACTAAGCCACAAAAATCTTATTTCCTCCAAAACTACGCACCGCATAGGAAATCCAGTTACAAATTTGAAATCTGCACGCATGTGCGCTTCTAATGATGTGAAAATTACACGGATCGGTGATTGGTCGGAAAATTCGAAATTTGGCGATGCCGGCATGGCTGTTTCCGCCAATCCAAACTAAGCCACAAAAATCTTATTTCCTCGAAAACTACGCATCGGATAGGAAATCCAGTTACAGATTTGAAATCTGCACACATGTGCGCTCCTAATGACGTAGAAATTACACGGATCGGTGATTGGTCGGAAAATTCGATATCTGGCGATGCCGGCATGGCGATTTCCGCCAATCCAAACTAAGCCACAAAAATCTTATTTCCTCGAAAACTATGCACCGCATAGGAAATCCAGTTACAGATTTGAAATCTGCACACATGTGCGCTCCTAATGACGTAGAAATTACACGGATCGGTGATTGGTCGGAAAATTCGATATCTGGCGATGCCGGCATGGCTGTTTCCGCCAATCCAAACTAAGCCACAAAAATCTTATTTCCTCGAAAACTATGCACCGCATAGGAAATCCAGTTACAAATTTGAAATCTGCACGCATGTGCGCTTCTAATGATGTGAAAATTACACGGATCGGTGATTGGTCGGAAAATTCGATATCTGGCGATGCCGGCATGGCGATTTCCGCCAATCCAAACTAAGCCACAAAAATCTTATTTCCTCGAAAACTATGCACCGCATAGGAAATCCAGTTACAGATTTGAAATCTGCACACATGTGCGCTCCTAATGACGTAAAAATTACACGGATCGGTGATTGGTCGGAAAATTCGATATCTGGCGATGCCGGCATGGCTGTTTCCGCCAATCCAAACTAAGCCACAAAAATCTTATTTCCTCGAAAACTATGCACCGCATAGGAAATCCAGTTACAAATTTGAAATCTGCACGCATGTGCGCTTCTAATGATGTGAAAATTACACGGATCGGTGATTGGTCGGAAAATTCGATATCTGGCGATGCCGGCATGGCGGTTTCCGCCAATCCAAACTAAGCCACCAAAATCTTATTTCCTCGAAAACTATGCACCGCATAGGAAATCCAGTTACAAATTTGAAATCTGCACGCATGTGCGCTTCTAATGATGTGAAAATTACACGGATCGGTGATTGGTCGGAAAATTCGATATCTGGCGATGCCGGCATGGTTGATTCTGCCAATCCAAACTAAGCCACAAAAATCTTATTTCCTCGAAAACTACGCACCGCATAGGAAATCCAGTTACAAATTTGAAATCTGCACGCATGTGCGCTTCTAATGATGTGAAAATTACACGGATCGGTGATTGGTCGGAAAATTCGAAATTTGGCGATGCCGGCATGGCTGTTTCCGCCAATCCAAACTAAGCCACAAAAATCTTATTTCCTCGAAAACTACGCATCGGATAGGAAATCCAGTTACAGATTTGAAATCTGCACACATGTGCGCTCCTAATGACGTAGAAATTACACGGATCGGTGATTGGTCGGAAAATTCGATATCTGGCGATGCCGGCATGGCGATTTCCGCCAATCCAAACTAAGCCACAAAAATCTTATTTCCTCGAAAACTATGCACCGCATAGGAAATCCAGTTACAAATTTGAAATCTGCACGCATGTGCGCTTCTAATGATGTGAAAATTACACGGATCGGTGATTGGTCGGAAAATTCGATATCTGGCGATGCCGGCATGGCGATTTCCGCCAATCCAAACTAAGCCACAAAAATCTTATTTCCTCGAAAACTATGCACCGCATAGGAAATCCAGTTACAGATTTGAAATCTGCACACATGTGCGCTCCTAATGACGTAAAAATTACACGGATCGGTGATTGGTCGGAAAATTCGATATCTGGCGATGCCGGCATGGCTGTTTCCGCCAATCCAAACTAAGCCACAAAAATCTTATTTCCTCGAAAACTATGCACCGCATAGGAAATCCAGTTACAAATTTGAAATCTGCACGCATGTGCGCTTCTAATGATGTGAAAATTACACGGATCGGTGATTGGTCGGAAAATTCGATATCTGGCGATGCCGGCATGGCGGTTTCCGCCAATCCAAACTAAGCCACCAAAATCTTATTTCCTCGAAAACTATGCACCGCATAGGAAATCCAGTTACAAATTTGAAATCTGCACGCATGTGCGCTTCTAATGATGTGAAAATTACACGGATCGGTGATTGGTCGGAAAATTCGATATCTGGCGATGCCGGCATGGTTGATTCTGCCAATCCAAACTAAGCCACAAAAATCTTATTTCCTCCAAAACTACGCACCGCATAGGAAATCCAGTTACAAATTTGAAATCTGCACGCATGTGCGCTTCTAATGATGTGAAAATTACACGGATCGGTGATTGGTCGGAAAATTCGAAATTTGGCGATGCCGGCATGGCTGTTTCCGCCAATCCAAACTAAGCCACAAAAATCTTATTTCCTCGAAAACTACGCATCGGATAGGAAATCCAGTTACAGATTTGAAATCTGCACACATGTGCGCTCCTAATGACGTAGAAATTACACGGATCGGTGATTGGTCGGAAAATTCGATATCTGGCGATGCCGGCATGGCGATTTCCGCCAATCCAAACTAAGCCACAAAAATCTTATTTCCTCGAAAACTATGCACCGCATAGGAAATCCAGTTACAGATTTGAAATCTGCACACATGTGCGCTCCTAATGATGTGAAAATTACACGGATCGGTGATTGGTCGGAAAATTCGATATCTGGCGATGCCGGCATGGCTGTTTCCGCCAATCCAAACTAAGCCACAAAAATCTTATTTCCTCGAAAACTATGCACCGCATAGGAAATCCAGTTACAAATTTGAAATCTGCACGCATGTGCGCTTCTAATGATGTGAAAATTACACGGATCGGTGATTGGTCGGAAAATTCGATATCTGGCGATGCCGGCATGGCGATTTCCGCCAATCCAAACTAAGCCACAAAAATCTTATTTCCTCGAAAACTATGCACCGCATAGGAAATCCAGTTACAGATTTGAAATCTGCACACATGTGCGCTCCTAATGACGTAAAAATTACACGGATCGGTGATTGGTCGGAAAATTCGATATCTGGCGATGCCGGCATGGCTGTTTCCGCCAATCCAAACTAAGCCACAAAAATCTTATTTCCTCGAAAACTATGCACCGCATAGGAAATCCAGTTACAAATTTGAAATCTGCACGCATGTGCGCTTCTAATGATGTGAAAATTACACGGATCGGTGATTGGTCGGAAAATTCGATATCTGGCGATGCCGGCATGGCGGTTTCCGCCAATCCAAACTAAGCCACCAAAATCTTATTTCCTCGAAAACTATGCACCGCATAGGAAATCCAGTTACAAATTTGAAATCTGCACGCATGTGCGCTTCTAATGATGTGAAAATTACACGGATCGGTGATTGGTCGGAAAATTCGATATCTGGCGATGCCGGCATGGTTGATTCTGCCAATCCAAACTAAGCCACAAAAATCTTATTTCCTCCAAAACTACGCACCGCATAGGAAATCCAGTTACAAATTTGAAATCTGCACGCATGTGCGCTTCTAATGATGTGAAAATTACACGGATCGGTGATTGGTCGGAAAATTCGAAATTTGGCGATGCCGGCATGGCTGTTTCCGCCAATCCAAACTAAGCCACAAAAATCTTATTTCCTCGAAAACTACGCATCGGATAGGAAATCCAGTTACAGATTTGAAATCTGCACACATGTGCGCTCCTAATGACGTAGAAATTACACGGATCGGTGATTGGTCGGAAAATTCGATATCTGGCGATGCCGGCATGGCGATTTCCGCCAATCCAAACTAAGCCACAAAAATCTTATTTCCTCGAAAACTATGCACCGCATAGGAAATCCAGTTACAGATTTGAAATCTGCACACATGTGCGCTCCTAATGATGTGAAAATTACACGGATCGGTGATTGGTCGGAAAATTCGATATCTGGCGATGCCGGCATGGCTGTTTCCGCCAATCCAAACTAAGCCACAAAAATCTTATTTCCTCGAAAACTATGCACCGCATAGGAAATCCAGTTACAAATTTGAAATCTGCACGCATGTGCGCTTCTAATGATGTGAAAATTACACGGATCGGTGATTGGTCGGAAAATTCGATATCTGGCGATGCCGGCATGGCGATTTCCGCCAATCCAAACTAAGCCACAAAAATCTTATTTCCTCGAAAACTATGCACCGCATAGGAAATCCAGTTACAGATTTGAAATCTGCACACATGTGCGCTCCTAATGACGTAAAAATTACACGGATCGGTGATTGGTCGGAAAATTCGATATCTGGCGATGCCGGCATGGCTGTTTCCGCCAATCCAAACTAAGCCACAAAAATCTTATTTCCTCGAAAACTATGCACCGCATAGGAAATCCAGTTACAAATTTGAAATCTGCACGCATGTGCGCTTCTAATGATGTGAAAATTACACGGATCGGTGATTGGTCGGAAAATTCGATATCTGGCGATGCCGGCATGGCGGTTTCCGCCAATCCAAACTAAGCCACCAAAATCTTATTTCCTCGAAAACTATGCACCGCATAGGAAATCCAGTTACAAATTTGAAATCTGCACGCATGTGCGCTTCTAATGATGTGAAAATTACACGGATCGGTGATTGGTCGGAAAATTCGATATCTGGCGATGCCGGCATGGTTGATTCTGCCAATCCAAACTAAGCCACAAAAATCTTATTTCCTCCAAAACTACGCACCGCATAGGAAATCCAGTTACAAATTTGAAATCTGCACGCATGTGCGCTTCTAATGATGTGAAAATTACACGGATCGGTGATTGGTCGGAAAATTCGAAATTTGGCGATGCCGGCATGGCTGTTTCCGCCAATCCAAACTAAGCCACAAAAATCTTATTTCCTCGAAAACTACGCATCGGATAGGAAATCCAGTTACAGATTTGAAATCTGCACACATGTGCGCTCCTAATGACGTAGAAATTACACGGATCGGTGATTGGTCGGAAAATTCGATATCTGGCGATGCCGGCATGGCGATTTCCGCCAATCCAAACTAAGCCACAAAAATCTTATTTCCTCGAAAACTATGCACCGCATAGGAAATCCAGTTACAGATTTGAAATCTGCACACATGTGCGCTCCTAATGACGTAGAAATTACACGGATCGGTGATTGGTCGGAAAATTCGATATCTGGCGATGCCGGCATGGCTGTTTCCGCCAATCCAAACTAAGCCACAAAAATCTTATTTCCTCGAAAACTATGCACCGCATAGGAAATCCAGTTACAAATTTGAAATCTGCACGCATGTGCGCTTCTAATGATGTGAAAATTACACGGATCGGTGATTGGTCGGAAAATTCGATATCTGGCGATGCCGGCATGGCGATTTCCGCCAATCCAAACTAAGCCACAAAAATCTTATTTCCTCGAAAACTATGCACCGCATAGGAAATCCAGTTACAGATTTGAAATCTGCACACATGTGCGCTCCTAATGACGTAAAAATTACACGGATCGGTGATTGGTCGGAAAATTCGATATCTGGCGATGCCGGCATGGCTGTTTCCGCCAATCCAAACTAAGCCACAAAAATCTTATTTCCTCGAAAACTATGCACCGCATAGGAAATCCAGTTACAAATTTGAAATCTGCACGCATGTGCGCTTCTAATGATGTGAAAATTACACGGATCGGTGATTGGTCGGAAAATTCGATATCTGGCGATGCCGGCATGGTTGATTCTGCCAATCCAAACTAAGCCACAAAAATCTTATTTCCTCCAAAACTACGCACCGCATAGGAAATCCAGTTACAAATTTGAAATCTGCACGCATGTGCGCTTCTAATGATGTGAAAATTACACGGATCGGTGATTGGTCGGAAAATTCGAAATTTGGCGATGCCGGCATGGCTGTTTCCGCCAATCCAAACTAAGCCACAAAAATCTTATTTCCTCGAAAACTACGCATCGGATAGGAAATCCAGTTACAGATTTGAAATCTGCACACATGTGCGCTCCTAATGACGTAGAAATTACACGGATCGGTGATTGGTCGGAAAATTCGATATCTGGCCATGCCGGCATGGCTGTTTCCGCCAATCCAAACTAAGCCACAAAAATCTTATTTCCTCGAAAACTATGCACCGCATAGGAAATCCAGTTACAAATTTGAAATCTGCACGCATGTGCGCTTCTAATGATGTGAAAATTACACGGATCGGTGATTGGTCGGAAAATTCGATATCTGGCGATGCCGGCATGGCGATTTCCGCCAATCCAAACTAAGCCACAAAAATCTTATTTCCTCGAAAACTATGCACCGCATAGGAAATCCAGTTACAGATTTGAAATCTGCACACATGTGCGCTCCTAATGACGTAGAAATTACACGGATCGGTGATTGGTCGGAAAATTCGATATCTGGCGATGCCGGCATGGCTGTTTCCGCCAATCCAAACTAAGCCACAAAAATCTTATTTCCTCGAAAACTATGCACCGCATAGGAAATCCAGTTACAAATTTGAAATCTGCACGCATGTGCGCTTCTAATGATGTGAAAATTACACGGATCGGTGATTGGTCGGAAAATTCGATATCTGGCGATGCCGGCATGGCGATTTCCGCCAATCCAAACTAAGCCACAAAAATCTTATTTCCTCGAAAACTATGCACCGCATAGGAAATCCAGTTACAGATTTGAAATCTGCACACATGTGCGCTTCTAATGACGTAAAAATTACACGGATCGGTGATTGGTCGGAAAATTCGATATCTGGCGATGCCGGCATGGCTGTTTCCGCCAATCCAAACTAAGCCACAAAAATCTTATTTCCTCGAAAACTATGCACCGCATAGGAAATCCAGTTACAAATTTGAAATCTGCACGCATGTGCGCTTCTAATGATGTGAAAATTACACGGATCGGTGATTGGTCGGAAAATTCGATATCTGGCGATGCCGGCATGGTTGATTCTGCCAATCCAAACTAAGCCACAAAAATCTTATTTCCTCCAAAACTACGCACCGCATAGGAAATCCAGTTACAAATTTGAAATCTGCACGCATGTGCGCTTCTAATGATGTGAAAATTACACGGATCGGTGATTGGTCGGAAAATTCGAAATTTGGCGATGCCGGCATGGCTGTTTCCGCCAATCCAAACTAAGCCACAAAAATCTTATTTCCTCGAAAACTACGCATCGGATAGGAAATCCAGTTACAGATTTGAAATCTGCACACATGTGCGCTCCTAATGACGTAGAAATTACACGGATCGGTGATTGGTCGGAAAATTCGATATCTGGCGATGCCGGCATGGCGATTTCCGCCAATCCAAACTAAGCCACAAAAATCTTATTTCCTCGAAAACTATGCACCGCATAGGAAATCCAGTTACAGATTTGAAATCTGCACACATGTGCGCTCCTAATGACGTAGAAATTACACGGATCGGTGATTGGTCGGAAAATTCGATATCTGGCGATGCCGGCATGGCTGTTTCCGCCAATCCAAACTAAGCCACAAAAATCTTATTTCCTCGAAAACTATGCACCGCATAGGAAATCCAGTTACAAATTTGAAATCTGCACGCATGTGCGCTTCTAATGATGTGAAAATTACACGGATCGGTGATTGGTCGGAAAATTCGATATCTGGCGATGCCGGCATGGCGATTTCCGCCAATCCAAACTAAGCCACAAAAATCTTATTTCCTCGAAAACTATGCACCGCATAGGAAATCCAGTTACAGATTTGAAATCTGCACACATGTGCGCTCCTAATGACGTAAAAATTACACGGATCGGTGATTGGTCGGAAAATTCGATATCTGGCGATGCCGGCATGGCTGTTTCCGCCAATCCAAACTAAGCCACAAAAATCTTATTTCCTCGAAAACTATGCACCGCATAGGAAATCCAGTTACAAATTTGAAATCTGCACGCATGTGCGCTTCTAATGATGTGAAAATTACACGGATCGGTGATTGGTCGGAAAATTCGATATCTGGCGATGCCGGCATGGTTGATTCTGCCAATCCAAACTAAGCCACAAAAATCTTATTTCCTCCAAAACTACGCACCGCATAGGAAATCCAGTTACAAATTTGAAATCTGCACGCATGTGCGCTTCTAATGATGTGAAAATTACACGGATCGGTGATTGGTCGGAAAATTCGAAATTTGGCGATGCCGGCATGGCTGTTTCCGCCAATCCAAACTAAGCCACAAAAATCTTATTTCCTCGAAAACTACGCATCGGATAGGAAATCCAGTTACAGATTTGAAATCTGCACACATGTGCGCTCCTAATGACGTAGAAATTACACGGATCGGTGATTGGTCGGAAAATTCGATATCTGGCCATGCCGGCATGGCTGTTTCCGCCAATCCAAACTAAGCCACAAAAATCTTATTTCCTCGAAAACTATGCACCGCATAGGAAATCCAGTTACAAATTTGAAATCTGCACGCATGTGCGCTTCTAATGATGTGAAAATTACACGGATCGGTGATTGGTCGGAAAATTCGATATCTGGCGATGCCGGCATGGCGATTTCCGCCAATCCAAACTAAGCCACAAAAATCTTATTTCCTCGAAAACTATGCACCGCATAGGAAATCCAGTTACAGATTTGAAATCTGCACACATGTGCGCTCCTAATGACGTAGAAATTACACGGATCGGTGATTGGTCGGAAAATTCGATATCTGGCGATGCCGGCATGGCTGTTTCCGCCAATCCAAACTAAGCCACAAAAATCTTATTTCCTCGAAAACTATGCACCGCATAGGAAATCCAGTTACAAATTTGAAATCTGCACGCATGTGCGCTTCTAATGATGTGAAAATTACACGGATCGGTGATTGGTCGGAAAATTCGATATCTGGCGATGCCGGCATGGCGATTTCCGCCAATCCAAACTAAGCCACAAAAATCTTATTTCCTCGAAAACTATGCACCGCATAGGAAATCCAGTTACAGATTTGAAATCTGCACACATGTGCGCTTCTAATGACGTAAAAATTACACGGATCGGTGATTGGTCGGAAAATTCGATATCTGGCGATGCCGGCATGGCTGTTTCCGCCAATCCAAACTAAGCCACAAAAATCTTATTTCCTCGAAAACTATGCACCGCATAGGAAATCCAGTTACAAATTTGAAATCTGCACGCATGTGCGCTTCTAATGATGTGAAAATTACACGGATCGGTGATTGGTCGGAAAATTCGATATCTGGCGATGCCGGCATGGTTGATTCTGCCAATCCAAACTAAGCCACAAAAATCTTATTTCCTCCAAAACTACGCACCGCATAGGAAATCCAGTTACAAATTTGAAATCTGCACGCATGTGCGCTTCTAATGATGTGAAAATTACACGGATCGGTGATTGGTCGGAAAATTCGAAATTTGGCGATGCCGGCATGGCTGTTTCCGCCAATCCAAACTAAGCCACAAAAATCTTATTTCCTCGAAAACTACGCATCGGATAGGAAATCCAGTTACAGATTTGAAATCTGCACACATGTGCGCTCCTAATGACGTAGAAATTACACGGATCGGTGATTGGTCGGAAAATTCGATATCTGGCGATGCCGGCATGGCGATTTCCGCCAATCCAAACTAAGCCACAAAAATCTTATTTCCTCGAAAACTATGCACCGCATAGGAAATCCAGTTACAGATTTGAAATCTGCACACATGTGCGCTCCTAATGACGTAGAAATTACACGGATCGGTGATTGGTCGGAAAATTCGATATCTGGCGATGCCGGCATGGCTGTTTCCGCCAATCCAAACTAAGCCACAAAAATCTTATTTCCTCGAAAACTATGCACCGCATAGGAAATCCAGTTACAAATTTGAAATCTGCACGCATGTGCGCTTCTAATGATGTGAAAATTACACGGATCGGTGATTGGTCGGAAAATTCGATATCTGGCGATGCCGGCATGGCGATTTCCGCCAATCCAAACTAAGCCACAAAAATCTTATTTCCTCGAAAACTATGCACCGCATAGGAAATCCAGTTACAGATTTGAAATCTGCACACATGTGCGCTCCTAATGACGTAAAAATTACACGGATCGGTGATTGGTCGGAAAATTCGATATCTGGCGATGCCGGCATGGCGATTTCCGCCAATCCAAACTAAGCCACAAAAATCTTATTTCCTCGAAAACTATGCACCGCATAGGAAATCCAGTTACAGATTTGAAATCTGCACACATGTGCGCTCCTAATGACGTAAAAATTACACGGATCGGTGATTGGTCGGAAAATTCGATATCTGGCGATGCCGGCATGGCTGTTTCCGCCAATCCAAACTAAGCCACAAAAATCTTATTTCCTCGAAAACTATGCACCGCATAGGAAATCCAGTTACAAATTTGAAATCTGCACGCATGTGCGCTTCTAATGATGTGAAAATTACACGGATCGGTGATTGGTCGGAAAATTCGATATCTGGCGATGCCGGCATGGCGGTTTCCGCCAATCCAAACTAAGCCACCAAAATCTTATTTCCTCGAAAACTATGCACCGCATAGGAAATCCAGTTACAAATTTGAAATCTGCACGCATGTGCGCTTCTAATGATGTGAAAATTACACGGATCGGTGATTGGTCGGAAAATTCGATATCTGGCGATGCCGGCATGGTTGATTCTGCCAATCCAAACTAAGCCACAAAAATCTTATTTCCTCCAAAACTACGCACCGCATAGGAAATCCAGTTACAAATTTGAAATCTGCACGCATGTGCGCTTCTAATGATGTGAAAATTACACGGATCGGTGATTGGTCGGAAAATTCGAAATTTGGCGATGCCGGCATGGCTGTTTCCGCCAATCCAAACTAAGCCACAAAAATCTTATTTCCTCGAAAACTACGCATCGGATAGGAAATCCAGTTACAGATTTGAAATCTGCACACATGTGCGCTCCTAATGACGTAGAAATTACACGGATCGGTGATTGGTCGGAAAATTCGATATCTGGCGATGCCGGCATGGCGATTTCCGCCAATCCAAACTAAGCCACAAAAATCTTATTTCCTCGAAAACTATGCACCGCATAGGAAATCCAGTTACAGATTTGAAATCTGCACACATGTGCGCTCCTAATGACGTAGAAATTACACGGATCGGTGATTGGTCGGAAAATTCGATATCTGGCGATGCCGGCATGGCTGTTTCCGCCAATCCAAACTAAGCCACAAAAATCTTATTTCCTCGAAAACTATGCACCGCATAGGAAATCCAGTTACAAATTTGAAATCTGCACGCATGTGCGCTTCTAATGATGTGAAAATTACACGGATCGGTGATTGGTCGGAAAATTCGATATCTGGCGATGCCGGCATGGCGATTTCCGCCAATCCAAACTAAGCCACAAAAATCTTATTTCCTCGAAAACTATGCACCGCATAGGAAATCCAGTTACAGATTTGAAATCTGCACACATGTGCGCTCCTAATGACGTAAAAATTACACGGATCGGTGATTGGTCGGAAAATTCGATATCTGGCGATGCCGGCATGGCTGTTTCCGCCAATCCAAACTAAGCCACAAAAATCTTATTTCCTCGAAAACTATGCACCGCATAGGAAATCCAGTTACAAATTTGAAATCTGCACGCATGTGCGCTTCTAATGATGTGAAAATTACACGGATCGGTGATTGGTCGGAAAATTCGATATCTGGCGATGCCGGCATGGTTGATTCTGCCAATCCAAACTAAGCCACAAAAATCTTATTTCCTCCAAAACTACGCACCGCATAGGAAATCCAGTTACAAATTTGAAATCTGCACGCATGTGCGCTTCTAATGATGTGAAAATTACACGGATCGGTGATTGGTCGGAAAATTCGAAATTTGGCGATGCCGGCATGGCTGTTTCCGCCAATCCAAACTAAGCCACAAAAATCTTATTTCCTCGAAAACTACGCATCGGATAGGAAATCCAGTTACAGATTTGAAATCTGCACACATGTGCGCTCCTAATGACGTAGAAATTACACGGATCGGTGATTGGTCGGAAAATTCGATATCTGGCCATGCCGGCATGGCTGTTTCCGCCAATCCAAACTAAGCCACAAAAATCTTATTTCCTCGAAAACTATGCACCGCATAGGAAATCCAGTTACAAATTTGAAATCTGCACGCATGTGCGCTTCTAATGATGTGAAAATTACACGGATCGGTGATTGGTCGGAAAATTCGATATCTGGCGATGCCGGCATGGCGATTTCCGCCAATCCAAACTAAGCCACAAAAATCTTATTTCCTCGAAAACTATGCACCGCATAGGAAATCCAGTTACAGATTTGAAATCTGCACACATGTGCGCTCCTAATGACGTAGAAATTACACGGATCGGTGATTGGTCGGAAAATTCGATATCTGGCGATGCCGGCATGGCTGTTTCCGCCAATCCAAACTAAGCCACAAAAACCTTATTTCCTCGAAAACTACGCACCCCATAGGAAATCCAGTTACAGATTTGAAATCTGCACACATGTGCGCTTCTAATGACGTAAAAATTACACGGGTCGGTGATTGGTCGGAAAATTCGATATCTGGCGATGCCGGCATGGCGGTTTCCGCCAATCCAAACTAAGCCACCAAAATCTTATTTCCTCGAAAACTACGCATCGGATAGGAAATCCAGTTACAGATTTGAAATCTGCACACATGTGCGCTCCTAATGACGTAGAAATTACACGGATCGGTGATTGGTCGGAAAATTCGAAATTTGGCGATGCCGGCATGGCTGTTTCCGCCAATCCAAACTAAGCCACAAAAATCTTATTTCCTCGAAAACTACGCATCGGATAGGAAATCCAGTTACAGATTTGAAATCTGCACACATGTGCGCTCCTAATGACGAAGAAATTACACGGATCGGTGATTGGTCGGAAAATTCGATATCTGGCGATGCCGGCATGGCGATTTCCGCCAATCCAAACTAAGCCACAAAAATCTTATTTCCTCGAAAACTATGCACCGCATAGGAAATCCAGTTACAGATTTGAAATCTGCACACATGTGCGCTCCTAATGACGTAGAAATTACACGGATCGGTGATTGGTCGGAAAATTCGATATCTGGCGATGCCGGCATGGCTGTTTCCGCCAATCCAAACTAAGCCACAAAAATCTTATTTCCTCGAAAACTATGCACCGCATAGGAAATCCAGTTACAAATTTGAAATCTGCACGCATGTGCGCTTCTAATGATGTGAAAATTACACGGATCGGTGATTGGTCGGAAAATTCGAAATTTGGCGATGCCGGCATGGCTGTTTCCGCCAATCCAAACTAAGCCACAAAAATCTTATTTCCTCGAAAACTACGCATCGGATAGGAAATCCAGTTACAGATTTGAAATCTGCACACATGTGCGCTCCTAATGACGTAGAAATTACACGGATCGGTGATTGGTCGGAAAATTCGATATCTGGCGATGCCGGCATGGCGATTTCCGCCAATCCAAACTAAGCCACAAAAATCTTATTTCCTCGAAAACTATGCACCGCATAGGAAATCCAGTTACAGATTTGAAATCTGCACACATGTGCGCTCCTAATGACGTAGAAATTACACGGATCGGTGATTGGTCGGAAAATTCGATATCTGGCGATGCCGGCATGGCTGTTTCCGCCAATCCAAACTAAGCCACAAAAATCTTATTTCCTCGAAAACTATGCACCGCATAGGAAATCCAGTTACAAATTTGAAATCTGCACGCATGTGCGCTTCTAATGATGTGAAAATTACATGGATCGGTGATTGGTCGGAAAATTCGATATCTGGCGATGCCGGCATGGCGGTTTCCGCCAATCCAAACTAAGCCACCAAAATCTTATTTCCTCGAAAACTATGCACCGCATAGGAAATCCAGTTACAAATTTGAAATCTGCACGCATGTGCGCTTCTAATGATGTGAAAATTACACGGATCGGTGATTGGTCGGAAAATTCGATATCTGGCGATGCCGGCATGGTTGATTCTGCCAATCCAAACTAAGCCACAAAAATCTTATTTCCTCCAAAACTACGCACCGCATAGGAAATCCAGTTACAAATTTGAAATCTGCACGCATGTGCGCTTCTAATGATGTGAAAATTACACGGATCGGTGATTGGTCGGAAAATTCGATATCTGGCGATGCCGGCATGGCGGTTTCCGCCAATCCAAACTAAGCCACCAAAATCTTATTTCCTCGAAAACTATGCACCGCATAGGAAATCCAGTTACAAATTTGAAATCTGCACGCATGTGCGCTTCTAATGATGTGAAAATTACACGGATCGGTGATTGGTCGGAAAATTCGATATCTGGCGATGCCGGCATGGTTGATTCTGCCAATCCAAACTAAGCCACAAAAATCTTATTTCCTCCAAAACTACGCACCGCATAGGAAATCCAGTTACAAATTTGAAATCTGCACGCATGTGCGCTTCTAATGATGTGAAAATTACACGGATCGGTGATTGGTCGGAAAATTCGAAATTTGGCGATGCCGGCATGGCTGTTTCCGCCAATCCAAACTAAGCCACAAAAATCTTATTTCCTCGAAAACTACGCATCGGATAGGAAATCCAGTTACAGATTTGAAATCTGCACACATGTGCGCTCCTAATGACGTAGAAATTACACGGATCGGTGATTGGTCGGAAAATTCGATATCTGGCGATGCCGGCATGGCTGTTTCCGCCAATCCAAACTAAGCCACAAAAATCTTATTTCCTCGAAAACTATGCACCGCATAGGAAATCCAGTTACAAATTTGAAATCTGCACGCATGTGCGCTTCTAATGATGTGAAAATTACACGGATCGGTGATTGGTCGGAAAATTCGATATCTGGCGATGCCGGCATGGCGATTTCCGCCAATCCAAACTAAGCCACAAAAATCTTATTTCCTCGAAAACTATGCACCGCATAGGAAATCCAGTTACAGATTTGAAATCTGCACACATGTGCGCTCCTAATGACGTAAAAATTACACGGATCGGTGATTGGTCGGAAAATTCGATATCTGGCGATGCCGGCATGGCTGTTTCCGCCAATCCAAACTAAGCCACAAAAATCTTATTTCCTCGAAAACTATGCACCGCATAGGAAATCCAGTTACAAATTTGAAATCTGCACGCATGTGCGCTTCTAATGATGTGAAAACTACACGGATCGGTGATTGGTCGGAAAATTCGATATCTGGCGATGCCGGCATGGCGGTTTCCGCCAATCCAAACTAAGCCACCAAAATCTTATTTCCTCGAAAACTATGCACCGCATAGGAAATCCAGTTACAAATTTGAAATCTGCACGCATGTGCGCTTCTAATGATGTGAAAATTACACGGATCGGTGATTGGTCGGAAAATTCGATATCTGGCGATGCCGGCATGGTTGATTCTGCCAATCCAAACTAAGCCACAAAAATCTTATTTCCTCCAAAACTACGCACCGCATAGGAAATCCAGTTACAAATTTGAAATCTGCACGCATGTGCGCTTCTAATGATGTGAAAATTACACGGATCGGTGATTGGTCGGAAAATTCGAAATTTGGCGATGCCGGCATGGCTGTTTCCGCCAATCCAAACTAAGCCACAAAAATCTTATTTCCTCGAAAACTACGCATCGGATAGGAAATCCAGTTACAGATTTGAAATCTGCACACATGTGCGCTCCTAATGACGTAGAAATTACACGGATCGGTGATTGGTCGGAAAATTCGATATCTGGCGATGCCGGCATGGCGATTTCCGCCAATCCAAACTAAGCCACAAAAATCTTATTTCCTCGAAAACTATGCACCGCATAGGAAATCCAGTTACATATTTGAAATCTGCACACATGTGCGCTCCTAATGACGTAAAAATTACACGGATCGGTGATTGGTCGGAAAATTCGATATCTGGCGATGCCGGCATGGCTGTTTCCGCCAATCCAAACTAAGCCACAAAAATCTTATTTCCTCGAAAACTATGCACCGCATAGGAAATCCAGTTACAAATTTGAAATCTGCACGCATGTGCGCTTCTAATGATGTGAAAATTACACGGATCGGTGATTGGTCGGAAAATTCGATATCTGGCGATGCCGGCATGGCTGTTTCCGCCAATCCAAACTAAGCCACAAAAATCTTATTTCCTCGAAAACTATGCACCGCATAGGAAATCCAGTTACAAATTTGAAATCTGCACGCATGTGCGCTTCTAATGATGTGAAAATTACACGGATCGGTGATTGGTCGGAAAATTCGATATCTGGCGATGCCGGCATGGCGATTTCCGCCAATCCAAACTAAGAGACAAAAATCTTATTTCCTCGAAAACTATGCACCGCATAGGAAATCCAGTTACAGATTTGAAATCTGCACACATGTGCGCTCCTAATGACGTAAAAATTACACGGATCTTTGATTGGTCGGAAAATTCGATATCTGGCGATGCCGGCATGGCTGTTTCCGCCAATCCAAACTAAGCCACAAAAATCTTATTTCCTCGAAAACTATGCACCGCATAGGAAATCCAGTTACAAATTTGAAATCTGCACGCATGTGCGCTTCTAATGATGTGAAAATTACACGGATCGGTGATTGGTCGGAAAATTCGATATCTGGCGATGCCGGCATGGCGGTTTCCGCCAATCCAAACTAAGCCACAAAAATCTTATTTCCTCGAAAACTATGCACCGCATAGGAAATCCAGTTACAGACTTGAAATCTGCACACATGTGCGCTCTTAATGACGAAGAAATTACACAGATCGGTGATTGGTCGGAAAATTCGAAATTTGGCGATGCCGGCATGGCTGTTTCCGCCAATCCAAACTAAGCCACAAAAATCTTATTTCCTCGAAAACTATGCACCGCATAGGAAATCCAGTTACAAATTTGAAATCTGCACGCATGTGCGCTTCTAATGATGTGAAAATTACACGGATCGGTGATTGGTCGGAAAATTCGATATCTGGCGATGCCGGCATGGCTGTTTCCGCCAATCCAAACTAAGCCACAAAAATCTTATTTCCTCGAAAACTATGCACCGCATAGGAAATCCAGTTACAAATTTGAAATCTGCACGCATGTGCGCGTCTAATGATGTGAAAATTACACGGATCGGTGATTGGTCGGAAAATTCGATATCTGGCGATGCCGGCATGGCTGTTTCCGCCAATCCAAACTAAGCCACAAAAATCTTATTTCCTCGAAAACTATGCACCGCATAGGAAATCCAGTTACAAATTTGAAATCTGCACGCATGTGCGCTTCTAATGATGCGAAAATTACACGGATCGGTGATTGGTCGGAAAATTCGATATCTGGCGATGCCGGCATGGCGATTTCCGCCAATCCAAACTAAGCCACAAAAATCTTATTTCCTCGAAAACTATGCACCGCATAGGAAATCCAGTTACAGATTTGAAATCTGCACACATGTGCGCTCCTAATGACGTAAAAATTACACGGATCGGTGATTGGTCGGAAAATTCGATATCTGGCGATGCCGGCATGGCTGTTTCCGCCAATCCAAACTAAGCCACAAAAATCTTATTTCCTCGAAAACTATGCACCGCATAGGAAATCCAGTTACAGACTTGAAATCTGCACACATGTGCGCTCCTAATGACGTAGAAATTACACGGATCGGTGATTGGTCGGAAAATTCGATATCTGGCGATGCCGGCATGGTTGATTCTGCCAATCCAAACTAAGCCACCAAAATCGTATTTCCTCCAAAACTACGCACCGCATAGGAAATCCAGTTACAAATTTGAAATCTGCACGCATGTGCGCTTCTAATGATGTGAAAATTACACGGATCGGTGATTGGTCGGAAAATTCGATATCTGGCGATGCCGGCATGGCTGTTTCCGCCAATCCAAACTAAGCCACAAAAATCTTATTTCCTCGAAAACTATGCACCGCATAGGAAATCCAGTTACAAATTTGAAATCTGCACGCATGTGCGCTTCTAATGATGTGAAAATTACACGGATCGGTGATTGGTCGGAAAATTCGAAATTTGGCGATGCCGGCATGGCTGTTTCCGCCAATCCAAACTAAGCCACAAAAATCTTATTTCCTCGAAAACTACGCATCGGATAGGAAATCCAGTTACAGATTTGAAATCTGCACACATGTGCGCTCCTAATGACGTAGAAATTACACGGATCGGTGATTGGTCGGAAAATTCGATATCTGGCGATGCCGGCATGGCGATTTCCGCCAA
The DNA here is from genome assembly GCA_945910035.1 of Brachypalpus laphriformis. Classification (NCBI taxonomy): domain Eukaryota; kingdom Metazoa; phylum Arthropoda; class Insecta; order Diptera; family Syrphidae; genus Brachypalpus; species Brachypalpus laphriformis. The sequence continues at coordinate 75,525,844 of OX246755.1, read as the reverse complement.
TCCAAACTAAGCCACAAAAATCTTATTTCCTCGAAAACTATGCACCGCATAGGAAATCCAGTTACAAATTTGAAATCTGCACGCATGTGCGCTTCTAATGATGTGAAAATTACACGGATCGGTGATTGGTCGGAAAATTCGATATCTGGCGATGCCGGCATGGTTGATTCTGCCAATCCAAACTAAGCCACAAAAATCTTATTTCCTCCAAAACTACGCACCGCATAGGAAATCCAGTTACAAATTTGAAATCTGCACGCATGTGCGCTTCTAATGATGTGAAAATTACACGGATCGGTGATTGGTCGGAAAATTCGAAATTTGGCGATGCCGGCATGGCTGTTTCCGCCAATCCAAACTAAGCCACAAAAATCTTATTTCCTCGAAAACTACGCATCGGATAGGAAATCCAGTTACAGATTTGAAATCTGCACACATGTGCGCTCCTAATGACGTAGAAATTACACGGATCGGTGATTGGTCGGAAAATTCGATATCTGGCGATGCCGGCATGGCGATTTCCGCCAATCCAAACTAAGCCACAAAAATCTTATTTCCTCGAAAACTATGCACCGCATAGGAAATCCAGTTACAGATTTGAAATCTGCACACATGTGCGCTCCTAATGACGTAGAAATTACACGGATCGGTGATTGGTCGGAAAATTCGATATCTGGCGATGCCGGCATGGCTGTTTCCGCCAATCCAAACTAAGCCACAAAAATCTTATTTCCTCGAAAACTATGCACCGCATAGGAAATCCAGTTACAAATTTGAAATCTGCACGCATGTGCGCTTCTAATGATGTGAAAATTACACGGATCGGTGATTGGTCGGAAAATTCGATATCTGGCGATGCCGGCATGGCGATTTCCGCCAATCCAAACTAAGCCACAAAAATCTTATTTCCTCGAAAACTATGCACCGCATAGGAAATCCAGTTACAGATTTGAAATCTGCACACATGTGCGCTCCTAATGACGTAAAAATTACACGGATCGGTGATTGGTCGGAAAATTCGATATCTGGCGATGCCGGCATGGCTGTTTCCGCCAATCCAAACTAAGCCACAAAAATCTTATTTCCTCGAAAACTATGCACCGCATAGGAAATCCAGTTACAAATTTGAAATCTGCACGCATGTGCGCTTCTAATGATGTGAAAATTACACGGATCGGTGATTGGTCGGAAAATTCGATATCTGGCGATGCCGGCATGGCGGTTTCCGCCAATCCAAACTAAGCCACCAAAATCTTATTTCCTCGAAAACTATGCACCGCATAGGAAATCCAGTTACAAATTTGAAATCTGCACGCATGTGCGCTTCTAATGATGTGAAAATTACACGGATCGGTGATTGGTCGGAAAATTCGATATCTGGCGATGCCGGCATGGTTGATTCTGCCAATCCAAACTAAGCCACAAAAATCTTATTTCCTCCAAAACTACGCACCGCATAGGAAATCCAGTTACAAATTTGAAATCTGCACGCATGTGCGCTTCTAATGATGTGAAAATTACACGGATCGGTGATTGGTCGGAAAATTCGATATCTGGCGATGCCGGCATGGTTGATTCTGCCAATCCAAACTAAGCCACAAAAATCTTATTTCCTCCAAAACTACGCACCGCATAGGAAATCCAGTTACAAATTTGAAATCTGCACGCATGTGCGCTTCTAATGATGTAAAAATTACACGGATCGGTGATTGGTCGGAAAATTCGAAATTTGGCGATGCCGGCATGGCTGTTTCCGCCAATCCAAACTAAGCCACAAAAATCTTATTTCCTCGAAAACTACGCATCGGATAGGAAATCCAGTTACAGATTTGAAATCTGCACACATGTGCGCTCCTAATGACGTAGAAATTACACGGATCGGTGATTGGTCGGAAAATTCGATATCTGGCGATGCCGGCATGGCGATTTCCGCCAATCCAAACTAAGCCACAAAAATCTTATTTCCTCGAAAACTATGCACCGCATAGGAAATCCAGTTACAGATTTGAAATCTGCACACATGTGCGCTCCTAATGACGTAGAAATTACACGGATCGGTGATTGGTCGGAAAATTCGATATCTGGCGATGCCGGCATGGCTGTTTCCGCCAATCCAAACTAAGCCACAAAAATCTTATTTCCTCGAAAACTATGCACCGCATAGGAAATCCAGTTACAAATTTGAAATCTGCACGCATGTGCGCTTCTAATGATGTGAAAATTACACGGATCGGTGATTGGTCGGAAAATTCGATATCTGGCGATGCCGGCATGGTTGATTCTGCCAATCCAAACTAAGCCACAAAAATCTTATTTCCTCCAAAACTACGCACCGCATAGGAAATCCAGTTACAAATTTGAAATCTGCACGCATGTGCGCTTCTAATGATGTGAAAATTACACGGATCGGTGATTGGTCGGAAAATTCGATATCTGGCGATGCCGGCATGGCGGTTTCCGCCAATCCAAACTAAGCCACCAAAATCTTATTTCCTCGAAAACTATGCACCGCATAGGAAATCCAGTTACAAATTTGAAATCTGCACGCATGTGCGCTTCTAATGATGTGAAAATTACACGGATCGGTGATTGGTCGGAAAATTCGATATCTGGCGATGCCGGCATGGTTGATTCTGCCAATCCAAACTAAGCCACAAAAATCTTATTTCCTCCAAAACTACGCACCGCATAGGAAATCCAGTTACAAATTTGAAATCTGCACGCATGTGCGCTTCTAATGATGTAAAAATTACACGGATCGGTGATTGGTCGGAAAATTCGAAATTTGGCGATGCCGGCATGGCTGTTTCCGCCAATCCAAACTAAGCCACAAAAATCTTATTTCCTCGAAAACTACGCATCGGATAGGAAATCCAGTTACAGATTTGAAATCTGCACACATGTGCGCTCCTAATGACGTAGAAATTACACGGATCGGTGATTGGTCGGAAAATTCGATATCTGGCGATGCCGGCATGGCGATTTCCGCCAATCCAAACTAAGCCACAAAAATCTTATTTCCTCGAAAACTATGCACCGCATAGGAAATCCAGTTACAGATTTGAAATCTGCACACATGTGCGCTCCTAATGACGTAGAAATTACACGGATCGGTGATTGGTCGGAAAATTCGATATCTGGCGATGCCGGCATGGCTGTTTCCGCCAATCCAAACTAAGCCACAAAAATCTTATTTCCTCGAAAACTATGCACCGCATAGGAAATCCAGTTACAAATTTGAAATCTGCACGCATGTGCGCTTCTAATGATGTGAAAATTACACGGATCGGTGATTGGTCGGAAAATTCGATATCTGGCGATGCCGGCATGGTTGATTCTGCCAATCCAAACTAAGCCACAAAAATCTTATTTCCTCCAAAACTACGCACCGCATAGGAAATCCAGTTACAAATTTGAAATCTGCACGCATGTGCGCTTCTAATGATGTGAAAATTACACGGATCGGTGATTGGTCGGAAAATTCGAAATTTGGCGATGCCGGCATGGCTGTTTCCGCCAATCCAAACTAAGCCACAAAAATCTTATTTCCTCGAAAACTACGCATCGGATAGGAAATCCAGTTACAGATTTGAAATCTGCACACATGTGCGCTCCTAATGACGTAGAAATTACACGGATCGGTGATTGGTCGGAAAATTCGATATCTGGCGATGCCGGCATGGCGATTTCCGCCAATCCAAACTAAGCCACAAAAATCTTATTTCCTCGAAAACTATGCACCGCATAGGAAATCCAGTTACAGATTTGAAATCTGCACACATGTGCGCTCCTAATGACGTAGAAATTACACGGATCGGTGATTGGTCGGAAAATTCGATATCTGGCGATGCCGGCATGGCTGTTTCCGCCAATCCAAACTAAGCCACAAAAATCTTATTTCCTCGAAAACTACGCATCGGATAGGAAATCCAGTTACAGATTTGAAATCTGCACACATGTGCGCTCCTAATGACGTAGAAATTACACGGATCGGTGATTGGTCGGAAAATTCGATATCTGGCGATGCCGGCATGGTTGATTCTGCCAATCCAAACTAAGCCACAAAAATCTTATTTCCTCGAAAACTATGCACCGCATAGGAAATCCAGTTACAGATTTGAAATCTGCACACATGTGCGCTCCTAATGACGTAAAAATTACACGGATCGATGATTGGTCGGAAAATTCGATATCTGGCGATGCCGGCATGGCGATTTCCGCCAATCCAAACTAAGCCACAAAAATCTTATTTTCTCGAAAACTATGCACCGCATAGGAAATCCAGTTACAGATTTGAAATCTGCACACATGTGCGCTCCTAATGACGTAAAAATTACACGGATCGGTGATTGGTCGGAAAATTCGATATCTGGCGATGCCGGCATGGCTGTTTCCGCCAATCCAAACTAAGCCACAAAAATCTTATTTCCTCGAAAACTATGCACCGCATAGGAAATCCAGTTACAAATTTGAAATCTGCACGCATGTGCGCTTCTAATGATGTGAAAATTACACGGATCGGTGATTGGTCGGAAAATTCGATATCTGGCGATGCCGGCATGGCGGATTCCGCCAATCCAAACTAAGCCACCAAAATCTTATTTCCTCGAAAACTATGCACCGCATAGGAAATCCAGTTACAAATTTGAAATCTGCACGCATGTGCGCTTCTAATGATGTGAAAATTACACGGATCGGTGATTGGTCGGAAAATTCGATATCTGGCGATGCCGGCATGGTTGATTCTGCCAATCCAAACTAAGCCACAAAAATCTTATTTCCTCCAAAACTACGCACCGCATAGGAAATCCAGTTACAAATTTGAAATCTGCACGCATGTGCGCTTCTAATGATGTGAAAATTACACGGATCGGTGATTGGTCGGAAAATTCGAAATTTGGCGATGCCGGCATGGCTGTTTCCGCCAATCCAAACTAAGCCACAAAAATCTTATTTCCTCCAAAACTACGCACCGCATAGGAAATCCAGTTACAGATTTGAAATCTGCACACATGTGCGCTCCTAATGACGTAGAAATTACACGGATCGGTGATTGGTCGGAAAATTCGATATCTGGCGATGCCGGCATGGCGATTTCCGCCAATCCAAACTAAGCCACAAAAATCTTATTTCCTCGAAAACTATGCACCGCATAGGAAATCCAGTTACAGATTTGAAATCTGCACACATGTGCGCTCCTAATGACGTAAAAATTACACGGATCGGTGATTGGTCGGAAAATTCGATATCTGGCGATGCCGGCATGGCTGTTTCCGCCAATCCAAACTAAGCCACAAAATTCTTATTTCCTCGAAAACTATGCACCGCATAGGAAATCCAGTTACAAATTTGAAATCTGCACGCATGTGCGCTTCTAATGATGTGAAAATTACACGGATCGGTGATTGGTCGGAAAATTCGATATCTGGCGATGCCGGCATGGCGATTTCCGCCAATCCAAACTAAGCCACAAAAATCTTATTTCCTCGAAAACTATGCACCGCATAGGAAATCCAGTTACAGATTTGAAATCTGCACACATGTGCGCTCCTAATGACGTAAAAATTACACGGATCGGTGATTGGTCGGAAAATTCGATATCTGGCGATGCCGGCATGGCTGTTTCCGCCAATCCAAACTAAGCCACAAAAATCTTATTTCCTCGAAAACTATGCACCGCATAGGAAATCCAGTTACAAATTTGAAATCTGCACGCATGTGCGCTTCTAATGATGTGAAAATTACACGGATCGGTGATTGGTCGGAAAATTCGATATCTGGCGATGCCGGCATGGCGGTTTCCGCCAATCCAAACTAAGCCACCAAAATCTTATTTCCTCGAAAACTATGCACCGCATAGGAAATCCAGTTACAAATTTGAAATCTGCACGCATGTGCGCTTCTAATGATGTGAAAATTACACGGATCGGTGATTGGTCGGAAAATTCGAAATTTGGCGATGCCGGCATGGCTGTTTCCGCCAATCCAAACTAAGCCACAAAAATCTTATTTCCTCGAAAACTACGCATCGGATAGGAAATCCAGTTACAGATTTGAAATCTGCACACATGTGCGCTCCTAATGACGTAGAAATTACACGGATCGGTGATTGGTCGGAAAATTCGATATCTGGCGATGCCGGCATGGCGATTTCCGCCAATCCAAACTAAGCCACAAAAATCTTATTTCCTCGAAAACTATGCACCGCATAGGAAATCCAGTTACAGATTTGAAATCTGCACACATGTGCGCTCCTAATGACGTAGAAATTACACGGATCGGTGATTGGTCGGAAAATTCGATATCTGGCGATGCCGGCATGGCTGTTTCCGCCAATCCAAACTAAGCCACAAAAATCTTATTTCCTCGAAAACTATGCACCGCATAGGAAATCCAGTTACAAATTTGAAATCTGCACGCATGTGCGCTTCTAATGACGTAAAAATTACACGGATCGGTGATTGGTCGAAAAATTCGATATCTGGCGATGCCGGCATGGCTGTTTCCGCCAATCCAAACTAAGCCACAAAAATCTTATTTCCTCGAAAACTATGCACCGCATAGGAAATCCAGTTACAAATTTGAAATCTGCACGCATGTGCGCTTCTAATGATGTGAAAATTACACGGATCGGTGATTGGTCGGAAAATTCGATATCTGGCGATGCCGGCATGGCGGTTTCCGCCAATCCAAACTAAGCCACCAAAATCTTATTTCCTCGAAAACTATGCACCGCATAGGAAATCCAGTTACAAATTTGAAATCTGCACGCATGTGCGCTTCTAATGATGTGAAAATTACACGGATCGGTGATTGGTCGGAAAATTCGATATCTGGCGATGCCGGCATGGTTGATTCTGCCAATCCAAACTAAGCCACAAAAATCTTATTTCCTCCAAAACTACGCACCGCATAGGAAATCCAGTTACAAATTTGAAATCTGCACGCATGTGCGCTTCTAATGATGTGAAAATTACACGGATCGGTGATTGGTCGGAAAATTCGAAATTTGGCGATGCCGGCATGGCTGTTTCCGCCAATCCAAACTAAGCCACAAAAATCTTATTTCCTCGAAAACTACGCATCGGATAGGAAATCCAGTTACAGATTTGAAATCTGCACACATGTGCGCTCCTAATGACGTAGAAATTACACGGATCGGTGATTGGTCGGAAAATTCGATATCTGGCGATGCCGGCATGGCGATTTCCGCCAATCCAAACTAAGCCACAAAAATCTTATTTCCTCGAAAACTATGCACCGCATAGGAAATCCAGTTACAGATTTGAAATCTGCACACATGTGCGCTCCTAATGACGTAAAAATTACACGGATCGGTGATTGGTCGGAAAATTCGATATCTGGCGATGCCGGCATGGCGGTTTCCGCCAATCCAAACTAAGCCACCAAAATCTTATTTCCTCGAAAACTATGCACCGCATAGGAAATCCAGTTACAAATTTGAAATCTGCACGCATGTGCGCTTCTAATGATGTGAAAATTACACGGATCGGTGATTGGTCGGAAAATTCGATATCTGGCGATGCCGGCATGGTTGATTCTGCCAATCCAAACTAAGCCACAAAAATCTTATTTCCTCCAAAACTACGCACCGCATAGGAAATCCAGTTACAAATTTGAAATCTGCACGCATGTGCGCTTCTAATGATGTGAAAATTACACGGATCGGTGATTGGTCGGAAAATTCGAAATTTGGCGATGCCGGCATGGCTGTTTCCGCCAATCCAAACTAAGCCACAAAAATCTTATTTCCTCGAAAACTACGCATCGGATAGGAAATCCAGTTACAGATTTGAAATCTGCACACATGTGCGCTCCTAATGACGTAGAAATTACACGGATCGGTGATTGGTCGGAAAATTCGATATCTGGCGATGCCGGCATGGCGATTTCCGCCAATCCAAACTAAGCCACAAAAATCTTATTTCCTCGAAAACTATGCACCGCATAGGAAATCCAGTTACAAATTTGAAATCTGCACGCATGTGCGCTTCTAATGATGTGAAAATTACACGGATCGGTGATTGGTCGGAAAATTCGAAATTTGGCGATGCCGGCATGGCTGTTTCCGCCAATCCAAACTAAGCCACAAAAATCTTATTTCCTCGAAAACTACGCATCGGATAGGAAATCCAGTTACAGATTTGAAATCTGCACACATGTGCGCTCCTAATGACGTAGAAATTACACGGATCGGTGATTGGTCGGAAAATTCGATATCTGGCGATGCCGGCATGGCTGTTTCCGCCAATCCAAACTAAGCCACAAAAATCGTATTTCCTCGAAAACTATGCACCGCATAGGAAATCCAGTTACAAATTTGAAATCTGCACGCATGTGCGCTTCTAATGATGTGAAAATTACACGGATCGGTGATTGGTCGGAAAATTCGATATCTGGCGATGCCGGCATGGCGATTTCCGCCAATCCAAACTAAGCCACAGAAATCTTATTTCCTCGAAAACTATGCACCGCATAGGAAATCCAGTTACAGATTTGAAATCTGCACACATGTGCGCTCCTAATGACGTAAAAATTACACGGATCGGTGATTGGTCGGAAAATTCGATATCTGGCGATGCCGGCATGGCTGTTTCCGCCAATCCAAACTAAGCCACAAAAATCTTATTTCCTCGAAAACTATGCACCGCATAGGAAATCCAGTTACAAATGTGAAATCTGCACGCATGTGCGCTTCTAATGATGTGAAAATTACACGGATCGGTGATTGGTCGGAAAATTCGATATCTGGCGATGCCGGCATGGCGGTTTCCGCCAATCCAAACTAAGCCACCAAAATCTTATTTCCTCGAAAACTATGCACCGCATAGGAAATCCAGTTACAAATTTGAAATCTGCACGCATGTGCGCTTCTAATGATGTGAAAATTACACGGATCGGTGATTGGTCGGAAAATTCGATATCTGGCGATGCCGGCATGGTTGATTCTGCCAATCCAAACTAAGCCACAAAAATCTTATTTCCTCCAAAACTACGCATCGGATAGGAAATCCAGTTACAGATTTGAAATCTGCACACATGTGCGCTCCTAATGACGTAGAAATTACACGGATCGGTGATTGGTCGGAAAATTCGATATCTGGCGATGCCGGCATGGCGATTTCCGCCAATCCAAACTAAGCCACAAAAATCTTATTTCCTCGAAAACTATGCACCGCATAGGAAATCCAGTTACAGATTTGAAATCTGCACACATGTGCGCTCCTAATGACGTAGAAATTACACGGATCGGTGATTGGTCGGAAAATTCGATATCTGGCGATGCCGGCATGGCTGTTTCCGCCAATCCAAACTAAGCCACAAAAATCTTATTTCCTCGAAAACTATGCACCGCATAGGAAATCCAGTTACAAATTTGAAATCTGCACGCATGTGCGCTTCTAATGATGTGAAAATTACACGGATCGGTGATTGGTCGGAAAATTCGATATCTGGCGATGCCGGCATGGCGATTTCCGCCAATCCAAACTAAGCCACAAAAATCTTATTTCCTCGAAAACTATGCACCGCATAGGAAATCCAGTTACAGATTTGAAATCTGCACACATGTGCGCTTCTAATGACGTAAAAATTACACGGATCGGTGATTGGTCGGAAAATTCGATATCTGGCGATGCCGGCATGGCTGTTTCCGCCAATCCAAACTAAGCCACAAAAATCTTATTTCCTCGAAAACTATGCACCGCATAGGAAATCCAGTTACAAATTTGAAATCTGCACGCATGTGCGCTTCCAATGATGTGAAAATTACACGGATCGGTGATTGGTCGGAAAATTCGATATCTGGCGATGCCGGCATGGCGGTTTCCGCCAATCCAAACTAAGCCACCAAAATCTTATTTCCTCGAAAACTATGCACCGCATAGGAAATTCAGTTACAAATTTGAAATCTGCACGCATGTACGCTTCTAATGATGTGAAAATTACACGGATCGGTGATTGGTCGGAAAATTCGATATCTGGCGATGCCGGCATGGTTGATTCTGCCAATCCAAACTAAGCCACAAAAATCTTATTTCCTCCAAAACTACGCACCGCATAGGAAATCCAGTTACAAATTTGAAATCTGCACGCATGTGCGCTTCTAATGATGTGAAAATTACACGGATCGGTGATTGGTCGGAAAATTCGAAATTTGGCGATGCCGGCATGGCTGTTTCCGCCAATCCAAACTAAGCCACAAAAATCTTATTTCCTCGAAAACTACGCATCGGATAGGAAATCCAGTTACAGATTTGAAATCTGCACACATGTGCGCTCCTAATGACGTAGAAATTACACGGATCGGTGATTGGTCGGAAAATTCGATATCTGGCGATGCCGGCATGGCGATTTCCGCCAATCCAAACTAAGCCACAAAAATCTTATTTCCTCGAAAACTATGCACCGCATAGGAAATCCAGTTACAGATTTGAAATCTGCACACATGTGCGCTCCTAATGACGTAGAAATTACACGGATCGGTGATTGGTCGGAAAATTCGATATCTGGCGATGCCGGCATGGCTGTTTCCGCCAATCCAAACTAAGCCACAAAAATCTTATTTCCTCGAAAACTATGCACCGCATAGGAAATCCAGTTACAAATTTGAAATCTGCACGCATGTGCGCTTCTAATGATGTGAAAATTACACGGATCGGTGATTGGTCGGAAAATTCGATATCTGGCGATGCCGGCATGGCGATTTCCGCCAATCCAAACTAAGCCACAAAAATCTTATTTCCTCGAAAACTATGCACCGCATAGGAAATCCAGTTACAGATTTGAAATCTGCACACATGTGCGCTCCTAATGACGTAGAAATTACACGGATCGGTGATTGGTCGGAAAATTCGATATCTGGCGATGCCGGCATGGCTGTTTCCGCCAATCCAAACTAAGCCACAAAAATCTTATTTCCTCGAAAACTATGCACCGCATAGGAAATCCAGTTACAAATTTGAAATCTGCACGCATGTGCGCTTCTAATGATGTGAAAATTACACGGATCGGTGATTGGTCGGAAAATTCGATATCTGGCGATGCCGGCATGGTTGATTCTGCCAATCCAAACTAAGCCACAAAAATCTTATTTCCTCCAAAACTACGCACCGCATAGGAAATCCAGTTACAAATTTGAAATCTGCACGCATGTGCGCTTCTAATGATGTGAAAATTACACGGATCGGTGATTGGTCGGAAAATTCGAAATTTGGCGATGCCGGCATGGCTGTTTCCGCCAATCCAAACTAAGCCACAAAAATCTTATTTCCTCGAAAACTACGCATCGGCTAGGAAATCCAGTTACAGATTTGAAATCTGCACACATGTGCGCTCCTAATGACGTAGAAATTACACGGATCGGTGATTGGTCGGAAAATTCGATATCTGGCGATGCCGGCATGGCGATTTCCGCCAATCCAAACTAAGCCACAAAAATCTTATTTCCTCGAAAACTATGCACCGCATAGGAAATCCAGTTACAGATTTGAAATCTGCACACATGTGCGCTCCTAATGACGTAAAAATTACACGGATCGATGATTGGTCGGAAAATTCGATATCTGGCGATGCCGGCATGGCGATTTCCGCCAATCCAAACTAAGCCACAAAAATCTTATTTTCTCGAAAACTATGCACCGCATAGGAAGTCCAGTTACAGATTTGAAATCTGCACACATGTGCGCTCCTAATGACGTAAAAATTACACGGATCGGTGATTGGTCGGAAAATTCGATATCTGGCGATGCCGGCATGGCTGTTTCCGCCAATCCAAACTAAGCCACAAAAATCTTATTTCCTCGAAAACTATGCACCGCATAGGAAATCCAGTTACAAATTTGAAATCTGCACGCATGTGCGCTTCTAATGATGTGAAAATTACACGGATCGGTGATTGGTCGGAAAATTCGATATCTGGCGATGCCGGCATGGCGGATTCCGCCAATCCAAACTAAGCCACCAAAATCTTATTTCCTCGAAAACTATGCACCGCATAGGAAATCCAGTTACAAATTTGAAATCTGCACGCATGTGCGCTTCTAATGATGTGAAAATTACACGGATCGGTGATTGGTCGGAAAATTCGATATCTGGCGATGCCGGCATGGTTGATTCTGCCAATCCAAACTAAGCCACAAAAATCTTATTTCCTCGAAAACTATGCACCGCATAGGAAATCCAGTTACAGATTTGAAATCTGCACACATGTGCGCTCCTAATGACGTAAAAATTACACGGATCGATGATTGGTCGGAAAATTCGATATCTGGCGATGCCGGCATGGCGATTTCCGCCAATCCAAACTAAGCCACAAAAATCTTATTTTCTCGAAAACTATGCACCGCATAGGAAATCCAGTTACAGATTTGAAATCTGCACACATGTGCGCTCCTAATGACGTAAAAATTACACGGATCGGTGATTGGTCGGAAAATTCGATATCTGGCGATGCCGGCATGGCTGTTTCCGCCAATCCAAACTAAGCCACAAAAATCTTATTTCCTCGAAAACTATGCACCGCATAGGAAATCCAGTTACAAATTTGAAATCTGCACGCATGTGCGCTTCTAATGATGTGAAAATTACACGGATCGGTGATTGGTCGGAAAATTCGATATCTGGCGATGCCGGCATGGCGGTTTCCGCCAATCCAAACTAAGCCACCAAAATCTTATTTCCTCCAAAACTACGCACCGCATAGGAAATCCAGTTACAAATTTGAAATCTGCACGCATGTGCGCTTCTAATGATGTGAAAATTACACGGATCGGTGATTGGTCGGAAAATTCGATATCTGGCGATGCCGGCATGGCTGTTTCCGCCAATCCAAACTAAGCCACAAAAATCTTATTTCCTCGAAAACTATGCACCGCATAGGAAATCCAGTTACAGATTTGAAATCTGCACACATGTGCGCTCCTAATGACGTAGAAATTACACGGATCGGTGATTGGTCGGAAAATTCGATATCTGGCGATGCCGGCATGGCGATTTCCGCCAATCCAAACTAAGCCACAAAAATCTTATTTCCTCGAAAACTATGCACCGCATAGGAAATCCAGTTACAGATTTGAAATCTGCACACATGTGCGCTCCTAATGACGTAGAAATTACACGGATCGGTGATTGGTCGGAAAATTCGATATCTGGCGATGCCGGCATGGCTGTTTCCGCCAATCCAAACTAAGCCACAAAAATCTTATTTCCTCGAAAACTATGCACCGCATAGGAAATCCAGTTACAAATTTGAAATCTGCACGCATGTGCGCTTCTAATGACGTAAAAATTACACGGATCGGTGATTGGTCGAAAAATTCGATATCTGGCGATGCCGGCATGGCTGTTTCCGCCAATCCAAACTAAGCCACAAAAATCTTATTTCCTCGAAAACTATGCACCGCATAGGAAATCCAGTTACAAATTTGAAATCTGCACGCATGTGCGCTTCTAATGATGTGAAAATTACACGGATCGGTGATTGGTCGGAAAATTCGATATCTGGCGATGCCGGCATGGCGGTTTCCGCCAATCCAAACTAAGCCACCAAAATCTTATTTCCTCGAAAACTATGCACCGCATAGGAAATCCAGTTACAAATTTGAAATCTGCACGCATGTGCGCTTCTAATGATGTGAAAATTACACGGATCGGTGATTGGTCGGAAAATTCGATATCTGGCGATGCCGGCATGGTTGATTCTGCCAATCCAAACTAAGCCACAAAAATCTTATTTCCTCCAAAACTACGCACCGCATAGGAAATCCAGTTACAAATTTGAAATCTGCACGCATGTGCGCTTCTAATGATGTGAAAATTACACGGATCGGTGATTGGTCGGAAAATTCGAAATTTGGCGATGCCGGCATGGCTGTTTCCGCCAATCCAAACTAAGCCACAAAAATCTTATTTCCTCGAAAACTACGCATCGGATAGGAAATCCAGTTACAGATTTGAAATCTGCACACATGTGCGCTCCTAATGACGTAGAAATTACACGGATCGGTGATTGGTCGGAAAATTCGATATCTGGCGATGCCGGCATGGCGATTTCCGCCAATCCAAACTAAGCCACAAAAATCTTATTTCCTCGAAAACTATGCACCGCATAGGAAATCCAGTTACAGATTTGAAATCTGCACACATGTGCGCTCCTAATGACGTAAAAATTACACGGATCGGTGATTGGTCGAAAAATTCGATATCTGGCGATGCCGGCATGGCTGTTTCCGCCAATCCAAACTAAGCCACAAAAATCTTATTTCCTCGAAAACTATGCACCGCATAGGAAATCCAGTTACAAATTTGAAATCTGCACGCATGTGCGCTTCTAATGATGTGAAAATTACACGGATCGGTGATTGGTCGGAAAATTCGATATCTGGCGATGCCGGCATGGCGGTTTCCGCCAATCCAAACTAAGCCACAAAAATCTTATTTCCTCGAAAACTATGCACCGCATAGGAAATCCAGTTACAAATTTGAAATCTGCACACATGTGCGCTTCTAATGATGTGAAAATTACACGGATCGGTGATTGGTCGGAAAATTCGATATCTGGCGATGCCGGCATGGCTGTTTCCGCCAATCCAAACTAAGCCACAAAAATCGTATTTCCTCGAAAACTATGCACCGCATAGGAAATCCAGTTACAAATTTGAAATCTGCACGCATGTGCGCTTCTAATGATGTGAAAATTACACGGATCGGTGATTGGTCGGAAAATTCGATATCTGGCGATGCCGGCATGGCTGTTTCCGCCAATCCAAACTAAGCCACAAAAATCTTATTTCCTCGAAAACTATGCACCGCATAGGAAATCCAGTTACAAATTTGAAATCTGCACGCATGTGCGCTTCTAATGATGTGAAAATTACACGGATCGGTGATTGGTCGGAAAATTCGATATCTGGCGATGCCGGCATGGCGTTTTCCGCCAATCCAAACTAAGCCACAGAAATCTTATTTCCTCGAAAACTATGCACCGCATAGGAAATCCAGTTACAGATTTGAAATCTGCACACATGTGCGCTCCTAATGACGTAAAAATTACACGGATCGGTGATTGGTCGGAAAATTCGATATCTGGCGATGCCGGCATGGCTGTTTCCGCCAATCCAAACTAAGCCACAAAAATCTTATTTCCTCGAAAACTATGCACCGCATAGGAAATCCAGTTACAAATGTGAAATCTGCACGCATGTGCGCTTCTAATGATGTGAAAATTACACGGATCGGTGATTGGTCGGAAAATTCGATATCTGGCGATGCCGGCATGGCGGTTTCCGCCAATCCAAACTAAGCCACCAAAATCTTATTTCCTCGAAAACTATGCACCGCATAGGAAATCCAGTTACAAATTTGAAATCTGCACGCATGTGCGCTTCTAATGATGTGAAAATTACACGGATCGGTGATTGGTCGGAAAATTCGATATCTGGCGATGCCGGCATGGTTGATTCTGCCAATCCAAACTAAGCCACAAAAATCTTATTTCCTCCAAAACTACGCATCGGATAGGAAATCCAGTTACAGATTTGAAATCTGCACACATGTGCGCTCCTAATGACGTAGAAATTACACGGATCGGTGATTGGTCGGAAAATTCGATATCTGGCGATGCCGGCATGGCGATTTCCGCCAATCCAAACTAAGCCACAAAGATCTTATTTCCTCGAAAACTATGCACCGCATAGGAAATCCAGTTACAGATTTGAAATCTGCACACATGTGCGCTCCTAATGACGTAGAAATTACACGGATCGGTGATTGGTCGGAAAATTCGATATCTGGCGATGCCGGCATGGCTGTTTCCGCCAATCCAAACTAAGCCACAAAAATCTTATTTCCTCGAAAACTATGCACCGCATAGGAAATCCAGTTACAAATTTGAAATCTGCACGCATGTGCGCTTCTAATGATGTGAAAATTACACGGATCGGTGATTGGTCGGAAAATTCGATATCTGGCGATGCCGGCATGGCGATTTCCGCCAATCCAAACTAAGCCACAAAAATCTTATTTCCTCGAAAACTATGCACCGCATAGGAAATCCAGTTACAGATTTGAAATCTGCACACATGTGCGCTTCTAATGACGTAAAAATTACACGGATCGGTGATTGGTCGGAAAATTCGATATCTGGCGATGCCGGCATGGCTGTTTCCGCCAATCCAAACTAAGCCACAAAAATCTTATTTCCTCGAAAACTATGCACCGCATAGGAAATCCAGTTACAAATTTGAAATCTGCACGCATGTGCGCTTCCAATGATGTGAAAATTACACGGATCGGTGATTGGTCGGAAAATTCGATATCTGGCGATGCCGGCATGGCGGTTTCCGCCAATCCAAACTAAGCCACCAAAATCTTATTTCCTCGAAAACTATGCACCGCATAGGAAATCCAGTTACAAATTTGAAATCTGCACGCATGTACGCTTCTAATGATGTGAAAATTACACGGATCGGTGATTGGTCGGAAAATTCGATATCTGGCGATGCCGGCATGGTTGATTCTGCCAATCCAAACTAAGCCACAAAAATCTTATTTCCTCCAAAACTACGCACCGCATAGGAAATCCAGTTACAAATTTGAAATCTGCACGCATGTGCGCTTCTAATGATGTGAAAATTACACGGATCGGTGATTGGTCGGAAAATTCGAAATTTGGCGATGCCGGCATGGCTGTTTCCGCCAATCCAAACTAAGCCACAAAAATCTTATTTCCTCGAAAACTACGCATCGGATAGGAAATCCAGTTACAGATTTGAAATCTGCACACATGTGCGCTCCTAATGACGTAGAAATTACACGGATCGGTGATTGGTCGGAAAATTCGATATCTGGCGATGCCGGCATGGCGATTTCCGCCAATCCAAACTAAGCCACAAAAATCTTATTTCCTCGAAAACTATGCACCGCATAGGAAATCCAGTTACAGATTTGAAATCTGCACACATGTGCGCTCCTAATGACGTAGAAATTACACGGATCGGTGATTGGTCGGAAAATTCGATATCTGGCGATGCCGGCATGGCTGTTTCCGCCAATCCAAACTAAGCCACAAAAATCTTATTTCCTCGAAAACTATGCACCGCATAGGAAATCCAGTTACAAATTTGAAATCTGCACGCATGTGCGCTTCTAATGATGTGAAAATTACACGGATCGGTGATTGGTCGGAAAATTCGATATCTGGCGATGCCGGCATGGCGATTTCCGCCAATCCAAACTAAGCCACAAAAATCTTATTTCCTCGAAAACTATGCACCGCATAGGAAATCCAGTTACAGATTTGAAATCTGCACACATGTGCGCTCCTAATGACGTAAAAATTACACGGATCGGTGATTGGTCGGAAAATTCGATATCTGGCGATGCCGGCATGGCTGTTTCCGCCAATCCAAACTAAGCCACAAAAATCTTATTTCCTCGAAAACTATGCACCGCATAGGAAATCCAGTTACAAATTTGAAATCTGCACGCATGTGCGCTTCTAATGATGTGAAAATTACACGGATCGGTGATTGGTCGGAAAATTCGATATCTGGCGATGCCGGCATGGTTGATTCTGCCAATCCAAACTAAGCCACAAAAATCTTATTTCCTCCAAAACTACGCACCGCATAGGAAATCCAGTTACAAATTTGAAATCTGCACGCATGTGCGCTTCTAATGATGTGAAAATTACACGGATCGGTGATTGGTCGGAAAATTCGAAATTTGGCGATGCCGGCATGGCTGTTTCCGCCAATCCAAACTAAGCCACAAAAATCTTATTTCCTCGAAAACTACGCATCGGATAGGAAATCCAGTTACAGATTTGAAATCTGCACACATGTGCGCTCCTAATGACGTAGAAATTACACGGATCGGTGATTGGTCGGAAAATTCGATATCTGGCGATGCCGGCATGGCGATTTCCGCCAATCCAAACTAAGCCACAAAAATCTTATTTCCTCGAAAACTATGCACCGCATAGGAAATCCAGTTACAGATTTGAAATCTGCACACATGTGCGCTCCTAATGACGTAGAAATTACACGGATCGGTGATTGGTCGGAAAATTCGATATCTGGCGATGCCGGCATGGTTGATTCTGCCAATCCAAACTAAGCCACCAAAATCTTATTTCCTCCAAAACTACGCACCGCATAGGAAATCCAGTTACAAATTTGAAATCTGCACGCATGTGCGCTTCTAATGATGTGAAAATTACACGGATCGGTGATTGGTCGGAAAATTCGATATCTGGCGATGCCGGCATGGCTGTTTCCGCCAATCCAAACTAAGCCACAAAAATCTTATTTCCTCGAAAACTATGCACCGCATAGGAAATCCAGTTACAGATTTGAAATCTGCACACATGTGCGCTCCTAATGACGTAAAAATTACACGGATCGGTGATTGGTCGGAAAATTCGATATCTGGCGATGCCGGCATGGCGGTTTCCGCAAATCCAAACTAAGCCACAAAAATCTTATTTCCTCGAAAACTATGCACCGCATAGGAAATCCAGTTACAAATTTGAAATCTGCACGCATGTGCGCTTCTAATGATGTGAAAATTACACGGATCGGTGATTGGTCGGAAAATTCGATATCTGGCGATGCCGGCATGGCGGTTTCCGCCAATCCAAACTAAGCCACAAAAATCTTATTTCCTCGAAAACTATGCACCGCATAGGAAATCCAGTTACAGACTTGGAATCTGCACACATGTGCGCTCTTAATGACGAAGAAATTACACAGATCGGTGATTGGTCGGAAAATTCGAAATTTGGCGATGCCGGCATGGCTGTTTCCGCCAATCCAAACTAAGCCACAAAAATCTTATTTCCTCGAAAACTACGCATCGCATAGGAAATCCAGTTACAGATTTGAAATCTGCACACATGTGCGCTTCTAATGACGTAAAAATTACACGGATCGGTGATTGGTCGGAAAATTCGATATCTGGCGATGCCGGCATGGTTGATTCTGCCAATCCAAACTAAGCCACCAAAATCTTATTTCCTCGAAAACTACGCACCGCATAGGAAATCCAGTTACAAATTTGAAATCTGCACGCATGTGCGCTTCTAATGATGTGAAAATTACACGGATCGGTGATTGGTCGGAAAATTCGAAATTTGGCGATGCCGGCATGGCTGTTTCCGCCAATCCAAACTAAGCCACAAAAATCTTATTTCCTCGAAAACTACGCATCGGATAGGAAATCCAGTTACAGATTTGAAATCTGCACACATGTGCGCTCCTAATGACGTAGAAATTACACGGATCGGTGATTGGTCGGAAAATTCGATATCTGGCGATGCCGGCATGGCGATTTCCGCCAATCCAAACTAAGCCACAAAAATCTTATTTCCTCGAAAACTATGCACCGCATAGGAAATCCAGTTACAGATTTGAAATCTGCACACATGTGCGCTCCTAATGACGTAGAAATTACACGGATCGGTGATTGGTCGGAAAATTCGATATCTGGCGATGCCGGCATGGTTGATTCTGCCAATCCAAACTAAGCCACCAAAATCTTATTTCCTCCAAAACTACGCACCGCATAGGAAATCCAGTTACAAATTTGAAATCTGCACGCATGTGCGCTTCTAATGATGTGAAAATTACACGGATCGGTGATTGGTCGGAAAATTCGATATCTGGCGATGCCGGCATGGCTGTTTCCGCCAATCCAAACTAAGCCACAAAAATCTTATTTCCTCGAAAACTATGCACCGCATAGGAAATCCAGTTACAGATTTGAAATCTGCACACATGTGCGCTCCTAATGACGTAGAAATTACACGGATCGGTGATTGGTCGGAAAATTCGATATCTGGCGATGCCGGCATGGTTGATTCTGCCAATCCAAACTAAGCCACAAAAATCTTATTTCCTCCAAAACTACGCACCGCATAGGAAATCCAGTTACAAATTTGAAATCTGCACGCATGTGCGCTTCTAATGATGTGAAAATTACACGGATCGGTGATTGGTCGGAAAATTCGAAATTTGGCGATGCCGGCATGGCTGTTTCCGCCAATCCAAACTAAGCCACAAAAATCTTATTTCCTCGAAAACTACGCATCGGATAGGAAATCCAGTTACAGATTTGAAATCTGCACACATGTGCGCTCCTAATGACGTAGAAATTACACGGATCGGTGATTGGTCGGAAAATTCGATATCTGGCGATGCCGGCATGGCGGTTTCCGCCAATCCAAACTAAGCCACCAAAATCTTATTTCCTCGAAAACTATGCACCGCATAGGAAATCCAGTTACAGATTTGAAATCTGCACACATGTGCGCTCCTAATGACGTAGAAATTACACGGATCGGTGATTGGTCGGAGAATTCGATATCTGGCGATGCCGGCATGGCTGATTCTGCCAATCCAAACTAAGCCACCAAAATCTTATTTCCTCGAAAACTACGCACCGCATAGGAAATCCAGTTACAGATTTGAAATCTGCACGCATGTGCGCTTCTAATGATGTAAAAATTACACGGATCGGTGATTGGTCGGAAAATTCGATATCTGGCGATGCCGGCATGGCGGTTTCCGCCAATCCAAACTAAGCCACAAAAATCTTATTTCCTCGAAAACTATGCACCGCATAGGAAATCCAGTTACAAATTTGAAATCTGCACGCATGTGCGCTTCTAATGATGTGAAAATTACACGGATCGGTGATTGGTCGGAAAATTCGATATCTGGCGATGCCGGCATGGTTGATTCTGCCAATCCAAACTAAGCCACAAAAATCTTATTTCCTCCAAAACTACGCACCGCATAGGAAATCCAGTTACAAATTTGAAATCTGCACGCATGTGCGCTTCTAATGATGTGAAAATTACACGGATCGGTGATTGGTCGGAAAATTCGAAATTTGGCGATGCCGGCATGGCTGTTTCCGCCAATCCAAACTAAGCCACAAAAATCTTATTTCCTCGAAAACTACGCATCGGATAGGAAATCCAGTTACAGATTTGAAATCTGCACACATGTGCGCTCCTAATGACGTAGAAATTACACGGATCGGTGATTGGTCGGAAAATTCGATATCTGGCGATGCCGGCATGGCGGTTTCCGCCAATCCAAACTAAGCCACAAAAATCTTATTTCCTCGAAAACTATGCACCGCATAGGAAATCCAGTTACAGATTTGAAATCTGCACACATGTGCGCTCCTAATGACGTAGAAATTACACGGATCGGTGATTGGTCGAAAAATTCGATATCTGGCGATGCCGGCATGGCGATTTCCGCCAATCCAAACTAAGCCACAAAAATCTTATTTCCTCGAAAACTATGCACCGCATAGGAAATCCAGTTACAGATTTGAAATCTGCACACATGTGCGCTCCTAATGACGTAGAAATTACACGGATCGGTGATTGGTCGGAAAATTCGATATCTGGCGATGCCGGCATGGTTGATTCTGCCAATCCAAACTAAGCCACCAAAATCTTATTTCCTCCAAAACTACGCACCGCATAGGAAATCCAGTTACAAATTTGAAATCTGCACGCATGTGCGCTTCTAATGATGTGAAAATTACACGGATCGGTGATTGGTCGGAAAATTCGATATCTGGCGATGCCGGCATGGCTGTTTCCGCCAATCCAAACTAAGCCACAAAAATCTTATTTCCTCGAAAACTATGCACCGCATAGGAAATCCAGTTACAGATTTGAAATCTGCACACATGTGCGCTCCTAATGACGTAAAAATTACACGGACCGGTGATTGGTCGGAAAATTCGATATCTGGCGATGCCGGCATGGCGGTTTCCGCCAATCCAAACTAAGCCACAAAAATCTTATTTCCTCGAAAACTATGCACCGCATAGGAAATCCAGTTACAAATTTGAAATCTGCACGCATGTGCGCTTCTAATGATGTGAAAATTACACGGATCGGTGATTGGTCGGAAAATTCGATATCTGGCGATGCCGGCATGGCGGTTTCCGCCAATCCAAACTAAGCCACAAAAATCTTATTTCCTCGAAAACTATGCACCGCATAGGAAATCCAGTTACAGACTTGAAATCTGCACACATGTGCGCTCTTAATGACGAAGAAATTACACAGATCGGTGATTGGTCGGAAAATTCGAAATTTGGCGATGCCGGCATGGCTGTTTCCGCCAATCCAAACTAAGCCACAAAAATCTTATTTCCTCGAAAACTACGCATCGCATAGGAAATCCAGTTACAGATTTGAAATCTGCACACATGTGCGCTTCTAATGACGTAAAAATTACACGGATCGGTGATTGGTCGGAAAATTCGATATCTGGCGATGCCGGCATGGTTGATTCTGCCAATCCAAACTAAGCCACCAAAATCTTATTTCCTCGAAAACTACGCACCGCATAGGAAATCCAGTTACAGATTTGAAATCTGCACACATGTGCACTCCTAATGACGTAGAAATTACACGGATCGGTGATTGGTCGGAAAATTCGATATCTGGCGATGCCGGCATGGTTGATTCTGCCAATCCAAACTAAGCCACAAAAATCTTATTTCCTCCAAAACTACGCACCGCATAGGAAATCCAGTTACAAATTTGAAATCTGCACGCATGTGCGCTTCTAATGATGTGAAAATTACACGGATCGGTGATTGGTCGGAAAATTCGAAATTTGGCGATGCCGGCATGGCTGTTTCCGCCAATCCAAACTAAGCCACAAAAATCTTATTTCCTCGAAAACTACGCATCGGATAGGAAATCCAGTTACAGATTTGAAATCTGCACACATGTGCGCTCCTAATGACGTAGAAATTACACGGATCGGTGATTGGTCGGAAAATTCGATATCTGGCGATGCCGGCATGGCGGTTTCCGCCAATCCAAACTAAGCCACCAAAATCTTATTTCCTCGAAAACTATGCACCGCATAGGAAATCCAGTTACAGATTTGAAATCTGCACACATGTGCGCTCCTAATGACGTAGAAATTACACGGATCGGTGATTGGTCGGAGAATTCGATATCTGGCGATGCCGGCATGGCTGATTCTGCCAATCCAAACTAAGCCACCAAAATCTTATTTCCTCGAAAACTACGCACCGCATAGGAAATCCAGTTACAGATTTGAAATCTGCACGCATGTGCGCTTCTAATGATGTAAAAATTACACGGATCGGTGATTGGTCGGAAAATTCGATATCTGGCGATGCCGGCATGGCGGTTTCCGCCAATCCAAACTAAGCCACAAAAATCTTATTTCCTCGAAAACTATGCACCGCATAGGAAATCCAGTTACAAATTTGAAATCTGCACGCATGTGCGCTTCTAATGATGTGAAAATTACACGGATCGGTGATTGGTCGGAAAATTCGATATCTGGCGATGCCGGCATGGTTGATTCTGCCAATCCAAACTAAGCCACAAAAATCTTATTTCCTCCAAAACTACGCACCGCATAGGAAATCCAGTTACAAATTTGAAATCTGCACGCATGTGCGCTTCTAATGATGTGAAAATTACACGGATCGGTGATTGGTCGGAAAATTCGAAATTTGGCGATGCCGGCATGGCTGTTTCCGCCAATCCAAACTAAGCCACAAAAATCTTATTTCCTCGAAAACTACGCATCGGATAGGAAATCCAGTTACAGATTTGAAATCTGCACACATGTGCGCTCCTAATGACGTAGAAATTACACGGATCGGTGATTGGTCGGAAAATTCGATATCTGGCGATGCCGGCATGGCGGTTTCCGCCAATCCAAACTAAGCCACCAAAATCTTATTTCCTCGAAAACTATGCACCGCATAGGAAATCCAGTTACAGATTTGAAATCTGCACACATGTGCGCTCCTAATGACGTAGAAATTACACGGATCGGTGATTGGTCGGAGAATTCGATATCTGGCGATGCCGGCATGGCTGATTCTGCCAATCCAAACTAAGCCACCAAAATCTTATTTCCTCGAAAACTACGCACCGCATAGGAAATCCAGTTACAGATTTGAAATCTGCACGCATGTGCGCTTCTAATGATGTAAAAATTACACGGATCGGTGATTGGTCGGAAAATTCGATATCTGGCGATGCCGGCATGGCGGTTTCCGCCAATCCAAACTAAGCCACAAAAATCTTATTTCCTCGAAAACTATGCACCGCATAGGAAATCCAGTTACAGATTTGAAATCTGCACACATGTGCGCTCCTAATGACGTAGAAATTACACGGATCGGTGATTGGTCGAAAAATTCGATATCTGGCGATGCCGGCATGGCGATTTCCGCCAATCCAAACTAAGCCACAAAAATCTTATTTCCTCGAAAACTATGCACCGCATAGGAAATCCAGTTACAGATTTGAAATCTGCACACATGTGCGCTCCTAATGACGTAGAAATTACACGGATCGGTGATTGGTCGGAAAATTCGATATCTGGCGATGCCGGCATGGTTGATTCTGCCAATCCAAACTAAGCCACCAAAATCTTATTTCCTCCAAAACTACGCACCGCATAGGAAATCCAGTTACAAATTTGAAATCTGCACGCATGTGCGCTTCTAATGATGTGAAAATTACACGGATCGGTGATTGGTCGGAAAATTCGATATCTGGCGATGCCGGCATGGCTGTTTCCGCCAATCCAAACTAAGCCACAAAAATCTTATTTCCTCGAAAACTATGCACCGCATAGGAAATCCAGTTACAGATTTGAAATCTGCACACATGTGCGCTCCTAATGACGTAAAAATTACACGGACCGGTGATTGGTCGGAAAATTCGATATCTGGCGATGCCGGCATGGCGGTTTCCGCCAATCCAAACTAAGCCACAAAAATCTTATTTCCTCGAAAACTATGCACCGCATAGGAAATCCAGTTACAAATTTGAAATCTGCACGCATGTGCGCTTCTAATGATGTGAAAATTACACGGATCGGTGATTGGTCGGAAAATTCGATATCTGGCGATGCCGGCATGGCGGTTTCCGCCAATCCAAACTAAGCCACAAAAATCTTATTTCCTCGAAAACTATGCACCGCATAGGAAATCCAGTTACAGACTTGAAATCTGCACACATGTGCGCTCTTAATGACGAAGAAATTACACAGATCGGTGATTGGTCGGAAAATTCGAAATTTGGCGATGCCGGCATGGCTGTTTCCGCCAATCCAAACTAAGCCACAAAAATCTTATTTCCTCGAAAACTACGCATCGCATAGGAAATCCAGTTACAGATTTGAAATCTGCACACATGTGCGCTTCTAATGATGTGAAAATTACACGGATCGGTGATTGGTCGGAAAATTCGAAATTTGCCGATGCCGGCATGGCTATTTCCGCCAATCCAAACTAAGCCACAAAAATCTTATTTCCTCGAAAACTACGCATCGGATAGGAAATCCAGTTACAGATTTGAAATCTGCACACATGTGCGCTCCTAATGAAGTAGAAATTACACGGATCGGTGATTGGTCGGAAAATTCGATATCTGGCGATGCCGGCATGGCGGTTTCCGCCAATCCAAACTAAGCCACCAAAATCTTATTTCCTCGAAAACTATGCACCGCATAGGAAATCCAGTTACAGATTTGAAATCTGCACACATGTGCGCTCCTAATGACGTAGAAATTACACGGATCGGTGATTGGTCGGAGAATTCGATATCTGGCGATGCCGGCATGGCTGATTCTGCCAATCCAAACTAAGCCACCAAAATCTTATTTCCTCGAAAACTACGCACCGCATAGGAAATCCAGTTACAGATTTGAAATCTGCACACATGTGCGCTCCTAATGACGTAGAAATTACACGGATCGGTGATTGGTCGGAAAATTCGATATCTGGCGATGCCGGCATGGCGATTTCCGCCAATCCAAACTAAGCCACAAAAATCTTATTTCCTCGAAAACTATGCACCGCATAGGAAATCCAGTTACAGATTTGAAATCTGCACACATGTGCGCTCCTAATGACGTAGAAATTACACGGATCGGTAATTGGTCGGAAAATTCGATATCTGGCGATGCCGGCATGGCGATTTCCGCCAATCCAAACTAAGCCACAAAAATCTTATTTCCTCGAAAACTATGCACCGCATAGGAAATCCAGTTACAGATTTGAAATCTGCACACATGTGCGCTCCTAATGACGTAGAAATTACACGGATCGGTGATTGGTCGGAAAATTCGATATCTGGCGATGCCGGCATGGCGATTTCCGCCAATCCAAACTAAGCCACAAAAATCTTATTTCCTCGAAAACTATGCACCGCATAGGAAATCCAGTTACAGATTTGAAATCTGCACACATGTGCGCTCCTAATGACGTAAAAATTACACGGATCGGTGATTGGTCGGAAAATTCGATATCTAGCGATGCCGGCATGGCGGTTTCCGCCAATCCAAACTAAGCCACAAAAATCTTATTTCCTCGAAAACTATGCACCGCATAGGAAATCCAGTTACAGACTTGAAATCTGCACACATGTGCGCTCTTAATGACGAAGAAATTACACGGATCGGTGATTGGTCGGAAAATTCGAAATTTGGCGATGCCGGCATGGCGGTTTCCGCCAATCCAAACTAAGCCACAAAAATCTTATTTCCTCGAAAACTACGCATCGCATAGGAAATCCAGTTACAGATTTGAAATCTGCACACATGTGCGCTTCTAATGACGTAAAAATTACACGCCAGTTCGATATCTGGCGATGCCGGCATGGCGGTTTCCGCCAATCCAAACTAAGCCACAAAAATCTTATTTCCTCGAAAACTATGCACCGCATAGGAAATCCAGTTACAGATTTGAAATCTGCACACATGTGCGCTCCTAATGACGTAGAAATTACACGGATCGGTGATTGGTCGGAAAATTCGATATCTGGCGATGCCGGCATGGTTGATTCTGCCAATCCAAACTAAGCCACCAAAATCTTATTTCCTCCAAAACTACGCACCGCATAGGAAATCCAGTTACAAATTTGAAATCTGCACGCATGTGCGCTTCTAATGATGTGAAAATTACACGGATCGGTGATTGGTCGGAAAATTCGATATCTGGCGATGCCGGCATGGCTGTTTCCGCCAATCCAAACTAAGCCACAAAAATCTTATTTCCTCGAAAACTATGCACCGCATAGGAAATCCAGTTACAGATTTGAAATCTGCACACATGTGCGCTCCTAATGACGTAAAAATTACACGGATCGGTGATTGGTCGGAAAATTCGATATCTGGCGATGCCGGCATGGCGGTTTCCGCAAATCCAAACTAAGCCACAAAAATCTTATTTCCTCGAAAACTATGCACCGCATAGGAAATCCAGTTACAAATTTGAAATCTGCACGCATGTGCGCTTCTAATGATGTGAAAATTACACGGATCGGTGATTGGTCGGAAAATTCGATATCTGGCGATGCCGGCATGGCGGTTTCCGCCAATCCAAACTAAGCCACAAAAATCTTATTTCCTCGAAAACTATGCACCGCATAGGAAATCCAGTTACAGACTTGAAATCTGCACACATGTGCGCTCTTAATGACGAAGAAATTACACAGATCGGTGATTGGTCGGAAAATTCGAAATTTGGCGATGCCGGCATGGCTGTTTCCGCCAATCCAAACTAAGCCACAAAAATCTTATTTCCTCGAAAACTACGCATCGCATAGGAAATCCAGTTACAGATTTGAAATCTGCACACATGTGCGCTTCTAATGACGTAAAAATTACACGGATCGGTGATTGGTCGGAAAATTCGATATCTGGCGATGCCGGCATGGTTGATTCTGCCAATCCAAACTAAGCCACCAAAATCTTATTTCCTCGAAAACTACGCACCGCATAGGAAATCCAGTTACAGATTTGAAATCTGCACACATGTGCGCTCCTAATGACGTAGAAATTACACGGATCGGTGATTGGTCGGAAAATTCGATATCTGGCGATGCCGGCATGGTTGATTCTGCCAATCCAAACTAAGCCACAAAAATCTTATTTCCTCCAAAACTACGCACCGCATAGGAAATCCAGTTACAAATTTGAAATCTGCACGCATGTGCGCTTCTAATGATGTGAAAATTACACGGATCGGTGATTGGTCGGAAAATTCGAAATTTGGCGATGCCGGCATGGCTGTTTCCGCCAATCCAAACTAAGCCACAAAAATCTTATTTCCTCGAAAACTACGCATCGGATAGGAAATCCAGTTACAGATTTGAAATCTGCACACATGTGCGCTCCTAATGACGTAGAAATTACACGGATCGGTGATTGGTCGGAAAATTCGATATCTGGCGATGCCGGCATGGCGGTTTCCGCCAATCCAAACTAAGCCACCAAAATCTTATTTCCTCGAAAACTATGCACCGCATAGGAAATCCAGTTACAGATTTGAAATCTGCACACATGTGCGCTCCTAATGACGTAGAAATTACACGGATCGGTGATTGGTCGGAGAATTCGATATCTGGCGATGCCGGCATGGCTGATTCTGCCAATCCAAACTAAGCCACCAAAATCTTATTTCCTCGAAAACTACGCACCGCATAGGAAATCCAGTTACAGATTTGAAATCTGCACGCATGTGCGCTTCTAATGATGTAAAAATTACACGGATCGGTGATTGGTCGGAAAATTCGATATCTGGCGATGCCGGCATGGCGGTTTCCGCCAATCCAAACTAAGCCACAAAAATCTTATTTCCTCGAAAACTATGCACCGCATAGGAAATCCAGTTACAAATTTGAAATCTGCACGCATGTGCGCTTCTAATGATGTGAAAATTACACGGATCGGTGATTGGTCGGAAAATTCGATATCTGGCGATGCCGGCATGGTTGATTCTGCCAATCCAAACTAAGCCACAAAAATCTTATTTCCTCCAAAACTACGCACCGCATAGGAAATCCAGTTACAAATTTGAAATCTGCACGCATGTGCGCTTCTAATGATGTGAAAATTACACGGATCGGTGATTGGTCGGAAAATTCGAAATTTGGCGATGCCGGCATGGCTGTTTCCGCCAATCCAAACTAAGCCACAAAAATCTTATTTCCTCGAAAACTACGCATCGGATAGGAAATCCAGTTACAGATTTGAAATCTGCACACATGTGCGCTCCTAATGACGTAGAAATTACACGGATCGGTGATTGGTCGGAAAATTCGATATCTGGCGATGCCGGCATGGCGGTTTCCGCCAATCCAAACTAAGCCACAAAAATCTTATTTCCTCGAAAACTATGCACCGCATAGGAAATCCAGTTACAGATTTGAAATCTGCACACATGTGCGCTCCTAATGACGTAGAAATTACACGGATCGGTGATTGGTCGAAAAATTCGATATCTGGCGATGCCGGCATGGCGATTTCCGCCAATCCAAACTAAGCCACAAAAATCTTATTTCCTCGAAAACTATGCACCGCATAGGAAATCCAGTTACAGATTTGAAATCTGCACACATGTGCGCTCCTAATGACGTAGAAATTACACGGATCGGTGATTGGTCGGAAAATTCGATATCTGGCGATGCCGGCATGGTTGATTCTGCCAATCCAAACTAAGCCACCAAAATCTTATTTCCTCCAAAACTACGCACCGCATAGGAAATCCAGTTACAAATTTGAAATCTGCACGCATGTGCGCTTCTAATGATGTGAAAATTACACGGATCGGTGATTGGTCGGAAAATTCGATATCTGGCGATGCCGGCATGGCTGTTTCCGCCAATCCAAACTAAGCCACAAAAATCTTATTTCCTCGAAAACTATGCACCGCATAGGAAATCCAGTTACAGATTTGAAATCTGCACACATGTGCGCTCCTAATGACGTAAAAATTACACGGACCGGTGATTGGTCGGAAAATTCGATATCTGGCGATGCCGGCATGGCGGTTTCCGCCAATCCAAACTAAGCCACAAAAATCTTATTTCCTCGAAAACTATGCACCGCATAGGAAATCCAGTTACAAATTTGAAATCTGCACGCATGTGCGCTTCTAATGATGTGAAAATTACACGGATCGGTGATTGGTCGGAAAATTCGATATCTGGCGATGCCGGCATGGCGGTTTCCGCCAATCCAAACTAAGCCACAAAAATCTTATTTCCTCGAAAACTATGCACCGCATAGGAAATCCAGTTACAGACTTGAAATCTGCACACATGTGCGCTCTTAATGACGAAGAAATTACACAGATCGGTGATTGGTCGGAAAATTCGAAATTTGGCGATGCCGGCATGGCTGTTTCCGCCAATCCAAACTAAGCCACAAAAATCTTATTTCCTCGAAAACTACGCATCGGATAGGAAATCCAGTTACAGATTTGAAATCTGCACACATGTGCGCTCCTAATGACGTAAAAATTACACGGATCGGTGATTGGTCGGAAAATTCGATATCTGGCGATGCCGGCATGGTTGATTCTGCCAATCCAAACTAAGCCACCAAAATCTTATTTCCTCGAAAACTACGCACCGCATAGGAAATCCAGTTACAGATTTGAAATCTGCACACATGTGCGCTCCTAATGACGTAGAAATTACACGGATCGGTGATTGGTCGGAAAATTCGATATCTGGCGATGCCGGCATGGCTGTTTCCGCCAATCCAAACTAAGCCACAAAAATCTTATTTCCTCGAAAACTACGCATCGGATAGGAAATCCAGTTACAGATTTGAAATCTGCACACATGTGCGCTCCTAATGACGTAGAAATTACACGGATCGGTGATTGGTCGGAAAATTCGATATCTGGCGATGCCGGCATGGCGGTTTCCGCCAATCCAAACTAAGCCACCAAAATCTTATTTCCTCGAAAACTATGCACCGCATAGGAAATCCAGTTACAGATTTGAAATCTGCACACATGTGCGCTCCTAATGACGTAGAAATTACACGGATCGGTGATTGGTCGGAGAATTCGATATCTGGCGATGCCGGCATGGCTGATTCTGCCAATCCAAACTAAGCCACCAAAATCTTATTTCCTCGAAAACTACGCACCGCATAGGAAATCCAGTTACAGATTTGAAATCTGCACGCATGTGCGCTTCTAATGATGTAAAAATTACACGGATCGGTGATTGGTCGGAAAATTCGATATCTGGCGATGCCGGCATGGCGGTTTCCGCCAATCCAAACTAAGCCACAAAAATCTTATTTCCTCGAAAACTATGCACCGCATAGGAAATCCAGTTACAAATTTGAAATCTGCACGCATGTGCGCTTCTAATGATGTGAAAATTACACGGATCGGTGATTGGTCGGAAAATTCGATATCTGGCGATGCCGGCATGGTTGATTCTGCCAATCCAAACTAAGCCACAAAAATCTTATTTCCTGGAAAACTACGCACCGCATAGGAAATCCAGTTACAAATTTGAAATCTGCACGCATGTGCGCTTCTAATGATGTGAAAATTACACGGATCGGTGATTGGTCGGAAAATTCGAAATTTGGCGATGCCGGCATGGCTGTTTCCGCCAATCCAAACTAAGCCACAAAAATCTTATTTCCTCGAAAACTACGCATCGGATAGGAAATCCAGTTACAGATTTGAAATCTGCACACATGTGCGCTCCTAATGACGTAGAAATTACACGGATCGGTGATTGGTCGGAAAATTCGATATCTGGCGATGCCGGCATGGCGGTTTCCGCCAATCCAAACTAAGCCACCAAAATCTTATTTCCTCGAAAACTATGCACCGCATAGGAAATCCAGTTACAGATTTGAAATCTGCACACATGTGCGCTCCTAATGACGTAGAAATTACACGGATCGGTGATTGGTCGGAGAATTCGATATCTGGCGATGCCGGCATGGCTGATTCTGCCAATCCAAACTAAGCCACCAAAATCTTATTTCCTCGAAAACTACGCACCGCATAGGAAATCCAGTTACAGATTTGAAATCTGCACGCATGTGCGCTTCTAATGATGTAAAAATTACACGGATCGGTGATTGGTCGGAAAATTCGATATCTGGCGATGCCGGCATGGCGGTTTCCGCCAATCCAAACTAAGCCACAAAAATCTTATTTCCTCGAAAACTATGCACCGCATAGGAAATCCAGTTACAGATTTGAAATCTGCACACATGTGCGCTCCTAATGACGTAGAAATTACACGGATCGGTGATTGGTCGAAAAATTCGATATCTGGCGATGCCGGCATGGCGATTTCCGCCAATCCAAACTAAGCCACAAAAATCTTATTTCCTCGAAAACTATGCACCGCATAGGAAATCCAGTTACAGATTTGAAATCTGCACACATGTGCGCTCCTAATGACGTAGAAATTACACGGATCGGTGATTGGTCGGAAAATTCGATATCTGGCGATGCCGGCATGGTTGATTCTGCCAATCCAAACTAAGCCACCAAAATCTTATTTCCTCCAAAACTACGCACCGCATAGGAAATCCAGTTACAAATTTGAAATCTGCACGCATGTGCGCTTCTAATGATGTGAAAATTACACGGATCGGTGATTGGTCGGAAAATTCGATATCTGGCGATGCCGGCATGGCTGTTTCCGCCAATCCAAACTAAGCCACAAAAATCTTATTTCCTCGAAAACTATGCACCGCATAGGAAATCCAGTTACAGATTTGAAATCTGCACACATGTGCGCTCCTAATGACGTAAAAATTACACGGACCGGTGATTGGTCGGAAAATTCGATATCTGGCGATGCCGGCATGGCGGTTTCCGCCAATCCAAACTAAGCCACAAAAATCTTATTTCCTCGAAAACTATGCACCGCATAGGAAATCCAGTTACAAATTTGAAATCTGCACGCATGTGCGCTTCTAATGATGTGAAAATTACACGGATCGGTGATTGGTCGGAAAATTCGATATCTGGCGATGCCGGCATGGCGGTTTCCGCCAATCCAAACTAAGCCACAAAAATCTTATTTCCTCGAAAACTATGCACCGCATAGGAAATCCAGTTACAGACTTGAAATCTGCACACATGTGCGCTCTTAATGACGAAGAAATTACACAGATCGGTGATTGGTCGGAAAATTCGAAATTTGGCGATGCCGGCATGGCTGTTTCCGCCAATCCAAACTAAGCCACAAAAATCTTATTTCCTCGAAAACTACGCATCGCATAGGAAATCCAGTTACAGATTTGAAATCTGCACACATGTGCGCTTCTAATGATGTGAAAATTACACGGATCGGTGATTGGTCGGAAAATTCGAAATTTGGCGATGCCGGCATGGCTATTTCCGCCAATCCAAACTAAGCCACAAAAATCTTATTTCCTCGAAAACTACGCATCGGATAGGAAATCCAGTTACAGATTTGAAATCTGCACACATGTGCGCTCCTAATGAAGTAGAAATTACACGGATCGGTGATTGGTCGGAAAATTCGATATCTGGCGATGCCGGCATGGCGGTTTCCGCCAATCCAAACTAAGCCACCAAAATCTTATTTCCTCGAAAACTATGCACCGCATAGGAAATCCAGTTACAGATTTGAAATCTGCACACATGTGCGCTCCTAATGACGTAGAAATTACACGGATCGGTGATTGGTCGGAGAATTCGATATCTGGCGATGCCGGCATGGCTGATTCTGCCAATCCAAACTAAGCCACCAAAATCTTATTTCCTCGAAAACTACGCACCGCATAGGAAATCCAGTTACAGATTTGAAATCTGCACACATGTGCGCTCCTAATGACGTAGAAATTACACGGATCGGTGATTGGTCGGAAAATTCGATATCTGGCGATGCCGGCATGGCGATTTCCGCCAATCCAAACTAAGCCACAAAAATCTTATTTCCTCGAAAACTATGCACCGCATAGGAAATCCAGTTACAGATTTGAAATCTGCACACATGTGCGCTCCTAATGACGTAGAAATTACACGGATCGGTGATTGGTCGGAAAATTCGATATCTGGCGATGCCGGCATGGCGATTTCCGCCAATCCAAACTAAGCCACAAAAATCTTATTTCCTCGAAAACTATGCACCGCATAGGAAATCCAGTTACAGATTTGAAATCTGCACACATGTGCGCTCCTAATGACGTAGAAATTACACGGATCGGTGATTGGTCGGAAAATTCGATATCTGGCGATGCCGGCATGGCGATTTCCGCCAATCCAAACTAAGCCACAAAAATCTTATTTCCTCGAAAACTATGCACCGCATAGGAAATCCAGTTACAGATTTGAAATCTGCACACATGTGCGCTCCTAATGACGTAAAAATTACACGGATCGGTGATTGGTCGGAAAATTCGATATCTAGCGATGCCGGCATGGCGGTTTCCGCCAATCCAAACTAAGCCACAAAAATCTTATTTCCTCGAAAACTATGCACCGCATAGGAAATCCAGTTACAGACTTGAAATCTGCACACATGTGCGCTCTTAATGACGAAGAAATTACACGGATCGGTGATTGGTCGGAAAATTCGAAATTTGGCGATGCCGGCATGGCGGTTTCCGCCAATCCAAACTAAGCCACAAAAATCTTATTTCCTCGAAAACTACGCATCGCATAGGAAATCCAGTTACAGATTTGAAATCTGCACACATGTGCGCTTCTAATGACGTAAAAATTACACGGATCGGTGATTGGTCGGAAAATTCGATATCTGGCGATGCCGGCATGGTTGATTCTGCCAATCCAAACTAAGCCACAAAAATCTTATTTCCTCCAAAACTACGCACCGCATAGGAAATCCAGTTACAGACTTGAAATCTGCACACATGTGCGCTCTTAATGACGAAGAAATTACACGGATCGGTGATTGGTCGGAAAATTCGATATCTGGCGATGCCGGCATGGTTGATTCTGCCAATCCAAACTAAGCCACCAAAATCTTATTTCCTCCAAAACTACGCACCGCATAGGAAATCCAGTTACAAATTTGAAATCTGCACGCATGTGCGCTTCTAATGATGTGAAAATTACACGGATCGGTGATTGGTCGGAAAATTCGATATCTGGCGATGCCGGCATGGCGGTTTCCGCCAATCCAAACTAAGCCACAAAAATCTTATTTCCTCGAAAACTATGCACCACATAGGAAATCCAGTTACAGATTTGAAATCTGCACACATGTGCGCTCCTAATGACGTAAAAATTACACGGATCGGTGATTGCTCGGAAAATTCGATATCTAGCGATGCCGGCATGGCGGTTTCCGCCAATCCAAACTAAGCCATAAAAATCTTATTTCCTCGAAACTACGCACCGCATAGGAAATCCAGTTACAGATTTGAAATCTGCACACATGTGCGCTTCTAATGACGTAAAAATTACACGGATCGGTGATTGGTCGGAAAATTCGATATCTGGCGATGCCGGCATGGCGGTTTCCGCCAATCCAAACTAAGCCACAAAAATCTTATTTCCTCGAAAACTATGCACCGCATAGGAAATCCAGTTACGGATTTGAAATCTGCACACATGTGCGCTCCTAATGACGTAGAAATTACACGGATCGGTGATTGGTCGGAAAATTCGATATCTGGCGATGCCGGCATGGCGGTTTCCGCCAATCCAAACTAAGCCACAAAAATCTTATTTCCTCGAAAACTATGCACCGCATAGGAAATCCAGTTACGGATTTGAAATCTGCACACATGTGCGCTCCTAATGACGTAGAAATTACACGGATCGGTGATTGGTCGGAGAATTCGATATCTGGCGATGCCGGCATGGCTGATTCTGCCAATCCAAACTAAGCCACCAAAATCTTATTTCCTCGAAAACTACACACCGCATAGGAAATCCAGTTACAGATTTGAAATCTGCACGCATGTGCGCTTCTAATGATGTGAAAATTACACGGATCGGTGATTGGTCGGAAAATTCGATATCTGGCGATGCCGGCATGGCGGTTTCCGCCAATCCAAACTAAGCCACAAAAATCTTATTTCCTCGAAAACTATGCACCGCATAGGAAATCCAGTTACAGATTTGAAATCTGCACACATGTGCGCTCCTAATGACGTAGAAATTACACGGATCGGTGATTGGTCGGAAAATTCGATATCTGGCGATGCCGGCATGGCGATTTCCGCCAATCCAAACTAAGCCACAAAAATCTTATTTCCTCGAAAACTATGCACCGCATAGGAAATCCAGTTACAGATTTGAAATCTGCACACATGTGCGCTCCTAATGACGTAAAAATTACACGGATCGGTGATTGGTCGGAAAATTCGATATCTAGCGATGCCGGCATGGCGGTTTCCGCCAATCCAAACTAAGCCACAAAAATCTTATTTCCTCGAAAACTATGCACCGCATAGGAAATCCAGTTACAGACTTGAAATCTGCACACATGTGCGCTCTTAATGACGAAGAAATTACACGGATCGGTGATTGGTCGGAAAATTCGAAATTTGGCGATGCCGGCATGGCGGTTTCCGCCAATCCAAACTAAGCCACAAAAATCTTATTTCCTCGAAAACTATGCACCGCATAGGAAATCCAGTTACAGATTTGAAATCTGCACACATGTGCGCTCCTAATGACGTAGAAATTACACGGATCGGTGCTTGGTCGGCAAATTCGATATCTGGCGATGCCGGCATGGCGATTTCCGCCAATCCAAACTAAGCCACAAAAATCTTATTTCCTCGAAAACTATGCACCGCATAGGAAATCCAGTTACAGATTTGAAATCTGCACACATGTGCGCTCCTAATGACGAAGAAATTACACGGATCGGTGATTGGTCGGAAAATTCGATATCTGGCGATGCCGGCATGGCGATTTCCGCCAATCCAAACTAAGCCACAAAAATCTTATTTCCTCGAAAACTATGCACCGCATAGGAAATCCAGTTACAGATTTGAAATCTGCACACAGGTGCGCTCCTAATGACGTAAAAATTACACGGATCGGTGATTGGTCGGAGAATTCGATATCTGGCGATGCCGGCATGGCTGATTCTGCCAATCCAAACTAAGCCACCAAAATCTTATTTCCTCGAAAACTACGCACCGCATAGGAAATCCAGTTACAGATTTGAAATCTGCACGCATGTGCGCTTCTAATGATGTGAAAATTACACGGATCGGTGATTGGTCGGAAAATTCGATATCTGGCGATGCCGGCATGGCGATTTCCGCCAATCCAAACTAAGCCACAAAAATCTTATTTCCTCGAAAACTATGCACCGCATAGGAAATCCAGTTACAGATTTGAAATCTGCACACAGGTGCGCTCCTAATGACGTAAAAATTACACGGATCGGTGATTGGTCGGAGAATTCGATATCTGGCGATGCCGGCATGGCGGTTTCCGCCAATCCAAACTAAGCCACAAAAATCTTATTTCCTCGAAAACTATGCACCGCATAGGAAATCCAGTTACAGATTTGAAATCTGCACACATGTGCGCTCCTAATGACGTAGAAATTACACGGATCGGTGCTTGGTCGGCAAATTCGATATCTGGCGATGCCGGCATGGCGATTTCCGCCAATCCAAACTAAGCCACAAAAATCTTATTTCCTCGAAAACTATGCACCGCATAGGAAATCCAGTTACAGATTTGAAATCTGCACACATGTGCGCTCCTAATGACGTAGAAATTACACGGATCGGTGATTGGTCAGAAAATTCGATATCTGGCGATGCCGGCATGGCGGTTTCCGCCAATCCAAACTAAGCCACCAAAATCTTATTTCCTCGAAAACTACGCACCGCATAGGAAATCCAGTTACAGATTTGAAATCTGCACACATGTGCGCTTCTAATGATGTAAAAATTACACGGATCGGTGATTGGTCGGAAAATTCGATATCTGGCGATGCCGGCATGGCTGTTTCCGCCAATCCAAACTAAGCCACAAAAATCTTATTTCCTCGAAAACTATGCACCGCATAGGAAATCCAGTTACAGATTTGAAATCTGCACACATGTGCGCTCCTAATGACGTAGAAATTACACGGATCGGTGATTGGTCGGAAAATTCGATATCTGGCGATGCCGGCATGGCGATTTCCGCCAATCCAAACTAAGCCACAAAAATCTTATTTCCTCGAAAACTATGCACCGCATAGGAAATCCAGTTACAGATTTGAAATCTGCACACATGTGCGCTCCTAATGACGTAAAAATTACACGGATCGGTGATTGGTCGGAAAATTCGATATCTAGCGATGCCGGCATGGCGGTTTCCGCCAATCCAAACTAAGCCACAAAAATCTTATTTCCTCGAAAACTATGCACCGCATAGGAAATCCAGTTACAGATTTGAAATCTGCACACATGTGCGCTCTTAATGACGAAGAAATTACACGGATCGGTGATTGGTCGAAAAATTCGATATCTGGCGACGCCGGCATGGCTGTTTCCGCCAATCCAAACTAAGCCACAAAAATCTTATTTCCTCGAAAACTACGCATCGCATAGGAAATCCAGTTACAGATTTGAAATCTGCACACATGTGCGCTTCTAATGACGTAGAAATTACACGGATCGGTGATTGGTCGGAAAATTCGATATCTGGCGATGCCGGCATGGTTGATTCTGCCAATCCAAACTAAGCCACCAAAATCTTATTTCCTCCAAAACTACGCACCGCATAGGAAATCCAGTAACAAATTTGAAATCTGCACGCATGTGCGCTTCTAATGATGTGAAAATTACACGGATCGGTGATTGGTCGGAAAATTCGATATCTGGCGATGCCGGCATGGCGGTTTCCGCCAATCCAAACTAAGCCACAAAAATCTTATTTCCTCGAAAACTATGCACCGCATAGGAAATCCAGTTACGGATTTGAAATCTGCACACATGTGCGCTCCTAATGACGTAGAAATTACACGGATCGGTGATTGGTCGGAGAATTCGATATCTGGCGATGCCGGCATGGCTGATTCTGCCAATCCAAACTAAGCCACCAAAATCTTATTTCCTCGAAAACTACACACCGCATAGGAAATCCAGTTACAGATTTGAAATCTGCACGCATGTGCGCTTCTAATGATGTGAAAATTACACGGATCGGTGATTGGTCGGAAAATTCGATATCTGGCGATGCCGGCATGGCGGTTTCCGCCAATCCAAACTAAGCCACAAAAATCTTATTTCCTCGAAAACTATGCACCGCATAGGAAATCCAGTTACAGATTTGAAATCTGCACACATGTGCGCTCCTAATGACGTAGAAATTACACGGATCGGTGATTGGTCGGAAAATTCGATATCTGGCGATGCCGGCATGGCGATTTCCGCCAATCCAAACTAAGCCACAAAAATCTTATTTCCTCGAAAACTATGCACCGCATAGGAAATCCAGTTACAGATTTGAAATCTGCACACATGTGCGCTCCTAATGACGTAAAAATTACACGGATCGGTGATTGGTCGGAAAATTCGATATCTAGCGATGCCGGCATGGCGGTTTCCGCCAATCCAAACTAAGCCACAAAAATCTTATTTCCTCGAAAACTATGCACCGCATAGGAAATCCAGTTACAGACTTGAAATCTGCACACATGTGCGCTCTTAATGACGAAGAAATTACACGGATCGGTGATTGGTCGGAAAATTCGAAATTTGGCGATGCCGGCATGGCGGTTTCCGCCAATCCAAACTAAGCCACAAAAATCTTATTTCCTCGAAAACTATGCACCGCATAGGAAATCCAGTTACAGATTTGAAATCTGCACACATGTGCGCTCCTAATGACGTAGAAATTACACGGATCGGTGCTTGGTCGGCAAATTCGATATCTGGCGATGCCGGCATGGCGATTTCCGCCAATCCAAACTAAGCCACACAAATCTTATTTCCTCGAAAACTATGCACCGCATAGGAAATCCAGTTACAGATTTGAAATCTGCACACATGTGCGCTCCTAATGACGTAGAAATTACACGGATCGGTGATTGGTCGGAAAATTCGATATCTGGCGATGCCGGCATGGCTGTGTCCGCCAATCCAAACTAAGCCACAAAAATCTTATTTCCTCGAAAACTATGCACCGCATAGGAAATCCAGTTACAGATTTGAAATCTGCAGACATGTGCGCTCTTAATGACGAAGAAATTACACGGATCGGTGATTGGTCGAAAAATTCGATATCTGGCGACGCCGGCATGGCTGTTTCCGCCAATCCAAACTAAGCCACAAAAATCTTATTTCCTCGAAAACTACGCATCGCATAGGAAATCCAGTTACAGATTTGAAATCTGCACACATGTGCGCTCCTAATGACGTAGAAATTACACGGATCGGTGATTGGTCGGAAAATTCGATATCTGGCGATGCCGGCATGGCGATTTCCGCCAATCCAAACTAAGCCACAAAAATCTTATTTCCTCGAAAACTATGCACCGCATAGGAAATCCAGTTACAGATTTGAAATCTGCACACATGTGCGCTCCTAATGACGTAAAAATTACACGGATCGGTGATTGGTCGGAAAATTCGAAATTTGGCGATGCCGGCATGGCTGTTTCCGCCAATCCAAACTAAGCCACAAAAATATTATTTCCTCGAAAACTATGCACCGCATAGGAAATCCAGTTACAGATTTGAAATCTGCACACATGTGCGCTCCTAATGACGTAGAAATTACACGGATCGGTGATTGGTCGGAAAATTCGATATCTGGCGATGCCGGCATGGCGATTTCCGCCAATCCAAACTAAGCCACAAAAATCTTATTTCCTCGAAAACTATGCACCGCATAGGAAATCCAGTTACAGATTTGAAATCTGCACACATGTGCGCTCCTAATGACGTAGAAATTACACGGATCGGTGATTGGTCGGAAAATTCGATATCTGGCGATGCCGGCATGGCGGTTTCCGCCAATCCAAACTAAGCCACAAAAATCTTATTTCCTCGAAAACTATGCACCGCATAGGAAATCCAGTTACAGATTTGAAATCTGCACACAAATGCGCTCCTAACGCCTTAAAAATTACATGGATCGGTGATTAGTCGGAAAATTCGAAATTTGGCAATGCCGGCATGGCTGTTTCCGCCAATCCAAACTAAGCCACAAAAATCTTATTTCCTCGAAAACTACGCATCGCATAGGAAATCCAGTTACAGATTTGAAATCTGCACACATGTGCGCTCCTAATGACGTAGAAATTACACGGATCGGTGATTGGTCGGAAAATTCGATATCTGGCGATGCCGGCATGGCGATTTCCGCCAATCCAAACTAAGCCACAAAAATCTTATTTCCTCGAAAACTATGCACCGCATAGGAAATCCAGTTACAGATTTGAAATCTGCACACATGTGCGCTCCTAATGACGTAAAAATTACACGGATCGGTGATTGGTCGGAAAATTCGAAATTTGGCGATGCCGGCATGGCTGTTTCCGCCAATCCAAACTAAGCCACAAAAATATTATTTCCTCGAAAACTATGCACCGCATAGGAAATCCAGTTACAGATTTGAAATCTGCACACATGTGCGCTCCTTATGACGTAGAAATTACGCGGATCGGTGATTGGTCGGAAAATTCGATATCTGGCGATGCCGGCATGGCGGTTTCCGCCAATCCAAACTAAGCCACCAAAATCTTATTTCCTCGAAAACTACGCACCGCATAGGAAATCCAGTTACAGATTTGAAATCTGCACACATGTGCGCTTCTTATGATGTAAAAATTACACGGATCGGTGATTGGTCGGAGAATTCGGTATCTGGCGATGCCGGCATGGCTGATTCTGCCAATCCAAACTAAGCCACAAAAATCTTATTTCCTCGAAAACTACGCACCGCATAGGAAATCCAGTTACAGATTTGAAATCTGCACACATGTGCGCTTCTAATGACGTAAAAATTACACGGATCGGTGATTGGTCGGAGAATTCGATATCTGGCGATGCCGGCATGGCTGATTCTGCCAATCCAAGCTAAGCCACCAAAATCTTATTTCCTCGAAAACTACGCACCGCATAGGAAATCCAGTTACAGATTTGAAATCTGCACGCATGTGCGCTTCTAATGATGTGAAAATTACACGGATCGGTGATTGGTCGGAAAATTCGATATCTGGCGATGCCGGCATGGCGGTTTCCGCCAATCCAAACTAAGCCACCAAAATCTTATTTCCTCGAAAACTACGCACCGCATAGGAAATCCAGTTACAGATTTGAAATCTGCACACATGTGCGCTTCTTATGATGTAAAAATTACACGGATCGGTGATTGGTCGGAGAATTCGGTATCTGGCGATGCCGGCATGGCTGATTCTGCCAATCCAAACTAAGCCACAAAAATCTTATTTCCTCGAAAACTACGCACCGCATAGGAAATCCAGTTACAGATTTGAAATCTGCACACATGTGCGCTTCTAATGACGTAAAAATTACACGGATCGGTGATTGGTCGGAGAATTCGATATCTGGCGATGCCGGCATGGCTGATTCTGCCAATCCAAGCTAAGCCACCAAAATCTTATTTCCTCGAAAACTACGCACCGCATAGGAAATCCAGTTACAGATTTGAAATCTGCACACATGTGCGCTCCTAATGACGTAAAAATTACACGGATCGGTGATTGGTCGGAAAATTCGAAATTTGGCGATGCCGGCATGGCTGTTTCCGCCAATCCAAACTAAGCCACAAAAATATTATTTCCTCGAAAACTATGCACCGCATAGGAAATCCAGTTACAGATTTGAAATCTGCACACATGTGCGCTCCTTATGACGTAGAAATTACGCGGATCGGTGATTGGTCGGAAAATTCGATATCTGGCGATGCCGGCATGGCGGTTTCCGCCAATCCAAACTAAGCCACCAAAATCTTATTTCCTCGAAAACTACGCACCGCATAGGAAATCCAGTTACAGATTTGAAATCTGCACACATGTGCGCTTCTTATGATGTAAAAATTACACGGATCGGTGATTGGTCGGAGAATTCGGTATCTGGCGATGCCGGCATGGCTGATTCTGCCAATCCAAACTAAGCCACAAAAATCTTATTTCCTCGAAAACTACGCACCGCATAGGAAATCCAGTTACAGATTTGAAATCTGCACACATGTGCGCTTCTAATGACGTAAAAATTACACGGATCGGTGATTGGTCGGAGAATTCGATATCTGGCGATGCCGGCATGGCTGATTCTGCCAATCCAAGCTAAGCCACCAAAATCTTATTTCCTCGAAAACTACGCACCGCATAGGAAATCCAGTTACAGATTTGAAATCTGCACACATGTGCGCTCCTAATGACGTAAAAATTACACGGATCGGTGATTGGTCGGAAAATTCGAAATTTGGCGATGCCGGCATGGCTGTTTCCGCCAATCCAAACTAAGCCACAAAAATATTATTTCCTCGAAAACTATGCACCGCATAGGAAATCCAGTTACAGATTTGAAATCTGCACACATGTGCGCTCCTTATGACGTAGAAATTACGCGGATCGGTGATTGGTCGGAAAATTCGATATCTGGCGATGCCGGCATGGCGGTTTCCGCCAATCCAAACTAAGCCACCAAAATCTTATTTCCTCGAAAACTACGCACCGCATAGGAAATCCAGTTACAGATTTGAAATCTGCACACATGTGCGCTTCTTATGATGTAAAAATTACACGGATCGGTGATTGGTCGGAGAATTCGGTATCTGGCGATGCCGGCATGGCTGATTCTGCCAATCCAAACTAAGCCACAAAAATCTTATTTCCTCGAAAACTACGCACCGCATAGGAAATCCAGTTACAGATTTGAAATCTGCACGCATGTGCGCTTCTAATGATGTGAAAATTACACGGATCGGTGATTGGTCGGAAAATTCGATATCTGGCGATGCCGGCATGGCGGTTTCCGCCAATCCAAACTAAGCCACAAAAATCTTATTTCCTCGAAAACTATGCACCGCATAGGAAATCCAGTTACAGATTTGAAATCTGCACACATGTACGCTCCTAATGACGTAGAAATTACACGGATCGGTGATTGGTCGGAAAATTCGATATCTGGCGATGCCGGCATGACTGTTTCCGCCAATCCAAACTAAGCCACAAAAATCTTATTTCCTCGAAAACTATGCACCGCATAGGAAATCCAGTTACAGATTTGAAATCTGCACACATGTGCGCTCTTAATGACGAAGAAATTACACGGATCGGTGATTGGTCGAAAAATTCGATATCTGGCGACGCCGGCATGGCTGTTTCCGCCAATCCAAACTAAGCCACAAAAATCGTATTTCCTCGAAAACTACGCATCGCATAGGAAATCCAGTTACAGATTTGAAATCTGCACGCATGTGCGCTTCTAATGATGTGAAAATTACACGGATCGGTGATTGGTCGGAAAATTCGATATCTGCCGATGCCGGCATGGCGGTTTCCGCCAATCCAAACTAAGCCACAAAAATCTTATTTCCTCGAAAACTATGCACCGCATAGGAAATCCAGTTACAGATTTGAAATCTGCATACATGTGCGCTCTTAATGACGTAAAAATTACACGGATCGGTGATTGGTCGGAAAATTCGATATCTGGCGACGCCGGCATGGCGGTTTCCGCCAATCCAAACTAAGCCACAAAAATCTTATTTCCTCGAAAACTATGCACCGCATAGGAAATCCAGTTACAGATTTGAAATCTGCACACATGTGCGCTCTTAATGACGAAGAAATTACACGGATCGGTGATTGGTCGAAAAATTCGATATCTGGCGACGCCGGCATGGCTGTTTCCGCCAATCCAAACTAAGCCACAAAAATCGTATTTCCTCGAAAACTACGCATCGCATAGGAAATCCAGTTACAGATTTGAAATCTGCACGCATGTGCGCTTCTAATGATGTGAAAATTACACGGATCGGTGATTGGTCGGAAAATTCGATATCTGCCGATGCCGGCATGGCGGTTTCCGCCAATCCAAACTAAGCCACAAAAATCTTATTTCCTCGAAAACTATGCACCGCATAGGA
This sequence comes from Brachypalpus laphriformis, assembly GCA_945910035.1. Lineage (NCBI taxonomy): Eukaryota > Metazoa > Arthropoda > Insecta > Diptera > Syrphidae > Brachypalpus > Brachypalpus laphriformis. The sequence goes on along the minus strand of OX246755.1, from coordinate 75,480,928 downwards.
AATCCAGTTACAGATTTGAAATCTGCACACATGTGCGCTCCTAATGACGTAGAAATTACACGGATCGGTGATTGGTCGGAAAATTCGATATCTGGCGATGCCGGCATGGCGGTTTCCGCCAATCCAAACTAAGCCACAAAAATCGTATTTCCTCGAAAACTACGCATCGCATAGGAAATCCAGTTACAGATTTGAAATCTGCACGCATGTGCGCTTCTAATGATGTGAAAATTACACGGATCGGTGATTGGTCGGAAAATTCGATATCTGCCGATGCCGGCATGGCGGTTTCCGCCAATCCAAACTAAGCCACAAAAATCTTATTTCCTCGAAAACTATGCACCGCATAGGAAATCCAGTTACAGATTTGAAATCTGCACACATGTGCGCTCCTAATGACGTAGAAATTACACGGATCGGTGATTGGTCGGAAAATTCGATATCTGGCGATGCCGGCATGGCGGTTTCCGCCAATCCAAACTAAGCCACCAAAATCGTATTTCCTCGAAAACTACGCACCGCATAGGAAATCCAGTTACAGATTTGAAATCTGCACACATGTGCGCTTCTAATGATGTAAAAATTACACGGATCGGTGATTGGTCGGAAAATTCGATATCTGGCGATGCCGGCATGGCTGATTCTGCCAATCCAAGCTAAGCCAACAAAATCTTATTTCCTCGAAAACTACGCACCGCATAGGAAATCCAGTTACAGATTTGAAATCTGCACGCATGTGCGCTTCTAATGATGTGAAAATTACACGGATCGGTGATTGGTCGGAAAATTCGATATCTGGCGATGCCGGCATGGCTGATTCTGCCAATCCAAGCTAAGCCACCAAAATCTTATTTCCTCGAAAACTACGCATCGCATAGGAAATCCAGTTACAGATTTGAAATCTGCACACATGTGCGCTTCTAATGACGTAAAAATTACACGGATCGGTGATTGGTCGGAAAATTCGATATCTGGCGATGCCGGCATGGCGATTTCCGCCAATCCAAACTAAGCCGCAAAAATCTTATTTCCTCGAAAACTATGCACCGCATAGGAAATCCAGTTACAGATTTGAAATCTGCATACATCTGCGCTCTTAATGACGTAAAAATTACACGGATCGGTGATTGGTCGGAAAATTCGATATCTAGCGATGCCGGCATGGCGGTTTCCGCCAATCCAAACTAAGCCACAAAAATTTTATTTCCTCGAAAACTATGCACCGCATAGGAAATCCAGTTACAGACTTGAAATCTGCATACATGTGCGCTCTTAATGACGTAAAAATTACACGGATCGGTGATTGGTCGGAAAATTCGAAATTTGGCGATGCCGGCATGGCTGTTTCCGCCAATCCAAACTAAGCCACAAAAATCTTATTTCCTCGAAAACTACGCACCGCATAGGAAATCCAGTTACAGATTTGAAATCTGCACACATGTGCGCTTCTAATGACGTAAAAATTACACGGATCGGTGATTGGTCGGAGAATTCGGTATCTGGCGATGCCGGCATGGCTGATTCTGCCAATCCAAACTAAGCCACCAAAATCTTATTTCCTCGAAAACTATGCACCGCATAGGAAATCCAGTTACAGATTTGAAATCTGCACACATGTGCGCTCCTAATGACGTAGAAATTACACGGATCGGTGATTGGTCGGAGAATTCGATATCTGGCGATGCCGGCATGGCTGATTCTGCCAATCCAAACTAAGCCACCAAAATCTTATTTCCTCGAAAACTACGCACCGCATAGGAAATCCAGTTACAGATTTGAAATCTGCACGCATGTGCGCTTCTAATGATGTGAAAATTACACGGATCGGTGATTGGTCGGAAAATTCGATATCTGGCGATGCCGGCATGGCGGTTTCCGCCAATCCAAACTAAGCCACAAAAATCTTATTTCCTCGAAAACTATGCACCGCATAGGAAATCCAGTTACAGATTTGAAATCTGCACACATGTGCGCTCCTAATGACGTAAAAATTACACGGATCGGTGATTGGTCGGAAAATTCGATATCTGGCGATGCCGGCATGGCTGTTTCCGCCAATCCAAACTAAGCCACAAAAATCTTATTTCCTCGAAAACTATGCACCGCATAGGAAATCCAGTTACAGATTTGAAATCTGCACACATGTGCGCTCCTAATGACGTAAAAATTACACGGATCGGTGATTGGTCGGAAAATTCGATATCTAGCGATGCCGGCATGGCGGTTTCCGCCAATCCAAACTAAGCCACAAAAATCTTATTTCCTCGAAAACTATGCACCGCATAGGAAATCCAGTTACAGATTTGAAATCTGCATACATGTGCGCTCTTAATGACGTAAAAATTACACGGATCGGTGATTGGTCGGAAAATTCGTTATCTGGCGATGCCGGCATGGCGGTTTCCGCCAATCCAAACTAAGCCACAAAAATCTTATTTCCTCGAAAACTATGCACCGCATAGGAAATCCAGTTACAGATTTGAAATCTGCACACAAATGCGCTCCTAACGACGTAAAAATTACATGGATCGGTGATTAGTCGGAAAATTCGAAATTTGGCAATGCCGGCATGGCTGTTTCCGCCAATCCAAACTAAGCCACAAAAATACTATTTCCTCCAAAACTACGCACCGCATAGGAAATCCAGTTACAAATTTGAAATCTGCACGCATGTGCGCTTCTAATGATGTGAAAATTACACGGATCGGTGATTGGTCGGAAAATTCGATATCTGGCGATGCCGGCATGGCGGTTTCCGCCAATCCAAACTAAGCCACAAAAATCTTATTTCCTCGAAAACTATGCACCGCATAGGAAATCCAGTTACAGATTTGAAATCTGCACACATGTGCGCTCCTAATGACGTAGAAATTACACGGATCGGTGATTGGTCGGAAAATTCGATATCTGGCGATGCCGGCATGGCGATTTCCGCCAATCCAAACTAAGCCACAAAAATCTTATTTCCTCGAAAACTATGCACCGCATAGGAAATCCAGTTACAGATTTGAAATCTGCATACATGTGCGCTCTTAATGACGTAAAAATTACACGGATCGGTGATTGGTCGGAAAATTCGATATCTAGCGATGCCGGCATGGCGGTTTCCGCCAATCCAAACTAAGCCACAAAAATCTTATTTCCTCGAAAACTATGCACCGCATAGGAAATCCAGTTACAGATCTGAAATCTGCACACATGTGCGCTCCTAATGACGTAAAAATTACACGGATCGGTGATTGGTCGGAAAATTCGATATCTAGCGATGCCGGCATGGCGGTTTCCGCCAATCCAAACTAAGCCACAAAAATCTTATTTCCTCGAAAACTATGCACCGCATAGGAAATCCAGTTACAGATTTGAAATCTGCACACATGTGCGCTCCTAATGACGTAGAAATTACACGGATCAGTGATTGGTCGGAAAATTCGATATCTGGCGATGCCGGCATGGCGGTTTCCGCCAATCCAAACTAAGCCACCAAAATCTTATTTCCTCGAAAACTACGCACCGCATAGGAAATCCAGTTACAGATTTGAAATCTGCACACATGTGCGCTTCTAATGATGTAAAAATTACACGGATCGGTGATTGGTCGGAAAATTCGATATCTGGCGATGCCGGCATGGCTGATTCTGCCAATCCAAGCTAAGCCACCAAAATCTTATTTCCTCGAAAACTACGCACCGCATAGGAAATCCAGTTACAGATTTGAAATCTGCACGCATGTGCGCTTCTAATGATGTGAAAATTACACGGATCGGTGATTGGTCGGAAAATTCGATATCTGGCGATGCCGGCATGGCTGATTCTGCCAATCCAAGCTAAGCCACCAAAATCTTATTTCCTCGAAAACTACGCACCGCATAGGAAATCCAGTTACAGATTTGAAATCTGCACACATGTGCGCTCCTAATGACGTAGAAATTACACGGATCGGTGATTGGTCGGAAAATTCGATATCTGGCGATGCCGGCATGGCGATTTCCGCCAATCCAAACTAAGCCACAAAAATCTTATTTCCTCGAAAACTATGCACCGCATAGGAAATCCAGTTACAGATTTGAAATCTGCATACATGTGCGCTCTTAATGACGTAAAAAGTACACGGATCGGTGATTGGTCGGAAAATTCGATATCTAGCGATGCCGGCATGGCGGTTTCCGCCAATCCAAACTAAGCCACAAAAATTTTATTTCCTCGAAAACTATGCACCGCATAGGAAATCCAGTTACAGACTTGAAGTCTGCATACATGTGCGCTCTTAATGACGTAAAAATTACACGGATCGGTGATTGGTCGGAAAATTCGATATCTAGCGATGCCGGCATGGCGGTTTCCGCCAATCCAAACTAAGCCACAAAAATCTTATTTCCTCGAAAACTATGCACCGCATAGGAAATCCAGTTACAGACTTGAAATCTGCACACATGTGTGCTCTTAATGACGAAGAAATTACACGGATCGGTGATTGGTCGGAAAATTCGATATCTAGCGATGCCGGCATGGCGGTTTCCGCCAATCCAAACTAAGCCACAAAAATCTTATTTCCTCGAAAACTACGCATCGGATAGGAAATCCAGTTACAGATTTGAAATCTGCACACATGTGCGCTCCTAATGACGTAGAAATTACACGGATCGGTGATTGGTCGGAAAATTCGATATCTGGCGATGCCGGCATGGCGGTTTCCGCCAATCCAAACTAAGCCACCAAAATCTTATTTCCTCGAAAACTACGCACCGCATAGGAAATCCAGTTACAGATTTGAAATCTGCACACATGTGCGCTTCTAATGACGTAAAAATTACACGGATCGGTGATTGGTCGGAAAATTCGATATCTAGCGATGCCGGCATGGCGGTTTCCGCCAATCCAAACTAAGCCACAAAAATCTTATTTCCTCGAAAACTATGCACCGCATAGGAAATCCAGTTACAGATTTGAAATCTGCACGCATGTGCGCTTCTAATGATGTGAAAATTACACGGATCGGTGATTGGTCGGAAAATTCGATATCTGGCGATGCCGGCATGGCGGTTTCCGCCAATCCAAACTAAGCCACAAAAATCTTATTTCCTCGAAAACTATGCACCGCATAGGAAATCCAGTTACAGATTTGAAATCTGCACACATGTGCGCTCCTAATGACGTAAAAATTACACGGATCGGTGATTGGTCGGAAAATTCGATATCTAGCGATGCCGGCATGGCGGTTTCCGCCAATCCAAACTAAGCCACAAAAATCTTATTTCCTCGAAAACTATGCACCGCATAGGAAATCCAGTTACAGACTTGAAATCTGCACACATGTGCGCTCTTAATGACGAAGAAATTACACGGATCGGTGATTGGTCGGAAAATTCGAAATTTGGCGATGCCGGCATGGCGGTTTCCGCCAATCCAAACTAAGCCACAAAAATCTTATTTCCTCGAAAACTACGCATCGCATAGGAAATCCAGTTACAGATTTGAAATCTGCACACATGTGCGCTCCTAATGACGTAGAAATTACACGGATCGGTGATTGGTCGGAAAATTCGATATCTGGCGATGCCGGCATGGCGGTTTCCGCCAATCCAAACTAAGCCACAAAAATCTTATTTCCTCGAAAACTACGCACCGCATAGGAAATCCAGTTACAGATTTGAAATCTGCACACATGTGCGCTCCTAATGACGTAGAAATTACACGGATCGGTGATTGGTCGGAAAATTCGATATCTGGCGATGCCGGCATGGCGGTTTCCGCCAATCCAAACTAAGCTACCAAAATCTTATTTCCTCGAAAACTACGCACCGCATAGGAAATCCAGTTACAGATTTGAAATCTGCACACATGTGCGCTTCTAATGATGTAAAAATTACACGGATCGGTGATTGGTCGGAAAATTCGATATCTGGCGATGCCGGCATGGCTGATTCTGCCAATCCAAGCTAAGCCACCAAAATCTTATTTCCTCGAAAACTACGCACCGCATAGGAAATCCAGTTACAGATTTGAAATCTGCACGCATGTGCGCTTCTAATGATGTGAAAATTACACGGATCGGTGATTGGTCGGAAAATTCGATATCTGGCGATGCCGGCATGGCTGATTCTGCCAATCCAAGCTAAGCCACCAAAATCTTATTTCCTCCAAAACTACGCACCGCATAGGAAATCCAGTTACAGATTTGAAATCTGCACACATGTGCGCTCCTAATGACGTAGAAATTACACGGATCGGTGATTGGTCGGAAAATTCGATATCTGGCGATGCCGGCATGGCGATTTCCGCCAATCCAAACTAAGCCACAAAAATCTTATTTCCTCGAAAACTATGCACCGCATAGGAAATCCAGTTACAGATTTGAAATCTGCATACATGTGCGCTCTTAATGACGTAAAAATTACACGGATCGGTGATTGGTCGGAAAATTCGATATCTAGCGATGCCGGCATGGCGGTTTCCGCCAATCCAAACTAAGCCACAAAAATTTTATTTCCTCGAAAACTATGCACCGCATAGGAAATCCAGTTACAGATTTGAAATCTGCATACATGTGCGCTCTTAATGACGTAAAAATTACACGGATCGGTGATTGGTCGGAAAATTCGATATCTAGCGATGCCGGCATGGCGGTTTCCGCCAATCCAAACTAAGCCACAAAAATCTTATTTCCTCGAAAACTATGCACCGCATAGGAAATCCAGTTACAGACTCGAAATCTGCACACATGTGTGCTCTTAATGACGAAGAAATTACACGGATCGGTGATTGGTCGGAAAATTCGATATCTAGCGATGCCGGCATGGCGGTTTCCGCCAATCCAAACTAAGCCACAAAAATCTTATTTCCTCGAAAACTACGCATCGGATAGGAAATCCAGTTACAGATTTGAAATCTGCACACATGTGCGCTCCTAATGACGTAGAAATTACACGGATCGGTGATTGGTCGGAAAATTCGATATCTGGCGATGCCGGCATGGCGGTTTCCGCCAATCCAAACTAAGCCACCAAAATCTTATTTCCTCGAAAACTACGCACCGCATAGGAAATCCAGTTACAGATTTGAAATCTGCACACATGTGCGCTTCTAATGACGTAAAAATTACACGGATCGGTGATTGGTCGGAAAATTCGATATCTAGCGATGCCGGCATGGCGGTTTCCGCCAATCCAAACTAAGCCACAAAAATCTTATTTCCTCGAAAACTATGCACCGCATAGGAAATCCAGTTACAGATTTGAAATCTGCACGCATGTGCGCTTCTAATGATGTGAAAATTACACGGATCGGTGATTGGTCGGAAAATTCGATATCTGGCGATGCCGGCATGGCGGTTTCCGCCAATCCAAACTAAGCCACAAAAATCTTATTTCCTCGAAAACTATGCACCGCATAGGAAATCCAGTTACAGATTTGAAATCTGCACACATGTGCGCTCCTAATGACGTAAAAATTACACGGATCGGTGATTGGTCGGAAAATTCGATATCTAGCGATGCCGGCATGGCGGTTTCCGCCAATCCAAACTAAGCCACAAAAATCTTATTTCCTCGAAAACTATGCACCGCATAGGAAATCCAGTTACAGACTTGAAATCTGCACACATGTGCGCTCTTAATGACGAAGAAATTACACGGATCGGTGATTGGTCGGAAAATTCGAAATTTGGCGATGCCGGCATGGCTGTTTCCGCCAATCCAAACTAAGCCACAAAAATCTTATTTCCTCGAAAACTACGCATCGCATAGGAAATCCAGTTACAGATTTGAAATCTGCACACATGTGCGCTCCTAATGACGTAGAAATTACACGGATCGGTGATTGGTCGGAAAATTCGATATCTGGCGATGCCGGCATGGCGGTTTCCGCCAATCCAAACTAAGCCACAAAAATCTTATTTCCTCGAAAACTACGCACCGCATAGGAAATCCAGTTACAGATTTGAAATCTGCACACATGTGCGCTCCTAATGACGTAGAAATTACACGGATCGGTGATTGGTCGGAAAATTCGATATCTGGCGATGCCGGCATGGCGGTTTCCGCCAATCCAAACTAAGCCACCAAAATCTTATTTCCTCGAAAACTACGCACCGCATAGGAAATCCAGTTACAGATTTGAAATCTGCACACATGTGCGCTTCTAATGATGTAAAAATTACACGGATCGGTGATTGGTCGGAAAATTCGATATCTGGCGATGCCGGCATGGCTGATTCTGCCAATCCAAGCTAAGCCACCAAAATCTTATTTCCTCGAAAACTACGCACCGCATAGGAAATCCAGTTACAGATTTGAAATCTGCACACATGTGCGCTTCTAATGACGTAAAAATTACACGGATCGGTGATTGGTCGGAAAATTCGATATCTGGCGATGCCGGCATGGTTGATTCTGCCAATCCAAACTAAGCCACCAAAATCTTATTTCCTCCAAAACTACGCACCGCATAGGAAATCCAGTTACAAATTTGAAATCTGCACGCATGTGCGCTTCTAATGATGTGAAAATTACACGGATCGGTGATTGGTCGGAAAATTCGATATCTGGCGATGCCGGCATGGCTGTTTCCGCCAATCCAAACTAAGCCACAAAAATCTTATTTCCTCGAAAACTATGCACCGCATAGGAAATCCAGTTACAGATTTGAAATCTGCACACATGTGCGCTCCTAATGACGTAAAAATTACACGGATCGGTGATTGGTCGGAAAATTCGATATCTAGCGATGCCGGCATGGCGGTTTCCGCCAATCCAAACTAAGCCACAAAAATCTTATTTCCTCGAAAACTATGCACCGCATAGGAAATCCAGTTACAGATTTGAAATCTGCATACATGTGCGCTCTTAATGACGTAAAAATTACACGGATCGGTGATTGGTCGGAAAATTCGATATCTGGCGATGCCGGCATGGCGGTTTCCGCCAATCCAAACTAAGCCACAAAAATCTTATTTCCTCGAAAACTATGCACCGCATAGGAAATCCAGTTACAGATTTGAAATCTGCACACAAATGCGCTCCTAACGACGTAAAAATTACATGGATCGGTGATTAGTCGGAAAATTCGAAATTTGGCAATGCCGGCATGGCTGTTTCCGCCAATCCAAACTAAGCCACAAAAATATTATTTCCTCCAAAACTACGCACCGCATAGGAAATCCAGTTACAAATTTGAAATCTGCACGCATGTGCGCTTCTAATGATGTGAAAATTACACGGATCGGTGATTGGTCGGAAAATTCGATATCTGGCGATGCCGGCATGGCGGTTTCCGCCAATCCAAACTAAGCCACAAAAATCTTATTTCCTCGAAAACTATGCACCGCATAGGAAATCCAGTTACAGATTTGAAATCTGCACACATGTGCGCTCCTAATGACGTAGAAATTACACGGATCGGTGATTGGTCGGAAAATTCGATATCTGGCGATGCCGGCATGGCGATTTCCGCCAATCCAAACTAAGCCACAAAAATCTTATTTCCTCGAAAACTATGCACCGCATAGGAAATCCAGTTACAGATTTGAAATCTGCATACATGTGCGCTCTTAATGACGTAAAAATTACACGGATCGGTGATTGGTCGGAAAATTCGATATCTAGCGATGCCGGCATGGCGGTTTCCGCCAATCCAAACTAAGCCACAAAAATCTTATTTCCTCGAAAACTATGCACCGCATAGGAAATCCAGTTACAGATTTGAAATCTGCACACATGTGCGCTCCTAATGACGTAGAAATTACACGGATCGGTGATTGGTCGGAAAATTCGATATCTGGCGATGCCGGCATGGCGGTTTCCGCCAATCCAAACTAAGCCACCAAAATCTTATTTCCTCGAAAACTACGCGTCGCATAGGAAATCCAGTTACAGATTTGAAATCTGCACACATGTGCGCTTCTAATGATGTAAAAATTACACGGATCGGTGATTGGTCGGAGAATTCGATATCTAGCGATGCCGGCATGGCTGATTCTGCCAATCCAAACTAAGCCACAAAAATCTTATTTCCTCGAAAACTATGCACCGCATAGGAAATCCAGTTACAGATTTGAAATCTGCCGGCATGGCGGTTTCCGCCAATCCAAACTAAGCCACAAAAATCGTATTTCCTCGAAAACTATGCACCGCATAGGAAATCCAGTTACAGATTTGAAATCTGCCCACAAATGCGCTCCTAACGACGTAAAAATTACATGGATCGGTGATTAGTCGGAAAATTCGAAATTTGGCAATGCCGGCATGGCTGTTTCCGCCAATCCAAACTAAGCCACAAAAATATTATTTCCTCCAAAACTACGCACCGCATAGGAAATCCAGTTACAAATTTGAAATCTGCACGCATGTGCGCTTCTAATGATGTGAAAATTACACGGATCGGTGATTGGTCGGAAAATTCGATATCTAGCGATGCCGGCATGGCTGATTCTGCCAATCCAAGCTAAGCCACCAAAATCTTATTTCCTCGAAAACTACGCACCGCATAGGAAATCCAGTTACAGATTTGAAATCTGCACGCATGTGCGCTTCTAATGATGTGAAAATTACACGGATCGGTGATTGGTCGGAGAATTCGATATCTGGCGATGCCGGCATGGCGGTTTCCGCCAATCCAAACTAAGCCACCAAAATCTTATTTCCTCGAAAACTACGCACCGCATAGGAAATCCAGTTACAGATTTGAAATCTGCATACATGTGCGCTCTTAATGACGTAAAAATTACACGGATCGGTGATTGGTCGGAAAATTCGATATCTAGCGATGCCGGCATGGCGGTTTCCGCCAATCCAAACTAAGCCACAAAAATCTTATTTCCTCGAAAACTACGAACCGCATAGGAAATCCAGTTACAGATTTGAAATCTGCACACATGTGCGCTCCTAATGACGTAGAAATTACACGGATCGGTGCTTGGTCGGCAAATTCGATATCTGGCGATGCCGGCATGGCGGTTTCCGCCAATCCAAACTAAGCCACAAAAATCTTATTTCCTCGAAAACTATGCACCGCATAGGAAATCCAGTTACAGATTTGAAATCTGCATACATGTGCGCTCTTAATGACGTAAAAATTACACGGATCGGTGATTGGTCGGAAAATTCGATATCTAGCGATGCCGGCATGGCGGTTTCCGCCAATCCAAACTAAGCCACAAAAATCTTATTTCCTCGAAAACTATGCACCGCATAGGAAATCCAGTTACAGATTTGAAATCTGCACACATGTGCGCTCCTAATGACGTAGAAATTACACGGATCGGTGATTGCTCGGAGAATTCGATATCTGGCGATGCCGGCATGGCTGATTCTGCCAATCCAAACTAAGCCACCAAAATCTTATTTCCTCGAAAACTACGCACCGCATAGGAAATCCAGTTACAGATTTGAAATCTGCATACATGTGCGCTCTTAATGACGTAAAAATTACACGGATCGGTGATTGGTCGGAAAATTCGATATCTAGCGATGCCGGCATGGCGGTTTCCGCCAATCCAAACTAAGCCACCAAAATCTTATTTCCTCGAAAACTATGCACCGCATAGGAAATCCAGTTACAGATTTGAAATCTGCACACATGTGCGCTTCTAATGACGTAAAAATTACACGGATCGGTGATTGGTCGGAAAATTCGATATCTGGCGATGCCGGCATGGTTGATTCTGCCAATCCAAACTAAGCCACCAAAATCTTATTTCCTCCAAAACTACGCACCGCATAGGAAATCCAGTTACAAATTTGAAATCTGCACGCATGTGCGCTTCTAATGATGTGAAAATTACACGGATCGGTGATTGGTCGGAAAATTCGATATCTGGCGATGCCGGCATGGCTGTTTCCGCCAATCCAAACTAAGCCACAAAAATCTTATTTCCTCGAAAACTATGCACCGCATAGGAAATCCAGTTACAGATTTGAAATCTGCACACATGTGCGCTCCTAATGACGTAAAAATTACACGGATCGGTGATTGGTCGGAAAATTCGATATCTAGCGATGCCGGCATGGCGGTTTCCGCCAATCCAAACTAAGCCACAAAAATCTTATTTCCTCGAAAACTATGCACCGCATAGGAAATCCAGTTACAGATTTGAAATCTGCATACATGTGCGCTCTTAATGACGTAAAAATTACACGGATCGGTGATTGGTCGGAAAATTCGATATCTGGCGATGCCGGCATGGCGGTTTCCGCCAATCCAAACTAAGCCACAAAAATCTTATTTCCTCGAAAACTATGCACCGCATAGGAAATCCAGTTACAGATTTGAAATCTGCACACATGTGCGCTTCTAATGACGTAAAAATTACACGGATCGGTGATTGGTCGGAAAATTCGATATCTGGCGATGCCGGCATGGTTGATTCTGCCAATCCAAACTAAGCCACCAAAATCTTATTTCCTCCAAAACTACGCACCGCATAGGAAATCCAGTTACAAATTTGAAATCTGCACGCATGTGCGCTTCTAATGATGTGAAAATTACACGGATCGGTGATTGGTCGGAAAATTCGATATCTGGCGATGCCGGCATGGCTGTTTCCGCCAATCCAAACTAAGCCACAAAAATCTTATTTCCTCGAAAACTACGCACCGCATAGGAAATCCAGTTACAGATTTGAAATCTGCACACATGTGCGCTCCTAATGACGTAGAAATTACACGGATCGGTGATTGGTCGGAAAATTCGATATCTGGCGATGCCGGCATGGCGGTTTCCGCCAATCCAAACTAAGCCACCAAAATCTTATTTCCTCGAAAACTACGCACCGCATAGGAAATCCAGTTACAGATTTGAAATCTGCACACATGTGCGCTTCTAATGATGTAAAAATTACACGGATCGGTGATTGGTCGGAAAATTCGATATCTGGCGATGCCGGCATGGCTGATTCTGCCAATCCAAGCTAAGCCACCAAAATCTTATTTCCTCGAAAACTACGCACCGCATAGGAAATCCAGTTACAGATTTGAAATCTGCACACATGTGCGCTTCTAATGACGTAAAAATTACACGGATCGGTGATTGGTCGGAAAATTCGATATCTGGCGATGCCGGCATGGTTGATTCTGCCAATCCAAACTAAGCCACCAAAATCTTATTTCCTCCAAAACTACGCACCGCATAGGAAATCCAGTTACAAATTTGAAATCTGCACGCATGTGCGCTTCTAATGATGTGAAAATTACACGGATCGGTGATTGGTCGGAAAATTCGATATCTGGCGATGCCGGCATGGCTGTTTCCGCCAATCCAAACTAAGCCACAAAAATCTTATTTCCTCGAAAACTATGCACCGCATAGGAAATCCAGTTACAGATTTGAAATCTGCACACATGTGCGCTCCTAATGACGTAAAAATTACACGGATCGGTGATTGGTCGGAAAATTCGATATCTAGCGATGCCGGCATGGCGGTTTCCGCCAATCCAAACTAAGCCACAAAAATCTTATTTCCTCGAAAACTATGCACCGCATAGGAAATCCAGTTACAGATTTGAAATCTGCATACATGTGCGCTCTTAATGACGTAAAAATTACACGGATCGGTGATTGGTCGGAAAATTCGATATCTGGCGATGCCGGCATGGCGGTTTCCGCCAATCCAAACTAAGCCACAAAAATCTTATTTCCTCGAAAACTATGCACCGCATAGGAAATCCAGTTACAGATTTGAAATCTGCACACAAATGCGCTCCTAACGACGTAAAAATTACATGGATCGGTGATTAGTCGGAAAATTCGAAATTTGGCAATGCCGGCATGGCTGTTTCCGCCAATCCAAACTAAGCCACAAAAATATTATTTCCTCCAAAACTACGCACCGCATAGGAAATCCAGTTACAAATTTGAAATCTGCACGCATGTGCGCTTCTAATGATGTGAAAATTACACGGATCGGTGATTGGTCGGAAAATTCGATATCTAGCGATGCCGGCATGGCTGATTCTGCCAATCCAAGCTAAGCCACCAAAATCTTATTTCCTCGAAAACTACGCACCGCATAGGAAATCCAGTTACAGATTTGAAATCTGCACACATGTGCGCTCCTAATGACGTAAAAATTACACGGATCGGTGATTGGTCGGAAAATTCGATATCTAGCGATGCCGGCATGGCGGTTTCCGCCAATCCAAACTAAGCCACAAAAATCTTATTTCCTCGAAAACTATGCACCGCATAGGAAATCCAGTTACAGATTTGAAATCTGCATACATGTGCGCTCTTAATGACGTAAAAATTACACGGATCGGTGATTGGTCGGAAAATTCGATATCTGGCGATGCCGGCATGGCGGTTTCCGCCAATCCAAACTAAGCCACAAAAATCTTATTTCCTCGAAAACTATGCACCGCATAGGAAATCCAGTTACAGATTTGAAATCTGCACACAAATGCGCTCCTAACGACGTAAAAATTACATGGATCGGTGATTAGTCGGAAAATTCGAAATTTGGCAATGCCGGCATGGCTGTTTCCGCCAATCCAAACTAAGCCACAAAAATATTATTTCCTCCAAAACTACGCACCGCATAGGAAATCCAGTTACAAATTTGAAATCTGCACGCATGTGCGCTTCTAATGATGTGAAAATTACACGGATCGGTGATTGGTCGGAAAATTCGATATCTGGCGATGCCGGCATGGCGGTTTCCGCCAATCCAAACTAAGCCACAAAAATCTTATTTCCTCGAAAACTATGCACCGCATAGGAAATCCAGTTACAGATTTGAAATCTGCACACATGTGCGCTTCTAATGATGTAAAAATTACACGGATCGGTGATTGGTCGGAGAATTCGATATCTAGCGATGCCGGCATGGCTGATTCTGCCAATCCAAACTAAGCCACAAAAATCTTATTTCCTCGAAAACTATGCACCGCATAGGAAATCCAGTTACAGATTTGAAATCTGCCGGCATGGCGGTTTCCGCCAATCCAAACTAAGCCACAAAAATCGTATTTCCTCGAAAACTATGCACCGCATAGGAAATCCAGTTACAGATTTGAAATCTGCCCACAAATGCGCTCCTAACGACGTAAAAATTACATGGATCGGTGATTAGTCGGAAAATTCGAAATTTGGCAATGCCGGCATGGCTGTTTCCGCCAATCCAAACTAAGCCACAAAAATATTATTTCCTCCAAAACTACGCACCGCATAGGAAATCCAGTTACAAATTTGAAATCTGCACGCATGTGCGCTTCTAATGATGTGAAAATTACACGGATCGGTGATTGGTCGGAAAATTCGATATCTAGCGATGCCGGCATGGCTGATTCTGCCAATCCAAGCTAAGCCACCAAAATCTTATTTCCTCGAAAACTACGCACCGCATAGGAAATCCAGTTACAGATTTGAAATCTGCACGCATGTGCGCTTCTAATGATGTGAAAATTACACGGATCGGTGATTGGTCGGAGAATTCGATATCTGGCGATGCCGGCATGGCGGTTTCCGCCAATCCAAACTAAGCCACCAAAATCTTATTTCCTCGAAAACTACGCACCACATAGGAAATCCAGTTACAGATTTGAAATCTGCATACATGTGCGCTCTTAATGACGTAAAAATTACACGGATCGGTGATTGGTCGGAAAATTCGATATCTAGCGATGCCGGCATGGCGGTTTCCGCCAATCCAAACTAAGCCACAAAAATCTTATTTCCTCGAAAACTATGCACCGCATAGGAAATCCAGTTACAGATTTGAAATCTGCACACATGTGCGCTCCTAATGACGTAGAAATTACACGGATCGGTGCTTGGTCGGCAAATTCGATATCTGGCGATGCCGGCATGGCGGTTTCCGCCAATCCAAACTAAGCCACAAAAATCTTATTTCCTCGAAAACTATGCACCGCATAGGAAATCCAGTTACAGATTTGAAATCTGCATACATGTGCGCTCTTAATGACGTAAAAATTACACGGATCGGTGACTGGTCGGAAAATTCGATATCTAGCGATGCCGGCATGGCGGTTTCCGCCAATCCAAACTAAGCCACAAAAATCTTATTTCCTCGAAAACTATGCACCGCATAGGAAATCCAGTTACAGATTTGAAATCTGCACACATGTGCGCTCCTAATGACGTAGAAATTACACGGATCGGTGATTGCTCGGAGAATTCGATATCTGGCGATGCCGGCATGGCTGATTCTGCCAATCCAAACTAAGCCACCAAAATCTTATTTCCTCGAAAACTACGCACCGCATAGGAAATCCAGTTACAGATTTGAAATCTGCATACATGTGCGCTCTTAATGACGTAAAAATTGCACGGATCGGTGATTGGTCGGAAAATTCGATATCTAGCGATGCCGGCATGGCGGTTTCCGCCAATCCAAACTAAGCCACCAAAATCTTATTTCCTCGAAAACTATGCACCGCATAGGAAATCCAGTTACAGATTTGAAATCTGCACACATGTGCGCTTCTAATGGCGTAAAAATTACACGGATCGGTGATTGGTCGGAAAATTCGATATCTGGCGATGCCGGCATGGTTGATTCTGCCAATCCAAACTAAGCCACCAAAATCTTATTTCCTCCAAAACTACGCACCGCATAGGAAATCCAGTTACAAATTTGAAATCTGCACGCATGTGCGCTTCTAATGATGTGAAAATTACACGGATCGGTGATTGGTCGGAAAATTCGATATCTGGCGATGCCGGCATGGCTGTTTCCGCCAATCCAAACTAAGCCACAAAAATCTTATTTCCTCGAAAACTATGCACCGCATAGGAAATCCAGTTACAGATTTGAAATCTGCACACATGTGCGCTCCTAATGACGTAAAAATTACACGGATCGGTGATTGGTCGGAAAATTCGATATCTAGCGATGCCGGCATGGCGGTTTCCGCCAATCCAAACTAAGCCACAAAAATCTTATTTCCTCGAAAACTATGCACCGCATAGGAAATCCAGTTACAGATTTGAAATCTGCATACATGTGCGCTCTTAATGACGTAAAAATTACACGGATCGGTGATTGGTCGGAAAATTCGATATCTGGCGATGCCGGCATGGCGGTTTCCGCCAATCCAAACTAAGCCACAAAAATCTTATTTCCTCGAAAACTATGCACCGCATAGGAAATCCAGTTACAGATTTGAAATCTGCACACAAATGCGCTCCTAACGACGTAAAAATTACATGGATCGGTGATTAGTCGGAAAATTCGAAATTTGGCAATGCCGGCATGGCTGTTTCCGCCAATCCAAACTAAGCCACAAAAATATTATTTCCTCCAAAACTACGCACCGCATAGGAAATCCAGTTACAAATTTGAAATCTGCACGCATGTGCGCTTCTAATGATGTGAAAATTACACGGATCGGTGATTGGTCGGAAAATTCGATATCTGGCGATGCCGGCATGGCGGTTTCCGCCAATCCAAACTAAGCCACAAAAATCTTATTTCCTCGAAAACTATGCACCGCATAGGAAATCCAGTTACAGATTTGAAATCTGCACACATGTGCGCTCCTAATGACGTAGAAATTACACGGATCGGTGATTGGTCGGAAAATTCGATATCTGGCGATGCCGGCATGGCGATTTCCGCCAATCCAAACTAAGCCACAAAAATCTTATTTCCTCGAAAACTATGCACCGCATAGGAAATCCAGTTACAGATTTGAAATCTGCATACATGTGCGCTCTTAATGACGTAAAAATTACACGGATCGGTGATTGGTCGGAAAATTCGATATCTAGCGATGCCGGCATGGCGGTTTCCGCCAATCCAAACTAAGCCACAAAAATCTTATTTCCTCGAAAACTATGCACCGCATAGGAAATCCAGTTACAGATTTGAAATCTGCACACATGTGCGCTCCTAATGACGTAGAAATTACACGGATCGGTGATTGGTCGGAAAATTCGATATCTGGCGATGCCGGCATGGCGGTTTCCGCCAATCCAAACTAAGCCACCAAAATCTTATTTCCTCGAAAACTACGCGTCGCATAGGAAATCCAGTTACAGATTTGAAATCTGCACACATGTGCGCTTCTAATGATGTAAAAATTACACGGATCGGTGATTGGTCGGAGAATTCGATATCTAGCGATGCCGGCATGGCTGATTCTGCCAATCCAAACTAAGCCACAAAAATCTTATTTCCTCGAAAACTATGCACCGCATAGGAAATCCAGTTACAGATTTGAAATCTGCCGGCATGGCGGTTTCCGCCAATCCAAACTAAGCCACAAAAATCGTATTTCCTCGAAAACTATGCACCGCATAGGAAATCCAGTTACAGATTTGAAATCTGCCCACAAATGCGCTCCTAACGACGTAAAAATTACATGGATCGGTGATTAGTCGGAAAATTCGAAATTTGGCAATGCCGGCATGGCTGTTTCCGCCAATCCAAACTAAGCCACAAAAATATTATTTCCTCCAAAACTACGCACCGCATAGGAAATCCAGTTACAAATTTGAAATCTGCACGCATGTGCGCTTCTAATGATGTGAAAATTACACGGATCGGTGATTGGTCGGAAAATTCGATATCTAGCGATGCCGGCATGGCTGATTCTGCCAATCCAAGCTAAGCCACCAAAATCTTATTTCCTCCAAAACTACGCACCGCATAGGAAATCCAGTTACAAATTTGAAATCTGCACGCATGTGCGCTTCTAATGATGTGAAAATTACACGGATCGGTGATTGGTCGGAAAATTCGATATCTGGCGATGCCGGCATGGCTGTTTCCGCCAATCCAAACTAAGCCACAAAAATCTTATTTCCTCGAAAACTATGCACCGCATAGGAAATCCAGTTACAGATTTGAAATCTGCACACATGTGCGCTCCTAATGACGTAAAAATTACACGGATCGGTGATTGGTCGGAAAATTCGATATCTAGCGATGCCGGCATGGCGGTTTCCGCCAATCCAAACTAAGCCACAAAAATCTTATTTCCTCGAAAACTATGCACCGCATAGGAAATCCAGTTACAGATTTGAAATCTGCATACATGTGCGCTCTTAATGACGTAAAAATTACACGGATCGGTGATTGGTCGGAAAATTCGATATCTGGCGATGCCGGCATGGCGGTTTCCGCCAATCCAAACTAAGCCACAAAAATCTTATTTCCTCGAAAACTATGCACCGCATAGGAAATCCAGTTACAGATTTGAAATCTGCACACAAATGCGCTCCTAACGACGTAAAAATTACATGGATCGGTGATTAGTCGGAAAATTCGAAATTTGGCAATGCCGGCATGGCTGTTTCCGCCAATCCAAACTAAGCCACAAAAATATTATTTCCTCCAAAACTACGCACCGCATAGGAAATCCAGTTACAAATTTGAAATCTGCACGCATGTGCGCTTCTAATGATGTGAAAATTACACGGATCGGTGATTGGTCGGAAAATTCGATATCTGGCGATGCCGGCATGGCGGTTTCCGCCAATCCAAACTAAGCCACAAAAATCTTATTTCCTCGAAAACTATGCACCGCATAGGAAATCCAGTTACAGATTTGAAATCTGCACACATGTGCGCTTCTAATGATGTAAAAATTACACGGATCGGTGATTGGTCGGAGAATTCGATATCTAGCGATGCCGGCATGGCTGATTCTGCCAATCCAAACTAAGCCACAAAAATCTTATTTCCTCGAAAACTATGCACCGCATAGGAAATCCAGTTACAGATTTGAAATCTGCCGGCATGGCGGTTTCCGCCAATCCAAACTAAGCCACAAAAATCGTATTTCCTCGAAAACTATGCACCGCATAGGAAATCCAGTTACAGATTTGAAATCTGCCCACAAATGCGCTCCTAACGACGTAAAAATTACATGGATCGGTGATTAGTCGGAAAATTCGAAATTTGGCAATGCCGGCATGGCTGTTTCCGCCAATCCAAACTAAGCCACAAAAATATTATTTCCTCCAAAACTACGCACCGCATAGGAAATCCAGTTACAAATTTGAAATCTGCACGCATGTGCGCTTCTAATGATGTGAAAATTACACGGATCGGTGATTGGTCGGAAAATTCGATATCTAGCGATGCCGGCATGGCTGATTCTGCCAATCCAAGCTAAGCCACCAAAATCTTATTTCCTCGAAAACTACGCACCGCATAGGAAATCCAGTTACAGATTTGAAATCTGCACGCATGTGCGCTTCTAATGATGTGAAAATTACACGGATCGGTGATTGGTCGGAGAATTCGATATCTGGCGATGCCGGCATGGCGGTTTCCGCCAATCCAAACTAAGCCACCAAAATCTTATTTCCTCGAAAACTACGCACCGCATAGGAAATCCAGTTACAGATTTGAAATCTGCATACATGTGCGCTCTTAATGACGTAAAAATTACACGGATCGGTGATTGGTCGGAAAATTCGATATCTAGCGATGCCGGCATGGCGGTTTCCGCCAATCCAAACTAAGCCACAAAAATCTTATTTCCTCGAAAACTATGCACCGCATAGGAAATCCAGTTACAGATTTGAAATCTGCACACATGTGCGCTCCTAATGACGTAGAAATTACACGGATCGGTGCTTGGTCGGCAAATTCGATATCTGGCGATGCCGGCATGGCGGTTTCCGCCAATCCAAACTAAGCCACAAAAATCTTATTTCCTCGAAAACTATGCACCGCATAGGAAATCCAGTTACAGATTTGAAATCTGCATACATGTGCGCTCTTAATGACGTAAAAATTACACGGATCGGTGATTGGTCGGAAAATTCGATATCTAGCGATGCCGGCATGGCGGTTTCCGCCAATCCAAACTAAGCCACAAAAATCTTATTTCCTCGAAAACTATGCACCGCATAGGAAATCCAGTTACAGATTTGAAATCTGCACACATGTGCGCTCCTAATGACGTAGAAATTACACGGATCGGTGATTGCTCGGAGAATTCGATATCTGGCGATGCCGGCATGGCTGATTCTGCCAATCCAAACTAAGCCACCAAAATCTTATTTCCTCGAAAACTACGCACCGCATAGGAAATCCAGTTACAGATTTGAAATCTGCATACATGTGCGCTCTTAATGACGTAAAAATTACACGGATCGGTGATTGGTCGGAAAATTCGATATCTAGCGATGCCGGCATGGCGGTTTCCGCCAATCCAAACTAAGCCACCAAAATCTTATTTCCTCGAAAACTATGCACCGCATAGGAAATCCAGTTACAGATTTGAAATCTGCACACATGTGCGCTTCTAATGACGTAAAAATTACACGGATCGGTGATTGGTCGGAAAATTCGATATCTGGCGATGCCGGCATGGTTGATTCTGCCAATCCAAACTAAGCCACCAAAATCTTATTTCCTCCAAAACTACGCACCGCATAGGAAATCCAGTTACAAATTTGAAATCTGCACGCATGTGCGCTTCTAATGATGTGAAAATTACACGGATCGGTGATTGGTCGGAAAATTCGATATCTGGCGATGCCGGCATGGCTGTTTCCGCCAATCCAAACTAAGCCACAAAAATCTTATTTCCTCGAAAACTATGCACCGCATAGGAAATCCAGTTACAGATTTGAAATCTGCACACATGTGCGCTCCTAATGACGTAAAAATTACACGGATCGGTGATTGGTCGGAAAATTCGATATCTAGCGATGCCGGCATGGCGGTTTCCGCCAATCCAAACTAAGCCACAAAAATCTTATTTCCTCGAAAACTATGCACCGCATAGGAAATCCAGTTACAGATTTGAAATCTGCATACATGTGCGCTCTTAATGACGTAAAAATTACACGGATCGGTGATTGGTCGGAAAATTCGATATCTGGCGATGCCGGCATGGCGGTTTCCGCCAATCCAAACTAAGCCACAAAAATCTTATTTCCTCGAAAACTATGCACCGCATAGGAAATCCAGTTACAGATTTGAAATCTGCACACAAATGCGCTCCTAACGACGTAAAAATTACATGGATCGGTGATTAGTCGGAAAATTCGAAATTTGGCAATGCCGGCATGGCGGTTTCCGCCAATCCAAACTAAGCCACAAAAATATTATTTCCTCCAAAACTACGCACCGCATAGGAAATCCAGTTACAAATTTGAAATCTGCACGCATGTGCGCTTCTAATGATGTGAAAATTACACGGATCGGTGATTGGTCGGAAAATTCGATATCTGGCGATGCCGGCATGGCGGTTTCCGCCAATCCAAACTAAGCCACAAAAATCTTATTTCCTCGAAAACTATGCACCGCATAGGAAATCCAGTTACAGATTTGAAATCTGCACACATGTGCGCTCCTAATGACGTAGAAATTACACGGATCGGTGATTGGTCGGAAAATTCGATATCTGGCGATGCCGGCATGGCGATTTCCGCCAATCCAAACTAAGCCACAAAAATCTTATTTCCTCGAAAACTATGCACCGCATAGGAAATCCAGTTACAGATTTGAAATCTGCATACATGTGCGCTCTTAATGACGTAAAAATTACACGGATCGGTGATTGGTCGGAAAATTCGATATCTAGCGATGCCGGCATGGCGGTTTCCGCCAATCCAAACTAAGCCACAAAAATCTTATTTCCTCGAAAACTATGCACCGCATAGGAAATCCAGTTACAGATTTGAAATCTGCACACATGTGCGCTCCTAATGACGTAGAAATTACACGGATCGGTGATTGGTCGGAAAATTCGATATCTGGCGATGCCGGCATGGCGGTTTCCGCCAATCCAAACTAAGCCACCAAAATCTTATTTCCTCGAAAACTACGCGTCGCATAGGAAATCCAGTTACAGATTTGAAATCTGCACACATGTGCGCTTCTAATGATGTAAAAATTACACGGATCGGTGATTGGTCGGAGAATTCGATATCTAGCGATGCCGGCATGGCTGATTCTGCCAATCCAAACTAAGCCACAAAAATCTTATTTCCTCGAAAACTATGCACCGCATAGGAAATCCAGTTACAGATTTGAAATCTGCCGGCATGGCGGTTTCCGCCAATCCAAACTAAGCCACAAAAATCGTATTTCCTCGAAAACTATGCACCGCATAGGAAATCCAGTTACAGATTTGAAATCTGCCCACAAATGCGCTCCTAACGACGTAAAAATTACATGGATCGGTGATTAGTCGGAAAATTCGAAATTTGGCAATGCCGGCATGGCTGTTTCCGCCAATCCAAACTAAGCCACAAAAATATTATTTCCTCCAAAACTACGCACCGCATAGGAAATCCAGTTACAGATTTGAAATCTGCACGCATGTGCGCTTCTAATGATGTGAAAATTACACGGATCGGTGATTGGTCGGAGAATTCGATATCTGGCGATGCCGGCATGGCGGTTTCCGCCAATCCAAACTAAGCCACCAAAATCTTATTTCCTCGAAAACTACGCACCGCATAGGAAATCCAGTTACAGATTTGAAATCTGCATACATGTGCGCTCTTAATGACGTAAAAATTACACGGATCGGTGATTGGTCGGAAAATTCGATATCTAGCGATGCCGGCATGGCGGTTTCCGCCAATCCAAACTAAGCCACAAAAATCTTATTTCCTCGAAAACTATGCACCGCATAGGAAATCCAGTTACAGATTTGAAATCTGCACACATGTGCGCTCCTAATGACGTAGAAATTACACGGATCGGTGCTTGGTCGGCAAATTCGATATCTGGCGATGCCGGCATGGCGGTTTCCGCCAATCCAAACTAAGCCACAAAAATCTTATTTCCTCGAAAACTATGCACCGCATAGGAAATCCAGTTACAGATTTGAAATCTGCATACATGTGCGCTCTTAATGACGTAAAAATTACACGGATCGGTGATTGGTCGGAAAATTCGATATCTAGCGATGCCGGCATGGCGGTTTCCGCCAATCCAAACTAAGCCACAAAAATCTTATTTCCTCGAAAACTATGCACCGCATAGGAAATCCAGTTACAGATTTGAAATCTGCACACATGTGCGCTCCTAATGACGTAGAAATTACACGGATCGGTGATTGCTCGGAGAATTCGATATCTGGCGATGCCGGCATGGCTGATTCTGCCAATCCAAACTAAGCCACAAAAATCTTATTTCCTCGAAAACTATGCACCGCATAGGAAATCCAGTTACAGATTTGAAATCTGCACACATGTGCGCTCCTAATGACGTAGAAATTACACGGATCGGTGATTGGTCGGAGAATTCGATATCTGGCGATGCCGGCATGGCTGATTCTGCCAATCCAAACTAAGCCACAAAAATCTTATTTCCTCGAAAACTACGCACCGCATAGGAAATCCAGTTACAGATTTGAAATCTGCATACATGTGCGCTCTTAATGACGTAAAAATTACACGGATCGGTGATTGGTCGGAAAATTCGATATCTAGCGATGCCGGCATGGCGGTTTCCGCTAATCCAAACTAAGCCACAAAAATCTTATTTCCTCGAAAACTATGCACCGCATAGGAAATCCAGTTACAGATTTGAAATCTGCACACATGTGCGCTCCTAATGACGTAGAAATTACACGGATCGGTGATTGGTCGGAGAATTCGATATCTGGCGATGCCGGCATGGCTGATTCTGCCAATCCAAACTAAGCCACCAAAATCTTATTTCCTCGAAAACTACGCACCGCATAGGAAATCCAGTACAGATTTGAAATCTGCATACATGTGCGCTCTTAATGACGTAAAAATTACACGGATCGGTGATTGGTCGGAAAATTCGATATCTAGCGATGCCGGCATGGCGGTTTCCGCCAATCCAAACTAAGCCACCAAAATCTTATTTCCTCGAAAACTATGCACCGCATAGGAAATCCAGTTACAGATTTGAAATCTGCACACATGTGCGCTCCTAATGACGTAGAAATTACACGGATCGGTGATTGGTCGGAGAATTCGATATCTGGCGATGCCGGCATGGCTGATTCTGCCAATCCAAACTAAGCCACCAAAATCTTATTTCCTCGAAAACTACGCACCGCATAGGAAATCCAGTTACAGATTTGAAATCTGCACACAAATGCGCTCCTAACGACGTAAAAATTACATGGATCGGTGATTAGTCGGAAAATTCGAAATTTGGCAATGCCGGCATGGCTGTTTCCGCCAATCCAAACTAAGCCACAAAAATCTTATTTCCTCGAAAACTATGCACCGCATAGGAAATCCAGTTACAGATTTGAAA
Source organism: Brachypalpus laphriformis (assembly GCA_945910035.1). Lineage (NCBI taxonomy): Eukaryota > Metazoa > Arthropoda > Insecta > Diptera > Syrphidae > Brachypalpus > Brachypalpus laphriformis. Next base: position 75,455,763 of record OX246755.1, on the reverse strand, counting down.
TCTGCACACATGTGCGCTCCTAATGACGTAGAAATTACACGGATCGGTGCTTGGTCGGCAAATTCGATATCTGGCGATGCCGGCATGGCGGTTTCCGCCAATCCAAACTAAGCCACAAAAATCTTATTTCCTCGAAAACTATGCACCGCATAGGAAATCCAGTTACAGATTTGAAATCTGCATACATGTGCGCTCTTAATGACGTAAAAATTACACGGATCGGTGATTGGTCGGAAAATTCGATATCTAGCGATGCCGGCATGGCGGTTTCCGCCAATCCAAACTAAGCCACAAAAATCTTATTTCCTCGAAAACTATGCACCGCATAGGAAATCCAGTTACAGATTTGAAATCTGCACACATGTGCGCTCCTAATGACGTAGAAATTACACGGATCGGTGATAGGGCGGAGAATTCGATATCTGGCGATGCCGGCATGGCTGATTCTGCCAATCCAAACTAAGCCACCAAAATCTTATTTCCTCGAAAACTACGCACCGCATAGGAAATCCAGTTACAGATTTGAAATCTGCATACATGTGCGCTCTTAATGACGTAAAAATTACACGGATCGGTGATTGGTCGGAAAATTCGATATCTAGCGATGCCGGCATGGCGGTTTCCGCCAATCCAAACTAAGCCACAAAAATCTTATTTCCTCGAAAACTACGCACCGCATAGGAAATCCAGTTACAGATTTGAAATCTGCATACATGTGCGCTCTTAATGACGTAAAAATTACACGGATCGGTGATTGGTCGGAAAATTCGATATCTAGCGATGCCGGCATGGCGGTTTCCGCCAATCCAAACTAAGCCACCAAAATCTTATTTCCTCGAAAACTATGCACCGCATAGGAAATCCAGTTACAGATTTGAAATCTGCACACATGTGCGCTCCTAATGACGTAGAAATTACACGGATCGGTGATTGGTCGGAGAATTCGATATCTGGCGATGCCGGCATGGCTGATTCTGCCAATCCAAACTAAGCCACCAAAATCTTATTTCCTCGAAAACTACGCACCGCATAGGAAATCCAGTACAGATTTGAAATCTGCATACATGTGCGCTCTTAATGACGTAAAAATTACACGGATCGGTGATTGGTCGGAAAATTCGATATCTAGCGATGCCGGCATGGCGGTTTCCGCCAATCCAAACTAAGCCACAAAAATCTTATTTCCTCGAAAACTATGCACCGCATAGGAAATCCAGTTACAGATTTGAAATCTGCACACATGTGCGCTCCTAATGACGTAGAAATTACACGGATCGGTGCTTGGTCGGCAAATTCGATATCTGGCGATGCCGGCATGGCGGTTTCCGCCAATCCAAACTAAGCCACAAAAATCTTATTTCCTCGAAAACTATGCACCGCATAGGAAATCCAGTTACAGATTTGAAATCTGCATACATGTGCACTCTTACTGACGTAAAAATTACACGGATCGGTGATTGGTCAAAAAATTCGATATCTAGCGATGCCGGCATGGCGGTTTCCGCCAATCCAAACTAAGCCACAAAAATCTTATTTCCTCGAAAACTATGCACCGCATAGGAAATCCAGTTACAGATTTGAAATCTGCACACATGTGCGCTCCTAATGACGTAGAAATTACACGGATCGGTGATTGGTCGGAGAATTCGATATCTGGCGATGCCGGCATGGCTGATTCTGCCAATCCAAACTAAGCCACCAAAATCTTATTTCCTCGAAAACTACGCACCGCATAGGAAATCCAGTTACAGATTTGAAATCTGCATACATGTGCGCTCTTAATGACGTAAAAATTACACGGATCGGTGATTGGTCGGAAAATTCGATATCTAGCGATGCCGGCATGGCGGTTTCCGCCAATCCAAACTAAGCCACCAAAATCTTATTTCCTCGAAAACTATGCACCGCATAGGAAATCCAGTTACAGATTTGAAATCTGCACACATGTGCGCTCCTAATGACGTAGAAATTACACGGATCGGTGATTGGTCGGAGAATTCGATATCTGGCGATGCCGGCATGGCTGATTCTGCCAATCCAAACTAAGCCACAAAAATCTTATTTCCTCGAAAACTATGCACCGCATAGGAAATCCAGTTACAGATTTGAAATCTGCACACATGTGCGCTCCTAATGACGTAGAAATTACACGGATCGGTGATTGGTCGGAGAATTCGATATCTGGCGATGCCGGCATGGCTGATTCTGCCAATCCAAACTAAGCCACAAAAATCTTATTTCCTCGAAAACTACGCACCGCATAGGAAATCCAGTTACAGATTTGAAATCTGCATACATGTGCGCTCTTAATGACGTAAAAATTACACGGATCGGTGATTGGTCGGAAAATTCGATATCTAGCGATGCCGGCATGGCGGTTTCCGCTAATCCAAACTAAGCCACAAAAATCTTATTTCCTCGAAAACTATGCACCGCATAGGAAATCCAGTTACAGATTTGAAATCTGCACACATGTGCGCTCCTAATGACGTAGAAATTACACGGATCGGTGATTGGTCGGAGAATTCGATATCTGGCGATGCCGGCATGGCTGATTCTGCCAATCCAAACTAAGCCACCAAAATCTTATTTCCTCGAAAACTACGCACCGCATAGGAAATCCAGTTACAGATTTGAAATCTGCACACAAATGCGCTCCTAACGACGTAAAAATTACATGGATCGGTGATTAGTCGGAAAATTCGAAATTTGGCAATGCCGGCATGGCTGTTTCCGCCAATCCAAACTAAGCCACAAAAATCTTATTTCCTCGAAAACTATGCACCGCATAGGAAATCCAGTTACAGATTTGAAATCTGCACACATGTGCGCTCCTAATGACGTAGAAATTACACGGATCGGTGCTTGGTCGGCAAATTCGATATCTGGCGATGCCGGCATGGCGGTTTCCGCCAATCCAAACTAAGCCACAAAAATCTTATTTCCTCGAAAACTATGCACCGCATAGGAAATCCAGTTACAGATTTGAAATCTGCATACATGTGCGCTCTTAATGACGTAAAAATTACACGGATCGGTGATTGGTCGGAAAATTCGATATCTAGCGATGCCGGCATGGCGGTTTCCGCCAATCCAAACTAAGCCACAAAAATCTTATTTCCTCGAAAACTATGCACCGCATAGGAAATCCAGTTACAGATTTGAAATCTGCACACATGTGCGCTCCTAATGACGTAGAAATTACACGGATCGGTGATAGGGCGGAGAATTCGATATCTGGCGATGCCGGCATGGCTGATTCTGCCAATCCAAACTAAGCCACCAAAATCTTATTTCCTCGAAAACTACGCACCGCATAGGAAATCCAGTTACAGATTTGAAATCTGCATACATGTGCGCTCTTAATGACGTAAAAATTACACGGATCGGTGATTGGTCGGAAAATTCGATATCTAGCGATGCCGGCATGGCGGTTTCCGCCAATCCAAACTAAGCCACAAAAATCTTATTTCCTCGAAAACTACGCACCGCACAGGAAATCCAGTTACAGATTTGAAATCTGCATACATGTGCGCTCTTAATGACGTAAAAATTACACGGATCGGTGATTGGTCGGAAAATTCGATATCTAGCGATGCCGGCATGGCGGTTTCCGCTAATCCAAACTAAGCCACAAAAATCTTATTTCCTCGAAAACTATGCACCGCATAGGAAATCCAGTTACAGATTTGAAATCTGCACACATGTGCGCTCCTAATGACGTAGAAATTACACGGATCGGTGATTGGTCGGAGAATTCGATATCTGGCGATGCCGGCATGGCTGATTCTGCCAATCCAAACTAAGCCACCAAAATCTTATTTCCTCGAAAACTATGCACCGCATAGGAAATCCAGTACAGATTTGAAATCTGCATACATGTGCGCTCTTAATGACGTAAAAATTACACGGATCGGTGATTGGTCGGAAAATTCGATATCTAGCGATGCCGGCATGGCGGTTTCCGCCAATCCAAACTAAGCCACAAAAATCTTATTTCCTCGAAAACTATGCACCGCATAGGAAATCCAGTTACAGATTTGAAATCTGCACACATGTGCGCTCCTAATGACGTAGAAATTACACGGATCGGTGCTTGGTCGGCAAATTCGATATCTGGCGATGCCGGCATGGCGGTTTCCGCCAATCCAAACTAAGCCACAAAAATCTTATTTCCTCGAAAACTATGCACCGCATAGGAAATCCAGTTACAGATTTGAAATCTGCATACATGTGCGCTCTTAATGACGTAAAAATTACACGGATCGGTGATTGGTCAAAAAATTCGATATCTAGCGATGCCGGCATGGCGGTTTCCGCCAATCCAAACTAAGCCACAAAAATCTTATTTCCTCGAAAACTATGCACCGCATAGGAAATCCAGTTACAGATTTGAAATCTGCACACATGTGCGCTCCTAATGACGTAGAAATTACACGGATCGGTGATTGGTCGGAGAATTCGATATCTGGCGATGCCGGCATGGCTGATTCTGCCAATCCAAACTAAGCCACAAAAATCTTATTTCCTCGAAAACTACGCACCGCATAGGAAATCCAGTTACAGATTTGAAATCTGCATACATGTGCGCTCTTAATGACGTAAAAATTACACGGATCGGTGATTGGTCGGAAAATTCGATATCTAGCGATGCCGGCATGGCGGTTTCCGCCAATCCAAACTAAGCCACCAAAATCTTATTTCCTCGAAAACTATGCACCGCATAGGAAATCCAGTTACAGATTTGAAATCTGCACACATGTGCGCTCCTAATGACGTAGAAATTACACGGATCGGTGATTGGTCGGAGAATTCGATATCTGGCGATGCCGGCATGGCTGATTCTGCCAATCCAAACTAAGCCACAAAAATCTTATTTCCTCGAAAACTATGCACCGCATAGGAAATCCAGTTACAGATTTGAAATCTGCACACATGTGCGCTCCTAATGACGTAGAAATTACACGGATCGGTGATTGGTCGGAGAATTCGATATCTGGCGATGCCGGCATGGCTGATTCTGCCAATCCAAACTAAGCCACAAAAATCTTATTTCCTCGAAAACTACGCACCGCATAGGAAATCCAGTTACAGATTTGAAATCTGCATACATGTGCGCTCTTAATGACGTAAAAATTACACGGATCGGTGATTGGTCGGAAAATTCGATATCTAGCGATGCCGGCATGGCGGTTTCCGCTAATCCAAACTAAGCCACCAAAATCTTATTTCCTCGAAAACTATGCACCGCATAGGAAATCCAGTTACAGATTTGAAATCTGCACACATGTGCGCTCCTAATGACGTAGAAATTACACGGATCGGTGATTGGTCGGAGAATTCGATATCTGGCGATGCCGGCATGGCTGATTCTGCCAATCCAAACTAAGCCACCAAAATCTTATTTCCTCGAAAACTACGCACCGCATAGGAAATCCAGTACAGATTTGAAATCTGCATACATGTGCGCTCTTAATGACGTAAAAATTACACGGATCGGTGATTGGTCGGAAAATTCTATATCTGGCGATGCCGGCATGGCGGTTTCCGCCAATCCAAACTAAGCCACAAAAATCTTATTTCCTCGAAAACTATGCACCGCATAGGAAATCCAGTTACAGATTTGAAATCTGCACACATGTGCGCTCCTAATGACGTAGAAATTACACGGATCGGTGATTGGTCGGAGAATTCGATATCTGGCGATGCCGGCATGGCTGATTCTGCCAATCCAAACTAAGCCACCAAAATCTTATTTCCTCGAAAACTACGCACCGCATAGGAAATCCAGTTACAGATTTGAAATCTGCATACATGTGCGCTCTTAATGACGTAAAAATTACACGGATCGGTGATTGGTCGGAAAATTCGATATCTAGCGATGCCGGCATGGCGGTTTCCGCCAATCCAAACTAAGCCACCAAAATCTTATTTCCTCGAAAACTACGCACCGCATAGGAAATCCAGTTACAGATTTGAAATCTGCATACATGTGCGCTCTTAATGACGTAAAAATTACACGGATCGGTGATTGGTCGGAAAATTCGATATCTGGCGATGCCGGCATGGCGGTTTCCGCCAATCCAAACTAAGCCACAAAAATCTTATTTCCTCGAAAACTATGCACCGCATAGGAAATCCAGTTACAGATTTGAAATCTGCACACATGTGCGCTCCTAATGACGTAGAAATTACACGGATCGGTGCTTGGTCGGCAAATTCGATATCTGGCGATGCCGGCATGGCGGTTTCCGCCAATCCAAACTAAGCCACAAAAATCTTATTTCCTCGAAAACTATGCACCGCATAGGAAATCCAGTTACAGATTTGAAATCTGCATACATGTGCGCTCTTAATGACGTAAAAATTACACGGATCGGTGATTGGTCGGAAAATTCGATATCTAGCGATGCCGGCATGGCGGTTTCCGCCAATCCAAACTAAGCCACAAAAATCTTATTTCCTCGAAAACTATGCACCGCATAGGAAATCCAGTTACAGATTTGAAATCTGCACACATGTGCGCTCCTAATGACGTAGAAATTACACGGATCGGTGATTGGTCGGAAAATTCGATATCTAGCGATGCCGGTATGGCGGTTTCCGCCAATCCAAACTAAGCCACCAAAATCTTATTTCCTCGAAAACTACGCACCGCATAGGAAATCCAGTTACAGATTTGAAATCTGCACACATGTGCGCTTCTAATGATGTAAAAATTACACCTATCGGTGATTGGTCGGAAAATTCGATATCTAGCGATGCCGGCATGGCGGTTTCCGCCAATCCAAACTAAGCCACAAAAATCTTATTTCCTCGAAAACTATGCACCGCATAGGAAATCCAGTTACAGACTTGAAATCTGCACACATGTGCGCTCTTAATGACGAAGAAATTACACGGATCGGTGATTGGTCGGAAAATTCGATATCTAGCGATGCCGGTATGGCGGTTTCCGCCAATCCAAACTAAGCCACAAAAATCTTATTTCCTCGAAAACTATGCACCGCATAGGAAACCCAGTTACAGATTTGAAATCTGCACACATGTGCGCTCCTAATGACGTAGAAATTACACGGATCGGTGATTGGTCGGAGAATTCGATATCTGGCGATGCCGGCATGGCTGATTCTGCCAATCCAAACTAAGCCACCAAAATCTTATTTCCTCGAAAACTACGCACCGCATAGGAAATCCAGTTACAGATTTGAAATCTGCATACATGTGCGCTCTTAATGACGTAAAAATTACACGGATCGGTGATTGGTCGGAAAATTCGATATCTAGCGATGCCGGCATGGCGGTTTCCGCCAATCCAAACTAAGCCACCAAAATCTTATTTCCTCGAAAACTACGCACCGCATAGGAAATCCAGTTACAGATTTGAAATCTGCATACATGTGCGCTCTTAATGACGTAAAAATTACACGGATCGGTGATTGGTCGGAAAATTCGATATCTGGCGATGCCGGCATGGCGGTTTCCGCCAATCCAAACTAAGCCACAAAAATCTTATTTCCTCGAAAACTATGCACCGCATAGGAAATCCAGTTACAGATTTGAAATCTGCACACATGTGCGCTCCTAATGACGTAGAAATTACACGGATCGGTGCTTGGTCGGCAAATTCGATATCTGGCGATGCCGGCATGGCGGTTTCCGCCAATCCAAACTAAGCCACAAAAATCTTATTTCCTCGAAAACTATGCACCGCATAGGAAATCCAGTTACAGATTTGAAATCTGCACACATGTGCGCTCCTAATGACGTAGAAATTACACGGATCGGTGATTGGTCGGAAAATTCGATATCTAGCGATGCCGGTATGGCGGTTTCCGCCAATCCAAACTAAGCCACCAAAATCTTATTTCCTCGAAAACTACGCACCGCATAGGAAATCCAGTTACAGATTTGAAATCTGCACACATGTGCGCTTCTAATGATGTAAAAATTACACCTATCGGTGATTGGTCGGAAAATTCGATATCTAGCGATGCCGGCATGGCGGTTTCCGCCAATCCAAACTAAGCCACAAAAATCTTATTTCCTCGAAAACTATGCACCGCATAGGAAATCCAGTTACAGACTTGAAATCTGCACACATGTGCGCTCTTAATGACGAAGAAATTACACGGATCGGTGATTGGTCGGAAAATTCGAAATTTGGCGATGCCGGCATGGCTGTTTCCGCCAATCCAAACTAAGCCACAAAAATCTTATTTCCTCGAAAACTACGCACCGCATAGGAAATCCAGTTACAGATTTGAAATCTGCACACATGTGCGCTCCTAATGACGTAGAAATTACACGGATCGGTGATAGGGCGGAGAATTCGATATCTGGCGATGCCGGCATGGCTGATTCTGCCAATCCAAACTAAGCCACCAAAATCTTATTTCCTCGAAAACTACGCACCGCATAGGAAATCCAGTTACAGATTTGAAATCTGCATACATGTGCGCTCTTAATGACGTAAAAATTACACGGATCGGTGATTGGTCGGAAAATTCGATATCTAGCGATGCCGGCATGGCGGTTTCCGCCAATCCAAACTAAGCCACAAAAATCTTATTTCCTCGAAAACTATGCACCGCATAGGAAATCCAGTTACAGATTTGAAATCTGCACACATGTGCGCTCCTAATGACGTAGAAATTACACGGATCGGTGATTGGTCGGAGAATTCGATATCTGGCGATGCCGGCATGGCTGATTCTGCCAATCCAAACTAAGCCACCAAAATCTTATTTCCTCGAAAACTACGCACCGCATAGGAAATCCAGTTACAGATTTGAAATCTGCATACATGTGCGCTCTTAATGACGTAAAAATTACACGGATCGGTGATTGGTCGGAAAATTCGATATCTAGCGATGCCGGCATGGCGGTTTCCGCCAATCCAAACTAAGCCACCAAAATCTTATTTCCTCGAAAACTACGCACCGCATAGGAAATCCAGTTACAGATTTGAAATCTGCATACATGTGCGCTCTTAATGACGTAAAAATTACACGGATCGGTGATTGGTCGGAAAATTCGATATCTGGCGATGCCGGCATGGCGGTTTCCGCCAATCCAAACTAAGCCACAAAAATCTTATTTCCTCGAAAACTATGCACCGCATAGGAAATCCAGTTACAGATTTGAAATCTGCACACATGTGCGCTCCTAATGACGTAAAAATTACACGGATCGGTGCTTGGTCGGCAAATTCGATATCTGGCGATGCCGGCATGGCGGTTTCCGCCAATCCAAACTAAGCCACAAAAATCTTATTTCCTCGAAAACTATGCACCGCATAGGAAATCCAGTTACAGATTTGAAATCTGCACACATGTGCGCTCCTAATGACGTAGAAATTACACGGATCGGTGATTGGTCGGAAAATTCGATATCTGGCGATGCCGGCATGGCGATTTCCGCCAATCCAAACTAAGCCACAAAAATCTTATTTCCTCGAAAACTATGCACCGCATAGGAAATCCAGTTACAGATTTGAAATCTGCACACATGTGCGCTCCTAATGACGTAGAAATTACACGGATCGGTGATTGGTCGGAAAATTCGATATCTGGCGATGCCGGCATGGCGATTTCCGCCAATCCAAACTAAGCCACCAAAATCTTATTTCCTCGAAAACTACGCACCGCATAGGAAATCCAGTTACAGATTTGAAATCTGCACGCATGTGCGCTTCTAATGATGTGAAAATTACACGGATCGGTGATTGGTCGGAAAATTCGATATCTGGCGATGCCGGCATGGCGGTTTCCGCCAATCCAAACTAAGCCACAAAAATCTTATTTCCTCGAAAACTATGCACCGCATAGGAAATCCAGTTACAGATTTGAAATCTGCACACATGTGCGCTCCTAATGACGTAGAAATTACACGGATCGGTGATTGGTCGGAAAATTCGATATCTGGCGATGCCGGCATGGCGATTTCCGCCAATCCAAACTAAGCCACAAAAATCTTATTTCCTCGAAAACTACGAACCGCATAGGAAATCCAGTTACAGATTTGAAATCTGCACACATGTGCGCTCCTAATGACGTAAAAATTACACGGATCGGTGATTGGTCGGAAAATTCGATATCTAGCGATGCCGGCATGGCGGTTTCCGCCAATCCAAACTAAGCCACAAAAATCTTATTTCCTCGAAAACTATGCACCGCATAGGAAATCCAGTTACAGACTTGAAATCTGCACACATGTGCGCTCTTAATGACGAAGAAATTACACGGATCGGTGATTGGTCGGAAAATTCGAAATTTGGCGATGCCGGCATGGCTGTTTCCGCCAATCCAAACTAAGCCACAAAAATCTTATTTCCTCGAAAACTACGCATCGCATAGGAAATCCAGTTACAGATTTGAAATCTGCACACATGTGCGCTTCTAATGACGTAAAAATTACACGGATCGGTGATTGGTCGGAAAATTCGATATCTGGCGATGCCGGCATGGTTGATTCTGCCAATCCAAACTAAGCCACCAAAATCTTATTTCCTCCAAAACTACGCACCGCATAGGAAATCCAGTTACAAATTTGAAATCTGCACGCATGTGCGCTTCTAATGATGTGAAAATTACACGGATCGGTGATTGGTCGGAAAATTCGATATCTGGCGATGCCGGCATGGCGGTTTCCGCCAATCCAAACTAAGCCACAAAAATCTTATTTCCTCGAAAACTATACACCGCATAGGAAATGCAGGTACAGATTTGAAATCTGCACACATGTGCGCTCCTAATGACGTAGAAATTACACGGATCGGTGATTGGTCGGCAAATTCGATATCTGGCGATGCCGGCATGGCGGTTTCCGCCAATCCAAACTAAGCCACAAAAATCTTATTTCCTCGAAAACTATGCACCGCATAGGAAATGCAGTTACAGATTTGAAATCTGCACACATGTGCGCTCCTAATGACGTAGAAATTACACGGATCGGTGATTGGTCGGAAAATTCGATATCTGGCGATGCCGGCATGGCGATTTCCGCCAATCCAAACTAAGCCACAAAAATCTTATTTCCTCGAAAACTATGCACCGCATAGGAAATCCAGTTACAGATTTGAAATCTGCACACATGTGCGCTCCTAATGACGTAAAAATTACACGGATCGGTGATTGGTCGGAAAATTCGATATCTAGCGATGCCGGCATGGCGGTTTCCGCCAATCCAAACTAAGCCACAAAAATCTTATTTCCTCGAAAACTATGCACCGCATAGGAAATCCAGTTACAGACTTGAAATCTGCACACATGTGCGCTCTTAATGACGAAGAAATTACACGGATCGGTGATTGGTCGGAAAATTCGAAATTTGGCGATGCCGGCATGGCTGTTTCCGCCAATCCAAACTAAGCCACAAAAATCTTATTTCCTCGAAAACTACGCATCGCATAGGAAATGCAGTTACAGATTTGAAATCTGCACACATGTGCGCTTCTAATGACGTAAAAATTACACGGATCGGTGATTGGTCGGAAAATTCGATATCTGGCGATGCCGGCATGGCGATTTCCGCCAATCCAAACTAAGCCACAAAAATCTTATTTCCTCGAAAACTATGCACCGCATAGGAAATCCAGTTACAGATTTGAAATCTGCACACATGTGCGCTTCTAATGACGTAAAAATTACACGGATCGGTGATTGGTCGGAAAATTCGATATCTAGCGATGCCGGCATGGCGATTTCCGCCAATCCAAACTAAGCCACAAAAATCTTATTTCCTCGAAAACTATGCACCGCATAGGAAATCCAGTTACAGATTTGAAATCTGCACACATGTGCGCTCCTAATGACGTAGAAATTACACGGATCGGTGATTGGTCGGAAAATTCGATATCTGGCGATGCCGGCATGGCGATTTCCGCCAATCCAAACTAAGCCACAAAAATCTTATTTCCTCGAAAACTATGCACCGCATAGGAAATCCAGTTACAGATTTGAAATCTGCACACATGTGCGCTTCTAATGACGTAAAAATTACACGGATCGGTGATTGGTCGGAAAATTCGAAATTTGGCGATGCCGGCATGGCTGTTTCCGCCAATCCAAACTAAGCCACAAAAATCTTATTTCCTCCAAAACTACGCATCGCATAGGAAATCCAGTTACAGATTTGAAATCTGCACACATGTGCGCTTCTAATGACGTAAAAATTACACGGATCGGTGATTGGTCGGAAAATTCGATATCTGGCGATGCCGGCATGGCGATTTCCGCCAATCCAAACTAAGCCACAAAAATCTTATTTCCTCGAAAACTATGCACCGCATAGGAAATCCAGTTACAGATTTGAAATCTGCACACATGTGCGCTCTTAATGACGAAGAAATTACACGGATCGGTGATTGGTCGAAAAATTCGATATCTGGCGACGCCGGCATGGCTGTTTCCGCCAATCCAAACTAAGCCACAAAAATCTTATTTCCTCGAAAACTATGCACCGCATAGGAAATGCAGTTACAGACTTGAAATCTGCACACATATGCGCTCCTAATGACGTAGAAATTACACGGATCGGTTATTGGTCGGAAAATTCGATATCTGGCGATGCCGGCATGGCGGTTTCCGCCAATCCAAACTAAGCCACAAAAATCTTATTTCCTCGAAAACTATGCACCGCATAGGAAATCCAGTTACAGATTTGAAATCTGCACACATGTGCGCTCCTAATGACGTAGAAATTACACGGATCGGTGATTGGTCTGCAAATTCGATATCTGGCGATGTCGGCATGGCGATTTCCGCCAATCCAAACTAAGCCACAAAAATCTTATTTCCTCGAAAACTATGCGCCGCATAGGAAATCCAGTTACAGATTTGAAATCTGCACACATGTGCGCTTCTAATGACGTAAAAATTACACGGATTGGTGATTGGTCGGAAAATTCGATATCTGGCGATGCCGGCATGGTTGATTCTGCCAATCCAAACTAAGCCACCAAAATCTTATTTCCTCCAAAACTACGCACCGCATAGGAAATCCAGTCACAAATTTGAAATCTGCACGCATGTGCGCTTCTAATGATGTGAAAATTACACGGATCGGTGATTGGTCGGAAAATTCGATATCTGGCGATGCCGGCATGGCGGTTTCCGCCAATCCAAACTAAGCCACAAAAATCTTATTTCCTCGAAAACTATGCACCGCATAGGAAATCCAGTTACAGATTTGAAATCTGCACACATGTGCGCTCCTAATGACGTAGAAATTACACGGATCGGTGATTGGTCTGCAAATTCGATATCTGGCGATGTCGGCATGGCGATTTCCGCCAATCCAAACTAAGCCACAAAAATCTTATTTCCTCGAAAACTATGCACCGCATAGGAAATCCAGTTACAGATTTGAAATCTGCACACATGTGCGCTCCTAATGACGTAAAAATTACACGGATCGGTGATTGGTCGGAAAATTCGATATCTAGCGATGCCGGCATGGCGGTTTCCGCCAATCCAAACTAAGCCACAAAAATCTTATTTCCTCGAAAACTATGCACCGCATAGGAAATCCAGTTACAGATTTGAAATCTGCACACATGTGCGCTCCTAATGACGTAGAAATTACACGGATCGGTGATTGGTCTGCAAATTCGATATCTGGCGATGTCGGCATGGCGATTTCCGCCAATCCAAACTAAGCCACAAAAATCTTATTTCCTCGAAAACTATGCACCGCATAGGAAATCCAGTTACAGATTTGAAATCTGCACACATGTGCGCTCCTAATGACGTAAAAATTACACGGATCGGTGATTGGTCGGAAAATTCGATATCTAGCGATGCCGGCATGGCGGTTTCCGCCAATCCAAACTAAGCCACAAAAATCTTATTTCCTCGAAAACTATGCACCGCATAGGAAATGCAGTTACAGACTTGAAATCTGCACACATATGCGCTCCTAATGACGTAGAAATTACACGGATCGGTTATTGGTCGGAAAATTCGATATCTGGCGATGCCGGCATGGCGGTTTCCGCCAATCCAAACTAAGCCACAAAAATCTTATTTCCTCGAAAACTATGCACCGCATAGGAAATCCAGTTACAGATTTGAAATCTGCACACATGTGCGCTCCTAATGACGTAGAAATTACACGGATCGGTGATTGGTCTGCAAATTCGATATCTGGCGATGTCGGCATGGCGATTTCCGCCAATCCAAACTAAGCCACAAAAATCTTATTTCCTCGAAAACTATGCGCCGCATAGGAAATCCAGTTACAGATTTGAAATCTGCACACATGTGCGCTTCTAATGACGTAAAAATTACACGGATTGGTGATTGGTCGGAAAATTCGATATCTGGCGATGCCGGCATGGTTGATTCTGCCAATCCAAACTAAGCCACCAAAATCTTATTTCCTCCAAAACTACGCACCGCATAGGAAATCCAGTCACAAATTTGAAATCTGCACGCATGTGCGCTTCTAATGATGTGAAAATTACACGGATCGGTGATTGGTCGGAAAATTCGATATCTGGCGATGCCGGCATGGCGGTTTCCGCCAATCCAAACTAAGCCACAAAAATCTTATTTCCTCGAAAACTATGCACCGCATAGGAAATCCAGTTACAGATTTGAAATCTGCACACATGTGCGCTCCTAATGACGTAGAAATTACACGGATCGGTGATTGGTCTGCAAATTCGATATCTGGCGATGTCGGCATGGCGATTTCCGCCAATCCAAACTAAGCCACAAAAATCTTATTTCCTCGAAAACTATGCACCGCATAGGAAATCCAGTTACAGATTTGAAATCTGCACACATGTGCGCTCCTAATGACGTAAAAATTACACGGATCGGTGATTGGTCGGAAAATTCGATATCTAGCGATGCCGGCATGGCGGTTTCCGCCAATCCAAACTAAGCCACAAAAATCTTATTTCCTCGAAAACTATGCACCGCATAGGAAATCCAGTTACAGACTTGAAATCTGCACACATGTGCGCTCCTAATGACGTAAAAATTACACGGATCGGTGATTGGTCGGAAAATTCGATATCTGGCGATGCCGGCATGGCGGTTTCCGCCAATCCAAACTAAGCCACAAAAATCTTATTTCCTCGAAAACTATGCACCGCATAGGAAATCCAGTTACAGATTTGAAATCTGCACACATGTGCGCTCCTAACGACGTAAAAATTACATGGTTCGGTGATTAGTCGGAAAATTCGAAATTTGGCGATGCCGGCATGGCTGTTTCCGCCAATCCAAACTAAGCCACAAAAATATTATTTCCTCGAAAACTATGCACCGCATAGGAAATCCAGTTACAGATTTGAAATCTGCACACATGTGCGCTCCTAACGACGTAAAAATTACATGGTTCGGTGATTAGTCGGAAAATTCGAAATTTGGCGATGCCGGCATGGCTGTTTCCGCCAATCCAAACTAAGCCACAAAAGTCTT
Source organism: Brachypalpus laphriformis (assembly GCA_945910035.1). NCBI lineage: Eukaryota > Metazoa > Arthropoda > Insecta > Diptera > Syrphidae > Brachypalpus > Brachypalpus laphriformis. The sequence goes on along the minus strand of OX246755.1, from coordinate 75,440,329 downwards.
ATTTCCTCGAAAACTATGCACCGCATAGGAAATGCAGTTACAGATTTGAAATCTGCACACATGTGCGCTCCTAATGACGTAAAAATTACATGGATCGGTGATTAGTCGGAAAATTCGAAATTTGGCGATGCCGGCATGGCTGTTTCCGCCAATCCAAACTAAGGCACAAAAATATTATTTCCTCGAAAACTATGCACCGCATAGGAAATCCAGTTACAGATTTGAAATCTGCACACGTGTGCGCTCTTAATGACGAAGAAATTACACGGATCGGGGATTGGTCGGAAAATTCGATATCTGGCGATGCCGGCATGGCTGTTTCCGCCAATCCAAACTAAGCCACCAAAATCTTATTTCCTCGAAAACTACGCACCGCATAGGAAATCCAGTTACAGATTTGAAATCTGCACACATGTGCGCTTCTTATGATGTAAAAATTACACGGATCGGTGATTGGTCGGAGAATTCGATATCTGGCGATGCCGTCATGGCTGATTCTGCCAATCCAAACTAAGCCACCAAAATCTTATTTCCTCGAAAACTACGGATCGGATAGGAAATCCAGTTACAGATTTGAAATCTGCACACATGTGCGCTCCTAATGACGTAGAAATTACACGGATCGGTGATTGGTCAGAAAATTCGATATCTGGCGATGCCGGCATGGCGGTTTCCGCCAATCCAAACTAAGCCACCAAAATCTTATTTCCTCGAAAACTACGCACCGCATAGGAAATCCAGTTACAGATTTGAAATCTGCACACATGTGCGCTTCTAATGATGTAAAAATTACACGGATCGGTGATTGGTCGGAAAATTCGATATCTGGCGATGCCGGCATGGCGGTTTCCGCCAATCCAAACTAAGCCACCAAAATCTTATTTCCTCGAAAACTACGCACCGCATAGGAAATCCAGTTACAGATTTGAAATCTGCACACATGTGCGCTTCTAATGATGTAAAAATTACACGGATCGGTGATTGGTCGGAAAATTCGATATCTGGCGATGCCGGCATGGCGGTTTCCGCCAATCCAAACTAAGCCACCAAAATCTTATTTCCTCGAAAACTACGCACCGCATAGGAAATCCAGTTACAGATTTGAAATCTGCACACATGTGCGCTTCTAATGATGTAAAAATTACACGGATCGGTGATTGGTCGGAAAATTCGATATCTGGCGATGCCGGCATGGCTGTTTCCGCCAATCCAAACTAAGCCACAAAAATCTTATTTCCTCGAAAACTATGCACCGCATAGGAAATCCAGTTACAGACTTGAAATCTGCACACATGTGCGCTCCTAATGACGTAAAAATTACACGGATCGGTGATTGGTCGGAAAATTCGATATCTGGCGATGCCGGCATGGCGGTTTCCGCCAATCCAAACTAAGCCACCAAAATCTTATTTCCTCGAAAACTACGCACCGCATAGGAAATCCAGTTACAGATTTGAAATCTGCACACATGTGCGCTTCTAATGATGTAAAAATTACACGGATCGGTGATTGGTCGGAAAATTCGATATCTGGCGATGCCGGCATGGCGGTTTCCGCCAATCCAAACTAAGCCACCAAAATCTTATTTCCTCGAAAACTACGCACCGCATAGGAAATCCAGTTACAGATTTGAAATCTGCACACATGTGCGCTTCTAATGATGTAAAAATTACACGGATCGGTGATTGGTCGGAAAATTCGATATCTGGCGATGCCGGCATGGCGGTTTCCGCCAATCCAAACTAAGCCACCAAAATCTTATTTCCTCGAAAACTACGCACCGCATAGGAAATCCAGTTACAGATTTGAAATCTGCACACATGTGCGCTTCTAATGATGTAAAAATTACACGGATCGGTGATTGGTCGGAAAATTCGATATCTGGCGATGCCGGCATGGCTGTTTCCGCCAATCCAAACTAAGCCACAAAAATCTTATTTCCTCGAAAACTATGCACCGCATAGGAAATCCAGTTACAGACTTGAAATCTGCACACATGTGCGCTCCTAATGACGTAAAAATTACACGGATCGGTGATTGGTCGGAAAATTCGATATCTGGCGATGCCGGCATGGCGGTTTCCGCCAATCCAAACTAAGCCACAAAAATCTTATTTCCTCGAAAACTATGCACCGCATAGGAAATCCAGTTACAGATTTGAAATCTGCACACATGTGCGCTCCTAACGACGTAAAAATTACATGGTTCGGTGATTAGTCGGAAAATTCGAAATTTGGCGATGCCGGCATGGCTGTTTCCGCCAATCCAAACTAAGCCACAAAAATATTATTTCCTCGAAAACTATGCACCGCATAGGAAATCCAGTTACAGATTTGAAATCTGCACACATGTGCGCTCCTAACGACGTAAAAATTACATGGTTCGGTGATTAGTCGGAAAATTCGAAATTTGGCGATGCCGGCATGGCTGTTTCCGCCAATCCAAACTAAGCCACAAAAGTCTTATTTCCTCGAAAACTATGCACCGCATAGGAAATCCAGTTACAGATTTGAAATCTGCACACATGTGCGCTCCTAACGACGTAAAAATTACATGGATCGGTGATTAGTCGGAAAATTCGAAATTTGGCGATGCCGGCATGGCTGTTTCCGCCAATCCAAACTAAGGCACAAAAATATTATTTCCTCGAAAACTATGCACCGCATAGGAAATCCAGTTACAGATTTGAAATCTGCACACGTGTGCGCTCTTAATGACGAAGAAATTACACGGATCGGGGATTGGTCGGAAAATTCGATATCTGGCGATGCCGGCATGGCTGTTTCCGCCAATCCAAACTAAGCCACCAAAATCTTATTTCCTCGAAAACTACGGATCGGATAGGAAATCCAGTTACAGATTTGAAATCTGCACACATGTGCGCTCCTAATGACGTAGAAATTACACGGATCGGTGATTGGTCAGAAAATTCGATATCTGGCGATGCCGGCATGGCGGTTTCCGCCAATCCAAACTAAGCCACCAAAATCTTATTTCCTCGAAAACTACGCACCGCATAGGAAATCCAGTTACAGATTTGAAATCTGCACACATGTGCGCTTCTAATGATGTAAAAATTACACGGATCGGTGATTGGTCGGAAAATTCGATATCTGGCGATGCCGGCATGGCTGTTTCCGCCAATCCAAACTAAGCCACAAAAATCTTATTTCCTCGAAAACTATGCACCGCATAGGAAATCCAGTTACAGATTTGAAATCTGCACACATGTGCGCTCCTAATGACGTAGAAATTACACGGATCGGTGATTGGTCGGAAAATTCGATATCTGGCGATGCCGGCATGGCTGATTCTGCCAATCCAAACTAAGCCACCAAAATCTTATTTCCTCGAAAACTACGCACCGCATAGGAAATCCAGTTACAGATTTGAAATCTGCACACATGTGCGCTCTTAACGACGCAAAAATTACACGGATCGGTGATTGGTCGGAAAATTCGATATCTGGCGATGCCGGCATGGCTGATTCTGCCAATCCAAACTAAGCAACCAAAACCTTATTTCCTCCAAAACTACGCACCCCATAGGAAATCCAGTTACAGATTTGAAATCTGCACACATGTGCGCTTCTAATGACGTAAAAATTACACGGATCGGTGATTGGTCGGAAAATTCGATATCTGGCGATGCCGGCATGGCGGTTTCCGCCAATCCAAACTAAGCCACCAAAATCTTATTTCCTCGAAAACTACGCACCGCATAGGAAATCCAGTTACAGATTTGAAATCTGCACACATGTGCGCTTCTAATGATGTAAAAATTACACGGATCGGTGATTGGTCGGAAAATTCGATATCTGGCGATGCCGGCATGGCTGTTTCCGCCAATCCAAACTAAGCCACAAAAATCTTATTTCCTCGAAAACTATGCACCGCATAGGAAATCCAGTTACAGATTTGAAATCTGCACACATGTGCGCTCCTAATGACGTAGAAATTACACGGATCGGTGATTGGTCGGAAAATTCGATATCTGGCGATGCCGGCATGGCTGATTCTGCCAATCCAAACTAAGCCACCAAAATCTTATTTCCTCGAAAACTACGCACCGCATAGGAAATCCAGTTACAGATTTGAAATCTGCACACATGTGCGCTCTTAACGACGCAAAAATTACACGGATCGGTGATTGGTCGGAAAATTCGATATCTGGCGATGCCGGCATGGCTGATTCTGCCAATCCAAACTAAGCAACCAAAACCTTATTTCCTCCAAAACTACGCACCCCATAGGAAATCCAGTTACAGATTTGAAATCTGCACACATGTGCGCTTCTAATGACGTAAAAATTACACGGATCGGTGATTGGTCGGAAAATTCGATATCTGGCGATGCCGGCATGGCGGTTTCCGCCAATCCAAACTAAGCCACCAAAATCTTATTTCCTCGAAAACTACGCACCGCATAGGAAATCCAGTTACAGATTTGAAATCTGCACACATGTGCGCTTCTAATGATGTGAAAATTACACGGATCGGTGATTGGTCGGAAAATTCGATATCTGGCGATGCCGGCATGGCTGATTCTGCCAATCCAAACTAAGCCACCAAAATCTTATTTCCTCGAAAACTATGCACCGCATAGGAAATCCAGTTACAGATTTGAAATCTGCACACATGTGCGCTCTTAATGACGAAGAAATTACACGGATCGGTGATTGGTCGAAAAATTCGATATCTGGCGACGCCGGCATGGCTGTTTCCGCCAATCCAAACTAAGCCACCAAAATCTTATTTCCTCGAAAACTACGCACCGCATAGGAAATCCAGTTACAGATTTGAAATCTGCACACATGTGCGCTCTTAACGACGCAAAAATTACACGGATCGGTGATTGGTCGGAAAATTCGATATCTGGCGATGCCGGCATGGCTGATTCTGCCAATCCAAACTAAGCCACCAAAACCTTATTTCCTCCAAAACTACGCACCCCATAGGAAATCCAGTTACAGATTTGAAATCTGCACACATGTGCGCTTCTAATGACGTAAAAATTACACGGATCGGTGATTGGTCGGAAAATTCGATATCTGGCGATGCCGGCATGGCGGTTTCCGCCAATCCAAACTAAGCCACCAAAATCTTATTTCCTCGAAAACTACGCACCGCATAGGAAATCCAGTTACAGATTTGAAATCTGCACACATGTGCGCTCTTAACGACGTAAAAATTACACGGATCAGTGATTGGTCGGAAAATTCGATATCTGGCGATGCCGGCATGGCGGTTTCCGCCAATCCAAACTAAGCCACCAAAATCTTATTTCCTCGAAAACTACGCACCGCATAGGAAATCCAGTTACAGATTTGAAATCTGCACACATGTGCGCTCTTAACGACGCAAAAATTACACGGATCGGTGATTGGTCGGAAAATTCGATATCTGGCGATGCCGGCATGGCTGTTTCCGCCAATCCAAACTAAGGCACCAAAATCTTATTTCCTCGAAAACTACGCACCGCATAGGAAATCCAGTTACAGATTTGAAATCTGCACACATGTGCGCTCCTAACGACGTAAAAATTACACGGATCGGTGATTGGTCGGAAAATTCGATATCTGGCGATGCCGGCATGGCGGTTTCCGCCAATCCAAACTAAGGCACCAAAATCGTATTTCCTCGAAAACTACGCACCGCATAGGAAATCCAGTTACAGATTTGAAATCTGCACGCATGTGCGCTTCTAATGATGTAAAAATTACACGGATCGGTGATTGGTCGGAAAATTCGATATCTGGCGATGCCGGCATGGCGGTTTCCGCCAATCCAAACTAAGGCACCAAAATCTTATTTCCTCGAAAACTACGCACCGCATAGGAAATCCAGTTACAGATTTGAAATCTGCACACATGTGCGCTCCTAACGACGTAAAAATTACACGGATCGGTGATTGGTCGGAAAATTCGATATCTGGCGATGCCGGCATGGCTGATTCTGCCAATCCAAACTAAGCCACACAATTATTATTTCCTCGAAAACTACGCATCGCATAAGAAATCCAGTTACAGATTTGAAATCTGCACACATGTGCGCTTCTAATGATGTGAAAATTACACGGATCGGTGATTGGTCGGAAAATTCGATATCTGGCGATGCCGGCATGGCTGATTCTGCCAATCCAAACTAAGCCACACAATTATTATTTCCTCGAAAACTACGCATCGCATAAGAAATCCAGTTACAGATTTGAAATCTGCACACATGTGCGCTTCTAATGATGTGAAAATTACACGGATCGGTGATTGGTCGGAAAATTCGATATCTGGCGATGCCGGCATGGCTGATTCTGCCAATCCAAACTAAGCCACACAATTATTATTTCCTCGAAAACTACGCATCGCATAAGAAATCCAGTTACAGATTTGAAATCTGCACACATGTGCGCTTCTAATGACGTAAAAATTACACGGATCGGTGATTGGTCGGAAAATTCGATATCTGGCGATGCCGGCATGGCTGTTTCCGCCAATCCAAACTAAGCCACAAAAATCTTATTTCCTCGAAAACTATGCACCGCATAGGAAATCCAGTTACAGACTTGAAATCTGCACACATGTGCGCTCCTAATGACGTAAAAATTACACGGATCGGTGATTGGTCGGAAAATTCGATATCTGGCGATGCCGGCATGGCGGTTTCCGCCAATCCAAACTAAGCCACAAAAATCTTATTTCCTCGAAAACTATGCACCGCATAGGAAATCCAGTTACAGATTTGAAATCTGCACACATGTGCACTCCTAACGACGTAAAAATTACATGGTTCGGTGATTAGTCGGAAAATTCGAAATTTGGCGATGCCGGCATGGCTGTTTCCGCCAATCCAAACTAAGCCACAAAAATATTATTTCCTCGAAAACTATGCACCGCATAGGAAATCCAGTTACAGATTTGAAATCTGCACACATGTGCGCTCCTAACGACGTAAAAATTACATGGTTCGGTGATTAGTCGGAAAATTCGAAATTTGGCGATGCCGGCATGGCTGTTTCCGCCAATCCAAACTAAGCCACAAAAGTCTTATTTCCTCGAAAACTATGCACCGCATAGGAAATCCAGTTACAGATTTGAAATCTGCACACATGTGCGCTCCTAACGACGTAAAAATTACATGGATCGGTGATTAGTCGGAAAATTCGAAATTTGGCGATGCCGGCATGGCTGTTTCCGCCAATCCAAACTAAGGCACAAAAATATTATTTCCTCGAAAACTATGCACCGCATAGGAAATCCAGTTACAGATTTGAAATCTGCACACGTGTGCGCTCTTAATGACGAAGAAATTACACGGATCGGGGATTGGTCGGAAAATTCGATATCTGGCGATGCCGGCATGGCTGTTTCCGCCAATCCAAACTAAGCCACCAAAATCTTATTTCCTCGAAAACTACGGATCGGATAGGAAATCCAGTTACAGATTTGAAATCTGCACACATGTGCGCTCCTAATGACGTAGAAATTACACGGATCGGTGATTGGTCAGAAAATTCGATATCTGGCGATGCCGGCATGGCGGTTTCCGCCAATCCAAACTAAGCCACCAAAATCTTATTTCCTCGAAAACTACGCACCGCATAGGAAATCCAGTTACAGATTTGAAATCTGCACACATGTGCGCTTCTAATGATGTAAAAATTACACGGATCGGTGATTGGTCGGAAAATTCGATATCTGGCGATGCCGGCATGGCTGTTTCCGCCAATCCAAACTAAGCCACAAAAATCTTATTTCCTCGAAAACTATGCACCGCATAGGAAATCCAGTTACAGATTTGAAATCTGCACACATGTGCGCTCCTAATGACGTAGAAATTACACGGATCGGTGATTGGTCGGAAAATTCGATATCTGGCGATGCCGGCATGGCTGATTCTGCCAATCCAAACTAAGCCACCAAAATCTTATTTCCTCGAAAACTACGCACCGCATAGGAAATCCAGTTACAGATTTGAAATCTGCACACATGTGCGCTCTTAACGACGCAAAAATTACACGGATCGGTGATTGGTCGGAAAATTCGATATCTGGCGATGCCGGCATGGCTGATTCTGCCAATCCAAACTAAGCAACCAAAACCTTATTTCCTCCAAAACTACGCACCCCATAGGAAATCCAGTTACAGATTTGAAATCTGCACACATGTGCGCTTCTAATGACGTAAAAATTACACGGATCGGTGATTGGTCGGAAAATTCGATATCTGGCGATGCCGGCATGGCGGTTTCCGCCAATCCAAACTAAGCCACCAAAATCTTATTTCCTCGAAAACTACGCACCGCATAGGAAATCCAGTTACAGATTTGAAATCTGCACACATGTGCGCTTCTAATGATGTAAAAATTACACGGATCGGTGATTGGTCGGAAAATTCGATATCTGGCGATGCCGGCATGGCTGTTTCCGCCAATCCAAACTAAGCCACAAAAATCTTATTTCCTCGAAAACTATGCACCGCATAGGAAATCCAGTTACAGATTTGAAATCTGCACACATGTGCGCTCCTAATGACGTAGAAATTACACGGATCGGTGATTGGTCGGAAAATTCGATATCTGGCGATGCCGGCATGGCTGATTCTGCCAATCCAAACTAAGCCACCAAAATCTTATTTCCTCGAAAACTACGCACCGCATAGGAAATCCAGTTACAGATTTGAAATCTGCACACATGTGCGCTCTTAACGACGCAAAAATTACACGGATCGGTGATTGGTCGGAAAATTCGATATCTGGCGATGCCGGCATGGCTGATTCTGCCAATCCAAACTAAGCAACCAAAACCTTATTTCCTCCAAAACTACGCACCCCATAGGAAATCCAGTTACAGATTTGAAATCTGCACACATGTGCGCTTCTAATGACGTAAAAATTACACGGATCGGTGATTGGTCGGAAAATTCGATATCTGGCGATGCCGGCATGGCGGTTTCCGCCAATCCAAACTAAGCCACCAAAATCTTATTTCCTCGAAAACTACGCACCGCATAGGAAATCCAGTTACAGATTTGAAATCTGCACACATGTGCGCTTCTAATGATGTGAAAATTACACGGATCGGTGATTGGTCGGAAAATTCGATATCTGGCGATGCCGGCATGGCTGATTCTGCCAATCCAAACTAAGCCACCAAAATCTTATTTCCTCGAAAACTATGCACCGCATAGGAAATCCAGTTACAGATTTGAAATCTGCACACATGTGCGCTCTTAATGACGAAGAAATTACACGGATCGGTGATTGGTCGAAAAATTCGATATCTGGCGACGCCGGCATGGCTGTTTCCGCCAATCCAAACTAAGCCACCAAAATCTTATTTCCTCGAAAACTACGCACCGCATAGGAAATCCAGTTACAGATTTGAAATCTGCACACATGTGCGCTCTTAACGACGCAAAAATTACACGGATCGGTGATTGGTCGGAAAATTCGATATCTGGCGATGCCGGCATGGCTGATTCTGCCAATCCAAACTAAGCCACCAAAACCTTATTTCCTCCAAAACTACGCACCCCATAGGAAATCCAGTTACAGATTTGAAATCTGCACACATGTGCGCTTCTAATGACGTAAAAATTACACGGATCGGTGATTGGTCGGAAAATTCGATATCTGGCGATGCCGGCATGGCGGTTTCCGCCAATCCAAACTAAGCCACCAAAATCTTATTTCCTCGAAAACTACGCACCGCATAGGAAATCCAGTTACAGATTTGAAATCTGCACACATGTGCGCTCTTAACGACGTAAAAATTACACGGATCAGTGATTGGTCGGAAAATTCGATATCTGGCGATGCCGGCATGGCGGTTTCCGCCAATCCAAACTAAGCCACCAAAATCTTATTTCCTCGAAAACTACGCACCGCATAGGAAATCCAGTTACAGATTTGAAATCTGCACACATGTGCGCTCTTAACGACGCAAAAATTACACGGATCGGTGATTGGTCGGAAAATTCGATATCTGGCGATGCCGGCATGGCTGTTTCCGCCAATCCAAACTAAGGCACCAAAATCTTATTTCCTCGAAAACTACGCACCGCATAGGAAATCCAGTTACAGATTTGAAATCTGCACACATGTGCGCTCCTAACGACGTAAAAATTACACGGATCGGTGATTGGTCGGAAAATTCGATATCTGGCGATGCCGGCATGGCGGTTTCCGCCAATCCAAACTAAGGCACCAAAATCGTATTTCCTCGAAAACTACGCACCGCATAGGAAATCCAGTTACAGATTTGAAATCTGCACGCATGTGCGCTTCTAATGATGTAAAAATTACACGGATCGGTGATTGGTCGGAAAATTCGATATCTGGCGATGCCGGCATGGCGGTTTCCGCCAATCCAAACTAAGGCACCAAAATCTTATTTCCTCGAAAACTACGCACCGCATAGGAAATCCAGTTACAGATTTGAAATCTGCACACATGTGCGCTCCTAACGACGTAAAAATTACACGGATCGGTGATTGGTCGGAAAATTCGATATCTGGCGATGCCGGCATGGCTGATTCTGCCAATCCAAACTAAGCCACACAATTATTATTTCCTCGAAAACTACGCATCGCATAAGAAATCCAGTTACAGATTTGAAATCTGCACACATGTGCGCTTCTAATGATGTGAAAATTACACGGATCGGTGATTGGTCGGAAAATTCGATATCTGGCGATGCCGGCATGGCTGATTCTGCCAATCCAAACTAAGCCACACAATTATTATTTCCTCGAAAACTACGCATCGCATAAGAAATCCAGTTACAGATTTGAAATCTGCACACATGTGCGCTTCTAATGATGTGAAAATTACACGGATCGGTGATTGGTCGGAAAATTCGATATCTGGCGATGCCGGCATGGCTGATTCTGCCAATCCAAACTAAGCCACACAATTATTATTTCCTCGAAAACTACGCATCGCATAAGAAATCCAGTTACAGATTTGAAATCTGCACACATGTGCGCTTCTAATGACGTAAAAATTACACGGATCGGTGATTGGTCGGAAAATTCGATATCTGGCGATGCCGGCATGGCGGTTTCCGCCAATCCAAACTAAGCCACCAAAATCTTATTTCCTCGAAAACTACGCACCGCATAGGAAATCCAGTTACAGATTTGAAATCTGCACACATGTGCGCTCCTAACGACGTAAAAATTACACGGATCGGTGATTGGTCGGAAAATTCGATATCTGGCGATGCCGGCATGGCGGTTTCCGCCAATCCAAACTAAAGCACCAAAATCTTATTTCCTCGAAAACTACGCACCGCATAGGAAATCCAGTTACAGATTTGAAATCTGCACACATGTGCGCTCCTAACGACGTAAAAATTACACGGATCAGTGATTGGTCGGAAAATTCGATATCTGGCGATGCCGGCATGGCTGATTCTGCCAATCCAAACTAAGCCACCAAAATCTTATTTCCTCGAAAACTACGAACCGCATAGGAAATCCAGTTACAGATTTGAAATCTGCACACATGTGCGCTTCTAATGATGTGAAAATTACACGGATCGGTGATTGGTCGGAAAATTCGATATCTGGCGATGCCGGCATGGCTGATTCTGCCAATCCAAACTAAGCCACCAAAATCTTATTTCCTCGAAAACTATGCACCGCATAGGAAATCCAGTTACAGATTTGAAATCTGCACACATGTGCGCTTCTAATGATGTAAAAATTACACGGATCGGTGATTGGTCGGAAAATTCGATATCTGGCGATGCCGGCATGGCTGATTCTGCCAATCCAAACTAAGCCACCAAAACCTTATTTCCTCGAAAACTACGCACCCCATAGGAAATCCAGTTACAGATTTGAAATCTGCACACATGTGCGCTTCTAATGACGTAAAAATTACACGGGTCGGTGATTGGTCGGAAAATTCGATATCTGGCGATGCCGGCATGGCGGTTTCCGCCAATCCAAACTAAGCCACCAAAATCTTATTTCCTCGAAAACTACGCACCGCATAGGAAATCCAGTTACAGATTTGAAATCTGCACACATGTGCGCTCCTAACGACGTAAAAATTACACGGATCGGTGATTGGTCGGAAAATTCGATATCTGGCGATGCCGGCATGGCGGTTTCCGCCAATCCAAACTAAGGCACCAAAATCTTATTTCCTCGAAAACTAGGCACCGCATAGGAAATCCAGTTACAGATTTGAAATCTGCACACATGTGCGCTCTTAACGACGTAAAAATTACACGGATCGGTGATTGGTCGGAAAATTCGATATCTGGCGATGCCGGCATGGCTGATTCTGCCAATCCAAACTAAGCCACCAAAACCTTATTTCCTCGAAAACTACGCACCCCATAGGAAATCCAGTTACAGATTTGAAATCTGCACACATGTGCGCTTCTAATGACGTAAAAATTACACGGATCGGTGATTGGTCGGAAAATTCGATATCTGGCGATGCCGGCATGGCTGATTCTGCCAATCCAAACTAAGCCACCAAAATCTTATTTCCTCGAAAACTATGCACCGCATAGGAAATCCAGTTACAGATTTGAAATCTGCACACATGTGCGCTCCTAATGATGTAAAAATTACACGGATCGGTGATTGGTCGGAAAATTCGATATCTGGCGATGCCGGCATGGCTGATCCTGCCAATCCAAACTAAGCCACCAAAACCTTATTTCCTCGAAAACTACGCACCCCATAGGAAATCCAGTTACAGATTTGAAATCTGCACACATGTGCGCTTCTAATGACGTAAAAATTACACGGGTCGGTGATTGGTCGGAAAATTCGATATCTGGCGATGCCGGCATGGCTGATTCTGCCAATCCAAACTAAGCCACACAATTATTATTTCCTCGAAAACTACGCATCGCATAAGAAATCCAGTTACAGATTTGAAATCTGCACACATGTGCGCTTCTAATGATGTGAAAATTACACGGATCGGTGATTGGTCGGAAAATTCGATATCTGGCGATGCCGGCATGGCTGATTCTGCCAATCCAAACTAAGCCACACAATTATTATTTCCTCGAAAACTACGCATCGCATAAGAAATCCAGTTACAGATTTGAAATCTGCACACATGTGCGCTTCTAATGATGTGAAAATTACACGGATCGGTGATTGGTCGGAAAATTCGATATCTGGCGATGCCGGCATGGCTGATTCTGCCAATCCAAACTAAGCCACCAAAATCTTATTTCCTCGAAAACTATGCACCGCATAGGAAATCCAGTTACAGATTTGAAATCTGCACACATGTGCGCTTCTAATGATGTAAAAATTACACGGATCGGTGATTGGTCGGAAAATTCGATATCTGGCGATGCCGGCATGGCTGATTCTGCCAATCCAAACTAAGCCACCAAAACCTTATTTCCTCGAAAACTACGCACCCCATAGGAAATCCAGTTACAGATTTGAAATCTGCACACATGTGCGCTTCTAATGACGTAAAAATTACACGGATCGGTGATTGGTCGGAAAATTCGATATCTGGCGATGCCGGCATGGCGGTTTCCGCCAATCCAAACTAAGCCACCAAAATCTTATTTCCTCGAAAACTACGCACCGCATAGGAAATCCAGTTACAGATTTGAAATCTGCACACATGTGCGCTCCTAACGACGTAAAAATTACACGGATCGGTGATTGGTCGGAAAATTCGATATCTGGCGATGCCGGCATGGCGGTTTCCGCCAATCCAAACTAAAGCACCAAAATCTTATTTCCTCGAAAACTACGCACCGCATAGGAAATCCAGTTACAGATTTGAAATCTGCACACATGTGCGCTCCTAACGACGTAAAAATTACACGGATCAGTGATTGGTCGGAAAATTCGATATCTGGCGATGCCGGCATGGCTGATTCTGCCAATCCAAACTAAGCCACCAAAATCTTATTTCCTCGAAAACTACGAACCGCATAGGAAATCCAGTTACAGATTTGAAATCTGCACACATGTGCGCTTCTAATGATGTGAAAATTACACGGATCGGTGATTGGTCGGAAAATTCGATATCTGGCGATGCCGGCATGGCTGATTCTGCCAATCCAAACTAAGCCACCAAAATCTTATTTCCTCGAAAACTATGCACCGCATAGGAAATCCAGTTACAGATTTGAAATCTGCACACATGTGCGCTTCTAATGATGTAAAAATTACACGGATCGGTGATTGGTCGGAAAATTCGATATCTGGCGATGCCGGCATGGCTGATTCTGCCAATCCAAACTAAGCCACCAAAACCTTATTTCCTCGAAAACTACGCACCCCATAGGAAATCCAGTTACAGATTTGAAATCTGCACACATGTGCGCTTCTAATGACGTAAAAATTACACGGGTCGGTGATTGGTCGGAAAATTCGATATCTGGCGATGCCGGCATGGCGGTTTCCGCCAATCCAAACTAAGCCACCAAAATCTTATTTCCTCGAAAACTACGCACCGCATAGGAAATCCAGTTACAGATTTGAAATCTGCACACATGTGCGCTCCTAACGACGTAAAAATTACACGGATCGGTGATTGGTCGGAAAATTCGATATCTGGCGATGCCGGCATGGCGGTTTCCGCCAATCCAAACTAAGGCACCAAAATCTTATTTCCTCGAAAACTAGGCACCGCATAGGAAATCCAGTTACAGATTTGAAATCTGCACACATGTGCGCTCTTAACGACGTAAAAATTACACGGATCGGTGATTGGTCGGAAAATTCGATATCTGGCGATGCCGGCATGGCTGATTCTGCCAATCCAAACTAAGCCACCAAAACCTTATTTCCTCGAAAACTACGCACCCCATAGGAAATCCAGTTACAGATTTGAAATCTGCACACATGTGCGCTTCTAATGACGTAAAAATTACACGGATCGGTGATTGGTCGGAAAATTCGATATCTGGCGATGCCGGCATGGCTGATTCTGCCAATCCAAACTAAGCCACCAAAATCTTATTTCCTCGAAAACTATGCACCGCATAGGAAATCCAGTTACAGATTTGAAATCTGCACACATGTGCGCTCCTAATGATGTAAAAATTACACGGATCGGTGATTGGTCGGAAAATTCGATATCTGGCGATGCCGGCATGGCTGATCCTGCCAATCCAAACTAAGCCACCAAAACCTTATTTCCTCGAAAACTACGCACCCCATAGGAAATCCAGTTACAGATTTGAAATCTGCACACATGTGCGCTTCTAATGACGTAAAAATTACACGGGTCGGTGATTGGTCGGAAAATTCGATATCTGGCGATGCCGGCATGGCTGATTCTGCCAATCCAAACTAAGCCACACAATTATTATTTCCTCGAAAACTACGCATCGCATAAGAAATCCAGTTACAGATTTGAAATCTGCACACATGTGCGCTTCTAATGATGTGAAAATTACACGGATCGGTGATTGGTCGGAAAATTCGATATCTGGCGATGCCGGCATGGCTGATTCTGCCAATCCAAACTAAGCCACACAATTATTATTTCCTCGAAAACTACGCATCGCATAAGAAATCCAGTTACAGATTTGAAATCTGCACACATGTGCGCTTCTAATGATGTGAAAATTACACGGATCGGTGATTGGTCGGAAAATTCGATATCTGGCGATGCCGGCATGGCTGATTCTGCCAATCCAAACTAAGCCACCAAAATCTTATTTCCTCGAAAACTATGCACCGCATAGGAAATCCAGTTACAGATTTGAAATCTGCACACATGTGCGCTTCTAATGATGTAAAAATTACACGGATCGGTGATTGGTCGGAAAATTCGATATCTGGCGATGCCGGCATGGCTGATTCTGCCAATCCAAACTAAGCCACCAAAACCTTATTTCCTCGAAAACTACGCACCCCATAGGAAATCCAGTTACAGATTTGAAATCTGCACACATGTGCGCTTCTAATGACGTAAAAATTACACGGGTCGGTGATTGGTCGGAAAATTCGATATCTGGCGATGCCGGCATGGCGGTTTCCGCCAATCCAAACTAAGCCACCAAAATCTTATTTCCTCGAAAACTACGCACCGCATAGGAAATCCAGTTACAGATTTGAAATCTGCACACATGTGCGCTCCTAACGACGTAAAAATTACACGGATCGGTGATTGGTCGGAAAATTCGATATCTGGCGATGCCGGCATGGCGGTTTCCGCCAATCCAAACTAAGGCACCAAAATCTTATTTCCTCGAAAACTAGGCACCGCATAGGAAATCCAGTTACAGATTTGAAATCTGCACACATGTGCGCTCTTAACGACGTAAAAATTACACGGATCGGTGATTGGTCGGAAAATTCGATATCTGGCGATGCCGGCATGGCTGATTCTGCCAATCCAAACTAAGCCACCAAAACCTTATTTCCTCGAAAACTACGCACCCCATAGGAAATCCAGTTACAGATTTGAAATCTGCACACATGTGCGCTTCTAATGACGTAAAAATTACACGGATCGGTGATTGGTCGGAAAATTCGATATCTGGCGATGCCGGCATGGCTGATTCTGCCAATCCAAACTAAGCCACCAAAATCTTATTTCCTCGAAAACTATGCACCGCATAGGAAATCCAGTTACAGATTTGAAATCTGCACACATGTGCGCTCCTAATGATGTAAAAATTACACGGATCGGTGATTGGTCGGAAAATTCGATATCTGGCGATGCCGGCATGGCTGATCCTGCCAATCCAAACTAAGCCACCAAAACCTTATTTCCTCGAAAACTACGCACCCCATAGGAAATCCAGTTACAGATTTGAAATCTGCACACATGTGCGCTTCTAATGACGTAAAAATTACACGGGTCGGTGATTGGTCGGAAAATTCGATATCTGGCGATGCCGGCATGGCGGTTTCCGCCAATCCAAACTAAGCCACCAAAATCTTATTTCCTCGAAAACTACGCACCGCATAGGAAATCCAGTTACAGATTTGAAATCTGCACACATGTGCGCTCCTAACGACGTAAAAATTACACGGATCGGTGATTGGTCGGAAAATTCGATATCTGGCGATGCCGGCATGGCGGTTTCCGCCAATCCAAACTAAGGCACCAAAATCTTATTTCCTCGAAAACTAGGCACCGCATAGGAAATCCAGTTACAGATTTGAAATCTGCACACATGTGCGCTCTTAACGACGCAAAAATTACACGGATCGGTGATTGGTCGGAAAATTCGATATCTGGCGATGCCGGCATGGCTGATTCTGCCAATCCAAACTAAGCCACCAAAACCTTATTTCCTCGAAAACTACGCACCCCATAGGAAATCCAGTTACAGATTTGAAATCTGCACACATGTGCGCTTCTAATGACGTAAAAATTACACGGATCGGTGATTGGTCGGAAAATTCGATATCTGGCGATGCGGGCATGGCGGTTTCCGCCAATCCAAACTAAGCCACCAAAATCTTATTTCCTCGAAAACTACGCACCGCATAGGAAATCCAGTTACAGATTTGAAATCTGCACACATGTGCGCTCTTAACGACGTAAAAATTACACGGATCAGTGATTGGTCGGAAAATTCGATATCTGGCGATGCCGGCATGGCGGTTTCCGCCAATCCAAACTAAGCCACCAAAATCTTATTTCCTCGAAAACTACGCACCGCATAGGAAATCCAGTTACAGATTTGAAATCTGCACACATGTGCGCTCCTAACGACGTAAAAATTACACGGATCAGTGATTGGTCGGAAAATTCGATATCTGGCGATGCCGGCATGGCGGTTTCTGCCAATCCAAACTAAGCCACCAAAATCTTATTTCCTCGAAAACTACGCACCGCATAGGAAATCCAGTTACAGATTTGAAATCTGCACACATGTGCGCTTCTAATGACGTAAAAATTACACGGATCGGTGATTGGTCGGAAAATTCGATATCTGGCGATGCCGGCATGGCGGTTTCTGCCAATCCAAACTAAGCCACCAAAATCTTATTTCCTCGAAAACTACGAACCGCATAGGAAATCCAGTTACAGATTTGAAATCTGCACACATGTGCGCTCTTAACGACGCAAAAATTACACGGATCGGCGATTGGTCGGAAAATTCGATATCTGGCGATGCCGGCATGGCTGATTCTGCCAATCCAAACTAAGCCACACAATTATTATTTCCTCGAAAACTACGCATCGCATAAGAAATCCAGTTACAGATTTGAAATCTGCACACATGTGCGCTCTTAACGACGTAAAAATTACACGGATCAGTGATTGGTCGGAAAATTCGATATCTGGCGATGCCGGCATGGCGGTTTCCGCCAATCCAAACTAAGCCACCAAAATCTTATTTCCTCGAAAACTACGCACCGCATAGGAAATCCAGTTACAGATTTGAAATCTGCACACATGTGCGCTCCTAACGACGTAAAAATTACACGGATCGGTGATTGGTCGGAAAATTCGATATCTGGCGATGCCGGCATGGCTGATTCTGCCAATCCAAACTAAGCCACCAAAATCTTATTTCCTCGAAAACTACGAACCGCATAGGAAATCCAGTTACAGATTTGAAATCTGCACACATGTGCGCTCTTAACTACGCAAAAATTACACGGATCGGCGATTGGTCGGAAAATTCGATATCTGGCGATGCCGGCATGGCGGTTTCCGCCAATCCAAACTAAGGCACCAAAATCGTATTTCCTCGAAAACTACGCACCGCATAGGAAATCCAGTTACAGATTTGAAATCTGCACACATGTGCGCTCCTAACGACGTAAAAATTACACGGATCAGTGATTGGTCGGAAAATTCGATATCTGGCGATGCCGGCATGGCGGTTTCCGCCAATCCAAACTAAGGCACCAAAATCGTATTTCCTCGAAAACTACGCACCGCATAGGAAATCCAGTTACAGATTTGAAATCTGCACACATGTGCGCTCTTAACTACGCAAAAATTACACGGATCGGCGATTGGTCGGAAAATTCGATATCTGGCGATGCCGGCATGGCGGTTTCCGCCAATCCAAACTAAGCCACCAAAATCTTATTTCCTCGAAAACTACGCACCGCATAGGAAATCCAGTTACAGATTTGAAATCTGCACACATGTGCGCTTCTAATGACGTAAAAATTACACGGATCGGTGATTGGTCGGAAAATTCGATATCTGGCGATGCCGGCATGGCGGTTTCTGCCAATCCAAACTAAGCCACCAAAATCTTATTTCCTCGAAAACTACGAACCGCATAGGAAATCCAGTTACAGATTTGAAATCTGCACACATGTGCGCTCTTAACGACGCAAAAATTACACGGATCGGCGATTGGTCGGAAAATTCGATATCTGGCGATGCCGGCATGGCTGATTCTGCCAATCCAAACTAAGCCACACAATTATTATTTCCTCGAAAACTACGCATCGCATAAGAAATCCAGTTACAGATTTGAAATCTGCACACATGTGCGCTCTTAACGACATAAAAATTACACGGATCAGTGATTGGTCGGAAAATTCGATATCTGGCGATGCCGGCATGGCGGTTTCCGCCAATCCAAACTAAGCCACCAAAATCTTATTTCCTCGAAAACTACGCACCGCATAGGAAATCCAGTTACAGATTTGAAATCTGCACACATGTGCGCTCCTAACGACGTAAAAATTACACGGATCGGTGATTGGTCGGAAAATTCGATATCTGGCGATGCCGGCATGGCTGATTCTGCCAATCCAAACTAAGCCACCAAAATCTTATTTCCTCGAAAACTACGAACCGCATAGGAAATCCAGTTACAGATTTGAAATCTGCACACATGTGCGCTCCTAACGACGTAAAAATTACACGGATCGGTGATTGGTCGGAAAATTCGATATCTGGCGATGCCGGCATGGCTGATTCTGCCAATCCAAACTAAGCCACCAAAACCTTATTTCCTCGAAAACTACGCACCCCATAGGAAATCCAGTTACAGATTTGAAATCTGCACACATGTGCGCTTCTAATGACGTAAAAATTACACGGGTCGGTGATTGGTCGGAAAATTCGATATCTGGCGATGCCGGCATGGCGGTTTCCGCCAATCCAAACTAAGCCACCAAAATCTTATTTCCTCGAAAACTACGCACCGCATAGGAAATCCAGTTACAGATTTGAAATCTGCACACATGTGCGCTCCTAACGACGTAAAAATTACACGGATCGGTGATTGGTCGGAAAATTCGATATCTGGCGATGCCGGCATGGCGGTTTCCGCCAATCCAAACTAAGGCACCAAAATCTTATTTCCTCGAAAACTAGGCACCGCATAGGAAATCCAGTTACAGATTTGAAATCTGCACACATGTGCGCTCTTAACGACGCAAAAATTACACGGATCGGTGATTGGTCGGAAAATTCGATATCTGGCGATGCCGGCATGGCTGATTCTGCCAATCCAAACTAAGCCACCAAAACCTTATTTCCTCGAAAACTACGCACCCCATAGGAAATCCAGTTACAGATTTGAAATCTGCACACATGTGCGCTTCTAATGACGTAAAAATTACACGGATCGGTGATTGGTCGGAAAATTCGATATCTGGCGATGCGGGCATGGCGGTTTCCGCCAATCCAAACTAAGCCACCAAAATCTTATTTCCTCGAAAACTACGCACCGCATAGGAAATCCAGTTACAGATTTGAAATCTGCACACATGTGCGCTCTTAACGACGTAAAAATTACACGGATCAGTGATTGGTCGGAAAATTCGATATCTGGCGATGCGGGCATGGCGGTTTCCGCCAATCCAAACTAAGCCACCAAAATCTTATTTCCTCGAAAACTACGCACCGCATAGGAAATCCAGTTACAGATTTGAAATCTGCACACATGTGCGCTTCTAATGACGTAAAAATTACACGGATCGGTGATTGGTCGGAAAATTCGATATCTGGCGATGCGGGCATGGCGGTTTCCGCCAATCCAAACTAAGCCACCAAAATCTTATTTCCTCGAAAACTACGCACCGCATAGGAAATCCAGTTACAGATTTGAAATCTGCACACATGTGCGCTCTTAACGACGTAAAAATTACACGGATCAGTGATTGGTCGGAAAATTCGATATCTGGCGATGCGGGCATGGCGGTTTCCGCCAATCCAAACTAAGCCACCAAAATCTTATTTCCTCGAAAACTACGCACCGCATAGGAAATCCAGTTACAGATTTGAAATCTGCACACATGTGCGCTTCTAATGACGTAAAAATTACACGGATCGGTGATTGGTCGGAAAATTCGATATCTGGCGATGCCGGCATGGCGGTTTCTGCCAATCCAAACTAAGCCACCAAAATCTTATTTCCTCGAAAACTACGAACCGCATAGGAAATCCAGTTACAGATTTGAAATCTGCACACATGTGCGCTCTTAACGACGCAAAAATTACACGGATCGGCGATTGGTCGGAAAATTCGATATCTGGCGATGCCGGCATGGCTGATTCTGCCAATCCAAACTAAGCCACACAATTATTATTTCCTCGAAAACTACGCATCGCATAAGAAATCCAGTTACAGATTTGAAATCTGCACACATGTGCGCTCTTAACGACATAAAAATTACACGGATCAGTGATTGGTCGGAAAATTCGATATCTGGCGATGCCGGCATGGCGGTTTCCGCCAATCCAAACTAAGCCACCAAAATCTTATTTCCTCGAAAACTACGCACCGCATAGGAAATCCAGTTACAGATTTGAAATCTGCACACATGTGCGCTCCTAACGACGTAAAAATTACACGGATCGGTGATTGGTCGGAAAATTCGATATCTGGCGATGCCGGCATGGCTGATTCTGCCAATCCAAACTAAGCCACCAAAATCTTATTTCCTCGAAAACTACGAACCGCATAGGAAATCCAGTTACAGATTTGAAATCTGCACACATGTGCGCTCCTAACGACGTAAAAATTACACGGATCGGTGATTGGTCGGAAAATTCGATATCTGGCGATGCCGGCATGGCTGATTCTGCCAATCCAAACTAAGCCACCAAAACCTTATTTCCTCGAAAACTACGCACCCCATAGGAAATCCAGTTACAGATTTGAAATCTGCACACATGTGCGCTTCTAATGACGTAAAAATTACACGGGTCGGTGATTGGTCGGAAAATTCGATATCTGGCGATGCCGGCATGGCGGTTTCCGCCAATCCAAACTAAGCCACCAAAATCTTATTTCCTCGAAAACTACGCACCGCATAGGAAATCCAGTTACAGATTTGAAATCTGCACACATGTGCGCTCCTAACGACGTAAAAATTACACGGATCGGTGATTGGTCGGAAAATTCGATATCTGGCGATGCCGGCATGGCGGTTTCCGCCAATCCAAACTAAGGCACCAAAATCTTATTTCCTCGAAAACTAGGCACCGCATAGGAAATCCAGTTACAGATTTGAAATCTGCACACATGTGCGCTCTTAACGACGCAAAAATTACACGGATCGGTGATTGGTCGGAAAATTCGATATCTGGCGATGCCGGCATGGCTGATTCTGCCAATCCAAACTAAGCCACCAAAACCTTATTTCCTCGAAAACTACGCACCCCATAGGAAATCCAGTTACAGATTTGAAATCTGCACACATGTGCGCTTCTAATGACGTAAAAATTACACGGATCGGTGATTGGTCGGAAAATTCGATATCTGGCGATGCGGGCATGGCGGTTTCCGCCAATCCAAACTAAGCCACCAAAATCTTATTTCCTCGAAAACTACGCACCGCATAGGAAATCCAGTTACAGATTTGAAATCTGCACACATGTGCGCTCCTAACGACGTAAAAATTACACGGATCAGTGATTGGTCGGAAAATTCGATATCTGGCGATGCCGGCATGGCGGTTTCTGCCAATCCAAACTAAGCCACCAAAATCTTATTTCCTCGAAAACTACGCACCGCATAGGAAATCCAGTTACAGATTTGAAATCTGCACACATGTGCGCTTCTAATGACGTAAAAATTACACGGATCGGTGATTGGTCGGAAAATTCGATATCTGGCGATGCCGGCATGGCGGTTTCTGCCAATCCAAACTAAGCCACCAAAATCTTATTTCCTCGAAAACTACGAACCGCATAGGAAATCCAGTTACAGATTTGAAATCTGCACACATGTGCGCTCTTAACGACGCAAAAATTACACGGATCGGCGATTGGTCGGAAAATTCGATATCTGGCGATGCCGGCATGGCTGATTCTGCCAATCCAAACTAAGCCACACAATTATTATTTCCTCGAAAACTACGCATCGCATAAGAAATCCAGTTACAGATTTGAAATCTGCACACATGTGCGCTCTTAACGACGTAAAAATTACACGGATCAGTGATTGGTCGGAAAATTCGATATCTGGCGATGCCGGCATGGCGGTTTCCGCCAATCCAAACTAAGCCACCAAAATCTTATTTCCTCGAAAACTACGCACCGCATAGGAAATCCAGTTACAGATTTGAAATCTGCACACATGTGCGCTCCTAATGATGTAAAAATTACACGGATCGGTGATTGGTCGGAAAATTCGATATCTGGCGATGCCGGCATGGCTGATTCTGCCAATCCAAACTAAGCCACCAAAATCTTATTTCCTCGAAAACTACGAACCGCATAGGAAATCCAGTTACAGATTTGAAATCTGCACACATGTGCGCTCTTAACTAGGCAAAAATTACACGGATCGGCGATTGGTCGGAAAATTCGATATCTGGCGATGCCGGCATGGCGGTTTCCGCCAATCCAAACTAAGGCACCAAAATCGTATTTCCTCGAAAACTACGCACCGCATAGGAAATCCAGTTACAGATTTGAAATCTGCACACATGTGCGCTCCTAACGACGTAAAAATTACACGGATCAGTGATTGGTCGGAAAATTCGATATCTGGCGATGCCGGCATGGCGGTTTCCGCCAATCCAAACTAAGGCACCAAAATCGTATTTCCTCGAAAACTACGCACCGCATAGGAAATCCAGTTACAGATTTGAAATCTGCACACATGTGCGCTCTTAACTACGCAAAAATTACACGGATCGGCGATTGGTCGGAAAATTCGATATCTGGCGATGCCGGCATGGCGGTTTCCGCCAATCCAAACTAAGCCACCAAAATCTTATTTCCTCGAAAACTACGCACCGCATAGGAAATCCAGTTACAGATTTGAAATCTGCACACATGTGCGCTTCTAATGACGTAAAAATTACACGGATCGGTGATTGGTCGGAAAATTCGATATCTGGCGATGCCGGCATGGCGGTTTCTGCCAATCCAAACTAAGCCACCAAAATCTTATTTCCTCGAAAACTACGAACCGCATAGGAAATCCAGTTACAGATTTGAAATCTGCACACATGTGCGCTCTTAACGACGCAAAAATTACACGGATCGGCGATTGGTCGGAAAATTCGATATCTGGCGATGCCGGCATGGCTGATTCTGCCAATCCAAACTAAGCCACACAATTATTATTTCCTCGAAAACTACGCATCGCATAAGAAATCCAGTTACAGATTTGAAATCTGCACACATGTGCGCTCTTAACGACATAAAAATTACACGGATCAGTGATTGGTCGGAAAATTCGATATCTGGCGATGCCGGCATGGCGGTTTCCGCCAATCCAAACTAAGCCACCAAAATCTTATTTCCTCGAAAACTACGCACCGCATAGGAAATCCAGTTACAGATTTGAAATCTGCACACATGTGCGCTCCTAACGACGTAAAAATTACACGGATCGGTGATTGGTCGGAAAATTCGATATCTGGCGATGCCGGCATGGCTGATTCTGCCAATCCAAACTAAGCCACCAAAATCTTATTTCCTCGAAAACTACGAACCGCATAGGAAATCCAGTTACAGATTTGAAATCTGCACACATGTGCGCTCTTAACTACGCAAAAATTACACGGATCGGCGATTGGTCGGAAAATTCGATATCTGGCGATGCCGGCATGGCGGTTTCCGCCAATCCAAACTAAGGCACCAAAATCGTATTTCCTCGAAAACTACGCACCGCATAGGAAATCCAGTTACAGATTTGAAATCTGCACACATGTGCGCTCCTAACGGCGTAAAAATTACACGGATCGGTGATTGGTCGGAAAATTCGATATCTGACGATGCCGGCATGGCTGATTCTGCCAATCCAAACTAAGCCACCAAAATCTTATTTCCTCGAAAACTACGAACCGCATAGGAAATCCAGTTACAGATTTGAAATCTGCACACATGTGCGCTCTTAACGACGCAAAAATTACACGGATCGGCGATTGGTCGGAAAATTCGATATCTGGCGATGCCGGCATGGCTGATTCTGCCAATCCAAACTAAGCCACACAATTATTATTTCCTCGAAAACTACGCATCGCATAAGAAATCCAGTTACAGATTTGAAATCTGCACACATGTGCGCTTCTAATGATGTGAAAATTACACGGATCGGTGATTGGTCGGAAAATTCGATATCTGGCGATGCCGGCATGGCTGATTCTGCCAATCCAAACTAAGCCACACAATTATTATTTCCTCGAAAACTACGCATCGCATAAGAAATCCAGTTACAGATTTGAAATCTGCACACATGTGCGCTCTTAACGACGTAAAAATTACACGGATCAGTGATTGGTCGGAAAATTCGATATCTGGCGATGCCGGCATGGCGGTTTCCGCCAATCCAAACTAAGCCACCAAAATCTTATTTCCTCGAAAACTACGCACCGCATAGGAAATCCAGTTACAGATTTGAAATCTGCACACATGTGCGCTCCTAACGACGTAAAAATTACACGGATCGGTGATTGGTCGGAAAATTCGATATCTGGCGATGCCGGCATGGCGGTTTCCGCCAATCCAAACTAAAGCACCAAAATCTTATTTCCTCGAAAACTACGCACCGCATAGGAAATCCAGTTACAGATTTGAAATCTGCACACATGTGCGCTCCTAACGACGTAAAAATTACACGGATCAGTGATTGGTCGGAAAATTCGATATCTGGCGATGCCGGCATGGCTGATTCTGCCAATCCAAACTAAGCCACCAAAATCTTATTTCCTCGAAAACTACGAACCGCATAGGAAATCCAGTTACAGATTTGAAATCTGCACACATGTGCGCTTCTAATGATGTGAAAATTACACGGATCGGTGATTGGTCGGAAAATTCGATATCTGGCGATGCCGGCATGGCTGATTCTGCCAATCCAAACTAAGCCACACAATTATTATTTCCTCGAAAACTACGCATCGCATAAGAAATCCAGTTACAGATTTGAAATCTGCACACATGTGCGCTTCTAATGATGTGAAAATTACACGGATCGGTGATTGGTCGGAAAATTCGATATCTGGCGATGCCGGCATGGCTGATTCTGCCAATCCAAACTAAGCCACACAATTATTATTTCCTCGAAAACTACGCATCGCATAAGAAATCCAGTTACAGATTTGAAATCTGCACACATGTGCGCTTCTAATGATGTGAAAATTACACGGATCGGTGATTGGTCGGAAAATTCGATATCTGGCGATGCCGGCATGGCTGATTCTGCCAATCCAAACTAAGCCACACAATTATTATTTCCTCGAAAACTACGCATCGCATAAGAAATCCAGTTACAGATTTGAAATCTGCACACATGTGCGCTTCTAATGATGTGAAAATTACACGGATCGGTGATTGGTCGGAAAATTCGATATCTGGCGATGCCGGCATGGCTGATTCTGCCAATCCAAACTAAGCCACACAATTATTATTTCCTCGAAAACTACGCATCGCATAAGAAATCCAGTTACAGATTTGAAATCTGCACACATGTGCGCTTCTAATGATGTGAAAATTACACGGATCGGTGATTGGTCGGAAAATTCGATATCTGGCGATGCCGGCATGGCTGATTCTGCCAATCCAAACTAAGCCACACAATTATTATTTCCTCGAAAACTACGCATCGCATAAGAAATCCAGTTACAGATTTGAAATCTGCACACATGTGCGCTTCTAATGATGTGAAAATTACACGGATCGGTGATTGGTCGGAAAATTCGATATCTGGCGATGCCGGCATGGCTGATTCTGCCAATCCAAACTAAGCCACACAATTATTATTTCCTCGAAAACTACGCATCGCATAAGAAATCCAGTTACAGATTTGAAATCTGCACACATGTGCGCTTCTAATGACGTAAAAATTACACGGATCGGTGATTGGTCGGAAAATTCGATATCTGGCGATGCCGGCATGGCGGTTTCCGCCAATCCAAACTAAGCCACCAAAATCTTATTTCCTCGAAAACTACGCACCGCATAGAAAATCCAGTTACAGATTTGAAATCTGCACACATGTGCGCTCCTAACGACGTAAAAATTACACGGATCGGTGATTGGTCGGAAAATTCGATATCTGGCGATGCCGGCATGGCGGTTTCCGCCAATCCAAACTAAAGCACCAAAATCTTATTTCCTCGAAAACTACGCAGCGCATAGGAAATCCAGTTACAGATTTGAAATCTGCACACATGTGCGCTCCTAACGACGTAAAAATTACACGGATCGGTGATTGGTCGGAAAATTCGATATCTGGCGATGCCGGCATGGCGGTTTCCGCCAATCCAAACTAAGGCACCAAAATCGTATTTCCTCGAAAACTGCGCACCGCATAGGAAATCCAGTTACAGATTTGAAATCTGCACACATGTGCGCTTCTAATGATGTAAAAATTACACGGATCGGTGATTGGTCGGAAAATTCGATATCTGGCGATGCCGGCATGGCTGTTTCCGCCAATCCAAACTAAGGCACCAAAATCTTATTTCCTCGAAAACTAGGCACCGCATAGGAAATCCAGTTACAGATTTGAAATCTGCACACATGTGCGCTCTTAACGACGCAAAAATTACACGGATCGGTGATTGGTCGGAAAATTCGATATCTGGCGATGCCGGCATGGCTGATTCTGCCAATCCAAACTAAGCCACCAAAACCTTATTTCCTCGAAAACTACGCACCCCATAGGAAATCCAGTTACAGATTTGAAATCTGCACACATGTGCGCTCCTAACGACGTAAAAATTACACGGATCGGTGATTGGTCGGAAAATTCGATATCTGGCGATGCCGGCATGGCGGTTTCCGCCAATCCAAACTAAGGCACCAAAATCGTATTTCCTCGAAAACTACGCACCGCATAGGAAATCCAGTTACAGATTTGAAATCTGCACACATGTGCGCTCCTAACGACGTAAAAATTACACGGATCGGTGATTGGTCGGAAAATTCGATATCTGGCGATGCCGGCATGGCTGATTCTGCCAATCCAAACTAAGCCACCAAAATCTTATTTCCTCGAAAACTACGAACCGCATAGGAAATCCAGTTACAGATTTGAAATCTGCACACATGTGCGCTCTTAACGACGCAAAAATTACACGGATCGGCGATTGGTCGGAAAATTCGATATCTGGCGATGCCGGCATGGCTGATTCTGCCAATCCAAACTAAGCCACACAATTATTATTTCCTCGAAAACTACGCATCGCATAAGAAATCCAGTTACAGATTTGAAATCTGCACACATGTGCGCTTCTAATGATGTGAAAATTACACGGATCGGTGATTGGTCGGAAAATTCGATATCTGGCGATGCCGGCATGGCTGATTCTGCCAATCCAAACTAAGCCACACAATTATTATTTCCTCGAAAACTACGCATCGCATAAGAAATCCAGTTACAGATTTGAAATCTGCACACTTGTGCGCTCCTAACGACGTAAAAATTACACGGATCAGTGATTGGTCGGAAAATTCGATATCTGGCGATGCCGGCATGGCGGTTTCCGCCAATCCAAACTAAGCCACCAAAATCTTATTTCCTCGAAAACTACGCACCGCATAGGAAATCCAGTTACAGATTTGAAATCTGCACACATGTGCGCTCCTAACGACGTAAAAATTACACGGATCGGTGATTGGTCGGAAAATTCGATATCTGGCGATGCCGGCATGGCTGATTCTGCCAATCCAAACTAAGCCACACAATTATTATTTCCTCGAAAACTACGCATCGCATAAGAAATCCAGTTACAGATTTGAAATCTGCACACATGTGCGCTTCTAATGATGTGAAAATTACACGGATCGGTGATTGGTCGGAAAATTCGATATCTGGCGATGCCGGCATGGCTGATTCTGCCAATCCAAACTAAGCCACACAATTATTATTTCCTCGAAAACTACGCATCGCATAAGAAATCCAGTTACAGATTTGAAATCTGCACACATGTGCGCTTCTAATGATGTGAAAATTACACGGATCGGTGATTGGTCGGAAAATTCGATATCTGGCGATGCCGGCATGGCGGTTTCCGCCAATCCAAACTAAGCCACCAAAATCTTATTTCCTCGAAAACTACGCACCGCATAGGAAATCCAGTTACAGATTTGAAATCTGCACACATGTGCGCTCCTAACGACGTAAAAATTACACGGATCGGTGATTGGTCGGAAAATTCCATATCTGGCGATGCCGGCATGGCTGATTCTGCCAATCCAAACTAAGCCACACAATTATTATTTCCTCGAAAACTACGCATCGCATAAGAAATCCAGTTACAGATTTGAAATCTGCACACATGTGCGCTTCTAATGACGTAAAAATTACACGGATCGGTGATTGGTCGGAAAATTCGATATCTGGCGATGCCGGCATGGCGGTTTCCGCCAATCCAAACTAAGCCACCAAAATCTTATTTCCTCGAAAACTACGCACCGCATAGGAAATCCAGTTACAGATTTGAAATCTGCACACATGTGCGCTCCTAACGACGTAAAAATTACACGGATCGGTGATTGGTCGGAAAATTCGATATCTGGCGATGCCGGCATGGCGGTTTCCGCCAATCCAAACTAAAGCACCAAAATCTTATTTCCTCGAAAACTACGCACCGCATAGGAAATCCAGTTACAGATTTGAAATCTGCACACATGTGCGCTCCTAACGACGTAAAAATTACACGGATCGGTGGTTGGTCGGAAAATTCGATATCTGGCGATGCCGGCATGGCGGTTTCCGCCAATCCAAACTAAGGCACCAAAATCGTATTTCCTCGAAAACTGCGCACCGCATAGGAAATCCAGTTACAGATTTGAAATCTGCACACATGTGCGCTTCTAATGATGTAAAAATTACACGGATCGGTGATTGGTCGGAAAATTCGATATCTGGCGATGCCGGCATGGCTGTTTCCGCCAATCCAAACTAAGGCACCAAAATCTTATTTCCTCGAAAACTACGCACCGCATAGGAAATCCAGTTACAGATTTGAAATCTGCACACATGTGCGCTCCTAACGACGTAAAAATTACACGGATCGGTGATTGGTCGGAAAATTCGATATCTGGCGATGCCGGCATGGCGGTTTCCGCCAATCCAAACTAAGCCACCAAAATCGTATTTCCTCGAAAACTGCGCACCGCATAGGAAATCCAGTTACAGATTTGAAATCTGCACACATGTGCGCTTCTAATGATGTAAAAATTACACGGATCGGTGATTGGTCGGAAAATTCGATATCTGGCGATGCCGGCATGGCGGTTTCCGCCAATCCAAACTAAGGCACCAAAATCTTATTTCCTCGAAAACTACGCACCGCATAGGAAATCCAGTTACAGATTTGAAATCTGCACACATGTGCGCTCCTAACGACGTAAAAATTACACGGATCGGTGATTGGTCGGAAAATTCGATATCTGGCGATGCCGGCATGGCTGATTCTGCCAATCCAAACTAAGCCACACAATTATTATTTCCTCGAAAACTACGCATCGCATAAGAAATCCAGTTACAGATTTGAAATCTGCACACATGTGCGCTTCTAATGATGTGAAAATTACACGGATCGGTGATTGGTCGGAAAATTCGATATCTGGCGATGCCGGCATGGCTGATTCTGCCAATCCAAACTAAGCCACCAAAATCTTATTTCCTCGAAAACTATGCACCGCATAGGAAATCCAGTTACAGATTTGAAATCTGCACACATGTGCGCTCCTAACGACGTCAAAATTACACGGATCGGTGATTGGTCGGAAAATTCGATATCTGGCGATGCCGGCATGGCTGATTCTGCCAATCCAAACTAAGCCACCAAAACCTTATTTCCTCGAAAACTACGCACCCCATAGGAAATCCAGTTACAGATTTGAAATCTGCACACATGTGCGCTTCTAATGACGTAAAAATTACACGGGTCGGTGATTGGTCGGAAAATTCGATATCTGGCGATGCCGGCATGGCGGTTTCCGCCAATCCAAACTAAGCCACCAAAATCTTATTTCCTCGAAAACTACGCACCGCATAGGAAATCCAGTTACAGATTTGAAATCTGCACACATGTGCGCTCCTAACGACGTAAAAATTACACGGATCGGTGATTGGTCGGAAAATTCGATATCTGGCGATGCCGGCATGGCGGTTTCCGCCAATCCAAACTAAGCCACCAAAATCGTATTTCCTCGAAAACTACGCACCGCATAGGAAATCCAGTTACAGATTTGAAATCTGCACACATGTGCGCTCCTAACGACGTAAAAATTACACGGATCGGTGATTGGTCGGAAAATTCGATATCTGGCGATGCCGGCATGGCTGATTCTGCCAATCCAAACTAAGCCACACAATTATTATTTATTCGAAAACTACGCATCGCATAAGAAATCCAGTTACAGATTTGAAATCTGCACACATGTGCGCTTCTAATGATGTGAAAATTACACGGATCGGTGATTGGTCGGAAAATTCGATATCTGGCGATGCCGGCATGGCTGATTCTGCCAATCCAAACTAAGCCACACAATTATTATTTATTCGAAAACTACGCATCGCATAAGAAATCCAGTTACAGATTTGAAATCTGCACACATGTGCGCTCTTAACGACGCAAAAATTACACGGATCGGCGATTGGTCGGAAAATTCGATATCTGGCGATGCCGGCATGGCTGATTCTGCCAATCCACACTAAGCCACACAATTATTATTTATTCGAAAACTACGCATCGCATAAGAAATCCAGTTACAGATTTGAAATCTGCACACATGTGCGCTTCTAATGATGTGAAAATTACACGGATCGGTGATTGGTCGGAAAATTCGATATCTGGCGATGCCGGCATGGCTGATTCTGCCAATCCAAACTAAGCCACACAATTATTATTTCCTCGAAAACTACGCATCGCATAAGAAATCCAGTTACAGATTTGAAATCTGCACACGTGTGCGCTCTTAACGACGTAAAAATTACACGGATCAGTGATTGGTCGGAAAATTCGATATCTGGCGATGCCGGCATGGCGGTTTCCGCCAATCCAAACTAAGCCACCAAAATCTTATTTCCTCGAAAACTAGGCACCGCATAGGAAATCCAGTTACAGATTTGAAATCTGCACACATGTGCGCTCTTAACGACGTAAAAATTACACGGATCGGTGATTGGTCGGAAAATTCGATATCTGGCGATGCCGGCATGGCGGTTTCCGCCAATCCAAACTAAGGCACCAAAATCTTATTTCCTCGAAAACTACGCACCGCATAGGAAATCCAGTTACAGATTTGAAATCTGCACACATGTGCGCTCCTAACGACGTAAAAATTACACGGATCGGTGATTGGTCGGAAAATTCGATATCTGGCGATGCCGGCATGGCTGATTCTGCCAATCCAAACTAAGCCACACAATTATTATTTCCTCGAAAACTACGCATCGCATAAGAAATCCAGTTACAGATTTGAAATCTGCACACATGTGCGCTTCTAATGATGTGAAAATTACACGGATCGGTGATTGGTCGGAAAATTCGATATCTGGCGATGCCGGCATGGCTGATTCTGCCAATCCAAACTAAGCCACCAAAATCTTATTTCCTCGAAAACTATGCACCGCATAGGAAATCCAGTTACAGATTTGAAATCTGCACACATGTGCGCTCCTAACGACGTCAAAATTACACGGATCGGTGATTGGTCGGAAAATTCGATATCTGGCGATGCCGGCATGGCTGATTCTGCCAATCCAAACTAAGCCACCAAAACCTTATTTCCTCGAAAACTACGCACCCCATAGGAAATCCAGTTACAGATTTGAAATCTGCACACATGTGCGCTTCTAATGACGTAAAAATTACACGGGTCGGTGATTGGTCGGAAAATTCGATATCTGGCGATGCCGGCATGGCGGTTTCCGCCAATCCAAACTAAGCCACCAAAATCTTATTTCCTCGAAAACTACGCACCGCATAGGAAATCCAGTTACAGATTTGAAATCTGCACACATGTGCGCTCCTAACGACGTAAAAATTACACGGATCGGTGATTGGTCGGAAAATTCGATATCTGGCGATGCCGGCATGGCGGTTTCCGCCAATCCAAACTAAGCCACCAAAATCGTATTTCCTCGAAAACTACGCACCGCATAGGAAATCCAGTTACAGATTTGAAATCTGCACACATGTGCGCTCCTAACGACGTAAAAATTACACGGATCGGTGATTGGTCGGAAAATTCGATATCTGGCGATGCCGGCATGGCTGATTCTGCCAATCCAAACTAAGCCACACAATTATTATTTATTCGAAAACTACGCATCGCATAAGAAATCCAGTTACAGATTTGAAATCTGCACACATGTGCGCTTCTAATGATGTGAAAATTACACGGATCGGTGATTGGTCGGAAAATTCGATATCTGGCGATGCCGGCATGGCTGATTCTGCCAATCCAAACTAAGCCACACAATTATTATTTATTCGAAAACTACGCATCGCATAAGAAATCCAGTTACAGATTTGAAATCTGCACACATGTGCGCTCTTAACGACGCAAAAATTACACGGATCGGCGATTGGTCGGAAAATTCGATATCTGGCGATGCCGGCATGGCTGATTCTGCCAATCCAAACTAAGCCACACAATTATTATTTATTCGAAAACTACGCATCGCATAAGAAATCCAGTTACAGATTTGAAATCTGCACACATGTGCGCTTCTAATGATGTGAAAATTACACGGATCGGTGATTGGTCGGAAAATTCGATATCTGGCGATGCCGGCATGGCTGATTCTGCCAATCCAAACTAAGCCACACAATTATTATTTCCTCGAAAACTACGCATCGCATAAGAAATCCAGTTACAGATTTGAAATCTGCACACGTGTGCGCTCTTAACGACGTAAAAATTACACGGATCAGTGATTGGTCGGAAAATTCGATATCTGGCGATGCCGGCATGGCGGTTTCCGCCAATCCAAACTAAGCCACCAAAATCTTATTTCCTCGAAAACTAGGCACCGCATAGGAAATCCAGTTACAGATTTGAAATCTGCACACATGTGCGCTCTTAACGACGTAAAAATTACACGGATCGGTGATTGGTCGGAAAATTCGATATCTGGCGATGCCGGCATGGCGGTTTCCGCCAATCCAAACTAAGGCACCAAAATCTTATTTCCTCGAAAACTACGCACCGCATAGGAAATCCAGTTACAGATTTGAAATCTGCACACATGTGCGCTCCTAACGACGTAAAAATTACACGGATCGGTGATTGGTCGGAAAATTCGATATCTGGCGATGCCGGCATGGCTGATTCTGCCAATCCAAACTAAGCCACACAATTATTATTTCCTCGAAAACTACGCATCGCATAAGAAATCCAGTTACAGATTTGAAATCTGCACACATGTGCGCTTCTAATGATGTAAAAATTACACGGATCGGTGATTGGTCGGAAAATTCGATATCTGGCGATGCCGGCATGGCTGATTCTGCCAATCCAAACTAAGCCACCAAAATCTTATTTCCTCGAAAACTATGCACCGCATAGGAAATCCAGTTACAGATTTGAAATCTGCACACATGTGCGCTCCTAACGACGTAAAAATTACACGGATCGGTGATTGGTCGGAAAATTCGATATCTGGCGATGCCGGCATGGCTGATTCTGCCAATCCAAACTAAGCCACCAAAACCTTATTTCCTCGAAAACTACGCACCCCATAGGAAATCCAGTTACAGATTTGAAATCTGCACACATGTGCGCTTCTAATGACGTAAAAATTACACGGGTCGGTGATTGGTCGGAAAATTCGATATCTGGCGATGCCGGCATGGCGGTTTCCGCCAATCCAAACTAAGCCACCAAAATCTTATTTCCTCGAAAACTACGCACCGCATAGGAAATCCAGTTACAGATTTGAAATCTGCACACATGTGCGCTCCTAACGACGTAAAAATTACACGGATCGGTGATTGGTCGGAAAATTCGATATCTGGCGATGCCGGCATGGCGGTTTCCGCCAATCCAAACTAAGCCACCAAAATCGTATTTCCTCGAAAACTACGCACCGCATAGGAAATCCAGTTACAGATTTGAAATCTGCACACATGTGCGCTCCTAACGACGTAAAAATTACACGGATCGGTGATTGGTCGGAAAATTCGATATCTGGCGATGCCGGCATGGCTGATTCTGCCAATCCAAACTAAGCCACACAATTATTATTTATTCGAAAACTACGCATCGCATAAGAAATCCAGTTACAGATTTGAAATCTGCACACATGTGCGCTTCTAATGATGTGAAAATTACACGGATCGGTGATTGGTCGGAAAATTCGATATCTGGCGATGCCGGCATGGCTGATTCTGCCAATCCAAACTAAGCCACACAATTATTAATTATTCGAAAACTACGCATCGCATAAGAAATCCAGTTACAGATTTGAAATCTGCACACATGTGCGCTCTTAACGACGCAAAAATTACACGGATCGGCGATTGGTCGGAAAATTCGATATCTGGCGATGCCGGCATGGCTGATTCTGCCAATCCAAACTAAGCCACACAATTATTATTTATTCGAAAACTACGCATCGCATAAGAAATCCAGTTACAGATTTGAAATCTGCACACATGTGCGCTTCTAATGATGTGAAAATTACACGGATCGGTGATTGGTCGGAAAATTCGATATCTGGCGATGCCGGCATGGCTGATTCTGCCAATCCAAACTAAGCCACACAATTATTATTTCCTCGAAAACTACGCATCGCATAAGAAATCCAGTTACAGATTTGAAATCTGCACACGTGTGCGCTCTTAACGACGTAAAAATTACACGGATCAGTGATTGGTCGGAAAATTCGATATCTGGCGATGCCGGCATGGCGGTTTCCGCCAATCCAAACTAAGCCACCAAAATCTTATTTCCTCGAAAACTAGGCACCGCATAGGAAATCCAGTTACAGATTTGAAATCTGCACACATGTGCGCTCTTAACGACGTAAAAATTACACGGATCGGTGATTGGTCGGAAAATTCGATATCTGGCGATGCCGGCATGGCTGATTCTGCCAATCCAAACTAAGCCACACAATTATTATTTATTCGAAAACTACGCATCGCATAAGAAATCCAGTTACAGATTTGAAATCTGCACACATGTGCGCTTCTAATGATGTGAAAATTACACGGATCGGTGATTGGTCGGAAAATTCGATATCTGGCGATGCCGGCATGGCTGATTCTGCCAATCCAAACTAAGCCACACAATTATTATTTCCTCGAAAACTACGCATCGCATAAGAAATCCAGTTACAGATTTGAAATCTGCACACGTGTGCGCTCTTAACGACGTAAAAATTACACGGATCAGTGATTGGTCGGAAAATTCGATATCTGGCGATGCCGGCATGGCGGTTTCCGCCAATCCAAACTAAGCCACCAAAATCTTATTTCCTCGAAAACTAGGCACCGCATAGGAAATCCAGTTACAGATTTGAAATCTGCACACATGTGCGCTCTTAACGACGTAAAAATTACACGGATCGGTGATTGGTCGGAAAATTCGATATCTGGCGATGCCGGCATGGCGGTTTCCGCCAATCCAAACTAAGGCACCAAAATCGTATTTCCTCGAAAACTACGCACCGCATAGGAAATCCAGTTACAGATTTGAAATCTGCACACATGTGCGCTCCTAACGACGTAAAAATTACACGGATCGGTGATTGGTCGGAAAATTCGATATCTGGCGATGCCGGCATGGCTGATTCTGCCAATCCAAACTAAGCCACACAATTATTATTTATTCGAAAACTACGCATCGCATAAGAAATCCAGTTACAGATTTGAAATCTGCACACATGTGCGCTCTTAACGACGCAAAAATTACACGGATCGGCGATTGGTCGGAAAATTCGATATCTGGCGATGCCGGCATGGCTGATTCTGCCAATCCAAACTAAGCCACACAATTATTATTTATTCGAAAACTACGCATCGCATAAGAAATCCAGTTACAGATTTGAAATCTGCACACATGTGCGCTTCTAATGATGTGAAAATTACACGGATCGGTGATTGGTCGGAGAATTCGATATCTGGCGATGCCGGCATGGCTGATTCTGCCAATCCAAACTAAGCCACACAATTATTATTTCCTCGAAAACTACGCATCGCATAAGAAATCCAGTTACAGATTCGAAATCTGCACA
Source organism: Brachypalpus laphriformis (assembly GCA_945910035.1). Classification (NCBI taxonomy): domain Eukaryota; kingdom Metazoa; phylum Arthropoda; class Insecta; order Diptera; family Syrphidae; genus Brachypalpus; species Brachypalpus laphriformis. Next base: position 75,402,782 of record OX246755.1, on the reverse strand, counting down.
CGTGTGCGCTCTTAACGACGTAAAAATTACACGAATCAGTGATTGGTCGGAAAATTCGATATCTGGCGATGCCGGCATGGCGGTTTCCGCCAATCCAAACTAAGCCACCAAAATCTTATTTCCTCGAAAACTAGGCACCGCATAGGAAATCCAGTTACAGATTTGAAATCTGCACACATGTGCGCTCTTAACGACGCAAAAATTACACGGATCAGTGATTGGTCGGAAAATTCGATATCTGGCGATGCCGGCATGGCGGTTTCCGCCAATCCAAACTAAGCCACCAAAATCTTATTTCCTCGAAAACTAGGCACCGCATAGGAAATCCAGTTACAGATTTGAAATCTGCACACATGTGCGCTCTTAACGACGCAAAAATTACACGGATCGGTGATTGGTCGGAAAATTCGATATCTGGCGATGCCGGCATGGCTGATTCTGCCAATCCAAACTAAGCCACCAAAACCTTATTTCCTCGAAAACTACGCACCCCATAGGAAATCCAGTTACAGATTTGAAATCTGCACACATGTGCGCTCCTAACGACGTAAAAATTACACGGATCGGTGATTGGTCGGAAAATTCGATATCTGGCGATGCCGGCATGGCGGTTTCCGCCAATCCAAACTAAGGCACCAAAATCGTATTTCCTCGAAAACTACGCACCGCATAGGAAATCCAGTTACAGATTTGAAATCTGCACACATGTGCGCTCCTAACGACGTAAAAATTACACGGATCGGTGATTGGTCGGAAAATTCGATATCTGGCGATGCCGGCATGGCTGATTCTGCCAATCCAAACTAAGCCACACAATTATTATTTATTCGAAAACTACGCATCGCATAAGAAATCCAGTTACAGATTTGAAATCTGCACACATGTGCGCTCTTAACGACGCAAAAATTACACGGATCGGCGATTGGTCGGAAAATTCGATATCTGGCGATGCCGGCATGGCTGATTCTGCCAATCCAAACTAAGCCACACAATTATTATTTATTCGAAAACTACGCATCGCATAAGAAATCCAGTTACAGATTTGAAATCTGCACACATGTGCGCTTCTAATGATGTGAAAATTACACGGATCGGTGATTGGTCGGAAAATTCGATATCTGGCGATGCCGGCATGGCTGATTCTGCCAATCCAAACTAAGCCACACAATTATTATTTCCTCGAAAACTACGCATCGCATAAGAAATCCAGTTACAGATTTGAAATCTGCACACGTGTGCGCTCTTAACGACGTAAAAATTACACGGATCAGTGATTGGTCGGAAAATTCGATATCTGGCGATGCCGGCATGGCGGTTTCCGCCAATCCAAACTAAGCCACCAAAATCTTATTTCCTCGAAAACTAGGCACCGCATAGGAAATCCAGTTACAGATTTGAAATCTGCACACATGTGCGCTCTTAACGACGTAAAAATTACACGGATCGGTGATTGGTCGGAAAATTCGATATCTGGCGATGCCGGCATGGCGGTTTCCGCCAATCCAAACTAAGGCACCAAAATCGTATTTCCTCGAAAACTACGCACCGCATAGGAAATCCAGTTACAGATTTGAAATCTGCACACATGTGCGCTCCTAACGACGTAAAAATTACACGGATCGGTGATTGGTCGGAAAATTCGATATCTGGCGATGCCGGCATGGCTGATTCTGCCAATCCAAACTAAGCCACACAATTATTATTTATTCGAAAACTACGCATCGCATAAGAAATCCAGTTACAGATTTGAAATCTGCACACATGTGCGCTCTTAACGACGCAAAAATTACACGGATCGGCGATTGGTCGGAAAATTCGATATCTGGCGATGCCGGCATGGCTGATTCTGCCAATCCAAACTAAGCCACACAATTATTATTTATTCGAAAACTACGCATCGCATAAGAAATCCAGTTACAGATTTGAAATCTGCACACATGTGCGCTTCTAATGATGTGAAAATTACACGGATCGGTGATTGGTCGGAAAATTCGATATCTGGCGATGCCGGCATGGCTGATTCTGCCAATCCAAACTAAGCCACACAATTATTATTTCCTCGAAAACTACGCATCGCATAAGAAATCCAGTT